>CM055320.2:18299276-19560110 GCA_029255685.2 Silene conica
TGTTTAAGGGATGTTTATGTGGGTATCACTCTCTTAATTACCCTATAAACACAATCATTAAAGGTGACCTTGGAACTAATACCTATGGCCACCCTAATGACTTAGAAAAGGGTGAATGTTCCCCCTTGTTCTTCCCCATACCCGACCACCCATAACCCTAAGCACCACTTCATAAATATTGTGATATGCTCACAATAAGATTCATTCTAATCTCTTGCAAAATTTTCTAAGTAAGAAAACTCCTTAAAAACCTCTCAAATTTATTATAGAGATAATAATATATACTATATTAGTTATAGTATTTGATTTAATATTTCTAATAAAGATTAGTATATTGTTTAAGGAAAAACCGATTCTTGCACTAGCATATTCAAGGTTTCGGTTCCATTAAGGGTGTCTTGGGTGCATCATAGCGGAGGTGTTCTTGTTGAATACTTTGGAAGATCATCCTAGCTTTATTTTGGACCGTGAGTAAGGGTTCAAATCTTAGCATGCATAAGTTCTAAAAGTATGATAATTAAAATGTTAATTATAATTTCTTTAGTATGACTAATATCATTAGGTTATGAGATTATTAAACCTAACAGATGCTTCTTACCAGAAAGTAATCTTCTTAGGAGCAACAAGAAAGCTTTCAAAAAAGGTAAACAAATACTTGATGATGCTCCGGACCATCTTCCGGGTGATGAGGTATGGGAGTTGGTACGTGATTTGCCATCTTCTACTAATGGTGCCGAAGAAGAGTTTAAAGAGCTGAAAAAGAAGAATAATGGTTGGTATAAAAGAAGCATTTTTTGGGACCTTCCATATTGGAAAACTATGTTAATCAGACACAATTTGAATGTAATGCACATAAAAAAGAACTTCTTTGAACAACTAATTGACATGATCATGGATGTTGAAGGCGAAACATGTGATACGATTGCTTCTAGAAAAGACATGAAGATATTTTGTGATCGTCCCAAATTATACATTCGCAAAGATGGGTCCAAGCCAAAAAGCTATTTACACTCTTGACAAAGCTCAAAAGAAGGTATTATGTGAGTGGTTAAGAAATTTGAAGTTTTCTGATGGATATGCTTAAAATTTCCGTCGATGTGTTGATCTCAAGAAGTTCAAGTTACAAGGCTTGAAAGTCATGATTGTCATGTATTCATGGAGCGGCTATTACCCGTTGCTTTGAAACATCTCCTCCCAACTACCGTGTGGAATAAAATTGTTGAGATTAGTCAATTTTTCCGAGATTTATGTTCCTCCTCAATATGTGTTGATGACATGATTCGTCTCGAAGATCAAATACCACAAATATTATGTAAGTTTGAGATGATCTTTCCCCCTTCATTTTTCAACTCCATGGAGCATCTACCTGTCCATTTGCCCTACGAAGCCAAAGTTGGAGGACCCGTTCAATATAGATGGATGTATCCATTTGAAAGTTAATATATAGTAAGAGTCTTAACTATTTTTAGAATATTAAATTACTAATCTATATTATTAAACATTAATCTAATAAATGTGTAGGTTTCTTAATCATGTGAAGAAAAAGATTGGTAACAAAGCTAAGGTAAAAGGTTCAATATGTAATGCCTATTTAACGGAAGAGATTGAAATGTTTTATTCTCTCTACTTTGAAAAGCATATAGAAACCAAAACAAGAAACTTGAATGTTGATAAAGCAGATAAGTTGATACAAGTTTACCCGAGTTTTTTCAAACTCAAGATGATGAAGGTTGTTCATCAAAAGGTGGAACGAGATATTTGGATGACAAGGAATACAATCGTGCTCACTTATACGTTCTATCAAATTGTGACATCTTAGAGTCATATGAAGCAAAATTTGTGACTGATTTCATTAAGTAACATCCTAATGTGAGTAAAAATGATGTTTGGGACAAACATGAAGAGAAATTTCCAAAATGGATTCAGAATCATGTCATTGAGTTCAATATCCAAGATGACTTGATAAGGAGTTTGGCCTTCGGTCCTTCACGATTAGTTAAAACGTGGAACCGGTATTCAGTTAATGGATTTAATTTCCACACATTCGACCACGGTAAAGGTAAGGCTAGATGCAATTATGGTGTTACAATTTCTTCTATTAATGACCATGAATATTATGGTATTATAGAGGACATCTTTGAGATCTCTTATACTGGTCGTGACCGTGCTTATAAAACTACCTTATTCAAGATTGAATGGAAGGATAATTCTCCGGCTGGAATGAGAGTACATGAATGTTACAAGCTTGTGAAAGTGAATCGTACCCGAACATACTATAAGTATGATCCATTTATACTTTCACATTAGGCTCAACAAGTGTATTTTGCTTCTTATCCAAGCACGACAAATGATAGAAATAGTAACGCATGGTGGGCAGTCTTTAAGACGAGGCACGATCACAAATTGAGACCACCTTTTTTCAAGAAGAAATAGTAGCAAATGGGACAATTTTGTTTCCAACAGACGAAATCATTGACCAAAATGAAAATGAACAGTTTGAAGAGTTGGAAGAGGAGGAGGATGTTGAGACAAATAATGAGTTGGAAGAAGGATGGGAGGAAGTAGATGAAGTGAGCGTTGTTGATGTTGATGTTGATGTTGTTGAGTTTGATGATGAGGATGAGGATGAGGATGAGGATGAGGATGAGGATGGTGTTGAGGATGATGTTAATCAAGAAGATGATGAAGATGATGATTAAGTTGGTATAGTAGTGCAATTTTGTCATGTTATTGTTCATAATTGTATTAAACATTTCTTTTATGTTTGATTTGTTCGTACTAATAACTTCATTTATGTGATTGTAGATGGCAGGAGGTCGAGGTGGTAGAGGAAGGCAGCGAGGCGGTCACAGTGGTCAGCATAGTACGTCATCCGTGCAGGAGGAGAGGATCTGGTACTGAGCGAGTCTGACGAGGCGGAGGAGCAGACACCACAGGACGCGCGTGTACAGATTTAGTACACACATAACGGCAGGAAGATACTTGATCCAGCGGGATTTTAGTAAGTGTTATTATATTTTTTATTATATTGTAATTACTCATTTTATTAGTAATAAATGCTTAGTTTTAATTAACAATTTATGTTTCAGGTTTACACATCAAACTGCTGTTCGAGGAGTAACTAATAGTACGAAGCAGAATTTGTTAGGTCTTGTGCCTAGTAATTGGCGTGAAGCTAGTGAAGCTCAAAGAGAAGCATGGCTTAATAACTTTCGGGTAATCAAAATCCTTTTATTAGTTACTTAATTTAGTATAATAGTTACTAACTGTTGTTTTTTAACTAATACTTAATGTTATTTTTTTGTAGCAAAAATTTTCTTTGGCCCCTGATTTAGAGGTTAGTGTCCGTCGGAGGTACCACGATGTTGGTGCCTCTAGATATCATGACATTATCTATAAGATGGCTAAAAGGGGAAAGGCCCCACATCTTCAAGGTATATCTATAGAATTAGCTTTGTCACTTGTATTGAATAAAGGATGAACATCTTATTAATAACATAATTTATCATTGTAGGTGAAGCGTTTGAGGGTCTTATGAGGCGCCGTGATACCCCTGAGTTTCAAGCTAAATCGGCGCAGAAAGCGAAGAACAAAAGGGGAGAAAAAAGGATGGAATGACCGAGCCTACCCATAACGCGGGTTCATTTTCTTTTTTGGAACTAATTTTTGGTGTGATGTTATATATACATATATATATATATACATATATATATATATACATATATATATATATACATATATATATATATATACATATATATATATATGCATATATATATATATGTATATATATATATATATACATATATATATATATATATACATATATATATATATATACATATATATATATATATATACATATATATATATATATATATATATATAGATTTGGGATCATGTGAGAACCCATAGGATAATGAGAACCATGGGAACCTCTTAACCACCCTTAGATTAAATATAATCCAAAGGCCATGATCAACCCCTTTATTGAGATCATTCTAATGTTTTCTACAATATCACCAGTCCAATATCACCCAACACTTTCTCTATCTTCCCTATTCTTTTTTCTGCAACAATGCTAACAAACGACACACCTTATTTCCCAATTTCTTCACCCTCCTCTCAATCACAGTCAATATCTCATGAATTTATCAAAGATCTTGTTGTTTTCTCTTTAATTGAAAGTATTTCGACCTAATCTTGCTTTATTCGTGTAAGTTATTTCCATCTCGTAAGTTAATTAATTATTCTCAAAGTTTATGCCAGCTTGTTTCCATGATACGAACTCTAATTTCATCATGTGTGATTTTTTTGTCTGTCTAATTATCGTTAATTTTAAGCAAATACTCATCTTTGTCTATTTGACAATAACCTCATCGATATGCAGAAAATCTAATTATTCATTGTGTTTTATCTTTATTTGTTGCTGCAATTATGTATTTAATTTGCAATTTCGGTAAGCACGCAACATTTTATGAGTGTATTTTTCTCAGCTATATGATTTCTTTTTATCAACAATGATGTTGTGTTGGTGTTGATTGTTCAAATTAAAAAGACTATAGTTAACGAAGATCTTGTTTATCAATTTAGGAATTTGCTTTATGATGTGTATTGCTAGCAAAAGTGGAGGTAAATGGTGAGAAGGGGATCGGGCGAGAACAGAGGAAAAGATCGAGTTTTCGCCCAAATCTCTCTATTGTTCGTTTAAAGTATTTTACCAACCTTCTTAATTGATGTAGTAACAACCATTTTAGTGTATTTAAATATCATGTACCTCATTACCTATTTTTATCGTTGTTGCTCATTTGTCTTTCTGATGCTGCAATTTGAATTGTATGAGAATATGGTACCTTGCAATTTGATTGCTATTAACGATAATTACAACCACTTGTTGATTCTCCGTATGAAACTATAAAAATAGAACTCAATTCCTTTTTTGCACTCACATTTTATAGCATGTTTTTATGGTTTTATATACATATTCATTTGATCTACTGCCCTACTGGTAAAGTGGGAATTTGTCGGTTTGCAGGTAACGCGGTCTAAAACAAGCTGCCTTTTGTCACTTGTAAAAGTCTCCTTTGGTTGAATTGCTCTATGATTCTCATATACTTAGGACTGATTAGAGACCAAGAAACATCATTGGACATGCTATTTAATTCAGATAGGAAGGCAGAAACGTTATTGATGCACACAATGGCAAAAACAGACTATCGATAGTGCTGTTGGAATCAGACCATTCTTGCAGTCGCCATAACTTGCGTATGTAATATGTTTTGATTTATCTTTGGGGCAACTATGTTATGTACCGCCCTCATTTCACCTTTGTTTAGCATATATTAAAAGCTATTAGCTTAATGGTAGAGCGAAGTGCTAATTTTGCACAAGAATCCCATATAGCCTATCAAATGAAATAACAAATTCTATGATTGTATCTTGCCGAGATGTAAGCAGTACAGTCAAGCTAACATTAGGCATGCCTTAATCGTATTCACACTTGGGCAAAGACGAGCATGCCATAATTAGACTCGTGTGTGCAGCAAGAATGCTTAGGAGGGAATGTAATAGCTTTGTAGTGATCAAAATTTCAAAAATTAGCTTATGCATAACGATACATTATGGTCGTTGGTGACCTCAGAGTATTTTGGTAAGTGGCAGTGGGTGTGGAGGTTGCACGGAATAAGGTTGCATAGGCATGAAATAAGATTATAAGTGCATGAAATAAGGCTCTACGTGCATGAAATAAGTGTTTAAATGAGCATTGGAACAAGGTTTTATGTTCATGAAATAAGGTTCTATGTGCATGAAATAAGTATTTATGTGCATGAAATAAGGTTCTATGTGCATCGAATAAGGTTTTATGTGCATGAAATAAGTATTCAATCAGCATTGGAATAAGGTTCTATGTTCATGAAATAAGTTTTTATGTGCATGAAATAAGGTTCTATGTGCATGAAATATAAGGTTCTATGTGCATGAAATAAGTGTTAAATGCGCATTGGAATAAGGTTCTATTTTCATGAAATAAGGTTATGTTCATGAAATAAGGCTACATGTGCATGAAATAAGGTTTATATGCATTAAGAAGTTCTTCAGTTACATATTATTTAGGCGACCATAATCATATGATACTCCCGTTATTTTGTACTCATATTTGTTTAGCGTATTTTAAAGGCTATTAGCTCAATGGTAGAGCAATGTGCAAATTTTGCACAAAGGTATGGGTTCGACTCCCATATAGCCTATTAAATAACAAATCCCATGATTGACAACATGATAAATTAAGATTTAAGCGTACATGCTTGGTCAAAGTTGAGCAAGCCATAATTAGACGCACATGTACAATAAGAAAGCTTAGGCAAGCTTACATGTAGAAATTATGAACACATGCATGCATGCCTTAGTTGAAATATGATTGCAATTTACAATGCCCCGTTTCTTGCAATCTAAATTCAAAAGAAACATAGAACATGATAATTAAAAGCTCTCTTTTTAGTGCTCATGTTTAAAAAACTTTAGTAAGAATATCAAATGCATGTCATTCACTTGTTTAGTTCAAAATCTATTAATACATTCCAATTTAAAAAATCGCATGCCTAATACATTTTTGTACTTGAACTTATATAAGCTCATGTAGAGCACAATTTCACCAAGATAAGGAAAAGATAAGACACTTGCTAAGTGAAGCCAGAACAGAGATGGCCATTAACGATAATTTGTGAACTTTAAGGACCATAATGTCATTGCAGAAGTGTTTCGTATCACAAAGTGGTAAGAAGCTACAAGCAATAACCGGGTAGCCATATCTGCAAGAGAAAGGGTAAAATCACAGGATGATGTGTAACGAACGTAACAAAACTTACTATATAATGTGAAAAAATGGTTTAAACTGCAATTATATATCAAATACTATAAAGGTTGGTAAAGGTTTTTGGTTTATACTTCCCATATCAATGTTACTACTATACTAAGAAACAAAATAATCAACAAAATTAGATCTTTAGTAATTTGATGATTTATTGACCATAATGATGATATTAGGCCAGTGAAGATCAGTTAATGCTAGTATTAGCGACTTATCTAACTATATTTGGGTGGCCTAATATACAGTTTAGTGTATAAACTGTATATTAATGACAGTAGCGAATATAATTTCGGCTAAAGCAGAACCATAGTTCACTCCATGAATCATAATTTGACACCAAGAATACAATCACGGCTTATCATCGAATTAAACCTCTGTCATTAAATGTATCAAGTGAAGCCGATTGCCAAACATAGAAACGATCAACCCATTCTAGGCACATTACCAAAAACACAAAATTCAATAACACCCATGTCTCTAACTAAATTAATGAACTCTACAGACAAATTCAAACTACCTAATTCCCAAAATTGAATTCCCAATTTCAAGATACAACCAATTGAGGTGATTTTTGAATTTTCCCCAATCCTACTTACAAACTTTATGCTGTAAATTTACCAATTTCATAAACAAAAACTCTAATTTCACAAACATACATCAACAATTTCAATTATGTACCTCCAATTATATGTAAATAAACTCGAACTAACAATTCGCCAACCGTAATTTGTTGACAAATTAACAAATTCGAAATAAATAAAATCGAATTTCTGGGAAATTAATGGAGAATTAAACAAACCTTTTCGAATCTATAGATGGTTCGATTTATACCTGCATTGAAGAAGGAAGTACCAAAATATTGAAGATTGTCTTCAAAATAGTAGAAGCATTTTTAGTGATAAATGGGACAAAAAGCAATTGGAGCAAGAAACTAATATTTACTTTGAGGAGTGAGAAAGTGTTATATTAATTGAGATAGCGCGTAGGGTTTGGACGGAAATATGTTATGATCCCAGTAGTTTATTGAACGGTTGTGAGAGGTTCTCACAGTTCTCATTATACTAGTGGTTCCCACCGGATCCCGACCCTATATATATATATATATATATATATATATATATATATATATATATATATATATATATATATATATATTCGAGATCCTATGAGAACCACCGGGATAATGAGAACCGTGAGAACCAATTAGAGCCCTTATTAGATATAGCTTTTGACGATTGAGATTGTTTCGAAAATTCAAAGCCATCAGAGTATCAGACCCCCAAATCCTCTAAACTCCCTCACTTTCACAATTCATTTTTCTCTCTTTCATCGTCCTCTCCAATCATCCCCTCGATCATATGATACCCTGGTCATCTTCTCCAATCCTATCACTCTCCAATCACCATGTTTTCATCGATCGCCACCATTTTCGCTCCTTCAACGACCGAACATTTCTGCGGATTCAGGTAATGGCGATTGTACTCCATAATTCCCCTAATTTGTTCTCGCTGATTGCAGTTATATTTTCTTTTATTTTGAGTAGATTACAATTTAGGTAATTTCTCAATTTTCTCAATTTCTCTTTTATTCCCCAATTTTACGATTTTAATGATATAAATTAGTTAATTAGGGTTGCATTTCTGATTTGTTCTACCTTATGTTGTTTTCGTTGCTTTCAAATGTCTTTTGATTCTTACTTGCATTCCACTGTGATTATCTATTAGTTACTTCAATTTACGTAGTTAACATTGAAGTATATATTGCACAATCACTATATTCTCTTTGTGTTCATTGCTGATTTCGAAATCTTTATTATCCTTGTTCTAATTTGTGTTGCGTAATTATTATGACTGGAATTCTGTTGAATATTTGGCTATGGTGTTTGCAATACCGAGCAATGGTAAAATTGGACCTTATTAATGGCTTTATACAAAAATTGAGAAATGTCAAAAAATAGGTTCCTACTTATTCCAACTTCTAAGTGAAGAAAGACCTTGACCCGAAGATCCGCCAAATTACAAATTCCACACACTTCCTAAAGTCACCAATTTCAGCCTATAATTAAGAAAGGGAAAAAGTCAAATAACCTGTGACCATATATTCAACCATCAGTTTAACATAAAGGAATATAGTATGCGACTCTGTCTATGTTGGTGGCCTCTGACTCTAAAACAATTATAGATTCAGCCATTTTCATCCGTAACTGTTTAAGATACTCTAATGTTTGATACTCGGTGAACAAACTGAGGACCGGACCTTAGTATATACGAATTCACAATTTTTTAGTGATGGTATTTGGTTTAATTTCTCAGGCCTGATTCGTGCAAACTCAAGTATCCCTCCTACTTCTTTTACAACTATTGCCAACATTACGGATAAAATCCCAAATAACTTAGGATAACCTTGTTGATTGAATGTTTATTTTCCTTCAGGAAAGGGTCATTTCAAGATGAGGAACAAGAAATCGAAGAGCTTAGGACGCCTATAGGATGACGATGAAGAGCATCTTGCATTGGGTTTAGAGAAACATGAACCTTAAGAAGAGTAAGGTGTTCTACACTAGCTTGTCACCTACTCATAGAAAGCAAGTTCACTTGCAACTAAAAAATAAATTGTGTATTGTTTGCAGGAATTTGATCTAGTTTATAGTCCTGTAAGTTTAGTACTAACCTCGGCGATAAACCAGCAACTGTTTGGAGACATATTTAGACCAACAAAATTTTAGATTAAAACCTGTCATATGTTGTGTTATTTTGGCTTAACCGTGGTTTGTGAGTGTCGGATACATGTGCATCAAATAAGGTTCCATATGCTTGAAGTAAGGTTATGTTGCATCAGTTGTTATATTATGATACTAATTACTCTAGGTTAAAGACATTAATATCAATTTCTATGTGCATCAAATAAGGTTCTATGTGCATCAAATAAGATTCTATATGCATGAAATAAGGTTCTGTGTGCATTAAAAAGTTCTTCAATTGCATCAGTTCGTTATATTACGATACTAACTTTTTTCTAAAAAAAGGACGTTAATTTAAATTGTATGTGCATGAAATAAGGTTATATGTGCATGAAACATGGTTCTATATGCATGAAATAAGTGTTAAGTGCATTAAAAAAAATTAAGTGCATCAGTTGTTATATTATGAGACTAATTACTCTTTGTTAAAGACATTAATATTAATTTCTATGTGCATCAAATAAGGTTCTATATGCTTGAAATAAAGTTCTGCTACATCAGTTGTTATGTTATGATACTAATTACTCTTGGTTAAAGACATTAATATTAATTTCTATGTGCATCAAATAAGGTTCTATGTGCATGAATTAAGGTTCTATGTGCATAAATAAAGGAAACGACCATGAAGGGATTTAATGTATTTACCAATCTTTCAAGGCATTTTATTAGTGTATCTATTACATATGTTACTAATATGTGAGAAACATTTTAGTTGCAGCCATAATCATATCAGATGCATGTTAATTTATACTTATTTTTGTTTAGCGTAATCTAAACTCTAAAGGCTATTAGCTCAATGGTAGAGCAATGTGCAAATTTTGCGCAAAGGTATGGGTTCGAGTCCCATATAGCCTATTAAACCTCGCTGTCATGAGCCGACTTTCACATTCTTTTGGTTTATATTATGTGTACTATTGTGCTGATAGAAGGTGCTGAGGGCTGGGTAGATAACTGTAACTTGTGATGAAAATTTATTAAAAAAACATGCGAAATGTGGATCAAATGGTTAGAAGTTTTCTGTCTTTGTTATGTTAAGAGTTTTGATGTGTGCAATCAGAAGCTTTTATGTTCAGCAAGGAAGCTCTGCATTTTTCATTTATTAGTGTTCCATCACTCATCTGAAGCAGCTGATCCATTCATTCCTTACACCTCTCAACATCAGCAACACATTTTGTACTCCATATTATTTGAACCCATATTTTTGGTTTATTGTGTAAATTTGAGTATGCGTGCACTAAGGGGCGATTGCTAAATTCCGTGCACGACTCAAAAAAAAATATTCGGTTTATGCGCACGTTGCCTCTATATGCAAGTGTTACCCTTGAAAAAAAATTTGAAAATAGCTCTCACTTTTATATCCCTATCAAAACCTAAATAATTTGTTAACGTTTCAGCAATTATAAATCGATATCGCACATATCAAAAGTAATTTGGTATTTTATAGCCAATATGGGAGTCGAACCCACATCTTGTGCATTACACAATGCTCTGCCATTTGAGCTAATTGGCTTCAAAATAAGTAAAATATAAATTTGTGCAATGTAAAAAAGGTAATGACTATATAAAAGATAATATAAATTTAAAAAAAATTAGGATACCTGTCGTCTAAAACTAAACAAACTTGTACTTGCATTAAAAAGCAATATATGTGCATTACACAACCTTGTACATACAATAAAAAGCAAACTTATGTAATTTGATTATGACCTGATATGCGAATTAATAATGAATCACCAGAACCTTAATGACCTTAATGCTACACCCATTTAACAATAGTTTATGCCACACACCTTCAATAATAAATTGGGTACTCCAATGTACTGGAGAAAACATTTGGCATTTGTTATTTGCTACTAATAAAACGAAAGATTCAAAAGGGAAATGAAACAAAATTAGAAACTGCTAACTTAAAAGAAAATTGTCTTGTTATTGCACACAATATTAAAGAATGACCAAAGCAAACAAAAATTCATGCCCAAATACTTTGAATAGATAACTCTAAGCACACATAAAACCAACAGAATCGAGATCAAACAGAAAAAATAAAACTTTTAACTAGGAGTAGTAAGCTTGAGCATCCTAAAGAATTTGTTGTACACGACATCATTATCAAGAACCACAATCATCAGCATTTTCTACAAGCTAATGCACATATTACATGGCTGCATTATATGGCTCAAAACAGTATCAGACACTTTCAATGACAAGAACACAGGGAAAGTCAGCATCATCCTGTTTGGGTACTCCTCCTTTCATCTAGATGACCATAACCGACCATAACCTATACTAGGATTCCTGAACCTGACCCGACCAACCTGTTAGACAGTCACCATAATATAACCTTGGACAACCAATCCATCAATACCGAATGAGCAACTCCATTAAAAAAATGGACCCAAAGATGTATAATATAACCAAAGTGACCACCTTTGCATTGACCCAACTCATTTTTGATCAAATAATTCGTATGTCAAATCAAAATAGCAATTTAGTAGCACACTTTTGTTCAGTAAGTAGATATTTAACTAACACTATATCTCCATTTCATCATCAAAACCACAATAGACGTCTATAGTTCAATCAGATCTCGAAAATTACTCAGAAGTCGAATCATTCCATAGATTGAGACACTAAGGCAACTATCTAGTATGAGCACAAGTTACAATCATACAACAAAATGATAAACTTTTAATCTGTAGCATGATAAATGTTATTACCCAAAGAATTCCATTCCCAATACAGCCAAATCTAATTCACGAAATTGAGTTCCCAATTTCATGAATGCAACTAATTAAGGTAATTTCTGAACCCTAATTTCACAAGCATAAGTTAAAAATCTGAGTTATATATACCTCAACTATATGTAAAAAATCGAATCAACAATTCAACTCAACTATTAACAAATTAACAAATTCCCGACAAATAAATTGAATTTCTGGGAAATTAATGGGGAAGTTAGACAAACCTGATCGAATTTACATTATAAGTGAAAGATCGTTCGATTTGTGCCGCAATTGTTGAACGAACCAGTGAAATATTGAGCTAGTCTTCAATTCGAGGATGAAGTTTGGTGATCAGTTGAGAGAGAAAAAACATGGATAGATAAAGTACTTTGGTTAAATGACAGAGGGGTGATATGGGAAAATAGTGATTTTGGGAAATGACCGTGTAAGTCAGGTTTGGAGGCAAATTTTTGGATTTCGGTCTGATTGTCCGTGTAAGTCGAGTTTGATTAGTCCAATTGCTAATTGGTTCTCATGGTTCTCATTATATGGGTGGTTCTCACCGGATCCCGACCCTATATATATATATATATATATATATATATATATATATATATATATATATATATATCTATTTATTTAGTTTATTTGAATATTAGAAGAAGATGGTAATAATGTCATTTATATTCATTGAATTTTGTTCGTGTAGAAGAAGAAGAAGAAGAAGAAGAAGAAGAAGAAGAAGAAGAAGAAGAAGAAGAACCCAGCTGATGCGCTTTTGACGGCCTCGGAACTATTCCGTGACACACATTCCAGGGTCAACAACAAAAATGAAAGAACATGGATTAACGCAAAAGACAAAGCCTTATATGTAAGATGATTTTTTGTTAACTTATGATAGTTTTGTTAACTAATGATAGGTTTGTTAACTAATGATGATAGTTTTTTTGTTAACTAATTAGAGTTTTTTGTTAACTAATGTAGGAAGCATACGAGGCTGAGAAAGAGGCACATCCCGAGAAACCGGATAATAATAAGATTTGGTCTGATTTGGTGAAGGGATACAGGAAGGGGATGGTTTATGGCACTGGAAAGGCTCATGGTGTCTTTTTCAAAGAACCGGTAAGAAGATCTTCGTAGGAGCCGTGACAAACTTATGAGCCCGCTCTTGTGAGTCAACTACAAACTCAACTTGATGATGAAAGAAGGGGGAATACGGAAGGAGACGAAGAGTTTCGGTTGATGAAAGAGCGGCTGAAAGCCATGGAAACCTACTTCGCTTATTGCAACCCGGGTCCACAGCCACGTCATGACCCTAACGATCCACATAGAAAGGGTCACTACAACAAAGACCGTGCTTTTATGACGCTTTTTCAAGCGTTTTGTGACGCTTTTAAACGTCACAATTTTTTTTATCGACGCTTTAAAAAAGCGTCAATTTACTGGCCGTCGTTATTTAATGACGCTTTTTAATGTCAACAAATTTGACACTTATAAGTGTCTTCAATGACTATTGACAGTTTTGTACGTCAACAAATATGACGTATTAGAGCGTCTTTAGTAACTTGTGACGCTTTTATATGTCAGCCATTGTGACGCTGAAAAGTGTCTAGAATGCGTATTGACGCTCTTATTTGTTAATAAAGGTGATGCTTAAAAGTGTCTCAAGTGCGTATTGACGTTCTTATTAGTCAATAAATGTGACGCTTTGAAGCATCTTTAGCAACTATTGATGCTTTTATGTGTCACTTAATGAGACATAATTAAGCGTCAATTTTCTATATTTTGATTATTTAAACTGTCAATCTTTGTGACGCTTTTGAATGTCAACGTACCACATTATATTAAGTATTACCGTCACATCACTCTGAGTATTAGATATTCAGAAATTTGATTTCCAAATAAAATCGTACAAACTAAGTAAACCTATATGTAATGCTCAATTAAATGATGAATAGAATAAAAAGTACCAACATACTTTTATAAATAATCGTCATACGTCTAAAATAAATCGTATTCATCACAAATACTAGCAAAGACCGTGCAACTATTATAAACTAGTACTCTACGGTACGATAAAATAAAAATATCAATAAGGACCCGTATGATCGTAAAATTCAACATAATGTCGTATTAAAAATCGTAAATAGCTATACTTAAAAAGAATCGTAAATAGCTATACTTAAAAAAAATCGTAAATAATTAGAGACCGGGACACTTAGACGCTAACTAGGTAGTACTTTGGACGTTGTGGAGCTTTAATAATACGTAGTTGTCAAATGGGCTTCAATCATCAAGACGCATCGTCATCACCATCTGACAAATCGAAAACCTATAACATAATACAAAATATAATTAGACAAACATAAACATCAATACTTGCAAGATAGCAGTGAGTTCCTTATTCTCTTAGTCTAGTACTGAACAGCACAGCCGGTTCATGTGCGTGAACATACAGTGCAGTAGAGTTCTGATCTAGTAATTTTCCATTTCTTGCGTCTCGGTTTAGTAATTTTCCATTTCTTCCACGGCTTTTTGGTGTAATTAGTTAGCTCTTGAGCTTTCTCAATTTTGACTTGAGTGAGAGGCTTACGAAGTCGACTAAGGCACGAAGTAGAGGCGAGGAGAGCAAACTAGTCTAGTCTAGTACCGGATAGAGAGAGCCAACCCTATTGATAAAAGAAAGGGAGGAGCCAATTGGACTTAGCCCAGTTAGGAAGATTGAGTCTCGCCTCCGCAACATATATGGGCGGTCTAGTTTTATACCAGAAGGGGAAAACTAAAAAAGAATATTTACCAAAAATAAACGATCCTTTCATAAATGAGAACTTAAACATACCTGTGTACCGGCCATGTTCATGTTCAAAACTGATTTTGCCATGTCTATAAATTCAGTCGTAGCTTTGCCAGTACTAAAGACGTCCAATATTTGAGCAAACTGTGTCGTCATTTTCTTCAATAAGACATTACTCTCATCATACTTGTTTTGTAGTAGTTTATTTTCCTTGGTCACATCTGACACAGTCTTCTTCATATTTTCTAAGGCTAGACTATTGCTCTCTCCAGAACCAAATCCCTCTTTTCTTAAGATACTTTGTACTCCAAATACATCACTTTGTTTTACACCATATCCATAACCCAATGGACGTGTAGGAATATTATCTCTTCCAAACATTACTCTGTTAAAGGCTTCATTCTCAATTTCTACACGAGATTTGGAACTAGAAGGGTTCATGAGAGTTTCCGTATCAATACTTGCATCTACATCAATCTACACAAAAAATAAAATATAGTAGTTAGTAAGGCCGGATAACGACTAGGTACTATGGATATGGTGTAAAACAGCCCGTAATATAGTAGTTACCAAGAAATCCTCTGTCATCGTGTCTTTTACAAATGTTCCATCTTTCTTACGATGAGTTTGCTTGAAAATCTCCAAAACACTTGCTTCTCTTTTGTTCTTTTCTTCCTGTTGGCCAATCAACATTTAATTAAAAACTAGTTTTATGACCCGCGAAAATCGCGGGTTTGCTAATAATTTTACCCATATATAATTAATAAAGGAAACTGCAAATTAAGACGGTGAACATTTTCACATTTGTAAGTTGGGGTCGATATTAGTTTGTTATAGTGGCAATCGTTATCACCATCAACTAACTTACAAAGTACGTCTTTAAAATCATCAAATCTATTTCAAAACTATTTTTCAAAAATATCCAACTTTTTTTACAGAAATGCCAAAATTTTAATGGTGCATCAAAATTTGAACCTAAATTAAACTCATATCCGATATGCGTAGTAAAATAATACTTCTTTATCGTCAAGATAAATAGTTATACCGAATATCATTGCGCGAAAATGAACTTTATATGTTGAATCAACAATAAGTAAATATAATAGCTCCAATTTTTTTTTTCTTATAATCAAATTGGTACTTTTTAACATAATATTCAGTTTGCTCATTAATATAAAATAACGTGAAATCTTTATAAAATAGGAAAAAAAATTAACTAAAATATTAATTGATATATAAAAAATAACACCAAAAATTGTATTATCTTTTCATCCTCATATATAGAGTTGAAATGTCATTTTTAGTTATAAATCACCGGTTATGAATTTGTAGAAGTTATATTAATTTTGTTTTTTTTTATTTATCAAATATTTAATATAGACATTTAATTTTAGAATAATAATGATGTCTTTTTATTTTCTTTATTTGTATGTTACAAAATATATAATGTCATTCTTGTAAGGAAATTCTAGTAAATATTTATTTATGTAGAAGGTTATTTTAATAGTTTTATATAACTATTAGGTGACATCATGATAGTCTAGAAATGCAAAATACTTATCAATTAAGCATTCGACATGTCTTTTAGTATATAAATGTATAAATTTGTTATATAGAGCAACATTGATGTAATATTATTCTATTTTATCTTTCATTTTAATAATATTTTATAGATTTGATGATGATATTAAAGTAATAATATAATATATATTTGTTGGTCCCATCAAAAGAAATTATTTGACTAATGTGAAAATTATTATTGTTAGGCTTATATACTGGTTGAATAATGTAATTATTAAGTATTTTTTTTCAATTGAAGTTTATATAAATTTTCAATAAATGTATGAATTTTAAGTTAACAACATCACATGAATTTTAAGCTCATATAAATTTTCAATACGTTGACAACATTTATATAATAAAATAAAAAGTAATATCTCCTTCTTAATTATAATTAATACCACATTTGTCCTTTTAATTATACATCACTTGAATGTTCTAATGATTTCGCGCTGCCACGTGTCACAGTGTTATGCTCAATCTAGCCTTTTTATTTTATTATATAGACTATAGCATAAAAATATTTCAACTTGAATATACATGAGAAGTTTATTAAAAGATGGAAACTATACAAAATCAGCTCGTATGTTAGCATAGCTAGTAGGGCCCGTTGTATGCATATGAGTTTGATTCGCACGTGCTTCTTTTCCGCATTCAGCCAATTTCTGTATGATATTATGGACATTTTCAGTAAAAAAAATACAGAGTTTGAAATTAACGAGCAAGAACACTGCTTCATACCTTTCCCTTGTCGGAATACCAATAATCAACCAAACGAATCCAACTATGACGAGGATGTCCATCAGGCGCTGCTGCATATATCTGTTCTTTGGTCTTAGTCGTTGGTTTAAAAAGCATCTTCTTTAAGTAATGTCTATACTGCCTCACGCTTTTACCAGTGCGCTTGAGAATTGCTTGGTCAAATAATTCTCCATCGGGTATCACAAAACGATCCTTGACAATAAGAAGTAAAGCGGATATTCAAAGAAACTATTGTGCACTAACATGGAAATTGTATCTGCAATATATAAAGAACTATTCTGCATATACTAATATATATATAAGAACATACCCGGATAAGCTTTACGATGTCAACTTTCAACTGTGCACTAACATGGCGCCAATCTAATTCGTTAATAGGACAAAGTTGCTCAGTTTTTACAACATGCCCGATAAATCTAATAAGAATATGTCCTCCCGTTTTGAGTGGTTGATAAAACTCATTAAACGTCACAAAGTACTTGGTGCCATCAGCATGCCAAACATCACGTGGTTGAATAGAGTGTCTGACCGTCTTATAGTTTCCTTCTTTATCTGTCAACATAAACAAACAACTTGATGAATGATAAACTGACTGCATATGACTGGAGGTTGTGAAATCATTAACTTAAACCAACTTTCTGGTTGCTGGAACCAAATATTTAAGTATATGTCACTAGCTTAGATAATCCAAACTCCACAATAAATGGATATGGCTATATAGAGACATTTGAACTTCGAGCAACACCCCTTTAAGTCTATAACACACAATGTCACTCTTGGGTAACCAAGTACCATAAGTATTAATTGTTGTATAATATAGAATCCAGAGTTCAAGTTATTAGCTCAAAATACTGTCACTCTATGAGCTATCCCCGTCGGTTATGCGACATAGCATCAAATTAAAGCTAGAAAAACTAGGCAGCATAAAGATACACAGCAATAGAAAGTAAAAATCATATCTGAATTATAAATTAAACATGTATTCATCTCATTTATTCAAAACCAAAAATAAAGAGGTCTTACACAATTCAAAACCTGAAGAGCTAACCTGTACATCAGTATAAACCTCTGGTCTAGTTTTTCTCATCAATAAATAACTTTGGTATAAATACCACACTGTAATTAAAATGAATTTGATCAATACCACACTGTAATTTTCTGACCACACAGTTTCAAAAAGCCAGTACGACAATACAGTAGGACAAGAAAAAGATAATTGAAAGGACATTAGGCGGCCTCGCTTAACTCAATTGAAGGAGGCCTTAATTAGAACCATATGTATGCAACAGAATATATTATAATCAAGGCATATACAGAGGCAACCTCTCAATGTTATTAACACACGGCTGCATGCATCCCCTCTTATCCTACTAATTAGAACCCCGGAGCAGGGGTGTAATGTTGTTGTATCATTGAGTTGCCACTTAAAAGTAAGCCACATGTATGCAACAGAGTATATAATCACAATACTAAAGCAACATCATAAAAATTAGTACCATTAGGTAGCAAGACTAACTATTCCTACCACAATTCAGTCCTGAAATCAGTATGGTGATAAGAAATAGAAACCAGCCACTTATTAATAAAAGTTGGAAAAAAAACATTTACCTAGAGTCATGACCTCGTCTTTCTCGTCAAATGCTACTTCATCAGGCCAATCAGGTATTACGACCCTGTGGCGTCTTGGTTTGAATGGTTTCACGTTGTCCACTAATTTGGAGGTGCGACAGGTGTTTCTCGTGTGTCCGATGTACGATCAGTAGCAAAGGGCAATGAAGACTTGGACTTCAAAGAATTGGTTTGAGGTGAAATAGGCGCCTGTGTACTAGCAGGTTCAGGTTCAGTAGCATTTAAATCTTGAGTTGATGGACCTGATGATATAGTAGAAGAGAAGTTGGCAGTGTGTGGACGATTAGTAGCAATGGGCAATAATGAAGATTTTGATTTAATAGGCGCCTTTGTACTAGCAGGTTGTGTAGCATTTAAATCTTGAGTTGATGGACCTGATGATATAGTAGAAGTCTTGGCAGTGTGTGGACGATTGGTAGAAATGGTAGTTTGTCCTACTCTCACTCCCATTGATGGTCTATTTGAAGGTTCTCTCCATATCTGATTTGACTTTGTAGCAGGAGGTACTTGTTCAATACCATTAGAAGGGGGAAAAGTGACGGTTCTACATTGGAAATTATGTGGTTGTGGTACAACTAGCCTCCTAGAAGTAGTGGCTTGAATTTGAGAAGGCTTGTGAATTTTTTTATCAGTGGCAACAGTATTTTGCTGTTTGTCAGTTGCAAGGCTTGATGCCTTGTCATTTCGAGGCTGAAATGGCCCTCATCTGTCATCACGTCCATCATTTTGCTTTGATTTTGTAGCAGTAGGTATTACTTCATCCTCCTTAACCGTCATTTGTGCACGTGTTCTTTTGCTTCGATAACTCGTCATTGATCCAAGTAAGCTTTCTTATCCTGTATCAATAACCAAAAAAATCACCAAAAAAAATCAGTAAGTTAACAAAAAAACTTGAATATCAAATCACAAGCAGCTGATAAATGCAAACCCAAACAATAAGAAACACTTGAATCTCAAATCAGAAGCTGATCAGAATCAAAGTTCAGTTTCAGGTGTGAGCAAAAGTTTGAGGCTGATCAGAATTAGAAGCTGATCAGAATCAGAAGCTGATCAGAATCCACAGAGTACAGTAAGTGATTATGGACTGCAGAGCAAAAGCATAATCAACTACCGGAAAACCTAGCTGGTACGGTAAATTGGATACTAAACCAAACTTCGCAAAAAAGAAAGAACATGCTCAACATCTGCAAGTCTGCAACAACATTAAATACTAACACAGAGACAATCGACTGGCAGCACAAGTAAGACACTGCTAAAAATACATCCAATGATACTAAATTTCACAGTATTTATCCACAGCAACTCAAGCCCGATAAAAATAAAGCCACAACAACCTTTAATAAGATCTCGCAGGAACATGTAGCTAAACAACTACACTAGCATACCCTAAAAGCGATACTATAGGACGGAAAGATTAAGAGATATTCAACCACCTAACTCACTCCACTAGACTGAAATCATCTAAACAAAGCATTGATAAACAACAGTTTAAAGTTTCTGCCTAAAACCAACAAATCCTGTCACGAAAACCAACAAATCCTGTCACGAAAAATAACATTTCACTCAAGAAGCTCGCCAGTATCAATCAAATCTCTAGGCTTAGTCCTAATTACATGCAACCACCCTTTATGCATCTCATCTTCAACATAAAATACTTGCTTTGCTTGAGATGAGAAAATAAAGGGATCATCAGCTAGATTTTATCCCCTTGTGTATGTCTACCCAATCACAATGAAACATTACCACCTTGTAATTTCCAAAGTAATCTAATTCGTAAATTCTTTTAAGCTTTCCATAATATATTTGTCCATCTGCCGCTTCAACCATTATCCCAGAATTCTGCGTTTTCCTAAGCCGCTCTCGATCCACAGTTTGAAATTTGTACCCATTAATCATGAAACCTGTCATTCTTTTAGCATTTCTACTTAAGCCGCCGGCCAAAGCTTTTCTCAATTGTCCTTCTTTGGTACTTGCATCGAAGTGTTGCACCTACGTACGTAAAAAAACCATTAACTATTTTCAGAAACTACCTATTTTCAGAAACTACCTGACTGTTTTTAAAAACTTATAAATATTAGGAGATCAGAAAACCTGAATTTGCAACCAGTCACCGAATTCATTGATAATCCAGTCATTTTCGTCGTCACTTAGGGTAGAGGCAAGGTTATTCTCTTGGCGCTTTTGATAAAGGAATTCACTTCAACCAATAAAAAACATTCTAATTAGCACGAGGCATGTTAAACAATGAGTAATACCCGTTAATTTCACATAACAAATCATACTAGTACTTACTCAAGGACCACTTTCATCTCATCCGAATGAAGCAAAACATAGCGGTGTGCTTGTTTTAAGCTTTTGTCATCTAAGCATGTTTTTTCTATCTTTCCAATCACTCTACCACTAGACTGGTACATATAGCATTCCATGTCTTGAATAACATCGTCATTTCTCTTAGATCTATTATAGATCGTCTTAACACCTTCAAGATATCTTGAATAAAACGTAATAGTCTCCTCCAATATGTACCCCTCAGCAATCGATCCCTCTGGTTGAGATTTATTTGTCACATATGATTTCAAATGAGATAAATACCTATAGAAAATTGAATTATTATTGACTAATACAATGAAAAATAGCTACCTAACAGAACTCGGATTTTTAGATATGTACCTTTCTATCGGATACATCCATCTATACTGGACAGGTCCACCAAGCTTCACCTCCTCTACTAAGTGTATTAACAAATGAACCATGATAGTGAAAAAGGTTGGCAAAAACTCAATTTCTATTTGACAGAGTACAAGAATAATTTTTGATTGAAGAGCATCTAACTCGCTGTAATCAAGAGTTGGAGAGCACAAACACTTGAAAAAAGAAGACAAGTCCCCAAGCAAGTCGATAATTTTTGTGGACTTGGATGCTCTTAATGCAATGGGTAGGATATCTTGCATTAAAACATGATTGTCATGGCTCTTAAGATTAATTAGTCTTCTTTGCTTCGTATTCACGCATCTAGAAATGTTTGACCCATACCCATCCGGAACTCTAATTTTTTGCTAGACTTTTAAAAATATGTCTTTTTCCTCGTTGGACATGGAGTAGGAAGCTGGAGGCATGTAGTTTCCCCCATTAGGCAAATCTTTAAGCCAAAGATGCCTCTTTACATCCAACTTCTCAAGATCCTTTCGAGCATTCTCATCATCTCTACTCTTATCCATATCCAAAAGTGTACCTAATATATTGTCACACACATTCTTCTCAATGTGCATAACATCTAAATTATGTCTTAGAGGATTATGCTCCCAATAAGGCAACTTGAAAAACACACTCTTTTTGCTCCATAAATTAGCATTATTGTCATCTTCACTGTTATTCAAGACATTAATTGACTCACCTACTTTTCTAGCTCTACTTTTCCTCTTTCGACGTTTTTTAGAACTGCCATAAATATAATCAATCCCTTCTTGTTGCCTCAAAACATCCGACCCGCTAGCACATATTGGAGCATTACCATACTCTGTAGTCCCATCGAACAAACTTGCTTGAGAACGATAAGTATGGTCTTCATCTAACCATTGCCTATGTCCAATATAACAAATCTTACCCCCAAACCTACCAGAGTTTGTTGAATGAGTGCAGCGAGGGCAAGCATCATAGCCTATTGTACTCCATCCCGATAGCATGGCATACGCAGGAAAATCATTAATAGTGCTATGTAAAGATGCTCGTAATTTAAATTCTTTCCCCTCGTAAGCATCAAAAGCATCAACACCATTCCATATTAATTCTAACTCATAAAGTAGTGGCTGTAAAAACACATCGATATCAATACCAGGACTGGATTTTCCAGGAATTATGCATGACAATATAAATGATGATGGTTTCATGCACAACCAAGGTGGCAAGTTGTAGGGTATTAAAATTACAGGCCATGTGCTGTATGTAGTATTCATCAAACGATATGGATTAAACCCATCAGTAGCTAATGCTAACCTAACACTGCGAGGATCAGATGCAAATTCAGGATAACGAGAATCAAATTGTTCCCAAGCTAAAGCATCAGCCGGGTGTCTTAATTTTCCATCTCTTACACGATCCTTATGATGCCATCTCATGTCTTCTGCTGTTTTTGGTGAGTTGTATATTCTTTGAAGCCTAGGAATAAGGGGGAAATACCTCATCACCTTAGCTCCTTCCCCTTTTTTTGTTTTGCCATTGTTTATTTTCCATCTTTATGTGTGGCAATTATGACACTCCTCCTTTTCGGAAAATTCCCCCCAATACAGCATACAGTTAAATGGACATACATGAATTTTTTCATATCCAAGGCCTAAGTTATTGATTAACTTTTTTCCTTCGTAATAAGATGAAGGGAAGTCTCTAATTTGGGGAAATGCTTTGAGTAGAAGTTCAATTAATGTATCGAATGAATCATTAGACCAATGAAACATACACTTAATATGAAACAAGTGCAAAATGAAGGACAGTTTTGAAAAAGCTGGACATCCTTCATAAAGTTCTTCATTTGCGGCCTCAAACAATCTTTTATACTTTGCCTCTTCCTCTATGTTGTATACTTTTGGAGGATTATGAGATTCATCATGATCTGAATCATCATAATAACTATATCCCATAGATACATCAGGAAGATCATTATTTTCTGTGTGTGAGTTAGGAAGTTCTTCATTAATCCCATTAGAAAATTGCGAAAAGTTACCCAAATTAGCTGCATCCAACAGGCCACTAATATCGTCATGACCTACAAATGACCCTTTACTAGTGCTACCAACATCAATACCGCGTATATGATCAAGAACATCCCCTTTACCATGCCAAATCCAATTTGTATACTTTTGGTAAAAGCCTTTGAACAAAATATGCCCCTCTACTTCACTAAGAGGCAACCAATAACGTAATTTGCAACTTTTACAAGGACATTTTGTTTTTCCTTCTACAAGACTTTCTTTAGCTATTGCAATAAATTTCAAACAACCATCTATGTAGTTGGAATGGTCGTTTGGCAATGTAATCCAACTAGTATCCATGTCTAGACAAAAAAAACACATCCATGTTGATTAAACATATATAGCATAGTGTCCTAATATAGAAAAAACATTGCAATAATAGCATTACGGTTTCAATTTGGGTCACTCGCCTTTCTCAATATATATTTCCTACAACAGGAATAATAGAAGCCACAACAATGCAACAATGCAATAATTAATAGCATCAATGTAAACTCACTTTTCAGTTAAAGGTGTGTATAATGATTGTGACTGTTATTGCTTTGGTATTGGCTATCTATACAAATCTTTCTCCCCGACTTCTCTCTTCTGGTTTCTGTCTCTTCTAGTACGATTTGGATTTGGATTTGGATTTCAAGTGAGCACTCTATCAGTTGGTTTTCTATAGACATATGTTGTAGGTCTGGATTAATACCCTTCCTTTTTATATCATACAGCTCTCTGCCGTCTAAATGTCGGTCATTTTGCTCTCTCAGGTCATTGTGAAAGATGTTGTAACAGAAGCTGTGCTCGCAAAATTTCGGGCGCACAAAAACCATATCTCAGCATTATGTTTTGATCCCAGTGGTACACTTTTGGTGACTGCTTCAGTTCAAGGTCATAGCATCAAGAACTATGACAGCAATAACAAAGTCGATACGCAACAAATGATACCACAACAACAACTTACAACAATGCTAAGGATATATACCAGTACATAGTAGCAGCGCAGAGACGGTAGCAATAATAGCAGTAAAACAACACGAACAGCAGTAAAACAACACGAACAGCAGTATGTTCATGTTCAAATAACAATAAATTGTTTTGCTTTCAAATATAACCACAACTTCTGATAATTGAAGGAAAAAAAACGATAAATTAGAGGAGAACATACAGGTAAAAATTAAAGCAGCCCAAACCCCGAACAAGTAATTGAAATAACATACAAGTAATTGGAAAATCAAACAACCATTGATAACAATAGATATAAACAACAAGTAATTAAAATTAACACAACTAATTAAATCAGGAAGAAAGAAAGCAATAAAACATCAGCAATAATATACAAGTAATTAGAAATTAACACAACTAATTAAATAAGGAAGAAAGAATTACAATTGGCTTGAACGAGAAAAAGATTGAACGTATCTATAAACCCAGAATGAACGCAAAATTGATAGGATTGAACGAGTATTCGGAAGAATTACAATTGAAAAGCGGAAAATTGAACGAGAATTATGGCGAAAGATGAAGATTGGCGTGAAAATTGAATGAGAATTGAGCAATGGAACAGTATGTAGCTCGCAGCAGGTATGTGAAATTAGGGCGTGATGAATGAAGTCGAAAATTGGCGGTGAAACGTGTGTAGGTTAATTAATTAGTGGGCTGTGAATTATATTGTATGTGACGGTTGTTAACAAAAAATAGAAATTGGAGGGTTATTTATATCCGACGCTTTATAAAAGCATCAATACAAAAGTGTCATTATGTAAGGGATGTGTTGTAGTGGGTGGTGGTAGTAGAGCCGGTATGGGATTTGCAGTTTAGTTAGTTTAGTCGTCATGTATTAGTATTGAACCTTATAGTTGGATAATGTTTTGTTTACTTTAGTTTAATCCTTGTAGTTGGATAATGTTTCACATTTTTGAATAAATGAGAAATAGGTGTTTATAATGGTGTTGTTCGCCAAATTGGTGGTTATTTTCTGTTTGCAGAGTGTTCGGTGTTGAATTACACCTTCATTGATAATTGGCACGATCAAAATGGAGAATTACCACGATCAAAATGGAAATTCACCATCAAAATGCCCAACTGATTTGGCGACTGAAATGATGCAAATGACGACTGAATTCAGTCGCCAAAACAGAGCTACCAAACCAGAACCTACTGGAATAACAACAAATTTGGCGACTGAAGAAGCAGATGGGCGACTGCACTTCAGTCGCCAAATTGGTGACTACACAACATTACAGTCGCCAAATTGGCGGCTACACCCTACTTCAGTCGCCAATTTGGCGACTCCCTCAGCTGTAGCCAATTCATATATTTGGCGACAGAATGTTCAGTCGCCAAATTTGGCGACTGAACTTAGTCGCCCATTTTTTTTGGCGACTGAACTTAGTCACCCATTTTTTTGGCGACTAAGCTCTGGGACTACTATTTGGCGACTGCTTTCAGTCGCCAATTTGTATTTGGCGACTGAAATCAGTCGCCAAAATCAGTCGTTTGTTTTCCGTATTCTTGTAGTGGTAAAGACTAAAGATGCAATAATATGTTCAATTAGTTGCTCTTACTCTTCTTCTGTTTTAATCTGTTGTTGACTCTTCAGATATTGTTCGAGACTTGGCTGTCATGCTTGATTTATTAATTCTTTCGGCTTCTCGTGATGGGTAAGAATATCTTTGTTTCATCTTTACTGACTATAGACTTGTTTACTGCAGTGATTGGAATGGTAGCAAACGAGGACATGTTTACAAGGAATGGACCTCCAAAGGACACTGACTAAAGAGGTATATCATATATTCCCCACCATTTTTGCACAATTGCACTCCTTGTGGATCCTTCAGTCTTATTCATAGTACGACGGAGTCCAGAAACAAACCTAAACATTTTTTAAATCAGCAGACTAATAAAAATAAATGGTGGGCCGTGCAAATATGATAGTTTAAATCAGCACTCTTTGTGGATCCTTCAGTCTTGATTTGTTCAAGTCTATCCGCAAGTTTTCTTGTGTTGGATATTATTTGTTCTCCAATGTGAATTTCTTGTCTTTTCTGTTTTTAGATGATGAAGTTTCGTTGAGTTTGAATCTTTACCCAGATGGATACTCTATTGTAAAGGCCTCAGAGGTTTGGTAATCTATGTTTAGTTTTTGTAGTAGTAGTGTTTCTAATATAGTTTAAATTGATGGTGATACTGAAAATGATACCAAGTATTTCAGGCATTTCAGAATGACAATGAGCATACTTGTAAAGATGGTTTGAAGGTTTTATGTCCATATGATCGGACCTCAGAAGGTCTCTTTTCAGTAAGTTAGTAGTGTCTTATTTACTCACTTCCTTATCACATCTAGCTTTACATCAATTGAGTATATTGTTATTAATTTATTTTTTCTATCTTTAACAGTAGGCTCACAAACATATTTAGTTCATCTACTGAGACGAGAGAAACTTCTAATACAACTAAATGATGGCAGCTGTGTATTGTAGATTACTAGATGAACTTTTTTTGTGCACTTGTATCTCATTTAGTTAGCAAGGTCTCATTTGAATGCCGAGTTTTAGACTAAATACATACATTTTTTGTTACTATGAAGAGATTCTGAATACACACTTTCAGCTTTTTTAAAGGGAAATACATACATTGATAGTATGACATTCTTGTGTGTTGTAAATTGATTGCTTTTGTAAGTGCAATTTATTTTGTCCACAGATCGTCCTCGAGTATCCGATCGGGCAGCGGGATAAATCCCCGAGCCCCACTCCTTTGAAGTCGACCCCGTCCAAGTTGAGCTAACCTTCGAGCCCTCGATCCCCCGTCCTGGCTATCTCCTTCATTCTTCAGTCGTGAAGACCAGAGGAGGAGGACACGGAGTGGGATCGGCAGCAAAGAGGGCAAGCTTCACTGGCTATCGCCCGAACAACAGGACCGGGAATTAAATTAGCTCAATCGACGGGAGAGGCTTTTGGGAAGACACAATTGTTGGAGAGAAGGCGGAAATTAGGGCTGTCTGACTCTTTTTTAGCATCATTTTCTTCAAACTTCTCGTGTGCTCCTGCCGCCTTACACCTTTTGATCCTGCTAACGCTCTTCTATGTGCTGGGCAGGCTGATTAAATAGGGGAGACTGGGCTGGCTTGTAAACAAGGGGCTTTTTTCTGAAAAAGCGGTGACGGGTTGAGTCTGATTAATGCCGCAAACAAGGTCGGGTTGACAGAATCCAAAAGTCGAGCGCTCTCTCTCCTCTCACTATCGCCCACTTCGGGCAGAAAAGGGCTCCTCTCCCCATCACTCACGGGAAAGAGACTCGACCAACGGGAGAGGGTACGCAAACCTACTATTGAGAAAGAAATGCAAAAGAACCAAACCCACTCTGTGCCCTCTCACTTTGTTCGAGCCTTTTTTCCTGTATTTATTTGACAAAGAAGTGAGTGGATACTCGTGGTCTTTCTGCCTAATGTACGGCTCGTGCCCTTTCAGAACGCCTTTCTTGGAGATAGAAATGAGACTCGACCGGAGGGTCAAGGCCCTCTCCCGTTGGTCGAGCCGGCTGCCGGCTCGCGGGCTGCTACTTTTTTGTACGCGCGCCCCTTTTATTTAAGGTCGTTAACACTTTTCTCCCTGTCAAACAAACTCCACGAGGTAGTAGCGGCTTCCTCGATCCCCCTGAAGCACGGAATAACGAAACGGCCGCAGGAAGAGGAGGTGAAGGCTGAGGAGAGAGAAACGAGGATCTCCCCAATTTAATATCAACGGCCTTGAAGAGAGGAAGGAGAGAGAAAAGAGACTCGACCCCTATTTTCTTTGGTTGATCGCATACATTCGTAAATGTCTTGAAAGACTCTCGCATTTATTTAGGGAGCTTTTTTGCTCGACTGCTAAGGATCGGGAAGAAGACTTGCGGCTGGAGCAGCGCCAACCTCTTATCCGATCATCAGGGGGATGGACTGACACAACACAAAAGGGCGTCGCTTAAATATGCAGCTTGCTTGAAACTTAGTCGGATTCCCAGGTCCAGGAGCTTGTTTGCATTTTGCTTTGGCTGGCAATTCGTTTGAGCCCTGAGCGCACCCGGAAATTGCACCAAAACACAGACGAGAGTCCTCTCGCTCTGCTCAAGCCTCCTTTCTATCCCTCATCGCACTTTTTTGGGAATTTTTTCTTCCAGCCCGGGATTTCCTCCGAGATCTTAAACTCCGACGGACCGAATTCGCCCAGCTAAAGCGAAGGGGGATAGAAGCTAAGTCATACCAAGCTGGATCAAAGCCGAAACTTCCATAACCAAGATAAAGAAAAGCATTTGGGAATAAGCTGGCTTGATCTTTTTTATGGGAGTCAGTTGAAGACCTTCGAACAAAACCCCTTTGTAAACCACCTTCCTCCAAGTCAACAGCCTCTCCCGCCTCTTAACTCCTAATTTAGTCTGATCGTAAGCAAAGACTTCTTCCAAGACCGAGGGCTCTTTCCTGCTAAGGAGGTAGAGTAGAGATAAGCCCCAATATGAAGACGAAGCTGGCTCAACAGTAATCCGGTCAAGGTAGAATACGAAGACGATGAAGTTGATGGGCTTCCTCCGGGGCCTCATGCTTCAACCGAGCCTCTCTCGAGTCTTCTTTTCTCTACCTGGTCTCGGGCCGTTAACACTAGAGCCCACGTTCGTGCTAAATCCTAAGCACCCTTGCGGCCAGCCCTTTTCCCCGTAAGAATCGCTTTTCTCTTCGACTGGCCGAGCCACTGCGCACCTCGCATGCCCCAAACGAAACTGGGGCTGGTCGGGGTGGTGCCGTTCCGCCCTACTTAAAGCCAGGATCTGCCGCGAGCAATAGAACGAAGGAGGGCGGCGGCATGCGCCAGTCAAGGATCCCGAAGGGTCCGGACGAGGGTGAAGACCGCTAGAAATTAGAATACCCAGAATAATTATACTGTGACGGTAATAATTAAGAATTTACATTGACAGCCAAAAGCATCATCACTCAGATTGACAATTTGAACCGTCAAAAATAGAAAATTGACGCTTAATTATGCCTCATTAAGTGACATATAAAAGCGTCAATAGTCGGTGAAGATACTTCAAAGCGTCACATTTGTTGACAAACTAAAGTGTCAATAATTGGTGAAGACATTTTTAAGCGTAACATATGTTGACAAATAAAAGCGTCAATAATCGCTGAAGGCACTTTAAAGCGTCACATTTGTTGACAAACAAAAGCGTCAATAACCATTGAGGACACTTTAAGCATCACATTTATTGACAAATAAAAGCGTCAATAATCACTGAAGACACTTTTAAGCATCACATATAGTGACAAAAGAAAGCGTCGAAAAATAACGACGACCACTAAATTGACGATTTTTCGAAGCGTCGACAAACAAATGACACTTTAAAGCGTCATATCAAAAAGCGTCATAATGCACGTATTTGTTGTAGTGATAGGGATCCAACATCCAATGTTTGTCTTAATGCATGATAAATCACCCGGTTTTAAGATACTCTTAATTAACCCTAAAGCATCCAATTTTGAGATATTTTATGTTGCATTATGGACTTTGCATTTTGGGCTTGATTTTGTGATTTGTTTACATTTCAACATTTCTGATTTCTTTATGTTTGGGCTCAAAGAAATTCTCCATCATCTTCTTAACTCAACTCTTTAGCCATTTTGCAATTGTGATAGGAAAAAACCCTGAAAACTTAGATTCCTACAAAATAGAGAAATATTTGCAAAACCACTAAAAAGTAATATTAGCTTATAAAATCACTAATTAAAGTGTAAAATGAAATGTAAAATAAGCCAATATAGGAGTTAAAACTATATAAAATAAACATTCATTAAGTTTTTACAATGATATTTTATTAGTATAATATCACAGGTTTTTTATCCGTATAGTTTAATAACAATTTGTAATTATAAGCAATAGTTTTTAATATTTGTAATTTGTTATAATTTGTAATTTATATAGTAGATTTGTAATTATGATAGCTTATTTTATCCCATCTTATATAAATGTAAATGAACATAAACCTTAAAAACTGTTTTTCTGCGTGTCAATTTTTAAATCGGAACAATAAAATTATAATTAATTCCGGAATAGTTAGTGGGTCCCGAAATTATGCAAATTCAACCGTCGTTTGAAAAGTCAACATTGAACCACAGAGCGCCACATAGGCTATGTGGTTGTTGTTTAATAAATAGGATAAAATGATGGGTAATAGAGAGGTTTTGGTGGTTGAAAAGTGGAAAAAATGATTGACGTTTTGTTTCGGAGGATGAAAGTAGAGCAAGATATATAAGGTGAGATTAAGAGTAAAATCGGGTCGCGACCTAATTATCGCGACCAGTGCTTGGGGATAATCTAAGACTTGAGTATATTATTGGCTGCAGTCTTGAAGGAATTTTATCTTAAAATTTCTCAGAGTTTATTTCAAACACTAGAACTTGAGAGAGACAGTCTTCCAATAAATTATTGAGAGATCATTTTTTTACCCTTTTATTTGTATTATTTCGTGACTCTTTTGTCATCGAATGTACCATGGTAATTTCGTACTTATTTACATAATAAATGTATTCATTTTATCTTTAATCGTGATTTGTACCTATTATATTACTTTTGGTACCACTTTTTCTTAAATTTGTGCAATAGTCTCTCAATAAGCGTATTGAGAGACGGTCTCTCGGGATACCTACAGCAATATTTCAAAACTACCAATAAGGATCAATGATATAGCAACTTGATCTCCCTGTCCACGAACAAAATCGGAAAAGAATTAATACACCGTACCATGTAGTATCTATATATGCGAAAGGTAATGAATCTAATGATGAAGTCCATATGCGTGGAAGAAGAATGTCGGAAAATTTCTCATGTACGTGAATACGTGATGCTATCAAAACTAACAATTAGCAGGCAATCAGGCATATAATAATCAATTTAATTCCCGACACTTTGTTGGATACTTTCTCTGTTCGGTGTAAAGCCATAGCAAAGTCGCTACAATAATTGGGATGATTAATTTTAAATCCGTGACACATTGTTTTTAGTAATATCATCATGAACGAGTTTATATTAAGATCAGCTATTATTAAGCTCGATTAAATTAGGGTTAAAATTTCTTTAAGATGAGAGATATTATAAATACTCGTCGTATATCGATGTAACACATTAACTATTATCAATAATACAATTTCCTTATAAATTACTCTCGCGTTAATCTCAACAAGTTTAGAGATATATTATAGAATTTCAAAAATGTAGGAGTACAATATAAAAGTCGAAAATTTTAAAAATACAAAAAACACGGTAAAATATCTCAATATTTTAAGTAGCAAATTGTGTTTTTACCTAAAACCATTCACAAACAACTTTAATTAATAGCTACATAATTTATACTTGGCGCAATTGTGCCTTTTGTTAATAGTGTAACACCCGTGAAAAATCACGGGGTTGCGTAGACTTACTTCTAAAGATGACATATATAAATTGTACTTATTATTTAGATAAATAAGCTATTTATTCGAACATTTGTACTTTTTAAAAATAAAAAAGAAATAATATAATATCATTGTATACTATATTAAAATATATATACGGAAATTATAACATTCAAGTTTGAGAACTTTAAGCTATGTAAGTACACATAATAATGTTAATAAGAGTAACAATTGTAAGATATGTTTAAAATGAAACAATTAAGACATAGTTAAAAAAAGAAATTATAACATATAAATTTAAGTAATTTAAGATATTTAAATTATATGAAAAAATCAAAACTAAGATAATTAAGTTTTATGTATTACAAAAAATGAAAATAATATAAAAATTGATTATAACAAATCTTTTCATAATGAATATGTAAATAAAACAATAAAACAAAATAATAGATTCTTGATCGTCCTTAGAGGTCCGAGAAAATGATAACAGCCCAACAAATTGGTTTTTTTATAAAATATCCAGCCCATCCCATTAATATACGGTAATGAACATTACTTGAGGATGGTTATAACAATGAGGTATCCATTTTACAAAACCTCAGCAACCGCTGCCGTATATACGGTTTTAATAGATATTATAGAAATATTTTTTTAAATTACCTTTCAAAAATTAATAAAATTAGAAAATCTAATTATCTTCAGCCATAAAATAAAATCTTTTTGTTACAACCCTAATCGTTTTTTATATTCATATTATAGAAAACACTTATTTTTAAAATATCTTCCCAAAATTAATGATTTGTATACGGTTTTAATAGAGATCGATGACCTATATTTTTTTAAATTATCTTTCCAAAATTAATAAAATCAAAAAATCTAATTATCTTTAGCCATAAAATAAAATCTTTTTGTTACACGGTTTTATCTTTAAGTAGAATAAAAATAGTTGCCAATGTAAAAGCATCAGTTAATATTGTAAAATTTAGAATAAAATCTTTCTGTAAAAGCATCCGTTAATGATTTGTACGCAACAATAATTTTGTTAATAAAATTTAGAATAAAATCTTTCTGTAAATTGATTTTGAATCATTCTTTGGAATAATATTTTTGTTAATATTTTGTTAACCACCAATGTAACCGTGAAGAATAAAATTTAGAATAAAATCTTTCTGTAAATTGATTTTGAATCATTATTTGGAATAATATTTTTGTTAATATTTAGAATAATATTTTAAAATTAGTTTGTGAGGGTGAATGTGAGAGCTTGAAAGGGTGAATGCTGAAACGATATTGCGCCACGTAGGCAAAATTACATTTTTCTTTTATAGTAATAATGATGATATGACCGATATACTAAAAAATTGTAATATTAACATACAGTTTTTATTCAAAGTATATCAAAACGCAATCAATCTGTATAAATTTGAAATACCATAATAGAATTACAATATACAATGATAAGCAAATGTTAATACAAAAATCTCAAAAAATTTCTTCATTATATATCATCGTCACAACTCACTCATAAATCAGAGTTGTCAACATGTCGAGTTCATTAGAGATGGTTTGAAAGCCGATAGTTAAAACTCACCTCATTCAAAATAATGAAATAGGTTGGTCCTGCTCTAGGGGATAAATATAGTTTTTTTACCTTATCAAAGAAAAAAAGATATGGTTGCCCCCAAAACGCGTCATTACTCGTGTTTTTGTAAATGTTAAGTATCTACTTATTATGGTACTTTTCTTTTGCAATTTCAATATCCCATTTTTTTATCGTGTCATTATTAATTTAATATTTGGAGCGTTTTTTTCAAATAATATTTATGTGAAGCTTTACACATAAACTCTTGAATAGTTACTTTTTACCGTAATTAAAAAATTTCATCCATGAAGTTTTATGCTAGAATTTTGTTGTATTTTTGTTGTATTTTTATCATTATCTTCTTTTGTAGTTTTAAATAAACTTTTTAGATTAGTTCTTGTGTTTAATATTTTTGGCATGCTGATATTGATATGATTATCATGAAAAATAAATGTATGTTTGTTATTTATATACAAAATTAAAAATGAATACAGTATAACTTTTCTTGATTTACTTGATATAGTTTAACTAACATTTTTTGTCATATTATTGTTCCAAAAATACTTTAAAGTAACTAATTTTAGGATGTTATTAATTTGATTAACTTGATTTGTTAAAATTGAAAATGAAAATAATACTCATTAACATACAAAATATTTTATAATATTTAATTTTATATTATACAAATTGACCGTTTTTCGTAGGAATTCATGTTTACGAATTTATATAAAAATGTTACGTAATATTTCTGAAACTACGATATCAGACATTTATTTAGAATATCGTGCGGTTATGACCCTGGAAATTCATCAAATACATTGCGGGACCCACCTTAGACATTAAAAAAATTGTTGTCTAATCGTTTTAGAAGGGACATATATATTTTGTAACACCCCGATATTTTCCATAATATAAATTTAAAGATTTAATTTAATTTCGAGAATAATTTATATTTCATAAATTTCGAAACATATTTTTATAATATAAATATTTTAGGTTATAGCATTTTAGTTTCAATTTATACTTCGAGTTTTATAAATTTAAGTTTCGGTTTTAATTTTCGAAAATGACAAGTATGTAGGATAATTTCATGAGTTGTGGGTCAATTGCATAATTGGTTCTATCTTGAGTAATTTTGGTCTTAAGATGTTATTTCCGTCTTAGTTAGTGAATTCCGAGTCATGCTGACTCATTAAATGAATCCTGAGTCATTTCCGACTCAAAACCCCTTATGACCCCTATGTTGTGTTTTATTTCAGGGTTAATTGATAGAAATACTCCGAACTATGAGTGAACTGCTCAAAATACTCTAAACTTTATTTTAACTACCAATATAACCAACTAATGCCCTCATTTGCTTTGAATAGAATTTGTTGTTTTTTTAACTTATTGTAGCATGTTTTATTGGTGTAAATAGGTGAATAGATTAACAAAGAAAGAAAAAGAGAAAGACGGGTCGAAGAAGGGTTAGAAATATCCTCACTTATTTTGCAGATAATAGGTCAGTCATATATTATAATAAAAGCGAATGAGAGCATTAGTTGGTTATATTGGTAGTTAAAATAGAGTTGGGAGTATTTTGAGCAGGAAACCCATAGTTCAGAGTATTCTTATCAATTAATCCTTTATTTCACACAACCCATCCAATCCTTCGTCCTCTTCAAAAATCAGAAAAGCCCCAATCTCCATTGTTGGTGTTTCTCCTTGAACACAAACCCGACCATAGCTCCTCCGTTTCTTCCTCAAATTCCGAGTTCTTTATAGGTATGTTCTCCTCTTCTTCTCCTCCTTCTTTTGACACAATCAATTCCTAGTCTTGTTGTGTTTTCTGAAAACCCGTCTTTCTAGGGTTACGTTTTTAATTCGTTTTTCTTATTGTTTGTTGGCGAGAATGGATGTTTGGACTTCAATGAAGAGTTCTTTGAAGATTTGAAGAGCTTTCAAGGTAACTTTGAGAGGTTACTCGACTTTGAGTCAAAAATCGTTTGTGTGGTTTGATTGTTGTTCAAATTTCTGAAATGATGATGTATTGTGATAGTTAGTTCACCATTCAATTGATTGGGATGAAATTTATGATCATTTGGTAGTAATGAATGACTAAGGTTGGTTATTGCTAATGGGTAAAATGATATCCGTCGCATGCTCATCCTTCATTGTCGTTGTTGTTGGTTCTTCACATGAATTTTGGGTGTTTGAGTTACTAGTCCCTTTGTTCTTATATTTCAATTGAATTTCACATATCATTATGCTAAATTAAGGAGAGGTTTATATTGGTTTAAGTGGCATATAGTTGATGTTAATACACCTAAACATGTATGCATACACTACTTGAAATGGGTGGTGTATGAGTGGTTTGTATGTGCCAAAGCAATGGGGGCACGAAGGGCCTGAACAACGCGCAGTAGCAGCACGGGCAGGGGCTACCGCAGCCTGCGGCCAGCCACGGCACCCTTCGCTCGTGGCTGGTTTCAGGCGTGAAATTGGGCTGTTTCGAGGCTTGTTGGGGGACTGTTTTGAGGCTTGTTTTGGGCTGTTTTGAGGCTAGTTTAAGGGCTGTTTTGAGGCCTTTTCGGGGCTGTTTCGAGGCCTGTTTCGGGGCTATGTTTGAGGGCTACTTCGGGGCTGCTTTGAGGGCCGTTTCGGGGCTGTTTCGGGGCTATTTCGAAGGGCTATTTCGGGCTGTTTGGCGGGTTTGTTTTAATGTTTGTCGAGTGTTGTTACATGATAAAAATACTTGGTTTATGATGTATAAATATATTATATGAGTTTCGTAAATCAAACTTCCGTTAGGCCAATTTTAATTTATCACATGCACAATAAAAAGTTATTCATTGTTTTACCGCTTGTTCGGACATTGTTTGAGCATGTTAAATCATTATAAAACATGTATTAGAAAGTATATATGATGCATGTGTGATTCGTGAGTTAAATTACGTCCATCCTTCATGTTTAATTCACTTGTTTACGACCTTAAACTTGTGTCATCTAATGCAAGTTCATTTTATTGTCCCAAATGAAATGTAAATGTATACTTGAGACTTGGTATATGAATTCTTCATTTTATTACTCATGTGAGTTAAATGTTTGAGTGACTCCGTTGCAATTGTATGGTTGAATGCTTAAGCCGTTTTAGTAGCTAAGTTGAGGAGGAAGACCCCCCCGGCCGGGCAACCGGCTCCCGCTTCAAGTTAGCTTCTCAAAACTAGCTTAAGTGTTGTCTCGGTTGATTTGAAGCTCACACGTTTTAAATGAGTTAGTTAACGGTTATGTTAGCTCGAGTTTGTTTGATAACGGTTATGTTATCTCAAGTTGAGTTGGGTAACGGTTATGTTACCTTGCTTGTGTTTGGATGATGGTTATGTCATTCCAAGTTGTGTTGGTGATGGTTATGTCACCTTGTTTGTGAATAGATAGCGGTGCTACGATTTGTGTATCATTGTAATGAACTAATGCCACCCCGGTTATGGGTTTTATCTATGTTCGGGATTGGTCGGTGTTCGTGGTTATGCGGCCCGGTCCCCGTGTGTCGTTCGGTGTAGGTTATTACATCGAGAGGTCTGGCCAGGTCTTAGGCATATAGTTGTCGGTTATGCGCTATACATAGAGTCGGTGTCGTGGTTATGCGTCCCGATAGCTAGTGTCGTGGTTATGCGATCTAGCGGTCAGTGGTAACGGTTATGTTCCCTGACGGCGTTCATTCTATTCTTGTGTGTTCTGTAATTGGCCATGTCATCTAGTGTTGGCCTCTGAGTCGGTCTCTTAGTTGTTGTTTGTGTGAATGAACATGCCATCAAGTGTTGGCCGCTGAGTCATTCACTTGGTTGATTGTTGGCTTTGATAATAGTTCGTATGATGACTTGATTATGTTTCACATGTTGATTCATGCCTTGATCATGTTTGTTATATTTTATTGTATCACGTTGGTTTACTTATTAATGTATATGCACGTTCTTATGAATATGTCGTGTTGTATTACCGTTTATGTGTTTCTTGACGAAAAGTGGCTGGGAGAACCTCGAGTTACTCCCCACTGACTGTGGCGTACATGTTTCATGTATGTAGGTTGGTACTGTTTGGGGAAGACGTGTGGCTAGCGAGCATTGTTGATTATTCGACAATCACCTACTTACGATTAGCTTAGTTTTAATTTACTTGTTATCGAGGGATACCTTATCCCTTGTTCTTTTAAAATGATCTTGTATAAGTTATACTTTTTCTTTGGTTTAAATCTTAAGCGTTGTTTTGATATTCCGCGATTGAGTTCTATTTATATATATGTCGAAAGTTTTTAAAATACCGTATTTCTGCTGCGAGTTTCTTGTTTATTTTTCTGTAATATCGCGGGGTGTCACATATTCGATTATATAATATTTAATTTTATGTTATATAAATTGACAGTTTTTCGTAGAAATTCATGATTTATATAAAAATGTTCGTAATATTTCAGAAACTACGATATTAAGCATTTATTTAGAATATCGACGGTTATGTTTTAGAAAATTCATCAAACATTTTGCGGGACCCACCTGAGAGAATTTAAAAAAATTAAAACCTGCGTTGTTGATGTGGCTCAACCAGGGCTTCAGAAATAATTCAATAATTATATAGATAAGATGTTTCAGGAAATTCATCAAACATTTTGCGGGACCCACCTGAGAGAATTAAAAAAAATTAAAACCTGCGTTGATGACGTGGCTCAACCAGGGCTTCAGAAATGATTCAGCAATTATATAGATAAGATTTTTACAATAATTTGTAAATTGTGATTAATATTTACCTCGTACTAGCGTTTGTAGTGACTTTCTTGTCAATAATTTGTCATCCTAATACTAATTTACGTTGATGTCTAAACTTTCTCTTTACAGTACAAGAAAATCATAAACAGGCGACTGCAAAGAGTAGTCGCTAAATTGGCGACTAAAAAAAATCGGGCGACTGAAATCCGTCGCCAATTGGCGACTACCAGTTTTCCCCAATTTTCCACTCACCGACACTATTTGGCGATTGAAAAGTCCATTGGCGACTGATTTCAATCGCCAAATTTGGCGACTACCCCATTTCAGTCGCCAATTTGCGCTTTCAGTTGCCAATTAGGCGTATACAAACAGAAGTAGCCCCTTCCCCTTCACAATCCGTGAAATCAAAAATCAAAACTTACATTCGCAAAACCGACGACACCTACTTGCACCACCACCACCTACTTCCACCACCACCCCCAACACCACCGTCACCGGATTCCGACCATCATCAAGGTTCCGTTCATTGCTCTTGTTCTTCCCTTCATTCAATTAAATCAAGGTTTGTATGCTCATTTAATTCAATTTCAATTTCAAGTTTTAGTTTGATTTTTGTTTTGTTTTGTAGATTTAGTGACTGTAGTAGGTTATTAAGATCGTCTTAGCTTATTAGCTTGTAGTTAATTAGGTTGTAGTAGCCAATTAAGATGTTAATTAGATAAATTGGGGGTTATGGTTTATATGAAATTAGTATAAGACGATGTTGTTAGCTTTATTGATGTTAGTTAATTAGATTAAAGTAGCTTATTAGGATGTTAATTAGATTGTAGAAACTTATTAGGATGTTAGTTAGTGTGTAGTTACTCTAGTTAGGGCTAAATTAGGTTGTTGTTTAAGTTAAAGTGTAAATTTAGATGTAATATTATTGTTGAAAATTGTTTTATGGGTTTTTGTTTAGATCAAAATGAAGACGGAAATTATGAGACGCATTCACTACTGTCACGACATCTCATGTTAATATTATCACATTCACTAATTATTTGCTTACTCGCGCTATTTTTACAATTATAGTAATTCTTTTTAATTTTAACAAACTCGTATATAAACACATAAAACGTTTTTTCATAAATCGAATTGTCACAATTAGTTTCACTACCTATTGCTATTATTGTTACTTTTACTATTAGTTTTACTACTTGCTCCTATTACAGTAACTTTTACTATTAGTTTTACTACTTGTTATTATTGTGATATGAGTAATTACTATTGTATTTGCTATATCCAATGTTACTACAATTATTTTATCAAATTTAATTTTCAAATAAGTTGATTATGTATTCTTACGCAGTATACAAAATTATGCTTGATTTATTTTTCTTTATAGAGCTCTAAAAATATAGGCTACCTAAATTAAGTTTGTTAATGTTAAACAATTAAGTTCTTTATAAATCTAATAAACTATATAGTTAAATGAAATTGCATAAATTTATCTACTATATATTGAAGTCCCTTGATATTTGGGTTATATATAATATGATGTATTTCAGAATTTACAAGTAGATATTACTAAATAATTTATTTTAAACTATTTTTTTCATATTATGGAATACGGAGTTCTGCTCTAAATTTTATCCTTGATTGTTCTATTTTTGTTCGGAGTAAGTATTTTTTTCTTTTAAAACGATGTTACTGTTGGAGTAAATGTCCTCCATAGTATGTGATTATTTGAGTAAATCTTTTGCAAGATCACGCAGGGATACTTAGTATATTAATCAGTTGATTAACGTTTATCGGTAACGATGGGCTCACTAAAAGTTTGACGTTACTGTCATATGATGGCGATAATCAGCTGATCCCTAAAGGTCACACCTATAGGATAGTACTGAGAAATGTGATTATATATTAATATAATTACATAAATGTTAAACTTAGCTAAATCTAGTTAAGTAGATGATAAACATTTAATATGATTAAATAATAACTAGGAGAAATGAATTAAATGTTAATTCTAATAAATATATATATAAGTTATATTTATTAATTATATTTTAATATATGATAGAATAATATAATTGGGATTAATTAATTATAAGATAATTAATTAATATTCTCCGGGAATTAAATTTGTACAACGAAAAGTATTAAAATATATATGATATTTTAAGGAAGTTCAGAATAAGGAAACTGACTCAAAATATTATATTATAATGAGGTTTCCTAATTGAAGTACAAAACCAACCTAAACCAAACCACCTATATGCATGTAAAATGACTCATGTAGATTATTTTGCATTTTGGCATATGATGTTTTTTTTTGCCATCACTCATTCCTACTCATATCGAATAGTTCACTTAAATGAGTTTAAAATAGTGATGGGATCTCACTCTTTATAAAATTGAGACTTTAGCCTTTCTAGATCAAACAACTATGAATCCCTTGTTCGTCGGTGGGCATATAGGACATGTCGTTATCTCCATATGGACCCCTTCTACCTCGGGTAAGTAGTGTGTTGTGACCTAGTTGAACTCAACACAATGATTCAATCAAGCTATTGAAATCATTGTGGACTAATAGATAAATTTAAGAAATTTGTCGACTAAGAGTTCTAATGTAGAACCAGTAAAAGGGTTAACTCACCAAATCGAGATTTGGGTCTTGGGATACATTATATAATTCTTTGAGTGAGATCGATTATATTATGTTGTATATCTTTGTTTAAAAAGATTTTAAATTCATTGATTTCTCATGTTTATTTATTTTCTCATTTGTAGATCATTTAATATCTGCCTTTTAAAATGACTGATCCAAATGCAACTCCGGGCCCTAGCGCCACCCTCACCAAGGAGTTGTGGTTACGCTCTTTTATGGATCACGTCTCCTACAATCAGAACTCCCGCCTTAAGAATGCTGGGACTAACTTTACCGATTGGGAGGCAGCATTACGGAATGATGCCATTGCTGACGGTAAATTAAAGTATTTGGTTGAGGCAGTACCGGCTGAACCAACTGCAAGGACTGGAGCCCAACGAACTGCATATGATGAGTTTGTTCGTGAAGCTGGTGCGATTAAGACTGTACATATTTATGCAATGGAAAGCAATTTGCAATGCCGCTTCATTTCACAAGGTGCGAATAAGATTTTCACCACCCTTACCAATGAATTCTCGCAAGCTCCAAGAATCATGAGATACGACGCAGCAGTCCGCTTCTTCGAAGCTAAACTGTCCAAGAGCCAAGCTGTTAGCCCACACATCCTCAAGATGATTGAGAATGTGGAAGTTCTGGAGTCTCTCGGTTGCAAGATTGAGGAGTCAATCATTGTAGACCGAATCTTACACTCTCTTCATGATGGGTTCACCCAATTTAGGGTGAATTATAACATGAATGACATGAAGAATAGTCTTCATGAACTCCACTCTCAGCTCGTGCAAGCTGAGAAGGATCTCAATTTGAGTGGGAGTGCTAAGAAGGACGTCCTTGTCATACAAGCTAATTGGAAGGGAAAGGCAAAGGCTCCCTTAAATGTTAAGAAGCCTCAGTTCAAAAGAAAGCAGCCGAAGCCCAAGAGTGGACCTGGTGAGACCAGTAACTCAAAGGCCAAAACTAAGAGCGAAGGGAAAGAAGGAGAGTGCCACCATTACCACGAGTCTAGGCATTGGAAAAGGAACTGCCCTAAGTACCTCGAGGATATCAAGGTTGGACGAGTGACAGCCACAGGTATACCGTCATTTATTCATATGATTGAAATAAACCATGCAAGTTCAGCAACATGGGTATTTGATACTGGTTATGGTTCTCACTTGTGTAATCACTTGCAGGGTTTAAGGGACGTCCGCAAACTTGAGAAAGGGGACGTTGACCTTCGTGTTGGAAATGGAGCAAAGGTTACAGATGTCTCCATAGGAACTTATGTACTCAAACCACCTAGTGGTTTCGAGTTATTTTTAAATAATTGTTATTTTGTTCCTAATTTCTCGAAAAACATTATTTCTGTTTCTGTTTTGGATTCAGAAGGTTTTTGTTTTAATATTAAGCACAATTGTTGTACTTTTTCATTAAACGATATGATTTATGGAAAAGTTGTTTCCGTAAACGGAATCTATGTTTTAGACCAAACCACCGAGGTTTATCATGTGAATAATAGAAAGGCTAAAACAGGTGATAAAGAACAAACGTATCTATGGCATTGTCTAATGGGACACATCAATGAAAAACGCGTAGAGAAACTCATTAAGAATGGGTCAATACCACCATTTCATTACGAATCAATTCGTACGTGTGAATCATGTCTCATCGGAAAGATGACTCGTATTTCCTTTAAAGGTATTAGAATGCGAGCTAGTGATCTTCTTGGACTCATACATACAGATGTATGTGGTCCTATGACAATCACAGCTAGAGACGGCTATAGATATTTCATCACTTTTACGGATGATTTAAGTAGATACAGGTATGTCTATTTAATGAAACATAAAAGTGAATCCTTTGACAAGTTCAAGGAATTCCACAATAAGGTTGAGAACCGATTGGATAGGACGATAAAGGCACTTCGATCTGATCGTGGTGGCGAGTATCTTTCGACTGAGTTTGATCAACACCTGAAAGACTGTGGTTTTGTATCGCAGTTGACTCCACCTGGAACACCACAATTAAATGGTGTATCCGAACGGAGAAATCGAACTTTATTAGATATGGTTTGATCCATGATGAGTCACACGGTTGTGCATGATTCATTATGGGGATTTGCTCTTCAATCAGCTGCTCTAATACGTAACCGAAGTCCGACTAAAGCATCAGACAAGACTCCATATGAGATGTGGAAAGGAAAAGTTCCTGACTTGTCCTTTATTCGGGTTTGGGGCTGTGAAGCTTATGTCAAGTGGAGACACGAAGACAAGCTAGGCCCACGATCTGTCAAGACTTACTTCGTAGGTTATCCCAAAGGAATTTTTGGTCACTACTTTTACTCACCTACCGAACAAAGAGTCTTTGTTGCGGCTAGTGCAAAGTTTTTAGAGAAAGAGTTTCTCTCGAACAAACAGAGTAGTAGAACTTTTAATCTATCAGAGGTTCAAGAACCAGAAACCAACAGTGTGATGGAAGAAAGTGTTCCTTCCACATCTGCTATGGTATCCATTCCAGAGGAACCTAGGAGGACGGTTCGAGTTTCTCACCCCCAGACCGATATATTGGTATGGTTGAGGAAGGTGGTGCAGAAAACCTATTACTCCTTGAGAGTAACGAACCAGCTACCTACAAAGGAGCCATGACATGTTCCGACTCTAAGCTATGGCTCGAAGCCATGCAGTCCGAAATAGATTCCATTCAAGAGAATCAAGTATAGGATTTGGTTGATTTGCCTGAAAAGGTAAAACCCCTACAGTTTACATGGCTTTATAAGATAAAGCGTGCACTAGATGGACAACCAGATGTTTATAAAGCACGATTGGTAGCAAAAGGTTTCACTCAAGTACACGGGTTGCACTATGATGAGATATTTGCTCCGCCTTCCTAAACGGGTTTTTGGAAGAAGAACTGTATATGATACTGTTGGAGCTTGTGTCCTCCACATGTAGTGTGATAACGTCATTGCACATACCCTTGTACGGACAAGTGGGAGATTGTTGGGGCTGGTGTCCTTGACAGTTAGTACAATGACTTACTAAATCTCTTAAAGGATCACAAGGGCATACTTTAGTATTATTATCAGTTGATCCACGTTTATCAATAACGGTTGGCTTGCTAGATAAGTTTGACGTTATTGTCATACGGATGGCGGTGATCAACTGGTCCCTATACGTCACACCTATAGGACACGTTTGAGAGATGTGAAGGTATGAAAATACAGTCACATTTATGCCGGATACGACTAAACAGTTAGTCAGAGGTATTGACTATTAAATTAGTCAATGAGATGTTGAGATTATTATTTAATACGGATTAAATAATTTTAGCTAATACGGATTACATGATTAATTCGTAAATTAAATATAAACGTTTATATTTAATTAAATATTGTATTCGCGTATTAATATAAACAGTTATATTAATTTGGGTAATTATACAATATCGTAATTTTATCAGACCATTATTAATACATCGACTGTATTAATATCTGATAACATGTGTGCGATTTATAAATAAAACTCGCGAATTGTATTTTAGCAAAATGGGTCGAATCACGAATTAGAATAAGGTAAGAGTGGAAAGCCCACTCTCACCCTACTCTAATATTTCGGCCAAGTAGTTATAAGGAGGAGAACTCTCCTTTTGTCAGACTACTGGAAATGTTGAATCATAATTCTTACAATTAGGGTTTTGAGAACATTATTTTCCCAAAACTCAGATCTCACATCTAAAACCTCACAAAAGCTCTCCCCATATTGCAAGGCAATTGGAGAGTATTTCTAGCACACGCGGCATCATCTCATTCAAGTCTTGGGTGCAAGTTATAGGAGGGAATTTACTTTAATTCCTGTTCTTAGGCCTATTCAAGTAAGGACCCAAGGTTGTATTCCTTTTCATGTTTTTATTAACTTATGACAATAATCTCAATGGTAAAATTCGTTATAATCCTTCACGTTTTAGGGCGAATACATGTTATATTCCCCACAGATACAGCCTGAGGGTTTCATCGATCCTAAACATCCTAAGAAAGTGTGCAAGCTCAAGCGTTCCATCTATGGACTTAAGCAAGCATCACGGAGTTGGAATCATCGTTTTGATGACGTGATAAAACAGAACGGATTCATTCGAAGTGTCGAAGAACCATGTCTGTATATCAAGTCAAGTGGGAGTAAAATCGTATTCCTAGTATTATATGTAGATGATATACTACTAATTGGAATGATATTCGTTCCCATGCTTTCGTCGGTTAAGACATGGTTAAAGAACCATTTTAAAATGAAAGATTTGGGTCTGAACGCATGAGTCGGATACCTTATGCTTCGGCAGTAGGGTCGATCATGTATGCCATGATGTGCACACATCCTGACGTGGCATATGCATTGAGTATGGTCAACCGTTACCAAAATAATCCAGGTGAAAGTCACTTGATAGCCATCAAGAACATCCTTAAGTACTTACGAAGGACTAAGGATTGGGCACTGGTATATGGTGGAGACATGGAGCTAAGTGCTAAGGGTTACACAGATGCTAGTTTCCAAACCGATCGTGATGATTCTATATCTTAGTCAGGTTTTGTCTTTACTCATAATGGTGGAGCAGTCAGTTGGAAGAGTTCCAAACAGAGCGTTACAGCAGATTCTACAACAGAGTCTGAGTACTTGGCAGCTTCCGAAGCTGCAAAGGAAGCTATTTGGATGCGTTGTTTCTTACAAGGACTAAAAGTAGTATCTAGTGTGAAAGATCCAATCACCCTTTATTGTGATAACAGTGGTGCAATCTTCCAGGCTAAGGAGCCTAAGTCTAGCAACAAATCTAGACATGTACTCAGAAAAGCTCATCTGATAAGAGATGACATTGAGCAAAAGGAGATATCATTGTGCAAGATTGGAACGGATAACAACATTGTTGATCCGCTGACTAAGGCACTACCGCATAATAAACATAAAGGGCACATCTCATCCATGGGGATAAAGCGTGTTCCAGAATTTTAATAAACATTGTTTGATTAATGTTTGATCATATCAAATTATTACTTAATAAAATCATTGAATTTCTTTATATTGTATTACATGTGGATTGTACGACAATTTTTGAACACCACACAATGAACTGTTTTACTTTATATGTCTGTTTTTGTCCGTAAACACCAATATGAGCTGATAACTCAGGTGATTATTTTGTTAGTTGAAGGATGGAAGGTTCAATATTCCATAAGTCAAGCGTCTGACTGATCAATAACAAATATGGGTATATGATATCGCATAGGACATAGTGACCACAACATAGAGTCCTAAATGTTAAGATACATTAGGTGCCTGGTCGTGGATGGAACGTCTATCGTGATTCCTTAAGTCGGTTCTTTTGACCATTGTTTATTTCATGCGATATAGACAGTTTTTGGGTGGCTTTGGTTTTTGTCCTAGGCCGCACCGTAAAAGGAGACCAATCGGACTTTTACTGGGTCATTTCATGTTGTGCTTCAAGTCAAGGAAAATATCCAGCCTTTATCAGGTTTTATATATATTTCTCAAGGTCACTCGAGGAGTAGTAACTTAAACGCATGGCCATGCTTGAATATGATTCGTATCAGTCATGTTGCTCTCTAGTTGAGGAAACCACTCCTGATATGATTACTTGGGAGATACGACCTTGTAAGGTAAGACTTTGCAATTTGTCTTCCATTGAGTGGGAGAATAATGCATGGATATGAGAATCGTAATCGCACACACTTGTAGGACAAGTTGGAGATTGTTGGAGTAAATGTCCTCCACAGTGTGTGATTATTTGAGTAAATCTTTTACAAGATCACGCAGGGATGCTTAGTATATTAATCAGTTGATTAACGTTTATCGGTAACGATTGGCTCATTAGAAGTTTGACGCTACTGTCATATGATGGCGATAATCAGCTGATCCCTAAAGGTCACACCTATAGGATAGTACTGAGAAATGTGATTATATATTAATATAATTACATAAATGCTAAACTTTGCTAAATGTAGTTAAGTAGATGATAAGCATTTAATATGATTAAATAATAACTAGGAGAAATGAATTAAATGTTAATACTAATAAATATATATAAAAGTTATATTTATTAATTATATTTTAATATGATAGAATAATATAATTGGGATTAATTAATTATAAGATAATTAATTAATATTCTCCGGGAATTAAATTTGTACACCGAAAAGTATTAAAATATATATGATATTTTAAGGAAATTCGGAATAAGGAAACTAACTCAAAATATTATATTATAATGAGGTTTCCTAATTGAAGTACAATACCGAAACCCTATATATAGAGGGTTTCGGCCTTGAGGTTGTGGATAAAAAAGAAGAAAACGTTTTTCCTCTCTTATTCTCCTTGATTAGTTTATCATCTTAATCCCAAAATAAATCCTCTGAAATAATTAATAGTAATTTAGGAGGAGCTTTGAGGGAATCTTTCTCAGTCGTCTTGGGTGCAATCTAAGGAGAACTTCTACCTTGAAGTTTGGGTTTATACTAGGTTGTTCTTAGGCCGATCTCATATAGGACCAAAAGTTATTTCTATGATCCTTATCCTATTATTTCAGTTCTATTGCTTTAATATCAATTCGTTTTTGATATAATCCTTGGCAGTATTAATTAAGTTAATACTTTTATGAGTAATTTAAGAAATTATTTCCTACAGTTACAATATCACATTTTATGATATCGCATTGTAAAACCATATAGCAAAACACTTTAATGTCCTTTTACGGAAAGTGTTTATTGATACAAGTTATTTAGTGAGGGCTTAAAGTAAATAATCACTTGATTTTACAACAATGTTTATGTAAAACTTTTTTTTATATAAGAATTGTTTTATTTGAGAGTTGTGAATTATAAAAGATGATTGTAAATTTGTAAGAGGATGATTCGTCAACAGGTCTTACTTGTGAAGGGCTAATCCCGTCACAAGCTTGTGACCTCTCACAAAAAGGGAGATGGGACAAGGTGGGACATCTTTCATATGTTTTCCCACTCACCTCTCATGAGTATTTTGTGAGAGGAAACGGTATCCGTCACAAGTTTGTGACGGATACCGCAGTCACAAATGAGAATTTGTGATTCGTATTAGTAAACAAGCGAGAGCGTACAATTTTCTATAGTTATAATATTGCTACACCAAGAATTAGATCTTGGGTCCGCCACTAATTAGAGCTATGTAGAACCTCATATTAACTCATAAGTGTTTGGTTTGTTCATGTAATGGATTGATTATAGCATTATAGTGGAATGAATTTAGAAACTTTGGTGTATACATGGATATGAGATTTCAAGGGGTTGGAATGAAGTTAGAATTCATTGGGTATCTAACCCAATTACAAAACTCTCCAACCAAACACCCCTTATTTAATTCCAACTTGAATGGATTGAATCCATTACAATCCATTCCAAAAGTTCCAACTAATCACCCCTTTAATTTATTCCCAAAAGTAATGTAAAACATCTCAAAGAGTGAGTATCTCACTGAAAAATGCATCGTACCATTCAATTGTGCCCAATCAATGATAAAAAAAATGGGGGTTGCAAAAGGTCGTCGACGTTTTGCGAGAAATGGTCGACGTTTTTTATAAAAAAAGACGTAGCATACCCTTTTCTCCTTATCTCTCTAGAAAATATTCTCCCAAACAAAAACCGCACAAAAACAACAATTTTAAAAAATCGGTAGAAAACAACGAACAACAACATCAAACAACGACAACGATTCAATGTCAAACAACGATCCATCGTTAAGTAACTAAAATCTAATTTTTTTGAATTATTTTTATTGAAATACATGTTTAAGTCATTTAGTTGATATTAGGTTGAATTATACGTAGAAGTCATTGAATATGACAAACGATAGGATCGAAATTTTGCATTAGATTTGAAAACTGGCCGTCCTTGCATGGTAAGGACGTGAAAACTGGCCGTTCTTGCATGGTCAGGACATGAAAACTGGCCGTCCTTGCATGGTCAGGATGTGAAAACGGGCCGTCCTTGCATGGTCAGGACGTGAAAAATGGTCGTCCTTGCATGGTTTGGACGTGAATTCTGGCCGTCCTACCATGGTTTGGACGTGAATTCTAGCCGTCCTACCATGGTTTGGACGTGAAAACTGGCCGTCCTACCATGGTTTGGACGTGTACTATTCACGTCCATATGCGGTGAGGACGGCCAGTTTTCAAGTCCCTTATTTTTCCGTCCATAACCCACACAAACGTCCCACCTACACGTCCATGCCCACCATGGACATGTACCCCCCACGTCCTCACCAACGATGGACGTCCCACCCACACGTCCTCACCAGCCCAGGACGTGCGATTTTCCCATCCTCACTAACCTAGGACGTGAGTTTTTCCCGTCCTCACAAACTCCCTCAATCGGATTTTCCCACTTACAATTCATTCAAATGCTAACAACAATAACAACTTACAATACCAACTAACAACAACAACAACAACAATACTAACAACAATAACAATAATAACTAACAAGAACAACAACAACAAACAATAACACAAATTCAATACGAAAATTGAAAAAATAACAAAAACAACAAAAATATTAACAATTAACATTAAAACTAACAAGTCTAACCTAATTAACATTAACAATAACAACAATAACAACAACAACAACAACAAAAACAAAATACAAGTCTAATTAAAACTAACAAGTCTAATTAAAACAAAAAAACAAAAACTAACCTTGTGCGTGCGGTGGTGTTGGTGGTGGTCCTCGGCAGTGGTGGTGGTGCGGTGGTGGTGGTGCGTGCAGTGTTGGTGGTGGTGGTGGTGTGTGAGGTGGGTGGTTGTGGGTGTGTCGTGGGTGAGGGGTTTGGGTGGGTTTAGTGTTTTGAATTTGGGAGGTTTTTGGGCGGTAAAGGGTAAGTTGGTCTTTTTTTTGAATTACGTCGACGATTCGTTCTAAAACGTCGACGACCGTTCGTAAGTGGGTAAAAAATTACAAAAAACATAATCCATCATTTTGGAGAATTTGTTTACCAATTTCATTTTAGAGTGTGATTCATCTGTACTTTTATATAATATAAAGGTTATTTTCGGTAATTTGATCATAATTCATATACATCTATTACGGTAACAACCATAAAAAATGGTCTCTACCCTCTTCCTTATTTCTCGGTTAAATTCAAAGGTAAACAAATAAACTAGACTGAAAAAGTTATAAAAAGGTACAAAAGAGATCTCCCCAATTTTCACGAACTTCGATTCTTTGACCCTATATACTACAAGTCTACAACATATTCTCTCCATCTCATATTTATTTTCGCCCCTTCCTATTTTAAAAAGATTTAAGGAAAATGGGTCAACCACATATTACCTACTTTATTCCCAGGGTTGGTCCTGGGTATTACGAAACCTTAGTCAAAATTGTAAAATAGGACCCTAACTTTTTAAAAATATTTGTTCAAGTATTTCGCGTGTCAATATAATTCAATAAACAAAACAACTCAAAAACCTTTGAAGAATACTATTTTTTTCCAATTTTAAAGATGAGGTTGATTATTGAGGAGCCCTAAAAAATCACAAATTCTCATTTGTGACGAGCATATACGTCGCAAGCTTGCGACGGGTCAAATATTACCCAAGTGGGCTACATAAGACAAAAGAAATGTGCATAGGGAATATCAATCTATTTTATTTATCCATGCACATGGGTAATATTTGACCCGTCGCAAGTTTGTGCCGGATATACCGTCACAAAAGAGACTTACTGAAAAAAAAATTATAAAAAAAATGATTTTGAATTTGGAGAAATGAAGATAGTGAATCTTATAAATCAACCCTTTTATCGGCTAAAAACTGCAAAGAGATCGAAATTCTTTCAAATTATGCTATGATAAACTCAATTCGCACAAAATCTCGGTAGTATAGGTAATGTTTTATTTAAATTCAAGTTACCCGATTAAAATATAAGTAAATGACAAAATGGATAAGCCTACATGAATTCCAAAAAAAAAATTCAAATTAACTAACTAAATGGATGAGGCTATATAAATTCCAAAAAAGAAGATAGAAATGGTGAAAGCGTGTATGAATAATAGAATACGAGACCTTCTAATAATAATTGGTTAAATGTATAACCACTAGACTACTTCCTTTGTTTTGATATTTACATGTAATGATGTTTATTTGATAAAGATTACAGCTCTGTTTGGTATATGACATATTGACCAAATTTCAGCATATTGGTGAGGTTTAACATATTTGACTTATGAATATGTTATTTATAGCGTTTGGTTAATGACATATTGAAATAGTATATTGATGTCCAAGATGTAATTCTACAATATGTTGCTCCTACAACATATTGGATTAGCGGATTAGAAAGAAATTTTTTGTCTTATTTACCCTCTTAATAAAATACTAACCTTCCTCTATATATTTAACAAATAATTTGTTCATGTCCTTATACGTTATTTTACAAAAGTGCTAAATAATGTGTTAATCTAACTTCCCAATTACCAAACACCACTAAAACAATTATGCTGAATAAATAGACTAGTCAAAACTGCTAAATCATTCGGCTAGTCAAATCTGTCTTCTAAATTTGGTTACGTCAACATTAATCCGCTGTTTAACAAACATGACCTGCATTTCACATTTTCACCCCAATGACTAATGAGCCATTTCTAAAGGGGGTTATAAAATGTCGTCGGCGTTTTATAACAAATCGTCGACGTTTTTCATAATAATTACCTTCATTGCCCTTTCCCTCTCTCTCTAGCATATTTTCTTCTAAATTCTCCCAAACAAACAACAACACTTAAAAAAAAAGTCGATTTGCTCACAACGATTCAATGTCAAGCAACGAAAAATCAACATCAAACGCTAACAACGATTCATCGGTAAGTGACTAAAAATCTATTTTCATTTGAATCGAATTAGTATTTATTGAATTACATGTTTAAGCCATTTAGTTCATATGAATCGAATTACATGTTAATTAGTCTATTGAAATGAACACAACACGACACGCCTCATAGCTTGAACACGACACGCTCCAAAGCCTACGAAAATTTATGTCCATAATGAAGAGAGACGTGAAAACTCAACATCCATAATGGAGAGGGACGTGAGAATTCAACATCCCTAATGGATCTGGACGTGAATAGTACACGTCCCCCATGGATGGGGATGTTGAATTTACACGTCCCTCGTGGAAAAGGACGTGCAAACTCAACGTCCTGTATGGACTGGACGTCCAGATTTAAAGTCCATCATGGACTGGGACGTGTAAAACACACGTCTATGCTGGGGTCGGACGTGTACTATTCACGTCCCCTGTTGGCTGGGACGTCTACTTTTCACGTCCAACCTGGTGTTGGGCGTGAACATTCAAAGTCCCTTCATGGATCAGACTATCAAATTGGTTTTCCGTCTTTTTATAAAGTTTTTTACATAAATTTAGGTCTTTTTTCATATTTTATAATCTAATCATTACTAATTTTGCGTGTTAACAGCATTCGTTGGAGGAGGTTGGTGTAAATGGTGTTAATTACAATCACTTATTTGAGACGGAAACATGTTTTGATAGTCGGGATGAGGCATTTGACTGGGCTCAGAAAATAACATTTGATAACGGGTTTGTCTTAGTAAAAGCAACAAATGGGGCCAAAAATCGTAGACAACCGGAGTTGCTCGGGTCATACTTTCGTTGTTCAAGGTACGGCCGAACCAGGAAGAAGATCGATCCCGAAAAACCCGAGAAGCCTAAGAAGAAATGGACAGCTAAGTGCGATTGTTTGTTTCGAGTTCGAGCCGTGCAGGATTACATTAATGATACAAATGGGAAGGATTTGGTTGTTTGGAACAATTTGACTTCGTAGAAGGGTGAATCTCGCAACCACGAAGTAACAAAGTACAAAGGTGGAGATATACATTATGCTGGTTTGGATGCCAAAGAGAAAGATTTCGTGAGGCAACAAGTCCGGGCATCGATTCCGCCGAGAGATATAAAAAATGGTCTTCATCGAAGAACCCCGGATAAACCCCAACCTACAAGCGGCCAAATTTATAACGACGCAAACAAGGTTCGGCGTGAAATGAGAGGAACGCGGAATCTCGCTCAACAACTGTTGGCTCTAGCAGTTGCTGCTCAATATGTGGAGTGGCACAAATCAGATCCTGATTCAAAGGAGCTAACTCATGTTATTATGTGTTATCCAGAAGCCGTTAAACTCTTTTGTGCTTACCCACATGTGGCTCTTATTAACTCTACGTATAAGACCAACATTTACAAAATTGCTCTTGTTAAGGTTGTTGGCGTAACACCGTGTGGTTCCTCTTTCTTAATTGTCATTATGCTCCTTCCATCAGAAAGTGAAGCCGATTATGGGTGGATGTTGGGGATATTAGAGGAGCTACTTAGTTGTACGGGTTCATTTATCTCTGCCTTTGTCACTGATCGGGAGTTAGGTTTGATCGTCGTTATTAACTCCCTTTATCTAAACACTCCTCACCTTTTGTGCCATTGGCATTTGAACCGCGCTATGGAGAAAGAAGCACTTTCTTCGAAGCAATTGATATGGTACAAATATATGATCATGCACAGTAAAGAAAGCGGTTGGTATCGCGTGATCACTGCATCCACCGTTGATGAGTTTAGGAGTGCATGGGATTCTTTTTATGCAAATTGGAAAGTGTTGGTTGGTTATGTCATCAAAACATGAGGTAAATACAGGAAGAAGTTTCTTGCTTTATATACAAACCAGTACTTCCACCTTGGAAACACGACCACTTCCCGGTTAGAGTCCTCTTATTCCCTTTTGAAGTCTTGGTTGAAGAGTCATAACTTAAACCTTGATACTATGTGGTCTCGTATTTGTTGGAGTAAATGTCTTCCACAGTGTGTGATTATTTGAATAAATCTTTTACAGGATCACACAGGGATGCTTAGTATATTAATCAGTTGGTTAACGTTTATCGGTAACAATTGACTCACTAGTAGTTTGACGTTACTGTCATATGATGGCGATAATCAGCTGATCCCTAAAGGTCACACCTATAGGATAGTGCTGAGAAATGTGATTATATATTGATATAATTACGTATATGCTAAACTTAGCTAAATGTAGTTAAGTAGATGATAAACATTTAATAATAATTAGGAGAAATGAATTAAATGTTAATTCTAATAAATATATATAAATATTATGTTTATTAATTATATTTTAATATATGATATTTTAGAATAATATAATTGATGAGTTAAGTAATTATAAGATAATTAATTAATGTTCTCCGATAATTATAATTGTACACCGAAAATTATTAAAATATGTATGATATTTTAAGGAAATTCGGAATAAGGAAACTGACTTAGAATCAATATATATACTTAAAAGAGGAACTTTTCGAGTGATATTATTGGTTCGAGTTTTGTGAATTATTTAAGTAATTACAACGATTATAAAGAGTCCAAATTTTTCGAACTATCGAATTATTTTATGAATAGAATTTTAGTTAAATTGATATAATATTGAGATAAATTATTGAGAATTTAACGACAACTTTTTGTATTTGTATCGTATAAAAAGAATTTGATTACAACTTAAACTTTGCATCTTTATATTATTAAAAGAAGGTTTTATGCGTTCCAACTCTTAATATATGATGTATGCAAGCAAGTTTTTTTAATTACAAGCTTAGATACAAATTTTTGTCTAATTTATGTAACCTTCATGTTGTAATCGATGGTGTATTACAATTTCAGGTGCGTATGAATTCATAAATAGAGGTACTTATTAATTGTTCGTATACAAAGATACTTATAAGTTTAGAGTCAAAACACATATGATTCATTTGATTTTACTATGTCATATTTAATTCAATTTTGCTGGTGATTAGTTGAGTATTAAGTTAAGGTAAGTTTATCTAAATTACATTCCCTTAATTCATCCTAATCTTCATTAGAGTTTTTTTCTTGAAATTTTTATTAATTATTTTAACTAATTTGCAAACTTAATAATGCAGCCATCAAAGTCTCATTCTTACGTATTTTATGGGTGACATCTGATCCAAAAAGTGATTTTTTTTATTATTATAATTACTACATTTTTATATTACTCATCAAAAATTTCAGGTATTTTATTATTATATATTTAAAAGATAATTTTTTCAAAAGATTCTAGAGAGTTCAAGATTTATAAACTACTTAAAAATAATAATAATAATAATAAATATTAAAAATATTATAATTACCTTAAAATTAAATTTAATATTTTAATAAGACTAGAAAATTATATTAAAAGATAATGTAAATTTGTCACGCGTAGGGAATATTTGTTTGATAAAGTCTGGATATAACCCTACATTGAATAGTTGAACGACAGTTGGATGAATATTTGTTTAAAATGTACGAGTATCTTCTAATTGTAATTTACGTAGTAAAATTCCATGAAATTCCATTGATATAGAAATGTAATTTTTTTATATTATCTTTAAGAATTCTTTTTATCTCTTCTACTAATTAATATTTAATATAGTATTATATAATTTTTCAATAGTTTACAATTAAGTACTAATAAATTTATTTTATTTCAATATTTTATAACTTAAATAATTCACAAAATATAAAATCAACAAAATCGCTCGAAAAATTTCTCTTTTAAGTCGAGAGTTCAAATAAATTTGTGAGCTATAGAGTTCAAGTAAATTTATGATTTTTTATGAATAAGATCGTTGAATATCATTATTTTAAGATGATATTTGGAGTTCAAGTAAATTTATGAGTTATAGAGTTCAAGTAAATTTATGAGTTTTTATGAATAAGATTGTTCAATATCATTATTTTAAGAAGATGATATTTGGGTACGTGACATCTATAGAAAATTAGAAAAGAGTCCTTATTCTATCCACATATATACATGTAGTGTTGCTCAATGTTATTATGGTGCTCTTACTTCTATATTTTGAATAATTGAATTATCATCTTACTTTTACAGATTTTTAGATGTTATCAAATACTCCCTTCGTCTCAGTTATTTTTTTTTCTTTAGTTTGACATAAAATCAAGAAAGTATTACTTATGTTGTTGATTGTTTTTTATCCGTATTTGTAAATAACGGTTTTTTAGCTAGGTCAATATGAATAGAAATTATGGAATCTCGAGATTTGCACCGTCAATCAATGACCAACCCAAGTAATTAAAAAACACGTGCATAAGTAATTAAGTATTAAAGGGAATTCAATATTTTTTACTTTGGTACTGAGACCATGGAAATATATATTTATGCTAAGAATTATATTAAACCAATTTAATATTACATCTACGAGCACTATATTATATTAGTTTGAAACGTAAAGACTATAGATAGAATTTTAATGAATAGTGGAATTAGTATGGTGTTAAATAATGTAACTCTTACGGTGGTGGGTTAACATGAATATTACATCACTATAGCCATGAAAATTAAAATGAACTACTCAAAAATTGGCAAATATACTTATAGGAAATAAATGAAGATTTTTTTTCACAAATTGAGGCAGATATAGTGAATGCCTAATTTTCGTATGTGTATATTGTGGTGCAATAACAAATTGACGGTGTCGGAAAAAAAGAAGATACAAATAGCCGGGTAAGAATCCTCTAATATTGAAATTGAAAAATACAAATAGAAGGAAATATAATATAGTTCGTACTCCGTAATATTTTATGAGAGAAAATAGAGAGCAAAGAAATGGAGAGTATTCATTTTACAAAAGGATTTCTTTTACAAATAACTTATCTTATTTTGTTAAGAAGGTTGTCGTATAAATAATATGATAAAATGGTGGAGTGGCATTAGCAATTAGCACCGGCAACAATCTCTTATACTGCGGAAAATTGGTTATTAGATTATAAGAGTAATTATAGTTGTACAATTTCACTTGGGATAATTAAGTAAATGTCATTTAGGTTAAGGTTATTTCAGCTTGTGATGTAAAACAAGGGGTCAATATAGGGATCCAACTGAAAAAAGGTGGGAGAGGGTTGTGAAAGATCACAATCTGGTGACCGTTAAAAATAAGACAAGTGGTTCATTTTAAGTTATTACAGGTCATTGTACATGAAATACATTTTAAACCATGCGGTTTCACAACAAATTAGTTTAAAACCCAATTAAAATCAAACTAATTTTTTTGTATCAATTTTTTTTTTGTTTGGTTCAACGAAGCGCGCACTTAGTCCTGTTGTTATTAAACTAATGATTATCAACTTTGAATCAATTTGTCAAACATCAAACATCATATGCAAAATAGAGTTTTTTTAAAACGAAATATCAACACTTAAGAAATGTTGAGAAGAGAAGTGAGTGTCTCAAAATGCGAGAAAATTATATATTATATAAAAAACGTAGCGCCGGAGATATTATAGTGTCGAACCAATTGAATTAATTTCATGCATCGGATTTGCGACTACTTGAAACCAATCATACTCCAGTTATTTTCTATATATGCCTATTATATGCTTACGTTTTTTTGTAAAGGTTAACGTCATACTAATTACTTTAAAACTCTGTTAAGATATTACCCGGGCAACGCCCGGGCATGAAATCTAGTATTAAAATATAAGGAGGTTTCTAGGATACTGACTTAGAATATTATAATATAAGGAGGTTTCCTAATAGAAGTACAATACCAACACAAACCAAAACCCTATAATAAGGGATTTCGACCGTGTGGTACAAGGACACGAAAAACATAAGTTGTTTGTCTCTCTTGTTCTCTTTGATTAGTTTATCATCTTAAAATCCCAAAACAAATCCTCTAAAATAATTAATAGTAATTAGGAGGAGCTTTGAAGGGATCTTTCTCAGTCATCTTGGGTGCAATCTAAGGAGAACTTCTACTTTGAAGTTTGGGTTTATACTAGGTTGTTCTTAGGCCGATCTCATATAGGACTAAAGGTTAATTCTATATTGTTGACTGTTTAACTCTTGCAATTGAGGTTTTATTGAATCGTTTTTTATATAATCCTTGGCAGTATTAATATGATTAATACTTCTATATTAATTTAAGAAATTATTTCCTACAAGTGGTATCAGAGTCATTGTTGAAAATCGTTTGATAATTAATTGACAATTAAATCCCACAGCACAAATTTTTATCTTTCACGGTTCAATTTTTTTTTTTTATGTCTCGGCTGAAATTTTTTCCCGTGATTGTCACGGCTTATGGTTCACAGCATTTTTTTTGGGTTTCCTTTTTTTATTTTGTTATTTTAATTGTTAAAATAATTATTATATGATGATGCTCATAACAATGATATAGATCAATGTTTATTAAAAGTTCAATCAACATAATTTTAGAATTAGATTGATTTATTTTAAATTGTTAAGATGAATGAATATTGTTCATATGAATTAAAAGTTAACTTTAATGACAATATTTGGAAATTTTTAAGATCTAATATGATTAGAACTATAACACATAAATTATGAGATGATTTTTGTGGTACTATGAGTAATTTTAAGAAAGTTCACAAATTAGTAAATTTTCCAAAATCTATTTCTACAGTTGATTATACTATTTAAGGAAATAGTATAATATCTTATAAAGATGTTGATGTACATGATACTATTTGATAATATGTGTTATTGCCTAATTTAATAAAAAACAAAAAAAACATGTATTTTGGACCGTGAGTTTTATTTTTCGGCCCTTTCCTTAATTTTGTGATTTGTTGCTTTTGTTATTATTAATATTATATGATGATATTTGTATTAACTAAATTATAAATAAAGATTTATAATTAGAACAAATATATAAAGATGACAAAATAAAAAAGGATATTAAAACCGTAAAATTGGATTTTAGGGTTAATTTTATTTGTTTTCGTTTTTATTTATATTATAGGATAATATTTATATTAACTAAATTATAAAATATGTTTTGTAATTGTAACAAATTTTTTTTACAAACAAAAAAACCATGTGTTTGCCGTGGCAAAAAGGAAATAAAACGAAAATTATTTGATAATTTTTCGGTTATTTTATCATTTATTTATTTTAAAAGGTTTGTTATATCTAATTGATGATACTTTCTAGATTCTAAAATTGTTTAGAATTTACTTGGACTATGGTTTACATGTGTGAACTGTAATTTTAAGGTTAATGGTGGTTTGGATAATAGTGCATTATGAATGTTTTTATTATATTGTTAATGATATTGCTTTTCAATGAAGGTTGAATGTATTATTTTTACAATTGTTGTCAAGTTTATTTATGTAATCTAGTGTGCATGGCTTTAGTTTTTGGGTTACTTTTCCGTAATGGTGGAAAGTAATCAAGTGATGTAATTTATGAGATCTCGCACGCATCTCCGCTTTGTATTTATTTATTCTTTATTTTTAGATTAAATGTAAATAGGATTTGCATTATAATAGCTTAGAATAAAGAAGAAGAAGAAGAAGAAGAAGAAGAGGAGTTTGGTCCGTCCGGGTCTCTATTTCCAGCTTACATCACGAGATGAAGAACGGTGATCCATGAAGCTTCTAGGGTCCATGTGGTTGGATTCGAAGTTGTATTTACTGTTTTTCATAGGATAGGCCACACTAGGATTTTATGTTTTATGTTCTTTTCTTCATTGCTTGAATGTTGCATGTCATTATATTCCCCCTAAACCAAACCACCTATATGCATGTAAAATGACTCATGTAGAATATTTTGCATTTTGACATATGATGTTTTATTTATGCCATCACTTATTTCTACTCATCTCAAAATAGTTCACTTAAATGAGTTTAAAATAGTGATGGGATCCCACTCTACATAAAATTGAGAAATTAGCCTTTCTAGACCAAACAACTATGAATCCCTTGTTCGTCGGTGGGCATATAGGACTTGTTGTTATTATCTCCATATGGACCCCTACCTCGGGTAAGTAGTGTGTTGTGACCTACTTGAACTCAACACAATGATTCAATCAAGTTATTGAAGTCATTGTGGACAAATAGATAAATTTAAGAAATTTGTCGACTGAGAGTTCAAATGTAGAACCAGTTAAAGGGTTAACTCACCAAATCGGGATTTGGGTCTTGGGATACATTATATAATTCTTTGAGTGAGATCGATTATATTATGTCGTATATCTTTGTTTAAAAAGATTTTAAATTCAATGATTTACTCATGTTTATTATTTTCTCATTTGTAGATCATTTAATATCTGCTATTAAAAATGACTGATGCAAATGCAACTCCGGGCCTTAGCGCCACCCTCACCAGGGAGTCGTGGTTACGCTCCTTTATGGATCACGTCTCCTACAATCAGAACTCCCGCCTTAAGAATGATGGGAGTAACTTTACCGATTGGGGGGCAGCATTACGGAATGCTGCCATTGTTGATGGTAAATTAAAGTATTTAGTTGAGCCAATGTCGGCTGAACCAACCACTAGGACTGGAGCCCAACGAACTGCGTATGATGAGTTCGTTCGTGAAGTTGGTGCGATTAAGAACGTACTTATTTATGCAATGGAAAACAATTTGGCAGCGCCGCTTCATTTCACAATGTGCAAATAAGATTTTCACCACCCTTACCAATGAATTCTCGCAAGCTCCGAGAATCATGAGGTATGACGCAGCAGTCCCCTTCTTCGACGCTAAACTGTCTAAGGGCCAAGCTGTTAGCGCACACATCCTCAAGATGATTGAGAATGTGGAAGTTCTGGAGTCTCTTGGTTGCAAGATTGAGGAGTCAGTTATTATAGACCGTATCTTACACTCTCTTTATGATGGGTTCACCCAATTTAGGGTGAACTATAACATGAATGACATGAAGAAAAGTCTTCATGAGCTCCACTCTCAGCTCGTGCAAGCTGAGAAAGATCTCAATTTGAGTGGGATTGCTAAGAAGGACGTCCTTGTCATACAAGCTAATTGGAAAGGGAAGGGAAAGGCAAAGGCTCCCTTAAATGTTAAGAAGCCTCAGTTCAAAAAGAAGCAGCTGAAGCCCAAGAGTGGACCTGGTGAGACCAGTAACTTAAAGGCCAAACCTAAGGGTAAAGGGAAAGAGAGAGAGTGCCACCATTGCCACGAGTCTGGGCATTGGAAGAGGAACTGCCCTAAGTACCTCGAGGATATCAAGGCTGGACGTGTGACGTCCACAGGTATATATTCATTTATTCATATGATTGAAATAAACCATGCAAGTTCAGCATCATGGGTATTTGATACTGATTGTGGTTCTCACTTGTGTAATCACTTGCAGGGTTTAAGGGACGTCCGCAAACTTAAGAAAGGGGACATAGACCTTCGCGTTGGAAATGGAGCAAAGGTTGCAGCTGTCTCCATAGGAACTTATGTACTCAAACTACCTAGTGGTTTCGAGTTATTTTAAATAATTGTTATTTTGTTCCTAGTTTGTCGAAAAACAATATTTTTATTTCTGTTTTGGATACGGAAGGATTTTGTTTTAATATTAAGCACAACTGTTGTACTTTTTCATTAAAGGATATGATTTACGGAAAGGCTGTTTCCGTAAACGGAATATATGTTTTAGACCAAACCACCGAGGTTTATCATGTGAATAATGAAAGGGTTAAAACCGGTGATAAAGAACAAACATATTTATGGCATTGTTGAATGGGACACATCAATGAAAAAACGCGTAGAGAAACTCATTAAGAATGGGTCAATACCATCGTTTCATTACGAATCAATCGGTACGTGTGAATCATGTCTCATCGGAAAGATGACTCGTATTTCCTTTAAAGGTATTGGAATGCGAGCTAGTGATCTTTTAGGACTCATACATACAGATGTGACTGGTCCTATGACAATCACAGCAAGAGACGGCTATAGATATTTTATCACTTTTACGGATGATTTAAGTAGATACGGGTATGTCTATTTAATGAAACATAAGAGTGAATCCTTTGACAAGTTCAAGGAATTCCAAACTAAGGTTGAGAACCAATTGGATAGGAAGATAAAAGCACTTCGATCTGATCGTGGTGGGGAGTATCTTTCGACTGAGTTTGATCAACACCTGAAAGACTGTGGTATTGTATCGCAGTTAACTCCACCTTGAACACCACAATTGAATGGTGTATCCGAACGGAGAAATCGAACTTTATTAGATATGGTTCGATCCATGATGAGTCACACGGTTGTGCCCGATTCATTATGCGTATTTGCTCTTCAATCGGCTGCTCTAATACTTAACCGAAGTCCGACTAAAGTATCGGACAAGACTCCATATGAGATGTGGAAAGGAAAAGTTCCTAACTTGTCTTTTATTCGGGTTTGGGGTTCGGAAGCTTATGTCAAGTGGAGACACGAAGACAAGATACGCCCACAATCGGTCAAGACTTACTTTGTAGGTTATCCAAATGGAATTTTTGGTCACTACTTTTATTCACCTACCGAACAAAGAGTGTTTGTTGCGGCTAGTGCGAATTTTTTAGAGAAAGAGGTTCTCTCGAACAAACAGAGTAGTAGAACTTTTTATCTGTCAGAGGTTCAAGAACCAGAAACCAACAGTGTGATGGAAGAAAGTGTTCCTTCCACATCTGCTATGGTATCCATTCCAGAGGAACCTAGGAGGTCGGTTCGAGTTTCTCACCCCCCCAGACCGATACATTGGTATGGTCGAGGAAGTTGGTGTAGAAAACATTTTACTCCTTGAGAGTAACGAACCAGCTACCTACAAAGGAGCCATGACTTGTTCTGACTCCAAGCTATGGCTCGAAGCCATGAAGTCCGAAATAGATTCCATGCAAGAGAATCAAGTATGGGATTTGGTTGATTTACCTGAAAATGTAAGACCCCTTCAGTGCAAATGGCTTTATAAGATAAAACGTGTATTAGATGGACAACCAGATGTTTATAAAGCACGATTGGTGGCAAAAGGTTTCACTCAAGTACACGGGTTATACTATGATGAGATATTTGCTCCAGTCGTAATGCTTAGATCTATTCGGATTATCTTAGCGATAGCCGCATTTCATGATTATGAGAATTGGCAAATGGATGTGAAAACCACCTTCCTAAACGGGTTTTTGGAAGAAGAACTGTATATGATACAGCCTGAGGGTTTCATCGATCCTAAACATCCTAAGAAAGGTGTAAGCTTAAGCATTCCATCTATGGACTTAAGCAAGCATCATGGAGTTGGAATCATCGTTTTGATAACGTGATAAAACAGAACGGATTCATTCGAAGTGTCGAAGAACCATGTCTGCATATCAAGTCAAGTGGGAGTAAAATCGTGTTCCTAGTATTGTATGTAGATGACATACTACTGATTGGAAACGACATTCCCATGCTCTCGTCGGTTAAAACATGGTTAAAGAACCATTTCAAAATGAAAGATTTGGATGAGGCACAGAGGATTCTAGGCATCCGTATCTATAGAGATAGATCGAAAAGGATGTTGGCATTGAGTCAAGAATATTATATAGATAAGATTCTTGATAGATTCAGTATGACAAACTCCAAAAGAAATTACCTTCCTGTTGTTCATGAGGTGCATCTGAGTAAGAAACAATCACCTACAACACCGAAAGAAACTGAACGCATGAGTCGGATACCTTATGGTTCGGTAGTAGGGTCAATCATGTATGCCATGATTTGCACACGTCCAGACGTGGCATATGCATTAAGTATGGTCAGCCGTTACCAAAATAATCCAGGTGAAAGTCACTGGATAGTCGTCAAGAACATCCTTAAGTACTTACGAAGGACTAAGGATTGTGCTCTGGTATATGGTGGAAACACGGAGTTATGTGCTAAAGGTTACACAGATGCTAGTTTCCAAACCGATCGTGATGATTCCAAATCTCGGTCTGGTTTTGTCTTTACTCTTAATGGTGGAGTAGTCAGCTGAAGAGTTCTAAGCAGAGCGTCACAGCAGATTCTACAACAGAGTCTGAGTACTTGGTAGCTTCCGAAGCTGCAAAGGAAGTTATTTGGATGCGTTATTTCTTACAAGGACTAAAGGTAGTGCCTAGTGTGAAAGATCCAATCACTCTTTATTGTGATAACAGTGGTGCCATCTTCCAGGCTAAGAAGCCTAAGTCTTTCAACAAATCTAGACATGTACTCAGAAAAGCTCATCTGATAAGAGATTACATGGAGTAAAAGGAGATAGCATTGTGCAAGATTGGAACGGATAACAACATTGCAGATCCGCTGACTAAGGCACTACCGCATAATAAACATGAAAGACACATCTCATCCATGGGGATAAAACGTGTTCTAGAGTTGTAAATTAAACATTATTTGATTGATATTTAATCATTTCAATTATTACTTAATAAAATCATTGAATTTATTTATATTGTATTACATGTGGATTGTATGACAATTTTGAACACCGCACAGTGAACTGTTTTACTTTATATGTCTGCATTGTCCGTAAACACCAATATGAGCTGATAACTCAGGTGATTATTTTGTTAGTTGAAGGATGGAAGGTTCAATATTCCATAAGTCAAGCGTTTGACTGATCAATAACAAATATGGGTATATGATATCGCATAGGACATAGTGACCACAACATAGAGTCCAAATGTTAAGATACATTACGTGTCTGGTCGTGGATGGGACGTCTATTGTGATTCCTAAAGTCGGTTCTTTTGACCATTGTTTATTTCATGCGATATAGACAGTTTTTGGGTGATTTAAGTTTCTGTCCTAGGTCGCACCGTAAAAGGAGGCCAATCGGACTTTTACTGGGCCATTTCATGTCGTGCTTCCATCGGAAGGTTATAAGTCAAGGAAAATATCCAGCCTTTATCAAGTTTTATATACATTTCTCAGGGCTACTCGAGGAGTAGTAACTTAAACGGATGGCCATGCTCGAATATGATTCGTATCAGTTATGTTACTCTCTAGTCGAGGAAACCACTCTTGATATGATTACTTGGCAGATACGACCTTGTAAGGTGAGACTTTGCAATTTGTCTTCCATTGAGTAGGAGAATTATTTATGGATATGAGAATCGTAATCGCACACACTGTAACATCCCGCATTTTCGTAAATAATATTTTAAGGATTTTAAATTAATTTACGGAATATAATAATATTTTAATAATAAAACGTAAACTTATTTTAAATCTTCCGTTAAGATCCGTCTTAAGAATATCCTTAAGTTCTTAAGATTTTAATAACTTGGCTTAATCTTCAACCCGACTAAAAACTCGTTTCACAAACAAGTAACCCGACTCATTTAGGGAAAGGACACTACTTAAACCTTAAACAAGGCATTTCATCGACATCACCATTTCAATACACTGTTACATTCATTTCACCTTTCTCCTTCTTCTTTCAAGCTTAAAATCAACTTTTCAAGCTCTTCCCGAACTCAAATCGTGGTAAGTCATACATTTTCGGAATCCTTGCGAAATTTCCAAGCCATCTATCTCTTTCAATTTCGATTTCGTGGAACCCGAAAAAGACGCTGTTTTGGCTTATTTCGGTTCTAGGGCTCTAAAACTCGTTTCTTTGGTTGTAGAGGCTGATTTAGAAGATCTTGAGGTTGATAGCTTTGTTGTTGAAGAGGATCTTGGAGCATAAAACGATTTGAGCATGCAAAGAGGAAGGGTAAGAAAGTTTTTACCCCTGTGACGACATTTGTTCAAAGTTCGGTGGGTGATTTTGATGAAGGACCGATTGATGCACCATTGGTGACTGGCTACACTAAGGGACATTTGTCCAGTTGGAGTAAAAAAATTGGGGTCCCCGAAGCATTATGGGAGTTCTTTGATGGTTGGGTAGATGTGGGTGATGATGGTCATTGTGGTTATCGTGTAATATCGCATGCTACCCGGGGTCGGGAAAATGGCCACTTAGTGATGAGAGACTGGTGTGTTAGAGAGATTATAACATACGCTATCTACAAGATAATTTTTTGTAAGTGTTGTGTGACACCTCCGCGTTTGAGCAAATACCAGCATACATTGAGAGCTATCGAGTTTACCGGCCGGGGAGGTTGTGGGACTCATCATTGGATATCCTCGAAATATTTGACTGTCTTTGCATCGTTGTTTAACTGGACTATCTGTGGCGTCGGCCAGTGGGAGAGTCAAAACGGCCGTTTTTGGCAATGTCATGCATACTTACCCATAAGGCCCACATGTCAAGAGTCGAGGCCATACGGTGTTTTATGGATCTTAAACTACCATTTCCATTGGATGAGATTGCATTGTAGTGTCCCACCGAGAGAAGCACCGATGCCACCGATTGAACCTTGTTGGGAATCGGTAGGAGACCCTGCGGTAGCACACTATGTTGATTTGTACAGGTCAAACATCGAGAAATGGCATACGTTAATGGGAACAACACCTCGAGTTCGTCGCCGAAGACAGTCTTCTCAAACTGCTCCTCCTCGTCATCAGAACTACCTGTTCGCGCCCTGAAAAACGCATTTGGTAACTGAAGCTCGTCCATAACGGCCTCGGGAGTAGGGTCGGGAGACCTGGTTAGGATGCCCTTTCCCCTTCCCCTACCTCCCCGACCAGGACGTGGCGCTGATGCTGCTGCTTCTATAGGGACACGCCGCTTAGAGCCCATCACTCTTCGGTCTCTTGTACGGCCTAGTGAAGTCATAATGTAATCTTCGTTGTTCGACATTTGCATTTTCGAGATTAGAACGTTACATTGATAAAATTAAACAACTTTTCATAAAAAAATAATATAATACAACAAAATTAACTACCCATTTAAATACAAAATTAACATCTTTGTATACAAAAAAAAATATAAACTACTCATTTAAATACAAAATTAACATCTTTCTAATACAAAAAAATATATAAACTACCCATTTAAATACAAAATTAACATCTTCTAATACAAAAAAAATATAAACTACCAATTTAAATACAAAATTAACAACTTTTTATACAAAAAAAATAAGTTAAACTTTTAAAATTGAAAATATACGGTTAAAACGGAAAAAAAAAGGTCTGAACCATGAACGGACTTTGAATTTCAATGTCCGACCATGGGAAGGACATTGAATCCCAACGTCCATAACCCTGAAGGACGTTGAAACCCAACGTCCAACTCCATAGGGGACGTAAAATGCACACGTCCAAACCCATATGGGACGTGTGGATTCTACATCCCGTCTATATGGGACGTGCAAAATTCCAATCTTTCCCCATCATGGACGTTGAATATCAACGGCCTACCCACCCATGGACCTTGAATTCACACGTCCTACCCACCTAGGGACGTTGAAATAACATGTCCTACCCACTATTGGACTAGAAAATCGTGTTTCTCATCTTTAACAAACCCAAATCAATCAAAAACAAATACAACTACAACTACAACTAAATCGACAACATACAACAATAACAACAACAAACAACACTGACAACAACAAACAACACTAACAACAAGAACAAGAAAAAAAAATCAGAAATTGAAGAAAAATTGAAAAATGAACAAAATCAACAACAATAACGAATTTAAACAAGAACAACAAAATAACATAAATGAACAAGATTTACACACACTACTAGCCTAATTAAAACTAATACTAAATTAATTAAAAAAGACTTACCTCGGTGGTGGTGGTGGTCATCGGTGGTCGTGCAAGGCAGTGGGAGCTCGGTGGTGGTGGTCCTCGGTGGTCTTGGTGGGCGTGCGTGGGGTGGTGGTTTGGTGGTCATGGGCGATTTGGTGGTTTGGTCGTGGTGAGGGAGTAGGGAGCAAGGGAGAGTTTGGGAGGATGAGGTAAGGGTAGTGTTGTCTTTTTTTTTTTTTTTTTTTTTTTTTTTTTTTTTAATTTCGTCGACGATTTATTATAAAACGTCGACGATGTTTCGTAACCCGGTTTCTAAACGTAAACCCCTTGTCATTTGACCCACCAAATAACCCATAAGACCGACCAACCGATCTTGTTTATTCCGAGAATTATCTAGAGTTGAGACAATAATATAATGATAATGAGAAAATGGTTTATAATCTAAAAATAATATTGAAATTTTAAAGTATTTCCTTTCTAAATGTAGAAAGGAGGATTGTGACTTTAGAATTAAAAATTTAGTAAGTCTTGCTTGCGACGGTTCACCATTTGTGACGGATATTTTGTGAGATAAAATGGATATAAAATGAGTTAGTGGAGAAAGGGGACCACAAAAATAGTGTTGGAAAAGAGAAAAAATGGGTTTTTGTGAGAGAAAACGATATTCCTCGCAAGTTTGCAACGGATAGTGCCGTTGTAAATAAGAATTTGTGTTAAAAATTTGAGGGGTTTAGAAAACGATAAAATTGAAATGGAACGAATATTTAACCCTACCAAATACGAAACCCTATTATATTTTTAAATTTTTAAAATGAGCCGAACAGGCGCGCGTATACAAAGTCATCCGTTGCCTAGTCAAAACAATTCTCCCATCATTTCAAACCTCAGTACGTCTCCCCCACGTCTTCCTCGTCACTCCCCTACTCTCCTTCTTCTCACCGTGAAGTCCACGCTCCCAATTTAAATCCTTAATCATCTTCATTAATCATCTTAGACTTAATTATTAATCACCCCCAACAACAACAACAATAAAGATATTTCACCTTTCTATCAATTTCAAACAGTATTATAAACCCTAATTTCAAAAATCAATTTTCAAAAATTCAAAAAAATTACCAAAATGGATGTAGTTGGTAGACAAATGCCGAGAACTACTGCTGCTGCTGCATCGAATAATTTTATCGAAATTCCGTCCAAATGGCTTCAACCTGTTCCTATTAATCCGGTATGATTTGTTAATTGATTACTCAGTTTTGTTGATCAATCTCATTTTTTAGTGTTATTTTTTTTATCGTTATATGTTGTATGATTTTATGAAGTTATTTTGAGATGAATTGATGAGTTTTGTGGTTTGATGAAGCCATTTTTGTGTTGAATTAATTATTTTAGTGATTTAATGATGTTTGATTGTGGTGAATTGATTATATATGTGATTTTATGAGGTTATTTTGTGTTGAATTGGTGATTTATGTATTTTTATGACGTTATTTTGTATTGAATTGATGATTTGCATGATTTTAGGAGGCTATTTTTGTGTTGAATTGATGAATTTTGTTGTAGCAAGTTTGGTTTATGCTTGGATGATCCGGATTGTTGGAGTTTGATTTCGAAGTTAGGGGTTAAAGCGTTAATTGATGTTTTAGGGGGGTTGGATTAGTAAACCGATAGAATAATATTAGGACAAAAATAAATTTTGACTAAAAGATTCACAATTTTCATCGACATTGTTTGGCGAGGTTATATTTTGTGATAAATTGACGATTTTTGTTGTAGCAAGTGTGGTTTATGTTTGGATGGTCCCTCAGGCAGGGTTGAGATTGAAATTTTGAGAAGGTGAAGTGGTAATTCTTCGAATGGCTCTTTTGAAAAAAAGTCAAATGTTGCGCTCTTCGATATAATGAGGAGGTCGAAGAATGTTTTGATGAATTAGCAGTTGCATGGATGAATGACTGTCTGATTATCTTTGTAATTATTGTGAAATAAGGAGTATAATCAGTTATATAGTGCTGAAGATGGGGTGTAAAATCGAATGATATTAATAGGAATGTTATGCAGAGGGGTTTGAATGCAGGAGGAGGGATCAGCAGTAATCATGAATTTCCCTTGGATCCACCATCTCCACCGTGGAACGCTACACGAGTGTCAAAATTTAGGAAGGCTAACGACAGTTCATCTTCTCCCCATGAGTACAGCCCTGGCTTGCTTGATCTTCAGTCCTGTGATACTGAACTTATCTCTGATGTGAGTTTTTCTCTAGACTTCAGGTTTGTTTCAGTTGTTTTTGTTGTTAGTGAGATGTTGTTGACCTGATAATGTCTATATATTTTATGTTTTTGGTTAGCTTGTATAAAAGCTTGATGATGTTAAGCAACTGACTTTAAAAATCATTAGGTTTTTATGCCTGAGTATGATTGGTTCATTATATTGCCTAAAAACATATTGCATTTTTTTGTCAATGATGCATCATATTGCCGACCATTTGTATCGTGTAATGATTGAGAGAGATCAAACAATTTGTTCTCGAAGTTGGAAGAGTTTTGAAGTAAATCATCTGGGCATAGATTGCGATGGGACACATTATTTGGAAATGATTTTATGGTAGCGAGAGGAAATCAATCTACGGTCAAACCAATTATTACAGATATAGGTGAATATGGGCATTGGGACACGATTAAAAACAATTACACTACATGTTTTTGGCTCTGTCAGTTCAAATGAGGCCTGAGTTTGGGAAAAAGACATTGCTAGTGCAGGCTGCACCGGCACTTTGCTGTTTAAATGTCTTTACCATTTGAACTTAAAAACTCAGATCCTAAAACTTGCCGAGTCTGATTTTTAATCTGGAAATAAAGTAAAATAAACCATACGAGATATTGAACCTAGTACGTAATTGCATAACCGTGCACATATTAACTCACCTTAGGATTAAAAAGGATGACTCTTGGGTTTATGGTCGAAAAGCCTGTAGGCGCTTAGATACAATATCTCTAGTGAGGAACTCTACTATGAGTTTTTCATATTCTTTTTCCTTTTAGTTCTCTTATTAACCCCAATATCATTAATTTCACTTGTTTATAAGTTAATCTCTTTAAATCCCAACAGGGTATTGTTAGACAAAATGTTACTTTGAAAATTATAAATTTGTTTTCAAAGCTAGTGCGCATATTAACTTAGAACTCAAGGGGAGGTAGTTGATTGAAGAAGTGAATTGAGAGATTATAATGCATTTTCTATTTTATCCTTATTGACAATGAACATCGTTTTTATCAACAATACTTGGAGGATTCAGATTTAAAACATTTCTAGAGTAATGAAATTGCCTATCATTGTGTAGTGGCAAATTTCAAGGGAGTTGGCAAAAAGTAGGATTGAATAAGGGGGAGGGAATGGAGTTCTTCTTCTAATGCCTGCTGTGGATTGTAACGCGTATACTGATGTAAAGGATGATAAATCTGATACGACAAGATATACTCCGTAGTTGACAGGTTATATTGCAGTAATGTAATGTGGTAGACTTAATAAGAAAATGGCGTAATTGCTTAATACTCCGTAGCTTCATATTACCCATTTTATTTTGGTTCGTAATCTTCCATTGGATGACATCTCTGACTTTCTGTATAGTTTATAAAATCTGATGGACCTATTACTGCTGTGACTACTATCTCTGCTAACTGAACTCACCTTTCGACTACTTTACTTGATGATAGATTCCAGCTCTTGGCTCATATGATGCCTCCTCCCTTAATCAACCTGGTGTTAGGAGCTTTGATGATTCAGATCCATCCACTGCTGCAAACAGAGTTTCTAACAGGGCGAATCCAGTAGCCAAAATCAAAGTGGTGGTACGCATCTTTTCTGGACATCATGGACTGCTTTTTTGATATATAACATTGTAATTCAATTAATTGGTGCAAAAATACCGTGTGTATTGAAACCATAATGATTGTAAAAGTTGAACAGGTTGCCTCCAGTCAGAGAGCATTTGTTGCTAGAATCGAAGTATTTTTGACTTAATGTTCCTACGAATGGAGTTGATAAACTGTGTCCTTTACTGCCACTTAACTTAAGAACCAAAGTATTTTTGACTTAAAGTTCCTACAAATGGAGTTGACTTAAAAAAAAGGGATGGTTCTATTATCTTAATCTATTTAAAGAGCATTTTTTTACATCTTTTTTCTACTGGCAACAAATCAAATACAGGTGCGGAAGAGGCCTCTGAACAAAAAAGAAATGGCAAAGAAAGAGGACGACATAATAACCATAGAGCCAAATTCCAGTGCCTTGACTGTCCATGAAACAAAACTTAAGGTATAAACGATTGCAGCCATGATAACACTTTTACTTGCATGATCAAGGATTTAAATTGCACCTGCTTTCTTCCACCAACTGAAAAGAAGATTTGTGGCGTATCTTGTTTTTCCTGTCTGAAATTTAAGAACTTCCAATTGTACGAGTTTGACACATTGTGTAATGTGTATACGTCGTCGCGAAGTTGTTTTCCAGATTGCAGGTTTGAGTTTCTGTATTACTAAAATTTTCCTCAAATGGCAAGGAGCCCCACCAAGGTGACCATTACCTTGGTCATACCGAGCTTCGACCCCAACTTTGGGGTTAGAAAGTGCATTTGTTATCAGTGATCACCTCCTCTTGCCCCAGTGTCCATCTTATGTATTGGGAGAGCTTAAGCTAAAGGCTCCTTGACGGTCTAGCCAGAACGCCTAGGTGTGCCTTGCTGATAAAGAGTAGCTAGCGACGGGCGCTGCGTATGCAAATGCCATATTTCTCTTCTAATTCTTCTAGTATACCTTTTTCTCCCCCACATACTCCATTGTAACTCATTTACATGTACAAAATTGTATTTTGAAAATACATTTTTGTTTGCACAAGCCATGTGTCTCATGCCTAAGGGGCTCGTTTCTTCGCCTCACACCTTGAACCTTGTCTGCGTGTATCTTCGTGTTGCTCTTTTAAAACTAAATATATTTCTTTCTGGATACGTATGGTCCTTAAGATTTGCAGAAGATATGAGGCTGAATATTTTGCGAAGTTTGAACCCCAGTCAATAGATATTCCTTTTATACATTATTAAACTTACTTGAATCTTTCCTTTTTGTATGTGATTTGCTGCAACTCTAGTCTCTTTATTCTTTGCCATTTTTCATTTCTATCCACAAGTTCCAGTTCTCCTCAATGTTTGCATAAAACAAACTAGGAAGTTTTTTGCTGGACAGAGGGAGTAGGTAACTTTGTACCATGTTTTGTGTGTGCCTGCTCTGTTTTTTGCAACACACACACACACACACACACACACACACTGATGAAAGCTTATATTCATATGCTTTCATACTTTTTTGCTCTTTTTCGGTTATACTTCAATAACCTCAGTACCTTTAACAACATCCATTTGACCTTTTTGTAAATTTTCTATTAGGTTGATTTAACGGAATACATGGAGAGACATGAGTTTGTTTTTGATGCAGTGTTGGATGAGCATGTCTCAAATGACAAGGTAACCATACATCTAAGTTTCTTCGCGGGTAACACCTCCCTCTCAAATGTGATTTCTTGATTTGGCTTATCTTGTATGGTTGCTGCAGGTATATGCTGAAACTGTTGAGCCAATTGTGCCCCTGATATTCAAAAAAACAAAGGCGACATGTTTTGCTTATGGTCAAACAGGTACGTACTACGTACCATACTTCACTTGAGTGCATTTATGAAATTCACAGATCTCATTATTCATCATCATTACCTATTGCATTTAATCTTACTTCCGAGTTCAGGTATTTATACTTATCTAAAGGTAGATGTAAACTCAAGAGAATATTGTTTGACAAAGCCTTGCCGACATGGTCGTTATTAAACATTTTACCACAATATTTCTTAAAACAATTTGAGTGTTTCATGAAGGCGATATTTACTTGAAACTGTTGAAAGAGCCTTGGCAGCATGGTCTTAGATGAACACTTTTAAGACTATTTCTTAAAACAAATTGGGTTTTTCATAAGGTTGAGTGGTGCTGACTACTAGAGCTGTCAAACAATGACACGACAGGATATTTATGGGTTTGGGTTGAGGCTTAATGACCCATTTATGTAAGTGGGTTGACACGAACACGATACGAGATTTAATTTTGTTGGGTTTGGGTTTGGGTTGAGCTCTATAAATACGAACGACATGAATGACCTGTTTACTAAATTAATCCTATTTTTCTTGATCCTCAATCGCATAAATATACTTAAACTTTTCAAATATTCATGACACGAAAACACGACACGAACCCGACATGAAATTAACGAGTGAGGGTTGAAGCTTAATAACCCATTTATGTAAGTGGGTCGACATGAACACGACAGGATAATTAATTGAGTCGGGTTTGGGTTGAAGGGTTCGTGACCTGTTTACATGTGACAGGAACCCGATATCACCCGATCTGTTTGCCAGGTCTTTACTACTGACCCCTGATTATTTTTGAGCACTGGCAAATATATTTTCTGTCTGGTCGTCAGCATACTCTAGTCAATGTAATCCGATTTGATTTTGGATCTTAAGTTAGTGTATTGTTGTGTAGGGAGTGGGAAGACTTACACTATGCAGCCACTACCCTTGAGAGCTTCCCGAGATATCTTGATGTTAATAAACCAGACTTACAGAAACCAAGGATATCAGTTGTTTCTCAGTTTTTTTGAGATATATGGAGGGAAACTGTTTGATCTTCTCAATGACCGCAAGTAAGTCGTACACTGCTGATACCATGTCTGTCATTGAAATTATGTATTCAGCAAAGTTGGCATTGTTTTTAGATACCAAATGAGCTGTTATAAATGAAATTGATCTTTTTGTCCAAAAAAACATCAGGGGATTGAGCATGAGAGAAGATGGAAAGAAGCAGGTCTGCATTGTTGGCTTGGATGAATATAAAGTATCTGATACTGAAACAATAATGGGTCTTATTGAGAGAGGAAATGCCTCGAGAAGCACTGGAATTACAGGTGCAAATGAGGAGTCTTCCAGATCACATGCTATACTCCAGCTTGCTGTTAAGAGAGCTGCTGATGCCAGTGAATCAAAATCTCCTCGAATAGTTGGGAAGCTTTCATTCATAGACCTTGCTGGAAGTGAACGTGGTGCAGACACAACAGATAATGATAAGCAAACTAGGTAATCAACACTTGTCCAAGTTTTGTCCAGTTAATCCTTGTTACCCTCTGCCTTTTGCTTTATGTAAAAATGATACTCTCTATTTGACTATAAACTTATTTCTTGTTAATAAAACACTTGCGAAGTCTGAAAACTGTAACTAGAAATATATTGAAAGCTACAGTTTTTTTGGCATGATACTTAAATTAATATTATTTTATTATAGTTCTTCAAAAATATAGGGATATTCTACGGTGTACCCTTGAGTTTTTCAATTTTCTATGTTGTACCCCTACATTTTTTAAATTCTATAGTATGCCCTTAAACTCTATACATTTGTTGCTAGCTTAATTTTTTAATTTATCTATTAAATCGTCTATTTAACATTTCAATTACTCGATAATCTACTCATTTACTTATTAGTTCGCCGAATTACCATTAACCAACCAAATAGTATACAAATCTAACTCAATTTCATCAAATTGTTGTTATTATTTCATGCTTCATAACATATGTTTTTAATAGAAGTTTATACTTATTTAAAGTTATTTGTGATACTTCCTATATAGAATGGTGATACCACTTTTATGAGTCAACATAAAGGCCAAATTACGAATTTTTGTAGTGATAAAGTTATTGGAGATTTGAAGGAGGTCATTATGGAAAATAAGTAAGAAGCTTAAGGGTATAACATAGAAATTATAAAATGTAGGGGTACAACATAGAAAATCGACAAACACAGGGGTACATCGTAGAATATCCCAAAAATATATTACTCAAAGTGCCGTCTAGGAGACCACTAAAAATCCATACATGATATTATACTGAGTCTGAAACACAGGGAGCAGTACACAAAGTATTTTTGTATGCATTTGTCATTACTTAACTTCAGATATATCAGAGTAGATGGACTTGTCATTTTCTTATGTCTACGAGAATAATTTATCTGCTCCGGCTTCCCGCCAATTTTGGGGGTAACTGGTTTGAATGTATGCAGAGCCTTATTTCTAGGGTAACAACACAAGGGGCGGTGTTTAGGATGACTCGTATTGTAATATGCATTGAGAATTGCATATAAGAGCTTGCTATTTGTGAGAAAAGTGAGTCTTGGCCTGTATCGGTAACATATATGATATGTTATTGGTGCATTGACCTTTTTGCATGTTCTCTTTTCAGAATGGAAGGGGCGGAAATCAATAAGAGCTTGCTTGCTTTGAAAGAATGTATTAGAGCTCTTGACAATGACCAGAATCATATTCCTTTCAGAGGGAGTAAGCTTACAGAGGTCTTGCGAGATTCGTTTGTAGGGAACTCACGAACAGTCATGATATCATGCATTTCTCCGAACTCCGGTTCCTGTGAACACACTCTTAACACCCTGAGATATGCTGACAGGTATTTTTATGCTTCTGTAGTCTGAATTATGCAACTTCTAGTTTTACGATTAACCCTTCACAATGAATGCAAACAGAGTCAAGAGTCTATCCAGGGGGAACAACTCGAAAAGGGACTCAAAAACCCAAAGCTCCAGCTCGACCCTTGTACCTAACCTTGAAGACAACCCAAATAATAATGGTCCAAGTAGACGCAACCGATTTGGATGGTCCAGAGAGTTTGAAAAAGAATCTCCTCCATCTCCCATCATTGAACGTGTTCACAGTGGAAGGGTGGAAAAAAGTAACTCCTTTTCATATTTAGATGATAACAAGGGGACCAGGGGAGGTCTAGTCGACATGTCACTAGATTATTATGACAACTCTGAAGAACTATCTGGACAAGAGAGCCCCTCTTGGATGAAGGATAAAAGAGTTGAGATCAACCAAATGCCGGACTTGCATAGTAAGATGTTTGGTAATAATGCTAGTTCTGATGACGATCTCAATGCATTACTTAAGGTAATGAAGCACTTTAAGCGATGTTATTGGTTACATATTTTTTATGATTAATAGTAAGATAAGTGTGGTCAATTTGGTTGTAGGAAGAGGAGGACCTGGTTGCTTCTCACAGAAGTCTTCTGGAGGAAACCATAGAGCTTGTCAGGGAGGTCAGTTTGTTATCTTGTTTGAGACCATATTCTGTTGGACCAATCTAATTATTCATATAATAAATCAGTACCGTCAAATATTGACGTGTATCTAGGTTTGGTCTCACATTTAGACGGTTTGGTACAAGTTTTGCATATGGGTTTGTTAACTTCAGGTTGTATGTGCAGGAGATGAATATGATAATTGAAGCTGATCAACCCGGGAATCAACTTGATGATTATGTCTCAAAGCTAAACTCCATTCTTTCACAGAAAGCAGCAGGGATTCTGAAACTGCAGACCAAGCTAGCCAATTTTAAAAGACGCCTGAATGAACATAACGTTTTGGTTTCCTCGTGTGGACAGTAACTGATTCACCTGGATGGTTTACGAGCGGTCTCTAATCAGTAAGGTGTGAGATTTTATGTCCTTTTTGTGGCCAATATGGGGACATTAGTGTCCTTATCAGGTTGAGTTGATATCCATTGACTTTCATTTGCCTCCCTCATCCGAAATGATGAAATAGGGTGGTCTCGAAAAGTGTCAACCTAGTTTTCTTTCTGGAAAAAAATGTTGACTATTAGGTCGCATTGTAGTCGCATGGCATTGTGGTGATTTGTTTTCAGGGCGACTATTGCGCCCCTTATTGCAGAGCAATCATATGGTAAGAAGGAAACAAGTTTTTGTTGTTACCCTTTTTACCCTCTCGACCTTTTCCCAAACAAAAAGGGAAACTGTAAAAAGATACAGTAAGTCAGTAAGCTCAATGGGAAGTGAGTTATAAAATTGTATGCTGAAACATGTTTGTAAAGCTTTTCGAGCTGTGTAATGTTTTGTAAACATGGTGAAAGGGATTGTATTACTCGTCATTTTTTTATGACAGTCACTTCGTGAGTGCATGAGCGAGAGGCCCGTATATGATACGTGCATTGTCATTTCTTTTGAGACAACATTGCAACATATTGAGTACATTTCAAACCCTCCAACTACTTTCCAACGGTTGCGTTAGCATCGTGGTTACTCTTTGTTTAGCCAAGGCCTGTTTGGATAAAAGGATATAAAAGGAAAGGAAGGGATTTGGAGGAAAGATTTCGATTGGCTAAATAAAATGACGGGGACGGAGGAAAGATCTGAATATCACAAATTCTTAAAAGAGATGTTATTAATGTTGGTGAACGACCATTTTCATAGGGGTATTGTTCATTCATGGACTTAATTACCCAATCATGTATGACATTATCGACTTTACCCTTTTCATCTTACTCCATCACATACTTGTCCTCCTTTCAATTTTCCCAAATTTTCTTCAATATCCCTTCCTCCGTCACCTGCTACCCTCTTCCCCACCACCTACTATCTCTCTTCTCCCACCGCGTACCATCTCTACCACCCTCGCCCCTTCTCTATAATATGGATTGCCTTCAAGTATGAGTTGCCATAATATTTGTTTTGCAAATACATAATATCGAATTGTACCACGTTAACCACAACAAAAATGAGGTTTGACAATAATTGAATCTTGGTGAAATGTTGATATTGCTGCCAATAAGTGTAAAAGATGATACAAAACTGGAGACATGTGATTGAAATTAATTTGATTCATTATTAACTCGAATTTTACTAATCTAATTAGACCTAATGGTATGAAATTGTAATTAATTTGATACAAAAAATATGTAACTAAGATTTAAGTTAATGTAAATGAAATTATTACTTGATCAATTAAGACTTGAGAGTTGAGATGTATACTTGATGAAGTTATTAAACACGTGATTCATTTTTGAAAGGAAGAGAAAAATATGTTTTTTTTGTTTTGTTTTGAGGACACTGCTATCTTTGGAAAAATTATGAACAAAAGTCAATGAATGAATGAATAAAACACTTACTGGAAAGAACAATAACGTTTTCATAAACAATTATATATTTATTAGTTTTTGTTTTAAATTAGATTTTACTTATTTTTTAAAAAAATGGTCTCTCAAAATACTTGCTCTCTATGTCCCTCTCCTGGACAAAATTTTTTCCTCTTAACATATGAAATATTTGAAGAAAAATTCTCACCCACCATTTCCCTAATTTTCTCTCCCTTTCCCTTCCCTCTCAAACACACACACACACACCCCTTCACCCTCTTCCTCTTCCTCTTCTTCAATTTTGGTATCCAAACTAGTGCCTCGTTTGGACACCAAAATGAAAGGGAAAGCAAGGGGAGGGTCAAGGTGGAATGAGGTGTATGTTTATTTCCCGAAAATTTCTATTTATGTAGAGATTTTGATTAAATTTATAAGAGGGAAAATAGGTTATCCAAATCTTGCATCCTTTAGTTCTTTCCATCCTTATTTATTATCTTAATAACTGATTTAAAATACCTTACTCTTATTCCTTTTCCATTCCCTCTATCCAAACAAACACCTAGGAATTTTGAAGGAAATGGAGAGGATAAATTTGGAGAGAAATCATTTGTTTGGATAACAATAGGAAGATGTACAGATTTGAAGGTGTTGTAACGGATGCGAGAAAAACAAATAAAGAACAATAAAGAAAGCAACACACAGATTTACGTGGTTCACTAACTGTATGTTAGCTACGTCCACATGACAGAAGGGAGAGAGTTTTATTATGTCTGAGGAGTTTTCAAATTATAGATTTCAGACGATATATTAATCATGATTGCTAGGGTGAGGTTTAGAGAGTTTATATAGTACTCTCTAACCTAATAGATATTTGACCTAATAAGGCCCAAAACAGAACCCTAGCCCAATACTAATAATTACAGTAAACAAATGTCGGCTAACATATTCAAGGCATTGACCCAACAAATCTCCACCTTTACTTCAATCCTCTCACAAAGAGACAGATGCACCCTCATAGATGCCAGATGTACCAGATGCACCCCTATAGATGCTAGATGTACCAGAAATCTCTTCTCCCTCCCCCCTTCAGATATTGCCCACAACGGGGCAATCAGATGCTTCAGATATTTAGCAAGTCCAAACAATGTTGGAACTTGCTCTACGGAACAGGCTTGGTGAACATATCAGCTGGATTATCAGCAGTACCCACTTTTTTCACCATAATCTTCTTCTCATTGGTTAAGAAATGATATCTAACGTCGATGTGCTTAGTCCTCTCATGATGAACTTGATCCTTAGCTAAACAGGTTGCACTGAGACTATTACAGTACACAATAGCTTGATCTTGATGTATACCCAAATCATTGATCAACCCCTTTAACCAGATTCCATCCATAGCTACTGCGGTCAACTCCATATACTCGGCTTCCGTGGTAGATACGTTACTGTAGGTTGCAAAGTAGCCTTCCAACTGACCACCGAACCAACAAGAGTGAAAACATAGCCAGTCATAGATTCTCTACTGTCCACATCTCCAGCATAATCAGAGTCATAATACCCCGACACTAAACACTCTATATCACCTCCATAAATGAGACCAACATCAGATGTACCCTTAAGGTACCGGAAAATTCTCCTCATAACTTGTCAATGCTCTTTACCTAAATCACCCATAAATCGACTTACCACACTGACTGACTGTGCTAGATCAGGTCTAGTGCAGACCATAGCTTACATCAAGCTACCCACTGCACTAGAGTACGGAACTCGGGACATGTACTCCCTTTCCTCAGCTGATTTGGGTGTGAAAGCAACAAACAGATGTCCATTTGCAGCACTAGGAGTATCTATAGGATTTGCAGTAGACATACCAAATCTGGATAGAACCTTCTGAATATATCGCTTCTAAGATAAGAATTTTTCTTACTTCTATCCCTATAAATCTCCATCCCCAGAATTTTCCTTGTTGTACCCAAATCTTTTATCTCAAATTCAGCACTGAGAAGACCCTTCAATTTCTGAACATCAAACTTGCTTTCTATAGCTATCAACATATCGTCTACATATAGGACCAGATAAATGAAAGATTCATTCTTCAGCTCGTTGTAGTAAACACAACAATCATACGGACTCCTATTATTGTAGCCAATCTCCAACATGTAGTTGTCAAACCTCTTATACCACTGCCTCGACGATTGTTTTAGCCCATATAAGGACCTCTTTAGCTTACAAACGAATTCTTCCTTCCCTGGAACCTGGAAACCATCTGGCTGAGTCATGTATATCTCTTCTTCCAGCTCTCCATGTAGAAAAGCTGTCTTCACATCTAGTTGTTCAAGTTCAAAATCCGGATGTGCTACTATTGCTAGTAGCATCATGATGGAAGTATGTCTGACCACCGCTGACAATATTTCGTTGTAGTCTACCCCCTCTTTCTGACTGAACCCACGAGATACCAGTCGAGCTTTATACCTTATACCCTCAGCAACAATTCCTCCTTTTTTCTTGAAAATCCATTTACAAGTAACAATCTTTCTTCCTTCAGGCTTCTTGGATAATCCCCAAGTCTAATTCTTTTGAAGTGACTCCATCTCATCTCCCATGGCAACAAGCCATTGGACAGATTCAGAACATGTAATTGTTTCACTGTAGGTGGATGGCTCATGTAAGTCAGGATCTAGCCACTTCCTCAGCTACCTGAAGTGCATAACCCACCATGTCTTCAAAACCAAATCTATTGGGAGGCTTCCGAAAATTAGGCATGAGTGACCGCTCACGAGCCAAACTGTGCTGATTTTGATTCTAAACTAGTAATGAATGACCTGATGGTTCTGACTCGGATTCGGATTGCAGTGGTGGTTGTACTTCTTCCTGTGGTTCACCCTCATCAGGGGTGACTTGCTGCTCCACCTGTTTATCAACACTACCACTACTACTATCTGACAAAATAATAGACTTCACAGTAGGATTAACCATGGAATTTTCATCAAAGACGAGATTCCTGCTCAAAATAACCCTACGCTCATATTGAGACCAGATATAGTATTCCTTGACACCATCCCCATAACCCACAAATACTCCATTTTTAGGTTGTGGCTCTAACTTACCCTCACTCACATGATAATAAGCAGTATTACCAAAAGCTCTTAAAATAGAATAATCAGCGGGCTTATCTGACCACATCTCAAATGGAGTATTGAGATCCAGTCTCGTGTGAGGTCCCCGATTTATCAGATAACATGTTGTACTAACTATTTCTCCCTAGAATATTCTTGTTAGTCCAGCATTAAAGAGCATACACCCTACCCTCTCCAGAAGTGTCTGGTTCATTCGCTCTGCTACACCATTTTGCTGAGGTGTATCTCGAACTGTATGATGCCTAGCAATTCCTTTGTTCTTACAGAACTCGTCGAACTCAGACCAGCAAAACTCCAGACTATTATCAGTACGTAGCATATTGACCTTCTTCCCAGTTTGATTCTCCATTAATGTCTTCCAATGCTTATAATGAGTAAAGGCTTCATTTTTGCGCTTCATCAAATAAATCCACGTCATCCTTGAATAGTCACCAATAATCGACACAAAATACTCGCGGCCTCCCAAAGACCCCACCTTAGAAGGACCCCAACAATCAAAATAATGGATATAATCAAGTGTGCCCTTGGTCCTATGCACTGCTTTAGGAAACTTGCTGCACTGCAATGGAGCTTCCCAAATACACATGCTCACAAAAATCCAGATCCTTAACCTTGTGACCACACAGAAGATCTTCTTTTGACAGAGTCTGCATCCCCCTTTCACTCATATGACCAAGTCTCATATGCCACAACTTAGTCAAACCATCTTTATCAACATCTGAGGATGCAACGACAACAGAACCTGACAGCGTAGATCCCTTAAGATAATATAAAGTATCCTGCCGGAAACGTCTCAGAATCACATTTGAACCCTTGCAGACGTTTAGAACTCCACCTTTACCTTGAAAACCAAAACCCTTATTGTCTAACGTACTTAAGGAGATCAGATTCTTTGTCATGAGTGGAACATGTCTAACTTCGTTCAATGTGCAGAATTTACCATCACGTGTCCTTATCTTGACTGGAACGATTCTACCTATCCTGCAAACAACACTGTTAACCATAAAAATATTGCCTCCATCTACCTCTTCATAAGTTGTAAACCACTCTCTACGCGGACATATATGATAAGACGCTCCAGAATCTAAGATCCACACCTCAGTATGATGTGTAACCCTATTAGTAACTAGAGCATAATCATCTTCCTCGGAATCTGCATTTGCTACACCAGCAGTACCATTGTTCTATTTCTCTTTCTTGGGACAATTGAATTTCCAATGCCCCTTTCCCTTACAGTAGTTACAAAAATAAGTAAGTTTAGGACCCTTAGAACCAAATGTACTAGAGGTACAAGCAGAATTAGAAGAACTAACATAAGACGGCTTCTTATGCTTTTTCTTCCCAGAATTTCCCTGTCCATAACCTCTGCTAGCTACTTACCCTGCGGCCTGATTATCTGTGACTGTACCAGCCGTCTTATGGCGCAATTCTCTAGTATTAAGAGACGATCTAACATCTTATAGAGACACAATATCTTTACCCACATTAAAAGACTGTACAAAATTCTCATACGATTATGGTAAATAAACTAACAAAATTAATGCAGCATCCTCATCTTACACCTTAACATCAATATTAATATTACGCAGGTCTAGTAAAACTATGTTTAATTAATGTAAATGATCCCGGAGAGGCATACCTTCCTGCACTGTCAGACTGAATAGACGTTGCTTCAGAAGCAACTTATTGGTCAACGACTTCGTCATATAAAGACTCTCAAGCTTTGCCCACAGACCTACGACGATATCTTCCTCCGCAACTTCAATGATGATATCATCAGCAAGGCACAACATAATTGTTGAATGTGCCTTCTCCTCCAGACTGGTCATCTCAGCGGTTTCGGGCAACGGTGGCTGCGCCTTCCTGCTTCTTTTGAAGCGGCGTCCATAACACTTGTTGCTTTAACAAAGCCCGCATCTTAGTCTGCCACAGACTAAAACTATTGCTCTCGATAAAGCGATCAATCTTTATGTTCATAACTGACATATTTCTCGCCCGTCAGGAACCCGAAGGCTCTGATACCATTTTGTTGTAACGGATGCGAGAAAAACAAATCAAGAACAATAAATAAAGCAACACGCAGATTTACGTGGTTCACTAACAGTGTGTTAGCTACGTCCACATGGCAGAAGGGAGAGAGTTTTATTATCTGTGCGGAGTTTTCTGATTACAGATTTCGGATGGTATATTAATCATGACTGCTAGGGTGAGGGGTAAAGAATCTATATAGTACTCTATAACCTAATATATATTTGACCTAATAAGGCCCAAGACAGAACCCTAGCCCAATAGTAATAATTACGGTAAACAGATGTCGACTAACAGATTCAAGGCATTGACCCAACAGAATAGAAGGAAAATTATCTTTTATTTATCCCTACTCCAAGCCAAATTATAATCCCTCCAACAAAGGATTCTGTTGGAAGAAAAATTTCCTATCCTTTCTCTCTTTTACCATTTCCTCCCCATTATCTTCATTTTTTGCATCCAAACAAGTAGGATAATTTGGTCCGAATAATTGGAATAAAATGAAATAGAATGTACCACTGAGGTCTGAAATTAGAATCCCTTATATCCTTATAGTTATTTGGTTTATTTTAAGATTATACATTTGTACGATGAAGGAAAGAACTTTGAAACCTTAGGGTTGAAGTGAGTATTACATTCTAAGAGATTGTAGTTATGAAGAATAAGTCAACTAGTTCGTTATGTAGTTATTGTACAATTGACTAAAGTAGTATAGTAGACTTCTGTATCATTATTACTATAAAAGCAAAATTTCGAACTGCATACGTGGCGCAATCATGTTTCACCGTTCACCCTTTCTCGCACTCACATTCACCCTCACAAAAAACAGTTTTGTAGACCAATCAGAACCCTTAATTTATGCCACGTCATATTTTTTTTATGTATTATAATATTATAATATTAAAATAAAAGCGTTTAAACCATCATTCCCTAAATTTCCTAAATATTCCACTAAATATTCCTTAAATCTTCCATAAATATAAATATTGTTCAACTATTTTAAACGTTTAAACCATGTTTTAAACCGTGTAAATCTTTGATTTATTCCCTAAATATTCCATAAAATAGAACCGTATAGACCTTTGATTTTATTCCAAATTCAACATTTCCTACATATTCCATAAATATTCCCTAAATATTCCATAAATATTTAAGCTAATTAAACCCTAATTTAAGCTAAATATTCCATTCCATAAAACTATTATAATATTACAAACCTGTAAATTCCAAATACAATCAGAATATTCCATAAAATACACCCAAGTAAATTGCAAATATTTCATTCCATAGAACCATAAACCGAGTAATTGTAAACCGAGTAAATTGCAAATATTTCATTCCATAAAATACAACCGAGTAAATTGCAAATATTCTATTCCATAAAACCATAAACCGAGTAAATTTCAAATATTTCATTCCATAAAACCATAAACCGAGTAAATTGCAAATATTTCATTCCATAATTGCAAATATTGCATTCCATAAAATACAACCGAGTAAGTTGTAAACCCCTAATTTAACAAATCCTAAATATCACCATATATACAACCAATCAGAATCGATTATCATATATAACAAATCCTAAGTATCACATTGAAAATAATAATAGTAACACGGCTGAACAATTTTTCCATCATTTCCCAAGAAGTTTAATGAGAGAACTGCTGTAGATGGTGACGGTTATCCGGTTTATATGAGAAGGGACAATGGAAGAACAATTGATAAAAATGATAAACAAATTCACAAACGGATATGTTGTTCCATACAATGAAGATCTGTTGTTGAAATATCGTGCTCACATAAATGTTGAATGGTGCAATCAAGCAAGATCAATCAAGTACTTATTCAAGTACATTAATAAAGGATATAACCGTGTCACTGTTAGTGCAACTCGCACCAATCATGGTACTAAATTATATTTAATTAACTTCTTCTTGATATTTTTTCACTTGAGAGTTTTCAATTAAATGTAATATTTTCTGATTTTTATCTTTCTCTTTTTGAATAGGTAGTCATGACCCAAATCAGGTTGATCAAATCCAACAATACTACGACTGCCGTTACATTTCACCGTGTGAAGCTGTTTGGAGAATTTTTGCATTTCCTATTCACTATAGGACCCCCCTATTTTAAGGTTAGATTATCACCTACCTAATGAGAAAAATGTTATTTTCCATGATGAAGATCCAATCGACGAAGTGGTTGAAAGGTCTTCCGGTGGTAGAACAAAATTCACCGCTTGGTTGGAGTACAATAATTTAAAATCTGATGGTAGAGATCTAACGTATTGGGAGTTTCCTCAAAAATATGTATGGAAACAAAAAGAAAGGGTATGGACTCCAAGACATAGAGGATTTACTCTTGGCCGAATGTATCACATGTCTCCAAATGGTGGTGAGAGGTACTATTTGAGCACCCTACTCAACTTTGTGAAAGGCCCTAAATCATATGAAGATATTCGTACTGTAAATGGTATCCCCCACCCCACTTTCAAAGAGGCCTGCTACGCTCTAGGCTTACTTGTTGATGATAAAGAGTATATTGATGTCATTAAAGAAGCAAGTTTTTGGGGGACTGAGTTTTATCTTAGGAACATTTTCGCAACTCTTTTACTCACAAATAGCTTAGTGAAGCCTGAGTTGGTGTGGGAGGAGACGTGGAAGTTGTAAAACCCCTCGCGAAAGCGGAAATATAAACATACAAAAGTACTAAAAATGCAGCGGAATTAAAACTTTTAAAGTAAACAACATGCGAGAAGAATTAAACTGAAACGGAAACTGAAACTGGAAAAGATAAGTCACAGTTCTACGTACGAACGAAAATATAAATACAAAGCCTGGGATGAAACATCCCTACAGGCACCAACAAAACTGTATCAAAAGAAACTAAGAGTCTAGCTAATCGGTAAACGTGTATGTCATATGATGAAAGGATCATCACTCGCTAGCTCTCGTGTGAACCCCGATTCAACCTGCATGTACCTACATACATGAAAACATGTACGCCACAATCAGTGGGGAGTGACTAGAGTTCTCCTAGCCACCTTTTGTAACGACATGTAACACATAAAGCAATACAGAATACTCCAACATATATAAACATGTGAAGCATAAACATCTCATCAACTGTCCTCATACTATCATGCGATACTAATGCATAGCTCTCAACCCAACTTCATAAACTGTTAGGAAGGAGAGCCGGTTCCTGGTTACCCAGTCGGGGGGTCTTTCAGTCCAACTATTTATGAAACCGATCAAAGAGTCATCCAATGTCTTGGATGAACAACCACAAAATCAAATATCAAAATCAACATCCATATCTGACTCTATACCAACTCTAGGCAAGCAGATAAAACTCAGCAAGTATAAGGTTCAGCGGTCAACTTAAGACATAACCTATATACCAAAACATTCAGCAAGCGTAAAGGTTCAGCGGTCAACTTAAGACATAACCTAAACACCAAAACATTCAGCAATTGTAAAGGTTCAGCGGTCAACTTAAGACATAACCTAAACACCAAAACATTCAGCAAGCAAGGACTCAGAGGCCAACTTAAGGCATGGACCTGCCAATCAGCAAGACACTAGACTCAGCGGCCAACTTAAGGCATAGACTAGCATCCAAAAGTAAAGGACTCAGAGGCCAGCTTAAGGCATGTCCCTTCACCACATCACAAGATACTAAACTCAGAGGCCAGGTTAAGGCATGTTCTAGCATCAAACATCTGCACTCCGGGTGAGGTGTTACGACCTAAATGCCCCGTTGTGCAGCTGCTCTACTCGTCAGACTCAGAGGCCAACTTAAGGCATGTTCCAATGCGATCATCACAAACATGTCTGGACTCAGAGGCCAGCTTAAGGCATGTCCCAGACACGACAAACATACACATATAAGGCTCAAAGGCCAGCTTAAGGCATATCCCCATATATGACAAACAACTCACGTATTAAGTTCAGAGGCCAGCTTAAGGCATAACTTAATACGCATCAATACAATATCATCCAAGTCTATGAACTAATCTATAGTTCTACCTTCTTATACTTCTAATCAACACTTAATTGATTCCGGGAACTAAGTTGAGGGAGAGCCGGTTTCCCTTTCGGTTACCCGACCGGGGGGTCTCTATCCTCACTCCATTCCCGAACCCAATATAGTGTCGCCCATCCTCCGGGGACCTCAAATACATATCAAAGATACACGGAACGAGTTTCAATTAAAACCGATCAACCGTTTAAAAATTACGAACGAATTACAAAACGTAAACAACCTACAGGGGTCCCCAGCCGGTCGGCCGGCTAGTGATCCTTTCAGCCTTCCTTCCTTTAAAAACCAAACAGCCCAAAAAGGACTTCCAGCCGGTCGGCAGGCAGCCGGTCGGCCGGCTGGGAACCCAGTCCCAATATACGAACTATTCACAAATGAGGTCCCCAGCCGGTTGGCAGGTGGCCGGTCTACCGGCTGGCACCTCATTCCCTACCCTTTACAATTATGCGCAAAACAACATAAGAAGAGACCACCAGCCGGTCGACCGGCTGGCAGTCCCAAGCCTAATTTCTTCAGAACTCGCAAAACACAATAAAGACGCTCCCAGCCGGTCGACCGGCGGCCAGTCGGTCGACCGGCTCAGAGAGCCTGTATGCGAAAATACGATTTCCAGCCTATACAAAATTCGACAAATTCGATACACAAACCTTAATAATTGCTACATGTAAGATTTACCCAACATCATAGATCATCTATTATCACTATCTAACAGCAAACAAAACCCATAACAATCCTCAATACGATTATACAATGTATTCGTCTTAACTTTGTGAAAACTGAAAATAAGCTTATGAACATATAAAAACATCACAAAGCATGAATTCTTCACATAAGAACAATCCTAAGCATGTGTCTAAGTCCATTAAACATCAATCTTTAAACAAAATCAGAAACAATAACAAGAACAACATCACAAGTGCTAATATTCACAATAAGGCCGAGTTTTCTCATTATCGTCACCTTAAATGCAATCCGGCTTAAAGATCCTCCTCTACAACGAAGCTATCAACTCCCGGGTCGTCCAAGCCCACACCTACATCACGAAAAACAAGTTTAACGGACTGAAAATCGAATCTTACGAAAACAGCCCGAAATTCGAAGTAAAGGATTTGAAAAACGAAAGTGATAGATGGCTTGCAAATTTGATGAGGATTCCGAAAATGTTATTATTACCTTAATTCGGTAGACGGATGATGAAGAAAAGAGTAAAAGAAGATGATATAAATGGAGGTTTTTGGAGAAAAAGAGTTTACAGTGGAAATGTTGTTTTGAAGGAGATGAATGTCGACATGTGAGTTTTATGAGGGTTTAAGAAGTGTCCTTTCCGTTTAGAATGAAATAGGTTAGGATACTTGAACGGGTTTTGTTGAGACGGACTTTAAGTTGCCATGTTATATTCGTCTTAAGGACTTAAGGTTCTTAAGACGGATCTTAACGGAACATTAAAAATTAACTTATCAATAATCATTAAAGTTTTATTTTAAAGTGGGTTAACATCAAATATTAAAATATTATTTTATCCCGTAACAATAATTGAAACCTTTAGAATTATATTTTATTACTTAAAATAATTAAAAGTCTTTAAATATAAATCACGAAAATACGGGATGTTACAATCACCCAATCTTCAAAAAGTTTCGTCCTCGAAACTCGAAGGTAGAAGTAAGTATGAAAACAACTATAACTTTCAAAATATACCATGCGGGCTATGATAACCCAAAACTTTATCTTGCAAAAAGGTTTCAAGTAACAAAAGATTTCAAGGCACAAGTCTTGTCAATGAACATTGGGATTCTCGTTACGTATTCAAGAGTCCGACATTCCAAATCTGAGACAAGTCCCAAAATTAAATCAGTAAAAGTTCGAAATTTAGATCGATTCGGTATTGATAAACACAGCACGAGTTATCAGACGTCTCCAATAACACGTTCCAGTGGCAATCAACGCTGAAATCCATCAAAGTTGTAAAACGTTCTGCTCTTTAAAATCAAGTTTTCTTCAAATAAACCACTACTTTAGAATCCTTGGAAAGTAAAATTGTAACAATGACTAAAAGTCGCTTCTAACGGAAGGGAAAGCAGTTTCAAATTCTCAAAGCAACTAAGCTTTTTCCAAAAACGGTGAATTTAAAGTCAACAATTGGGGAACAGGTTTCAGAACAGACGTTTGAGAGCGCGAAGACAGTCACTGAGCTTATTTTCACACGAAGGATTAGGGGCTTCAAGCCTCGCGGCTGTAAGGACACAAAAAGGAGGGTTGAAGGAACGGAACAATCAAGTCGAAGGTTAAAGAAGACGGTAACCTTTGCCAAACATGGGTGCACTAACCGCTTAATTCACAATCAAAACATCCTTCCAACGATCCCTAGTATATCCCAAAATGCGATCCCAGTAACCTCAATGCTCACAATGGGTTCACGGTTCCTATTACCCCTATCTCATCCACAAAACAGGGCATTCCTCAACAAGAAGGTTTCCAAAACTCTCACTCAGTTCACACTAAAATCCGTTCAACCACGGTTAAGAATCTCTCACTCAAGGTGGAAGCCTAATACACATACTCCAGACCAAGGTTCACGCACTTTCAGCACTTCAAACCAGAATTCTATTATCATGACACCGAACCTCGAAACCCGAAATATTGTATCCATCAACCTATAACCTTAACTTTTAACAGTTCGATCCTAGCTAACCCATTCCACAAGGTTTGACATCCTAAATTCTCAAATCTTATTACCACAATGAACATTCAACTCAAGACCTTACTAAGGTAACCACTCTTAAATCCTCTGGTTTCTAACCACTTACCAACAATACACATCCCAAGGAAAAGTACCAAAGAAGTAACCACTTTCACCCTTACAGTTTCCATAAGGTTTAGTTATTCAAATTCTGAGATTCCTCAAATGATATTTATGAACACTTATAAGTTGCAAACCTCTATACTATGATTACCAAAAACGTCAATGGTTACCCATCGATCGCCATGGAGTACTATTAAGCCGACGGCTCCCATTACCCCACAAGTTATCATAAACGATTCACCTAACAGTGGGCGCATCTTACAATTCCTCAAGTATCTCAACAGGTAAATGTTGAGGTTCAACAAGTAACCTCAGGTCCAACACCCTGTCAACTTCATAAATTAAGTCGTAAATGTCTCAACACTCTCACACCGTTACCAATAACTCTCGTTCCTCAAATATGTGGTATTCTCCGCATTACAAAAATTCCTCAAGGTTAAGTAGCACTAACTTACCTAATTCATCAATTTAACCACATCATCATTATCTAAGGCACATTCCTCTAAATTCGTCTATAACTCCAAGCATTCTATTCTAATCCTCAAATGGTGCTTAGAAATCTACAAATATCACTCACACACAATCCATCTAACATGGACTCTCAAGACGACACACTGTCCAACATTGCCCGAACATTATTCTCACCAACTCTCTCAACCAAATCCTGACAACGCAGAATCAAGCATTCCTCAAGCATGTATCTCTACCCGAAGAACAGGTCGATCTCGCCACTAATCTAAATGAAAAGGAACAAGGCTCACAAAAGAGGAGATGAGATACGAACTTCAGGGGCAAACATGATACAGGTTTCGAGAGAGTCCTAAGAAAACGACTCGAGGAACAACGAGATGACAAAGTAAGGAACTTTAGGTTAAGGACCCCAATCAAAGTTGAAGCCAAGAGCAGACGGAGAAGCAAAGGAGAAGAAAGGAGAGAAGCGACGTGAAAAGAACGATTGCGGAATCTTCCTAGGTGCGGGTCTCTCACTATTCTCGTGGGGTTCTCACTTCTTACTTTCCAAATCAAGTCTTTCAATCATCGGTTCTCACGAACAATTCCTCCAATGATTTATATACCCTAATCTTCCAAACTTTAAACGATAACCTATTCCCAAAAGTTTGAGATGTGACATCTCTGCTTGTTCCTCAAATGACAATTCAATAACACTTTCGGGTCATCACCCCTATATGCTATATCTACTTTACTTACCTTACTGTCCACCAAATAACAATTCTTAAACCATCAGATTTCTGAACTTCTATCTCTCAAAAAAGTACTTCATTCTATCCACATACTGGTGGTGCAACTTCAAATTTCTCTTAAGTTTTTCAATAAATAAACGCTAAGATTTATTAAGCAACCTAGGGTCACATAGTGATTCACTTCCTCTAAGCTTAAGTCAACCTCTTCGAGTATTCTACTATTATAGCAAATGATTTGTATTCCTCCACAATGAGCCTTTCTCAGCTCAATCACTCACCTAAGTCAAGGGATACTAACTCACTTCATCATACACTCATCATCATTAGCATCTTAAGCCTATTCTTCTAGGTCGCTCTATATCCTCAATTATATGATCTAACTCCTTAACAGTACTCTACAATCCACAAACTTTCACGATCTAAGCATGGTTCTCAAGGTTAGGTTCCACCTAATACTAAGTATACAACTCAACCTTCAAGCAAGTATCCTATCACTCACTTTTACTCTCCCAATTGGATAGACAACTAGACCCTTGGATCACCAAAACATGTCTCTCGATACCTCTTAAGTTATTCCTCAAATAACAATATTTCTCATAACACAGCTTACGGTTATCCTAAGACTAGTTCCTCCAAATCCAATAAAAGGGAAGGTTACCTAGAGGGCACCTTAAGAAAGCAAGCAACAAGGTTAAGCTGGAAAGATATGAAGATCTGTTCAAGCAAGATAGACAAATATTCTAAAAGGAGGATGTGCATCCAGAGTTATCAAGAAAGTGATGCACAAGGAAAGAGGAGCATCTTCAAGGTTCAGGAGCATTCTTCAACAATAGCACGACTCTTCTATCTTCGGTAGAAACTCCGATCTTCACCGCCAAATGGATAAGTCCACGGTTCACCGATTGGAAGGCAATAAAGTATTATCAATGACAATCAACAAACACGTTAAAACCTAATAAAAGCAATCACAAAACAGACTACAATTTAAGTCCTTAAATCTACCCCATCTCTCATTAATTATTTGATCATATGGTCAAGTTAAGGTTGGGGGTCACATGAGTGCGTCAGGAGCGATAACTCTCTGATAACAACTGTAAAACCCCTCGCGAAAGCGGAAATATAAACATACAAAAGTACTAAAAATGCAGCGGAATTAAAACTTTTAAAGTAAACAACATGCGAGAAGAATTAAACTGAAACGGAAACTGAAACGGGAAAAGATAAGTCACAGTTCTACGTACGAACGAAAATATAAATACAAAGCCTGGGATGAAACATCCCTACAGGCACCAACAAAACTGTATCAAAAGAAACTAAGAGTCTAGCTAATCGGTAAACGTGTATGTCATATGATGAAAGGATCATCACTCGCTAGCTCTCGTGTGAACCCCGATTCAACCTGCATGTACCTACATACATGAAAACATGTACGCCACAATCAGTGGGGAGTGACTAGAGTTCTCCTAGCCACCTTTTGTAACGACACGTAACACATAAAGCAATACAGAATACTCCAACATATACAAAAATGTGAAGCATAAACATCTCATCAACTGTCCTCATACTATCATGCGATACTAATGCATAGCTCTCAACCCAACTTCATAAACTGTTAGGAAGGAGAGCCGGTTTCCCTACTGGTTACCCAGTCGGGGGGTCTTTCAGTCCAACTATTTATGAAACCGATCAAAGAGTCATCCAATGCCTTGGATGAACAACCACAAAATCAAATATCAAAATCAACATCCATATCTGACTCTATACCAACTCTAGGCAAGCAGATAAAACTCAGCAAGTATAAGGTTCAGCGGTCAACTTAAGACATAACCTATATACCAAAACATTCAGCAAGCGTAAAGGTTCAGCGGTCAACTTAAGACATAACCTAAACACCAAAACATTCAGCAAGTGTGAAGGTTCAGCGGTCAACTTAAGACATAACCTAAACACCAAAACATTCAGCAAGTGTAAAGGTTCAGCGGTCAACTTAAGACATAACCTAAACACCAAAACATTCAGCAAGCAAGGACTCAGAGACCAACTTAAGGCATGGACCTGCCAATCAGCAAGACACTAGACTCAGCGGCCAACTTAAGGCATAGACTAGCATCCAAAAGTAAAGGACTCAGAGGCCAGCTTAAGGCATGTCCCTTTACCACATCACAAGATACTAAACTCAGAGGCCAACTTAAGGCATGTTCTTGCATCAAACATCTGCACTCCGGGTGAGGTGTTACGACCTAAATGCCCCGTTGTGCAGCTGCTCTACTCGTCAGACTCAGAGGCCAACTTAAGGCATGTTCCAACGCGATCATCACAAACATGTCTTGACTCAGAGGCCAGCTTAAGGCATGTCCCAGACACGACAAACATACACATATAAGGCTCAAAGGCCAGCTTAAGGCATATCCCCATATATGACAAACATCTCACGTATTAAGTTCAGAGGCCAGCTTAAGGCATAACTTAATACGCATCAATACAATATCATCCAAGTCTATGAACTAATCTATAGTTCTACCTTCTTATACTTCTAATCAACACTTAATTGATCCCGGGAACTAAGTTGAGGGAGAGCCGGTTTCCCTTTCGGTTACCCGACCGGGGGGTCTCTATCCTCACTCCATTCCCGAACCCAATATAGTGTCGCCCATCCTCCGGGGACCTCAAATACATATCAAAGATACACAGAACGAGTTTCAATTAAAACCGATCAACCGTTTAAAAGTTACGAACGAATTACAAAACGTAAACAACCTACAGGGGTCCCCAGCCGGTCGGCAGGCAGCCGGTCGGCCGGCTAGTGATCCTTTCAGCCTTCCTTCCTTTAAAAACCAAACAGCCCAAAAAGGACTCCCAGCCGGTCGGCAGGCAGCCGGTCGGCCGGCTGGGAACCCAGTCCCAATATACGAACTATTCACAAATGAGGTCCCCAGCCGGTTGGCAGGTGGCCGGTCTACCGGCTGGCACCTCATTCCCTACCCTTTACAATTATGCGCAAAACAACATAAGAAGAGACCACCAGCCGGTCGACCGGCTGGCAGTCCCAAGCCTAATTTCTTCAGAACTCGCAAAACACAATAAAGACGCTCCCAGCCGGTCGACCGGCGGCCGGTCGGTCGACCGGCTCAGAGAGCCTGTACGCGAAAATACGATTTCCAGCCTATACAAAATTCGACAAATTCGATACACAAACCTTAATAATTGCTACATGTAAGATTTACCCAACATCATAGATTATCTATTATCACTATCTAACAGCAAACAAAACCCATAACAATCCTCAATACGATTATACAATGTATTCGTCTTAACTTTGTGAAAACTGAAAATAAGCTTATGAACATATAAAAACATCACAAAGCATGAATTCTTCACATAAGAACAATCCTACGCATGTGTCTAAGTCCATTAAACATCAATCTTTAAACAAAATCAGAAACAATAACAAGAACAACATCACAAGTGCTAATATTCACAATAAGGCCGAGTTTTCTCATTATCGTCACCTTAAATGCAATCCGGCTTAAAGATCCTCCTCTACAACGAAGCTATCAACTCCCGGGTCGTCCAAGCCCACACCTACATCACGAAAAACAAGTTTAACGGACTGAAAATCGAATCTTACGAAAACAGCCCGAAATTCGAAGTAAAGGATTTGAAAAACGAAAGTGATAGATGGCTTGCAAATTTGATGAGGATTCCGAAAATGTTATTATTACCTTAATTCGGTAGACGGATGATGAAGAAAAGAGTAAAAGAAGATGATATAAATGGAGGTTTTTGGAGAAAAAGAGTTTACAGTGGAAATGTTGTTTTGAAGGAGATGAATGTCGACATGTGAGTTTTATGAGGGTTTAAGAAGTGTCCTTTCCGTTTAGAATGAAATGGGTTAGGATACTTGAACGGGTTTTGTTGAGACGGACTTTAAGTTGCCATGTTATATTCGTCTTAAGGACTTAAGGTTCTTAAGACGGATCTTAACGGAACATTAAAAATTAACTTATCAATAATCATTAAAGTTTTATTTTAAAGTGGGTTAACATCAAATATTAAAATATTATTTTATCCCGTAACAATAATTGAAACCTTTAGAATTATATTTTATTACTTAAAATAATTAAAAGTCTTTAAATATAAATCACGAAAATACGGGATGTTACAGAAGTTATTCTCAGATGATATCTTACACAGAAGACGAAATGAACTACGTAACCCAGGTAATTAATCAAATATTTTATTTTTATAAACATTATTATTTAACTCCTCATAGCAACATTCTCATTTATATATTGAAATTTGTTCACTTTTCGTGTATACAGATCTCCAACTCACAGAAGAGCAACTGCAACATTACGCACTATCCGAGATTGAATCATGGTTGCAAATAAATGGTAGTTCATTGCGTAAGTTCGACAACATGCCATATCCAGACGTTGACATTCTTGCTACGTGCTCGAATAGGCTCTTGGCAGATGAGTTATCTTATGATAGGGATGATTTGAATAGGCAACACGAAGTCTTCACTTCTTCAATGACCGACGAACATAAATCAATTTAAAGAAAAATCATGAGCTCGGTGAATTGTGGTCAAGGCGGTGTTTACTTCGTTTATGGGTATGGTGGAACCGGTAAGACCTTACTATGGAAAACATTATGTGTTGGACTAAGGTCCAAAGGTGAGATCGTTATAACGTTGGCTTCAAATGGCATTGCATCTATCCTTCTTCCGGGAGGGCGGATAGCCCATGCACGACTAAGCATACCTATTAATATTGATGAAAATTCCACCTGTCATGGAATACAACCAGGAACCGATTTGGCAGATCTATTAATAAGAGCAAAACTGATCATACGGGACGAGGCACCTATGGTCAATCGTTATTTTTGAAGCTCTTGATAGAAGCATGAGAGATATCATGAGAACTTCACCGGAAGGAGACCCTGACAAATCCATTCGGTGGGAAGGTTGTGGTGTTTGGCGGTGATTTTCGACAAGTCATGCCTGTTATACCTAAAGGAAGCAGGCAAGATATTGTAGGTGCTGCTATTTGTTCCTCACCTTTATGGAGATATTGTAAGGTTAGAGCCTGTTTTTTAAAATTGTCCCTTAACTTACTACAATATCATATGTAATACTTACTTTTACATAGTAATTCATTTCTAACCGTTTGAGATATATAATAAATTTCAGGTTTTGAAGCTCACGAAAAATATGAGACTTCAGGTAGGAAGTGCACAGTCAAATGTTGATGAAATCCGACAATTTTCAGAGTGGATTCTCCAAGTTGGGGATGACTTAGCAGGTGGGTCAAATGATGGAGTAACTAACATCGAGTTACCAAAAGATATACTTATACAGCCTGGTGTAGATCCAATATCTACTATTGTAGATAGCACGTACCCATCTTTAAAAGATCACTTAGGTGACCCTCTGTACTTCACTGAAAGAGCTGTACTAGCACCTACTCACGATGTGGTCGAGGAGGTAAACGACTATGTCTTGGATCAAATTCGAAAGGAAGAAAAAGTTTGCTTAAGTTCTGATGAAACAAGCAAGGAAGAGACTAATGGCGTGTTGGACTTTATCTTCCTAGACCAGTCTTTACCCATGGCCAATTGTACGTTGCTATATCTAGGGTTACGAGTAAGAAAGGTCTAAAAGTGCTATTTCTTGATGAAGAAGGAGGAATGACTAATAAAACAACGGATGTTGTTTACAAGGAGGTTTTCGAGAAATTGTAATTTTTGTCCTACATTATAGAATTTTAATACACCCATTTAATTTAGATTTCTACCTGATTAGTTATTTGTTCATCCTATTTGTCCATCCTATTTGTCCGTCAACTTATGTTCTGTAACCAATTCATCAAAAGACAATAACTTTCCAAATTACTCAATATTAGTTATTTAATCTTTATTTTAATCGTTTATCGTTTTTTCTTATATACCTTATTTATTCATGTTATCATAAGTAATCCAAATATTATCATCATTACTAACAGTTATTCGAAAATTAGTGCACCAGGAAATTCACCTTTTGACCGAACATATCCTATATGCAAAACATCCCCGTTAAGGATGGGCAACATTATATTGGGTTCGGGAATAGAGTAAGGATAGAGACCCCCCGGTCGGGCAACCGAAAGGGAAACCGGCTCTCCCTCACCTTAGTTCTCGAGGTCGATCGAATGTTGATTAGAAGTTAAAGGTAGAACTATAGAGTAGTTCATAGACTTGAATGATATTGTTTTGATGCGTATTAAGTTATGCCTTAAGCTGGCCTCTGAACTTAATACGTGAACTGTTTGTCGTGTATGGGAACATGCGTTGAGTTTTCGCCTCTGAGTTCCATACATGTCTGTTTGTCGTGTCTGGGACATGCGTTGAGTTTTCGCCTCTGAGTCCAGACATGTATGTGTGATCGCGTCAGGACATGCCTTAAGCTGGCCTCTGAGTCTGACGAGTAGAGCAACTGCACGACGGGGCAGTCAGGTTGTCATACCTTACCCGGAGTGCAGGTGTTTGGTGTTAGAACATGCGTTGAGTTTTCGCCTCTGAGTTTAGTACCTTGTGATGTAGTAGGGGAACATGCGTTGAGTTTTCGCCTCTGAGTTCCTTACTTGTGATAGTGAATTGAATGCTAGTCCATGCGTTGAGTTTTCGCCTCTGAGTCTAGTGTCCTGTGATAGCCGGTCCATGTGTTGAGTTTTCGCCTCTGAGTCCTTGCTTGATATTGTGAACTTGGTATCTAGGTTATGCGTTAAGATGTCGCCTCTGAACCTTTATACTTGCTGAATGTTTGGTAATTAGGTTATGTATTAAGTTGACCGCTGAACCTCTTTACTTGATGTTATATCTGCTTGCCTTAGAGTTTGGTACAGTGTCAGATATGCATGTTGAAGTTTGTGAATATATCGCTTGAGTTGTAATCTGTTCATCCAAGGCATTGGATGACTCTTTTATCGGTTTCATAAATAGTTGGATTGAAAGACCCCCGACTGGGTAACCAGTAGGGAAACCGGCTCTCCTTCCTAACGGTTTATGAAGTTGGTTGAGAGCCGTGCACTAGAGTTTGCATGATAGTATGAGGACAGTTGATGAGTTGTCTATGCTTCACATGTTATATATGTTGGAGTATTCTGTATTGCTTTATGTGTTACGTGTTGTCACAAAAGGTGGCTAGGAGAACTCTAGTCACTCCCCACTGATTGTGGCGTACATGTTTACATGTATGTAGGTACATGACAGGTGGTTGGCAGAGGGTTGCATGGAGCTAGCGAGCGATGATCCTATTCATCGATTGACTCACACGTTTACGTTAGCTAGACTTAGTTTACATTTCGGTTTGAGTGCCTGTAGAGATGTACCATCCCAGGCTGTTTGTATATGTATTTTACTTTCAGTTACAGTTTTTAATTCACCTCGCATGTTAGTTATGTTAAAAAGTTTGAACTCCGCTGGATTTTTAGTATTTTGTATGTTTTATATTTCCGCTTTCGCGAGGGGTTTTACAGTTGGTATCAGAGCATTATTGCTCCCGACGCACTCATGTAACCCCCAACCTTAACTTGACCATTTAATCGAATAATGAATGAGAGATGGGGTAGATTTAAGGACTTAAATTGTAGTCTGTTTTGTGACTGCTTTTATTAGGTTCTAACGTGTTTGTTGATTGTCTTTGATTTTACTTTATTGTCTTCCAATCGACGAACCGTGGACTAATCCATCTGACGATGAAGACCTGGGTTCCTACCGAAGATAGAAGATTCGTGCTACTGTTGTAGAATGCTTCTAAGCCTTGAAGATACTTCTCTTTCTTCGTGCATCACCTTTTTCGATAACTCTAGATGCACATCCTTCTTTTAGAATATTTGTCTATCTTGCTTGAACAGATCTTCATATCTTTTCAGCTTAATCTTGTTGCTTGCTTTCTTAAGGTGCCCTCTAGGTAATCTTCTCTTTTATTGGATTTGGAGGAACTAGTCTTAGGATAACCGTAAGCTGTGTTATGATAAATATTGTTATTTGAGGAATAACTTAAGAGGTATCGAGAGACATGTTTTGGTGATCCAAGGGTCTAGTTGTCTATCCAATTGGGAGGGTAAAAATGAGTGATAGGATACTTGCTTGAAGGTTGAGTTGTATACTTAATATTCGGTGGAACCTAACCTTGAGAACCATGCTTAGATCGTGAAAATATGTGGATTGAAGAGTACTGTTTAAGGAGTTAGATAAGATACTTAAGGTTATAGAGCAACCTGAAAGAATAGGCTTAAGATGCTAATGATGATGAGTGTATGATGAAGTGAGTTAGTATCACTTGACTTAGGTGAGTGATTTGAGCTGAGAAAGGCTCATTGTTGAGGAATACGAATCATTTGCTATAATAGTGGAATACTCGAAGAGGTTGAATCACTATGTGACCCTAGGTGGCTTAATAAATCTTAGCGTTTATTTATTGAAAAACTTAAGAGAAATTTGAAGTTGCACCACCAGTATGTGGATGGAATGAAGTAATTCATTGAGAGATGTAAGTTCGGAAAAACTTGATGGTTTAAAAATTGTTATCTGGTGGACAGTAGGGTAAACAAATAAAGTGGATATAGCATATAGGGAAGATGACCTGAAAGTGTTATTGAATTGTCATTAGTGGAACTAGCAGAGATGTGACATCTCAAACTTTTGGGAATAGGTAGCCGTAATGGTGATATTGTCTGAAGGTTTGGAAGACTTGGGTGTATAAATCGTTCGAGGAATTGTTCGGGAGAACCGACAATTGAATGACTTGATTTGAGAAGTAAGAAGTGAGAACCCCGTGAGAATAGTGAGAAACCCGCACCTTGGGAGATTTCCGTAATCATTCCTTTCATATCGCCTCTCTCATTTCCTCTCCTTTGCTTCTCCTCCTGATCATGACATCAATTTTATTAGAGTCCATAGCCTAAAGTTCCTTACCTTGTCATCCCGTTGTTCCTCGAGTCGCTTTCTTATGTCTATCTCGGAATCTGTATCGTGTTTGCACCTGAGGTTCGTATCTCATCTCTTCTTCCGTGAGCCTTGTTCCTTTTCATTTAGATTAGTGGCGAGATCGACCTGTTCTTGGGGTAGAGATACATGCCTTGAGGAATGCTTGGTCCTGCGTTATCAGGATTTGGTTGAGAGAGTTGGTGAGAATAATGTTTGGGCGATGTTGGATAGTGTGCCATCTTGAGAGTTCCATGTAGGATGGATCGGTGTGTAAGTGGTAATTGTAGATTTCGAAGTACCATTTGAAGATTTGAATAGAATGCTTGGAGTTCTAGATGAATTTAGAGGAATGTACCTTGGGTGATGATGATGTGGTTAATTGGTCGAATGAGGTAAGTTAGTGCTATTTAAGCTTGAGTTTGTAATGCAGAAAGGACCAGATTTGAGGAACGAGAGTTATTGGTGACGGTGTGAGAATATTGAGACATTTACAAGTGGACTTATATAGCTGACTGAGTGTTAACCTTGAGTTACTTATGGAACCTCGGCATTTGCCTATTGATGTAATTACAGGTAACCGTTGATGTTGAGGTAATCGTAGAGTAGAAATTTGAAACTTATAAGTGTTCATAAATATCAATTGAGGAATCTCGGAATGTGAGTGCCTAAATCTTATGGAAACCGTAGGAGTGAAAGTTGTTACTTATTTGGAACATTTTTTTTGAGATGTATATTGTTGGTAAGTGGTTAGAAACCAGAGGATTTAAGAGTTGCTACCTTAGTAAGATCTTGGTTTGAATGTTCATTGTGGTTATAAAATTTGGGAATTTAATATATCGAGCCTTGTGGAATAGGTTTGCTAGGATCGAACCGTTAAAATTTAAGGTTATAGGACGATGAATACCATATCTTGGGTTTTGAGGTTCGTTGTTATGATAATGGAATTCCGGTTCAGAGTTTTGAAAGACTTCTTGTTGAGGCATACATTTTTCTGTGGATGAGATAATGGTAAGAGGGATCGTGAAACCATGGAGAGTCTAGAGATCACTTGAATTGTCCTTCTTGGGATATATTGGGAATCGTTGTAACGGTGCTTTGATTATGGATCGAGTGATTAGTGACCCCATGTTTAGCAAGAGTTACCGTTTTTCTTGACCTCTAACCTGGTTGTTTCATTCCTTCGATCCTTCCTCGTGTGTTCTGTAAGCTGTGAAACTAGAAACTCTCAATCCTTCGTGTCGAAAGTAATCTCTATGATCATTTCTACGCTCCCGGTGACTATTTTTGGAATGTGTTCACTATTGTTAACACTGAAAGTTGTAATTTTTGGAAAAACCTTAATCGTTTTGAGGATTTGGAAACTGCTCCCTCTTTTGTTGAAAGTAAATAGAGGTCGATTTTGAAGGAAACTTGATTTTAAAGAGCAGAACGTTTTACAACTTTGATGGATTTCAGCGTTGATTGCCACTGGAACGTGTTATTGGAGACGTCTGATAACCTGTGCTGTGTTTATCAACACCGAATCGATCTAAATTTCGAAATTTTACTGATTTAATTTTGGGACTTGTCTCAGATTTGGAATGTCAGACTCTTGAATACGTAACGAGAATCCCAATGTCCATTGACAAGACTTGTGCCTTGAAATCTTTTGCTTCTTGAAACCTTTTCGAAAGATAAAGTTTTGGGTCACCATAACCCGTGTGGTACATTTTGAAAGTTATAGTTGTTTTCATACCTATTTTTGTCTTCAAGTTTCGAGGACGAAACTTTTTGAAAGATGGGGTGATTGTAACATCCCGCATTTTCGTAAATTATATTTTAAGAGTTTTAATTTATTTTACGGAATAAAATCATATTTTAATATAAATTGTTAAGTTATTTTTAAATGTTCCGTTAAGATCCGTCTTAAGAAACCTTAATTTCTTAAGATGTTAATAACTTGGCTTAAATCAAACCCGACTTAAAACCCGTTCACAACTATTGACCCGACTCAAGTAAGAAAAAGGACTACTTAAACCCCACCACCAAAACCCTTATGTCGACATCTCTTCTCCCTCACAACTCTTTCCACTGCTTCTCCTTCAACCTCCATTTTTCTTATTTCTTCAAGCTTCAACTCAACATTTCGAGGTCTTCCCGAAGTCGAATCAAGGCAAGTCATACCTTTTCGGAATCCTTGCGAGATTTGCAAGACATCCGTCTCTTTCAATTTCATTTTCGTTCAACTTGAAAAAGGGGCTGTTTTGTGTAATTTCCGTTTTTAGCATCTACAAACCCATTTTCTTTGTTGTAGGAGAAAACTTAGAGGATCTTGGTGTTGATAGTTTCATTGTTGAAGAGGATCTTGGAGCTTAATCGCTTTTGAGGTGACGATAATGAGAAACTCGGCCTTAATGTGAATATTAGCATGTTTGATGGATTCTCATGTTTGTTTCTGATTTTATTTAAGTATTAAGATTTCTAGACTTAGAAACATGTTTAGGTTTATGCTTATATGAAGGATTCATGCTTGGATATATGGTTATGTGTTCATAAGTATAATTTCAGTTTTTCATATGTTAAGACGGATACATGAGTTTAATCGTTTGAGGATTGTTTTGGGATTTATATGCTGTTAGGAAGTAGTACTTGATGATTTGTAATGTTGAGAAAACAACACTTGTATCGATTCATGAGTTTTTGTGTCGATTTGTAGAGTTTTATGAATGGCTGGAAAATGCGATTTCAGCGACAGGCTCTCTGAGCCGGTCGACCGACCGGCCGCCGGTCGACCGGCTGAGAGCGCTTCTTAGTTTTTGTGATTTTTACGAGATTTTGTGACCCATAGTGATTAGGTCTCCCAGCCGGCAGACCGGCCGCCTGCCAGCCGGCTGGGAGTGCATTGTGTTGCATTTTGTAGTTTTGAGAACATAGGAGTAGTCCCAGCCGGCAGACCGGCCGCCTGCCAGCCGGCTGGGAGTGCGTTATTGTTGATGCGTGATTTCAAGTTTTTAGGGAGGCTGAGTTCCCAGCCGGCCGACCGGCTGCCTGCCGACCGGCTGGGAGTTCGTGTGTTGTTTTGGAAAAGAAGCGTAGGCTGAGGGATCACCAGCCGGCCGACCGGCTGCCTGCCGACCGGCTGGGGACCCCTGTGGGCTATTTTGAGTTTTGAAATTTAATCGTAACTTTCAGATGGTTAATCGGTTTTGTTTGAAACTTGTTTTGTGTACCTTTGACATGTATTCGAGGTCCCCGGAGGATGGGCAACATTATATTGGGTTCGGGAATAGAGTAAGGATAGAGACCCCCCGGTCGGGCAACCGAAAGGGAAACCGGCTCTCTCTCACCTTAGTTCTCGAGGTCGATCGAATGTTGATTAGAAGTTAAAGGTAGAACTATAGAGTAGTTCATAGACTTGAATGATATTGTTTTGATGCGTATTAAGTTATGCCTTAAGCTGGCCTCTGAACTTAATACGTGAACTGTTTGACGTGTATGGGAACATGCGTTGAGTTTTCGCCTCTGAGTTCCATACATGTCTGTTTGTCGTGTCTGGGACATGCGTTGAGTTTTCGCCTCTGAGTCCAGACATGTATGTGTGATCGCGTCAGGACATGCCTTAAGCTGGCCTCTGAGTCTGACGAGTAGAGCAACTGCACGACGGGGCAGTCAGGTTGTCATACCTTACCCGGAGTGCAGGTGTTTGGTGTTAGAACATGCGTTGAGTTTTCGCCTCTGAGTTTAGTACCTTGTGATGTAGTAGGGGAACATGCGTTGAGTTTTCGCCTCTGAGTTCCTTACTTGTGATAGTGAATTGAATGCTAGTCCATGCGTTGAGTTTTCGCCTCTGAGTCTAGTGTCTTGTGATAGCCGGTCCATGCGTTGAGTTTTCGCCTCTGAGTCCTTGCTTGATATTGTGAACTTGGTATCTAGGTTATGCGTTAAGATGTCGCCTCTGAACCTTTATACTTGCTGAATGTTTGGTAATTAGGTTATGTCTTAAGTTGACCGCTGAACCTCTTTACTTGATGTTATATCTGCTTGCCTTAGAGTTTGGTACAGTGTCAGATATGCATGTTGAAGTTTGTGAATATATCGCTTGAGTTGTAATCTGTTCATCCAAGGCATTGGATGACTCTTTTATCGGTTTCATAAATAGTTGGATTGAAAGACCCCCCGACTGGGTAACCAGTAGGGAAACCGGCTCTCCTTCCTAACGGTTTATGAAGTTGGTTGAGAGCCGTGCACTAGAGTTTGCATGATAGTATGAGGACAGTTGATGAGTTGTCTATGCTTCACATGTTATATATGTTGGAGTATTCTGTATTGCTTTATGTGTTACGTGTTGTCACAAAAGGTGGCTAGGAGAACTCTAGTCACTCCCCACTGATTGTGGCGTACATGTTTACATGTATGTAGGTACATGACAGGTGGTTGGCAGAGGGTTGCATGGAGCTAGCGAGCGATGATCCTATTCATCGATTGACTCACACGTTTACGTTAGCTAGACTTAGTTTACATTTCGGTTTGAGTGCCTGTAGGGATGTACCATCCCAGGCTGTTTGTATATGTATTTTACTTTCAGTTACAGTTTTTAATTCACCTCGCATGTTAGTTATGTTAAAAAGTTTTAATTCCGCTACATTTTTAGTATTTTGTATGTTTTATATTTCCGCTGTCGCGTACATGTTACTTGATGTTATATCTGCTTGCTGAATGTTTGTTCGAATAAATAGAATTGCTATGTAATAAAATGAATTTACCTTTGTCGTCTTTAAAAGTAAGTGTACACAATCCCGTGATTTTTCACGGATGTTACACTAGTATAAATTAAATAATAATTGTACAACTAATTATTAATCAGTATCATCACACTTTATTTACCTGTATGTGTCCGTCTCTCTCTCTACTTTCATTCATTTGACATTCCACAAACACTTTTACTCCAACTTCTAACAATGGCAATTATACCCATAAATGGTGATCACTTCATCAGTGATTAACAATTTCACCTTGTATCAGAGCAGGTTTAGCATGACTCCATACTCTTGTTGAAGTCGCTTTATAATTTCCACCTTTTTCTTTCACAAAAATTAAAATAACTAAAAATTGGGGTTTCATAATTTTTATGTCAAATTCTTCTTTTAATTCATCATATTATCAATCTTCTTTTGGATTGAACGATTTCTTGTCTAAGATCTTCAATCGTTGTTTCTTTGATTGCGATATCAAAAGTTTTATCGATTTCGCCAAAATTCGAGTGTTTTATTCAAAAGATCTTGATCAATACGCCTTATCATATATTCACCGATCTCGATTAATACATCATGACTTCTTCTCCGAATTCCGAATCCAGATCTTCTTACAATAAACCCTATGATAATCCGATTTTTCTCTCGAATAATGATGCCCATGGTATGATCTCGACCACAACATTATTCGTTGGAGAAGGTTTCCTTAATTGGAGTGGACGCATACTCATTGCGCTCGACATGAAAAACCAAAGTGGTTTTATTGATGGCACTACTTTAACACAAGCACAGACTGATCCTAAGTTCCAACAATGGTGGAGGACCGATAAACATGGCTGTCGGTCGACCGACTGGTGACACCTGATGCGCGTTTTCAGTTTTTGGCAAACATTAGATATGAAACAGTCTTAAGATGGTTTTTCAAACACGTTTTAAACAATCTTTTCAGCAAGAAATCCAAGATATACATTCATTATCACATTATCAACTTAATATAAAGATTAAACATACAAATTTACCATTTAAGCATAATTAAATTACTCAAACATCATTCTAATGCATAAAACACCATGAAAATGAAATACCCATTATCATCAACATGTGAAATCATAAAAACTTCATATAAACAACTTAACTTTCATAAATTTTCACATTAACAGATGAATAACAAAAAAATTCACACAATCAACATGAGAAATCATGTTATCAATAAACTGATGAACACAAACAACATCAAAAATCAGTTTTTGACTTCAAGTCGAGCTTTTTCTAAAAGCTACCTTCTTTTAGCTATTAATCTTCGAGACTTTTGTCTATAACATAAGAATCCACTTTCGGGTCGTCAAAGTCACCTCCTAAGAGGATAGAAACGGAATTAGTGGTACAAATTTCGAGTAGAATAAACAGACATAAACTTCGGCCGTTCTAAAATCGTGACTTTCTTACCCTAAAACAACGACAATCATAAGAGGGGGAAAATGGCGCAATAATCATCGAATTTCCTTGAGAAACGAAGAAATTATGAAGCTTTTAGTGAAATGCTTGAGTTTTTATGTTGGTTTTGTGAAACTTAGGGTTTCGGAGGTTAACGGTGAATGAATAGTGTCACAACACATTCCTTTTATATAAGGAAGGAGTTGAGTCGGGATTTAAGTGGAAAGACGGGTTTTGACTCGGGCTAATTAAGTGAGTCGGAATTTAGCCAAGTAAAAGAGAATAACATTCCAAGATTTACTTTATCTTAAAATAGAATTATATATTTTAAACTTAAATTTAACGAAAATAAATTAAACATATTAAATTTCCGAAAAATATACTTTAAATCTTTAAAATAAAAATTTAACGAAATAACGAGGTGTTACAATTAACCACAATTAGAATCCCAACCAACACAACCATTCAAGATGAGAGTCAATGAAGCAATTGAAAGAAGCATTAGACTACACAATAACATCATAACAACCTTTCAAGTCTTGCTAATTAAGACAAAAACCACATAAACACAATTATTTGACTTAAAGTCGATTAACCTCTCAAACTTACCTTTAAAACTCTTCAAATCTTCAATGAAACTCGTCCATGATGTCCAAACATCCTTCCTTACCCAAGATCTTCGAGAAAAAAGACCAAAAAAGAAACCCCTGAAAGACGAATTTTCTAAAAACTCAACAAGACGAGATTTTGTTTATATGAAAAAGAAGGTGAAGAAAGAGAGGAGAAGATTCATATAAAGAACGTAGAATTTGAGCAAGAAACGAAAGAGTTATTGTCGGAATTGTGTTCTTGAAAATCACCAACAATGGTGATTTGGGGTTTATTTGGTTTATGAGGAGGATGAGGATTAGTGGTGTTTGTAAGGAAAACACCAACATCTATCTATATTATTAAAAGAAACTTTTTTCGAGCGATATAACTGGTTGAATAATATAATAAGAGGTTTCAAAATAAGGATAAGAAAAGAAAATAAGATAAAATATGCTAATGTATTAAGAAATTTAATGATGGAGTTTAAAAGAATACATAAGAAAAGTAAATAAGATAAAGATTAGTAATAAGTGTTTGTATTTCTGTAACTCTTGAATTTCAAGTTACCCATGCTATTAAATCTACTAGATATATTTAATTACCACTGTTTAATTATGTGCACATAAAACTATATATATCCCCTCCAAATTTTCATGCATGTTATATTGTGTAGACTATTTGAATGTACCCTAATGCAATAACTTTTCCTTTTATCAATGTGCTATTTCTTCATATAAATACGGAGTAGTTGTTATTACTTTTGAATTTATGTGCATTACATACTAATTTATTTAAAATATTGTTTTATGTAAATCTATTATTACCATGTCACAAAGAAAATCATTACTTGAATCTAACTGTGACAATTTTTTTTTGTAGTTTTAATGGATTTTTGACACGGTGATAATAACATTGAATTAGAGTTATAAAATATTTGGGTAAGACGATTTTACACAAGTTTAACATAGAAGTATAGAACGGGATCTTTTAGTAATTTTCTAAAAGTATTTGAATTATATGTGTGAGACAGAACATTAAGATACACAAACAATATATTAAGAGTTTGCCTCAAACTCTCTTATAATTATTATATACATCCATACATGTTCTTGAGTCTTGACCCATGTATAAAAGAAGTAATATTGATGGTTCAATTCCATTCCCGATACTTTCTCTTTAGTTATTGTTAGTATAGCTCATGGATGAAATTTTTTTTGTTAAAATTATGATTATAGTAGTAGTTATTTAGAGAGATGGGATTATGGAGACAATTCGTAATAATATGCTAAGCAATCAATATGTAACATCCCTAATTTTCGTAAAAGCTATTTTAATATATTTTAAGCGATTTTCGGAAATTTAATAAAAATTAATAGGCCGTAACTTATATTTTTAATAAAATATTCCTCGAGTTCCGTCTTAAGTGTTAATAACCTTAAGACGTAAACAATTCGCTTGGCATTTCCGTTCACAAATAATTTCCGTCACATTTAAGTGGAACCCGCCTCAAATTTAAATTAAAACAAATTGTGAAGGAACCTTCCTCCCTACTTCCTTGACATCCTTACACTAGAGCTGATCATGTCCGGGCTAGCCCGTCCAGTCCGGCCCGTTCGGCACGCTATTTGAGCGGGCTTGGTGACGGAAAATATTAAAATAAATGGTTAATGGACACGAAAAACTCGGCCCGCTAAATTAATGGGCGGGTATGGACTAAGTAAAAATATTCGTGGACAACCCGCTAGGCTCGCTAAAGCTCATCATGTAATTTTTACTTTATGTATATTATCTACTAAACTAATTAACTATTAAGTCCATGTAGTAATCCTATACCCAAATAAATTAATAACGAAAAATAATAATGAAATGAGAAATCCACCAATAAACTTACTCGTTTTTTACTTTTTTTTGCCTATTTGTTATGCTTATGAAACCAATATCAGCATAACACATTTTCTTGTCGCATAAATATTTTTTATATTGGGATTTTTGAGATATGTAAACATCATTTTAAAGTTCGTGACTCTTATGTTTTAAAGCTCGACGGCCCATGTACAGACCCGCCAACTTATAACGGACGGGTACGGACAACTTCAACAAACTCGTTTTAGCGGGCACGAACATAAAAAAATTGGCCCGCCGGACACTTTTTCTCAAGGTGGCCCGGCCCGTGTCCGGCCCAAATCCGCAAACGATCACCTCTACCTTACACCTTGTTGCCCAAGGTGAAACATTGCCTTGACGTATATCAAACAATAAAATATCAGACTCCTGTTTCCTCATTTTTCATAATTTCATCTTCACAAAATTTGAGCTTGTGAATTCGTTACAACTCTGTTCGACGCAAGGTTTTCTCCTACGCTTTCATCTCGTCATTTCCGTTCTTTCTACCTCTTTTAATTTCAGTTTTGTTAAAGTCGATTTTGGGGTTGTTTTGAGTAATCTCGAAAAATGCCTTGTAATAATCTGTTTTGGTAATTGTAGGAGGTGACTTGGGCGACCTGGACCTGGACCCTTACATCATTGACGACTCATTGGAGGATTATAGCATCTCGAGGTGACGATAATGAGAAACTCGACCTTGTCTTAAAGTAACTTGACATATATTTTTATGAATGTTTATGTCGTTTGGTTCATAGTGTGGGTGTCATTAAGTGAATTCAAGGTGTGGGTGCTATTAGTGTTGCAGTTGCTATTGTTTATTGTTGTCTTAATGTTGCCCAAAAGTTAACACGCTAATACTACTGCTCTCATATTTGTTGTTACAGTACTCCTCCTGCGTAGTTGCTACTCAGTTACTATTATTACTGTTAACTGTTGTGGTAAAACTGCCCTTATCACTGATGCATTGAGCTACTTCTATACTCCGAATTATACCGCTGTCTCTCCTATCTGTACATAGTACTGTAATGTGACTGCCATTGCTGTGTTACTTCTGTTACTGGACTGCATAGCAGTCTGTGTATGGCCTGTGCGTTGAGGGCTGCCACTGTTTGTCTGTTATACTACTAGTCTGAAGCCACTACAACATACTGCTCACTGCCATTTACTCTACTGCATTCTGTTTTACTACACTCACTACTTTATTCTACACATGACTACCTACTACTTACTGCTAATGCTCACTGCTGTGATATGCTACTGCTGCACTTTACTGGTCTGTGTATGCGTAGACTACTCCACTGCCTTTTTGTCTCCACTATTATTTATAGTCAATGTTCCTGCTACACTATTGCACGTTTACTTCTGTTACTGCGTGTTATACTCACGATGTTACTGTCATGATTAAACCACTGCATCTCTATTCTTTCTCTGCACCCCTGTTGCTATTGTATTGCTGTGCTGATGCGTGAGTTCCTGCGCTGGCTGCCCTCTCTATTTCCCTATGCTACTGCCAGTTACCCTACTACACACGCGTCCAGTTGCAGTTGTCATGCATTATTGTATATCTGTTGCTGATACGCTACTGGCCATGACTGCTTAACAGTCTGATTCTGGACCGTGGGGGGAGGACTGCTACTGTTCTATCATTTAAGTTTAAGCCGAAATACTACTGCGTACTGTGGGAGGTGCTGAACTATGGTAAGTAAGGGCTGGGCAAGTTTAATGTGTGATTTCATGTTGGGATAGAAGTTGCGAATTCCCGTTTTGATGGCTGCTAATCCTCACTTAGTTGTTGGATCATTTGTAGGAACTCTAGGTCAGTATATTGAAATCATATGGATTAGTTGATTAGTAGTATGGATGACCATTAATTGATGTCTCAATTCTACTTAGTTGTTAAGTTTTAGTAAGAACCTTTATATCAATTACATGGATGGTATTGCTTAGTTAATCAGTTTAATGGTAGGATTTTGATATCACTTATATTATGAGTAATACCACTTAACTAGAAAAAAATACTTCTGAAATCGTAATTTAGTAACAAATGTGACTGTAGTATCTAGTAAATTAATATATATTATGTAATTATTTAAACTATCAATGAGTAGCACCAACTTAATTATTATCTGTTGGAATTAATTATTATTGTCCTTGCATAAATAATGACATTTATGTTATACGATGTATGGATGCGTATTAGAATATGTCTGAGTCGGGACCCCTAGAGTACAATACGTATCTTTGTATGTTGCGTATCGAACTATGTCTGAGTCGGGACCTTTAGTTGGATACGTGTGTGTATGTCGCGTGACAAACATGTCTGAGTCGGGACCTATGAGTCGTCACGTGTTTGGATGATGCAGTGGGAGATGTCTGAGTCGGGACCTCTTTCCCTCTGTGAGTTTGTTTGACCGTGGTGAGTCAGGTCTGAGTCGAGATCCTGATTCACTACGAAGAGTAATGGTTATGTCTGAGTCGGGATCTCTGAACCATTACTAGCTGATCGGTATCCATTCGTGCCTGAGTCGGGGTTCACGGACGTATGCTAGCTGACCTTGTGTTCCAAGTCTACCCGAGTCGGGGTGTTGCTTGGGCACTGCTGATTGTGTGTCTAGTTCTTTCCTGAGTCGGGGTTAGTTCTAGATACTGTTGTTTGCATCTGCTAGCCTGAGTTGGGGTACAATATCAGATGTTGAATGGATGTTTATCAAAAGAGTGCCGTTTATTATTTGAGTTTATTTCTAGTCCAAGGAATTGGACGGCTCTTATTCCGAGTTCGGAAATTGGTTTGAGGAGAAAGATCCCCCGGCCGGTCAACCGGAAGGGAGACCGGCTCTCGTCTCAAATAGTTTCTGAAGTTGGCTAAGGGTCTTACATAGTAATGCATGTTATGATGTGATGGATGAAGTATACTTCGCATATTGTGATGTTGGAGTATGTTGGATGATTATACTTATATGTTACATGTTATTGACAATAGGTGGCTAGGAGAACTCTAGTCACTCCCCACTGATTGTGGCGTACATGTTTTCATGTATGTAGGTACATGATGGCTGATCGAGGGGTCCCTGAGGCTAGCGAGCGATGATCCATTCATCGATGATTTACACTTTTATCGTTTAGCTAGACCTAGACTTTACTTAGGGGGTGTTTGGTTGGGGCATTTGGAATGGATTCCACCCATTCAAGTGTTTGGTTGCAGCTTTTTGGAATAAAGTTTGATACCCAAGGGGTTCAAAATCCATTACAACCCCTTGGAATCTCATACCCATGTCTCAACCCATGATTCTAACTCCATTCCATCTCATCCCAAATTACATATTTTTTATAAAATATTTTATGTGGATTTTTTTCATAGAACATTTTACGTGAATTTTTTTCATAAAAAAAGTTTCGTATTTTTCATAAAATGTTTTATGTGGATTTTTTTCATAAAAAAAAGTTGCGTATTTTTCATAAAATATTTTATGTGAATTTTTTTCATAAAAAAGGTTGCGTATTTTTCATAAAACATGTTATGTGGATTTTTTCATACAACATTTTATGTGGATTTTTTTCGTAAAACATTTTATGTTGATTTTTTCATAAAACATTTTATGTTGATTTTTTTCATAAAACATTTTATGTGGATTTTTTTCGTAAAACATTTTATGTGGATTTTTTCGGTTTTAGAATAATTTTACTATTGTCGTATTATATGAACATGAGTCATTTGTTTTTTATGGATTAATTTGAATTTTGGCTTTGTTGTAGTCAATTTTAATTCAAAATAATATAATTGCAATTATCTAGATGAAGAAAATGAAATAATTTGAAATTCATTCCAAATGTGAATCAAACAATAAGAAGGATATTTACAATCCATTACGAAATCAAACCAAACAAGCATTAATAAGTATGGGATTCTAACTCCATACCTCCTTGGTATTAGAATCCATTCCATTCTATTTCAATTGTTTGAACCAAACGGCCCCTTACAGTATTTTTGGTGCTTGTAGGGATATGCTATCCCGGGCTGCAGTTTTGTACTCATGTTTCGATATACTTAAATACTTATCTATGTCTTGTTTATTTCCGCATGTTTAGTAATACTTTCACCTCGTATGTTTACTTATGTTTATATAAAAGTTCTAATTCCGCTGCATCTTTAGCATTTGTGTGTTTATATTTTCGCTATCAAGAGGTGGGTTTTACACAATACCTTAGAAATTTCATATGTTGTGGTACTTTGTCATCTTTTATTCTAACATTATCTTAATTTTGCAGTATATTATTAATAAAGTCTAATTGATACAATTTGCATCGCCATATTGACAATTTCAGTTTTTTTTGGTTAAGCAAAATAACTACTTGTGGTGAAGCACATTGATACGGTGGCCCTTAAGAAACGCACCGAGAAATGTCTTATTCTCGTTAATTAAGTCAAGCAATAATGAGACACCTTAGTTAAGTAAGAAGTTTGGGTGCCAAACCAATTGTACTTCCACGTATAAAAAAATTTCTGATGAATTTTTATTAAGAGTTCAAATTTCTAGCAATACTGAAGAGTCTAATATTTTTGAAAACTTATAATAATTATAATACATATTTTAATATATTTAAGAAAATTTTGAATCCTTTAAGCTCAGTTTAAATTATAAGCTTATTTGATTAAATAACAACTTTGATGCATCAATTTTTAGAATATGAGTTTTAATTGATATTCCCAGAAATCGTTATATCCGTTGGATAACTGAGATTTTTTTTGTAAAATATAGCCCTTTCATTGAATAAGAGGGGCGGTAGATTTCTTCAAGCAATGGTTACAAAGTAATTTTCGTTATCATACTTTTAGATAATACACTTTGAACCGTTTATAATTACTAAGTGTATGTACATGGTAGAATATCAATATTGGGTGTCCAAGTTTTGTAAATTGCTATATTATACTCCTAAGTCCTATAATACTAATTACATAATATGAATTAGTTAAGTTTGTATACAAACCAAACACCATAAAGATGTAGCGGAGTTTTATATTGGAATTGAAATATTGAATGTATGCGCATTTCTATGACTCTACCGATGTGAAAATATAACGTATAGGAAAGTGAGCAATGATTAATCACAACCTCCATCCATCTCAATATTAAAGATCATTCCCTTATTCTGATCCAATAATTAATAGCTCCCTTGAACTTCAATTCTAAATGACTTCAATTAAATTTCCAGGATTCCGTTTTCTCACGATGAATCAAACAATTCTTCATTTGATTTAAAAATTAATTTACTGAATTAGACTATTAATGATACGAGTTTTTAGATATGAAAAGTACATATATTAATGCGTATATTTATTGTTATGCATTTTCCATTCACGGCGATCTCAAGTGTGCATAATGTGTATATAAGACTTTACAAGGGTAGATATATACTACAAAGTTGAACTAGAACTCAAACATGCATGTTGAGCTCCTTTGGTTAGAGGATCATTATACATATTCCATAACTCAAGAACTACAAAGGTGGGAGACCTTTGCAGCGCCCATATTGCCGTATTTCCAATGTAAGAGAATTTAGTGTCCCCTCCCCTTATGGTCAAGAGATGATGGATATGATGGATATGATGCGAGACATGAGCTTAAACATTAACATTATTCGTGATGATCAAATACTTGAATTACATCCTATTTATGATCATTTTGCTAGGCAAGGAGTAATCCGACCCGAGAGACTTCACCTGTCATTTATACTTATCTTTCGGGTGGATTTTCTACCCCTTTCCCTCCTCCTAAAAACGATGCAGGTACTTATGCTCTCAGACCATATTTTTGTGGTTCAGATTATGGTGTAGAAGCTATACATGGAGGTTATAGAGGGTATAATGGCTATGGTGGCTACCTTGCCTATAGTAGCTATGGAGTGGTCACAACATTGGTTTTTTTGTCGCTCCTCTTCGAGGAGAAAATTCTAGTGGAAGTGGAAGTGGGAAACATGGTGAAGCAAGTGCTTTGAATTTTAGTTTTTAGTTTTCCCCATCACCTGTTAGTTTGCATTTAGTTAGTATAGATTTTATGAATTTTTTTTAAAAATTGTGTGATTTTTGCTAGAAATTCTTTGCTTCTTCTACTAATGCCCTATGTTTATCCCATGTATAGCTTGATAGTTTTGGTTCATTACTTTTGACGGAAATTAGCATGTATGGGGATGTCTTGGTATAGTGGATGAAAGACGGGACTTAAACCAAGTACGCTCGATTTTGACTTTTGGCAAGCCATAATATGGTAAGGTAGAACTTTCATTAGACCATTTACATTACATATTTGGTCTCACTTAGGTGAGTGGTAGCTCTCCTTATGATGTGTGCTACATCAAAACGCACAATATGGTCTTCTTTAATTTATTTAAGCATTACTTTTATTTATGTTATGCATTGTGAAAGTCATTGACTTTGCTAAATTTTCCCATTTTCTAGCCTATTTCAAATGCTTTCACTTTCTTAAGCTACCTTATAAATAACCTACAAAATGTTAGGCTCGGCCTTTGTTAAGCTAGTAGCTTTGGTGATGGGATGCTCATTTTAGGACATGCTTTAACGATATATCTATGTGAAATGGTTGGTCGGAATTTTTGAAAGAAAAAGAGAGAAAGAAGAACTAAAAAAAAAAAAGAAAAAAGGAAAAAAGAAAGAAAAGGGAAAAAATATTGAAAAAATATGAAAAGAAGAGGTTGTGTTCAAAATACACTCTCATATGGTTGTTGAAAATATTTGGAGAGTTACTTATGTTTTGTATTAAAGAAGTTTTATGACATTTTTTGTAATTGGGTTATTCGGGATTGGAATGAGCATTCCTTCATATGAATATTGCTAGCTTAATCTTTGCTCCACATATCATATTCCATATGTCCCTCGTATTTTCCATATCATAAAATAACCTTCTTCTTACCCATATTGGCTGCATATTTTGCTTGTATTTTTTTATTGTTTTTGTTTATGATTTGAAAGCACTACTACAAAAAGGGGAAACGAGGACGGTTGAAAACCGTCCTAAAACATGAAAACAACCGTCCTAAATTCCCCCGTCCTCGTTGCCTAAGAGGACGGTTGAAAAAAAGTCAAACCGTCCTCTTTGTTTATATCAAAGAGGACGGTTGCAATTAGAACCGTCTTCTTTGTATATATCAAAGAGGACGGTTGCATATAGAACCGTCTTCTTTGATATATATGAAAGAGGACGGTTGCATTTAGAACCGTGTTCTTTGATATTTTAAGGAGGACGGTTGGAGTTTTGAACCGTCTTGTTTTGAACATGCTCAGATAATTTTAAAAGGTGAATTTTAGGAAGCTTATGAACAAAACCGTCCTGTATAGCCAATTTTTGGGCGCCAATTTAAAACAATTATCGCAAGCCGTTTCAAATGCTCGCACAATTACTGCAAGCCATTTAAAATTGTCCTGTATAGCCAATTAACGCAGCAGTAGTCACATACCCCCACATGGGAGCAATGAGACAGCAACAACACAGTACCAAACGACTATACAAACCACAAGCACATACCCGCTACCAATTAACTCAACCGTTATCATATAACGAACAAAAGAACGAGTTTTTGACAACAATGTTGTTTCATTAACTTAAATATATCATCTCCTACATTTCGGAAAAAGCAATAAGTTTGTTTCTATAAAATACGAACTATAATACAAGTTCAACATAACTAACAAAATTTGAAGCTATCTAGATAGAATCCGTTGGTATACTTTAAACATTGCCTTCAAATACTTGCGCCTTAAACTGCAATACATATGTTGCCCAAATGTTCCCCTCCAAAGGTTCACGGCTTCCATGTGTACTTTTAGTTTGAAGATGATGTCTGAGTGGTGTGGTTGAATAAATCTATCTCCATTAGCATGTGCAAATAATGCAGGAACAAATGTCTTACTTGCAACCTGCAATGCTCTTGGAATGTAAACATTACAGGATATTACCCAAGGCCAAACTGGTATTTGAAGAAACTCTCATACAGACAAACTAATAAAATCAAAGAGGGAATGTACATAAAAGACACCAAAGATGATTCAATTGTGTATTGGAGCCGTGAAATTGAATGTAGAAGAGTTGTGCACGTCTGCTACCTAATTCAGTAATGGGGGAAGAACAGATCAATTGATGAATAAAATAAGGGCCAAAAATTTCGAGGAAACATTGTGGGTAACGTGTGTAAAACTCTTCTAACACAACTTGGCCAAGTCAGGATATTCAATTTACCCCCACGGTAAGTGATATGACCAGTAATTACCAGATGCAAAATCACAGACACGGTAAAACTCTGAAAGATTTAAGATCTCTATAACCCTACATTACTATAAAGCCCCTTGTAAACTACATAACTGCAGCCAAATATCAAAGCCTTCCAAAGCAAACTGAATCAGAGTAAAGTAAAATTTTCAAATAAAAAATCAAGAAATATCATACTATCTTTGCAACCAATTAGCAACTGGAACTTAATAACAAAGCAAGTTGTTCTCAAATGGAAACCTGCGTGCAATTGAGGTCCTTAATATCAAAGTTAGCTCTTTTTTGTATCACCCGCCGCATATATTTCACTCCCATTTTCACCTGATACCACGAAAAGAAGTTTCAGATTTTTCCGAATTGAAAGCTGTGCAACAGTTATTGTCTCAACTCTCGATCATCACAAACACACATTCTTCTAATCATGGAAACAAATTTAAGAAAGCAGTCCCTTAAGGGGATCTATAACTGACTCTGTAAGGAGAAGTAAAGCAACATTAACAATATAAATGTAGAAAAATTATAGAAACTATAAAATGCAAATTATTCAACATTAACAAAACAGCTCATGAAGGCTCCTGTTCAGCATGGTAAGGGATGATTACAAGATGCAGTAACTTCAAAATATGGAAAATTTCCACATTAATGCCCTAAGTTTTCACTAACTTTACTTTGGTGACAATGGGGCTTTAGGTATTTCTCATTGGTGACAAATGGCGCAATATCACCTAGGTTTCATCCAAAAGATATACTCTAAAGCAGGATTAAGTAGTTTTTTTTTTATCTGTAACATTATGTGAAAAGTGGCAACATTTACTTAAATCTCTGAACTCACACTTGATTATGTTGAAACGGGTCATTAACTTTGATGAAATTTGACTTTTTTTGTAAATCAGGCCATGAAAGCGAAAAAATTTTCGAACCCAAGTCCCCAAAGTGGTGCAGTAGGCTATAGCTCAAATCTCAGGTCATCAAAGTGGAACTAACTGAACTTTAGGGGAGGGCACCAAAATGGAATCATTCCTAACCACATGGAACCTGAGTCGAATTGTTCCCAGAGAATAAAAATAATGAAAGGATCATTGAAAAAGTGAATAAAATAAGAGAGTAATGGATGAAGATACTCCATATAGACTAGAAGAAGTCATGGCATTTTCGGATTCGAAAGAAGAAGCTTATATGACAAATTATGTCAGCACGGACAACACATTGATAATCACAAGTTAAGACATTTTAGAAATTGGTTGTTCTCAGCATCTAACCGTTTTTTTGGGTTCAAATGAGCACACTATGTCGCGGTGAGAATCGAACCCCCAAATTCAAGGTTGGGATAAGAGAGCTCTTACCACTTGAGCTAACTCTTGTTCTCACAATCTAACTGTTAATACTCGGTCTTTTCTCAAATGCCCAAAAGGCCAAAAGTCGCAAAAGAACCCACATCAACCCAACCTTATTTAATCTAGAAACTCGGGCACATGTTATTCTACTCATGTTCCTCATTATCATTTAAACTTCCTCTTCTGAAATTGTGATTTAAATCCAATGCACCCTCAGGCTCTTAGGGAGAGTTAAGAATGCACTATACAAGGATGTTTTTCAGCAGAACTCATACAATGGCATGATTCCAAATCCCGGAGAAGGCTCAATGCAATCACCTCGTTCTTAAGCTTAATTTTGAAAGTCGGGGTTGTCACCTTGTTCACTTTTAAGGCACAACACTCTAGTAGCTCATACTTTTCTTTCATTGTAATATTACTACACTTAAATGTCTAGGAAAGACTCGCTAGGATTGAACCAAGACATCATACAAAAATAAGACAATAACTTAATATAATATCAAATGCCATATTGTAAAATTATTGGAAGTTACCCACAACTGTACTGTTAGCTCAAACAGTTGGCACTAATAAGTATAGCGTGAGAATAACAAATAGATATCAAGGTACACCTCTCTAATAGCCCATACTTCGCTTCTTTTACAATACTGAAACAAGGCACACTTAGCTGAAGACTCAGTCTCAGAAAAGATTGACTAAGATTGAATAAAAAACAATTTAAAATAACACTAGATGCTATTTTGTAAAAATGTTGGAAGGTACCGCAATTGCATTGCTAGCTCAAATGATTGGCAATTTGGCACTAATGAATAGAGATTGTGAATAATAAATAGAGACTGAGAAAGAAACATACTTTGAATTTTGGAAGGCGGATTTTGTACATGTCTACAAGTTCCATCATGAGATTAAACAAGTCTGAAAAGGCACTATTCAATGCCATCCCAGTGCTCGAAGGGTCCTCCGATCCATAAAGAAGGCTGCACAAGACAAAGCAAACATTACTAGCACTATAAGACAAGTTGCGGAAAGAGCATTACATGACATGTTAAAACCATGAGACAATATATCATGCAGCCGCATAACTCTCACATACAAAATTTCCCAGCACTCCACCAGTCCACCCAGATCTCATTAGAATAAATAGAAAATATGCAAATAAAAAATTAAGTAACATGGATTAGGAAGCTGGAAATAGGAAAGGCTACTAATATTAGTACTTCTTGTTTCACGGAATAGACTTCATACCATGTAACAGTGCCCATAGATCTTCCCCGCAGGCCTATGCGTGATACATGCTTGGTATTCCGTAGATAAGACACCACAACTCCAAGATCATTTTTCTGACTTACCAAATAAGAGAACTGAACTGACAGGTAACGCAACCTATATAATTAACCAACAACTGAGAATGATACACATCCTGGAGAAAAACAAACCTCATGCCATCCAAGACTGACATAGATACCATCAGATAATCCCGAACCAGAGAAGTCTGGTGAGCTAACTACAAACAAAGTCAAATAATATAGATGAGAAAGCTTGGTATTTTCTAAAAAAGTAAGACGATATAACCGCCCTACCTTCCAACAAACAGAAAAGAAATAGCACAGAGTTTATCAGCCTACGTACACAAATGATTGTCCATGTTTGGACTCTTCTAATCTATGCGGATTCTCACAGCAAATATACACATATGTAATTCAGAAATATATATGTAATTCAGAAATAATAGCATAGCTTGTCCATGCTTGCACGCTTGTCCATATGTAATTCAGAAACATAGCATAGCATTATCACAACATATACATATAAATGTAATTCAGAAATAATTCACAAGCATAACAAGGTAACATACCGGAATGAGGGATTCCTTAAATACGGGTTTATAGCAGACTTCGACTAGAGCAAGTTTTTATACTGCAATTGAATTCAAAAGAAGGGATTAACTCGTAATTGAATTATAAAATAACTAACTATTGTTCGATTGATTTCATTCGCCGATTACCAAAATTAATCAAGTTCAAAATATAAATTTCCGGAACTAATATATAATAGCAATCGGATTAATGAACATACCTTGATTAATAATGATGAAGGAGAACGTGGGCAACAGTGAATTGGAGGCGCGCGGTAGTGAAATAGGGTTGATGGACTGTGGTTTTTTTTAATTTGGAACGACGAAGAAGTAGGCGCTGGGTTTTTGTAATTTAGGAATTACAAGTTTTCTTAATTAAGAACTAAGAGGACTGTTATAGATACGGGGAAGTGGCAAATAAGCCCCATACGTTTGTTAGTACGTGTATATTAGCCCCATATGTTTCTAATAGTGCAAATTAACCCCACTACTTACACTAAATGTGCAATTAAACCCAATTGAATAAAATAAGTTTAAATTCCTCGCCGGAAACGATATGAGGTGGCACCGGAAAGATGACTAGGATTAGATTGTCACTATGTGCATATTAGCCCCATACGTTTGTTGTATATAAATAAGAGGACGGTTCATATACACAACCGTCTTCTTTTTAAATAAGAGGACGGTTTAATTGACCAACCGTCCTCATTACGTTTATAAAGAGGACGCTTTTTTTGTTAACCGTCCTATTTATAATACCACTAATGGCGCCAGTCTTATTTGCTTGATAGAGGACGGTCTCCTCCCCAACCGTCCTCTAAGAGGCGTCCTCTTATCCTAGATTTGTAGTAGTGAAGTTTACCATATTAGATTGAAGACACTCACATGAGTCGAGGTTAGTTAAGTGATTATTCACAAAAATATCGTTATACACAAATGAGTAATGAGTGATGAGTAATGAGTGAATCCTGAAACTCCGAAAGTCAAACAATTATGCAAGAGCAAAAAAAGTCTACTTGATATCATTCATGCTACGCTTCCATGTAAATCTCAACCATGTTTTGTTATTCTTTATGCCCATGTTATTTACGGATATGAATCATTTATTAGTTTCATGAGATTTGCGTTAAAGGGATTCTTGCTTAAGGACAAGCAAGCAAGGACTAAGCTTGGGGGAGTTTGATAAGTGCATAATTTATAGACTTTTACCCCTTGTTTAGCTCTAGTTTAATGTCATTTGCACTTATCTTAGTGCTATTTGAGCTAATATTTTCATTCTAGTTTCTTTTTCTTGTTTTGCCATGTTTTGTAGGTACTTAAACTTTTATAAGCTTAAACTACTAAATAATGCAAGGATGTAATGCAAGGCTAAGTCAAGAGCAAACAAGAGCAAACAAGAGCAAGAATGGACTAGGTATGGTGGATCTTGCATGGGTTTGCATGGAAAATTAATGGATTAGAAATACAAAAGCTAAATACAAGTTAAAGCAAATCAAGCCCAAGTTAATGAAGTCCAAAATAGTGTGGAAAGTTTAAGATTCCTTTAGCTTTGAGATGCTTGGATGAAAGCCTTAAATCGGGTGATAAATCAAGGCATTAAGACGTATCATTGGATTCCTAAGGCATTTATTGAAGAAATTAAGGCAAAGATGTCAAGGACCTGCGGCCCCGATCGGGGTTGATGATACATGTCTTTTATATAGACTGTTATTGTCCATTTGTCACGTATTTCTATGCTTTATTTATAGCTTTTAATAATATTTTGCCCCGAATATGCTACTTTGTGTTTGTATTGTAATTTGTGCAGGAGTAACGCAAAAGTGGTAGAAATCAAGCAAAAACTTGTCCTGGAGCATGCATTTAGGATTCATGGGTATATTGGAGCGGAAATTACGTAGACTCGTAATGCGTGATGACGTTTTAGGAGCATAAATGACGGAATTTGTGGCTAAGCACCAACATTTTACTCGATCGAGAGGTTTTATACCTCGATCGAGTGATTTCCCTCACATTGATAGTCTATCGAGTGATCAAGTGCTTGATCAAGGAGTCTCAACAACAATTGTTGATCGATCGAGTGGTCTCAACCGAAGAAGTGCTCGAAAGAGTATGAACTATGGTCAATCGAGTGGATTGTCTTGGAAAGTGCTCGATCGAATACTCAAAATTGGTCGATTGAGTGACGCGTGGTTGATGAGTCGGTTTACGTAATATTTTTATTAGATTTTGTGTTTTATTTAATTTCCAATTCTAGTTTATGTATTATAATAAACCTAGACCTATATTCCTATAAATAGAAGGCGTCTATGGTAGTTTTAGATAAGCTTTCTTAGATCAAGCTTTAGTTATCTAATTTTACGTTTTAGTTTAGCTTTCTAGTTGTAATTCTCAAGACAATTTTATTTAATTTTGTTATTAGATCCGTATTGGTTTTTCTTCGTAAGTATTCTTTTACCTTTTAATTATTGTCTTTAATTATGGCTACCTTTTATATTATTGCATCCGTCACATTTACCATGAGTAGCTGATGGATCTTAGGGGAGTCATGGTCTTAATATGTTCATGAGTAATTGATGGATATTGTCTTATAATTGCATCCGAATTCCCTTCACAATATTTAATAGCAGTTAAAGGATTAGGTGCACATAATTGGTTAATTAATCCGTGTAAGCTTCGACCTAGATCAGACACGATTGGAAGAAGTGAGGCATGTTGTGAATATTAAAATATGATGATGATGGTGACCGTCCTAAATTAGAATTACTTTAGGGTAAATATCAGACCAGACCCAGATATTTATTCAATACCGTACCCCCTAGACAAATTATTTGACAGATCTTGACATTATCTTTGACCATAGACTTGACCATGATGAACCGAATATCCTAGATACTTTCCCTTATTATTATTATTTACACCTTATTTAAATTGATTTAGTTATTTAGTGCTTTTTCACATACGAATTTTACTTTTTCACATACACTTTTTACGATTTTACCCTTGTCATTTTTCTTGGTCACCCATCACTCAAAACCAATTACCTGTCACCTTTCCCAGCCGTCAAACACTTATTGACTGCCCAGTGCCCTCCTCAAAACTTCGGTCAGCCTACCCCAACCCCCGGATAACGCCGCCGCCAGTAGCCACACTGATTGTAGTGGACCAAAATAAAAACCCGCTTTCTCTAACCCTTTCCATCTTACACCCTTCATCTTCTTCTCTCTTATACACCACCATGGAGGATGCAATTTTTTCCCAAGCAAATCATCTTCAGATTTCAATAATTAATAGGGTCTACTAAATGTTTATAGAGAAAGCTATGTGTTTACATCTTCAGATTCGTAAGTTACAATTTGATGTATACCTATCGTGATAAACAACTTTGATAAAGTAAATAACATTCAATAAACAGTATTATTAATTCATAAACATGTACATTAGTTCAATAATTAGCGAATTATATCCATTGGTAAAGTATTTGGAGTAATTAGATTAGGGTTTAGGGAGAAAAGTTTGAATAAAGTGTTAATTTGCTTTAAGCTAAGAAGGGTATTAGATGGAAACTTAATGAAAAAATGTATGTGAAAAAGTAAAGTTCGTATGTGAAAAAGTAATTCCGAACTAAAATTACAAATAGATAATACTCACCTCCCTGTTGATTCGATCTTGACTTACCTAGCTATATTTGGTTAAATTAATTAGTTTATCTTTGATTAGGTATACAACTAAGCCCGATCAAATTTTTGCGCCATTGTCGGGGAGGTGACTTTTATTTGTTTGTTTTCTTTTGTTCTCCCCTTTCCATATAGTGTTGTGTATGCCCAGGTCTGACAGACTCTTACTCATACCTTACGACCCCGAACCTCAGACAGATTATTTGACAGATCTTGACATTACCTTTAACTATAGACTTGGCCATGATAAACCGAACTTTTAGACGAACTAATACAAATAGATAATACTCACTTTCATGTGGATTCGTTCTTGACTTCCCTAGATATATTTAGTTAGATTATTTAGTTTACCTTTGATTAGGTATACGACTAAGCCCGATCGGTTGACCATCATAAGCATATCTTGACTTTTTCCGTTTCACCTCCTAATTTACTATAAATAGGAGGCGTTGTTTGACATATTTTACACATTTCCAATCTTCCATATACATTTTCTTAGCTTAGTTTACACAATTGTTCATTAGAATTCTAATATATTTTAGTTTAATATTTATCATTACTTTACATTTAGTTAATCTTTCCTTTGTAAGCACTTCCAAGTTTCCTTTGGTTTTCATTTGTTCTTCCTTTACAAGTTCTTATTTCTTGTATTCGGTAATCATTTTTCTTCTCTTAGTTTTTATTATATTTTCATTATGTTTATTACATCTTTTTGTCTTAGTTTTTATTCTAGTATGAGTAGGTAATTTTCGTAATCTAAGGACTAGGGAAAACATGTAATACAAGTATTTGTAAAATGACGTAACTAGTAGATGTTTTAATATTGTTCATTTTGTTTATATCACATGCTTACTTTGTTTAGATTAATCTATGTTTTAGGCCATAAGCAATGATTGTGTTTGTTAATTCGTTCTTTACGTCAAGAGGCATGAAATCGGATTAGACTAAGCATGAGATTGTTGGACGATCTAGCAAAAGTCGAGAGGCAGTTAGAATCTCGTCTATGGTTGACACTAAGTGTAACATCCCGTATTTTCGTGAATAATATTTTAATGATTTTAAAGTATTTTCCGGAATATAATATTATTTTAATAATAAATCGTAAGTTGTATTTTAAGTTTTTCCGTTAAGTTCCGTCTTAAGAATAATTTAATTCTTAAGATGTTCACTTGGCATTTCATTTCCCAACTTGAGTCCGTATCGCAAACAAAAAAAACCCGACTCAAGTAAAAAGGCAAAAAAGGACAACTAAACCCTACTTAAGCTTCCTCCCCATCGACACATTGCTTTTCACAAACACCATTCACTGTAAACAAAACAACTCCATTTCCTCCATCTTCAAGCTTAAATCGATAATCTTGACCCCTTCCCGAACTCGTATCAAGGTAAATTTTATATTTTCGGAATCTTCTCGAGATTTGCAAGCTTTCTATCTCTTTCAATTTCAGTTTTATCAATCTCGAAAAATGGGTTGTTTTACCCAAATTTCGTCCCAAGCTCTTAATTCCCGTTTTTGTTGTTGTAGGAGTTCGATTAGAGGACCCGGAGGTTGATAGTTACGTTATTGAAGAAGAGATTGGAGCTTAACCCGTTTAAAAGGTGACGATAATGAGAAACTCGACCTTTGTTTTAAATTAATTGGACATATGATTTCTCTTGTATTATGTGAAATTGATGTAAATTTTATGTTTAATAAGTTATGGGTAATTTATATCCGTCACATATTCATTGTGTTTGTGATATGTTAAGTGTAGAATTGAATAATGTTGTTTTATAATGTTGCTGTTACGTTTGGGTGCTGCTACGTTTTACCCTTCATTGTGCAGCTAGTACTGGTACTACTAAGGTTATGGGTTGCTGACAATTGGGTAACTAGTGTGTTGTTAGAGTATGGCTATTTCGTGCGAATTGTTGTTGCGAATTGTTGTTGGGGGCTGCGGCTATTGTGACATTAATATTGCTGCTGTACATCACTTTTGCCATTGTTGTTTTTGTTTACTAATATTACTAGTTTTAAACCCGTGCAAATTGCACGGGTATGTTGATTTAAATATGTTATTAAAAAATTGAAAAAAAAAGTGATTAATTTTTCTATCAAGTTATGATTGAAATTTGAATTTAGTTATGAATTTTAGTTGCATTAAAATATTCCACATAAAAATTATGTGATTTGAAAGAAAAAACACGTTGTTTATAATCCATAACATACTTAATTGGAGCAATTACGTGGAATATAAATCACGTACCGCAAATTAATTTCACCTTTGCTAATCTAATTTGAGGTTAAGAAAATTTTATTGCTAAAGGAAGTGAAAATCATCCGAAGGCACTGGAAATAATCCGTATTTTAACCCGTCACTCTTAATAATCCGTATTTTAACCCGTCACTCTTAATAGAAGTTATGAGTTTCTTGATATGGTTACAATAATGATATTTTGAACCGTATTTTAACTCGTCGCATGTCGTTACTCTTAATAATCCGTATTTTGACCTGTGATCCTTAAAAATGATATGTATTTTTTCTTACTATGGGTTCGTACGGTTCGCACCGTAAGAGAGTTCGCACGGGATCTTAACCCTAGTATATATATCATATACGAATGTCATTTATAGGAAATAATTTAATCGTTATATGTATAAAAGCAATTAAATCATTCCAAGAACATGGAGGGCCCACCGAATTTTCTTTGAAAAATTGACCTTCAACCACAGGCTGACACCTCAGCACTGTGGTTGTTGCATTTATATATAGGATTATTATTATATTATTATTTTACGTACGTGCTTGCTAGTCTGCTTGAATTAATTAGTTTACGTACGTACTTGCTAGCTTGTTTACGTTTAAATATAATACGTTAGAAATCGTTACGAATTACAAATGGGTTACGATTTTATTATTAGAAGCATGTCGAAATAATTTATTTAGTTAATCGACTTCCCGTATAAAATATAGGTGATATAATATGAAGTTTGATTTAAATCGCGATTATTTCCTTTATCGGTTGAACCGGTCAATTGGAACGTAATCAATTACTTAGTAAAATATATTTGAGCTAGGTAAGATTTAGTAAAGTGGTTAGTTACTTGTCTAAGGTTAGCTAATTTTTAACTGTTTGGTTATAATTCTTATCGGACTAAAGTGTTTTAATATATAGCAGTTGTTTAGAAATAACTTAATCGAAATTGGTCTTTCTCTTATACTTGTATGTGTGTTTGAGGTCCCCGAGGTTCGGGCGACACTATTGGGTTCGGGAATGGAGAGAGGATAGAGACCCCCCCGCTCGGGTGACCGAAAGGGAAACCGGCTCTCCCTCAACTTAGTTCCTGGGGTCAATTAAGTGTTGTTTAGAGGTCTAGAAGATTAGGACTAAGGACTTGGTTGTAGTACATATCGGAATATGTCTGAGTTGGGACCGCTAGAGTACGATATGTACTGATGTTTGATGCGTGTCAAGTTATGGTCTGAGTTGCGATCCTCTAGTTTGACACGTGAGTGTTTGTGGCGTGACGGCCTAGTCTGAGTTGCGACGTACGGACCGTCTCGTGTATGGATGATGCGGTAGGATTATGTCTGAGTTGCGACCTTTGTCCTATCGTGAGTTTGTTTGACCGTAGTGGGTTGGGTCTGAGTTGGGATCCCGATTTCATTACGAAGAGTAATGCTTCTGACTGAGTTGCGTTATGAACCATTATTAGCTGATTGGTATCCATCCGTGCCTGAGTTGCGGCTACGAGTGTATGCTTGCTGACTTGTGTACCAAGTTTACCTGAGTTGGGGTGTGACTTGGACACTGCTGATTGTGTTTAGTTCTTGCCTGAGTTGGGGTAGGTTTTAGATACTGCTGATTGCATCTGCTTGCTTGAGTTGGGGTACAGTGTCAGATGGTTGCTGATTGATTGTGGTAGATAGAGTGTTATTGATTTTAGAACTGTTCGTCCAAGGCATTGGACGACTCTTAGTCTGGTTTCGTAGACGGTTTGGACTGAAAGACCCCCCGGCGGGGCAACCGGAAGAGAGACCGGCTCTCTTTTCAAATAGTTTCCGAAGTTAGTTGAGAGCCTTTCCAAGTATTGCATGTTGATATGAAAGTTGAGATATTGTTACATATGCTTCACATGTTATAAATGCTGGAGTATGTTGGATGCTTTATGTGTTACGTGTCGTTAACAATAGGTGGCTAGGAGAACTCTAGTCACTCCCCACTGATTGTTGCGTACATGTTTTTCATGTATGTAGGTACATGACAGGTTGATGGTGGGTTACAGGAGGCTAGCGAGCGATGATCCTTTCATCTATGACTTACCATTCTATCGTTAGCTAGACCTAGATGTTTTGGATTTATACTTGAGTGCCTGTAGGGATGTGTCATCCCAGGCTGTTTTGTATTCATACTTTTCGTACTTAAACATATACTTATCTATGTTTTGGTTTATATCAGTTTGTACAGTTTTGTTTTAATTCACCTCGTTTATCATGCATGTTAAAGTTTAAATTCCGCGTAAATTTTGGCATGTTTGTATGTTTTATTTTCCGCTGCGACGAAGGGTTTTACAGTTGGTATCAGAGCGATATCGCTCCCGACGCACTCATGTAATCCCCAACCTTAACTTGACCATATAATTGAATAACGAATGAGAGATGTGGTAGATTTAAGGACTTATATTGTAGCCTGTTTTGTGATTGCTTTTATTAGGTTATAACGTGTTTGTTGATTGTCATTAATTTTACTTTTATACCTTCCAATTGACGAACCGTGAGCTTATCAATTTGGCGATCAATACCGGAGCTTCTACTGAAGATAGAAGATTCGTGCTACTGTTGGAGAATGTTTCTGAGCCTTGAAGATACTCCTCTTTCTCTGTGCACCACCTTCCTTGATAACTCCGGATGCACATCCTTCTTTAAGAATATTTGTCTATCTTACTTGAACAAATCTTCATACCTTTTCAACTTAACCTTGTTGATTGCTTTCTCAAGGTACCTTGTAGGTAATCTTCCCTTCTGTTGGATCTGGAGGAACTAGTTTTAGGATGACCGTGAGCTGTGTTCTGAGAAATGTTGTTATTTTAGGAATAATTTAAGAGGTATCGAGAGACATGTTTTGGTAATCCAAGTGTCTAGTTGTCTATCCAATTGGGAGAGTGAAAGTGAGTGATAGGGTACTTGCTTGAAGTTTAAGTTGTATACTTGGTATTCGGTGGAACTTAATCTTGAGAACCATGCTTAGATTGTGAAAATTTGTGGATGGAAGAGTACTGTTTAAGGAGTTAGATAAGATATTTGACGATATAGAGCGACCTGGAAGAATAGGCTTAAGATGCTAGTGATGAGGAATGGATGATTGAAGTGAGTTAGTATCATTTGACTTAAGTGAGTGATTGAGCTGGGGAAGGCCGTTGTTGAGGAATACGGATCATTGGCTATATTAGTTGAATACTTGAAGAGTTTATGACTTAAGCTTTGTAACATCCCCATTTATTTAAGCGCCTTTAGCCAGACATTCTCAAATAAATAGAGCTGTTACCATCTCGAAATGTCTGAGGCAGTGAATAACTAAGTAAAACAAGCCAAAGTACTTTATATAAAACTGATAAAATTTAAAATTTGGTTATTACAGTTATTACATAACGGGAAAGAAAATACAACTGATGACTTCTCTAGATGTGGCATAATTCTAAGTCGGTCCAAAGTATGCATCTCACATTCCTGCCCCAGCTCCTAGCTCATCTGTCTCTGACCTGTAGAATCTACTCCCCATTCCGGATCATCGTAGGTGTACAGGAATACACTGTCAACCTCGCGGTTGAGTAGGGTAACCCAATAATTATAATGCAACAATTATGATATGCAAATGCAATGATATGCTCGAGCTCAATCTCAATCTCATTCTCAATCACAAATCTCAATCTCAAACCCGTGACACCCAGCCATACCGAACCTCCCGGCAGACTATAATCGGCCGTCGCCAAACACCAGCATAACAGCTGAGGTCACCAGGTCTAGTCCTGCAGAACTAGCCTGGGCCCAATAATATATCATCTTCCTGAATTCGTATCCAATGCATAAGTCATGCTCATGAATGCAACAATAATAATAATCATGCTTATGAATGCAACAGTAATAATAATCCATCATAACCATATATCATAACCATATCATTCATGCTCATCGTCCATATCATACACTTAGCAGCCACTCATAACATATAACAGTATAGGGTCAGTGTATCCTACCTGGATAACAATATAATCCAATCATGCAGCTAACATCCAATCAGTAGCATCACTCCATCACATACTCAACACCTAATACAATAATATACTTAATTACTAACTAATACAATTACGCAACCAACACAATATATCAATCATTCCAATTAATTATCTAAATAATATATTATGCATAATAGACCGTATTAAACATTAATACTTCAATTAACTTAAACGACTCGTTCTTATTACTTTTATAACCAATTCCATTTGAATAAACAACTACAGAAAAATATACCCAAACTATTGATAACCGTCACATTCTTGCATAATATAATTACTTAACAACTTAATAATAATAATCATATCAACAATAATTTTATTATCAACAATAACAATAATAACTTTAAAACATAAGTTCATACTAATAATAATAACATAATAATAATAATAATAATAATATTATTATTATTATTATTATTATTATTATTATTATTATTATTATTATTATTATTATTATTATTAATATGTTGACAAACCTCAATAATAACAACACCAACAATAATGATAATAATGATACACTAGTCATGGCCAAACAACAACAATCACAATTTAAAAACACGTATAACAACCCCTAAATAGCAGCCATCAACTCACGACACTACACCCTTGGCAGCTTACTTCACAACCCTGTCAACAGCCTTCTGGCCACTCGAATTGCCACCAAGACACGGTGGTTGCCTCCACCATACTATGGTGCACCAACTGGCACTCATCCCTACCCTTGACTCAACCCCAGCAACCCTCGAAACCCGTACAAAACTCACTGGTCACAACCGTAACCCCTGTTTCTGCACTCACCGTGTCTCACCCCTCTACAAAACCCGACTCCTACCACCAATACCACCACCATAACCACCATCTAACGCCACCCCAGACATCTCCCACACCCCACGATTCTATTGGTGGTAACCACCAGACCTCGACAGCCCCACTACCACGTGAAACAGTCACCAAAAGACGGTTCCACAACAACCTTATAAACCCTGTTCTGCCGCCTCTAACCTACCGTCAAAAGTAACCCTTTTACGACCACCACGCACCACCTACAACCACCAAAATAACCTAAAAACATCCTACTACCATTACCCATAAATCCGTACTCAAAATTAAACCCAAAACACGAACGAATAGCAACAAAACGAACCGAAACACACACGTAGAAAACAAAGTATGAAAACGTGTTTACTGTACATTATGGTGGTTATTGTAGCAGTTACGGTGGTCCTATGACGATTTGTTGACGATAACCATATTATATATACTACAAAGATTACATACAAGCATAGTATTCAGATTCGAAGACATGAAAAGAGCACGAAAACTACTTACGAAAACGCTTGCGCAAAAGGCCTGTTCTTGCGTTATTCTCTTTCTCTTTCGTTCTCCTCTATCCTCACGGTAGACCAGCGTAAGGTTTAGGGTGTAGGGATGGTAAGGAGGCAGACAAGATGATAGGGATGATTAGGGTTTAAGTTTTGCGTTGATGGAGGCAGAAGGCGTGATAGGGTATTAGGGTTGTTTTGAGTAGAACGTCGATGGGTTGATGGAATTGTGTACTTGTCGTTGGAGGATTAGGTTAGCTAGGGTTTTATTCTAGGGTTTCTATTATGTTGCTCACTACACACGGTTCTCACGCCATCATGTATCGGTCATAGGCCCAAGCCCATCAAGCATATCGAAGTATCGTATTATCTATTTCTCGTTCTCGACTCGTGACTTAAATTAACGAGTACGTATAAATTACTTATACTAATTAAATTATGTAATTAGTTTTAGTAAATATAAATTAAATTAATTATAAGAATATATAAAGAATATAGAATTTAAATATAATTACGACTTAAATAAAAATAGAAATTAAGTATAGATGAGAAATAAATATAAAATATAAAATATATTAAATTATAAACGTATTATTAAAATTAAAGAAATACGAATGAAATGTCATTTTATGAATTAATCAACAAATATAAAATTATTATGAAATACGAAATAATCGTAGAAATACGATTTATAAAATAATAACCGTTTACGTAAAATACTTTATAAATTAAACATTCTTCATTTTTGAAATACGTATATAAAACATGGTTTGACTGTCGTTGACCGAGGCTAATATACAGGGTATTACAAGCTTAGAAGAAGTGAATCACTATTTGACCATAGGTTGCTTAATGAATATTAGCGTTTATTTATTGAAAAACTTAAGGAAAATTTGCGGATGCACCACCGGTATGTGGATAGAATGAAGTACTTTATCGAGAGATGAAAGTTCGAAAACTTGATGGTTTAGGAATTGTTATCTGGTGGACAGTAAGGTAAGGAAAGTGAATATAGCATATAGGGGTGATGACATGAAAGTCTTATTGAATTGTCATTTGAGGAACTAGTAGAGATGGGACATCTCAAACTTTTGGGAATAGGTAGCTGTAATGATGATATTGTTTAAATTTTGGAAGGTTTGGGTACATAAATCGTTCGAGGAATTGTTCGTGAGAACCGATAATTAAATGACTTGATTTGAAAACAAGAAGTGAGAACCCGTGAGAAGAGTGAGAGACCCGCATCTTGAGAGATTTCCGTAATCGTTCCTTCATGTCGCCTCCCTCCTTTCTTCTCCTTTGCTTCTCCTTCCGATCTTGGCTTCAATTTTAATGGAGTCCATAGCCTAAAGTTCCTTACCTTGTCGTCTCGATGTTCCTCGAGTCATTTTCGGATGACTTTCTCGAAATCTGTATCGTGTTTGTCATTGAAGTTCGTATCTTATCACCTTTTCTGTGAGCCTTGTCCCTTTCATTCAGATTAGTGGCGAGGTTGACGTCTTCTTGGAATAGTGATACGTGCCTTGAGGAACGCTTGGTTTTGCGTTGCCAGAATTTGGTTGAGAAAGTTTATGATAATAATGTTCGGGCGGTATTGGATAGTATGCCGTCTTGAGAGTACCATGTTAGATGGATCGGTGTGTAAGTGGTATTTGTAGATTTTGAAGTACCATTTGAGGATTTGAATAGAATGCTTGGAGTTCTAGATAAATTTAGAGGAATGTGCCTTAGATAATGATGATGTGGTTAAATGGATGAATGAGGTAAGTTAGTGCTGCTTGATCTTGAGGAATCGCTTAATTGCAGAAAGGACCACATACATACTTGAGGAGCGAGAGTTATTGGTAATGGTGTGAGAGTGTTGAGACATTTGCAAGTGAACTTATGGAGCTGACTGAGTGTTAACCTTAAGATACTTATTGAACCTCAACGTTTACCTAATGAAGCACTTATTGAGATTGGAAGATGCACCACTGTTAGGTGGATCGTTCATGATAACTTGTGGGATAATGGAAGTCTGTTGGCTTAATAATACCTCAATAGTGGTTGACAGGTAACCATTGATGTTTGAGGTAATCATAGTGTAGGAATTTGCAACTTCTAGGTGTTCATGGATACCATTTGAGGAATCTCGGAATGTGAATAACTGAGCCTTATGGAAACTGTAGGAGTGAAAGTTGTTACTTCCTTGGACCTTTTCTTTGGGGATGTATGTTGTTGGTAAGTGGTTAGAAACCAGAGGATTTAGGAGTTGTTACCTCGGTAAAGTCTTGATTTGGATGTTCACTGTGGTAATAAAATTTGGGAATTTAAAATTTCGAAGCACCTTGTGGAATAAGTTGTTGGGATCAAGCTGCTTAAAATTTGAGGTTATGGAATTTTGTTATGGTCCTCAATGGGAAGAGGTTACAGGATAATGAATACCATATCCTGGGTTTCGAGGTTCGATGTTATGGTGATGGAATTCTGGTTTAGAATGTGGAAAGTGCGTGAACCTTGGTCTAGGATATGGGCTTAAGCTTCCACCTTGAGTGAGAGATCCTTAACCGTGGTTGAACAGATTTTAGTGTGAGTTAATACACATGGTTGATCTCATTTTGTGGAATTTCAGGTTAGTGTGAGTTGAATGAGGTGTTTGGAATCCATTCTTGTTGAGGAATACCTTGTTCTCTGGATGAGATAATAGTAAGAGGGATCGTGAAACCATTGAGAGTCTAGAGATCCCTTGAATTGTCCTTCTTGGGATATATTAGGAACCGTTGTGACGATGTTTTGATTATGGATTGAGGGGTTAGTGACCCCATGTTTGGCAGGAGTTACCATCTTCCTTGACCTTTAGCCTGGTTGTTATCGTTCCTTCGATCCTCCCTGGTAAGTTCTGCTAGCTGTGAAACTAGAAACTCTGATCCTTGGCGTCAAGAGTAATGTCTTTGATTGTTTCTGCGCTCCCGGTGACTGTTTTTGGAATTTGTTCCCTATTGTTAACCCTAAAAGTTTGTAGTTTTTGGAAAATCTTAATTGTTTTGAAGATTTGAAACTGCTCCCTCTTTTGTTGAAAGTAACCTTTTGTTGTTGTTGCAATTTTACTCTTTTGAGAAATTGAAAATAAGGATTTATTTTTGGGAAATTTGGTTTTAAAAGAACTGATTGGTTTGCAATGTGATTGATCTCAACGTCGATTTGTCATTTGAACTCGTTATTGGAGACGTCTGATAACCTGAACTATGCTTACCGACACTGGATTGATCTAAATTTCAAATTTTGACTGATTTAAATTTGGGACTTGTCTCAGATTTGGAATGTCGGACTCTTGAATACGTAACGAGAATCCCAAAGTCCCTTGACAAGACTTATGCCTTGAAATCTAACCTTCTTGAAATATTTTTGAAAGATAACTTTTGGGTTACCATAACCCGGGTAGTACGTTTTGATAACTAGATTTGTTTTATAACTTATTTTTGTCTTCAAGTTTCGAGGACGAAACTTTTTGAAAGATGGGGTGATTGTACATCCCGTATTTTCGTGAATAATATTTTAATGATTTTAAAGTATTTTCCGGAATATAATATTATTTTAATAATAAATCGTAAGTTGTATTTAAGTTTTTTCGCTAAGTTCCGTCTTAAGAATAATTTAATTCTTAAGATGTTCACTTGGCATTTCATTTCCCGACTTGATCCGTATCGCAAACAAATAAAACCCGACTCAAGTAAAAAGGTAAAAAAAAGGACAACTAAACCCTACTTAGCTTCCTCTCCATGAACACATTGCTTTTCACAAACACCATTCACTGTAAACAAACAACTCCATTTCCTCCATTTTCTTCAAGCTTAAATCGATAATCTCGACCCCTTCCCAAACTCGTATCAATGTAAATTTTATATTTTCGGAATCCTCTCGAGATTTGCAAGCTTTCTATCTCTTTCAATTTCAGTTTTATCAATCTCGAAAAATGGGCTGTTTTACCCAAATTTCATCCCAAGCTCTTAATTCCCGTTTTTGTTGTTGTAGGAGTTGGATTAGAGGACCCGGAGGTTGATAGTTACGTTATTGAAGAAGAGATCAGAGCTTAACCCGTTTAAAAGGTGACGATAATGAGAAACTCGACCTTTGTCTTAAATTAATTGGACATATGATTTCTCTTGTGTTATGTGAAATTGATGTAAATTTTATGTTTAATAAGTTATGGGTAATTTATATCCGTCACATATTCGTTGTGTTTGTGATATGTTAAGTGTAGAATTGAATAATGTTGTTTTATAATGTTGCTGTTAAGTTTGGGTGCTGCTACGTTTTACTCTTCACTGTGCTGCTAGTACTGGTACTACTAAGGTTATGGGTTGCTGACAATTGGGTAACTAGTGTGTTGTTAGAGTATGGCTATTTCGTGCGAATTGTTGTTGCGAATTGTTGTTGGGGGCTGCGGCTACTGTGACATTAATATTGCTGTTGTACATCACTTTTGCCATTGTTGTTCTTGTTTACTAATATTATTATTATTATTATATTATTATTTTACGTACGTGCTTGCTAGTCTGCTTGAATTAATTAGTTTACGTACGAACTTGTTAGCTTGTTTACGTTTAAATATAATACGTAAGAAATCGTTACGAATTACTAATGGGTTACGATTTTATTATTAGAAGCATGTCGAAATAATTTAATTAGTTAATCGACTTCCCGTATAAAATATAGGTGATATAATATGAAGTTTGATTTAAATCGCGATTATTTCCTTTATCGGTTGAACCGGTTAATTGGAACGTAATTAATTACTTAGTAAAATATATTTGAGCTAGGTAAGATTTAGTAAAGTGGTTAGTTACTTGTCTAAGGTTAGTTAATTCTTAATTGTTTGGTTATAATTCTTATCGGACTAAAGTGTTTTAATATACAGCAGTTGTTTAGAAATAATTTAATCGAAATTGGTCTTTCTCTTATACTTGTATGTGTGTTTGAGGTCCCCGAGGTTCGGGCGACACTATTGGGTTCGGGAATGGAGAGAGGAAAGAGACCCCCCGGTCGGGTAACCGAAAGGGAAACCGGCTCTCCCTCAACTTAGTTCTTGGGGTCAATTAAGTGTTGTTTAGAGGTCTAGAATGTTAGGACTAAGGACTTGGTTGTAGTACATATCGGAATATGTCTGAGTTGGGACCGCTAGAGTACGATATGTATTGATGTTTGATGCGTGTCAAGTTATGGTCTGAGTTGCGATCCTCTAGTTTGACACGTGAGTGTTTGTGGCGTGACGGCCTAGTCTGAGTTGCGAGGTACGGACCGTCTCGTGTATGGATGATGCGGTAGGATTATGTCTGAGTTGCGACCTCTGTCCTATCGTGAGTTTGTTTGACCGTAGTGGGTTGGGTCTGAGTTGGGATCCCGATTTCATTACGAAGAGTAATGGTTCTCACTGAGTTGCGTTATGAACCATTATTAGCTGATTGTTATCCATACGTGCCTGAGTTGCGGCTACGGGTGTATGCTTGCTGACTTGTGTACCAAGTTTACCTGAGTTGAGGTGCGACTTGGACACTGCTGATTGTGTTTAGTTCTTGCCTGAGTTGGGGTAGGTTCTAGATACTGCTGATTGCATCTGCTTGCTTGAGTTGGGGTACAGTGTCAGATGTTGCTGATTGATTGTGGTAGATAGAGTGTCATTGATTTCAGAACTGTTCGTCCAAGGCAATGGACGACTCTTAGTCTGGTTTCGTAAACGGTTTTGACTGAAAGACCCCCCGGTCGGACAACCGGAAGAGAGACCGGCTCTCTTTTCAAATAGTTTCCGAAGTTAGTTGAGAGCCTTTGCAAGTATTGCATGTTGATATGAAAGTTGAGATATTGTTACTTATGCTTCACATGTTATAAATGCTGGAGTATGTTGGATGTTTTATGTGTTACGTGTCGTTAACAATAGGTGGCTAGGAGAACTCTAGTCACTCCCCACTGATTGTGGCGTACATGTTTTTCATGTATGTAGGTACATGACAGGTTGATGGTGGGTTACAGGAGGCTAGCGAGCGATGATCCTTTCATCGATGACTTACCATTCTATCGTTAGCTAGACCTAGATGTTTTGGATTTATACTTGAGTGCCTGTAGGGATGTGCCATCCCAAGCTGTTTTGTATTCATACTTTTCGTACTTAAACATATACTTATCTATGTTTTGGTTTATATCAGTATGTACAGTTTTGTTTTAATTCACCTCGTTTATCATGCATGTTATAGTTTAAATTATGCGTAAATTTTGGCATGTTTGTATGTTTTATTTTCCGCTGCGACGAAGGGTTTTACACTAAGCATGAGTATTTACATAAGTTTGTTGTGCCATGCACATCTTCGGGATGTGGTATTTTCAGTTAAGTAACTTGTTAAGTGTCTTTTGTTTGACTTAGTCTGGGTAAAAGAGTAGAGGTAAGAAATGACATGATACGTATGTTGTTTCTTTTCAGGTTGGTTGTGAAATTCGGGGACGAAGTTCGTTCTAAGGGAGGAAGATTTTAATACTCCTCTCTTATACGAGCTGGTGTACTCGGTTGAGTACACTTTTGCAGGAGTTTAAGTTCGGGTCTGTCCGTTTGTACTCGGTCGAGTATTGGGGGTACTCGGTCGAGTACAACGGAGTATTGGGAGTACTCGTTTGAGTACAACGTAGCATACTCGGCCGAGTACACCTGATATGTGTCGATTCCACGATATGTTAATTAGAGGAAACATGATTTACAAATCATAATTCTTCCACATAATTATTTCGTTAATCATTTTTATTTTCTCAAACCCCAAACCCTAAATTCCTCCAATTGATATACCGCAAGGTTTAATTCGTTCGTGCGTCGATCATCTTAGATTGTTCATTTACCGTTGTTGCAAGTAATTTCTCTCGCAGTATCTTTTGAGTGTTTTCGTTAGGGTTTGTAGTGCCTTAAATAGTTAGTAATAAGATTGTATGATGTTTTAGGAGGAGAATTCGTAGAAGAGCATTAGATATATGCGACGGTGTATGTTTTCTGATATTGTGAAACAAGTATTAATATGTTTGTGTTCATGGTTACCATTGAGATATGAGAAAGTTATATTTGAAACCATTGTTGGAAAATGCTTCTCAATCCTACGATCACCCTTCGTGGTTTCCACCACCGAGGGGATGTGCATATTAAGGATCTGGGTATCGTTTGTTGCGAGCAAGCGGGGTTGGGTGGTGTGACTATGGTCTCCACGAGAGAAGATTATGGTCGGGGATAGTTGGATACCATTGGATTATTGTTATTGTTATATCTTTGTTTATACATTGTGATATTGAGTGATTACAGTAATTGACGCTAATGTATTTTGTTACTTTGATGATCCATTGTTAATGGTGAGTAGATTTTGAGTAGGTATCTCATAGTTGATGATTGCATGAGGTTGAGGATGGAGACGAGTGACCACCTAGATGATTAACTTACCTTAGTTTCTGTTGTTTTACATTTTAGTTTATTTCAGTGGTTTTGGGAAACGTTGTATGGATTGTTAGATTTAATCATCCGATTAATAACCATAAACTCCATACTAAATTATTCGGTAAATACTAGATGCGGAAGCGTACCTGATTACATGACAAAAGGTTGGGATGAACCGTCTGGAGGGACCGTCTTTGGATTATGTCTTCTAGTAAACACACATACCAGAGGGGATCTCTCTACTGATGGGATGCGGGGAGATTAGGTTATTGTGTGTTACTAGGGACCATAACCCTAGGTGACTATATATAGTCTTCTTAGTCTAATGCGCCCATCAAGCATTAGAAACTTAATGGGTATCTACACTTATATAATAGTCAGCCCATACCTTTTAAGACGTACATAAGCCCGTATTTAATACACCGTAGTTGATCACTTTATATTTGGGCTTAACTTAATTGATAGCACATAAATACAATTACTACCGAATAAATAATTTGTCCACGTATATTATTTTATTAGACCCATAATTCTTACAATCTCCCACTTGGGCCAAATACATCAATATATGTGTAACACCTGATAATTGTATTTACAATAACCTTATGAGCTCAAAAAAGCTATCACAATCTAACCGTCTTAAGCAATTAGGTCCATCAATCATATCAACATAGGATCAAAGCGGCCTTTGCTACAATTTGTCGTAACAAGACCCTCAATGGTCACATATGACAATATAACCAACGACATGAATCGAGCATGGGAGTGCAGCATGAAAATAGCATCCGAATGTGATCCAAATATTCATATTTCCAACTGGTCAACTATAATACTCCGTGTTTTAGTATGTCTTTATTTTAATATTTCTTGTTTCTTTTGATGTGTTGTTAATTAACTAAGTATCGGATAAGTGTTTGTACGTTATGAGTGAGGTGCCAAATACGGGTATTTATTTATCGAGTCACGTCCTACTAGTAGTATACAGTCTAGGGATGCGTGCAAGTACCTTTTGGGCCTCGAGTTTTGTGTCAAGGCCAAGATATAGCCCATCTCGACATAACAGGCTATTTAGAGAACAGCAACAATTTCTATCCCCCATATAAACCCCTCTCCTAAACCTAACCCTAACCCTACTACGTCTCCCTCTTACACACAAACCCACTGCCGTCACATCGTAGTTGAAGGAGGAGGGATCAGTTGGTGGTTTAGGGTGGTCCTTGGTGGCTCGGTTTGCGTCTGAAATAGGGTACACGTACTTATCCCTCTGTTTTTTCAAGTTATCCTGTTCAGTTTCAATTCGTGTTTTGTGTATATAATGATGTTGTTATGATCAGATCTTTGTTTATTTTTAATCTATGAGGTTCACTAGTCATTTTTGGATCAGTGTGGTGTCACTGTTGGTCTCTGTGACCGCCGTACGTGGTGGTTAAACCACCCTGTCAGAGTTGGCGTCTAAATTGTTTCAGGTTGCATTTCTGAACGCGAATGTTTGTAATTCATTTCGTATGAGATATAGATTATGTCGATTATGGGTAACTGGTTTAATTGATTGGTTGTAGTCAAGTGAGTTGTGTGGTGGTTGTCACGGTGGTTTAGGGTGGCCGCGTCTGTTATGGTAGTGGGTTTCGTTTGGTGTCGTACATAGTAAAATCAGGGGGTTGTTGTGGTGTTGCTGGGTTTGTAGCAAGTGTTTGGTGGTGGTGGTGGTGGTGGTGCTAGTCGGCGACCACTAAGCCCCTCCCTGGAACCACCGAGGCTCAGAGGCGAGCCTGGTGGCGCCGGCGAGGAGGTCAGGGGTTGCTGTCAGTGCTACAGGCGGTGGTTGACAGGGTCCTCGGTAGGCTGTTGTTGCGTTCTGTTGAGTTTTCAAGCGGTGGCTGCGTTTTTTTTATTCTCGACATGCGTAATATTATTGTTTCAATGGTTGACTAATTTACTATTGGTTCCTTTTTTTTGTTGTCAATTATTGTTGATATGATTATATTATTATTATGTATAATTTATTATTATAACCATAACTTGTAAATTTTAATATTTGAGTATTTTGGTAATATTTATTATTAGTATGATTATAATTGTATGGTGATAGTGATAATAATATTGTAAGTATTATTAATAAGTTTGTCTAACATTAATATTATTAGTGTTAGTAGTATGATTGTGTTGTTATGAGTTATGGTTATGTTGTATGTTGATTATTTTAATAGTATTATTAACCATGTTTAACAGTTTGTGATAATCCTTAATTAGTCGCATTGTTGTGGTTATTGAGTTAGTAATAGTGGTGGTTGTTATACTCTATATTTAGTAAGTATGTAAATAGTAAGCTTATAATTAGAAAGGTTAAATGTGGTTAATAATAATTGATATGTACGTGTGCATGTTTAGAAGTATGAAGTTGTGATGTGTTATGAGTATAAAATGATGAACATGGTCAAGTAGTCTTGGTGATGTGATTGAATGAGTAGAAATTGATATAAGTAATATTTATAGGAACTGAGTTCGAGGATGAATATTACTAGCCGGGGATTGCTTGATTAGAGACTGCTATTTCAGGTAGGATACACTGGCACCACATTTTATGATGTACTTTGAATGGATGTGTATATTGTATATTATGGATGCAAGTGTGATTATTATGAGAATGATATATAGTAGTTGAACATTTTTATATGCCATTCATAAGCATGGCATATGCATTGGATACGGATTTGAGATGATGAGAAATTATTGATGAGATATTATTGGGCCCAGGCTAGTTCTGCAGGACTAGACCTGGTGACCTCAGCTGTTATGCTGGTATTCGGCGACTGCCGATGATACTCTACCGGGAGGTTAAGTAAGGGTGAGAGTCACGGGTGAGAGTCACGGGTTTGAGAATTAGAATGAGAATGAGAATGAGATTGAGATTGAGCTCGAGCATATCATAGCATTGCATATCATCTATGTTGTATTTTTATTATTGTGTTATCCTACTCAACCGCGAGGTTGACAGTGTATTCGTGTTCACCTACGATGATCCAGAATGGGGAGTAGATTTTTCAGGGCAAAGACATACGGACTAGGATCTGGGCTTGAAGAGAGAGAGACTTGGATCAGACTCACTGAGTTATAGATCACCTAGCTTGTACTAGTTCGGTTGTAGTTTTCATATGTTGGTTTTTGGTTTTAGACTATGCATGTAACCGTTTAGTTCCGACTCTTGGTTACGTAACTTAAAGTACTGTTTATCTTTCACTATGATTATCTCTTACTCTGGGTTATCCAGGATGGTAACAGTTTTATTTACCCTGGAAGTCCTAGTTCTGGCTCCTAGGTAACTGGGGTGTTACAAAGTGGTATCAGAGCGAACGATCCTCAGACCTAAACCAAATGAACAATAATGAATATAGTAGAGTCTAAATAAAATGAACCCCAGGTTAGTAACTGTTAAGAGCCCATAGGATTTGGGATGAGTTAAGGGCCCCTTCAAACCAAGCCACTGGCCTTTTTGTCTAACCTGGTTACCTTGAGAGGTGTAGAGTGTGGGTAGTGTGGAATAAAGGAAAAGACCCTACATTTATACATATTTTTGTACTAACGTTTCAGCAGCAAAGGAATGAGGTAAGTATGAGGTGAAATGCATTGGTGATACATGATGTGAAGCATGAGATTTACACTAAGTGATGATGGGCATGTTATACTGTTGTTTGACATATTGAGAACATGAATTTGTGTCTGAGTTTGAATATGAGCGTGATTTGTATGAATATATGCATGCGGTAATATGATCTCTAAGCCTATAGGTAGAGTTATATGTAATGCAAAGTAAAAATTAAAGGTATGTTAAGAGTTGCATGCTAGACTATGTATGCTAGGAAAAACCTATGATTGGATAGAATATGACCTAGGATTCTCATGTATTTGTTAAACTCGTGTATCATTATGCCTCCCCGAAGAGACCCCAATGCAGCCAACATTTCACAAGAGGAACCCGATAGCCTACTAGCTATGAATGCTGCTCTCTTAGCTAGGATTGGGGAAAATACTCAATCAGATGCAACCAAAATGAGCAATAATATCTCCAGGCACAACCCCACCAAGTACGATGGGGAGGGGGCACCAAGTTTGCTTGCGGAATGGTGCCGAGAGTTCGAGAGTATCTTCGAACTGTTGTCCGTGCCAGAATCGATGAAGGTGGACCAAGTTGTATTCTATCTAAAGGGTACAGCTAGGTTATGGTGGAATAAAAACAAAGAAGAGATCAAGGCCGCTGCTGAAGAGATTGGGTCAGAATATGTAAGCTGGGAAGGGTTCAAGGGGATTCTATCCTCTATGTTTGTGCCAGAACATGTGAAAGGGAAGCTGAGAGCTGAGTTCGATTCCTTTAAGATGACCGAGGGCATGACTGTGGAGGCATATCGCAGCAAGTTTATGCAGTTGGCGGAGAACGTAGCTGACTTGGGCTACACACCAGAAATGTTAGCTGCTAGGTTTGAGAAAGGGCTGACCATTGATATCAAGAAAAGTTTACTGGCAACTAAGCCCACGATTGTGGAAGACATATATGAGAGGGCTGGCCAGGCGGAAAGGATCGCTGACATGATTAGGGAAGAGGAGAAGGTCAAGGGTGACAAGAGGAAAGCAAAATCTTGGGTTGAAAGCTCAGGGAATAAGAAACTGAATAACCAGTATCGTTCTTTCTTCTCAACCAGTGCACAAGGGATATTCCGTGAAACCAAAACTGAAGTTGATCACCATCAATGCCCTGAAGTCGTGCCTGAAGAGAGGTGATGAGATGCTGCTGTGTCATGTGAGAGATTTAACTGCAGAGAAACCCCAAGCCAGTGAGATCGATGTTGTAAGAGATTTCGAAGACGTGTTTCCAGAGGAAATTCCTGGGTTACCGCCAAAGAGGGACTTAGATTTTGGTATTGATCTGAAACGCGGGGCTGAGCCAATTTCTAAAGCACCTTACCGCATGGGACCTAAGGAGTTGGAGGAACTGAGGAAACAGTTGGATGAGCTAGCAAGCAAGGGGTATTTGAGACCGAGCGTGTCACCTTGGGGAGCACCAGTGTTGTTTGTGAAGAAGAAGGATGAAACCATGAGGCTGTGTGTGGACTATAGGGAGCTCAATAATGTGACGATCAAGATTAGGTATCATCTACCTCGTATTGATGATCTTTTTGACCAGTTGAGTGGGGCTGGTGTGTTTTCCAAGATTGATTTGAGGTCTGGGTATCATCAGCTGAGAATCAAAGATGCCGTAATCCACAAGACTGCATTCAGATCAAGGTATGGGCATTATGAATTTGTGGTGATGCCATTTGGTTTAACTAACGCACCTGCTGTTTTCATGGATTTGATGAACAGAGTGTTTAGTCCCTTTCTGGACCAGTTTGTGGTAGTATTTATCGATGACATTTTGGTGTATTCGAAGAATAGAGAAGAGCATGCGAAGCATTTGGGTCTAGTGCTGCAGACTTTGAGGGATCATCAATTGTATGCAAAGTTGAGTAAATGCGAATTTTGGCTCGAGAAGGTTGCCTTTCTGGGCCATGTGGTGTCTAAGGAAGGTGTTTTAGTGGATCCTAGTAAGATTGAAGTCGTTTTAAAGTGGGAGCGACCAAAGAATGTGGCAGATATTCGAAGTTTTTTAGGGCTGGCTGGTTACTACAGGAGATTTGTGAAAGACTTCTCGAAGATAGCCAAACCTATGACTTCATTAATGCGGAAAGAGAATAGATTTATGTGGGATGAGAGCTGTGAAAAGGCATTTCTGGACCTGAAAGAGCGTCTTACTACAGCTCATTCCTTACATTGCCAGAAGGGAGTGAGAATTTCGAAGTCTATACAAATGCTTCTAAGAAGGTTCTGGGTTGTGTGCTGATGCAGAACGGGAGAGTGAATTCTTATGCTTCCAGGCAGCTGAAGCCTTATGAGGAGAATTATCCGACGCATGATCTAGAGCTTGGAGCAGTATTTTTTGAACTTAAGTTGTGGCGACATTACCTCTATGGAGCTACATTTAAGGTGTATTCCGATCATAAGAGTTTGAAGTACATTTATACCCAGAGAGAACTGAACATGCGTCAGAGGAGGTGGATTGAGCTCATTGGAGATTACGACATGGAGATTCTGTACAAGGAAGGGAAAACTAATGTGGTGACTGATGCATTGAGTAGGAAATCTGTTCACGCTCTATGCACAGCAAGATCGAGATTGAGTATGTATCGTGAGTTGGGACAGATGGGTATTGCAGTGATTCGAAAGGGTGAGACTATGGGGGATTTGACGATTGAGCCTGAGTTATATTCCGAGATTCGAGAGCGCCATAAAAATGATCCTAGAATTCAGAAGTGGCGTGAGGGAGTGAGCCAAGCTAGCAGTGCAGAGCCTTATTCTAAGTTTGAGGTCCATGGTGATGATAGTTTGAGGTTCGCTGGGAGATGGTGTGTGCCTGATGATGAGGAATTGAAGAGAAAGATCCTGGTCGAAGCTCATTCTACACCTTATTCCGTTCATCCTGGAGGGGATAAGTTGTACAAAGACCTGAAGAAAGCATTTTGGTGGCCAAAGATGAAACAAGAGGTAGCTAAGTTTGTTTCTCGGTGCCTAGTATGTCAGAGAGTGAAAGGAGAACATAAGAGGCCGCAAGGGAAGTTACAACCACTAGATTTACCTGAGTGGAAGTGGGAGAGCATTTCGATGGATTTTATTGTACGATTGCCTAGGACTTCGAAGGGAAATGATATGATATGGGTGATCGTTGATAGACTGACTAAATCAGCCCATTTCATTCCACTGAAAGAGACGTGGAGTAAAGCTGAGCTGGCTAAGGCATACATTAAGCATGTGGTGAAGCTTCATGGAGTACCTATAGATATTGTTTCTGATCGTGATTCCAGGTTTATCTCTAAGTTTTGGCAAGAGTTACAGTCATTGATGGGAACTACGTTGAAGATGAGTACAGCGTTTCATCCAGCGACAGATGGTCAGACGAAGAGGACTATTCAGACACTAGAGGATATGCTGAGGGCTTGTGTGCTTGAGTTTGGAGGATCTTGGGAGGGCAGACTTGACTTGATAGAGTTTTCGTACAACAATAGCTATCATACTAGCATTAGGATGGCTCCTTTTGAGGCACTGTATGGGAGGAAGTGCAGGAGTCCAGTTTGTTGGGATGATAGAGCTGATGTGGTGACTTTGGGACCGGAAATGATTCAGGAGATGATAGCACAAGTCCAGGTGATTCGACAGAAGATGAGAGCTGCCCAAGATAAACAGAAGATTTATGCTGATCTGAAGAGGCGTGAAATCACTTTTGAGGCAGGAGAGAAAGTTTTACTGAAGGTGTCACCTATGAGAGGAGTGATGAGGTTTGGTAAGAGGGGCAAGTTGAGCCAGAAGTTCATTGGGCCATTTGAGATCTTAGAGAGAGTGGGAGAGGTAGCTTATCGGTTGGCTCTACCTCCAACTTTAGCCAAGGTGCATAATGTGTTCAATGTATCGCAACTAAGGAGGTATATCAGTGAACCTTCGCATATCCTTGAGCATGAGGTTATCGAGGTTGATGAACAGTTGACCTACGAGGAGAGACCCAAGGAGATACTTGACAGGAAGGTGAGGAAAACCAGGAATGGGGAGACCGCGCTTCTCAAAGTATTATGGACCAATCATAACATCGAGGAGGCTACTTGGGAGACTGAGGTTTCGATGAAGGAGAAGTATCCTGAGCTGTTTACCTAAGGTATGTTACGAGGACGTAACCTTCTTTTTAGGAGGGTAGAATGTGACGATTCGTGTTTTAAAGTACTTTTATTAGATTCTAACGTAATATGGTGTCACTTTCTGTGCTCATTACATGCTTATGATCAGTTTTGCTGACCTTGGGATGGTGAACTTTAGGACGAAGTTCATTCTAAGGAGGGAAGACTGTAATACTCCGTGTTTTATTATGTCTTTATTTTAATATTTATGAGTGTTTGTACGTTATGAGTGAGGTGTCAAATACAGGTATTTATTTATCGAGTCACGTCCTACTAGTAGTATACGGTCTAGGGATGCGTGCAAGTACCTTTTGGGCCTCGAGTTTTGTGTCAAGGCCAAGATATAGCCCATCTCGACATAACAGGCTGTTTAGAGAACAACAACAATTTCTATCTGCTCCCATATAAACCCCTCTCCTAAACCAAACCCTAACCCTACTACGTCTCCCTCTCACACACAAACCCACTGCCGTTACATCGTAGTTCAAGGAGGAGGGATCAGTTGGTGGTTTAGGGTGGTCCTTGGTGGCTCGATTGGCGTTTGAAATAGGGTACACGCACTTATCCCTCTGTTTTTCCAGTTTTCCTGTTCAGTTTCAATTCGTGTTTTGTGTATATAATGATGTTGTTATGATCAGATTTTTGTTTATTTTTAATCTACGAGGTTCACTAGTCATTTTTGAATCAGTGTGGTGTCACCGTTGGTCTTTGTGACCGCCGTACGTGGTGGTTAAACCACCCTGTCAGAGTCGGCGTCTAAATTGTTTCAGGTTGCATTTCTGAACGCGAATGTTTGTAATTGATTTCGTATGAGATATAGATTATGTCGATTATGGGTAACTGGTTTAATTGATTGGTTGTAGTCAAGTGAGTTGTGTGGTGGTTGTCACGGTGGCTTAGGGTGGCCGCGTCTGTTATGGTAGTGGGTTTCGTTTGGTGTCGTACATAGTAGAATCAGGGGTTGTTGTGGTGTTGTTGGATTTGTAGCAAGTGTTTGGTGGTGGTGGTGCTAGTCGGCGACCACTGAGCCCCTCCCTAGAACCACCGAGGCTCAGAGGCGAGCCTGGTGGCGCCGGCGAGGAGGTCAGGGGTTGTCGTGAGTGCTACAAGCGGTGGTTGACAGGGTCCTCGGTAGGCTGTTGTTGCGTTCTGTTGAGTTTTCAAGCGGTGGCTGCGTTTTTTTTATTCTCGACATGCGTAATACTATTGTTTCAATGGTTGACTAATTTACTATTGGTTTCTATTTTTTTGTTGTCAATTATTGTTGATATGATTACATTATTTATATGTATAATTTATTATTATTACCATAAGTTGTAAATTTTAATATTTGAGTATTTTGGTAATATTTATTATTATTATGATTATAATTGTATGGTGATAGTGATAATAATATTGTAAGTATTATTAGTAAGTTTGTCTAACATTAATATTATTAGTGTTAGTAGTATGATTGTGTTGTTATGAGTTATGGTTATGTTGTATGTTGATTATGTTAATAGTATTATTAACCATGTTTAACAGTTTGTGATAATCCTTAATTAGTCGCATTGTTGTGGTTATTGAGTTAGTAATAGTGGTGGTTGTTATACTCTATATTTAGTAAGTATGTAAATAGTAAGCTTATAATTAGAAAGGTTAAATGTGGTTAATAATAATTGATAAGTATTTGAGCATGTTTACAAGTATGAAGTTGTGATGTGTTATGAATATAATATTATGAACATGGTCAAGTAGTCTTGGTGATGTGATTGAATGAGTAGAAATTGATATAAGTATTATATATAGGAACTGAGTTCGAGGAGGAATATTACTAGCCGGGGGTTGCTTGATTACAGACTGCTATTTCAGGTAGGATATACTGGCACCACATTCTATGATGTACTTTGAATGGATGTGTATATTGTGTGTTATGGATGCAAGTGTGATTATTATGAGAATGATATATAGTGGTTGAACATTTTTATATTGCATTCATAAGCATGGCATGTGCATTGGATACGGATTTGAGATGATGAGATATTATTGATGAGATATTATTGGGCCCAGGCTAGTTCTGCAGGACTAGACTTGGTGACCTCAGCTGTTATGCTGGTATTCGGCGACGGCCGATGATACTCTGTCGGGAGGTTCGGTAAGGGTGGGAGTCACGGGTTTGAGAATGAGAATGAGATTGAGCTCTAGCATATCATAGCATTGCATTTTATCTATGTTGTATTTTTATTATTGTGTTATCCTACTCAACCGCGAGGTTGACAGTGTATTCTTGTTCACCTACGATGATCCGGAATGGGGAGTAGATTTTTCAGGGCAAAGACATACGGACTAGGATCTGGGCTTGGAGAGAGAGACTTGGATCAGACTCACTTAGTTATAGATCACCTAGCTTGTACTAGTTCGGTTGTACTTTTCATATGTTGGAGTTTTGGTTTTAGACTATGCATGTAACCGTTTAGTTCCGACTCTTGGTTAAGTAACTTAAAGTACTGTTTATCTTTCACTATGATTATCTCTTACCCTGGGTTATCCAGGATGGTAACAGTCTTATTTACCCTGGAAATCCTAGTTCAGGCTCCTAGGTAACTGGGGGTGTTACATCCACCTTAGTGAAATCAACCAAATAAACAGAGTGAAACCATAGACCGAAAAACTTTATTTCTGCAGAACTTAATAACCGTAAACTTTAATGTTTCTAACATGACAAACTCCCACTTAAACTGAATTTCCATAAAAAACCAAAACACCCATTTGAGCAATGAGCTCAAGACTGATCGTGGGTGGGAATTACTTAATAAGCGGATCCGCAAAATGGAGTTTGTATCAACATGTATAATTGATACCTTTTCACTCTGAAATGTTTCTTAAACAATACATCACTTATATTGTTAATTTGAAACTATAATAACTGTCACATTTGTCAGAAAATGACTTAAGTGGTCTTTCAATACCAAACCGAATTTGCAGCCTTAAGACAAATGCACATAACCATCTAGGAGTCGAGATAACTAATGATCTCAACCTGAATCGATCTCCTATGTATAATATTTTGTTCCAAATATGAATGACAAATAATAAATCTGGCTGCCCTTAGTGGATCCAAGATCCTAATCTATATCACTTTAATATCTGTCAAATAAACTTTAGAATGTATTCAATATCTGAACACATACAAACTAAATATATATCGTAATGCTTGAACACACAAAATATTTTCTGAAACATATGAATTAAGCACTACTGTATTTTCCGAATAAATATTTCCTTTAGGGCATTTGAGACTAATTTGTCTCCTTTACTGAAAGGATATAAAATTGGAATATTTTCATACTCCCACTGAATCCCGAATATATATATACAATCATCTACAACATTCATCTAATATCAAATAAGATGATAGCAATGCAGATTTGTAGTCTATATGACGGAAAACCTTACTTAAAACTCTATTGGATGAATTTCCTCAATTTGCAAAACATTTACTTTGAATCTATTAAATCAAAGTTCCAGCTTTTTGCACTAAATAGTTTCATCAATGTCGTAATTGAGAAACAAATCTGAACATTCATCCAATATAACCGAAAAATGAATATGCCAAAATGTCCTTACAGTCAAGATCGTCAAAACGAAATTCATTGTCACATTACCTTTTGAACCTTCTTGGTAACAAATAAATATTTGAAACCAATATATTTCATAACTTTAGGTAGTTGAACAATGTCCAAATATTATCGTCCATCAAATGACTTAATTTTATTAAGGCATCGATCCACCTATTTGAATTAGGACCTTCAATGGTTTGTTAGACGGTGAATTAGGCTGTTATCCATTTTATCCATATAGGAAAACAATATAATTAATTTAGTTGCATTTACTTTATTAAGTAGATCGTCTAATGAATTGGTTATTGAGATAGTTGAGTTTGTTCTACTGAATTGATCTTATGATCCTGTATAGGGAGACTTAAAACAAATATCAATTACCTTTTCTCTCACTCAAACTCAATAATCTCAATGAACCCCTTAATTTCCGTCATAAATAACTTGATTTTGGGATCATTACCTTATTATCCTTAAAGATTTTAAATATTATCCAACAAAGTACTCATTGACGGTCCTTAAGTCCAACTATTAACCTTATGACTTTTAAGTCGCATACTTAATTAGTTGGACATGTCAAAAGTGTAAATGAGTTACACTATGATTAAATAGTCAATATCATTGTTAGAACTTTATCAAAAGACAACTGCAAACTGCTTTAAGAACTCACTGCAAACTTTAAGAACTCATTACCAGAGTCATCTGGAAAAAAGCAAGCATAATCAATTAATAGTACTCCTTATCCAGCCTTAAGATTCTGCTTAGTAAAAATACTACACCATCCATACTAAAAAAACATATGGTATAATATCAAGTACAAGATCGAACATCTCTAGCAATTTCCTTTTTAAAAAAAACTCTGACGTTGTTAATATCCATATTTATGATAAAAAATGACAGAATCAATCCTTTATTGAGTAAAATAACTCAGTCAAATATCACTTGAAACGTCAAGAACTTAAAAAAATTTCTCATAAATGGGATTTAGATATCCATGCCTAAATTCCGTCTACAAATTAACATTACGATTTAAGCCACTAATATTTAGAGTATAAAATGGTTCACCTGCTCGTATATGTTAGTAATAAGACATCGGAAAATAAATTTGATATTTAACTCCCTTATATTTGTCTTTACCCCCTTAAAAAATGAATATCTGAAGTAAGGGACAACAATTTCATTTTGACACAAACTTTAGTTTTTTTTTTTTTTTGTGTCATACCGAAAAAAAAAATTGTTATTTCATAACTGTTCTTTATATCCACCGAACTTTAATGCAAGCTTGCTTGAAAGAGATTACAATCTAAACTATAAATAGTTATCAAAATTGATGGATTCACCATTATTTGAATCAGGAAAACACGAAATTGATTATTCCTCAATGGACAAGGAACCAAATTTGTTCATACGAAAAATAATCCTTTTTCACCTAAAGGGTGATACTGAAGTGTTTTCTAAATTCAAATAAAAGGACAAGTCATTAATGATAACTAAATAGTTGATTGTCTCAAACCCAAATGATGAATTTCCCCAAATAGACGAATCTTTCATCACCACTTGGCTCTTACATCTTAGTTACACTTGCATCAATATAATTATGTGGGGAAAAAAACCAAATCCACCCATCAAACATGATTGGATATAAAAAATAACTTTAGACAAATCCAATGAGAAGTCTAACTTAACCGACACGCCAAGCGTTAAAAAAAAATTGCTAGATTTGCCCTATGTGTCAAAAATCTTAACAAACTAACACTAAAAACTCTAACCTTATGTTTGTCTTGAATTTGACTTTTGCAGCTTCTTAAGTAACAAAATAATGCCCTTAAATATTCCCATAATTTCGCCTTTGATGATAATTAAACATGCATTTTGAATGTACTACTGCTCAAATCACGTGAATCCACACGAGAGTTTAATCCTTATGAGTAGCAATTACACATTCTCGAAACAATGTTATGATTATCGCAACCCGGAATAACTTTACCATTCAATTAATAAATGGTTTCATCTGAATCAAGAATGTAACTGAATATGACATATATAATAACCATAATTGTCAAATTGAATGAACAAAACGATATTCTTCTATTTTGAATAAATTCAAATAATTAAAGTGTCGTTGCCAAAATTAATTAATATTTAGTTATTAAACATAAATATTTTCTAGACACAAACACTACTCTTTGAAGAATTGTAATCAAATATTGACAATAAACTCACGTCGAACACTAAGCCTTCCTTTGGGCCGACTTAATATACACATGAAAATACAGAATAATAGTAAAATATTTATTACCCAACGTGTACATGCAATTCGGCCAAATAATGACCTTCCTTTGGGCCGATCATTGTTCGCATGAATTACACACACTAAACCAAAGAATTGAATTTATTCACCGTAAAAGCTTTATGGGCATCCTTATGAGTGTCATAAACATAAAGACACTCCACTCCCTTAACTTGATTTTCAGATTCAATATTGGCATTCCATCATCACAAGATACCTAGCACAACATCAATTTTAGTCTTTGGACATAAAACTTACTTGTAAGTGGCCATCTTGGTGTAGTGATCAAATATTAACAATAAACTCCTGTCAAACATTAAGCATTCCTTTGAGCCGACTTAATATTCACATGGAAACCTTATAATTGTCACATATTTACCACCACAAGCATGACTGGATTTCGGCCAAATAATAGCCTTCCTTTGGGCCGACCATTATCCGCATGAAACCCGACACACACTGTAGTCATAATATCTAGATTATTCAACTTACACAATAGAGGTTACTTTGGCAACTTATTGTGTCGATCAAACAATCTAAAATATTAGACCCGTTATTATAAATCCATATGACCAATTATTAATAATCTGAAAATTTGTCTAAATTTAATAAGATGGATAATTTAGACACCACAATACTAACAAACATTGTACAACAATAACTTTTTAATATTAATAAACTATTAGGCGATATATTATCTTATATTCGGTTTTGATATTTATTATTTTAACCTAATCTTGTAGCCTTGTAACTATAAAACCTTTTGGACCCATAATACAATAATATGCTCTTTCCCTCATACATTAGTTATCATGGTATCAGAGCAACTAATAACACAGCCACCACAAACATAAACCCTAATCCTACAAACAAAACGCAGCCACCACGAAAATTCTCAAAACCCTAACCATGCCCGGCGATGATTCCAACGCCACAAAAATCGACTCTTCGAGTCCGTACTACCTAGGTTCTCATGACGTACCTAGTGCCAAAATTTCAAATGTTATGTTAACCCGCCACAATTATACCGATTGGCAGAAATCCATGAAGATGTCGCTCAAATCGCGGCGTAAATTCGGCTTTGTTGATGGTTCGATTAAAAAACCTACCGACGCTACTGCTCTTGATAATTGGGAGGTTGACCATTGTACTCTTGTACAATGGATTCGCAACATGATTGATCCGTCTTTGCTTGATACGGTGTCCTACGGTGAAGACGCTGCCCAATTATGGTCGGACTTGCAGGCGCAATTTTCGGTTGTCGATGGTTCCCTTATTCACAGCCTTAAAACCCAACTCAATCACTGTAAGCAAACTAAAGGTATGGATGTTACTACCTACTTTGGCAAATTGAAATCTATTTGGGATGCCATAATCGTACATGAGCCGCTGTTTTCTTGCAAATGCGGTAAATGCGATTGTGACATTGGTAAGGAGGCTGTCAAGCGATTAGACAACGAACGTCTTCATCAATTCTTTATGGGCCTCAATAATACCCTCTATGGGAGTATCCGTTCTCAACAGTTTCAACTCGATCCCTTGCCTAGCCTTACTCGTGCTTTCCATATTGTTTTACAAGAGGAACGATTGCGGGCAGAATCGACTCCTCTTGATACGTCTGATGTTTCTGCCTTCGCCCTCTCTGCTTCGCGCTCCCCTGCCGACTTAGTTTGCTGCGTGAGAAGGAAAAATCCGACCGTCATGCTAAGTTTTTTTGTTCCTATTGTGAAACGAGAGGCCATGATGTCCCTAACTGTTTTTTCAAACATAAACGGTTTCCCGAATGGTGGGGGGATAGGCCACGAAACATTGCTGATTATAAGCTATTCCGTCAGTCTGGGCGCGCGGGGGCAGGGGCTATGTCGTCCTTTTCTGGTCACACAGGGACTGGGGCAGGAAGTTCAGGAGCCTCGTCCTCTAATGCCGCACGCGGGTCTGTCTCTGAACCCGTGGTTCACGCTAATAATGTGACTGTGGGTGTCTCGGCTCTTTCTTTGCTCGATTCTGACCGTCTCAGTGGTATGTGCCAATGGATCATAGACACGGGCGCCTCTAATCATGTCTGCGGCAATATTTCGTATATTTTTTATCAAAAACTCATCCCGGACCGACTTGTTGGCTTACCGAATGGTCAGCGGGTTGTGTCGTCTATTATGGGCTCGGTGTTTATTAATGACTCCCTAATTTTACATCATGTTTTATATGTGCCCTCTCTCACTTGCAATTTAATTTCTGTCTCACAACTTACTTTGGAATTTGATTATTCGTTTGAATTCGCTAAACAAACTTGTCTTATTCAGGACCGTTCTTTGAAGAGGACGATTGGAGTTGGTGAGCTGCGGGATGGTCTCTACTGGATCTGTGCGGGTGCTAAGACTTGGGTGAATACCGTAAAAACTGATGGTTCATTGGATTTGTGGCATCAACGTTTGGGACATCCGTCTGCTAAAGTGGTCAAGACTATTCCCTTTGCTCGTAATTTTATTTATAATAAAGATCATGTGTGTGAGACATGTCATTTTGCTAAACAACATCGTAGTAGTTTTTCTTTGAATCCCAAACGTGCCTCTGGCTTATTTGATTTGGTACATTGCGATTTGTGGGGACCCTATCGTCTATCTTCTTCCTGTGGTGCCAAGTATTTTTTGACCTTAGTTGATGATTTTTCTCGTGCCACTTGGGTATATCTCTTGTTAGATAAAACGGAGGTGTTGGACATGTTTATGAGTTTTATTTCCATGGTTGACACACAATTCTCAACAAAATTGAAAGTGGTTCGTAGTGATAACGGTATTGAATTTAATCATATTGCCGACTATTTTTTCAAAAATGGGATTCTTTTTCAGACCTCATGTGTTGGCACGCCTCAACAAAATGGGCGTGTTGAACGCAAACACCGTCATGTTTTGGAAGTAGCTCGTTCCTTAATGTTTCAGTCTCATTTGCCCAAATCTTTTTGGGGTGAATGTGTTCTTACTGCCGCCTATTTAATTAATCGGACACCCTCAGCCTTACTTAATCACAAAACTCCTTTTGAATGTCTTTATGGGGCTCCACCAGCTTATACAAATTTACGGGTCTTTGGTTGCCTTTCCTTTGCTCACAATCAACATACTCACGGGGATAAATTTGCCAAGCGGAGTCGTAAGTGTGTTTTCGTTGGTTACCCTCACAACAAAAAGGGGTGGAAATTATATGATCTTGACACGGGATCCTATTTCGTTTTGCGTGATGTCGTTTTTCATGAGATGATTTTTCCCTATGCCTCCAAAATTGACTCCCCTACGGCCTCGGGTACGGATTCTGCTCCCGTGGTCCATGAAGAACCTTTTAATGGATCCGATGTGTTTGATTTTATGGATTCAGAGTCTGCCTTGGACTCCTCTCCTAATACCGTCCATGGGCCTGAGGTAGACTCTCTTGTGCATAGTTCTTCTGGGCCTGGGAACAATCACGTGTCTACTGTGCCTGTTTCTGGTGTTCCCTCAGCCAATGCCTCTGATAGGCGTGTTCCCTCAGCCAATGCCTCTGATGGGCCTTCACCAGCCCATGCTTCTGATGGACAGCCTGTTTCTTCTGCTCCTTCCACGAGCCAGGCTGACCTTGGCCGCGGTAAACGACCCAAGATCCCGAACTCTAATCTCCGTGATTATGTCTTAGCTACCGCACACCATCCATCCTCCTCACTCAACTCCTCGACATCGTCCTCAGGTACACCTTATTCCTTGGCTAATTATGTTGATTGTCACTCTTTTCACTTAAACATTCACTCTTTATTGCGGCAATTACGAGTGGTGTTGAGCCTCCTTCTTTTAAGGAAGCTATTCATGATCCTAAATGGTGTACTGCAATGCAAGATGAGATTGATGCTCTTGAGCGTAATGGTACTTGGGAGTTGACGGATCTTCCCTCGGATAAAAAGGCTCTTGGTTGTCGATGGGTTTACAAGATTAAATATCACTCTGATGGCACTATTGAGAGACACAAAGCCCGTCTGGTTGTGTTTGGGAATCATCAGGTCGAAGGTATTGACTATTCTGAAACCTTTGCTCCTGTTGTCAAGATGACTACTGTGCGTATTTTTTTGGCTGTTGCAGCTATCCAGAAATGGGAGTTACATCAAATGGACGTTCACAACGCGTTCTTGCATGGGGATTTAACGGAGGAAGTCTATATGCGCCTTCCCCCGGGTTTTAGTCACGGTAAGAAGGACAAAGTGTGTCACCTCAAAAAATCTTTATACGGGCTAAAACAAGCCCCACGGTGTTGGTTTGCCAAATTGACTGCTGCCCTTCGTAAGTATGGGTTTCATCAGTCCTATTCTGATTACTCCTTATTCTCTTATTTGCGCGGGACCGTTCGGCTCTTCATTCTCATCTATGTCGATGATCTTGTCATTGCTGGTAATGACTCTTCCGCTGTTGCTCGTTTTAAGGAATATTTGGGGCAATGTTTTCACATGAAGGATCTTGGTCCCCTTAAATACTTTCTCGGCATTGAGGTCTCACGTAACTCTGATGGTATTTACCTTAGCCAGCGTAAATATGCCCTCGATATTATCTCCGAAGCAGGCTTACTTGGAGCCAAGCCCGCCAGCACTCCGATTGAACAAAATCACTCCCTTGGCCTCGCCACGGGTGCTCTTCTCGACAATGTCGAGTCTTATCGCCGGTTGGTAGGACGTCTTGTTTACTTGGCTGTTACCCGTCCTGATTTATCTTATGCCGTTCACATTCTCTCCCGTTTTCTTCACCAACCACGGCAGGAACATCTCACGGCCGCTCTCCGGGTTGTTCGCTACCTAAAGGGTAGTCCGGGACAGGGTATTCTCCTCCGTTCAGACAGCTCTTTGGATATCACTGGTTGGTGTGATTCCGATCATGGGGCGGACCCTATTACTCGTAAGTCAGTTTCCGGCTGGCATGTTTTTCTTGGCACCTCTCCTATTTCATGGAAGACTAAACAGCAACATACGGTCTCGTTATCTTCTGCTGAGGCTGAATATCAGTCTATGGCAGCTATTCTGTGTGAGTTAAAATGGCTTAAAGGATTACTTCTTAGCCTGGATGTGTGTGTCTCTCTTCCTATGACGATTTTTTCTGACAGTAAATCGGCTTTGGATCTTGCACATAATCCAGTGTTTCATGAGCGGTCTAAACATATTGAAATCAATTGTCATTTTATCCGTGACGCTATTATTGCTGGTTTGGTCATTGTCGCGCACGTTCCGACTCACTTACAACTAGCTGACATTTATACAAAGGCTCTTGTTACGACTCAGTTTCAGTTCCTTCTCGGCAAGCTCGGCGTTCTCGATCTACACGCTCCAGCTTGAGGGGGGTATTAGGCGATATATTATCTTATATTCGGTTTTGATATTTATTATTTTAACCTAATCTTGTAGCCTTGTAACTATAAAACCTTTTGGACCCATAATACAATAATATGCTCTTTCCCTCATACATTAGTTATCATAAACACATAAGATGATACATATTATTAATTAAAAAGGATTGTTAATGTTCGAATTAGGGTTGCTAATGCCAAAGTTAGCCAACGTCAAATTATTGCATAACACAATATGAGATGCACTCATATATACCAAATTGTCAATAGCGGCATAAAATTTAGGACAACATTAAATTCATGCTTATGCTCTTGATATCACGAGTGCTGCTAAATAGCAGAGCTCAACTCAATTCATGAAAACGAAATCGGAACTCTATAAGTGTACCAAAGTATAAGAAACCAAAATTAATTAAATTTTCCCAACTTAATGAAACCCAAAACTATAAGCATGTAAACATGACCTAACCAAATTAGTCGAAACTATTATGGTGTATAAAAAAAAACAGTCCGCTATATAACAAATAACTTAAACACCATGTACGGAATACCAAATTATTACTATATACAAAGATGTAACAATAATAAGCCTTAATCGTATAACGATTTTCAAAAGCCATACTAAATTTGCAGATAACTCGCGTATATACAAATTACAAAAGTTGTCATATTCAAATAAAGCAGAATTGAATTACACAACCCAAAGCCATAGACTTAATTAATCATGTGCTGATTAATTCAAACTAAAAGGCGAGAAAGACATTAACTCTCAAAGAAAAATCATGTTACCGCTTGTTATAAGCCCATAAATTATATCAGTGTAAAAATAACACAATATTGGAAGCAATTCACAGCGGCAAAATAATTTACGGCTGACAACTCTTGGTAAACATGTATGTAATTAGTATGCGTCTGATTACACACTACATGAGCATTGATTTGCTAAAAGAATAAAATTGCATGAATGCGAAAACTTAAACTAAACAAAATCTGCATATAATTGTACCCATATACAATCGTTTAAGCCAAATCCATCCCAAATAATTTAATACGAAGGTGGCTCTGATACCACTTGTTAAGTTTAATCATTCAATTAATAGCCATACACTTCATACTAAATTATTCGTTAAATAGTAGATGCGGAAGCGTACCTGATTAATGGAGGGACCGTCTTTGGATTAGGTCTTCTAGTAGACACACATACCAGAGGAGATCTCTCTACTGATGGAATGCGGGGAGATTATGTTATTGTGTGCTACTGCCTACTAGGGACCATAACCCTAGGTGACTATATATATATATATAGTCTCCTTGGTCTAATGCGTCCATCATGCATTAGAAACCTAATGGGTATGTACACTTAGATAATAGTCAGGCCCATACCTTTTAAGACGTACATAAGCCTGTGTTTAATACACCGTAGTTGATCACTTTATATTTGGGCTTAACTTAATTGATAACACATAAATACAATTATTACCGAATAAATAATTTGTCCACGTATATTATTGTATTAGACCCATAATTCTTACATGGATACTTATAAACTAATTAATAAATATTCTTGTTTTTCCTTAATATTCTATTGCGGGTAACCGAAATGGTAGCATTTGCATAGGCTACAAATCTTTGGTAAAGGACTCGGATTATGGGCGTTACACAATTAGTCACGTCTACCTTCAGGCTGCAACACCTCTTATGGCGTTAAGAAGAGTCAACGTTTCTACAAGTAAGAGAATATTCGGAGTTCATTGAATTGTCAATTATCAAAAGGGGGAGCCTATCATTCCCAAAACGTTAGTGATAGAAGAGTAAAGTGAAGAGAGAATGTTTAGTTATGATTGGTACTCTCATTGGAACATGCATGCCACTCGAATCTCAATAGATTTCTAAGTGCATGCTGCGTTATATTTACCGTATCCTATCTCCATGTTTCATGGAATAGGTTCATGCCTACATACTTTGAGCTAGGTTCAACCAAACCCTCATCATTGAAAACAAATGTAAATATATAGTGTTCGCTCCGAATTAGAGTATTTTGATTATTGATGTGTTTATGGATGTTTTAGTAGTAGATGCATGTTTAGTGAACTAACTTGTGATCATAAAAATTTGATGATAATCCTGCCTAAATTTTTATATAAGATTGTTAATCTTAAAAGCTAATAATAATATAAGACTAATTTATATAAGTATGTAATTCCTTTATTATAGTTTTTTCACTCATAGTTATAAATCAATATATCAATATATATATACTTAAAAGAAGAATTTTTCGAGCGATGTGATTGGTTCAAGTTTTGTGAATTATTTAAGTTATAATTATGAGAATTGGAAAACTATTTATTTAATTGACTATTATCTTAGATGATTAAAATTTGAGAATTAACCAACCATAAATTAATTAAGTAATTAAGTACTTAGATATACTTTACCACTAATAATAATAAAATAAGTAGCTAATAGATAGAATTTACAACTGTTTAGAATTATAAAATAAAAGAAGACAAGTGCGACTCAAACACGTCACCTATTATATTAGGGAGTATATATATTTATTCGTCTTTCCAATGTTTTTGCTTTGATTTTAATTTCTTTATATTGTTTCCATCTATATATTTGTTTTCTTTATCATTTTTACACATATGTATACTAACTATTGTATGTTTTTGCTACGGAATTTTTTTTCAGGACAACGGTCGACAATTCGGCACGCTTGAAATGACTATAAGAAGCCTAGCTACTAGAGATATAAGAGGTTATTAACTTATTATAGTCTTGAAAATTACCGTACCTTTGAATCTTTGATATGATCTAATCACTAGAAAATCATTACTACATTGGTATTTAAGAAATTCTTATGCACGTGGGATTAATTCAAGAGCCAAACATAAAAGTTAATTTCGAGCAATATTACTGCAAGAATTTGATCAATAATATATAATAGGTTATATAATTTTGAATGTATTAGAATTCTAGCTGCGCAATTACACAATATCTATTTGAGTGTGATACAAAGTCTAATTATATATGTAAAGACTCTTTTGTATTATGACCTCGACCTTACCACAATATTGTGTTTGTTATTATATTATCCTATATATTTAAGCAAAAAGTATTTCTCCAATATTGATAAATACCAGAAAATATTACCTGGCCAGCGGCCGGGCGTGAACTTAAGTATATAAATAAATATATAATTAAATATATAGTAATAAAAAATCAGTTGGATAATTATTGTTTTTAGAGCGATTATCTTGGATATTACTTTGTAAAAATAAATTAATTATATAAATAAAGAGATAATTAAATTAAATAGTAATAAAATATCGGTTGGATAATAATTGAATTAGTTAACAAAATAATTGATTTCATTAGCAATTATTTTAGAGCAATTTCATTGGTTATTACTTTGGTTAAATAAATTAAGTATATAAATAAAAAGATAATTAAATATATAGTAATGTTTTTAGAGCGATTAAATTGGTTATTACTTTGTTTAAATAGATTAAGTATATAAATAAAAAGATAATAAAATAGTAATAAAATATCAGTTGGATAATAATTGAATTAATTAATAAAATAATTGATTTCATTAATAAAATAATTGATTTCATTAGCTATTGTTTTAGAGCAATAATTTCATTGGCTATTACTTTAATTAAATAAATTAAGTATATAAATAAAAATATAATTAAATGGTAATAAAATATCAGTTGGATAATTATTGTTTTTAGAGCGATTACTTCGACTATTACTTTGCTTAAATAAATTAAGTATATAAATAAAAAAATAATTAAATAGTAATAAAATATCAGTTGGGTAATTATTGAATTAGTTAATATAAATTGACTGTAAACTATTGAATTAATTAATAAAATAATTGATTTTAAACTAAGAGTTTTGGCTATCGTAGAGTTATAGGGATTAAGGAGACTTTGAGATATGAGCTAGCCACTTTCGATATAATATAGTACCTTTTTTTAATAAAAAAAAATAATTTTATAACAACATTATCCATTTGGAGTAAAACATTAGCTTCGTATTTTTGTCAATGGAATTTTGTTTTGACAAATACGAGCTACGGAATGCAAACACAAGAGAATTAGAAACTAGAAAGTACGAGCACAAACAATGCGAGTTATTAACATAAGAATACGAGCTAATATAAAAATAAAGAATACGAACTATTAAGCTAAGAATACGAGCTAATGTAAAAACAATACGATCTATTAAGATAAGACGGGCTTTAAAATATGAGCACAAATGAATACGAGCTAATGAAAAAACAATACGAGCTATTAACATATTACGAGCTTTAAAATATGAGCACAAATGAATACGAATATGAGATTAAAAGGATCACGGGCTTAAATATACAAGCACATAAGAATACAGCCTAATAAGATGATAATAGGAGCTAATATAAACAAAATACAAAAATACAAGCTAATTGAAACACTTCTCGAGCTAAAAATAAATTTGTTAAAATTTTATGAAGATAACGATAGTAAGCCAACATGAATACATGATTCTTGATTATATAAATACAATGTCTTAATAATAAATCTGGTAATACGGATAATATTTGACATGTTACAATCCGTCACAAAGAAGATAATGAAGAAGATAATGAAGGATAAAATATAGGAATATAGGAGAAAAGAAAAAGAATTTATTTTGGTTTGCTTTTAAATAGGGATGTAATTAAATACTTAAATGCTAAATTATATCTACGAGCTACGGTATACAAACACATAAGAATATGAGCTAATGTAAAAAAGAATATGAGTTTAAGAGAATCACGAACTAAAAAATACGAGCACAAAACAATGCGAGTTATTAACCTAAGAATATGAGCTAATATAAAAAAGAATACGAACTATTAAGCCAAGAATAGGAGCTAATGTAAAAACAATACGATCTATTAAGAAAAGACGGGCTTTAAAATACGAGCACAAATGAATACGAATTAATGAAAAAACAATACGAGCTATTAACATAAGACGAGCTTTAAAATATGAGCAAATGAATATATACGAATATGAGATTAAAAGGATCACGGACTTAAATATACAAGCACATAAGAATACAGCCTATTAATATGATAATACGAGCTAATATAAACAGAATACGAAAACACGAGCTAATTGAAACACTTCTCGAGCTAAAAAAATAGAACCAGATTTGCAATACGTCAAATTTCATGATATAATAGGCACTTAAGATTATGAGGTATAATTAAAAGAATACGAGCTACAAAATACGAATATATAAGAAATATGAGCTAATGTAAAATGAATAAGAACTTAATACGGGCACTATTAATGTAAGAATGCGAGCTAATAGAAATATTAAGCTAAGAATACGAGCTAATGTAAAAAAATACGAGCTATTAAGATAACAATACGAGCTAATGTAAAAAAAACATACGAGCATATTAGAGGATCAAGAACTTACAAATACGAGCATATAAGAATACGGGTTAATACAATAAGAATATGAGTCAATGTAAGAAGCATACGGTCTAATAAGATAAGAATACGAGCTAATGTAAAAAGTATACGGGCTAATAACATAAGAATACAAGCTATTAAGATAAGAATATGAGCTAAAGTAACAAGAATATGATCTATGGTAAAAAAATACGAGTTAATATTAAAAGAATACGAGCTTCAACTATCTTCATATATTAGAAATATTGGATAAAAAATTTCTTCAAGATGATGCTCAAATAAAAAGTATAGAAGTTATTATAAAAATACATGTGTTTAAAATAATATTTTGACAGTGATGCGTAATATGTAAGTGTCTTTTCGAGACCATTGAATTGGAGGTACATGTTTCCGTTTCTATTGGAGTTTCATGCACTTTTAACGTTCTATGTTGTTCCGATGATGATACATATGATATTTAATTAGCCGTAAAAACAATCATACTTAAATTATTCTTTATATATGCTTATTATACTAAGCATTTTTAGAAGATTAACTATTACGATAATTATTTTGAAACCATGTCAAGATATTACCCGGGCAACGCCCGGGTATGAAATCTAGTTGATTATGAATTGTTAATGCAGTTCCATATAATTTCTATGTATAAAATCCACAATGGACATTCTTCATAATTACGAAAAATAAATGTATTTTTTATCGGTATATATGAATATTTTTATTAACACGGTTTTTTGTAGTGGTGGTCTTTAATTAGTTTTTGCATAAAGTAGTTTGATATTACATATCCTATATATCTTGTTTATTTACAATTAGTCGACCATTATATGAACATGATTTTAAATTTATATAGTTAATTTTTTGAAACTTAAGAGAAGCCTGACCATAAAAAAAAAAAAAAAAAAAAATTATTGGATTGTTACGGACCATATATTTGTTCAATAATTTAGGCAATTTCAATTGTATTGGATGTTTCCATTTTCATTGTGTTGAATTTTTGTTAGCAAGTTTCATGCATTTAAAACAAAAACTCTCAATGCCATATCTTTATATATTTATATGTACATAAATAAAACATATAACAATGAGGTTGCTTATTTCATAATAAAGTTAAATATGTAAATTGTTTAAACTTAATTGACTTATAGATTTAAATTTGTTTCGATCATTTTATTTCGTTTATCGACCAATTATATTTAAGCAGTTAGACCCGTATATTTTTAGACTTAATTTTGTTAAACATTTATGAACTTAGCTTATAATGAGAACTACTTTTCTTAATTGAACTTGTAAAAGCTTAAAATAATTGCTTGCCTTTTTTTTAGCTGTATCTATAAGAGATTAATATTTTTTAATTAAACTTATTTGAGCTTAACTCATCGGAAATGGATATGAATTAAACTAGACTTTTGTGAATTGAACTCAACTGAATTTATAAGCGGTGAAGCATACTTATATGAACTTAACTTATAAAAACTAAACCAATCTTTTTAAAAAAATAACTTTAAATTCAAAAGAATAGGATCGAACTGACATGGCAAAGCTTGTTTACCCCTAAATGGTTGCAAAAGGAGCCCGTGGTAAAATAGAACACACAATCAAGTATAAACTTGATAAAATTTCGTACATACTTTGTAGTTATATTGCACAAGTATTTCATTTTCAAATGAATGTTTATATAAGCATTTCCATTTCTATTTTGCTACTAATATTGAAGTAGTGAATAAACGCAAGATGTCCCACTACAGTCACTAATAAATAACATCACTATTGAATATTGATCCCCCTCCACTACCACCTCCATATAAATTGATTACTTGATCACAACCCTTATCAAACTCCCTCTCTACATCTTCATACTTTTTAACTCTTTCAAATTAAAACCTTCTTAATTTTAAATAATAAAATAAACCGATTTTCCAAACTCTTCTGGTTTCTTCACATACCCCTTATATAGATAGATCAATGTTCAGAATTTATTTATTTATTTATTAATATTAAAAATCCTCTAAGAAAACAACTCATGTGGATAAAGATTATATTAATATTAATTTTTAATCCTTATCATCATCAAAACTGTAATCACTTCCTAGAATTTCTCCTATTTTACGTAGTATCTCTAAGAATCTTCGTTTTTTATTCCTTTTAAGTTGTACGTAAACTCTTTTACCTCCAACATGGGAGCATAATCACTAATCACTAATACTAGTGTTGCTATACTACTATATAAACCTATAAACTACATACTCTTCCTTTGAGCGTCACTAACACATATTATACGCTCACAAATATATTTTTCGGGTTTATTTTGGATAACGCACGTTACGTTAATTATATATGGACCCTATGAAAGAAATGGAGGCCAAATTGGCACATGATCCTAGCCACAAGTCAACAGTCCGTCGTGTTTGGGTCCCCGGCCCAATTGTGGTTGGGGCGGGCCCAGCAGGACTAGCCGTGGCCGCATGCCTAAAGAAGCGGGGGATAATTCCGGGACTTATCCTAGAGAAATCGGAGTGTGTAGGTTCGCTTTGGAAAACCCGAACCTATGACCGCCTTAGACTTCACCTTCCCAAACAATTTTGTCAACTCCCATACCTACCATTTCCTGACCATTTCCCAACCTACCCTACTAAAGAGCAATTCACGAGATACCTTGACTCCTACGCCAAGGTATTCAACCTACAACCGGCCTTCGGGCGGTCCGTTGTGTGGGCCCGGTACGACCCAAGGCACGGCATTTGGCGGGTTAGAGTTGGAGCGAAAGATGAGAAGGAGGAGGTGGAGTATGTTTGTCAATGGTTGGTAGTGGCTACAGGGGAGAATGCTGAAGCCTTTGTGCCTCAAATTGTTGGAAGGGAAGATTTTGTGGGACCCATCATTCATTCTAGTGAATATAGGAGTGGGCATGAGTATAGTGGTAAAAAAGTGTTAGTTGTGGGATGTGGTAACTCTGGCATGGAAGTTTGCTTAGATCTTTGCAATCATAATGCTTACCCTTCTTTGGTTGTTAGGAATTCGGTAAGTATTTCCTCATAGAGTATCTTTGTTACTTAATTTGTCGTGTTGAATTGATTTTGAAGTAACCGTATCAGGAGGCGAGATTTAAACTATTAACTTTGTGCGTGAATATTTAAAATTTATTTTTTCAATTAAGATGGGCAGATGATAATTTTAACGGTAAAAACGAAATAAAAAAGGGTCAAGTCCCCATGACATAAATAATGGCTATTACCGATAATACCATAGATAATTTGATAAGTAGGTCACTTTCAAAAACGGGTATTATATAAAGAATATTTATTTTCTTGGTTACTTTAGAATAAAAGTTTTCCATTTTCACAACGACTTTTAGAATATCACATATTTAATTTCCTTTTGCAATTCTTAAAATATTTAATTAGTTTTAGGTATAACCTATCAACTATCAACATCTAAACGGGTTACATTGTACGAATTAATAAAAGTTGTGATAGATTCAAAGTTTGGTAGTCATTGCCATTGCCATTTGTAGAAGTTTGTTTGAACCAAATTAGTGTACCTAAGCATGAAAAAAGGTTACTAGTCACTTCTTAGAACAATAGAGAAATCCTTCACCTCCCCTGGCCTAGTGGGGATGGCATGTATCCATGTATGGAGTATGGACCATTAATATCGAATATTGTAGTAGTTTTGTAATGCTTTAATTAACTTGGCCTAAAACACTCTTAATTCCCCAATAAAATGATTTATGTTGGTTTATAAAAATATTACTTTTTCTAGTTAGGACACAATATCTTCAAATTAACTTGTAACATACTACCAATTGTTTCATCACTATGTGATTAAGTGTTGCTAATGTCAAAGGAATTGATTCCTAAAACTTTTTTTAGGAAAGTCGTTTCTAAAAGTTTGGTTGTTTGATGTTCGCGATATTTGAACCTTGGTTATGAGAACCACCTATCATGACCAAGATAGCTAGCAGATACGTCTCTCTTTAGACCAAAAAAAAAGCTTGGTCAACTTAACAACAACAATATTATCTCAGTATTTTAACGGCTTTCGCAAATTACAGGGATGTAAATTGCTAGTCATCATTGCCATTGCCTTTTTTGGGACTTTATTTTCATGTTTATGCATGTACATCATTTGACTATTACATATGAACAATAATAAAAAAAAAGTTAGGACTTTTGTGATTTTCTTTGATGTGATTATGTCATATGATTTTTAGTTTAATTTCTAATGATCTAATTATACATTAATTATACATTAATGATTACAGGTACATGTATTACCACAACAAATACTTGGTTGTTCAACTTTTGGATTATCAATGTCCTTACTAAAGTGGTTGCCATTAAAGTTTGTTGATCAAATTTTGATATCAATCTCTCGATTAATCCTCGGTGATACGGCGAAATTAGGTTTAATTAGACCAGCCATAGGCCCTCTTGAGTACAAAAGCATATCTGGCAAGACTCCGGTGTTGGATGTTGGCACATTTGCTAAAATTAAAGCTGGATTCATTAAGGTGAGGTCCTATACATTTTTGGAATTATCATAAATTCCGGAAACTAATTCGGCTTAAAAGGACAATACTCGAAAGAAATTGGCTTAGGATAAAGTAGATCATATATTGACACGATCAGAAACACAAACAATTTGGTTAAAAGATTATTCGAATAGAGATGACTTTGAAACAACACTAAGTCGCTATTTAAAACATAATCCATAACCAGTTGATCCGAATTAAAATGACTAAGTAGTCAAAATAACCCAATAATATTGCACCTTATATATTCAATTTGCACCGTCAATAATAGTTAATCTATCCCGTATTAAAGATTTATTCTATCGTATAAACCGTTGTTTATATCACTTGATATTTAATAAAATCATTGTTGATTTGGTATGCTCAGGTTTTCCCTGGAATTAAAAGATTAACACGTTCTGGGGCACAATTTGTTGATGATAGAGTTGAACATTTTGATGCCATAATCCTTGCCACTGGTTACAAAAGCAACGTACCTTCTTGGCTAAAGGTGGGCATGATTTTTCGTGTCATTTTTAACTTAATTTACAAAATGACTTTCGTGTATATGTATAGTTGATATTTAAACTGATAAAAATACACAAATTTTATCCAGGGTACGACAATGTTCTCGGAGGAAGACGGATACCCAGTTAAAGCATTCCCTGAAGGCTGGAAAGGTGAGAATGGCTTATATTCTGTAGGCTTCACTAAACGAGGCTTGCTTGGTGTATCACAAGATGCTATGAAGGTAGCGGAAGACATCGAGCGCGATTGGAATAGCAAAGCAAAGCCATTGATGAATCATAAATCAATGATCTAGCTAGGAAATTAAATTTTGTGATGGTGACGAAGATTTTTTAGGTGGGACTTTTATTAGGACTTTTGAATTAGCATGAGCTTAGAATTCAATTTGTGGGATTAAAGGAGCAATATGTATGCGTCTTGGGCATGGACTCTCACTCTCGCTTGTACATAAATGTGTGTGCATAATTCTAGGGGTAGCTTTAGGGATGTAGCTAGCTAGGAGAGATCCTAAATGATGTCGAATCTTAGCACCATTATTTTAGTCACAAATTCTTATTGAAGATGGATCAATTCCGTCTCCTCAAGAAGACGAACCAAAATATCATCATTTTAAGGACAAATGTGACCATGTGAAAGCAACCGTCTTCTTGAGCAGACGAATTGTCACCGTTTTCAACAAGACTTGTTGTATTTTAGGAGTTTATGTTTCACCGTTGTCTTAATTAATTCTTTGTGTATCTATTTTTCGGTATCCCAATTAATTTTGTACATTCCAATTTCATAAGTATTTTATAAGCTCTACAAATACACTTAGGCCCTGTTTTTTGGACTGAAACTGAACTAAATTGAACTGAATTTATAGGATCTGAACTGAACTTATAGGATCTGAACTGAACTTATAGGAACTGAACCGAACTTAACTTATAGAAACTGAACTGAATTTATAGGAACTGAACTGAACTTATTATAGGATCTGAACTGAACTTATAGGATCTGAACTGAACTAAACTGAACTTATAGCATCTGAACTGAACTGAACTTATAAGATATGAACTGAACCCAATTTATAAGATCCGAACTTAATTAACTTAATTTAATTTAAGTTAACTATTATTATTATTATTATCCAAGAGGGCATTCATAAAAAATAGTCTAAAAAACAAGGTAATATAAAATAGTCTCCACTTTATATACAATGGTTTGTTCATAGTTCATACATTATACTACGATTATATTACGATAAAAAATAATCCACACATTCGAATTTTTTTAACCATTTATTTCCATATTATCATAATCCTCATCTAATTCATCTTCATTATCAATATCACTGTCAACAAAGAATCCATAGCCTCGCCAAATATTTTTGACTATGTTGCTCCATACCTTATACACGACCTTCTTCTGCTTTTATCAAACATGCCCGAATCTAATATCGATCATGAATGTCGATGGTTGAAGTATTCTACCATTCCTTCACGCGGTCTATGCTTGTATTCAGGCATATGGCATCATGTTGAGTGTGTGTAAGATCGTTTGATATTAATGAGATAGTAAAAACGGATACAATTATTAATAATTTGTTCTTGTTTTTTTTTAAAAAGTGTATCGAATAATTAAAACGAAATGTTTTTTTATCGGTTGTTAAAATCATACTTCATATATGTAGCTTTTTTGAATTGAGTTTATATGAACTGAACTTATAGGAACTGAACTGAACTTATAGGAACTGAACTTAACTGAACTGAACTTATAGGAACTGAACTGAACTTATAGGAACTGAACTGAACTTATAGGATCTGAACTGAACTGAACTTATAAGAACTGAACTAAACTTATAGGAACTGAACTAAACTTATAGGAACTGAACTGAACTGGACTGAACTTATAGGATCTGAAGTGAACTTAAATTAAGTGACTTGGAGTTCAAAAGAACAGGGCCTTACACTTAGGAGTCCTCCTTAAAACAAATGGAGGTTTTATACTCCACGAAAATTGAGTTTTCAAAATATAAAGTAATTTATTTTCGCAGTACATTATTTACTCATTGCACTGCATTTTGCATGTTACTTTTCATTTCCATTGTTGATAAAAAGTAACATAAAATAAACCTAATTATCCGAGATTGGTTATCGGTCGTCACAAATGAGAATTTAATACCAAAAGACATTTGGGGAGATCTTAGCCTACTGGTTAAGAGTTAAATCTATTGTGACAATAGATCACAAGTTTGAATCCCCTTCCTTTGAATATTGTTCTTATATTGTGATCATTTGACATATCAAGAGTAACACTATAGCTCGTAAGGATGGAGTCTAGTGGTTAAAACTTGAGTGAAATTCTTAAAACACCCGGTTCAAGCCTTTCCAATAGCAAGATCTTACACTATGTCACGGGTGAGACTCGAAAAAAAAAAAAAAAAAACTGAGTAAAATTTATCATGTACTTGCAAAGTTGCAAACTTGCAATGATATGCGCTCTTAAAAGCCGTACTTCCCTCTCCCTTATTGAGGGGGGTATAACATTTGTTTTGAAAGATTGATGGCAAATTCAATATGGGATCCTCGCCGTAGAAAATGCATTTAATTGGTTCTACTATTTGATACTATGTGGTGTTCTTTCCCTTTAGAGAGATAGGTACGAAAACTATCACTTCCTGCCTTCAACTCTATTCTACTATTTTCAATTTTATACACTACTTACTACTTCCTATTTCCTACTTATATGTAATTATTTAATTCTGATTTCTCGCAAAAATATATTTATTTGTTTGGTTTGTTTTCACAAGCAAATTAAAAATATCTAACGTTTTCAATTTTTCCAAATACGTAGTTAACGATAATTATCGTGTAAAATAAGTGTTGACAAATATAAGAAATTAAAGGGGTGGCGTAGAGTTGAATGGAGAAACTATTTAAATTGTCAACGTAAGTAATCTGATCTGCACTACGGTTATTCTCTAAGCTAGTTCTAGTACGCAGTAGCTATCCAAGTTACTTATTTACATTGCTTATATAGGTTAATCCATCCCTTTTTATTAATAATGGTGTTAGAATATTTGTAAAAATGTCACATGAATGTGAAGGTCTTTGACGTTGGAGAAATATAAGAGAGGGATCGACAATATTAATCAAGGCGTCACCTCGCGTATTACCAGTTAGTTTGACAATTGAACCTCACATATAACTTAAAATAAAAGTTATATAATATAATACTTTTCTTTATATATATAAATAAAGATACCATGATACATCTTACTGCAATATATAATTAAAAAGTAAATCACATATTACGATAATGTTTAATAATCTATTTCCATCTTATCATCATCCTTGTACTTTACCCGTCTTCATTTGAGCTTCCACTATCAAATCCATTATCTCGCCAAATATTTTTAACTATTTCCATGTTATCAACCTCCTCTTCACTGTTTTAATAATCTATTTCCATAAAATATAAAGTTTAGAACATTTTTTTTTGAATTTAACTTAACTAATTTTTACTTAACTTAACTTTTTTTTTCTTAACTCAATTTTACTGAACTTAACTCAATTTTACTAAATTTAACCTAAATTAAATAAAAAAAAGTATAGAAGAATAGGATCTTATACATTGTTATCCCCGACCAAAACCTCAATTTACACCAAAAGAAATAATTGTGGTGAAAATTGTTAGTAGTTGGTAAAAAGAAGAATGAAAACCAAAGGGAAAAAAGTAGCAGGCCAGAAGGGAGTGAAAATGAAAGGGAATTTATAGGACAAAGGCCAATTATTTGTTGGGCCCCTTGAAATTGGACTACTGAACTTATTTTGTGCCAACTATACGAAGAAGAAAAACCTAATGAAAGGGAAACTATACGATGCTGAAATCTCTTGTGTCCTTTCTTTCTCTTAACCCCAATATTCTCGTATATTATCAAAATCTTCTATCACTGATAACTAACTATCATCGGTCGGCATAATCCCTACCTATTCCAATTATTTCCCCTAGCTCTAGCCTCTAGAGGCCTAGACCTAACTCATTTTGTACGCAGATGGTATCATTTATGACTGCCATAAATTTGTCACGTCTTATAACTGGACATGACAATGGATCCCCCTATTCAGATCTACCGAACCCTATATCCAAGGGTAGAATATGAATCTCATTATTTTAGATCTTTAAAATACGAGTCAGACTCATATCCTTATACGAGTATGAGGGTCGGATCTGGATCTCACCACTAAGATCCAGATCTCACCCTTGGATTCTCTTTTAATTTCTACAATAAGGGTAATTTTTAGATATAATGGAAAAAAGAAAGTATTAGTGTTTAGTTTGTTTGAACAATTAGTTTTATTATGAATTGTTTAAATTATAATTATTTTGTGTTTGTAAACCTTATTTGTAAGTTGCTATAAGACTTTTTAACACGTTGTACACTCTTTTTGTTTCTTGCTTTTTGTTTCTTGTGTACTATGATTTTAAATCGGTGAAGCTAATAGAGGGTAATTCGACTAAAACATCGTCTCTAATTGACAAGTAAAAGTGAAATAGTGTATAGTAGTGACTTGGTGGCGGTTTCATTTGAATGATATGTATCGTTGGAGATTGACGGATCTGAATTTTACCCAAATCCTTAGGATACGGATATGGATCTACAAATTTCGGACCCTAACGATAAGGGTAGGATCTGGATATATCAGCCCTCCCTTCATTATATAGGAGTTGGCACATATCGTTAGACATATGGTTTACAAATTACAAGTGGATCCACCTTAATAAATATAAAAAATATTTTATATATCTGGTTCCGCCCACTTATAAGTCAGGACTGTATCAATTAAAAGGAATAACACATACTTGGGTTTTCATTCATTAACTCATACCACTTACTTACCTCTAACACGAGTTCTATCCTCTATTACCTCGATGAAGAGAGCTTAAACTAGTTAATAATAAAACTCATACATCTCATTATGGCGTGTCTCTTCTTAACTCAATGATACACAAGTTAAGCTATTTAGTCATGCTACCACCTTAACTTCATCATATTTCTAACACAACTGTGTCAAATGTATGTAAACAATCACATATGTTCCACGTCATAGCCATTCAATCCTTTCAATTCCCACGTCAAACCATTATCAGATTATTATCTAATGCCTTCATAGTGAGAATTTATAGCATATAAATTTATATTATCATGATTCTTCTGTATAAATCTCTTCTTATATAAGCATAAATTAGGCGACCGATATCATCCATAACATAGAGTCATTCATATAAATATGTATACATTAGAACTTATAGATAGATCCCACATGTCACACATAAATTGACAACTAGACAAAAATCCATTTCAAGCAAAAGTACTATACACGTCGTGATTATCGTCATGCTTAAGCAAGCTAAACAACATAAACGATTTAACATGTCGCCAGGTATGCCATTCATAAATTACATTTCTTATATATAGGTCGAAACTGAACTTAAATTATTCATAGAATAATGTATTGTACTTATCAACCATATTAGACATGTTCTCATATACCAAAGACCGTATCGCTTAGAAGTCAGTTACTTACAACATCCTAATATATTTTAGTACAATTGTCATATGCATCATAATTACTAACTTATTAGTATATTCCCTCATAACCTATAACATAATTCCTAACAACTCATTATCAGTTACTCATGTCATCATGTAAGTTACCGATTCATGCTATCCTTCGCGGGTATCCATATCTCTAGAGATGCCATACTAACTTCACATAATCATATAATCCTTTGATGTCAATATATATATGTCACATGTTATAATCGCCCCAAATCAAATACTTGAAACTATTGGAGTAAATGTCCTCCACAGTGTGTGATTATTTGAGTAAATCTTTTACAAGATCACACAGGGATACTTACACTAGTACAGAAATGACTTTAGGCATGGACAAATGGCAACGGTCATTAAAAAAACCCGTTGCCAATTAGAAAAGGCAACGGTTGTTAACAACTGTTGCCATAGATAGGGAAAAAACTCATACGGCAACGGTCCACTCAGGAACCGTTGCCATATGTGTTTTGTATACACATTTAAGGCAACGGTTTTGTAATGACCGTTGCCATTTCTTGAACTAAAATTTGGCGCTAAACTGAAAATTTAGGCGCCATATACAATATTACCTAAAATCGTAAATTATATTACTCCTATTCCAAAAAGTTATACTAAAATATTAATTAAATAAATTAATACTACTCCTACTCCTAATACATAACACTGCTCCTAAATAAAGTAATAAATTAATACTACTCCTAAATAACAGTGTTACGCTCGCCTCTTTCGTTCATCAGTTTCGCTGTCTATTTCGTTTATCAAGTTCATCAATTTCGCTCTCTTCTACATCAATTTCGCTCTTCTTTATCAATTTCGCGTTATTAATATTGTTACTGCTCCCATCAGGAAGAACCCTAATTCTGCGCAATCAGGTATTTTTTGCTTAATTTGGTATATGTATTGAATTCTTTGCTTAGTATGATTTCGGGTAAGTTTAATTCGGCTTATTTGTAATTGATTGTTAATGTAATTGATGGGTATTTTTGGTTATGTTGATGTATATTTATATGTAATTGATTGTTAATTTGTTCAAATATGCAACCAACCTTTAATTGTAACTGGCCTTCCAACCGAGAGCTATATCCCATGTTTGTGGGATTTTGGTATTTTCATGTTAGACAATTTCAGTAGCTTCAAACCGAGAGCTATATTTATAGCATTTGATCACTTATGTAAATACTCCATGTGGGATGTGAAATTGTGAATAGTTTGGTTGATAATGACTTTACGTAATCTGTGAATGAAGTCTATCAGAACTTGAATATGGTATTAGTGCCATTAACTCTATCCTGAACATTCGACTGAGCCAAATTTTTAGCCTTCAAAATTTGAAGCCCATCATCTGTATCTTAATGCTCCATGTATTTATATGACACAAAGTTGTGTTTAAGATATATAAATTCGTGAAGTAATGTCCTTTTGAGTTTATAATACCCCTAATTTCGCTCTATTAAGACGGAGTTCAATTTTTATTCACTATTGAATATTAGCAAGTTAATCGCAATGATGAGGTGTACTAAGCAACTATAGAAGTACAAGAGATAATCTCATTCGAAAAATAGGGCTGGCATTCTGATGTAATATTTGGAATTACTAGCCTATCGTGATTATTTAAAATTCTTTTTACCGGAGCTCAGTTACTTGTCATTCATGTTAAATTGCATAGATAGGAGTAAAGAGTAATGCTGATCAATGGAATTTGAAACTCTTGATCAAATAAATGTATCATGGCTGATTTACGGTTCTTTGCTCAGTTGCTGTGCTTTTAGTTCCCTTCAATATGGACTCTAAGATCACAACAGCAGTATTATCATAGCCGCTGTCGTACCGTAGAAATCTCTTGTTTTTTGATGTACCTAGATGGCTGATATTTTTGTTAATGGACTGTTCTTGAGGCACTTGTTGATTAATTAAGTTGTTCTTTGATATTTTTAGTGATGGACCGAAGTTGGATGTATAATATGAAACGCTCTACTCTCGAGTTTAGGATTTTAGTGAAGGAGATATTTGTGAAATGTGCTGCCGAGAATGCATTTAAAAAAGGAGAGACGCGCATACTATGCCCTTGCATTGATTGTGAAAATTTAAAGAAAGTTCTAACAACTGATATATGTGTCGAGCACTTAGTTTTACGAGGGTTTATGAGAGGCTACACACGTTGGAGATTTCATGGAGAGTCAATCGTTCCCACTGAAACTGGAGAAGAGAGAGCAACATATGTTATTGGTGTTGATGATGATATTCAAAGGGATCGGATAAATGACTTGATTGAGGACGTGCAAGGTAATTTTGAGGATGACCAAAAAGCTTTAGAGAGTTTGCTTAGTGATGCAGAGAAACCTTTGTATCCTAACTGTACCAAATTTACTCGACTATCTGCAGTTATGAACTTAATGTCTTTAAAAGTGGAAAATAAGTGGAGTGATAAGAGTTTTACATCGTTATTAGAACTCTTAAGTGACATACTTCCGGAAGATAATGTCCTTCCGAAATCCACTTATGAGGCTAAGAAAGTTATGTGCCCAATAGGTTGTGAGTATGAAAAACTTCATGCATGTCCAAATGACTGCATTTTGTATCGCAAGAAATATAAGGATTTACACAAGTGTCCAAAATGTGGTACATCACGATATCGAGTAAAAGATAGGAACGATGATTCTCCACAAAAGAAAGGGTCTGCAACAAAAGTGGTTTGGTGTTTATCTATAATACCAAGATTTAAACGATTATTTGCTAATCTGGTTGATGCGAGGAACTCTTGGACATTAATCGTCTACAATCATATTTTTGGTCCAAAAGTGCTTTCAAGCTTTTGTTTGATCTTGTCACTGGTTGATTTGTTCTGCTTATTTTACCGCTTTCTACTTTTTGGGAATGATGAGTAATGTCAGTTGTCTTCTGCCTTTTCAATTTACTCTTCGTAACTGACTTGTCGCTTGTCTCTGACTCATTTTTCTGCAGAGGATGGAAGTTAGAAACAAATGAAACACAAAATAATAAAGGGATAATAAATATCAGTTAAATCAGTGTTTAGTTCACTTAGGGAGGAAGGGGATGACCATTGCTTGGAAACTGAACCCGTTTTAGAACCCCCGACTGTCGGAAATTTGGAACAGTTTTGTACGAATCAGGGGTCTGATGGGGCTGGGGTTTCTGGAATTGCTGCTGATACTGGGTCAATTGGGATAGGAAATGTACTTTCTGATGCGTTATTAGTACTGGGTAATGAAGGTCTGGAGTTTAGCGGAGTCGAAAACCAAACTGCTCCTGTCCATTATTTGCATTAAAGAGTTTGTACCCTCCCTTTTTCTCTTACCTTAACGGTGAATAACCGTGTATACTAGCAGCACACCAGGAATGCAACAAATTAAACATCAGCCCCTCTACCAACTTTGCTCAAAAAATACAACCAGTTCTGGCATACGGCTTACCAGCCGCTTACCAGTTCTGGCATACGGCTTACCAGCAACAAATAAAACTAAAGTTAGCAAAACTAAAGTTGGCATTGCAGGGTTTCAGCCGCTTACCAGGCCAGCAACATTACAGCTCAAAAAATACGACCGCTGTGCCATTTAAAAAGCTTTTGTTGGTTTAAAAATACGACCAATTGCATCCGTACACATACACATACATAACAAGTCACTGCCCGTACACATACACATACTGAGATGCGATGTATGAGCAAAGCTCATAAGACCCAAAACCTTCGATACTGAGATCAATTAAACCACCAGCACTACGATCGACAGCATTGAACATCATCTTCTCATACTCAATTATATTCAGTTAATATTTACAAATTGTGATGCCATAATTTCATTTACTAAGAACACTATACTCCTAAATCAAGTTCAAATGGCTTAAAAGGTTATGACAGGTATTTCTACCCCTAATGCTACTAAAGTGACAACATATTCTGCACTATTCCCTTTTCTTTTGTTCAATAAGACAATCACAGCCAATACAATCACAGCCAATACAACTCAACATCAGCAATAAACAGACACAGCGGGCAGGAATTAGCATCTAGTGCAGGGGAATCAATGCAGAGGTTTACTGACACTTAACTTGATTTCAAATTTATATTGCAGAGGTATGGTTGAGCTTCTGGTCTGAGGTTCACTATAATTCACTTTACGAAATACGAGGTTTGTCCCTTGTAAAATTTCAAATCATTCTCTACAATGCAGTAGGTTTGTTCCAGAATTCTTCAATATATATGTTCAGGTACAGTTCAGTTCAGTAACGTGCAACACCGTAACAACGTAAGGAAAACAGCAATTCATACCTTTAAGGAGCGTAAGGTGATTAAATTCTTTGGCCAAAACAGAAATGAACCAATTGCATCACCAATAGTAGCAAATTCATCAGTTGGCAGAGGTAATGCCGTCTCCTCCTGATTTTCCATGATAACGTAAACGCACACCCTTAAAGCATCTGCTCCAATTCTTTGACCGTGACAAACTGATGCCTCACTGGAGCTCTTGAAAACTCGTCCTAGTGCAACCTTCTTCTTTTCACCATCTTCCACAGCTAGCTCGCATTCAAAGCCCTTAGGAAAGCATGAAAAGACAAATAGCGCTTAGAAATTGAAAGGCTACAATTTGTAATAAGTATCAGCGCTAATACAAACACATGTACCTTCTCAGGTATCTCATCAAATGGGTCAGGATAATCATCATGATGACTATCATTCCCAGTTTTGCAAGTCGTCTCGACCTCAGCAGCGACCTTCTCATTATTTTCAATAGTTTGCGAACTACTAGCATTCCCATTTGTCCTTATATGTTCCATGTCTTTATAGATATCTGCCCTCACTTTTTCTGTGATCTGTTGGGTCAAGTTCTCCAGAAACTCGGATGAAATTTCTCCCTCACCTCTTTTTCTTTTGCATTGGCCAAAGTAATGTCTATGACCAACTCGACCTCCAATTCCTCTTACACGACCATAGTGCTCAGGAGTTCCCAGTGCTTTTGTTAATTCATCATCTTTACCATTAGGTACAAACTCTCCTTTCTTCACCATTTCATTCAACACATGCTGCATGTATACAATAATTGATTACACAAAACATATATAAATAGCATGCAATATATATATATATATATATATATATATATATATATATATATATATTATTAGTAGTGCTAGAGAATGGAAGTACTCACAATGTCATTAATTTTTTTGGCTGTTTCAGAATTTAGAGTTTTACCATCTTTGCCTAGTCTTCCCTCAATCCACAAGTCACCTCGTTTTATAACAGTTGGGGCTTGACTGTTTTCCCCTCCATCAGTGTCGACTTCTTTCATTTTCAATTTTTCTTCCAACTTCTGCCTTGTTCTGCGATATCCTCCACGTGACATTCTGTGGGGGTAAATGTTCTTCGACTGAACCGCTGCAGCAGCTTTACTGATAGCCTAATAAACAGAATTAATCCACATCTCTTATCACATAATTAGTCAAAATATAATTATTCTGCCTGAATTTCCTGTTACTTAATTAGTCAAAATATAATTATTCTACCTGCCAAGGTACATTGAATAACTAATCTAATGAAGAGTTCAGTTGTGACGATTCGCAACGTTCTGATACACTACTGCAGACTCAGTGCATCAGTTCTGGTGCTGATGCATGACTGCATTGTATTGCTTATTGCTCATATGATCAGATGACTATGTTAGCTAGTAAGGATAAATAAATCATTCAGAGTTCTTAAATTTGGTCTGTGGGTCGAGGAGACGAGAGAGCAAGAAAGTACGAACTAACTAGCAGCGCAGCCTCAAATACTTTATAGTCTAATTTGACAGTTAAATGTCCACGTTCAAGTATCATCTACTAAAACAAATATTTTTTTTCTATTACATGAGGCCTGAAACGGGGTTTTAGAACCCCGGCCTCTCAAATTAATTCGACAACCCTGCTATATTGCTATTCATCTCGTTTTGAGAGAGGTTTCGGAGTTTTTGTAACTTCAGTACTGTTTTTGTTGCAGGAATGTAGTAGCATTGGGAATAGGCAGTGTTATATTGGGCATAAATGTGGGTGAGAAGAATGATGCACGGGCAGCAGCGAAAAGACCACCACCGCGGCCACCGACTGAGAAGAAGGATCCAAATGTGAATGGGGTATTGGCCAAAGTTATAGCTAGTAAGAAGAGGAAAGAAGCCATGAAAGAAGAGATGGCTAGGCTAAGAGAAAGAGGGAAGAAAGTTGAGGAGTAGCAATTTTATTTCATTAATTCAGGGAACATGTAATGTGTAATAGATCGATTGCATTTAGTACTCGATTTAAATAACAGCTGAAAAGTTTGCGCAACGTTTAATACATACCCAAATACAGGTTTGTTACTTGCTTGAAATAAAACCCAATTTCCTGAACATGACCTAGAATCCTAATAAGCTGACAAACAGGATTGCTTAAAGCAGTGCCACAAAAACAAAATCACTATCTAAATTCTAAATAAGTGCGATTACTAAATCCATGGTTTTTTCCAAAAACAAACAGGATGTTGTTTCACATTAGAGAGCAAATATGATTGCTTAAAGCATTGCCACAAAAAGGAGGACGTTCAGCAGTTTAAGATGCTAAGATCCCATAAAAGACAAACAAGTCCTTAATATGAACAAGGGGAGAAGTAATACCAGATTACCAGGAAGCATTGCCACAAAAAGGAGGACGCAATGAAGAAAAAATGCACGAGAGCTCAGTATTAGGTCTCTTTGAATAGCTACCCCTTATTGCTTGCTAACTAATATTCATGCTACATCATGGGTGAAAGGCACCTATTTTTGTTATAACATGAAATAAAATAATTATAAAAGACATGTCAAGTACTCACTTGAAATTCTTCTGACATGCGCCTTTCTTTAAACTCCTTCCATACCTCCGGAGAAATGTAAGGATACTTCTTTGTCGGATCAGTCTCTTCTTGCAACTTTCTTTTCTTAGGTGGTTTTCTGTGCACATACAAAGTGGTCAACTTTGACTTAAAGTTTGTCCATGTAGCATTTGCAATGCCGATAACCTGCTTCTGCTTTGTCTCTGGAATGTCGAAAACAGTCTACAAAAAGAAAATAACAACAACATCAACCAAATTAAACTGAACAAGTGCGCAATCATACCCCATATCAGTACAGATTAGAGCATGAAAACGAAAGCTTAGACATGCTTGTAGGAATAATGTAATGATCATCTTACCTTTACATCATCCCAAATCTTCAGTTTAACATCCTCGGTCACATCCTTCCAGGTAGGAATAATGATAGGCACTTTCGAGCGTCCAAGTAGCCCAACATAACTCGTATACTTGGAACCAATCTTCCCAATTGGGAGACCATCATTATCAAAGACAACTGTTAGCTTTTTCCCTTCATCACGTAATGTTGTTATCTCCCTCATAAGCACTACGCTTTTGCTCTTTCGTTCACGTTGTTTACTAGGAGATAATGTTGGTACTGAAGACATGATTACCCTGCATCAAAATATATTACAATGACGAATAATAAGTATATCAGATCAGCAGACTTTAAAAGCTAATTAATTCATCAGAAGTGCTAGGACTAGCAGAATAAAACCAGTGAACAAAGGATAAAAACATTAGCATGCATTAAAATGATGACATTGTCTTAAAAAGAAATACATTGTATGATCTATAAAATATTACTAACAATTACATAAACAACCAAGGTCTATAAATAAAGACAGTAAAACAAACTAGCTACTGTTTTTAGGGGGATCAACATATAACCCTTCCTTATGATCATCTCGTAGATAAAAGTCATCTATATCTTCAGTAGTCGGATCAGACGACATTCCAGAAGAGAAAGGAGGCAATTCATCATCCACTTCATCCGTTGCTACCTTACCCACAAACTGCTTCTTACCAAGAAGGACAATCGACCTACTCGCATCCGCTGAATCTTTAATATAAAAGATTTGTCTTGCTTGACTAGCCATAATGAACGGCTCTGATTTGTACCCTTCTCGTGCAAAATCAACCAAAGTGAATCCCATCTTATCAACTCGAACACCCCTATAATGATCAACCCACATACAACGGAAAACAGGTATCCTAAACTCAACATAGTCTAGCTCCCAAATTTCTTTAATGACCCCAAAATATGGCTGAGTACTAGCAACACTCGTTGACATAGCCATCAAAGCCACTCCACTATTTTGCATAGTACTTCTATCATCTTGATCCTTAGTGTAAAACGAATACCCATTGATGTCATAACCTTGATAGGTTAAAACATTCACAGCAGGTCCATGGGCTAACCACCTTACCTCATCAGATACTTTTTCACGGTCATTTTCCAGCTCAATATCTACCTCCTTACTGAACCATTTAACAAATGCGCGATTATGCTCCATTGCTAACCACCTTTCTTCTTTCAAAGGGTTTTGAGCACTTAAAAGGGTTTGATGCTTCTCTAGATACGGATGCACATCGACCATGTGTTGGAGAATATATAAGTGAGCTTGATCAAGGATTTGTCGATCAACAGTGACTACATTTCTGCCCAAAGTACCTTGTCCCTCTATTCTTCCTTCATGTCGATATGTCGGAAGCCCAATAGATTCAACATCGGACAGGTAGTCATTAACAAACTCAAGCGCCTCTTCTGCCACATACCCCTGAATCATACAACCCTCTGGCCTGTTTTGGTTTCTTACATAGACAGCTAAGGGTTTCATATATCGCTCAAAGGGATACATATTTCTTAAAAATGCAGGTCCACAAATCTTAATTTCCCTCACCAAATGTACTACTAGGTGCTGCATTATATCGAAAAAGGAAGGAGGGAAAAACATCTCAAGTTCACACATAGTAGTAATAAGATCTCGTTGTAATGTATTCAAGGTATCCGAGTCAACAACTTTGCTAAATATTGAATTGAAGAAATAACAAAGTCTAATAATAGCTATCCGAACATGATTAGGCAGAACTCCACGAATCGCTACTGGAAGTAATTGTTGCATTAAAACATGACAATCATGTGATTTCAAACCAACCAGTTTTAACTCCGCCATATTTACAAAATTACTTATGTTTGAAGAATAGCCTTGAGGTACCTTCACCCCATGTAAACATTCACACACACTTTGTTTCTCATGTCGTGACAAAGTAAAACAAGCCGGGGGTAAATAGGTTCTTGACCCTCTAATTTCTGGTGCTAATTCTGGTCGTATTTTTTGAGCAACCATATCTTCTCTAGCTTTGACACCATCTTTGGTTTTACCAGGGATATTGAGAAGTGTGCCAATAAGGCTTTCACAAACATTTTTCTCCACATGCATGACATCAATACAATGTCTCACCGACAAATGTTTCCAATATGGTAAATCCCAAAATATAGACCTCTTTTTGTATAATGTACCATTATTTGGCCTCTTATATGGCTTACCAAAATTATTTTCAATGTTTTCACTTTCTCATAAACCTCTTTCCCACTCAAAATTTTTGGAGGGTTTCTAAGTTCTTGTTTCCCATTAAATGGCTTCATTTTTTTCCTATAAGGGTGTGAGCGGTGGAGCAACCTTCGGTTACAAAGGTAGACATTATTTCCTCCATGAGCTAAACGATCGGAAACTGTATCCTCCTCACAAATTGGGCAGACTTTAGCCCCTTTCACAGTATAACCAGATAGGTTACCGTATGCCGGGAAATCATTAATGGTGCAAAAGATCATGGCACGTAGGTTAAAAGTCTCACGACGATATGCATCATATACCTCTACCCCTTCATCCCACTATAACTTCAAATCATCGATCAATGGTTCTAGGTAAACATCTATATCATTTCCAGGTTGCTTAGGCCCCGAAATAAGTAGTGACAACATAAGATATTTACGCTTCATGCATAACCAGGGAGGCAAATTATAAATTGTTAGCAAAACCGGCCACGTACTCCACTGACTACTAAGATTACCAAACGGATTCATACCATCCGTACATAGTCCAAGCCTTAAATTTCTAGCCTCGGTTCCAAATTCAGGAAATATATGGTCTATGGTTTTCCACCGAGTTGAATCAGCCGGATGACGAATTTTGTCATCTAATATTCTACCATCACCATCAGCATGCCACACTAAGTTTTTCGCATCTTTCAACTTCGCAAATAGTCGTTTAAATCTAGGGATAATGGGAAGATACCACAAGACTTTAGCAGGGACTCCTTCTTTTTGGGAATTTTTTTTCGACAACTTGTAACGTAAAGACCCACACTTTGGACATTTGTCTAAATCTTTATAATCTTTTCGAAATAAAATGCAATCTTTCGGACATGCATGTATCTTTACATAATCAACTCCCATTGGACACAAAATCTTCTTAGCATCATAAGTATGCTTAGGGAGTTCATTGCCATCTGGTAAAATCTTACCCAACAACTCAAGCAAACTTGTGAAACTCTTATCACTCCAACCATTTTTCGCCTTCAAACTATATAATTTTAAAGTTGCGGATAGACGACTGAAAGTTGAACCTGGGTATAGGGGTTTAATTGCATCACCAAATAGATTATCAAACACCTCAATTTCATCCGGGTCTTTGGTGGATTGTTTCAAATCATTAAGAAGATCGTCTACTCTATCAAAATTTTCATCCTCTCCCTCGAAGTCGCTTTCATCCTCCAAATTACTAAACAAAGTTGGCAATACATCCTCCCCATGCCAAATCCATCTTGTATAACTTTTATCAATACCATTGCATAAAAGGTGACTTTTCAATTCTACAGCGTCAAAGTACTGATTATTACCACATTTAACACATGGACAAAAAATTTGTTCGACATCCTCCGCATTATTAACAGCATGTCTAACAAATTCTTCCACCCCTTTACTATATTTAGGATCTAAACGATCGGCAAACATCCATTCACGATCCATAATCCCAATCTGCGGATGAAATTGAGGTGTTATTAATACACTTTCGAAATTAATTCACTAAAATAAATGGTTAAGAGCTCAGCCCAGGTTTTGACCTACCAGTAAGACCGAATTTTGTAACAGAATTAGAACAACTCGAAGCCCAAATGGTTATATAGCAATGACTACTAATAAAAGTAAGGGTTGCTAAACTAAGCTAAGAAAATAAGGAGTCCAGGGAGAATTAGAGGGAATAAATAACATATGTTGTTATGCTGAAAGGTTCTGAAATTATGTAATTCGAAATTAATCTATGTTAAGCTGATGGTTCGTTAAAGCTAAAACCTTAAAACGCTTAAATAAGAGAAACACACATGCATAACATCTGAATATATGCATAATATCTGAATATAGGACAATAAAGTAAACAAGCATCAGAAAGAATACTTATACTATATGAGAGTCAAGCATCTGAATATATGCATCATAATATATGACAATAAAGTAAACAAGTATCTGAATATATGCATCATAATATCCTAAGCATACAGACCCATACTATATGAGAGTCCTAAGACTTTCTAATTTAATCGAGACCGCTGTCGTCACTTCTACTTGGCATTGGACTCAAGCCGGCTTGGCTTTCTACCGGAGTCCCCTTCAGGTTCCAAGACTGAAGAAAGATGGAAAATATATGTTTCAATTCCTACTATGTAAAGCCTTTTCAGCTCACAATTATATTCAGATATATAATTATATACTACATATCAGCCAAATACAAATATTAATGCAAAGAAAGATTTAATCACATTAGTTTGCATGATCTAATGATGCATCCAGCCCGAGGAATTAGCCCATTCACTGTGATTCCTGTCGGAAAATATCAGAGTCGCAATTTTTGATTGATCATAAACAGAAAGGTTTTCATGACCAAGGCATAATTTTGTTCAGCATGTTAACTTCATTCAATCTTGATGAAAAGGAACTAAGCTTCTCACCAAGTATACAAGATACGGGTATATTTTCTGTCATGTCCTTCTAAGAAAATTACTGGTATATCATCATCGTAAACCCCCAATTTAAACCCTAATTAAACCCCCAATTTAAACCCTAATTAAACAAATACAGAACAAATACACCTTACATCGTTCAATCATCATCGTTCAATCATCATCGTGATTCATCAAAATAACAAAACAAATACAGAAAATAACCAATTAAACTAAGAAAAATAATTAATTTAACTAAGAAAATTACCTGAAGAATGAACGAACTGAATGAACGAACGAAGGACGAACTGAATGAACGAACTGAATGAACGAACGAAGAACTGTTGAATTTTTTTGACGGGAGACGAACTGTTGAACGCAGGAACGAACGAAGGACGACGAACAGTATTTTGCGCGAGGGTTTATTTTGATTTTATGTTTTTTAATTTGTAATTTTATTGAACAGTAGTTACTCCGTATATGTTGTATTATGAATAATAACAGTATGTTTATTATATTTCATGATCTGATGAGCGAGGGTTTATTTTGCGCGTAATTTTTCAACAACAATTCACATCGGCTTAAATAAATAACTGATGTCCTTCATCAATTAATGTACATGGGTTGTCATTTAGTCTGATGTGCATTAAAATCAATACTTATGGACATAGGTTTGAATTAGAAACCGATGTCCTTTACTTTATAAGGACATCAGATTTTTGTAATCAACTGATGTGCAAATTAATTACATCAGATTTTTCCAAAATATGATGTCCATTAGCCGATGTCCTTAAGGGTTTCTGTAGTAGTGGATATTGTTCAAACTTGAAAAATCTTGTTTCCAAGAAAGATTTACGGCTGATTGGACTGAAGTCTCATGATAATCATGTGCTAATGCACCAATTTTTACCCGTGTTAATCTGGTCTGTTTTACCAAAATCTGTGAGAGTTGCTATTAGGAGGTTGTGCTTTTTCTTTAATGCAATATATAGCAAGGTGATTGATCCTGACACACTGGACAAGCTGCAAGCTGATATTGTTGAAACCTTGTGTCAACTGGAGATGTATTTACCCCCTTCTGTCTTTGATATTTCGGTGCATTTGGTTGTTCATTTGGTTAGAGAGGCTAAACTTTTGGGGCCCGTACACTTAAGAGATATGTTTGCATTTGAGCGATATATGGGAGTTTTGAAAGGGTACACGACCAATAGATATAGGGTAGATGCTAGTATTGTCGAAGGATACATATCAGCAGAGGTTATAAGATTTTGCACCGATTATCTTGCTGGTGTGCAACCGTTTGGGCTACCAAAGTCTCGACATGAAGGGAGGCTTGAGGGCAAAGGTACTATCGGAGCAAAATGGGTATCACTTAATTCTCAAGAGCTAAATGATGCTCACTTTCTTGTCTTACAACATCTTACAGAAGCTCATCCTTACATAGAGGAGCACATGAGAATATTGAAGTCAAATTATCCTAAAAAAATGACAAGTGGTTGGTCCAAGAACACAACAGATCTTTTATGAAATGGTTTAGGGTTAAAGTAGTTGCCGAGTTATCGTGTACACCAAATGGTGTTGGTGAAACTGTTAAATGGTTAGCTTATGGCCCTAATAATGAAGTAAAGTCTTATGAAGGCTATGATATTAACGGGTATTGTTTTTATACTCAGCGTCAAGATAACAAGAGTACAATGCAAAATAGTGGAGTTACTTTAGTAGCTTCCTCTACTGAATTTAACAGTGGCACACCTAGTTGTAGTCAAATGTCATATTATGGGATTATTGAGGACATGTGGGAACTTCAGTATACAACATTCATGATTCCATTTTTTAAATGCAAGTGGGTAGAAAATACGAAAGGAATTCGTGTAGATGAGTATGGCTTCACATTGGTTGATTTTAGTACTCAAGGTTGCAAGAATGAGCCTCTTATTATGGCTTCACAGGCAAAACAAGTATTCTATATTTCGGATCCATCAAATGATAAGTGGTGTGTTGTACTTCAAGGCAAGAGACGCATTCTTGGAGTGGAAGATGTAGTGGATGAGAAAGAATATGATGAATTTGATGATATTCCTCCATTTTCAGAGGGTTTGCCTTCAATGCCCGTTGAAAATAACTTGGAAACTAATTCTGCACGAGTTGATCATAATGAGGGTACCTGGGAAGATATATAGAGATCGAAACTGAACTACTAACTTCTCTTTTTGCTTAATATATATACACACATTTAAACTTGCTGCAGTCAGTATATACCTTTTTAATGTGTTACCCTTTGTGACCGTATAATAAACTATTTTTCGTCATGGGAATGACATTCTTAATTATTGTCTGCCCATTTAGTTTTGAGTATTAGATTTGTATTGAACTCACTGCTTCATTAATTCTAATGGATGAGATGGCCACGTTGGCTTTTAAATAAATCAGGCGAGTAACTTATCCTATGATTATTTTTTTTTTGGTCAGAATGTGATATTACTTCATAAACAAAACTGGTCAATGTATAGTAACTATCCAAGAAAGCTTGTTGTGTATATTGTGACAGTATGGAGTTATCCTCTCTGGTCTGTGACCTGATGCACTTCATTACTGGTTTAAAACTACTCCTTTTATTTTATGTAACAACCCGAACCACCACGGTCGTAACATACTCCAATAAGATGGGAGGTATGCCTTTGGGCCAAATTATTTGTCCTCACTTAAGCCCAAAAGCACAAGACCTTGTTACTAAGTTGTGGGTGGAAGCTATTATAAACATATCACAAGCCTCACATTCTACCGATGTGGGACAAATCTCCACATAATCTCATACTTGGGTGTTACAAACCACCCCACTTAAAGAACACAACGTCCTCGTTGTGCCTCAAACTTGACCACAACCAGGGCCAGAATCCTCCCCCGCTAGGTGTGTGACCCGGGTACTCCCGACCACAGGCTCACCACACGGTCGTAGGGTCGCTCTGATACCTATTGTAACAACCCGAACCACCACGGTCGTAACACACTCCAATAAGATGGGAGGTATGCCTTTGGGCCAAATTATTTGTCCTGACTTAAGCCCAAAAGCACAAGACCTTGTTACTAAGTGGTGGGTGGAAGCTATTATAAACATATCACAAGCCTCACATTCTACCGATGTGGGACAAATCTCCACATAATCTCATACTTGGGTGCTACATTTTATCAGTAATTTCAGTAATTGGGCAGAATTGTCATCTAAACTGGGCAGAATTGTCATCCAAACTGGGCAGTCCACATATCATAGAATTTAAAACTACTCCTTTATTTTATTTTATAAGTAATTTCAGCATGAATAAATTGTTCATGAGTGAGCAAAATGGAAACATCAAAATTTATGGTTTCATTGCTATGATAAATTATTGTAGGATGGAGGACATACACTATACATCGACATAAAACCCTAATCCCTCATAGTCTTCTGCCTCCATCAGCTAATCAGAACACAAAACTCTCTTCTACCTCCCTACTCAATTACACAAAGAACCCTAGTGCGAATTTGGGAAGAAGAAAGGAAGGAAACAGACCGCAACAATCATCACCATTGTCGTTCTTTACCTTGCGCGCAGGGCTCCTTCATAAGTAGTTATTGTATCGTTTTACATCGTTATATCTGAGTGCTACATTGGTATATAATCCTTGTAATATGAATAACAAGTTTTTCATCATTAGACCGCCATAGGACCACCGTAGGTGGCAGTAAAGCAGCCGTGGATGACGGCAGTAAACACGCCGGCCTTAACACTCTGTTTTTGTTGCGCTATAATTGTGTTCGTTGTAGTTGTTATTTCGCTCGTGTTTTGGTTTGTTTCTTGTTATGAGTCATGAGTAATGATAGAGGGGTAATGGTATGTGGTGATTAATGGTGGTAGGATGACGTGTGGTGGTCGTAACAGGCTGTTTAAACAGCCTGTTCAAGTCGCGGAACAGGGGAGTCACGGTGGTGGGTTAGTACTTTTGGGCATTTGTTTCAGGCGTTACAGGAGTGTCGACGCCTGGTGGTTATCACCAAGGTGTCAGGGGTAGTATGGAGTGTCGAAGGTGGTGACTGGTGGTGGTAATAGTGGTGCTAGCAGGTGGTTCGGGGCTGGTTATAGTGGGTTGACACACGGGTGAGTACGGGAAATAGAGGGTTGCTGTTGTGACCAGGGGGTTTTTGGGGCTGTGTCGATAGCTGCTGGGGTGGATTCTAGGGTGGTGGTAGGTGTCTGTTGATGCACCATAGTCCAGGGAAGGTAACCACGGTGGTTTGGTGGTGGTCCGGGGACTGTAGGGTGGTCGATGAGGTTGTGTTTTGGGGGCTGTCAGGGAGTTGGTTGGGCGTGAGTGTTTGTTTAATTCACGGTATTGTTGGAGTTGTTGGTCATATGATTACATGCTATTAATTATTAGTATTCATTGTTTTGATAGTCAGTGGCTGTATATTAATATTATTATTAATATTCTTATTATTATTATTATTATTAGTTTTGTTATTGTTATTGTTATAATATTGTTAGAGTCAAATATGTTATTATTAGTGTTGTGTTAATATTATATGTTAATATCATTATTGGTAATATTGTTGTTATTGTTATTATTAGTCATATGTTTATTATTATTAACAATATTGCTCATAATTTATTTATTAGTGATACATTTTATATCATTTGTTATTTAATTGTTGTTAATAACTAGTATTGTTAAATTTTAGTGTTGAGACGGTTTTACTCTCTATTCGTCGTACTTTTGAGCATGTAATTTTATAGTAAAAAAATAATTAGTTATAAAGGATTGTATATTATTGGAGTCGCATTTGGTATTAGTGTACATAATAGTTACGTGTTTTTGTATGAGTTCATATGACTTTTGTCTACAAGTAGTTATATGAGATAATAATAGTTATGAGAAAAGGACGTTGTGATAGTTAGTAATCGGATAATTTATAATTGCTAGGTGACGGTTTCGAAGTGGCATAATCTTGTTGTTACTGGCGTGCTATTGGATTATATTGCTATCCAGGTAGGCTACACTATCACTATACTACTGTTATATGTTATGAATGGATGGTGAGCGTATGATATAGATGATGAGCATGAATGATATGAGAATGATATACGATTATAATTGATTATTATCACTGTTGCATTCATAAGTATGATTACTATTATTGTTGCATTCATGAGCATGGCATATGCATTGGATACGGATTTGAGATGATGAGATATTATTGGGCCCAGGCTAGTTCTGCAGGACCAGACCTGGTGACCTCAGCTGTTATGCTGGTGTTCGGCGACGGCCGATTATAGTCTGCCGGGAGGTTCGGTATGGCTGGGTGTTACGGGTTTGAGATTGAGATTGAGATTTGTGATTGAGAATGAGATTGAGATTGAGCTCGATCATATCATTGCATTTGCATATCATAATTGTTGCATTATAATTATTGTGTTACCCTACTCAACCGCGAGGTTGACAGTGTATTCGTGTACACCTACGATGATCCAGAATGGGGAGTAGATTCTACAGGTCAGAGACAGATGAGCTAGGAGCTGGGGCAGGAATGTGAGATGCATACTTTGGACCGACCTAGAATTATATCACATCTAGAGAAGTCATCAGTTGTACTTTCTTTTCCGTTATGTAGTAACTGTAATAACCAAATTTTAAATTTTATCAGTTTTATATAAAGTACTTTGGTTATTTTACTTTGTTATTCACTACCTCGGACATTTCGAGATGGTAACAGTTCTATTTATTTGAGTATGTCTTGCTAAAGGCTCTTAAATAAATGGGGGTGTTACAACGATGCTTCAGGTGCAAAGAACACAAAGAAGCGAACTCGAGGACCAACTACTTTAAAGAAGGAGGAGGATAAAGGTCCATTTCTTCTAAAGTGGGATACATCTGGTTTTCCAACATGGAAGTACGCTACTAAATTTGCAAGCTATTGTGGTAAGAAGGTTCGATGTCAAGTGAACATTAACTTTGACGATTGGGATAAAGATGTAGAAGTTGGTCTTAAAGATTTGTTATGGCGAGATATTTCGGTAAGAATTATGTTCATGTGTTTTATTAGCTATATATTAGCTATTTTTGCATCACCCACTTTCTTAAGTATGTATACATGCATCAGACATTGTATGATGATTATTAGTATGCTTTTAATTTACGACTTTTTACCATTCCTATATTACAGGCAAAGTTTTTAGTAGATGAGACGCACAAGAAGGATGTGTTAATGTCTTGTGGGAAAAAGTGGAGAAATTTCAAGTGTAAATTGACTAAGAATTACATTCAAAATATGACTCTCCGGCTGATTGTTATAGTTTCATTGAGCCTGCTGACCGGGTGAAATTTAAAGCTAACCGAGAGTCAGATGCATTTAAGGTGATAATTGGCATACTTTTTTTTATGATGAAATTTAAGCTAACTGAGAGTCAGAGCTGCAATGACCGACTGTTGCATTCTGGTGTCTGATCTGCCTGCACACTAGTCCAGAGACCTGCTGCCAGGAATGATAATGCCCACCAAACCAGAGATTTCATGTCTTAGCTTGGCATTGTTGGCTGGACTGCAGTAGTGTAGCCTGTTGGCTGGACAGACCACTCGCCATCATTCGAAATAGTTCTAGTATTTTTATTTTAAATCTTTTTAACTTTATTTACTGTCGATGTAGGAGAAGAGTAAAAAAAGCCGTCGAAAGTTTAAAGCAATATGAGCATCCTCATGTAATGGGTAGACGAGGATACAATCAAAGGATTCCTGAGTGGATGACTGCTTCTTCAAATTCTGATGATGTTACTGATCGTAGTTGGTATTGGATAAAGGGAAGGAGTAAGTCGTCGGACGGGGAAATTACAAATGATCAGACTCAGAAAGTTCAAGATGAAATGGTACGTTGTTATATGTGTAATCATTACTTTCTTGCATAGCCATCTAAAGTTTTCTTGGTGAGATCAGATCAAAAGAGAAATTTGCTTATTCACTTCTCTGATTTCACTTTTTTCTTATTGTTATATGTGTAATCATTACTTTCTTGCATAGCCATCTAAAGTTTTCTTGGTGAGATCAGATCAGAAGAGAAATTTGCTTATTCACTTCTCTTATTTCACTTTTTTTTTTTTATTGTTATATGTGTAATCATTACTTTCTTGCATAGCCATCTAAAGTTTTCTTGGTGAGATCAAATCAGAAGAGAAATTGTACTAATTTCAGAAAGCGTAGAGCACGACATCTCGTGGCCTAGTTGTCTGAGATGAGAAAACCGGGATTTTTGTTTGTCTTGTCATTTGCTTTTATGCAAGAAAGCCAGTTCCCAGGCGCTTGTTTTTCACATATATATAAATGGGTTTGTAGCCGCAGAATTTCTCTAATTAATTCATCCCTGAGCTTTCTCTTATGTCCAGTCTTTAGCTTGTAGGACTGTCCCGGCCAAGGATGATGCTGTTTTGACATTTAGGGACCAAGACGTAGTATTTTAATTTCTTAAACGCATACACAGTGTATTTTAGTCGTCGTTCTTACTTATATTGTCGTCTTTTATATAGGTTGAATGGCGAAAGAAGGTGAAGTCAAGAGAATTTATTCCTGACAGGTACGACGATGTCTTGTCTCGTAGTCTAAAAAATAAGGAGCATTCTGGTCGAGGGAGAGGTTTTCCTGGCGGAGTGACTATCAAGGATGTGTTTGGTACAAAATTTCGAAATTCTGAAAGGGCGGCCGTGGGGATTTCTGATCAACATGTAGCTGAAATAACGGAAAGAGTACGTGAGGAGACTTTAAAGTCCTTAAGCTCTATAATCCAACAAGTACGACAAGAGGCTATGGGTTTGTTGAACCGAATGTGCTTACCAGTACCGGAAGATATGGAGGAATTCCATAGTACTTGTCAATCGAAGAACCCGGAGAAAAGCATAGGGATGAGCAATCAAAGACAACAAAAGCTTTGTAACGAGCTTAATCATGAAGAAGGAGTGCTGGGTGGTGTGGGATTTTTGTGTCCAACGATCATGTCTCAAATATGTCAAATAGGAACAAATAAAAAAGTAAATGATGAAGTGATGAATTATGTGGAGTGCAGCTTGCTTAGGATGGGTGGTGTGCGTATCATATTTGCTCCAATTTGCCAAGGGTAAGTCGTCTCATCTTTTTGTATTGTAATGTTCTTTGTAGTTGATAGTAAGTACCTTGTGTCACAGTCCCAGCTAGTCTTTATTCTGTTTCATAATCGGGATGGGCTCCAATGGTTTTGGTTCACCATAATTTAGGATTTGGTCTGGTTTTAGTTTGAGTCTTCTTTCTGGGGTTGGTTCTGATTCTTCCAGTTCCACAAGCCTTCTGTATTTCCCACTCATTAGTATGTACGTCGTAGTATGTACTGCTTAAATTTGATCAAGTTCAAATCAGGAAGGAAGCTACAACTAGTGAACCAGGTATTGTTGTCTGTATCTACATTGATGAAATGACAATGAAAGAACAAAAGAACAGTGGTGTTCAGCTCTCTCTTAAGTTCAGAATGTATGTCTTCCTGAGTGTTTTTCTGCATTCATTCTGTTTTATTCTTGCTGATCTAAATAGAGGAAGCTCAACTAAACTCACGAATAGGATCAGAGGGACTGCCTCCATGCTGTTTTATTCTGCCTTCATGCTGTTTTATCCTATGGTACTTCAGTTTGGGGAGAGAAGAATCGCGATAAGTGTTTTATTCTTGCTGATCTATATAGAGTGAGTAACCGGGTATTGTTGTCCGGTTCATGCATGTTGTAATGTTGTCATATGTGAAACATTCTTGCTCAAAAGAGAGATGACCTTTTCCTTTAATTATGTTGTGTGTTTGTTGTCTTTATTGGACAGAGATCATTGGTTTCTTGCAATTATTTGTCCGTTGACTCATGAGGCATATTTTTGTGATCCAAAGACAACGTCAAAGCGAGATCTCTCTTTTAAGCATTTAATACAAATGTGAGTTTTTCATATTATCTTAGTGAATAAAAACTGCACTTTGATTATTTCAAGTGATACTATATACTTATTTTAATATCTTGTTCTTTCAAGACGCATGGCATTTCGGTCTTTTAGGGCTCAGGCTGGTTCCACATTAAAATCTGGCTTGTCAATGAAATGGAGTAACATTGTTGTAAGACGTACACTTTAATTTCATTGAAATATTAGCGTTTTTCGTAATTTTCTTGTATTAGGTCGACTTCACATACATACACTGATTTTACTTACTGATGCATGGTTTTGTTTAATTTTTGTAAATGTGTGTAGTGTCATCAACAAACTGGAAGCACAGAGTGTGGCTACTACGTGATGCGGTACATGTTAGATATAGTGAGAGACTATCAGAACATTAAAGATCGTAAGAAGGTATTTTACGCCATTAAAAAAAGTGTTGTATGATTATTTTGTTTGGGTTTGTTTTGTGTATGCAGTGTAGTTGGATGTAGTGGCAGGTGTGACGTAGATTAGATATGAATGAAATGGTGTAGTTATTAGTGTATATATATGGCATGAAATTCTAAGGGTGGATTTCCGTGTTATTCAACTGAGTTTATGTCGATTGCATTGGCTTTAATTTACTGGAGTTTGTACGGAATAGTTGAATTTCCGTGTTTAATCGGTTTTTGGAATGTAATCCTTCTAATTAATCATTGTGAGTTGTCTTTAACATGTCATAGTTTCTGAGCTTCATGAGCTGTTCATGGGTTTGTATGTTTTTTTTTGTGGCATATTGAAGTCTACTTTGTGCATAAATACACATGAATCTAATGGGAGTATTAGAGGTTATGAGCTTGCAGATGTTGAACTTGCTACATTGTCATGACGGAAAAATTCACAACCGCTTTTCTATTATACATTAGACGGTTACTCTTGCTACCGGTGTTTGAACGACACCGATGTTTATGAAAATAGATGACTTTGTATTTATTTCTTGGAGGCAACGGTTCAGCAGTAAAACCATTCTTCGATTTTACGCGAGTATTGATCAGTCTTTGGAATACACAATTTTTTGTTGTTGTTTCAGTTATTGTTGGATTGAGAGAGTAGTAGAGGAACTGTGTAAATTTTGGTTAAGCTTATCTTGTACAGTGCTTAATTTGTAGTGGTTTGGATCGAAAGATGCTTATACAATTGAAGAGATCGACGAGGTTCGAGACTTATGGGCTACTTACTTTATGGATAATCTTCTTTAAATTAGTAATTAATTTGCTAGATTTTGGTATAAAAATCGTTATTGGTTTTGTTTTGAAATCGTATCTAGTGGATATAATAGTAATGAAACAAGTAGTTATTAGTTCTTTAGTTATTGTATGGTACTTTATTTTGAAATTGTATGTACGTAGCACATGATATGTACGCAACATTATGAATAGATAATATAATATATTATTGCTTTTAAGTTCTAACTTATGGCTACGTACCTGACATATTTTATATACGGTTACGCTTAAAATACACCCGGGCGTATTTAAATATATATATATATATATATATATATATATATATATATATATATATATATATATATATATATATATATATATATATATATATATATATATATATATATATATCACTTACAGCTACGATTATTACTTACATAAGCCGTAGCCTTTAGTATACATAAGACAACGGTTTAATAATAGTAACCGTTGCTAAATGTTACTTTTGGCAACGGTTGTTAGTAGTAACCGTTGCCTTTAGCATACATAAGGCAACGCTTGTTCTAAGTGACCGTTGCTAAATGACATTTCTATACTAGTGTTTGTATATTAATCAGTTGATTAACGTTTATCGGTAACGATTGGCTCACTAAAAGTTTGACGTTACTGTCATATGATGGCGATAATCAGCTGATCCCTAAAGGTCACACCTATAGGATAGTACTGAGAAATGTGATTATATATTAATATAACTGCATAAATGCTAAATTTAGCTAAATGTAGTTAAGTAGATGATAAACATATAATAATAATTAGGAGAAATGAATTAAATGTTAATTCTAATAAATATATATAAAAGTTATATTTATTAATTATATTTTAATATATGATAGAATAATATAATTGTGATTAATTAATTATAAGATAATTAATTAATATTTTCCGGGAATTAAATTTCTACACCGAAAAGTATTAAAATATATATGATATTTTAAGGAAGTTCGGAATAAGAAAACTGACTCAAAATATTATATTATAATGAAGTTTCCTAATTGAAGTACAATACCAACACAAACCAAAACCATATATATAGAGGGTTTCGGCCGTGAGGTTGGATACACAAGAAGGAAACGTTTTTCCTCTCTTATTCTCCTTGATTAGTTTATCATCTTAATCCCAAAATAAATCCTCTAAAATAATTAATAGTAATTTAGGAGGAGCTTTGAGGGAATCTTTCTCAGTCGTCTTGGGTGCAATCTAAGGAGAACTTCTACCTTGAAGTTTGGGTTTATACTAGGTTGTTCTTAGGCCGATCTCATATAGGACCAAAAGTTATTTCTACGATCCTTGTCCTATTATTTCAGTTCTATTGTTTTAATATCAATTCGTTTTTGATATAATCCTTGGCAGTATTAATTAATTTAATACTTTTATGAGTAATTTAAGAAATTATTTCCTACAAGTGGTATCAGAGCCATTGTTCAAAATCGTTTTGATAATTAATTGAGAATTAAAATCCCACGGCACAAATATTTTTCACGGTTTATAAAAAAAAAAAAAAAAGGTTTTTTTTTCCGGTCTTTTTTTTTTCGTGATATGTCACGACTAAAATTTTTTTTGGGTTCACGTTTTTTTTTTTTTTATTTTGTTATTTTAATTGTTAAAATAATTATCATGTGATGATTCTCATAACAATGATATAGATCAATGGTTATTAAAAGTTCAATCAAAATATTGTTAGAATTAGATTAATTTGTTTTAAATTGTTAAGATGAATGTATATTGTTCACATGAATTAAAAAAGTTAATCTTGATGACAATATTTGGAAATTTTTAAAAAACCTAATATGATTAGAACTATAACACAAAATTATGAGATAATTTTTGTGCTGCTATGAGTGATTTTAAGAAAGTTCACGAATTAGTAAAGTTTCCAAAATCTATTTCTACCTTGATTATACCATTTAAGGAAATAGTATAATATCTTATGAATTTGTCAATTTACATGATATTATTTGATAATATGAGTAATTGCCTTTTTTAACAAAAAAAAAAAGTGTAATATTGAACCGCAAGTTTTTTTTCCGGCCCTACCCTAAATTTTGTGATTTGTTGCTTTTGTTATTTTTAATATTATATGATAATTTATATTAACTAAATTATAAATAAAGATTTATAATTAGAACAAATTTATAAAGATAAGAAAAAAAAAGGGGGTATCAAAAAACCGTAAAATTGGATTTTAGGGTTATTTTATTTGTTTTCGTTTTTATTTATATTATGAGATAATATTCATATTAACTAAATTATAAAAGATGTTTTGTAACTGTAACAATTTTTTTTCGAAAAAAGGGGGTATATCCGTGTGATTGCCGTGGGAAAGAAAGCAAATAAACGAAAATTATTTGATAATTTTTTGTTACTTAATCATTTATTTATTTTAAAAGGTTTATTATATCTAATTGATGATACTTACTAGATTCTAAAATTGTTTGAAATTTATTTGGATTATGGTTTACATGTGTGACATGTAATTTTAAAATTAATAGTGGTTTGGGTAATACTGCATTATGAATGTTTTATTATATTGTTAATGATATTGTTTTTCAATGAAGGTTGAATTTATTTTTACAATTGTTGTCAAGTATATATATCTGCCTTAGGTCTTTCCAAAACTACCCACACTCTTCAACTCTCAAGGTAACCAGGTTAGACTGGAAGGGCTAGTGGCTTGGTTTGAGAGGGCCCTTAACTCATCCCAACTCTTAGGGCTCCTAACAGTTACTAGCCTGGGGTTCATTTTACTTAGACACTCCTATGTTCATTATTCTCATTTTGGTTTAGGCCCGAGGATAGTTCGCTCTGATACCACTTTGTAACACCCTCATTTACCTAGGAGCCTGAACTAGGACTTCCAGGGTAAATAAGACCGTTACCATCCTGGTTAAACCAGGGTAGTAGATAATCATAGTGAAAGATAAACAGTACTTTAGATATAAATTTACTAACTGAAAGCTAAAACAAGCCAAGTCTATGAAAAAGTCCAAAGTCCATACAACTTATATCAACCACCACTACTACATGTGAAACTAAGTGATCTAGAACTAAGTCGGTCCATGCCAAGTCTCTCATTCCATGCCCAGCTCTTAATCCTGTTGTCTCTGACATGAAAGATCTACTCCCCATTCCGGATCATTGTAGGTGAATACGAATACACTGTCAACCTCGCGGTTGAGTAGGCTAACACAATAATAAATAATGCAACAAGACAATAATATGCAAATGCTTATGTCATGCTCGAGCTCAATCACAATCTCAATCTCAAACCCGAAACACCCAGCCATACCGAACCTCCCGGCAGACTATAATCGGCCGTCGCCGAACACCAGCTCAAAAGCTGATAAGACACCAGGCCTGGTCTGCAGAACCACCCTGGGCTTTATATCAGATTAACATCTGATCCACAACTATCTCAATATCCAATGCACATGCATGCTCATGAATGCAATACCAATAAACTATTCATATGATATCATGCTCATACAATTCATGCTTGCATCCACACATACAAAACCACATACATTCATAACCAGTCATAAAAATATGATGCCAATGTATCCTACCTGGAATAGCAAGTCTGAAATAAGCAGTCACCGCCTAGTAGTATTCCACCTCGAATTCCGTTCTTATATTTATTACTTAATATTAAATTCTACTCGTGCAAACACATGTTATTAACTAATTATAACTTACTAAATACGGACTTACCAAAAATAGACTTACTATAAATAGCATGCACTCGACTAAATTATCATTATTACTATAAAAGAAGAATGTTTTTCAGCTGACGTGGCGCAATAACGTTTCAGCGTTAAGTGTTTCTCGCTCTCAAATTCACTCTCAGAAATTTCTATTTCGTAGACCAATCAGCATTTCCCATTTATGCCACATCATAATATTTTAATAATTAAATATTAAAATATTAATATTCTATTCTATGCCATAGAAAACGTCAATAGTAAATCAACTAATATTCTATTCTAAATATTATATTCTATGATTACTGCTATTACGTCAATAGTAAAAGATTTTAGGAATATTGTGAAGATTTATTACTGCTATCAACTAATTTTAGGAATTTACTGCTATTACGTCAATAGTAAAAGATTTTACCCGTGATTTATTCAACCCCAGATACAATCACAGATATTAGCCGATAATTAAGAAAAATTCCATAACTAAATTATCTAAATCTTTCCATAATTCCATAAATAAGAAACCAAATCATATAATAAGAAACTAAATCATATAATATTTTATGAAGTAGTCGAAATTTTTTAAACAAACGTTCCATTTTAAAAAATTTAAACAAACATCATTGTAACGATTTTGCAATTATATAATTAAATACAAAATATTCCATAAATCCATAAAAAACGTCATATATCAAAGCAAGATGCGTCATATTAGGATAATCAATTTAAAATAAAAGATTTTCAATAAATACCATATTTTGTTTTAGGAAATATTATCGAATATTTAAAATACGGAAATGATGTTGATTAGACGTGATTTTAAAAAAAGTAAAAAAAAATTAGAATATCTCAATAATTTATACTATAGTTATAAGGAAATACAATAACATTAATTATTGATTGTCATTCAAAAAGTCTAGATCTTATGGAATATTAGTGAATATATATTGACACAATGTGTAATACTCATTGATAGTTTGGTACGAGGCAAGCTAACACAACAACATCAATTGCTTCTAAAGACGGATTCGTGCATGGTATGTGTTGGTGTTGGAATTACTTTTTCAGATGCAAATTTCACTCTTTTACATACATTATTTTTCAATTATTTTTTCATTTAATGCCCTTTTCATCTAGAACCTAGCTAATTAACACTTATTTTAACCTTTTTCCTTCTAAAACTTAATCTAAGTTCTATATTAATGGATCTTAATTCACTAATTATTGAAGTATTTAATTTGTTTCTTAATTATTAGTATTGTTTGTCAATTTTTATTAAATTTGTCAAAATTGTTTGCTAGAGAACAAAATTAGGCACGAACCAAATCATGGTACCCCTATAATTAAGTTGAATTTCAAATGTGAAATACATTTTCTGCGTTATCAATCATTATATCATGGGAATAAGAATACCAAGTATTAATCTACTGTATTCCGTTGAAGAAGACGATTGCTAACATTTGACTTACGGCTAAGCATTTAATATAGTAGTTCTAACAATCACATCCTCTCCTCATACTCAGTTTAGGCTTCGACGCGGTTGGTGGTGATGGCGTTGTGCGGTGGGGACTAGGGTTGGTCGGATGGTGTTTGCCAGCTGGGAACGAAGGCAATGATGGTAGGTGCTGAGTCTTTTAAAAATAATAGTTGATAATGACAAGGATAATATTGTAAAAAAAATGTATATAAAAGAGTAAAATTCGTATGTGAAAAAGTACGACCCATAAAGAAAAATACGTACAGTTGCAATATTAACAAGGATATGAATATCATACTGCATGTGAAATTTTTTTAAATCAATATCAACTTCTAATAAAAAGACGAAACTATTAGATTGATATAATATTACCAAATTATCAAGATTATTATGATAAAAGGAAATGATTAACATAATTGGCAAGAAGTTAATTAAGTTAAATATTATTTTTTAAAATTTTGGCTGCAAAATATAACACAATCAATGTTAAAAAATATCACATCTTATGTTCCGCCATTGTCACGTGTCATTACGGTAATCGTGACGTATAGAGATTCTATACACTGAGTGTAATCATAGCCTCTTCGATTTCTGAATACACATACAATAATCAAAAACTAAAAAAATACTTCATCCTCAAAATTATTTGCTTATAGTATACTCTGATCTCCATACAATGATATTATATTATTTTTTTTTATTGTAAGAAAGTACACATGTTCGAATACATAAAATTGATATATAATAAGTAAAATTTATATATGTCGTCTTTAGAAATAAGTGTACGCAACCCCGTGATTTTTCACGGGTGTTACACTAGTTATTACTTAACCGATAACATATTCCAACACTATTACTAAATTTTACATGAAAACAACAATAACCATAATGTTATAAATACCCACAATAATAAATAATAGTACCATTAATAAATTAGTAAATGAACAAGGTGATACTAGTTAACAATACATTTGGCATACAATTTAATTAATAAAATAATAAATCATACTAAATCATAATAACAATAACAATACTAATATTTAATAAAAATAACAACAATAATCATATCACCTATATACCATATATACCATACAATACATACCAAAATTAACAAACATTATCATCATTTAGTTTTAGTAATAATTTACCACCCAAAATAGAGCATAAATTACGTAAACACAAAACAGCCTAGCAAAACCCTTCGAAAAAACGCAGCAGCAGATCCCTGGACACCACGTCTTTTACGCCCAACCACCGTCTCAAAACCCGCTGGTAACACCAACCACGACCACCACCTTCACCCCTGGCACCACCAGACTCGCCACTGAGTCATGGTGGTTCCAGTGGTGAGGGTAACCGTCGCTGTCACCGAGTCTAACACCCGTACTCGCTGAAACCAAACCCATACAACACGACAGCAAGACTGACCTATGCACCGTGACCACCCTTATTCACCACCGTGAGACACCACGACCAGACACTACCACCACCCATCGACACCCTAGACTACGACCCTACCACAACCACCAATACACAGAATGTATAACCACAGCACAGACATCGACACCCTCATACATATACACCATTCGCGGCCTCTGTTTCTGATAAAACAGAGAATTAAACGAAACCCAGACACGACTCTTAGCAGTAAAACGAAACATCCTAAACGATGAACCTACTGATAAAAGACGACTTAATGATGAACGAAACATAACAATTACATATCACAGATTAAGAATTAACAAGAAAGCATGATTATTATCATATGGTGTAATCAAAATTTAATCTTAAATATCAACAGAAAACACGAAAACAGTAAAAACGAGATAAGTGTGGTGGTCATACCTCCTTGCCCTAGCCAATGACCACCCTATAAACCCTAGAACCACCGTGAGAAACGCCCCTTTGTAACCTCAGTAGTGACGGCAGGAGATGTGGTGTGTGAGTGAGTATAATTAGGTTAGAAAGAAGTCCCTTATAGGTGTTTATATAAGGCGGCTGGATAGATGTGTTCTGAAATTCTGATTTCAAAACAGAATATGCCGTGTGTGGGCTTGTGTTTGCACGCAACCCTAGGCCCGAATACACAACTACCCATGCATGGTTCAGGCCCTTCACGCACCCCAATGTTCAAATAACATGAGTCCACTCCGATTTCGTTAAAAATCCGCACACACGACTCAATTACTAACGCATAAAAGTACCTCGTTCACCAACTTGTTTTCGCTTAACACCCGTCGCCATAAAATTAAGTATAGCATTATAACTTAAAAGGAAGTAGAAAATACGGGGTATTACAGTCTTCCCTCCTTACAATGAACTTCGTCCCGAAGTTCACCGTCCCATGGTCAACAGAACGGATCATAAAACATGTAACGAACACAGAAAGTGACAGCATATAACATTAGAAGCTAATAAAGTACTTTAAAACACGAATTGTCACATTGGAAATGGAGCAAAGGTTGCAGCTGTCTCCATAGGAACTTATATACTCAAACTACCTAGTGGTTTCGAGTTATTTTTAAATAATTGTTATTTTGTTCCTAGTTTGTCGAAAAACATTAGTTCTATTTCTGTTTTGGATTCAGAAGGTTTTTGTTTTAATATTAAGCACAATTGTTGTACTTTTTTATTAAACGATATGATTTATGGAAAAGTTGTTTCCGTAAACGGAATATATGTTTTAGACCAAACCACCGAGGTTTATCATGTGAATAATAAAAGGGATAAAACATGTGATAAAGAACAAACGTATCTATGGCATTGTCGAATGGGACACATCAATGAAAAACGCGTAGAGAAACTCATTAAGAATGGGTCAATACCACCATTTCATTACGAATCAATTAGTACGTGTGAATCATGTCTCATCGGAAAGATGACTCGTATTTTCTTTAAAGGTATTGGAATGCGAGCTAGTGATCTTCTAGGACTCATACATACAGATGTATGTGGTCCTATGACAATCACAGTAAGAGACGGCTATAGATATTTCATCACTTTTACGGATGATTTAAGTAGATACGGGTATGTCTATTTAATGAAACATAAAAGTGAATCCTTTGACAAGTTCAAGGAATTCCAAAATAAGGTTGAGAACCAATTGGATAGGAAGATAAAGGCACTTCGATCTCATCGTGGTGGCGAGTATCTTTCGACTGAGTTTGATCAACATCTGAAAGACTGTGGTATTGTATCGCAGTTGACTCCACCTGGAACACCACAATTAAATGGTCTATCCGAACGGAGAAATCGAACTTTATTAGATATGGTTCGATCCATGATGAGTCACACGGCTGTGCCTGATTCATTATGAGGATTTGCTCTTCAATCAGCTGCTCTAATACTTAACCGAAGTCCGACTAAAGCAGCAGACAAGACTCCATATGAGATGTGGAAAGGAAAAGTTCCTGACTTGTCCTTTATTCGGGTTTGGGGCTGTGAAGCTTATGTCAAGTGGAGACACGAAGACAAGCTAGGCCCATGATCGGCAAGACATACTTTGTAGGTTATCCCAAAGGAATTTTTGGTCACTACTTTTACTCACCTACCGAACAAAGAGTGTTTGTTGCGGCTAGTGCGGAGTTTTTAGAGAAAGAGTTTCTCTTGAACAAACAGAGTAGTAGAACTTTTGATCTGTCAGAGGTTCAAGAACCAGAAACCAACATTGTGATGGAAGAAAGTGTTCCTTCCACATCTGCTATGGTATCCATTCCAGAGGAACCTAGGAGGACGGTTCGAGTTTCTCACCCCCCAGACCAATACATTGGTATGGTTGAGGAAGGTGGTGCAGAAAACCTATTACTCTTTGAGTGTAACGAACCAGCTACCTACAAAGGAGCCATGACATGTTCCGACTCTAAGCTATGGGATTTGGTTGATATGCCTGAAAAGGTAAAACCCCTACAATGCAAATGGCTTTATAAGATAAAACGTGCACTAGATGGACAACCAGATGTTTATAAAGCATGATTGGTGGCAAAAGGTTTCACTCAAGTACACGGGTTGCACTATGATGAGATATTTGCATCAGTCATAATGCTTAGATCTATTCGGATTATCTTAGCGATAGCCGCATTTCATGATTATGAAATCTAGCAAATGGATGTGAAAACCGCCTTCCTAAACGGGTTTTTGGAAGAAGAACTGTATATGATACGGCCTGAGGGTTTCATCGATCCTAAACATCCTAAGAAAGTGTGCAAGCTCAAGCGTTCCATCTATGGAATTAAGCAAGAATCACGGAGTTGGAATCATCGTTTTGATGTTGTTGATGCGTGTCGTTCATGCACCAAAGATAAATACCTAGGTCTACTAACTGGAAGCTAGTGGAAGTAGGGTCGAATACTCAGGGAGACACGGTCTTAAGTAAAGGGCAGTTTATAGGTCACAAAATGGGGGTTTTGTTTTTAATTATAACTAAGATGAAAACAAAAAGAAATTAAAACAAAGATAATAAAACGAATTTCAAGCAATAAAAGGAGGAATATGTCAGGATTCAGGTCGTCGTGGCAATGTATGTCACATAAAGATTAGGTCAGTCGAAACAACAACGAAGTGGGAACGATTAATATCCTTTCGGTATGAAATCACCCCTGGACTCCCCTATCAATCTTTCGATCTCTAGATAGGTTTCGTAAATTACCCTAAACAAGCCCACCTACCAATCTTTCGATCCAGGTAGATTTTACTAAGTAAACTAGTCTCCTGCGTGCACTCATTCGACAAGTTTCACAATTAAATTGTTTATGGGTAAACTTCGTCATAAGGACGACTAACATGCAAATCCTACGACATAACTAGTGCGAGTTCCTTCATCCTAACATATTAGGGGGATTAGCTACGCATACTTCGGGAAACTAAACTAATAGAGTTGATGATAATAAGAACATTCAACATAACGAATAAAGGATGTATTAATATAAAATATAAACAAAGTAAACAAGAACAATAAAAGAAAGAGTAGAAAGTGAATTACAGTAATGGCAAAGGAAAGAAGAACAAGATCCACAAAAGTGCTTGAATAAAGAAAACCCTAAGTGAAAGTGTTTTTAACTAAAGAATGCTTAAGAGAAAACTGAATTTTAAAAATACTCAATGTTTGAATGTGAATGTAAAAGTGTAAAGTAAAAAATGTCTCCAAAAGGCTGCTAACCTAATCCTTAAATAAGGATTAGGTTAACTCAAAGGAAAAATAAAACCTAAAACGAAACTGCAAATCCGGGACACTTAAGTGAGTTGCTTGATCGAGTGACTGAACCACTCGATCGAGTAACTGTTCTTCAAAAAGGGGTCGATCGAGCAACTTCGAGCTGGCAGTTACTCGATCGAGTAACCCTAGAATCCTCGAAGGTTGGGTCCTTCCTGCAGACTCCTCGATCGAGTATCAAACTACTCGATCGAGTCTTTCTCCTCCTGCATCTACTCGATCGAGCTCTGGTGCTTACTCGATCGAGTAAATGACAGATGTAGTGCTTCTTTTCCGCTTCTTTCTTGTTTTTGTCCCTCGTTCTTGCCTCGGTTATCGTTCCTTTAGGCCTTGCACTGCAAAATCGGGGCTATGAGACTTCTTGACTTGCTTCATCCTCTAAAATAGCTCAAAACGGACAGAAAACGCATGGTTTCTTCATCTTTTGCATAATTCCTGCAAAATAACAGAAAATACACCAAAGGAAGCAAAATGGGGCAAAATGGCACATAAAGTGCATGAAAATGCATAGAAATACGTGCTAAATGGACCTAAAAAGTCTATATAAATTGCACGTATCAGACGTGATAAAACAGAACGGATTCATTCGAAGTGTCGAAGAACCATGTCTGTATATCAAGTCAAGTGGGAGTAAAATCGTATTCCTAGTATTGTATGTAGATGATATACTACTAATTGGAAACGACATTCCCATGCTTTCGTCGGTTAAGACATGGTTAAAGAACCTTTTTAAAATGACAGATTTGGGTGAGGCACAAAGGATTCTAGGCATCTGCATCTATAGAGATAGATCAAAAAGGATGTTAGCCTTGAGTCAAGAAGATTATATAGATAAGATTCTTGATAAATTCAGTATGACAAACTCCAAGAGAGATTACCTTCCTGTTGTTCATGGGGTGCATCTGAGTAAGAAACAATCACCTATAACACCGGAAGAAACTGAACGCATGAGTCGGATACCTTATGCTTCGGCAGTAGAGTCGATCATGTATGCCATGATGTGCACACGTCCTGACGTGGCATATGCATTGAGTATGGTCAGCCGTTACCAAAATAATCCAGGTGAAAGTCACTGGATAGCCGTCTAGAACATCCTTAAGTACTTAAGAAGGACTAAGGATTGGGCACTAGTATATGGTGGAGACATGGAGCTAAGTGCTAAGGGTTACACAGATGCTAGTTTCCAAACCGATCGTGATGATTCTAAATCTCAGTCGGGTTTTGTCTTTACTCTTAATGGTGGAGCAGTCAGTTGGAAGAGTTCAAAACAGAGAGTTACAGCAGATTCTACAACAGAGTCTGAGTATTTGGCAGCTTCCGAAGCTGCAAAGGAAGCTATTTGGATGCGTTATTTCTTACAAAGACTAAAAATAGTACCTAGTGTGAAAGATCCAATCACCCTTTATTGTGATAACAGTGGTGCAATCTTCCAGGCTAAGGAGCCTAAGTCTAGCAACAAATCTAGACATGTACTCAGAAAAGCTCATCTGATAAGAGATTACATGGAGCAAAAGGAGATAGCATTGTGCAAGATTGGAACGGATAACAACATTGTTGATCCGCTGACTAAGGCACTACCGCATAATAAACATGAAGGGCACATCTCATCCATGGGGATAAAGCGTGTTCCAGAATTGTAATAAACATTGTTTGATTAATGTTTGATCATTTCAAATTATTACTTAATAAAATCATTGAATTTCTTTATATTGTATTACATGTGGATTGTACGACAATTTTTGAACACCACACAGTGAACTGTTTTACTTTATATGTCTGTTTTTGTCCGTAAACACCAATACGAGCTGATAACTCAGGTGATTATTTTGTTAGTTGAAGGATGGAAGGTTCAATATTCCATAAGCCAAGCGTCTGACTGATCAATAACAAATATGGGTATATGATATCGCATAGGACATAGTGACCACAACATAGAGTCCTAAATTTTAAGATATATTAGGTGTCTGGTCGTGGATGGGACGTCTATCGTGATTCCTAAAGTCGGTTCTTTTGACCATTGTTTATTTCTGAAGGAGACCAATCGGACTTTTACTGGGTCATTTCATGTTGTGCTTCCATCGGCAGGTCATAAGTCAAGGAAAATATCCAGCCTTTATCAGGTTTTATATATATTTCTCAGGGCCACTCGAGGAGTAGTAACTTAAACGCATGGCCATGCTCGAATATGATTCGTATCAGTTATGTTGCTCTCTAGTCGAGGAAACCACTCCTGATATGATTACTTGGGAGATACGACCTTGTAAAGTAAGACTTTGCAATTTGTCTTCCATTGAGTGGGAGAATAATGCATGGATATTAGAATCGTAATCAAACACACACTTCTAGGACAAGTGGGAGATTGTTGGAGTAAATGTCCTCCACAGTGTGTGATTATTGGAGTAAATCTTTTACAAGATCACGCAGGGATACTTAGTATATTAATCAGTTGATTAACGTTTATCGGTAACGATTGGCTCACTAGAAGTTTGACGTTACTATCATATGATGGCGATAATTAGTTGATCCCTAAAGGTCACACCTATAGGATAGTACTGAGAAATGTGATTATATATTAATATAATTACATAAATGCTAAACTTAGCTAAATGTAGTTAAGTAGATGATAAACATTTAATAATAACTAGGAGAAATGAATTAAATGTTAATTCTAATAAATATATATAAATGTTATATTTATTAATTATATTTTAATATATGATAGAATAATATAATTGGGATTAACTAATTATAAAATAATTAATTAATATTCTCCGGGAATCAAATTTCTACATCGAAAAGTATTAAAATATATATGATATTTTAAGGAAGTTCGGAATAAGGAAACTGACTCAAATTATTATATTATAATGAGGTTTCCTAATTGAAGTACAATACCTACACAAACCAAAACCCTATATATAGAGGGTTTCGGCCATGAGGTTGGATACACAAGAAGAAAACGTTTTTCCTCTCTTATTCTCCTTGATTAGTTTATCATCTTAATCCCAAAATAAATCCTCTAAAATAATTAATAGTAATTTAGGAGGAGCTTTGAGGGAATCATTCTCAGTCGTCTTGGGTGCAATCTAAGGAGAACTTCTACCTTGAAGTTTGGGTTTATACTAGGTTGTTCTTAGGCCGATCTCATATAGGACCAAAGGTTATTTCTATGATCCTTGTCCTATTATTTCAGTTCTATTGTTTTAATATCAATTCGTTTTTGATATAATGCTTGGCAGTATTAATTAAGTTAATATTTTTATGAGTAATTTAAGAAATTATTTCCTACAGAAACACCAATACATATGATCTTGTGATGCAATACTTCTTCCTAGCTTTTAGCATTATACTCCATAAACCAAAGTTGTAATTAAACATGCTTCACACATAGTTAAATCATTACTCATGCTTATATTATTCTTGTTAAACATTACTGTATTTCCCCCATTCCGATCATAAATATTTCATACTTCACGCAAATCTCGTCACAATCTCCATATTTCCAATCATACTATTACACACTTGACATGTTAAGCCACACAATTAATGAATGAAGGCGCACACTCACAACTACTACCAAAACATGTTGTCACTGCAAGAAAATTTGCAAATAAACATTCACCTAACCATGGTTATAAGCTATTATACTCTTACATAGCAAAAGAAAATATATGGAAAGTCATAGAAATTGGAGGTTTGATATTAAGTCCAAATACAGAATTGCCACAATCTGATAGCTTGAACAAAATTTTATTAACATTCGTCGTAAACCAAGGTAAACCTTGCAAAAAATCTTAATCAACTTGACCACAAACAGGCACTACTATTATACACAATGCTCACAACCACACCAATCATACTATAATACTCCCCACAATACAAGATCCGTCTAACTCATGCAATACAACAAAAATATATACGTAAAACCACACATTAAACTGTAAAAGAAACGTCTTTGAAATCAATATGACATGCAAAGGTGTCAAAAACTAACCATAAGACCATAACATAGCTTATTTGTAACAACCCGACCGCCACCGTCGTAACACAAACCCAATAAGATGGGTGTGCACTTTTCCGCCCATTATTTATCCTCACTTAAGCCCAAAAGCACAAGGCCTTGTTACTAAGTGGTTGGTGGGGGCTATTATAAACATATCACAAGCCTCGTATTCTACCGATGTGGGACAAATCTCCATGCACACCCACATTCTACCGATGTGGGGCAAAATCTCCCATGAAGTGTTAAAAACTCCCTCACTTTAAGAACACAACGTCCTCGTTGTGCCTTAAACCTGATCGCAACCAGGGCCAGAATCCTCCCCCGCTAGGTGTGTGACCCGGGTACTTCCGACCAGAGGCTCACCGCACGGTCGCGTGGTCGCTCTGATAACATTTGTAACAACCCGACCTCCACCGTCGTAACACAAACCCAATATGATGGGTGTGCACTTTTGCGCCCATTATTTATCCTCACTTAAGCCCAAAAGCACAATGCCTTGTTACTAAGTGGTGGGTGAGGGCTATTATAAACATATCACAAGCCTCACATTCTACCGATGTGGGACAAATCTCCACACATACCCACATTCTACCGATGTGAGACAAATCTCTCATGGACTGTTACATTATTAGGTCAGGTATTACCAATTCGGTCGAGTACACACTAATCGGTCGAGTATCACAAACTCGGTTGAGTAAATCATACTCGGCCGAGTAACCCGTACTCCGTAGAGTACATCGAAATCGGTCGAATTGCCCATACTCGTCCAAGTACCCGTTTCTCGGTCGAGCTTCACCCACTCGGTCGAGTCCCCCTTACTCGACCGAGGCAGAACAACAACCAGGTTTCGTGAAGGGGAAATCGCCCTTCACCTATCATACGCCTCACATAATCCTATATGCGTACTACAACAAACAACCAACAGCAAGAAGTATACGCTACTACATTAAAACTTCAATCAATTTCATATAATCATGCCATAATAAACTAATGTCACATACTTCTACATTAAACATCTTTATCTCATATTACTAACAATAATTACCAATACACAAATGTCGCTATGTATCATATCATGCTCACCATCTACCATTTTACTATCAAAGCCAACAATATACATTAACTGTACTCAACACACATATATATATATTCAACCACCACACCCATACACTCATTTCAACATCACGCTATCATACACATACCACCATCCTCTTAATATATTCAATTCACATTCCCATCATATCACATTCTTAACACCGTATCCCATACGTAAAAGTACCAAACATTGTATTACACACATAAGAACACATCCTAATCTGCCCTTTAGTGACCAAGTACCAGATATGTAAGCAAGTTCACGGTTTCGTGACGTGTCCCAAACCTTTGCGGTAGCCTTACATACTTTTACTTTGGATTCATTTTATTTAAGACGCACCTAAATTCATTTGGCTTCATTGGTTCAAGTTCCAAGACAATCGCTCTAATACCATTTTTAACACCCTCATAATCCAAGACCTTTAGGTAGGACCATCAGACTATGAAAGTATCACCATCTCAGTTTCCGGATGCATAATATCAAGATAAACAATATTGTAACCTTTATTAAAAGTGAGAAAGTTGAAGTATAACAATGTCTGATACAACAACCATAAAAGAAATGTTTGCGGAAGCTAAGAAACTATGACGCTACTACTAAACTGAGCGGAATCCCATCCTTCCTGAGTTATCAGACATCAACCTCGTGTCACCTGTTAAGAATCTGCTCACCATACCAATGGATCATCACAAGGCATAAACCACAAGCGTCAGTTAATGTATACGCAATATCATCATTACCAAAATCAAGAACTGTATAACAATCTCAACGCACCGCATGCTGATATCAGTAATAACCGATGTCACTGTCACCTAAACCAAGTGGCGGCCTTTAGCCCCACACCAATTCCCCCACTTACCGCAGCAAGGGGTACCTAGACCATTAATGTGCACATCCTCTCTATGGCGGTTCCCACGAAGAGCGATCATAAGAGTGACATCCGTTTCCCGAAACGTTCCCACACATTACCTTTCTAAATCTCATCTCGTAACCACAATGATATAAGTCTTACAACACAACAATAACCTCGTCACAATATATCAGGAATACCGTCACAATCACGTAACCAATAACTGAGTAGGGAGAATCCTAACTCAAGGTAATCAATCACGGAATGCTAATCCAAGATTTATACCAATACTCTTCTACAAAATCTCCTCCTAAGAACATACACATGTATTACTAACCATAGATATAACTATTATCTAGACGACATACAACCAGAAGGACGATACTTACTTGATGACACGATACTAGGCTAGATGATCGGCGCGGTTAAACTCTTGTTAAGGATCTCTTAGAGGTTTTTGGGAAAGAAGTTTGAGAGGAAACTAAGTTACTGCGTTTCTGATTTAGGGTAAAAGTGATTTTACCTCACTGTTTATCTTTTATAAGAATCCGACGCTGAACACGGACCCGACTAACTCGGCCAAGTAGGCTATACTTAGTCAAGTAGACTTTAATCGGTCGAGTAGGACATACTCGGTCGAGTGCCCCACACTCAGCCGAGTATGACTTACTCGGTCGAGTACCTCGCAGTTCTCAGCACTGACCAGTTTTTGTAAAACAGTCATAACTCCCTCAATATTTGGTCATTTTAGGCGTGTGACCTACCGTTACAATACTAAAAAGATAAGCTATCATGTCCAATTGGAATAACATCAATGTCATACATACATCTCATGTTATAACAGTTTTAAGACAACCTATATATAACCGGGCAACATAACTATACCATATTCTTTCTCCAATAAATTTTACATCAACAATGTGACCGAGTTCAAGCAATTCCATCGAATAACTCATACAACAAATAGAGGGGTGTTATATTTAGCCCCACAACACTTTTCTTACTTACCTCATCAAGGGGTACCTAGACCATTAATGTGCACATCCTCAAAGTGGCGGGTCCCACAAAGAGCGATCATAGGAGTGAGATCCGTTTCCCGCAACAGTCCCACACCTTATCTTTTCAATCTCAATAATCATACATGATACAGTGATAAGAATAATAAGACGGTATCGTCATAATCATCATCATAAAGAAACTGAGTAGGGAAACCCTACCTCAAACAATACAGCGGAATAACAAGCATAACCTCCCTATCAACGTTCTTCTATGAATCCTCCTCTTAAGGATTATACAAATAAGGATTACTCACTAAGAAATCATAATCTATGATATAAAAATGATAGGTTGACACTTACTTAGTAGAATGCGGATTAGGTAGATGATCGATGCTTCTAGCCCCTTGCTAAGGCCTTGGGGAAAGGGGAAAAGACAAAGGGATTGGTATGACTGCTTCTGAACTGTCTGATGTCTAGCGTAAAATGAAAAATGTTTTCGGATTTACTTTTATAATTAACCGCGGTCTGACCTCTGGAAAGACCCACGCGGCCGAGTTCGACCTACTCGGCCGAGTTGCACTTTCTCGACCGAGCAACACTTACTCACCCGAGTCTGACCTACTCGACCGAATTGGTTCACAACTCAACATACATAAAGGAGGGGTGTTACACTTATTAGAGTCGAGTTGCACTTTTTGCGATAACGTCATCCTTCCTGAATCTTCCCTCCACTTTCTCTGTGATTGTAGCCTTGCCCTTAATGTTTAGCCTTGTTTCAAAGTTAAACCCTCCTTCTTTTCCCTTGATCTCAAGCCCTGGATATACGAAAACTGCACCTTCGTGTACCCATCTTGGGTCACCCTTTTCTCCTTTATTGTGCGGTGCCTTTGGCTTAGACGTTGTGGTGTTATCTACTTCCCCTCTTCCTCGTCCCACCTTAATGATAATATTGCCTTGCATGCTTCTACTTGGATTTGTGCTAGCCATAATTTCAAACTTATATCCTTGTCTCGTGGTACTTGTCCCTCTAGTTCTCGCTTTCCTTGTAGTTCGGTCCTTCCCCCGTATAATTGGTCTATGATCAATGTTGATGCGGCCTTCTCCTCTTCCTCGTATGTTGCTAGCTAGCTAGTATTGGGCATGTTGTTAGGAATAATGTTGGCTCATGGGTTCGAGGATGGTCCCATCTAATTGTGTGCCCTTAACCCTTTCATTGGCAAGGTGCTTGAATTGTGATTAGGGAAGGCTTGCGGTTTGTTGTTCACTCCATTGGCAATTTTGAGATTGCCTTGGATTGCATCAGCATCAATGTCGTTAATGTTCATTTTAAAGGAGACCCATCCCCTCTCATTGTGGTTCTTTTACTAACATCATTCTTAAATGTTGGGTATAACTAAGGTCATGTTCTTTTCAACTAAAACGAGCTGAATTGAATTAAATGGAATAGAGCTGAATTGAACTAAATTGAATGAAACTGAGCTAGAGTGAATGTAGCCGAATTAAAAATTCATTTTGTGAAGAGATAAGTTGAATAGAATTGATTGTACTTGAATAAAACTTAACGAAATACACTGTAGCAAAACTAAAAAAAAGTTGAAATTGAGCCAGAAAGAACAAGGCCTAAGAGTCTCACCTAATTTGAAATTTGTGTTGGAGAAGATCAAGATCAACCAACAAAGCCGCGGATGCAATTGCTAATTTCTCCCTCAAAGATGCATGGTTGTTTAACGGTTTTGAAAATACTCCTTCCATCTTGGTCATTCGTGTACCCTTATTTCTGGGACAAAAGACAAGTAAAGGGGAGTTAGGGTGGTTGTTAGCAAATGATAAGTGGACATGGTGAATAAGTATGATCAAATTGCCATAAAAAAATCTATCTAATATAGAAAGGTAAATTAATGAATGAACGCCGTAAAATGGAGTATGTATAATGACTGAGAAGGTGGAAGTATGTTATTAATTTTTTTTTGGTGATGGGAACCTACGGCCGTTATCTATGGTTCGCACTGAGTATACCCCCCAATATATGTAATAGCAATATATCATTCAAACCACGGTATGTATACCAAGTAAGCTAGCTACCTGAGAATGACAAACTCGATGTATAAAAAACACGATTTCAACCATAAATACTCCCCAAAATTACTCGTAAAGCTTGAATTTAAATCCCTCAAAAATATCACTCAATTTTTAATCAATAAACTGTATTGTTATTAAATTTGACCATGGAATAATTGACACATATTTCGTGTCACTAGAGAATCAGGACTTCGTGAAAACTAGATCATGGCCTTGCCCTAGTGTCACCTTGACACCTTGTGCATAATTGCACCGGTCCTACTCGATGGTATTTATATGACTATATCACTGATAGTCAAAAGACTTTCCAGTAATACGTTAATCTCAAACCAATATCACTGTCTGTCACCAATTAAGCCTTATCAAAATAAAATAAAAATCTACCTCTACAAGTTAGAGTTCTTATTGGAAATGTCTTTCATTAAAGTCTCTTGATGATAATTGGAATCATTAGCAAAAAATTTAATAGAAAATCGACATGATACATAAACTATAAATTAATAGCGACATTGAAAGGAGAAAAACACCATTTCATTTAAAATTGATAAGAGTACAAATCGCATACGACCTGATGTATTTGCAAAATCTACTAATTGAAAAAAAATGACTTGATAATGATTAAAAAAAAAAGACCACGGTAGACTGATCACACTAAGAAATTAAAGATTAGGAAGCCAATCTTGATGAAGCAAAGCTTCAAAGGAGGACTAAAGAATGAAAATGACTTCATTAATTTGCGTCCACATGGATTAATACTCTAGATATGTATAGGTTCCAACTGGGGAAGAAATTTAGGCTATAATTTAAACCACCGTCTACTCCAATCATTTGTTTATCTTTGATTAAAATATTTCGAAAAAAGAATAAAAAAAAGTAAATAAATAACAAGAATAAATAGAGTATATCAATGGTAATGCGGAAAAGGCCAGGCCATGTCTTTCATGCCCGAAAGAGTTAAATTGCAAAAGAGTTGAATTGAACTTGCTAGAATTGTACTCAAAAACTGAAATAGAAGTTAGTTTTAGAAGAGATAAGTAAACTGTACTGAATGAAACCAATGGCTAAATAGAGTTGAATTACTAAAGTAAGCTAAATTTTTTTTGTAAAGTAAAATAAGCTAAAACTAAGTCTAAAAGAACATGACTTAAATTCTTCATTTCTGATGTAGATAGTTTATTCACTTTAAAATTAGTGTAGTGTTACACTTATTATGTAGATAGTTTATTTACTTTAAAATTAGTGTAGTGTTACACTTATTATCGGGAATGTAAGAATAACCATTTGTATTCTCGCTTAATTTAGTCAGTATAATAAATTTAAAGAAATTCCTCATGTTACCTTTGAACTTTGAGAGATTATACATGATACCCATCATTTTAAGTTTCTACATATGGTATTCTTGTGTTACCTTTTTCTTTCTAGAATACTCTTTCCCACACTTACTATCAGGAATGTAAGTATGTAAGAATGGTCAACATCATGTCTTAGGAATCGAAGGGGAAGTCTGAAGCACACTAGGACGCCGATGTTTGCAAAGGACCAGCGCCTAAGGATTTTGTATGCCTAAAAATGAAGGATTATGATTTAATGTTCGTTGAAGCAAGAATAAATGGTACACCCGCTATTCCACTGTTTGAAAGTGGTGCGTCGCATAACTTCGTGACTAAAAAGGAGGCCACGAGATTGGTTATCGGGTACGATAAAAGATCAGAAACCATGAAGGTCGTGAAGTCATCATCTATACCTATTCATAAAACTGCCCATGAAACACCAATCTGCGTCAGGGATTAGGAGGGAACTGTAGATTTCACCATGGTGACTATGGATGACCATACATATATTTTGGAATTAGAATTCATCCAGGCCGTAGTGCCAGTCACATTTTCAAGAGGCAATGTCGTAATTATTATTATTAGAGGCTACATACTTGTTCTTCTAGTGTCAAGTAAGACACCTAGAGGTAAAGATCATAGTTTGTCAACATACTACGAGCGACAGGGATTTCGGGGAGAACATGGCATTAAAAAGGAACGCTTCCAAGGAAGGTTCATCCTCATATAAATGGTCATCGCGGACGAGTGACTATCCACAAGAATTGAAGCGAGGCCATTTGGAAGCTTTCTATGGGATGGCAATGATGTACCCAGAGGCGGGTGTTTTGTGTGCCAAGGGCCTCACTACATACATAAGCGTCCCGTAAAAAATAAATTCCTCAAAATGATCAATCAAAAGTTAATGGAGACAGCCATTACCGATGATTCAAAATTTGGAGACTCGGGTACAAAAGAGGTTGGAAAAGGCAAAGCCAAAGTCAAGGAAATGCAAGTCGAAAAAAGCGACGCCCAACCAACAAATGTTCGAGAAACAACACAAGGACATATTAACAAAAAAGTACCAATTACAGAGACACCTACAGAAGTGAGTCATCTTTTACCATTCAATTAACTATCCATGACTCTAGGAAAAGTTAATGATGTGGAGGCCCAAATATCAATAGATCAAAAGTCGTTACATAACTTCCTTACCATCAATAGGCCCGCACAAGATTGTATTTGTTACTCCTATGTTAAAACTACCTTTAAGCCGAAAGAACATTTGGAACATCTAGAATGTCGCGTGGTCTAAAATGTGCCTATTCAACTTAGAGATTCACAAGGATTAGATGATTTTATAATTGTCGACATCAAAAGTGGCGAGGTACTACTTCACGATGACCTATTGAAAACAATAGGATCTTGGAGATGGACCCTGAACCTACTCATTCAAAACGTCAAAAAATAATCCCTTAACATCGATATAGAAGAGAAGATAGTCCAAGAGACATGTCCGCTGGAGGTATCACTAGACAAACCTTGAGTGATTAAAATAAAGAAATTCTAAAAATAAGTAATGTGATATCCTAAACAAAGGAAGCCCAAACAAATTAAAGACTTCCAAAATGGGGGAAGACCAATAAGAAGAAAGACTTCAGACAATAAAAGAAGAAATCTCTGAAAGAGATGAAGTCCTAAGTGAAGCAATGAACAAAAGATGGCACATGTTTCGGGTGTGGAGGCGATCATTTCATACAAACTTGCTCAACTATCAAAGAATTCTAAAAAGGGATGACTATGCAAAAACAGTTGAAGAAACAACCAACTTGGGGAAACCAAGCGCTAGTCACTTGGAATTGTAAATGTCAATTCATGGTCCAGAATTGAACTTGAATATAAGAATCAAGAAGAATAAGGAGGACATCCCTTGGCAAACTAATAAGAGGATCGAAGATTGAGTCCAAGGGTTAACCTCAAACAAACCCTAGTGTTTATGGAAGGTGTGTGTAACACCCTCATAACCCAATGCCTTTAGGTAGGACCATCAGACTATGAGGATATTACCATCTCAGTTTCTTGAGGTATAGTATATGATAAACAACCATAATAACCACTTATTATAACTAAAGTTTAACAGTGTAAAAGTGAAAGATACAACCGTTTACCGAACAACTGTAAACCAAAAGTACAAGCGGAAGCTAAGACTCGTAGACTCTACAAACTGTCGTGACCATCCCTCCTCCCAAGCCAGCAAGCAAAGCTCATCTACAAACCTGAGACTCTACTCACCAGTACATGGATCATCACAGTAAAACAACAACAGGTGTCAGCAATTGAAATAATAAGACGGATAAAGTACTAAGCACAACACAATCAGTTATCATTATCACTGCCATCACTGTTATACAATATCCGTGGTGGCCTTTATCCCCACACCAATTCCCCCACTTACCGCAGCAAGGGGTACCTAGACCATTAATGTGCACATCCTCTCTGTGGTAGGTCCCACGAAGAGCGATCATAGGAGTGAGATCCGTTCCCCGCAACGGTCCCACACATTACCTTTTCAATCTCAATAATCATACATCATACAATGATAACAATAATAAGACGGTATCGTCATAGTCACTATCATACAGAAACTGAGTAGGAAAACCCTACCTCAACCAATATAGCGGAATGACAAGCACAACCTTCCTACCAACGTTCCTCTATGAATCCTCCTTCTAAGGATTATACAAATACGGATTACTCGTTAAACAAACATAATCTCTGATATAAAAATGATAAGGTGACACTTACTTGGTAGAATGCGGATTATGTAGATGATCGACGCTTCTAGACTCTTGTTAAGGCTTTAGGAAAGGGGAAAAGAGAAAGGGATTGATGTGACTGCTTTTGAACCTTTCTGATGTCTAGGGTAAAAATGAAAAAGGTTTTCAGATTTACTTGTATAATTAATCGCGGCCTGACCTCTGGAAAGACCCACTCAGCCGAGTAAGACCCACTCGGCCGAGTTCGATCTACTCGGCCGAGTTTCACTCACTCGACTGAGTAACACTTACTCGACCGAGTCTGACCTACTCGGCCGAGTTGGGTCACAACTCAGCATACATAAAGGAGGGGTGTTACAATCTTCCCCTCTTAAAACGAACTTCATCCTCGAAATTCACAACTACCAACCTGAAAGAAAACTTAACTCAAAGGTAAAAGTCATCACATGTCATTGGGAAGGGTATAAGCAACAGAGACTCGACTCATCCCAAAAACAAAACCTAGCGCACGATCGTCTCGTACCCCCCCCCCCCCCTCTAAAAGAAAGCGGTTACATCCCCGTAACCTCACATACCTGATAGAACAACTGAGAGTACCGCTCCCTCATGCTGCCTCAGGTTCCTAAGTAGCCTCCTCGACATCGTGGTTTGACCACAATATCTTAAGGAACTTGGTCTCCACCATTCTCGTCTTTCGTACTTTGGTATCAAGTATAGCCCTAGGTGTTTCCACATAAGATAAGGTCTCATCGCGATCAACATTCTCCACCTCAAGGATGTGAGATGGGTCACTAACATACTTCCTCAGTTGAGATACATGGAATACATTATGAACTCGATCCAAGATTGGTGGTAAAGCCAAATGGTAAGCAACCTCTCCTACCCGATCCAAAAGCTCGTAGGGGCCGATAAAATTATAGTTCAGATTTCCCCTCTTCCCAAATATCAAGACGTCTCTCATTGGTGAAACCTTTAGTAACACCTTATCCCTAGCCTGAAACTCAATGTCCTTGCGGTGCAAGTTCGCAGAGCTCTTTTGCAGATCAAGGGCTGCTCTCATCTTCTGAAGAATCATCTTCACCTGGTCTATCATATCCTGAACCATCTGAGGACCAAGCACGGCGGCCTCGGAACTGTCATCCCAACACACCGGACTCCTACACCTCCGCCCATACAAGGCCTCGAATGGTGTCATCCCAGAGCTCGCATGGTGACTGTTGTTGTAGGAAAACTCAATCAAATCCAACCTCTCCTCCCAACTACCCCCAAATTCCATCACACACGCTCTAAGCATGTCCTCCAGGGTCTCGATGGTTCTCTCAGTCTGGACATCAGTAGCTGGGTGAAAAACAATACTCAGCTTCTGGGTAGTACCCATCATCTCCTTCAACTCTTGCCAGAACCTCGAGATGAAGCGATAATCTCGATCTGACACAATATCCTTAGGAATCCCGTGCAATCTGACCACTTTCTTCCTATAAGCTAGAGCCAAATCTGTCTTGCTCCAAGTGTCCTTTATAGGGACGAAATGAGTAGCCTTAGTTAACCTGTCTACTATCACCCAGATCATGTTGTTACCCAGCTGCGATCGAGGTAACCTTACAATGAAATCCATCGAGATCGACTCCCACTTCAACTCTGTAACTTCCAAGGACTGAATCTTACCCTGATGATGTTGCTCCCCTTTCACTCTCTGGCAAGTCAAACACCGAGCCACAAACTCCGCTACATCTCTCTTCATTTCCGGCCACCAAAAAGTCTTGTTCAAGTCCCTATACAGTTTATCCCCGCTAGGATTAGGGTTGGCAATGGGTAGGGTCTGGGTAGGGTAAAACAAGACTCGGACTCGACCCTGAGTCACATACCTTGGACCCATACCCGAGTATGAAATTAATGGACCCATACCCGACCCAGAGGGTCTTGGTCCGGATAGGGCCTACCTTAGGGTCTACTTTTTTGTTTGACTAAATAATTTTTTCCCTAAATCGTATCATTTACCTAGTAATCAAACTTATCGTTTTCAGCAATTTCTTCATTATTCTTAATGGTTATTTGGATATGCATATAGATATTAGTGATAACTAATTAAGGTCATCTGTATGTGTGTGCTATTTGGGATATTGACGTTCGTATGTGTGTTTTTTTCTTCTTTTTAATAAATATAAGGGTCTAAGGGTCGGGTAGGGTCCAAACACCAAGACCCGGACCCGGAGTTTTTATGTAAGACTCATACTTGACCCATACCCGAACGGGGCTCAAAAATTCAAACCCATACCCAACTCGTTAAGGTCAGACCCTAAGGGTCTGGTTTGGTACCCGACCCACTGCCATCCCTAGATAGGATGCACTGAATAAGGTGCACAATAAGCCTCTATTAGAATCCTCTTCCTCAACTCCGCACAATCCGGAACGTACCACCTCCTATCAAATCGAAGACTCTTATCCCGATTCACGGAAAACCTCGACGGTCCACCCGATTCCATCTTTGATTTTCACTCGGCGAACCTAGCATCTGTCAATTGGCTCTCCCTGATCTCACTATATAGCTCTAGCTCCACTGTCAAGTCACCACGCGCATCTCCCTTCCTGATCTAAATGATACCCATCCGACCCACTTTGTCTCTCAACCTCATCAAAGACATCGTTGTGCACAGGGAGTGTACACTCTTCCTACTCAACGCATCGGCAACCACGTTTGCTTTCCCCTCATGGTACACTATTTCCATATCATAATCCCCGATCAGCTCCATCCACCTCCTTTGTCTCATGTTAAGCTCCTTATGAGTAAAAATGTATTTCAGACTCTTATGGTCTGAGAACACCTTGAAAGTTGCGCCATACAAATAACATCTCTAGATCTTAAGTGCAAAGACTACACCACCCAACTCCAAGTCGTGAGTGGGGTAGTTCTCCTCATACTGCTTCAGCTGCCTCAACGCATACACGATCACTTTCCCATTCTACTTCAGCACACAACCCAATCCATTCTTTGAGGCATTAGTATACACCTCAAAGTCTTCCACTCCCTCCGCCAAAGCTAAGATAAGGGATGTGGTCAAATGTTCCTTTAGGGTTTGGAACGCTTTCTCACACTCCTCATCCCAGCGGAATCTGTTATCCTTCTTCATGAGCGCAGTTATTGGCCTAGCGATCTTAGAGAAGTCCTTCACGAATCGCCTGTAATATCCTGCCAAGCCCAGAAAACTGCGTACCTCAGCCACATTCTTAGGTGCCTCCCAGTTAGACATTACCTCAATTTTACTAGGATCCACTGCCACGCCCTCTTTTGAGATCACATGACCCAAAAACGCCACCTTCACCAACCAGAACTCGCACTTCGATAATTCAGCATACAAGTGGTTGTCCCTCAAAGTCTGTAGAATAATCCTCAAATGCTCCTCTTTAGTCTTAGAGTAGACCAAGATATCATCAATGAAAACCACCACGAATTTGTCCAGGTAGGGACTAAACACACGGTTCATCAAATCCATGAACACAGTAGGTGCGTTAGTCAACCCGAACGGCATCACTACGTACTCATATTGATAATACCTAGCCCTTAAGGCGGTCTTCGGTATGTCACTATCCCTATTCCTCAGCTGATGATAACCCGACGTCAAATCAATCTTCGAGAACACTGTACTCCGGCCCCGGTCAACTGGTCAAACAGATCATCTATCCTCGCAAAGGTAATGGTTCTTCACCGTCACATGGTTCAGCTCCCAATAGTGTATAAACAACCTCACACTCTCATCCTTCTTCTTTACGAATAACACTGGAGCTCCCCAAGGTGATACACTAGGTCGGATGTACCCCTTGTCTAATATATCATTGAGCTGCTTTTTCAGTTCCTCTAACTCTCTCGGACCCATCTGGTAAGGGGTCTTTGAAATAGGTCCCGTACCCGGCCTCAACTCCACAATGAAATAAATATCTCTCTTGAGTGGTACCCCGGAATCTCCTCTGGAAAAATATCACGGAACTCCCCCACCACTGGAATACTCCCCACGGTCACCTCCTCAACTCGGGTATCTCTCACATGACAAAGAACCAAAGGACACCCCTTCCTCAAGTATGACTTCAATGTCAAAACTGATATAATCTTGACCTTGGGACTGACGACAAAACCCTTATACGACACTCTCACCCCTTTGGTACCCCTCACCGTCACCTTCTTTTGGTGACACTTGATGGTAGCCTTATACTGACCTAGCCAATCCATCCTTATGATTACCTCAAAACCATCTAACGGAAACTCGAAAAGATGATTAGGAAAGTCTACCTGACCTATTACAAACGACAAACCTCTATACCCCTTCCGACAAATTACAGACTCTCTAGAAGGTATGAATACCTCATCACTAGCTAACTCGAACGAGTCCAGCCCTAAACTCCTAGCATGACTTACAGACACAAAAGAATGGGTTGCCCCAGAATCAAACAAAGCGAACCTAGGACAGCCATGAATAAGAAAAGTACCGGTCAGAACATGCGCGTCCTCTGCTGCAGTCTGCTTCCCCATGGCGAATAGCTTACCGTTATTCTTCTAGCCCTTTCCTTGCACTGTTGTCGCAGACGAGGCAGACTTCGCTGCTGATACCTGGCTAGCTCCCCCGTAAGGTCTCTGATAGCCTCTCTGGCGGTTGTAGCCACCGTAGTTCGACTTGTCCTGGTTACCCCACGAACTCGCTGGACGATTGTTCCAATAGCTCTGAGAAGACTGAGAAGGTCCCTGGTAGTTGTCTCTCCCAAACTTCTTGCACTCAAACCTCTTATGCCCTAAACCATCACAGTTGAAGCATTTGGTCATTGGGGTGTCACTGTAACTGCGACCCCCTTTCCCCCAGCACCAGTACCATCCCCAGAGTAAGAACGGCTCTGACTGAAGTTTGCCTTCTTCTGCCCAGCCCCAGCACTCTCACCTTCCCGATTTCCTCTTCTCTCCGCTCCTCTCTCTAGCGTCTTTGGCCAGATCAGCCAACCTTTCTGCATGCCCTGCTCTCTCATAGACCTCTTTGAGGTAAGAAGCCATACCAGCAGGAAGTCTCTCCATGATCCGGACAGTCAACCCTTTCTCGAACCGAAGCAAAAGAGCTTGAGGGGTCATTCCCATCTCCTCTACCTGTCGAGCCAAGTCGTTGAATTTGATGTAGTATTTTGAGACAGTCATCTCCTCAGACATGCGGAGACTATCGAACTCAGCCCTAAACCTACTACGGACGTGCTCTAGGACAAACTCACGTTGCATAGCAGCCTTGAAAGCTTTCAATGACACATAATCTTACCCCGACACATAGTCTTACCACATCTCCTCAAAGTAGTCACGAGCTTTACCCTTCTCGCGACCCCAACCCCCCTGCCAGACTGCGTAGATAGAATGCAGCCTGGTACACCTTGAGGTCGCCAGGACAGTTGACCACCTCGAACACACTCTCCATCTCTCTCAGCCAATCCTCTAGCATACCCGGTGTCCCCGCACCGTCGAACATTTTAGGCCGATGACGAGCCATCGCATTGTTGATGTCATGGGAATTCACTTGAGGTGTCCGAGCTCTCTCAAAATTCCTAACTGCGAGTCAGGATCTCATAGCTTTCGATTATCCGAGCCATTTCCTCGATCGACATGGAAGTGGCCTAAATCATGGCCGGAGTCGCATTGGGTGGTAGATTCGGAGTATTCACTCTTGTGGGGGTCATCGCACTATTAAAAATGAATGAGGTAAACGTAAGCACACAACCTACGGCTCATGAAATCATACATCATTTAGGATAACAATAATAAGACGGTAACGTCACAATCACTATAATACAGAAACTGAGTAGGGAAACCCTAGCTCAACCAATATAGCGGAATGACATGCACAACCTTCCTACCAACGTTCCTCTATAAATCCTCCTCCCGAGGATTATACAAATACGGATTATTCGCTAAACAAACATAATCTATGATATAAAAACGATAGGGTGACACTTACTTGGTAGAATGCGGATTAGGTAGATGATCGTCGCTTGTAGACTCTTGCTAAAGCTTTGGGAAAGGGGAAAACAGAAAGGGATTGGTGTGACTGCTTCTGAACTTTTATGATGTCTAGGGTAAAAATAAAAAAGGTTTTCGGATTTACGTTTATAATTAATCGCGGTCTGAACACTAGAAAGACCCACTCGGCTGAGTTCGACCTACTCGGCCGAGTAGCAATTACTCGACAAAGAAATACTTACTTAGCCGTGTCGGACCTACTCGGTCGAGTTGGTTCACAACTCAGCATACACAAAGGAGGGGTGTTATAGTGTGATAGTGAGGAGCTGAATTATATGTTATCTACGGACACGGTCACGCCATAATAAAAGGGTTATGTTAGCGAGGACGTCACCTCTTCTAGTGTGGAGGGGGGATTTCACGAATCTCCTTTTTGTTTTAGCTCATGGCTAGTTAAGGGTGCTTATGGTAGCTTAGATGAAGCGTACAAGCGTAAAGTATTCCTTTTTGTCGCAAGTACACTCTTTTAGAAGATGGAAATTGGAATAGGGCTTACAAGCATTGGAAAGCGCCAATCGTCCAAGTGAAAAGCTACTTGAGGTGCGCACAATAGAGAACGGAAGCTAAGTAAGCAAAGAAGAACTTAAATTTGCTAGTACCTACTTTTGAGAGCCATATCTCTAGTTCTACAGCATATAATCAGTTGATTACAATTGGAGATAATACTTGTCCTCTTAGATTTCCAGCGCCACCAAAAACGCTTGATTTGAACGAGTAACAAAGAAATGGCAGCCATTTTAAATTCAGTGCGCAGTGTAGGAATTACGCGCTGAGAAGTGCTCGATCGAGGAGTTCTCAGAAGAAAAATGCACGATCGGGGGCTTCTTTGCTTGATCGAGTAATTTTCAGAGAGAAAGACCTCGGTCGAGTCCTTGCTTTACTCGATCGAGAGGATTTTGGAGATTTTTACTCGATTGAGTGAAATTGGGACCCGATCGAGCACTTCACTAATGGGCCTCGGCTTTTACGTTGGACTTTAGGTTAAAATGTCGAGATAGTTTGATCTTTCTTATAAAAGGAGGTCAACTACACATCTCATAGGACATAAAACTTTTACCTTAGAATTCTGTTTCACTTTTTATTCCATCACTGTAGAAAGGAGACGGAGGAAACTCCGTTCTCCTTTGCTTTTGCATTTTTCAGATCTGTATTCTTCCTTTCACATTAATCGGTAATTTTTATCTTAGTTTTCTTTTGCTCTTTATTTCTTTTATGTTTTGTTTACTTTCTATTATGCATAGGTAGTTTCCTTTGCTAAAACTTAGGGCATCCGTAATTATGAAAGTTAGTAATCGATTTATTGTGATTATTCTCATATAATCTTTGTTGTCACTTGCTACATCTAATTATGAAAGTTAGTAATCGTTTTGTGGTTGGTGTCACATGTTTGGAGAATACTTGCATATCTCGTTTCTCATTACACCCATTTAATTCCACATTTTGCCAAAAACTGCTAGTTGACCTATAAATTACACCCAAATCTTAGCCTACCTTGCGTCGAGCTAGTTTAGTGTTGTTTTGTGGTATAAATTCATTTCATCAGTTTTGGTTTGGATTTCATTTTGGAGTCGGTATTCTGAGAATGTTGGAACTTGAACTCGGAATTGGCTGTTTCACGAACTTAGCAAAAAAAAAGAAAAAAAAGGGAAAGAAAAATGAAAAGAAAAAGAAAGAAAGAAAGAAAAAATAAGCTAAGTATGTTTTTGCCCGTTTCAAGTTCCGTAGTTGTATGAGTTGTATGTCGAGCATGGCATTGAGTTTTTTTGTGAGTAAGATAGATGGTTCTACTTTTGGATGAGTTTTTGTAGCTAGCTCGAGTCGTTACCTCCTCTTTTCCATATTGTTTTTTTGCCTCTTCTTACCCATTTTACCTCACATAACCATAACTTTCAAGTATTCGGCATGTGATAGTCATTGAAAGGTTGAGATGCGTGTGTACGATAATTAGAATCATTTGTCATACTAGTTGCATTGCATGATATGTTGGTCGCAATTAGGAGAGTGTCTTAATTTTCTTATCCTTCTCTCTTGCACATAAATGTTTACCCATGTTTGATGAGAGAAGAGTGACCCGGGAAAGTCCAAAGTACACAAGTCATTTGAGGTCAATTGTCCAATTTTTTTTTTCATTACAAGTGTGAATTCGTTGCTTTTGGTTTTCAACTTCTTGGTGGCTGATTTTTCTGCATTTAGATAGTTGACATATAACCTATAGTTGGCTCTGAGACGATTCCATTCCATTAGGTAGTTAGTTAGTTGTTTTTCGTTCTTATAGTTTCATTAGTTTGCTTGAGGACAAGCAAAGGTTTGGTTTGGAGATATTTGATGCATGCATATTATATACACTTTTTAGCATCTTTTGGCACGCATTTCCATGCATTTACATGCGTTTTATGCGCTATTTTGCCCCAATTTCGCTTCTTTGTGTATTTCTTGTTGTTTGCAGGAAAGTATGTAAAAGTCGCGAAAACTATTCCTTTTTGTCGCAAGTACACTCTTTTAGAAGATTGAAATTGGAATAGGCCTTACAAGCATTGGAAAGCGCCAATCGTCCAAATGAAAGGCTACTTGAGGTGCGCACAATGGAGAAAGGAAGCTAAGCAAGCAAAGAAGAACTTCAATTTTCTACTACCTACTTTGGAGAGCCATATATCGAGTGCTACAACAGATAATCAGGTGATTCTAATTAGAGATGAAATTTTGTCCTCTTAGCTTTCCAACGCCACCAAAAACGCTTGATTTGAACGAGTAACGAAGAAATGACAGCCGTTTGAAATATAGTGCGCAGTGTAGGAATTACGCGCTGAGAAGTGCTCGATCGAGGAGTTCTCAGAAGAAAAATGCACGATCGGGGGCTTCTTTGCTTGATCGAGTAATTTTCAGAGAGAAAGACCTCGGTCGAGTCCTTGCTTTACTCGATCGAGAGGATTTTGGAGATTTTTACTCGATTGAGTGAAATTGGGACCCGATCGAGCACTTCACTAATGTGCCTCGGCTTTTACGTTGGACTTTAGGTTAAAATGTTGAGATAGTTTGATCTTTCTTATAAAAGGAGGTCAACTACACATCTCATAGGACATCAAACTTTTACCTTAGAATTCTGTTTCACTTTTTATTCCATCACTGTAGAAAGGAGACGGAGGAAACTCCGTTCTCCTTTCCTTTTGCATTTTTCAGATCTGTATTCTTCCTTTCACATTAATCGGTAATTTTTATCTTAGTTTTCTTTTGCTCTTTATTTCTTTTATGTTTTGTTTACTTTCTATTATGTGTAGGTAGTTTCCTTTGCTAGAACTTAGGGGATCCGTAATTATGAAAGTTTGTAATCGATTTATTGTGATTATTCTCATATAATCTTTGTTGTCACTTGCTACATCTAATTATGAAAGTTAGTAATCGTTTTGTGGTTGGTGTCACATGTTTGGAGAATACTTGCATATCTCGTTTCTCATTTCACCTATTTAACTCCACATTTTGCCAAAAACTGCTAGTTGACCTATAAATTACACCCAAATCTTAGCCTACCTTGCGTCGAGCTGGTTTAGTGTTGTTTTGTGGTATACATTCATTTCATCAGTTTTGGTTTGGATTTCATTTTGGAGTCGGTATTCTGAGAATGTTGGAACTTGAACTCGGAATTGGCTGTTTCACGAACTTAGCAAAAAAAAAAGAAAAAAAAGGGAAAGAAAAATGAAAAGAAAAAGAAAGAAAGAAAGAAAAAATAAGCTAAGTATGTTTTTGCCCGTTTCAAGTTCCGTAGTTGTATAGTTGTATGTCGAGCATGGCATTGAGTTTTTTTGTGAGTAAGATAGATGGTTCTACTTTTGGATGAGTTTTTGTAGCTAGCTCGAGTCGTTACCTCCTCTTTTCCATATTGTTTTTTTGCCTCTTCTTACCCATTTTACCTCACATAACCATAACTTTCAAGTATTCGGCATGTGATAGTCATTGAAAGGTTGAGATGCGTGTGTACGATAATTAGAATCATTTGTCATACTAGTTGCATTGCATGATATGTTGGTCGCAATTAGGAGAGTGTCTTAATTTTCTTATCCTTCTCTCTTGCACATAAATGTTTACCCATGTTTGATGAGAGAAGAGTGACCCAGGAAAGTCCAAAGTACACAAGTCATTTGAGGTCAATTGTCCAATGTTTTTTTCATTACAAGTGTGAATTTGTTGCTTTTGGTTTTGAACTTCTTGGTGGCTGATTTTATGCATTTAGATAGTTAACATATAACCTATAGTTGGCTCTGAGACGATTCCATTCCATTAGGTAGTTAGTTAGTTGTTTTTCGTTCTTATAGTTTCATTAGTTTGCTTGAGGACAAGCAAAGGTTTGGTTTGGAGATATTTGATGCATGCATATTATATACACTTTTTAGCATCTTTTGGCACGCATTTCCATGCATTTACATGCGTTTTATGCGCTATTTTGCCCCAATTTCGCTTCTTTGTGTATTTCTTGTTGTTTGCAGGAAAGTATGTAAAAGTCGCGAAAACTATTCCTTTTTGTCGCAGGTACACTCTTTTAGAAGATTGAAATTGGAATAGGCCTTACAAGCATTGGAAAGCGCCAATCGTCCAAATGAAAGGCTACTTGAGGTGCGCACAATGGAGAAAGGAAGCTAAGCAAGCAAAGAAGAACTTCAATTTTCTACTACCTACTTTGGAGAGCCATATATCGAGTGCTACAACAGATAATCAGGTGATTTTAATTAGAGATGAAAGTTTGTCCTCTCAGCTTTCCAACGCCACCAAAAACGCTTGATTTGAACGAGTAACGAAGAAATGACAGCCGTTTGAAATATAGTGCGCAGTGTAGGAATTACGCGCTGAGAAGTGCTCGATCGAGGAGTTCTCAGAAGAAAAATGCTCGATCGAGGGCTTCTTTGCTCGATCGAGTAATTTTCAGAGAGAAATACCTCGGTCGAGTCCTTGCTTTACTCGATCGAGAGGATTTTGGAGATTTTTACTCGATTGAGTGAAATTGGGACCCGATCGAGCACTTTACTAATGGGCCTCGGCTTTTACGTTGGACTTTAGGTTAAAATGTTGAGATAGTTTGATCTTTCTTATAAAAGGAGGTCAACTACACATCTCATAGGACATCAAACTTTTACCTTAGAATTCTGTTTCACTTTTTATTCCATCACTGTAGAAAGGAGATGGAGGAAACTCCGTTCTCCTTTCCTTTTGCATTTTTCAGATCTGTATTCTTCCTTTCACATTAATCGTTAATTTTTATCTGAGTTTTCTTTTGCTCTTTATTTCTTTTATGTTTTGTTTACTTTCTATTATGCGTAGGTAGTTTCCTTTGCTAAAACTTAGGGGATCCGTAATTATGAAAGTTAGTAATCGATTTATTGTGATTATTCTCATATAATCTTTGTTGTCACTTGCTACATCTAATAGCGACTAGTTACTTGAGTCGACGCATTTGACTAGTTGATCCGGTAAACTTTGACCTAGACCGAAAGGTAGGAAAGGGTAAGACATGTAGTAACACATTAGGATTGTAGTGAGGGCGAAACCTAAGCTATTGTTGTCTTAGGGATATTTGAGACCGAAAGGAGATTTTCGCTAAACCTTAGATTATATTTAAATTGTTTAGTCGGAGACCTTGGTTACTATGCTTAAGTATTTACGGTGAGCCGGTTCTCTTAGCTATTTATTTTCCCTGCTCTACGTTTACTTCTTTTACTCTTTTTACCTCTTTGTCCGTAGTTTAGATTTTACAAAAACCGAACCCCCCTCCCCCCCCTCCCCTTGTGATCGGTAAGCGAACCTGAGAACAAATATCTTGCCTCCTTGTGGATTCGACCGGCTACCCTAGCTATATTAGTTTAGGCCAGTTGGTGTATCTTCGATAGGTATACGACACCCCTGTCACTGCTCAACACAAGTCTACTCCAATTCATGACAAGATCACTCAAGTTTATTCCGCTTACTCTTTGATAACAATATTTTATATATGATTTTATTCCTATATTTAGCTCGGTTTTACATTATATTTGCACTAATATTAGTAATAATGTGAGATAATTACTTGTTTTAGATATATTGTGTGTGTTTAGTATACTTTGTAGGAAATGTAGCTTTCATTTGCTATTTTCCATCAACTATGCAAATATCGAGAACATTAAGTTGAGTGGAAGCCAAGACGGATCATGCAAGCAACTAGAAATGAATAAATATTTATTTGCTGAAGAAATAGCTCTTTGTTGAATGTGCATGATAGTTGTAAACAATTGAGAAGTCAACCATGCAAGATTGGTCAAAGTCTAAAGAAATGAAATAGAAGAGACTTGGTGTGTAAGAAAAGTAAAAGTTACCAAAGATCCCCCAAATATTCTTTAAGCATATATATCAAGGCATTTACCGGGTGATTTAAGGCATCATTAAAAATAAAATTTGGACTCCCGAGCATTAACTCGGGGAATTAAAGCCATAAAGCCAGAAATCCACGATCCTGATCGGGGTGACTGCACCTAGGATCCCTTTTGTTTCTTACATTTATCTTTGCAACTACTATACAACGAGGTTTTACCCCAACCTCTTAGGATATCCAACTTCATATTGTTACATCTTACTCTATACTTCACATTTCATTTTACTTTATTTTTATCTTTACAATTTTTTCCGTAGTTTACATTTCCAAGTTACAATTTTAATACAATTGTTTTGTTCAAGTTTCTATTCAAGTTCATTTTTTCTTTATTTGTTCTTCATTTCAAGTTTTTAATCATTTTAATACGGTAATTCTAATTTTAGTTGATGTTAGTAGCACTTTGTTATTCTTAGAGATAGTATTTACATTTTATTAGTTATATACATTGTTAATCATTTTAATAATTTTGTTATTCTTATAATCATGTCTTCCAATTCTTGTTCTAGTTTTTTCTTTATTAGCTTGAGTAGTTTCATATTTCCTAGGGAAAGGGGAGCCATGAATTAGTATATAATTTATAATGTTAATATAAATATGTTTTAGTATTGCTTATATGTTTCTAATCACATGTTTGTAATGTTTTGTTAGTCTTGGTTTATTGATCACAAACTTTGATTAAATGGGTAAATTAATTTTATAAGTCGAGAGACACGAACATCAATTAAATTAAACATGTGTTAGTAGGACGATCTACCAAAATTTAAGAGACTTTTAGAACCCGGTCTATGGTTGACAATGATATCGAGAGATGATTGTCTTTAATCCTAAACATTTGGCAGTACTCTACATTATCTATCTTAATATTTGCTCTTAAAATTATATGCATGTGTGACCCAAACCCCTAGACTATTTTTAATTATATTGCTTACATTGTTAATATTAGCATTCTACAAATCAACCAACAAAAAAATATAGCCAACTAGAATAGAAATCTAATCATAGCTTACAATTTCATGAAACAACATTTTTCCTTGTGGATTCGACCCATTTTGTACTACATTCATATGTTCTAGGGAATTTATTTTTGATAGGTGCACGATAGCCTCATCAAACTTTGGCGCCGTTGACGGAGAATTACGGTTCTGTTGCATTTTTATTGTTTGTTGATTTATATTTTATTTTTCCTTCGTCTTGAGGAACAGTTGTTCCTTAAAACCGTTACTTATAATCTTTTCTAGATTTTTGTCGTATGCGTAGGTCTCCTCGTTTAGGTGAACTATTTCCAATTGATCTCGAGCCAGAAAGGTCTTTGCATATATGATTACGTGTCCTTAAAGAAGTTTATAACTCTTCTTCTCTTGAGGAACTTGAGAGTGATAGAAAGGTTTTACCTTGACGATCTCAAAGCTTTAGGAGAGGCTTCTAGATTTACTATTCCAAAGAAGATGGTGCGTTTGTCCGATCACTATAAGCCCACGACGGCTACGCATCATAGAGGTATCGCAACCACTCAAATTAGGGAGACAAATTTTATAATCCAACCGGCTTTCATCACCCTTGTTGAAATAAAGCAATTATGAGGTGGGGCTCTTGAGAATCCTAATTTGCACATTGCAAAAATTTCTACGACTATGGCTCTATGATTCGACAAAATGGGGCCATACAAGAGCATATACGGGAGATACGTTTTCTTTTCTTCTTAAGGGATAAGGCCAAGATATGGATTAATAGCCTTCATAGGGAGCCTATAGGGGTCACCAATTGGGAAAGCTTGGCCCTTGCCTTCTATCAGAAGTACTTTTATTGTAACTTGTCATCATCAAAGGGGGAATTTGTCGGAACACACTAGATTGATGATGCTAAGGTACCCTTGATTGTCTAATGTTTATCTCTTAAGTGAAAATGATTAGCAAAAGACATTAAGCTCATTAAATTTAATCAAGATGGATGCCTCAAAATGCAAGCAAGTCAAGAGAAACCCAAATCTAGAATAAACGTTGTAAACGAGGTAGTTAAACATATCCTTTTAATCATTAGAAGATGCAAGACCCATGCAACAGTCTCTTGGAGTGTTGCAACCGTGGTTTCTGGTACTATCATATGGAGATATTTTTAAAAAATTCATAAAAGGTCAATAACTGTTTTCAAGCGACATTCATTTTTAAAAGACATACTTTCTGAACTGGAGTACAAAAAGAATATCATCACAAGTACATTCAAAGAAATCAATCCATGTTATGCAAGTGAGTCTTTACTCCAAAAATAGAATACTTCCTTTTTCCTTTTTTGGCATTTCTGTGAGTTCCCATAAAATTTATGGAGAACACTCCAAAGCCTCACAAACTGAGTATTTCTCTTTTACATTTGAAAAATAATTACATCCAACAAACCTTTGGATAAAAGAGTCATTTCGATAAAACATGTGTTTAGGGTAAACCTGTACACGGTTTTTCCTCTATAAAAGGAGGCTCTCGTGCTCATTTAATAGCAAGACTTCTAAAGCAATTTATTGTAAACTTTGCAAATCAGTTTAAGTTTTTAAAAACTTTATTCTTCAAATATTTGCAAAGGTTTTCTGTTTTGAAAAGTCTTCAATTGTTTTCGAAAAGCCATAAACTCCAATACTAGTTTGCACTACTAATGACTAAGAGTATGTTCAATGATTCTCGTGTTTAGATCTTAATTATAATCTTCATGTTCCTAAGTGAACCCTTGAGATTGTGATCGTGTAAACGAAGAGATAGAACCGTAAGAACTCTTAGAGCGGAGTAACTTTAAGTTTGAGTCAAAGTCTTGAAGCGGAGTACCTTTAAGCAAATGCAACCGGAGTAGGTTGGAGAATTATTTTCATTGTAAGGGGGTTTAGTTAAGTTTGAGTAACTATCTAAATAAGCAATAACATAATGGTTGGACGTAGGCTCGGGAGTAGGAGTTGAACCAATTTTTAAAACATCGTTTGTTGAGTCATTTACTCTCTTCTTTGCTTATTCCTAGCACATCTTCTTTACGCATCCTCACATTTCTGTGCAACAGTCCTCTATACTATTGATATCTCCCTTGTGAACTTATAATCAATTAAGCATCTCAAGCCTTGTACTCAAGTAAACTAAAATATTTAAAAAGGTCACATAATTTAACTCCCCCCCCCCCCCCTAGGTGCTTAATCGTTCTTAACTCTTCATAACGCCCTTATTTACTATGGACGGTCTTGTTAAGACTCCTTGATAAATAAAAGTGTCTTTAGAACTAACCTATAATCAATTTAAGCAAAGTAAATCATAATCAATTAAAAAAATATAGAATCGAGGCACTTACTTGTGAATGAACAAGAAGGAAATTTATAAAGAAAAAAGAGAAATTATGGGGTTGCGATGGTGGGTGGCATGGGCGTATTTACAGGGGATGATGGGCGTGAACCCTCACCCCCATTATTTAAAAAAAAAATTAAAATAGTCAAAAAAACCAAAAAAAAAATATAGAAGCAAACAGCCGACTAGAGTAACCGAACGTCCGTAAAACTGTAAAAGAAGAAAACAAAAGGCAACTTTTCAATATTCCTTCTAAAAAAATCAACTTTCCATAAAATAATAGTTTACAAATTCTAACTTCCAATAAGATATTAGTTTACAAATTCTAACTTCCAAAATTCAAAAAAAAAAAATTAAAATCTTCTGAAATTTCAAGGAGAGTACACGCTTCATCGATTCAACATCATCAATTCATCAATCTCGAATTTTCGTCCCCAAAACTCCAAAAAGTATGCTTTATAGTTTATACTAATGATTTATTTGAGAATTTTATGTCTTAAATAGTTAGATATAGAAAATTTGAATTAGGTATTTAATTTGGTAATTTGATAATTGGGTAATTTGGGGTTTGGATTTTGGTGGGTTACTGGTTAATTTTGTAATTGAAAAAAAATTATGAAGAAGACGAAGAAGGAATTACAAAGTTTGGTGGGTTAATTTGTAAATATTGTATGATGGATTGATTGTGATTTGTGAAGAAGGCTTTATGGCTTTAGCCTTTAAGTTTTACCTCTTTAAGCACGCAATTTACTGACTACTATCCTCTATTTCTCTAGTGTGTCAGTAGGGTACTAGTCTAGAATCAACTAGTGCATTACAGCTGTCCGTATGTATGTATGATTGTGAAGAAGATTTTTTTAACCTTCTTTTACCTGCATAAATTCTTATTTGCGACGGTGATATCTGTCACAAATTTGTAACGGGTTAAATAAAACTCATTTGTGAGATAAAACAACCCAGTTGTGATTCTCTATGCACCTTTATTTTTGTCTTAACTAAACAAGTGGGTGCATTTAATCTGTCGTAAGCTTGTGACGGATATACCCGTCGCAAGAGAACTCGTCGCATTTTATTGCCCCCATGCTCTTAGTGTAAATTGTATTGTTAGTTATTCGGATAATTATATTTTGATTTTTTTACGCTAGAAATTTTATTAAACACCCCCACTCCATGAATCCTAGATTCGCAACTGGTGGGTGGTGGGGATGCGGTGGTAGTGAAGGTTATGTGGTGTCTAGGGATGTAAGTGGGGCGGGTTTAGGTGGGTCTTGCTCTGCACCAACCACACTTACGGCGGGTGCGGATAATGATTTGATGGGTATTGGAGCCTACATGGATTTGAAAAGTATCATTCGTCGCGAGTCGTGGGACAGGTGTGGGTATCACTTGAGATCCACCCATACCCGCCCGACCCTGCCCCGCCCCCGCTCCACTTGTATTTGGCTTATTAATAAAACTAGACAAATTTGTCCTATATAAAAATAAAATAAAAATTATAATTTAGATAATAAGCCTATACCGATTTTTCATAAACCTAGACAAATTTCAGCTACATTTAAGTTCTATCCACCCAAATACCCAACCCCCTAATACACATACACACTCCTAAGAAGAAAATGAAAGTCTAATATTGAAACTCTTGTGGTTTGAAAAAGTTGTGTATTAGTTAATTGACTGTTAGACCATTTTGTAAAAAATTATTTGCATAAGATCTATCCGAGTACGAGACTAATATGTTTTAGATTCAAGATTTATGTTTTAAAAAAATTGGTGAGGAGATAGGTAATTTGGCGGGTCAACAGATCCCCACGAGACGAGGACGGGTTTGAAAAATTTAACCGACTGTGGGTCGTTCGGCGGGTGTGGGTACTCTTTATAGCTCACGGATGCGGGTGCGTGTTACCTCTCCTCTACACCCACCCCGCCCCATTAACATTCCTAGTGATGGTGATGTTGCGGTGGTAGTGTATCTGTTGCTGTGGTGTTGTGCCGTGGTGGTGAATGAAAGAGTAATATTGAAAGAGATAATAGAGTTAGAGAGAGGGTAAAGGTAGATTGGTCATTTTTTTAAAAACAAAAAGTTCAAAGATTCATTATAGAATGTTGACAATGTTTCGCAATTCGGTTACTAAAGTATACAAGAGGCATTACCCCTTCCAAAAATATTGTTTTGGCAATGGCAATTTGAGAGAAATAGCATATCCAATTATTTTTGTCCAATTACTTTCTATTATTTATACTTGTTATTATATTTTTCAATCTCATTCAATTACCTTTTTATTTCCAAGTAAGTCTCTTAACATAGAATTTGACCTAGAATTAATTCGAATTATTAAAAAATAACGACCTTCATTTCCTTTATGGCCTATTTGGGAATGGGTACTTCATTCTCAAATACGTACTTGGCCCAAATCCCTTGTTTAGGAATGTCTAAAATTTTTAAATTATAATTTGGGCCAAAATCTAAATATTTGCTAGAATTACAAATTAGCCCAAATACAAATACCATAAAATTAGATGTTATTTGCAAATAGATGTTGTAAAACCCCTCGCGAAAGCGGAAATATAAACATACAAAAGTACCAAAAATGCAGCGGAATTAAAACTTTTTAAAGTAAAAGAACATGCGAGAAGAATTAACTGAAACGGAAACTGAAACTGAAATAAAACAAAATAGATAAGTAACAGTTCTAAGTATCAAACCAAATACATATACATCAGCCTGGGATGGAACATCCCTACAGGCACCAAAACAACTGTATCAAAAGAAACTAAGAGTCTAGCTAATCGATGAACGGTTATGTCATATGATGAAAGGATCATCACTCGCTAGCTCTCATGTGAACCCCGATCCAATCCTGCATGTACCTACATACATGAAAACATGTACGCCACAATCAGTGGGGAGTGACTAGAGTTCTCCTAGCCACCTTTTTGTGACAACACGTAACACATAAAGCAATACAGAATACTCCAACATATATAAACATGTGAAGCATAATCAACTCATCAACTATTCTCATACTATCATGCAACTCTAATGCCCGGCTCTCAACCAACTTCATAAACCGTAAGGAAGGAGAGCCGGTTTCCCTACTGGTTACCCAGTCGGGGGGTCTTTCAATCCAACTATTTATAGAGTCATCCAATGCCTTGGATGAACAAACTATAGCTCAAACAATATAAACATCAACTTCATCATGCATATCTGACACTGTACCAACCTAGGCAAGCAGATATAACATAAGCACCGGCAATGGGTCCAGAGGTGAACTTAACACATATCCCACTACCAAACAAATCAAGTAAAGGGTCCAGAGGTGAACTTAACACATATCCCTATACTTTACAATTCAAGAAAAGGGTCCAGAGGTGAGCTTAACACATATCCCTAATCATCCATAAGCAAAGGGTCCAGGGGTGAGCTTAACACATATCCCAATGCTACAAACAAGTATTGGGTCCAGAGGTGAGCTTAACACATATCCCAATACACAGCTATCGCACAACGGGTCCAGAGGTGAGCTTAACACATATCTCGTGTACGACAACCGATCACGTGTCAGGTCCAGAGGTGAGCTTAACACATATCCTGACACGCCACAAGCAAAACACGTAACGGGTCCAGAGGTGAGCTTAACACATATCCCGTCACGCGACATACAAAACACGTAATGGGTCCAGAGGTGAGCTTAACACATATCCCATCACGCGACATCCAACTTAACCATTAACATCCAAGGATAGAAACTAACCTATAGTTCTAACTTCTTAAACCACTAATCGACACTTAATTGATCCCGGGAACTAAGACGAGGGAGAGCCGGTTTCCCTTTCGGTTACCCGACCGGGGGGTCTATATCCTCACTCCATTCCCGAACTCAATATAGTGTCGCCCGTCCTCCGGGGACCTCAAATACATATCAAAGATGCAAGGAACGAATTTCAATCAAAACCGATTAAGCGTTTGGAAGATACGAACGATTACAAACAAAAACAGCCTACAGGGATCCCCAGCCGGTCGGCAGGCAGCCGGTCGGCAGGCAGCCGGTCGGCCGGCTGGTGACCCTCTCAGCCCTCTCTTTTTAAAACAACGAACCACAAGGGACTCCCAGCCGGTCGGCAGGCAGCCGGTCGGCCGGCTGGGAACCCATAATCCTAGCCTTCACAAATTTGTAAACCATCCCCACATGTACTCCCAGCCGGCTGGCAGGCGGCCGGTCTGCCGGCTGGGCTCCCTTCTTCCTATGGTTTTCGCAAACACAAACAACACAAGGAGACCACCATCCGGTCGGCAGGCAGCCGGTCGGCCGGCTGGCAGTCCCAAACCAAACTTTCTCAGAATACGAAAAACACAAAGGAGCGCTCCCAGCCGGTCGACCGGCTCAGAGAGCCTGTTCGTGAAAACGTGATTTTCAGCCTATTTGAAAACATCACAAATCGACATAGAAACTTCAATATTTGCTACAAGCAAGATTTACCCAACATCATGAATCATCTAAACTCATTATCTATCAGCAAACAAATCCCATAACAATCCTCAAACGATTATATCAAGTATCCGTCTTAACTTGTGAAAAACTGAAAATAAGCTTAAGAACATATAACAACATCACCAAGCATGAATTCTTCACATAAGAACAATCCTAAACATGATACTAAGTCCATTGATCATTAAACATTAACAAAAAATCAGAAACAAATATAAGAACACATCAAAACTTGCTAATATTCATATTAAGGCCGAGTTTCTCATTATCGTCACCTTAAATGCACTCCGGCCTAAAGATCCTCCTCTACCACGAAGCTATCGATGTCCGGGTTGTCCAATCCTTCACCTACAAGCACGAAAAACGGGTTTAAGGACGTAAAAACGGAATTTAAGCAAAACAGGCCAAATTTCGAAATGAAGGGATTGAAAAACTAAAGTGATAGATGGCTTGGAAATCCAATGAGGATTCCGAAAATGTTATTGTTACCTCGATTTGATGAACGGATGATGGAGAAAAGAGCAAAAGAAGATGTTAGAAATGGAGGTTTTAAGAGAAATGGAAATGTCAGATGTTTGTTTTGAGGATGATGGAATATGTCGACTAAAGGTTTTAAGGGGGGTTTATGAGTTGTCCTTTCCGAGTCAATAAAACGGGTTTGGACATCTTGAACGGATATTAAGATATGAACTTAACTTCACCAAGTTTGTATTCGTCTTAAGGACTTAAGGTTCTTAAGACGGATCTTACTAATTAAATTAAAATCTTTCACAATAAATTATTAAAATATTATTTTATTACTTAAAATAATTCAAAACGCTTAAAATAGATTTTACGAAAATACGGGATGTTACAGATGTCATCGGCAAAATAGACTCAAGATCATCATAGTTTCAATCCCTAGATTTTCCCAACGCATTTGTGCTATTTTATCGCCCCAAAATCATCATAGTTTCAATCCTCTAGCAATCAAGTTTCAATGAGGTAACTTCTTCCTGCTCTACTTAACTAGTAAAATTGTTAGTTGTTCGATTTATAAGTTAATAGGAGCATGCATATTAAGATTGTTTGATCGATTAAGAAAGTGAGTTAATTCATTTCTTGAGGATTATGTAGTGGCCAAATTGTGTCTGTGTAGATTTAATATGATTTAATATGTTCGATTAATAAAGTTGATGATTCCTGCTATATGATTTCATATGTACTGATTGGTAAACACCCGAATAGTAAACTTGTTGATTCCTGCTATATGATTTTTTTTGGTCAAATGTAAGTATATTTAGAAAAAAAGGCTAAAGTGCCAGAGTTACATCATGTTACCATTAGGCCATCACTGACAGATGATACTTGTTACATCCTATTTACAGTAATTGTGCATATTGCACCAAACGCTATCATCTACCCTCAATTCACCATTAAAATAAAGTACTCTGAAACTTCCTGGCACAATCTTCCTTAATCTGCTGAACCAACATTCTTGGATGCATAACATACTCCTCAGTTCTACATATGTTCCTCGCTCTCCAAATCCAGTAGTACAGACCCACCACAGCAGCAGTTAACAGCTATCTTCTCAACATAGATGCAACATCGAGTAAACTGACAATCATGGAACAGATATGAGTGACTTTCAGGAGCTGCTCCACATAGAAAACAGTCTTTCGGAACCACCACACCCAATCTGTTCAACCTGTCCAGAGTGAGCAATCTCTGCTTTTTAATTAACCACATGATGAACTCCCGCTTAGGTACATTATTCCTATTCCAGACCATCTTATACCAAGAAATCTCCCGTTCACCAGACTGCATTAACCAGTTGTAGCCATCCGTAATCCTGCACTTACCAGTACTGCCCTGCCATAACCCATTAACATACCCATCCTTCAACTGATCACGCACTTCACAAATTTTCTTCCATGCCCATGAACTATGCACAGATGGACCATAATTCATTCATTGCTCTCCTTTTATGTATATAAAGTTAACCCATTTTATCCACAAGTGGTCTTGTTTAGAGGCGTTATCCACCATACAAGCTTTCCTATTGCAGCAATGTTCCAATTCTTGCTATCAATGATGCCCAAACCACCTTGCTTCTAACTTGGTAAAGTGTTTACCAAAGTATGTGCGGATTCTTTTGGTGCAATTTGCTTCTGTGGGTAAACATTGTAGTTAAGAGTATGTTTGACCACTTGAAGATATGTAAACACTGGATCATATAATTCATACATCATTATATATAATTATGATGACTTTCAAGTTGTGAAACAGTTCAGCAAGAATGTGCCTTATACAGTAGTCATACATGATTATAAAGCCACTTTGTCACTATCATAGCATATTAGAATGTGTCTTCCTTATACAGTAGTCATACATCATTAAATATTATATTGTAATCGTCATTTATTTTTCATGTAGCAATGATGGAATCCAGGAAACGTGTTAGGATAGTGGATGACGAGTTTGAATTAGTCTTGTTAGTCGTGAATTTTGTTGTTGTTGTAGTTGTTGCATCGTACCAAAGGTAAAAAGTGAGGGAGTTAGCTTGGAATGAATATGAACGTGGACAAAAATGACCAATTTGGTTAGATACAATTAGAAATAACACGAAATGTCAAGAATAATTACGTTTTGATAGACGTAGGTTTGAGAAGTTATGTAAAGTTCTTAGATAAAAGGGTGGGTTAGCGACGTCTAGAAATGTGACAGATGAAGAAGTCGTTGCATTTTTTCTTCATATTCTTGCTCATAATTAAAAAAATCGAACAATTCAGGCTCTATTTGTTCGATCAGGAGAAACAGTGAGTCGTCAATTTCATATTGTACTTCATGCTGTGTTAAAAATTGGAAAATACTATATCAAGGAAGATGATCAAACCCCTAGCGTACTTATTGATACAAAGTGGAAATGGTTTGAGGGTGCGATTGGAGCTCTCTATGGTACTCATATTGATATGACTGTCCCCCTCGAGGAACGAGGGAGGTATCGGAATAGAAAGGGTCACATTACTACAAACTTTTTAGCGACATGTAATCCACAACTCCGTTTTACTTATGTTTTACCTAGATGGGAGGGATCCGCCTCTGATCCACGCGTCCTCCCTTATGCTCTTCAAAGGCAACGATATAATTTAAGAGTACCACAAAATAAATATTTTCTTGTTGATTTGGGTTATGCCAATGGTGAGGGTTTCTTAGCTGCATATAAAGGGACAATGTACCACTTAAATTTATGGCGAGGGAATACCCCAACAAATTACAAGGAGCTATTTAACTTACGACATTCGTCGGCTCGTAATACAATTGAACGAGCTTTTGGGTGTATGAAAAAGCGTTGGGATATTATGAGGACGAGTATCTCTTTTGATAAAAAAAAAAATCAAGTCATAATTATATATGCATGTGTCATTCTTCATAACTTCTTAAGATCTGAAAAAAATGGAAGAAACGACTTTCATGGCTGAGGTAGACCGTGATTTAGAAAATCAAAATGTTGTGGCCGATGAAGTGGATTCTGAAGAGGATTATATAGCGTCCGTTGGACAAATGACTGAGTGGAATAAGTTTAGAGAGAAGCTAGCCAAAAAGATGTGGCAAGATTATCAAGCCAGAAGGGCCTTACTTGCATAGTTCATTGAAGGGAGAGGTGGGTTTTATTTCTTATTTCTAATGTGATATCAATTTCTGTTTTTTGTTTACATTCCATTAATCTACATGTTTTGGTTGCCGGATTCACTTTGAAAGTAACAACTCACTTGTGATTTATCAGCTGTTAACAGACTAATGTTTCTTATTTCTAATCATTTATGCATTGTGTGTGTATTGATTGATTTACCTTACTTTTCAGCTTGATTGTTGTTGTTTCTTATAAATTGGTTTTACATTATTAACTTGGAACCTGAATCCCCATCTCTCAAAACTAATCCCTACATCCCAATCTCCGCACCCGAGTCTGAAACCTTTTCTCACTGCAACCCTGCAACCAAATGTTGCAGCAGACACAATAAGCAACAACATTATAAATTGTGGCATGATAACTGATATAACTGGTCTATAGTTTACTATTAAAACTTGCGGACACATTCAAACATTCAAAATTGCAGACACATTCAAACTGAACAACACCACCTAAGCTCAACAGGATCACAAATACATAAAATCTAATCACCTCAATTACCTACAGCTTGACTTTGGTTTTTTTGCCTTGATACCTTTATGAACTTGGACCTTGATCATCCCTGCAGTAGTGGTAGGTTTCACAACACACATATTTATCCTTGCATTATTTCTCCGCTGCCAGATGAAGTAGTGACATGCAGTCCATATCAGAGTCTGGGTTTTAAATTTGGTGCTCTTCTGGTCCCCCATACTGATCATATCCCTCTGAATTATAAACCCACACCATGCTTTCACCTCTAACTGCATCCGTCTGCTATAACTACAATTGAAGAATAAATGCTCCTCTGTTTCAGGTTCAGATTCACAAATGCAACACTGTTTTTCCTGAAAGTATCCAAAGTTAAAAAGTTTATCACGAAGCTTGAGTCTTTTATTGATGATTACCCAAGTAATAAAGGAATGCTTAGTCCTTTATTAACACTTTTTGTTAATGCTTGCAGCCTGCAGGTGTGGGGGCTTTTGTTTTCTTAGAAGTTGAGTGAAAAACGAAAGCACGTTTTAGCCCCTACACAATGCAAGAAACGAGGCTATATTGTTTGGAATACCCAAATTGATACTATTCTAATCTCGGTGTTGTATAATCAACTAAATCAAGGGAACAAGGGAGATGGTGAGTGGAAAGCTCAAGCCTACCAAGCGGTAGTAGATGAACTAAGAAACAAGTTAGATATGTCTCTTACAACTGAAAAAGTAAGGAATCGTGTCAAAATTTGGAAAAAACACTATATATGGAGTAATAATGGATATAAGAACTCAAACAAAATTCAAGTGGGATAAGAAAAAGAAGATGGTGGTAATAGCAATTGAAGACATGACTGAGTGGATAAAGTATACACAGGTACCTCTAATTTATTTTTATTTTTCGGTTGATATGGGGAGGTTGTTCATTGATTCTTTGAGCGTGCCTTCAGCTGCTTCAGTAGCTCTTGCAGTTGTGTTTGTTGTGGTTACTTGCCTTCAACACCACATTATTGCATTCTATAACTTGTAAAGTTTTCCATCTTGCACGCATTTGATCAAAGATTAAGGTGTTGTTGTTCGTCTGTGGTAGTTCTTCTCTTGCTATGAGTTAGTGTCAACTCCTTTTCTTGGAAAATTGTACGGTGGTGATTTAACATTGACCATTAACTTAAGTGTCGACTTTGAAAAATAGCCAACATCTTTGATGGTTGCTTCACTCTTGTAATCAGTTACCTTGTTGTAGCCTCTTATGGGTTAGGTTTGGCTCACACTGTCACAGTTGGAGCATATTACCCACTTTGGATTGAGCGTGTAAATAATACTCGGGTTTTTGGGTAACTTTTTCAAATCTGTAACAGCGGGTTTTGTCCATCCTATTTTAGTTGAGTAATTTTGGGCTAGTATTACTTACTCTCTTGGGTAAATTTTACAATGTGGTGCTGACTCTTAACTGTAATTGATCCCACCACGTTTTAGACCCGTCAAGTTTTTGAAAATTCATTATTCATATTATTCCTGTTTTCCTTCTGATCTAATGGATGGTATGGTCCATGAATGATGCAATTATCTAGTCCGTGTTTCTTATGTAGCAAGGAGTAAAAATTCCTATCCAAAAGGTCTTCTGCAAATTTGTAATTTATTTAGCACTTTGTGTCATTTTCTTTTAACCTCAATTGGTTCTGGTTATGTGAACATCATTGTTGTTGATCTATTGAATTGGATTTCTATGTGTGCCTATCTATTTGCAGCTCTGCATTGACTCCTTAATTTTCGTACGATGTTATATTAGTTGGGTAGGCTTGTAATTTCCTTCTATTTGGAGATTTAATCTAATCGGATTTGGAGGATTTTAAACAAACAAGATTTTGGAATTTTGACTGATGTCCTGTAAATGGCATATAAATGACAGGCTGAGATTTTGGTTCATTTGAGATGGTTGAGTTATTAATGTTGAGTCTTTCATCTAACTATTAATGGCATTTCTAGCTATATTTAACTCTCTTTCGAGCTTCTTTTAGATTTAATGGTTAGTGAGTGTAGGCTCTACTAATAAAATCTTCATTATTTGATTTTACTGAGTTGTTTCTGCTGTATTACATCACAATTTAAAACAAATGAATGGCGAGCGTTTGGTGCCATTGTAAATGTAAATTAAGCGTACATCAGGCATCAGCCATAAGTGTAACATCCTCATAGTCCAAGGCCTTTAAAACCGGACCATTAGATCATGAAGACGTCAACATTTCAGTTTCCTGAGGTACAGTATAAGATAAACAATGCTAACACTTTATTATTAGTAATAAACGTACTGTGATACAAAATAAACCAACTGTCTACCAAAACTCTAACAAAAGCAACTATAGTTTAAGCGGAAGCAATGAAAAGAGACACTACAACTGGTGATCCCTCCTCCCAAACCAGAAAACAAGACTCATCTGTGTACCTGGGACTCTGCTCACCAATACATGGATCATCACAGTACACAACAACAAGTGTCAGTAACTATACAATAAGATGGATACTCAATATAATACATAATTCACAATATTCACTGCAACACTATTACCATCATATATATCTGTCGTGGTGACCTTTAGTCCCACACCAATTCCCCCACTTACCGCAGCAAGGGGTACCTAGACCATAAATGTGCATATCCTCCCTGTGGCGGGTCCCACGGGAAGTGATCATAGGAGTGGAATCTGTTCCCCATAACGGTCCCACACGTTACCATTGGCATCACATACATCATACTATACATGGTAATACAATCATAATACAGTATTGTCACAACATAATCATACAGTACTGAGTAGGGGAACCCTACCTCAAATGGAACAGGTAGCAAGACAATCGCAACTTCCTACCAACGCTCCTCTACGAATCCTCCTCCTAGGGATTACATAATTCTCAATAACGTACTGAAATAACCATAACTATGATGTAAAAACGGTAGATATACACTTACTTGGTGATATACGGACTAGGTAGATGATCGGCGTAACTAGACTTGCTACTAACTTGAAGGATTAGGAAATGGAGAAATAGAAATGAGGAAATGAGAGATTAGGATTCTGCTAATTTTTTCTGATTAGGTTAAAATAATTTACTAACGCACAGATTAAATTTATAATAATTGTGGTTTAAGGAACTGGAAAAAAAAAAAGCAATCGACCGAGTGCGAAGCACTCGGCCAAGTGTGACTTACTCGACCGAGTAAGCGGTGCGGCCTACTCGGCCGAGTGCGGCCTACTCGGCCGAGTTGACTCGCAACTCAGCTACTGTCATAGAACGGCTCGACCGAGTATCACATACTCGGCCGAGTGTGATCTAGTCGGTCGAGTGTCACCTACTCAGCTGATTTGATTCATAACTCAGCTTCACTAACTTAGGGTGTTACAATCTTCCCCCACTTAGAATGAATTTCGTGCCCGAAGTTATCGAGGTTCAAAAGACACCACACAACGAGGTGACACTAGACCATAGCACGCGATCATCTCCTACCCCCCTAAAAGAACATAGGTTACGTCCTCGTAACCTTACATACCTGATCGAAAAGCTGAGGGTACCGCTTTCTCATAGCTGCCTCAGGCTCCCGTTCTATAGGGTACCACACAACGATGTGACACTATAGGGTACCGCTCCCTCATAGCATCCTCAACATCGTGGTTTGACCACAAAATCTTAAGAAGCTTGGTCTCTTCCGTTATGGTCTTTCGCACTTTGGTATCAAGGATAGCCTTAGGGGTTTCCACAAAAGACAAGGTCTCATCGAGCTCAACATTTTCCACCTCAAGGATGTGAGACGGGTCACTAACATATTTCCGCAACTGAGACACATGGAACACGATATAAACTCGTTCAAAGGCTGGTGGTAGAGCCAACCGGTAAGCAACCTCTCCAACTCGATCAAAAATCTCGTAAGGACCAATAAACATCTGGCTCAGCTTGCCCTTCTTCCCAAATCTCATAACACCTCTCATAGGTGAAACTTTTAGTAACACCTTATCCCCAGCCTGGAACTCAATATCCTTGCGGTGCAAGTCCTCATAGCTCTTCTGTCGATCCTGGGTTGCTCTCATCTTCTGGCGAATCATCTTCACCTGATCTATCATATCCTGAACCATCTAAGGACCTAGCACGGCGGCTTCAGAACTGTCATCCCAACACACTGGACTCCTACACCTGATCTATCATATCCTGAACCATCAAGTCCAGTCTCTCTTCCCAACTACCCCCAAATTCCATCACACACGCTCTCAACATGTCCTCCAAGGTCTTGATAGTCCTCTCTGTTTGCCCATCCATAGTGGGATGAAATGCAATACTCATCTTCAGCGTAGTACCCATCATCTCCTGCAACTCTTGCCAAAATTTCAAGATGAAGCGATAATCTCGATCTGATACTATATCCCTAGGAATCCCATGTAATCTGACCACGTTGTTCCTATAGGCTAGAGCCAACTCACTCTTGCTCCAAGTGTCCTTTATAGGAACGAAATGAGCTGACTTAGTTAACCTGTCCACTATCACCCAAATCATGTTCTTACCCCTCTGAGATCGAGGTAACCCCATAATGAAATCCATCGAGATAGATTCCCACTTCCATTCTGGTACTTCTAGTGACTGAATCTTGCCCTGCAGTCGGTGTTGCTCCCCTTTTACCCTCTGACAAGTCAAACATCTAGCCACAAACTCTGCAACATCTCTCTTCATTCCCGACCACCAGAAAGTCTACTTCAGGTCCCTATACAGTTTATCCCCACCTGGATGCACTGAATAAGGAACACAATAAGCCTCAACCAGAATCCTCTTCCTCAACTTCGCACAATCCGGAACGTACCATCTCCCATCATACCTAAGACTCACATCCCCACTCATGGAAAACCTCGAAGGACCACATGTTTGCAGCTTTGCTTTCCATTCGACAAATTTCGCATCAGTCAGCTGACTCTCTCTTATTTCATTATAAAAATTTAGCTCCACTGTTAGGTCACCGCGCGCATCACCCTTCCTAATCATATGGATATCCATCCGACACACCTTGTCCCTCAGCCTCAATAAAGACATCGTTGTGCACAGGGAGTGCACACTCTTCCGACTCAACGCATCGACGACTAAATTTGCCTTCCCCTCATGATATATTATCTCCATGTCATAGTCTCCGATCAACTCCATCCACCTCCTCTGTCTCATGTTAAGCTCCTTCTAGGTAAAGATGTATTTCAGACTTTTATGGTCTGAAAATACCTTGAACGTCGCACCATACAGATAGTGCCTCCAGATTTTAAGCGCAAAGACTACACCACCCAGCTCTAAGTCGTGGGTGGGATAGTATCCTCATATTGTTTCAGCTGCTCAACGCGTAAACGATTACCTTCCCATTCTGCATCAATACACATCCCAAACCATTCTTTGAGGCATCGGTATACACCTCAAATTCTTCCACTCCCTCTGGCAAATCTAAGATAGGGGATGTGGTCAAACGTTTCTTTAAGGTTTGGAACGCTTTCACACACTCCTCATCCCATCGGAATCTGTTGTCTTTCTTCATGAGCGTAGTCATTTGCCTGACAATCTTAGAGAAATCCTTCACGAACCATCGACAGTACTCTGCCAAGGCCAGAAAACTGCGTACCTCTACCACACACTTAGGTGCCTCCGCGATCCCAGTTAGACACCTCCTCAATCTTACTAGGATCCACTGCTACGCCCTCCTTTGAAATCACATGACCCAGAAATGTTACTTTCTCTAACCAGAACTCGCACTTCGATAACTTAGCATATAACCGATTGTCCCTCTGAGTCTGCAACACGATCCTTAGATGCTCCTCATGCTCCTCCTTAGTCTTAGAGTAGATTAAGATGTCATCAATGAAAACCACCACGAACCTGTCCAGGTAAGGGCTAAAAACACGGTTCATCAAATCCATCAACACAGAAGGCGCGTTAGTCAACCCGAACGGCATCACTACATACTCATAATGACCATACCTAGACTTGAAGGCGGTCTTCGGTATATCACTATCTCTAATCCTCGGCTGATGATAACCTGACCTCAAATCAATCTTCGAAAATACGTCGGCTCCGGTCAACTGGTCAAATAAATTATCTATCCTCGGCAATGGGTAACGTTTTTCACCGTCACACGATTCAGCTCCCGGTAATCTATACACAATCTCATACTTCCATCTTTCTTCTCCATGAACAAAACGAGTGCTCCCCAAGGCGATACACTAGATCGGATGTACCCCTTGTCTAACAGATCATTTAGTTGTTTCTTCAGCTCCTCCACCTCTTTCGGACCCATCCGGTAAGGGGGCTTAGAAATAGGTCACGTTCCCGGCTTCAGCTCCACACTGAAGTCAATATCCTTCTTGGGTGGTAACCCCGGAATCTCCTCTGGAAACACATCACGGAACTCCCCCACCACTGGAATGCTCTCTGCTGTCACCTCCTCAGCTCGGGTATCCTTCACATGGCAGAGAATCAAAGGACACCCATTCCTCAAGTATAACTTCAACGTTAAGACAGATATAACTTTGACCTTAGGCCTGATGACAAAACCCTTATACGACACTCTCACCCCCTTGGCACCCCTCACCGTCACCTTCTTTTGATGACATTCGATGGTAGCCTTATACTGTCCTAACCAGTCCATCCCTACTATTACCTCAAAACCGTCTAAAGGAAACTCACAAAGATCAACAGGAAAGTCTATCTGACCTATTACAAATGATATTCCTCTATACACTTTCCGACATACCAGACTCTCCTAAAGGTATGAATACCTCATTATCAGCTAACTCAAACGACTCCAGCCCTAAACTCCTAGCATGACTTACAGACACAAAGGAATGGGTTGCCCTAGAATCAAACAAAGCAAAACTAGGACAACCATGAATAAGAAAAGTACCGGTCACAACATGCGCGTCGTCAGTTGCAGCCTGCTTCCCCATCGCGAACAGCTTACCACTGTTCTTCTAACCCTCACCCTGTACTGTCGTCGCAGACGAGGTAGGCTTCGCCGCTGATGCCTGGCTAGCCCCCTCGTAAGGTTTCTGATAGCCTCCTTGACGGTTGTATCCACCGTAACTCTGATTACTCTAGTTACCCCACAAACTCGCTGGACGGCTGTTCCCATAGCCCTGAGAAGCCTGAGAACGTCCCTAGTAGCTGCCTCCCCCAAACTTCTTGCACTCAAACCTCTTATGCCCTAATCCGCCGCAATTGAATCATTTGGTCACAGGGGTGTCGCTGTAGCTGCGACCCTTTTTTCCCCCAAAACCTGCACTGGTCCCACTTGTAGAGTAAGAAAGACCCTAACCAAAATTCCCCTTCTTTTGCCCGGTCCCAGCATTCTTTCCTTCCGACTTCCTTTTCTCACCACCCCTCTCTAAATTCCTTGGCCAAATCAGCCAACCTCTCAGCATGTCTCGCTCTCTCACAGACCTCTTTGAGGTTAGAAGTTGTTCCCGCAGGCATTCTCTCCATGATCCGAACCGTAAGCCCCTTCTCAAATCGAAGCGCAAGAGCCTGAGGAGTCATTCTCATCTCCTTTACCTGACGAGCCAAGTCGTTAAACTTGATATAGTATTCGGAGACCGTCATCTCCTCAGTCATGCGGAGGTTGTCGAACTCAGCCCCCAACCTACTACGAACGTGCTCTGGTACAAACTCATGTCGCATAGTAGCCTTGAAGGCTTTCCATGGCAAATAGTCCTGCCCCATCTCTTCAAAGTAGTCACGAGCTTTCCCCTTTTTGCGACCCCACTAACCCCTGCCAGACTACGCGGGTAGAAAGCAGCCTGATACACCTTGAGGCCGTCCGGACAGTTGACTGCCTCAAACACGCTCTTCATCTCTCGCAGCCAGCCCTCTAGCAGACCCGGTGTTCCCGCGCCGTCGAACATAGTAGGCCTGTGACGGGCCACAACATTGCTAATGTCAGGGGTTAGTGAAGTGCTCGATCGAGCCAGATAAACAATGCTAACACTTTATTATAAGTAATAAACGTATTGTGATACAAAATAAACCAACTGTCTATCAAAACTGTAACAAAAGCAACAATAGTTTAAGCGGAAGCAATGACTAGAGACACTAAAACTGGTGATCCCTCCTCCCAAGCCAGCAAGCAAGACTCGTCTGTGTACCTGGGACTCCGCTCATCATTACATGGATCATCATATTACACAACAACAAGTGTCAGCAACTATACAATAAGACGGATACTCAATATGATACATAATTCAAAATATTCACCGCAACACTGTTACCATCATCTATATCTGTCGTGGTGACCTTTATCCCCACACTAATTCCCCCACTTACCGCAGTAAGGGGTACCTAGACCATAAATGTGCACATCCTCCCCGTGGCGGGTCCCACGGGAAGCGATCATGGGAGTGGAACGCGTTCCCCACAACGGTCCCACACGTTACCGTTGGCATCTCATACATCATACATCCTCCTTCTAGGGATTACATAATTCTCAATAATATACTGAAATAACCATAACTATGATGTAAAAACGGTAGATATACACTTATTTGGTGATATACGGACTAGGTAGATGATCGGCGCAACTAGACTTGCTACTAACTTGAAGGATTAGGTAATGGAGAAATAGAAATGAGGAACTGAGAGATTAGGGTTCTGCTAATTTGTTCTGATTAGGTTAAAATGATTTACTAACCCACGAATCAAATTTATAATAATTGTGGTTTAAGGAACTGGAAAAGAATCACTCGACCGAGTGCGAAGCACTCGGCCAAGTGTGAATTACTTGGCCGAGTAAGCAGTGCGGCTGTGCGGCCTACTCGGCTGAGTACCATCTACTCGACCGAGTTGACTCGCAACTCAGCTACTGTCATAGAAGGGTTCGACCGAGTATCACATACTCAGCCGAGTTAATTCACAACTCGGCTTCACTAACTTGGGGTGTAACAATAAGGCTGGAGTTAGTTCTAATGGTAAATTGAGCGTTTTAGCCAAACTCATGTACGTTTCTTCTGTTGTGGCATTATGTGATTGTCAAGCTTCTTATGTTTCTATATCTAGTTTGTGTAGATAAAAAGATAGCACCGAAGGGGGTTAATGATATAAAAACCGTAAGTGCTAGAAAAATATTGGAGAATAGCAAGACTGTTGGGCTATGTAGAATTCCTTTTGGCGAACTTCAACAAGGGGTAATATTCATGAGAGCAAACATAAGTGGAGTCTGGAATCTTTATTTCCTAGTTTACCATGCTTATTCCTTCACTCTCTTCATGTCACTTGGTGTCGCATAAATGATGGTGTTCTCTGTGTTTGCGTTATTTATCTATCATGTTTGATTTTATTGCATATTGCTGTCGATGGAGCTTGTAATTTTGGACTGTAAATAGAACTAGTAATAAACTGTAGTATTATTAAATTGCAGGCCAACCCAAGTGCAGCATCATATTCAGTCTATCGATCATTGGGATGACATTTTTGTGTTGGTTGGGCCGGATCGGGCTGTTGGTGATGGAGAAGAGCATCATGAAAATGTGCTACTATGATGGATGAAGAGGCATGCGATGGTGCGAATTCAAGTGTGGATACTACCTCAACTAGCTCCAAAAAGAAGCAAAAATGAGATAATTTAGCCGAAGTCGTGACTAGTGTTGCGGACACTCTCAAAAGTTATGTTGAAGCTGTGGGGAATAAAACGTGTATTCGCCCTATATTTGCAGGATTATAACGAAAATTACAGTCGTGTATATAGTCATAAGATTAAAAAGATACGAATAAGAGTACAACCTTTAGTCCTTGTGCGAAAGGCCTAAGAACAGGAATTAACACAAATTCCCTCCTATAACTTGCACCCAAGACTTAGATTGAGACGTTGCCGCGTGTGCTAGAAATCCTCTCCAACTGCCTTGCAATATCGGGAGAGCCTTTTGAGTTTTAGATGTGAGATCTGGGTTATGGGAGAAGAATGCTCTCAAACCCTAATTTTCTTGAGATTTGTTTAAACAGTGAAACAAGAGTCAACTGACATAAGGAGAGTCCTCCTCCTTATGTAGTGCACGGCCGAAATTCATGAATAGGGTAAGAGTGGGCTTTCCACTCTTACCTTATTCTAATTCATGATTCGACCCATTTAGCTAAAATATAATTCGCGGGTTTTATTTATAAATCGTAACATGTTATCAGTTATTAATACAGTCGATATATTAATAATGGTCTGACAAAATACGATATTGTATAATTACCCAAATTAATATAACTGTTTATATTAATACGCGAATACAATATTTAATTAAATATAACCGTTTATATTTAATTTTACGAATTAATCATGTAATCTGTATTAACTAAAATTATTTAATCCGTATTAAATAATCATCTCAACATCTTATTGACTAATTTAATAGTCAATACCTCTGACTAACTGTTTAGTCGTATCCGGCATAAATGTGACTGTATTTTCATACCTTCACATCTCTCAAACGTGTCCTATAGGTGTGACGTATAGGGACCAGTTGATCACCGCCATCCGTATGACAATAACGTCAAACTTATCTAGCAAGCCAACCGTTATTGATAAACGTGGATCAACTGATAATAATACTGAAGTATGCCCTTGTGATCCTTAAAGAGATTTAATAAGTCATTGTACTAACTGTCAAGGACACCAGCCCCAACAATCTCCCACTTGTCCGTACAAGGGTATGTGCAATGACGTTATCACACTACATGTGGAGGACACAAGCTCCAACAAACTCCCACTTGTCCGTACAAGTGTAGGTGCGATAACCGATTCTCATATCCTTTTAAAATTTCTCCCACTCAATGTAAGACAATTTGCAAATCCGCATTCGCAAAGGTCGTATCTCACAAGCGATCTGTATCAAGAGTGGTTTCCCCGACTAGAGAGTAACTTAACAGATAAAACGAATCTGTATTCGAGCATGGCCATGCATTTCAGTTACTACTCCTCGAGTGGCCCTGAGAAATGATAAAATCCTGATAAGGGTTTGGATATTTCCCTCAACTCGAATCCTGCCGATATCGCGCAGCATGAAATAACCCAGAAAAAATTCTCTTGGCCCCTGTTACGGTGACCGTGGGAAAGAAACCAAAGTTACCCAAAATCTGCCTTAATCTCAAGAGACAGTTGAAAGTCAAAAGACTCGACTCTAAGGAACACTATGGAGGTCCTATCCACGACCTGGCACCCAATGTTGTAAAACATTTAGGACTCCAAAACGCTGTCACGGGGTGTCCTACGAGATATCCGTATAACTCGCCTTTGTGATTGGTCAGTCAGCCGTGTGACTTATGGCTCGTTGAACCCACCATCAACCAACGTCACAAAATGATTACCTGAGTTATCAGCTCAAGTGGGTCATCAAGGACCAAAACGATGTAATGTTAATCAGTTCACTTTGTGGTGTTCAAAATTGGCGTACAATTCCACATGAAAAACAAAACATTATATATCATAACAATAAGGTTGAATAGAGTACACGAGAAAATAAATTATTACATGAATTCATAAAAGAGTACTACAACTTAGGAACACATTTGATTCCCATGGAATGAATGTGTCCTTCAAGCTTATCACGTGGTAATGCTTTTGTGAGAGGATCAGCTATGTTGTCATCCATAGCGATCTTATCAATAAATATCTTCTTTTACGTGGACTCAGTAGTAGAATCTGCTGTAACACTCTGTTTAGAACTTTTCCAGCTGACAGCAGCGCTATTAAGAGTAAAAACGAATCCAGACTGAGATTTCGAGTCATCTCGATCCGTTTGGAAGCTAGCATCTGCGTAACCCGTGGCGCAGAGCGTCGAGTCGCCTCCGTAAGTCAATCCCCAATCTTTAGTCCTCCGTAGGTACTTAAGAATGTTTTTCACGGCCATCCAGTGTTGTTCACTTGGATGAGCTTGGAATCGACTTGTCATACTCAATGCATATGCAACGTCAGGACGTGTGCATATCATGGCATACATGATCGATCCTATTGCCGAAGCATAAGGAATCCGACTCATGCGCTCTTTCTCTTCCAATGACTTAGCTTCTTGAGTCTTGCTCAAGTGAAGCCCAGGAGTCATAGGAAGGAACCCCTTCTTGGAGTTCGTCATGCTGAATCTCTCTAGAATCTTATAATAATACTCCTGACTGAGAGACAACATCCATCGTGATCTATCCCTGTAGATACGGATGCCCAAAATTCTTTGTGCCTCTCCCAGATCTTTCATCTGGAAATGGTTTTTCAACCATGCTTTAACCGAAGATAGGAGAGGTATGTCATTCCCAATCAAGAGTATGTCGTTTACATACAGTACTAGGAATACAATCTTGCTCCCACTCGACTTGATATAGAGACATGGTTCCTCGACTGATCGAACGAATTCATTCTATTTTATCACTTGGTCAAAGCGATGATTCCAACTCCGTGATGCTTGCTTAAGTCCATAGATGGAACGCTTAAGCTTGCAAACTTTCTTAGGATTTTCTGGATCAATAAAACCCTCGGGTTGTACCATGTACAACTCTTCCTCCAAATAACCGTTTAAGAAGGCGGTTTTAACGTCCATTTGCCATATTTCATAATCGTGAAATGCGGCGATCGCTAAGATAATCCGAATGGAACGTAGCATGACTACGGGTGCAAAGATCTCATCGTAGTGCAAGCCTGGCACTTGGGTGAAACCTTTAGCAACTAGTCTAGTCTTATGGATATCTTGTTTACCTTCCACGGCATGCTTTATCTTGTAAAGCCATTTGCATTGAAGGAGACGTACCTTTGCAGGTAGGTCCACAAGATCCCACACGTTGTTCTCATACATGGAGTCCATCTCGGATTGCATGGCTTCTAGCCATAGCTTTGAGTCAAAACTAGTCATGGCACCTTTATAGGTTGTGGGTTCATTACCCTCTAGGAGTAAGACGTCATCTGTATCATGTTCCTCGACCATACCAATGTATCTGTCCGGAGGAATAGAGACTCTTCCCGTCCTCCTAGGTTCCTCAGGAATATCTACCGCAGCCTCGGTTGAAGGAACTGTTTCCTCCAATGGTTGCTCGGCAGTTGGTTCTTGAACCTCCGATAACTCGAAGGTTCTATTACTCGACTTGTTCTCGAGAAATTCTTTCTCTAAGAACGCCGCACTAGCCGCAACAAAAACACGTTGTTCGATTGGCGAGTAGAAGTAATGACCAAAAGTTCCCTTTGGATAGCCTATAAAGTATGTCTTGACCGATCGCGGGCCGAGCTTATCCTCGTGTCTCCACTTGACATAAGCCTCGCAGCCCCAAACCCGAATAAAGGACAAGTTAGGGACCGTTCCCTTCCATAATTCGTATGGAGTCTTGTCAACAGCTTTAGACGGACTTCGGTTAAGTATTAGAGCGGCTGACAAAAGAGCATAGCCCCACAATGAATCAGGCACAACGGTGTGACTCATCATGGATCGAACCATATCAAGTAGAGTTCGATTTCTCCGTTCGGACACACCATTTAATTGTGGTGTTCCAGGTGGAGTCAATTGTAGCACGATGCCACAGTATTTAAGGTGTTGATCAAACTCGTGTGAAAGATACTCACCACCACGATCCGAACGTAGTGCTTTAATCTTTCTACTCTGCTGGTTCTGTACCCGATTCTGGTATTCTTTGAACTTGTCAAAGGATTCACTTTTATGTTTCATCAAGTAGACATAGCCATATCTACTCAAATCATCCGTGAAAGTGATGAAATACCTATAGCCTTCTCGTGCGTTGATCGACATAGGGCCACATACGTCCGTATGTATGAGTCCTAATAGGTCGGCAGCGCGCATTCCAACACCTTTGAAGGAAATACGAGTCATTTTTCCAATGAGACACGATTCACACGTGCCATATGATTCGAAATCAAAGGGCGATATAGCTCCATTCTGTATGAGCTGTTTTACGCGTTTCTCATTTATGTGTCCCATACGACAATGCCATAGGTAAGTTTGATCTTTGTCACCTACCTTTAATCTCTTGTTATTCACATGTAATATCTTGGTAGTTTGATCTAAAACATAAATTCCATTCACGGAAACTGCCTTGCCATAAATCATATTGTGTAAGGAGAAAATACAGCTATTATTCTCTATTACAAATGAAAAACCGAGTTTGTCAAGTGCAGAAACTGAAATAATGTTTTTGGACAAACTAGGAACATAATAACAGTTATATAAAAATAACTCGAATCCACTTGGAAGCTGGATCACGTATGTTCCCTTCGAGACTGCAGCAACGCGTGCTCCATTCCCGACACGCAGGTCCACCTCACCCTTGATTAGGGGTTCTTGGTTTCGGAGGCCCTGCACATGATTACATAGATGAGAACCACAACCAGTATCAAGTACCCAAGTTCCGCAACTTGCATGGTTAATCTCAATCATGTGAATAAAAGAAGAAGAAGACATACCAACAGGAGTAACGCGGCCTGCCTTAATGTCCTCGCGATACACGGGGCATGAGCGCCTCCAATGCCCAGTCTTGTGGCAGTGGTGGCATTCCATGCTAGTATCCTTGCTCTTTGTCTTGCCCTGTGAGTTGCTCGACTCACCTGGCCCACTCTTAGTAAATCCTGGTTTCTTGAACCTGGGCTTACCTACTGCTAGGTCGCCCTGAGCTTTAGCCTTCCCTTTACCCTTTCCCTTACTGGAGATCATGAGAACATCTTGCTTCATGCTCCCACTTAATTTCAGATCCTTCTCAGTCTGTACGAGAAGGGAGTGGAGCTCATGAGGAGTCTTGTTCATGTCGTTCATGTAGTAGTTGGCCCTAAAGAGGGCGAACCCATCATGAAGCGAATGAAGCATTCGATCAACGATTATGTTCTCACTGATCTTGCAGTTTAGGGCCTCCAGTTTCTCGATATTCTCAATCATGTGAAGAATATGTGGGCTAACAGCTTGGCCCTTCTGGAGTTTCGCCTCAAAGAAGCGACAGGTATGCTCATAAGAAACGATTCTCGGAGCCTTTGAGAATTCGTTAGTGAGCATGGTGAAAATCTTGTTTGCACCATGGGTTATGAAGCGTCTTTGCAAATTGGATTCCATTGCATAGATGAGTACGTTCTTTATCGCACCCGCTTCCATGACGAAGTCGCTATGAGCGCGAACCTCGTTAGCTCTAGCTCCAGTTCCTGGGTGTGGCGGAATGGGCTCAGTTAAGTACTTGAGCTTTCCGTCAGCAATGACAGCATTCCGTAGTGCTGCCTCCCAGTCAGAGAAGTTTGACCCATCATTCCTCAGTCTTGTAGACTGATTCATGGAGTCCATGAAGGCTTTTAGCCGGGATTCACGTGCTAGCTTGGCACTTGGCATTGGGTCTTCACTAGCCATTTAGTTATACAGCAGTTTAAATGAACGTATTCTAGACTGATAAGAAGATAAAACAAAACCATATAAGCAACTCATTGTTGTGATTTAAGTCTATATTAAATTGAATTTAAACTCGTAGACTCATGCATTTATATAATTGATCTCCCTCAAGAATTATATAAACGATCCCAAGATTCAATTTCCGTATATTGATAAGCCCACAGTTTGGCTAATTCCAATTGTTGGAACTCTTGGTCGATAGATTTCCGTAAATCCTATCTATTAGTCCATCTCAGTCGCTAGATAGTATCGAGTGACCATGATGTTGAGGTAAAATAAATCATCTGTTCCCACTTACCCGACGTAGAAGGGGTCATATTATGCCTACCGACGAAGAAGGGATTCATGGGAGGCTGATTTATAAAGACTAGTCTCAATTTTTGGTTATACGAGGAAGACCCCATCAACTTATATTTATCCATTTTAAGTGAACGAATATCTAGCATTTGCGTGAATGAATTAAATAAAGTGATGGCTTTGTATGTGACATGTGACATCTGTATTGTCACAGAAAACTAACGCGTAACCTCTACATGAGTCAGTTTTCAGGCATGTTATAGGTGGTTTGGTTTTAGGCGGAATATGATGCAAGCTATTATCGATGAAAGCATAAAATAAATGAACGTAAATAAAAAGTCCTAGTGTGGCCTATCCTACCAAAAAGAACATAAATATAACTTGGAATCCACTGTTGGACCCTAGAAGCTTGTCTTGATGTTCCATCTTAGTCCTTGCAGCGGGAGTGAGCATCCGGTCTCCGTCTTTGGTCTTCACAAAATTACTAATTTAAATTACAAAAGTAGTCCAAGATACATTCTAATTTAAATACAAAAGTAATTACATGGCAAAAACCTAAAACGGAGATTCAAGATCTCAAAATTACAAGCAAGATCGTGTCCCATCATTACGGTGACACAATCTTCTAAGGCCACACTAAGTTACAACCGATTGCAAAATTAAATACGTTATTGAAAGCATTCACAAGGCATTCACAAGACGATAAATAAAATGCATCAACTAAATAAAAAATTCATACATGACATAATACTGTTATTATGATTAATAAATTTTTACCAAACCACCCTTTAAGATTAAAATTATGTGACTATACCGCTTTAATCACCAATTTTAATAAACATATAATCCATTAGTTTGAAAACAATATGTATCAAACGAGGGTGAACCGTTTCACAAAAATAATATACTATTTCCGTATACAGTATATTATTTTAGGCCATGTGAAAATAAGAAACAAGTTATTTTCGAAAAAGAAAGCCTGAAAGATGAGCACTCGACCGAGCAACAGGGGCACTCGATCAAGTGTCAGTGTCACTCGATCGAGTGCAGCAGGGGCTCGATCGAGTGACTCGTTAAAACGCAAACGCTGCACTTTGGAAATCAAAACAAGTTTATATCTTGGATTTAAAACGTGTAAATCATAAATAAACAACAACAAAAGATTCACATATTGCTAAAAATATCGATTAATTAACAATATGCAAATAAGAATCGAAAACAAGATCGATTACAACCCAAAAACCACACGCATGAAGCCTGGTACGAGGACACTCGATCGAGTGCTACAGACACTCGATCGAGTGTCGAGGCAGAATGCATCGAATTTTCAAAATTTTTAAATCTTACGAAAAACACAATTGTAAAATTTCATGGCCATAGGCTCTGATACCACTTGTGGGGAATAAAACGTGTATTCGCCCTATATTTGCAGGATTATAACGAAAATTACAGTCGTGTATATAGTCATAAGATTAAAAAGATACGAATAAGAGTACAACCTTTAGTCCTTGTGCAAAAGGCCTAAGAACAGGAATTAACACAAATTCCCTCCTATAACTTGCACCCAAGACTTAGATTGAGACGTTGCCGCGTGTGCTAGAAATCCTCTCCAACTGCCTTGCAATATCGGGAGAGCCTTTTGAGTTTTAGATGTGAGATCTGGGTTATGGGAGAAGAATGCTCTCAAACCCTAATTTTCTTGAGATTTGTTTAAACAGTGAAACAAGAGTCAACTGACATAAGGAGAGTCCTCCTCCTTATGTAGTGCACGGCCGAAATTCATGAATAGGGTAAGAGTGGGCTTTCCACTCTTACCTTATTCTAATTCGTGATTCGACCCATTTAGCTAAAATATAATTCGTGGGTTTTATTTATAAATCGTAACATGTTATCAGTTATTAATACAGTCGATATATTAATAATGGTCTGACAAAATACGATATTGTATAATTACCCAAATTAATATAACTGTTTATATTAATACGCGAATACAATATTTAATTAAATATAACCGTTTATATTTAACTTTACGAATTAATCATGTAATCCGTATTAACTAAAATTATTTAATCCGTATTAAATAATCATCTCAACATCTTATTGACTAATTTAATAGTCAATACCCCTGACTAACTGTTTAGTCGTATCCGGCATAAATGTGACTGTATAACGTGGATCAACTGATAATAATACTGAAGTATGCCCTTGTGATCCTTAAAGAGATTTAATAAGTCATTGTACTAACTGTCAAGGACACCAGCCCCAACAGAAGCTAGGCTCAAAGCGACTCCGACTTTGGGAGGAAAAGAGGTTTATGATGAAGTTTCTAATGTGATTGACATCCTCCGTCCTCAAATTTTGAAAGTTGTGAGTTTGTTTGTGGAGTCTCTGGTAAGTTTCAAGTGCTCAAAGACCTTCCAGACGACCAAAAGTTGGATTGGATAATCCTTTGTCTTGATGAACGTAGAGCGATGTAGTTGAACTCGAGGAGTAATAACTCTTAAAACTTGAGTATGAGTAGTTTTTTTATGTTCAAATTGTAAATTTATGGTCGTTGATTTTATTTTTATATTGAAACTTTTTGTTTAAACCTTGAAATATGTATTGATGCCTTTAGAAATGTGTTTGAATACAAATTTTTATTTCCAAATCATACGTCGTACCAAACACCGAATTTGGATTTCAAAATCCAGAATTTCAAATCTCTTGTTTCTAGACCTGTCAAACGGGTCGAACGGGCGGGTTACGGGTCAGGTAGATACGGGTTCGGGTGTATTTCGGGTCGTGTAAAACACAGGTCAAGTCTATACGGTTTCCGGGTCAGGTTCAGGTAAAAATACGTGTCAATCAACATGTTTTCCTCGCATTTTTTAAATCTTCTTTTATATCGTAATTCTTATCCTTTATACGTTTTCTCTCCTCTTGCTCGTCTTAGTCAACTTAATTGTCATCATTTTCGCCATCACCACCAACATCACCATCGTTATCGTCATCATCACCCTAACTAACTCGCTAAGTACGATAATGAGAGTCAAATAAGATAACAATGATAACGTGAAATGTGATCTGAGTTGATGAAGTGAAAGTGTTGACGCGAAGTGCGGTTCAGTTCGACGTATTCGTAATACGGTGAAAGTAACGGTATGACACACTTCGAGGTGATGATGTGGCATGTGGTCATAGGCGATGAGGTGGCAATGATGATGTAGAATGAGGTGTAAGTGACAACGTGACACACATTTCGATGTGATGACGTGGCATGTGGTCCATCGAAATAATAAGGTGACAGCGCTAATGTGGAATGTAACTTGACGTACTACACTAAAAGTGACGACGTGACACACACTTCGATGTGATGATGTGGCAAATGGTACGAAGTCATGAGTTGGCGGTGCTGACGTGGAATGCAATTCGACATACTACGGTAAAAGTGACGGTGTGACACACACTTTGAGGTGATGACGTGGCATGTTGTTTGAGCTGATGACGTGACATACCGCATATATACATATTTCTCCTCAAAAATTTACAAGTCATCAATACCTATATGACATTGTATATTTTAAAATTGATATATTGTCTTGACCCAACGGTCAACCCGCTGCGGGTCAGGTTTTGACTCGTTTTTTACGGGTCAAAACGGGTTCTGGTATATTTCGGGTTCAGGTTGAAAAAATCGGGTTATTTACGGGGCGGGTTACGGTCGGTTTTCGGGTCAGGCTAGGTTTTGACAGGTCTACTTGTTTCCCAAACAAAGAATTTGGATTTACAATCCCTAATTTCACTTTTTTTAATTTGAAAGTGGGATTATAAAATGAAATCTCCGTTTTCAAACGCTACATTAATGAAATGGAGATGATTCTTACTTCAACCCTGAGCATGTGTTACATTATTATGTATGGAAGGACCAACTATACCGGATATATTTTAGAGTAAATGTCATAATTGCTAATATCACAGTTGAAATTTATGAATCCAAAAATGGTCACAACTAGAATAATGAAAGACTAGTGTTATTTGAGTAATGAAAATGAGAAAATGGTGGATGCAAGGACTAAGGGTTATATATATAGGGTGGTCCAAAATACACGTGATAATAACAACAGACATACCAAATATTAAGCTTGATGCAGCATGAACATTTGTTTGAGCATCATGTATTTGAGAGTGGACGCAAGACGTATTGGACCATATTATTCAATGCTTAGGCGTGGCTACAATACTCTTGCTGGTCCATGACTCCATTATACCCTGCACCTTCTACTTAAGTTCCCTTATGTTGTCCATTTTACTTTGATGTATACATAGCCATTTCTTCGATTCGGGGTAATGGCTCATCCATCTATATCCATATGAGTCCGACAGTACATAGGAGAGATTAATATAAAAACAAAATAGTACGGAGTACTCTCTTTAAACTAGATTTCCTCTTACCCTTTCTCATATGCAATTTGATATTCAAATTTAGTTAAGAACTAGTATAGTGATGGACTTGATCAACGCAATTTGTTAGTCGTTGTAGACTTACACATAATTTGTTAATCAACCCCCTTGACAAACGTGACCTGTTTATCTTTGTAAAGTTACACATAATTTGTTGATCCCCAAACAACCTTGCATAGAATTTCACTATTCATTCAAAAACCTTTAATTCATCAAAATAAATAATAAATTTTCATCAAAATAAATAATAAATATAGCTAACACATCATTAATAAAATACTTTAAACATATATTCTAACAGTTTTAGAGACATGGACTAATCATTAGTAGTCACCTAACTTCATCTTGGGCTAGCTAGCTAGGGCAATTCGAACATATAATAGCAACTTAAATTGATTCCATAAATAGTCCATATTATGAACTTCTAATCATGTACTTGATTAATTTTGGGTGGAAATATTTCATTTGAACCAACGTTAACATACAATAACTCTTCTAAGCTTCGAGGTAATCATAAGGATAATTTTAATGCTAACGGAATTCAAATGCAAATCATAACTCATCACCATAAACAACGCCTTGTTATAATTTTACCAATTAAACTAATTAACATCTACTCTCTAGACTTCCTATAGTCAAACAGTAGATTATAGATAACAATTAGTCCTTAAAATGATGTCACATCACATAAACTCTACACATCTGGCCACTAACCCACTAAATTAAAACTTCTCGTAAACTCTACTACCATGTGTATTTGGGATAAAAGTCTCAATCGGCACATTTGTAATGAGGAGATATGTTTATAGGTGAGTATATAACTCTTTTTATCGCTAATTGATTTTAAGATGTACTTCCTCCATTCATAACCAAACTACATCTATTCCATTTTAATCCATTCATATCCAAACTACACATTTCCTAATTAAGCCACAAAAATTATTAAAATATCCTTATAAACATCAATTATTTACACAAAATGCCATCAAATGGCCCACCATACTCCACTACAAACAATAAAAAAAACAATAAACACACTTCCCATTGTACTTTCTATCATATTTTAATAAATTCTTAAGATTTGTGCATAAAGCATAACTACACAATGGATTTGAATGAAGGAAGTAAGTTTGATCGTGAACTCGGCTCTCTCACTAATTATATAAGCCCTCGGACAACTCAAGAGATGATAAGTATCCATATATAGGCGAATCGGAAGATAATTAAATCAGGGGACTTTTGATATGATTGTACATTTGTACGAGATAAAATATTCCTAACCAGCAAAATTGTTGTTGTTTTGATTCCCTGCAAAAAGTGTTGGCAAATCATTCTTAACGTGTCATATTTTTCACCAACCAAGTGATATTTCCTTTGTACAAAGTGTTACTCTTTTTGCTTTTCGAGTCGTCTTTTTAATAAGGTACAAAATGGAAAAATGCACGGGTTCGATAGGTCGCTAGCTTTATATATTTATGAAAACCAAAGAGCATTGCCAAATGATCAGCAACTCAACTGTGAAAGGTGTATGACAAGCAGGCTCCAACCTAGCAATTATATTTATGTACAAATGTGATCCAATAATAATAATACGCTATGATGAATGAAAAACAACAAACTAAAATTGAAACCCAAGTGGATGAAAATCAGGTGGACGTACGCAAAGTTGTTAGAATCCTAATTTTACTTTAGTCGATAGGATGATCAAAATTGGAATCCCTTTACTATAAAACGAGTAACTTTTAAAGGGTTTTGATTGGTTCTTGGGGTTAGATATTAAAAAAAAAAAAATCTTTTTCTTATTAGGGACCCACCCATGCTTTTTACCCATTTAATTACTCTCACATTATAATTAACCTCTTTAATAATTTAAGTGATTCCAAATTAAATAAAAACTATACAAAATCATACATTATATATTTGTTTTGTATTTTATAACCATACAATTAAACACCACATATTATAAAACCATACATTATTTACACATATTTTTATAAATACTTTTAATACAAAAGGTACAAAATCCTAATTGGTTAACAATTAAAAATTTGTTGTTAATTTCATACAAAAATACATTATTTATTGATAGACAAAAATAATAATTAGATTTAAAATACTGATAATTTTTGATAAAAAAGACGAACAATAATCATCTTGGGCTATAAATTTTCGGCACAAAATATATCGAGACCTAATCAGATACTTAGACCCAATAAGTGGTCGGACTTTATCCAAATGAGTCGGTGCAATGTTATAAGACAACTCTATATAACAGAGTTGTTGAAACGGGAATGAAAATACGCAAATAAAATGGAGAAAACAATTACGATAAGAAGCCCCAAGCTTGAATGCAAATGGTTGATATTTGCCGTCATTTCATTTTACACAAATTCTAATGGTGAAATATTGTTTTTTCCATTAATTGTTTTCCTGATAAATATCAAATAACATAAAGTTCGTAATAAATTAGTTGAAATATTTTTATATTAATTGAAATATCCATCTTTTAATTGGTTTTATCATAATCAAATTTATGTTATACTTACTTTGTCCCGAATTTGTTTTTTTTTATGAGAGATATTAATCAAATAGAAAAATGAGACAAAATTGAGAATATGTTTAAAATAAATTTAAAAAGTAAGGTTATTACTCACCGTTTTGCATTTGTGCATCTTACCATTTTGTTTTCCGTATTTATAAATTTCGACAAAGTTAGATATTCAATCCCGTGCAAAATTTGCACGAGATTAAAACTAGTTTTTATTAAGATACAATTGTAAATTAACCATAAATATAGTTTATTGAAACACCGTGATATGACTAAATTAAACATAGTGGTTATGAACTAAACTAATCTAATTGAAAACTGGACTACAATTAATAAAGCTAAAATAAACTAAAGAGCTGAAATTAAGTTAAAAAAACCGGGCATAAACTACCTAACTAGTTTCAAATTTTTAGCTATTTTCTCAAGTTCAAACCAATTTAATTTTCATACTTCAATTACCTTTTCATCTAACTTTAGAAAATACAACCGTAAAATTATGTTTCGTAACATAGATATACAATATTTCGTCCAACCTAGACCAAAGCTAATATAACGAAAAATGGAGTATTTAATTAAAGATAGAAAAAGTAAAGGTACATAAAACAACGAAAAAAAATATAAAGACAATTTGGTAATACTATAGACCAAATAAAAAATGTTATATTTAGTTTAGATTTTACGTTTCTTTAATCACAAATTCTCATCGAAGAAGGACACTATCCATCACAAGCTGAAGACGGATAGTGTCGCTTTCACATAATGCAAGTTGCACTGTCCATATTAAGTTCCACTTTTTCCACCTACATGTTCACTTGCATTTTTATGAGAGTAAAGTATTCGTCTTCATCTATCTCTCACAAGCAAGACTATTTATTTCTTAATAAAGTGTTACTTTAGATTTGGGTTAGATGGAGTATTGCTTTATATTATTTCATGATGAAATGTCCTTTACAATCATTTCTAGATTCTAATATAAATAGTACTTCCAGCTAGTGTATGCTCTTTAGTACCCCATAACTCCACATTGCATGGATTCCATCGACTGAGTTGAGATATTTCCATGGTCATCTTTCAACTTCTGAAAGATACTCCAATTATTACAGACAAATACGGACTATAACTTTTAACTTTTCGTAACTAGGTTGAGCCAATTTAACTCCTTATTGGGTAATACTATTCCTCAGTAGTATCACATAATAATATTCATAATTCAACAAACTTGAATTAACTTCTAATCGAGAATAAGTTTTGCTTCACACGGCCTGAAATAAAACGGATTAAATATCACCATTTTTTTATAGAATAACTATTTAATGAAAAAATGTTATAACTAACGTTGTCACTTTTTACTATGAAAATGATAGTAACATTTTATCATAAAATAATAACATTTTATAGTAAAATGACTACATTTGATCCATCATATTTCAGATGGAAAATAGTTCGTTTGAAATAAGAATATGCGTCTAATCAAATAAAGGGTAGTATGAAGGACTATTGCATGACCTACAAGCAGGGTCGGTCCTAAACATTTGGAGGCCCTAGGCAAAATTATAAAATGAGGCCCTATTTTTTTTTATAAAAACAAGTAATTCATGTGTGATTATCTAATATAATTAATTAGTTGTAATCGTTGTGTTAGCTTTTCCAACTCACTCTTGTAGCATCTTATTTAAATCGTCTTTCATGACGTTGAAATCAATGTCCTTATTAGGAGGTAAACCCGATATCTTTTCTGGAAAGACATCCACAAATAATAATGATCAATTACATATGATTATATATTTTACCCGAACTATGTGATAGAAATAATAATGAACAACTTTTTATCGTCTTTTAATTAATTCAGTTTAACTTCTAATTTTATTACATGTTTCCCCTAGGCTATAGTGTAATACTCCATTGAGCCAAATAGGATATTTGGGTGGGGTTACCCCTTGAAGAGGTCCCTTGATAGGCTTATATGACTAGTGCTTAAAGGGATTCAAAGTACTACTCATATCAACAAAGTGCACTTTCTTTTCGGGTTATCCATGCGAAAGAACTCCAAAGTTAAGCGTGCTTGGCTGGGAGTAGTCTTGGGATGGGTGACCTCCTGGGAAGGTTCTCGGGATGCGCATGAGTGAGGACAAAATGCGCTGGAAATGACTCGTGTTGGTCTGTGGGGCCAGTACATAGCCTGGCGAGCTACCGTGGCTAACATTTCCGGTCCTAGGTTTGGGCCGGGGTGTTACAAGTGGTATCAGAGCAACCCTGCGACCGTCTGGTGAGCGCCTGTGGTCTGGAGTACCCGGGGCACCAACCAAGCGGGGGAGGATTCCTGGTTTGGCTCGGCTGCGGTCGGATGCTGCCAGGCGCAACGAGGACGTTGCGTTCTTCAAGTGGGGGTGTGTAATACTCCATTGAACCAAATAGGATATTTGGGTGGGGTTACCCCTTGAAGAGGTCCCTTGATAGGCTTATATGACTAGTGCTTAAAGGGATTCAAAGTACTACTCATATCAACAAAGTGCACTTTCTTTTCGGGTTATCCATGCGAAAGAACTTCAAAGTTAAGCGTGCTTGGCTGGGAGTAGTCTTAGGATGGGTGACCTCCTGGGAAGGTTCCCGGGATGCGCATGAGTGAGGACAAAATGCGCTGGAAAGGACTCGTGTTGGTCTGTGGGGCCAGTACATAGCCTGGCGAGCTACCGTGGCTAACATTTCCGGTCCTAGGTTTGGGCCGGGGTGTTACATATACACTAGGAAATTAGTTTCTCATATTATTAACTAAGATGCAAATGTTATATGAAATGATAGACATTATAAAAATGATAACTAATTGAAATATAAAACTAATTATGAAGGTGAATAATAAAATGATAACTAGTGATAAATTACTAAATGTAAAAAACGTAAATAAAATACTAGAATGAGAATTACCAATAGAGGAAGAAAACTTGTAGTGAAGAAAGAATAATAACGAAATAACTCAATAATGAATAACTTGGAAATATTATAAATAAAATGTCAATTACAATAGTTGAATAAAAATGTAAAGTAATGTGAACTTTGTTGTGGAAAATAAACTACAAGATTAAACTAAGAGATATTCCAGAAATGTGGAATTTTGTGACTTGTTTGTGATTTATCTAAGAACTTGGACGATCGCTTCTATTTATAATAGAAGTGATAAAAAAAACGCACATATTGATGAGGGCTCCAACCCCGATCGGGGTTGCCTTCCCCAATCGGGGACGCAATATATTACCCGGATTTCCTTAACTCCATGCATTAAGTCTTTGGAATCCAATGTATGCAGTTAGTTGAATCAAAACATCGTGACATGTAAATCATTTAAATTACACAAACTCGAAAACATGAATTCAAATATACAACAAACGATTATAAAAACAAAAAACAAAATAAACTAAAATATATTTTATTGTACACCGTCATCGCAGCAACAACAACACTCAACAACAATTCTCAATATACTCACTATCATCAACTAATTAAATTAGAACATAAAATATAATCCACTACATAGAAACTCATGAGAAATATATATTAAATAAATAAAGTGAATATAAACTATTATTGGTATTATAGTTTTTATAGACATTATATAACCAAAAATTCCCATATTTTTTTAAATTTTAATTTATTGTGTGGTATTATTAAATTAGATAATTGATTCCTGAGAAATTCAATAGGTGAATTAAATAGCGAAAAAATGTTAATGAAAATTGTGGGTGTTAAGTAATATAAAGAATTTTAATTAATTTATTAAAATATTATATTACAAATTAAGTAAATAGGAAAACAATTTAATTAATTTGGTGAGTGTTAAAGTATTATGAAGAGTTTTAATTAATTTATTACCATGTTTAATTAAGAAAATGAATTAAATAGGAAAACATGTTCATAAAAATGGTGGCTGTTAAGAAATGTGAAAAGCTTTAATTAATTATTAACATGTTTTTTTTACAGCAATTTCAATTAAAACTTTAATTTTAATTATAAATTATGAAATTTTTATTACCAAAATTTTAATTTTAATGTCAATATTAATTATGACTTTTGAAAGTTTTAAGGGTTACATAACAATATATTTAAAATAATTAAATTAATGTCATTTAATATAAATACATATTCTATATCACATTAATTTGTCATGTCACATTTAAATACGTCACATCACATTAAAATTTGACATGTCACATTAAAATTTGACATGTCACATTATTTTAGGTACGCTTTTAATAAGATTTTATAGATTAATTGAAATATAAAACTAATTATGAATATGAATAATAAAATGATAACTATTGATAAATTACTAAATGTAAATAACGTAAATAAAATACTAGAATGAGAATTAGCAATAGAGGAAGAATATTTGTAGTGAAGAAAGAATAATAACCAAATAACCCAATACTTGAATAACTTGAAAATTTTTTAAAGAAAATGTGAATTACAATACTTGAATAAAAATGTGAATAAATGTGAACTTTGTTGTGGAAAATAAACTACAAGATTAAACTAAGAGATATTTCATAAATGTAGAATTTTGTGACTTGTTTGTGATTTATTTAAGAGCTTGGACGATCACTTCTATTTATAATAGAAGTGATAAAAAAACGCACATATTGATGAGGGCTCCAACCCTGATCGGGGTTGCCTTTCACGATTGGGGACGCAATTTATTACCCGGATTTCCTTAACTCCATGCATTAACTCATTGTAATCCAATATATGCAATTAGTTGAATGTTTAATCTATCTCCGATGGAATGCACTAACCCTAGCCACCATGAGATCTTTTTGGAATCCTAAGCTCTTTACATAAATTATGGACTTATGATTTGGGCTTCAATTACTTCATTTCATTTGCATTTTGTTGAGAATTAATCAATTGAATATTATGCAAAATCCATGCTTGTTTACACTTAGTCCATTTCTTACTTCACTTAGCTTCATTTCTAATCTTGGTGTATTTTGTAGTGAATTAGCTCAATTTAGCTCAATCCTACAAAACATACTTTAAAACACAAATGTACTAGAAATACAATATTAGCTTAATAACACTTAAATAAGTGAAAATTAATATATAAAACAAAGCTAATATAAGGGGTAAAATCATGAAATAAATCACTTATCAACTGCCAATACCGTCACCAACAACATACTGAGAATATACAACAATACATCGCGACAAATACACATTACATGTACACAAATCAAAGACTTCACTGAGTAAAATAACCTATTACGTGACGGACGCATCCATGTATCCCCACCAAGCATCTCTACGACAGCATCGATAGTCTCCTCTAACAGATTCTACCCATTACTAATTGGAGAGATAATTGTAAGGGCAAGACTCAAGGGAAAGTTAACTTACCGGAAATATTATAGCGCGCGTGACGCTAAGTCTCAGATCCAATTGCTCCGTATTTGCCAATCAACTAGCCTCCATGACAATTAGGGATGAAAGAGAAAGGGAGAAGGGGGATGTTTTTGCTATGAGTGACGACTAGCCAAACTTTTAGAAAAGACGAGTTTTATTAAATTCCGACGCTGAAATCAATCCGCTGAAATAATCTCACTTGATCGAGAGCCAAGCTGACTCGGCTGAGTGTCAAACTGACTCGGCCGAGTTACTGCTACTCGACTGAGTTACCTCCACTCAGTCGAGTATGTTGTACTAGGCTGAGTTCCCGCTTAAGGATTACTAAACTCTCATCTTCCCTTCATACCCAAGTCTCTAGCAAGTTGATCTTTGTTCTAAGGTATAACATCGGGTCTCTAAACTGGGGTGTTACACTCCAAACACTTTACTTTCCCACTTCATTTGAGAAACTATGAGACTTAAAAAAATGAACAAAATAAAATAACACATGGACTCCTTTAAACTGTTTGAAGTTGGTACATGAGTTCTAAATTTCCAAAAAAATTATGACTTTATCAGGAGTTCAAGGCTAGTAAATTATTGGAAGTATTGGGAACTTTAGGGTAAAATTATTGTTATTATTGAAACAAAATTCACTTAAAATTACTAATAATCTATCAAAGACTCAACTTCACGGTCTACATGAGTCTTGCCACACATTTTTAGAGTTGTTATTCAATAATTAACCCGAATATGTAAATTACTGGAAAATTGATTTTTTTTTTTTTTTGGTTCAAATGAGCGCACTAAGTCGCAGGTGAGAATCGAACCCCCAACTTCATGGTTGGGGTAAGAGCGCTCTTACCACTTGAGCTAACTCTTGTTCTCACTGGAAAATTGATGTGAAATGTTAAGATTGGGGAGTGTTGTTTACTACTTATAACCCCTACTCAGACTAAAAAATGATGGACTTGGCCTAGTCCAAACCTGTCACTAGGTTTGTAATGGGTTGTTTCATCGCAAACCCCAGTCCAGTCCAGCCCAACCCAAGCCAAGCCAAGCCAACCCAACCCTACAAGTAATTGAGGCAGATTTTGCCGCCAAAATAACTTGGAAAATCGCGTCCTCATTTCTAAATAACTTTTGCACTTCTTCGCCCTTTCTCTCCCTCTGTCTCTTTTCATTCACTGCCTTTCAACAACCATACTTTCACTCGAATCTCAATACTGGTAATTTATTCATTGTTATTATTATCGTTCTTATTTTTCGTGTTAAAGTAGTCCAGGTTTGCTGCTTTTTTCTTGTTCCTTTTATGATGTTTTTATTTCAAGTTTTGAACTATAGCCTATACATAATTAAATTTCTACCCCTTCTTCTGAAAGTAAATTTGGTATGACCTGTAGGTATAAATTATGAATTATAATTATGATTATTTTTGTTTTTGGGGTAAATGGGTTTTAGGGTTTAGGGTCGACAACAGTGAGTAATCTACTCGTCAAGGGTAGTTTCCCAAATAAGTAAACGGCTGACCTAGAACCTAAGTTTGCTCCATTACCATGCCAAGAATCGAATTCCGAATCTTATAATTAAGGGATGACGTAAGCAACCACCATACCCAACTTACTTGATTACTCGATTACTAGAAAACTTTGTTGAGGATTAGAACATGCACTCGAGTAGTACCCGAATTAGAATTAGTAATTGCTGCCCTCCTATTTCATTCATATTTCTGCCAAAACCAAATAAGTAAAAGATTAAGTTTCCATTGTTTCCAAGGATTCTGGCTAACAAATTGGTTGAATGTAAATGAAGAGATTCCTTTTTCATTGGTAGAACCAGAATTTCACTTTTAATCGCTCAGAGAGGCCAAAATCACATTTTTTGATGATTTTGAGAAGTTATTTAGGAAATGACATGTAAAATATGTAATCCTTTTGTGAAACAGTTTAGATGGCTGAGAAGAGGAAAAGGGCTGCAGAAACTCTTTCAGTAAATATTATTCCTAACCGTGTATCAAGACCACCACCAACCATGGGTGATACCTCACAATTAGGAAAGGTTGATGAACAAGCTGTGAGAAAGGAACTTGCTAACATGATTATTCTCCATAAATATCCCTTATCAATTGTTAACCATCAAGGATTTCAGAAGTTTGTGCGCTCTTTAAATCCTCATTTTAAAATGGTCTCCCGAAAACAAGTCAAGGACGACATTCGTAAAGCCTACTCTGAAGAGATGTCACTGAATCGGAAAGATCTACGGGATAACGACAGTAGAATTGCAGTTTCAATGGATTTGTGGGCATCTCATGACGAGCAAAAACAGTTTGTTGCTGCCGTAGCACACTACATTGATGACTCTTGGACACTACAAAACCATCTTATTGGGTAATATCCTTCAACACATGTTTTCTTACTCTTTTTTTTAAGTGTTTGCTATTCATCATCGACTTATTTCACAGTTGACTTCCTTTCAGGTTTCCTAAGCTGCCTTTTGGATGCACAGAAGAAGCACGCATGGAAACTTACCTCCAATGTTTGTATATCTGGGATTTGGAAGGCAAACTATCTACACTGACAATTGATGACTGCGTCGATGTCAAGCTTCTTAAGGAAACCATCTCTACTAGGCTTTACTGCCCAAGTCTCATGTTAGGAGGGAAGTTTTTACGAATGAGGTGTTTCACAAGTACTCTAAAAGCGCTAGTAGAAGAAGCCCTTCACACACTTGGGGATGCACTTATAAAAATTCAAGATAGTGTTGCTTACTGGACAGCAACATCTAATAGACAATATAAGTTTAGCTGTGTAGCGCGTGAGTTACGTGTTACCTATGGCAAAGACTTGCTTAATTACTGTGAAAATCAATGGGATTCAATATACTTGATGCTTGAACGAGCTTTGTTGTTCAGAAATGTATTTAAACATGAGAAACTTAGTGACTCGGGATACACTTGCATTCCGAGTGAGGAAGATTGGAACTTGACCGAAAAAATTTGTGAAATTCTGAAGGTTTTTTATGAGGCCGCTATGTTCTTTTCTGACCAGAAGTATCATACAGCCAATGAGTACTTTCAAAAGGTTTGTGAGATCAAATTGGCTATATCACAATGGGTTTCATCAGAAGTCGAGGTGGTCAAGGCCACGGCTTCAGATATGATGGTAAAGTTTGATGAATACTGGAATGAAGTTAACACTATTTTGGCAATAACTGTTATTCTGGATCCTAGGTTCAAGATGTATATTGTGGAATATTACTTCACCAAGATATACAAAGATGAGGCTCAAGGTGAAATTGATAGGGTCCGAAAAGTATGTAATGACTTGTTTGAAGGGTACCGTGGCAGAGCTAGAGTAGCTAGAATTAGCAATGCCTCAAAACATTTCAAATCCAATCAAAGTCATCAAGGGATTAACAGCTATGTCAAGGAAAATCCCATGCCTGCATTTGATTTGTTTGTAACCGAAAGGAAGAAAGAGACTACGACAACTGAGTTGGACTATTACTTGGATGAAGAAGTCCTACGAAGAAGAGATGATTTCAAAATATTGTCTTGGTGGCAAGATAACGGAGTGAAGTACCCGACCTTGCAAATGATAGCTAGAGATGTTCTTCCAATTCCTGCTTCAAAGGTGACTTCAGATGCAGCATTTTGTAGAGCTGGTAATGTACTAGTGCAACAATTTAACAAGCTACATTCTGATACAATTGAGACTTTAATGTGTCAACGAAACTGGTTGACAGTAGGCTATCCAGGTATTACAGCTTTGCCTCCAAATTTGCAGTAAAATTGAAGCGTAGTATTTTGTGTTTTTCTACTTTTTGTCTGAGATGGTCTTAGGTAATCTTAGAGCATTTTAAACATTTTGTACAATGTGTCAAATGGTCTGGCATGATCCTTACTGTAAGACAGTCTTACAATGTCTGACTGACGATGTTTTTTGCTCGTTCCTAGATCTTGGCAATTCTCTGCTTGAAGAAGACGAAGATTCAAACTACGACCACTATTAAGGCCTCAATATGCATTATTTTCTCTGGTGAACCTGCCATCATTCTACTGCTAATAAGTTCTAAACTAAGGTACGTAGATTAGCATAGCACGAATCTTGATTAAATTGCCTGACGAAGCTTTTTCATCGTGAACTTACGGGGATTCCAGAAGGAGCTTGTCTATGACAATTGACAAAGTGAATGCTCAATAACTGGTAATTTTGATTATATTATGGACTATGTAACATGTTTTAGTAATTACTGAGAGTAGAACGTGCTTGAATTATCTTAATCATGTATTTTGTTAAATCTGAATTATTTAAGTTTGTTTTTATTTCTTGCCTTTGTCACCTCAGAGTCTGAAATCCGAACTCATAATCATCAAAAACAACAAAGCCTCGTTACTAAGATGATTTGTGATGGATATGAAACTGTCAATAAGAGGAGATAACAATGAATAAACAAAGACATGCGAAGAAACAATAGTTAAACAAAGGAATATAAACGAAAAGCAGAAAGAATAAGTTTGAAGAGAAGAACAAGAAAAGACATAATGATGAGAACATTTCCGACGAGAGCTCAGAATCTGAAGTACCATAGTACAAATGCTTATAAAAGAAAGTAACCCTATGATTGCCTTAAAATGAACATGTAACGGGAAAAAAAAAATGTTAAAAACTGTAGTTACATCATTTATTATAAGAAAATCTAGGATTAAGAAGCAGGTTTAAGAATCTTCAAATCAGTCTACATCATTTGGGTTTTATAAGGGAAGTAGCCTGCAGTTACATCACTTATTTCAATGGTGGTCTTAGAGTGTTAAGTTGTGGAGAAACTTGAGGACCCAAAAATTCTGTGCATATTTCCTTGATGAATTTATCAACAATGTCCATATAAGCAGGACACGTTAGACGAGAGTAGTAATGAAGAGCCTCTTCGATATCCATCTTATAATCAACATTATTCTTGTCCATCAGCTCAAGCTCCTTTAACTTCTGTGAAATCATGTTCATCCTACTCTCCTTTACCCTCTTAGCACAAAACTCGTTCTGAACAACATTTGTAGAACTCTTGTTTGTAACATAATCATTTCTCACCTTTGTAACCTGCGTCACGGTGTCACCATCTGCCAGTTTTTGAGAGTGGAATTCGAATGATTGGCTAGTTATCAGCGGCGCCACATTCTCTTTTGCAGCGTAGTTTTTTTGTTGGTCAAGTTTTATGTAAACCTCTTGACTTCTTCTGGGTTTCCTTTGTCCTCTATTCCTCAGCTTGCCCTTATGAGAGTCCCATTGACTGGTAAACTCCACATAAAAATTGTCTAACTCTTTGCTGCAAGCTTCAATTTTGGGCGTCTTGGGTAGCTTCTCATAGGTATTGTCTTTAGAAAGAAACGACTTGAAATTATCGATGGTTTTCAAGAAAAACTTCTTGGTGTTGGAAATGGAGTTTCTAAGCAACATTTTGTGTAACTTACAATTTGCTAAATGCAATTTCTCCTGAACATAAAAATGGCTCTAGTTTCGACTCCTAGGATTATAAAAGAGCGAGAATTGTAGGAAATCGAGAAATGATATGAATTTTTATTGGTGAATTTTGGGATCACACGCTCCAAACTTTTGATTGTGTTCTCTTCTACCTTACTTAATGGTCCCTGTCTGGTACTTGGTATAATTTAAGTGCCAAAGTAAGGTTTGAGGGGGCCATTGTGAGCATATTATATACGGGAATATTAGACTTTAGTAACTTCATTTTCTAATCTTTCACTTTATTTATGATTTATAGAGTCTTGTGCTTCTTTTTTTTTTTTAAGGAAATGTAAGGCTCCTAATTACTCATTACTGCAAACTTTACCTCTTTTTATCCTTATTATCAAGTTTTTAAACCTCATTACCTCTCTCTATTATTAGTCTAACCGACAAGACCATTAATCAAATGATTACCCGCGATGTTACTGATTCAAACTCCCTCCCAGACCCAGTTCATCCTTTGTTTATCAAAGCCGGAATCAATTGAATTAGATTGGAGGGAATATACGATAATGAATGTGAAGCGCTCATGTTTAGTTGCACGTCCTAAACACAATAACTGAACATGAGTAGCGAGGTTCAAACATTTGAACTCGGCTTTACCAAGTTTGGGATCATATAAATTGTGGTCACCCTTAGGTCGCAACGTAAGTGTAGTGATGATGTAAGAAATGAAGTTGGGAGTTTGGAGAAGGGTAACAATCAGAATGTGAGGGTTTAGCATATACAAGTAGTAGTTAATAGTATGAGCTAAGGATCGTGTATGTGAAGGGTAGCTAGTAAGTATATGGCTGGTTTCTGACTTTTCTTGGTACACACTTCTTCAGATAGGAATGTACCAACAATAAACTTATCTTAGGCTAACCATATTCTGCCAAACACTACATGGATGTGGCCCCTTTTTCTGAAACTCACATTTTTAGTACACTTGCTGTAAAATGTTATGACTGCCGGAGTTAAATAGGATTATAATTTACTCCTATACCAAGTACTTGTTATGTTTAATCATAAACCCAAAAGGGTAAACTCTGTGGACGATCACGAGATCTGTCGTCTGCACGAGCTCAACCCGGGTTTATTACATAAGCTTGACATGAGTTATGCAAGTGTTACTGTATGTAGTTGTTATGTAAAGGCTTATGACAGCCAAAGTGGGGATATGTTTGGGCACAAAAATGCACCTAACACTATTTACAAATAAACTTATTTGAATGGTCATACAAACTTACAAAGAATATACATTAAGAATAGGATTCAAGGCGGTGTAGGGTCACCGTGATTGCCGCCTCATTTTTTAAATACACTTCCCTTTTGTCCTCCCATACCTCCTTTCTTCAAACTTTGAATACCCTTTTAATATTTATACAATTAAGACTTATACTTGCTTAAAAAGTTTGCATTTGTGAAATAGTTGATTAAGTTGTATTTCTATTTCCTATTGTGACGTAGTCAATTCGATGGTATCTTTATTCACTAATTCTTATATGACACCGTTTATGAATACTTTTTATAAGACTCTGTATTTATGTTAACTCATTTATTGTTGACAATGAGTAAATATTATTAGATAATCGTGTCTGTAATGGCGTTTATGCATTACTCGAATTATTTTTGAAAGAAATATAGATCTAATGTACCAATTACATAAATTTATGTTCGAGGATCTAATTTTATTTGGTGATTTAAACGGTATTGCAATAACTTAACGAGAGATGAGAATGAGACCATTACCATCAATTTTAATCCATAAAACATAGGGTTATTTCATGGGAATAATCCAACCTATGTCTCATCTTCTAATATTAATCCATACTAACGATTAATTACGAAAAATCCAATCTATAACTTTCTTTATCTTTCATTGAACTTTGACTATTTTTAGACTCTTATTATCGATAGGTTAGCACTTCACCTTCACTTATTTTTGGTACAGGAAGAAGAAAAACAAAAAAATAAGTTTTAACTAATGTGGTTCTGGCATAGTTCTGAATCTCACTAGGCATAGTGGCAGAGAATAGGACAATTAACCCCTGAGCTCAACAATATGAATACTCTTGTTGATGATATCTACTTGGGTTCGAATATCGAATATCGAATATCGAATATCGAATATCGAATATCGAATATCGAATATAGAATATCGACTCCTCCAGTGCACAAAACCTGTTTAAATCTCCAGATACCCAGTGTCTCTAATTGGGTCTGAAAACTGCTCAATAACCTCACGTGTCTCTTTAGCAAGCTCCCTAGATGGACAAACTATCAACCCAAAAGCTCTTCTCCATGAACAATAGGCATCATCATTTCTTCCTGCAGTCGGCCATTTTAAGCGGCAGTACGAAAACGCCTTACCCAGCCCAGTATACGCAATCCAATCATATCTCGACCTGGCAACACAACCAGAACCCTTGAACTTGAATTAAGGTCGGTTTCCTGTCATTAACTTTGAATCGATACTGGTATAGTCTGATTCCTGGTAATACAAGGAAGCAATAGCCCTTTGTCTATTCCTATCGTTTTAATGAACCTATATTACTTCAATTCTCGGCTCTCGCTATGTAATACTCCTTCCGATCCAGACAAAAAATAACGGTTGCTTTATCACAGTTGCCGATACACCTTTTGTGAATATCTTTAGTTATACATTATTAAAAATTATAAAAATTTAATATTCTTATAGAATTCATGACGCTAAATCAAATAAGATCACACATGACTATTTTATCTTATAGATTAACGGTAATATAAAAAATTCCCTACGACTATAAATAGTGTCAAAAAACAACCGTTACTTTTTATTTAGATCGGAGGGAGTATGACTATATGAGGGTGAGAGAGTCTCCTAACTATCTCTATAATACAATGAGCAACAATTGTATCAAGTATGCTTTCCTAAAAATTTCATATTTTTACGGGTTACACTATAATTCCTTGTCAGTTGTCATACAAGGAATCCATTATCTCCTAATTTGTATTTTTCCTCTACAAACTTTACTTTTTCACATATATTTTTCCATTGCGCGAAAGCGTAAATATCTTATGTTTGGCCTCTGCTACGCCGGTGCCCACAGTCCATACTAGTACGATATTGTTCGTTTTGGGCGAAGCCCTCACGGATTTAATCTTAATCTTCTTCCCAAAATGCTCCGTACTATTATGTTTTCAAGACACCTATAAAGATAGTATATTTTACACTATCGATGTGGAACATTTTTTCCTAACTATAATCAATTTAACTTTTATGTATAATTGTATACATTTTTCCTAAAATCCAATCTAATTAACCTAAAACTTGAACAACAGATTATAATTCTTGGATTAGTGAAGTAATTTTCGTTTTTAGCAATTATTAATATGTCTTATTGAAATTATTAGGTTTAGTTTTTAGTGAAATTATAATATGGCAAATTATTTACGGTTTTTCTAACGTGTACCCTAAGGACAGAACATTAATAAACCGAATATAGAGAGATTCATAAGATATTCTCATGATAAATTCAAATATAAACTTAGTTTTACCATAATTAGCGAGAATATCTTATGAATCTTTTCATTTTCGATTTATAAATGTGTGCCATTAGGGCACACGTTAGAAAAACCGAATTATTAATTAGGATTTATGGGCGGTAAAGGCACAATGGTTAGGGGTGGTTGGCGGTTGTTCTGGGTGGTGCACGGTGGCTAAGGGTGGTGCGGTGACGCCGTGACGGTAGTGTGATGTGGATGGTGTGCTGGTGAGGAATGAGTATGGCTCGTATACGGAGTGGATGTTGGTGGTTTAATTTGTGTTGAAGTCGGGTTGTTGGTCGGGGTTTGGTAGGACTAGAGTGGGTAGTGCGCCCGGATGGAGTGGTTGGTGCGATTGGCCGGGTGCTTGTTTTGGTAGTCGGTTAGGACAATGTCGTGGTTGGGTGATGGTGTCGTGATGGGGAAGGGAAGTTGTTCAATTTTACTTTTTTGTTTGTTTATCTCGGCGCATTGTCCAGAGCAATACTCCTATTCATTATTTAAGTCTTTTGTGACGTGTATATCTGTCATAAGTTTGTGACTCTGTCTAATACTAGACAAGTTGGTAGATAAAAATAAAACAGTTTGCTATTACCTAGTGCTTTACTTTTGTCTTACCTCCCCACATGGATTTTACGGATATGACCGTGTCACAAACTCTAATTTGTGTTCATTATTATGTCCGGAGCAATGCTTTACTTTGTGCCCTCTTCTTGGATCTGATGGTTCAAGAGGTTTATTGGTTTCCGTGGTTTCTGATGAGTAATGGTTGTACCTGTGCTTTGTCAAACGTTGACTGTCCATTCAAGAATGTTGTGGTTAAAGATGATGGTTCCGAGGCTACTAGTTCTATTGTTTTCGGCGTTTTATTTGATGTTAAATCGTGTTTTTCTGCTCTTCTTTGCTTTTGTAATAGTTTTATACCAAGGAACCTCAACAAGGTTGTTCACAACCTTGCGAAGGCCTCTGTGTAATCTTGGTATAGTTTACACCTGCAAAAAACTAAAAAAAAAAAGCAATGTTTACCCGCGAATGATATCGGAGGTGATAGGAAATGGTGCACGGATGAGAAAAGAGGAAAGAGAGGAAAAATTTAATTAGGTGAAGAAATGAAAAATGATACAGGTAATATTGTAAAAATCATATATGGAATAATAAAAATTATATGTGAAAAAACATGTTCCATCAGAATAGTTTTAGGGTAAGTGAATAACGTTTAATACTTTTGGGTGTTGATACCAGAGTTTTTTTATTAAGATATTGGGCCTTTGAAACTAATATTTTTTAAAATAAACTCTCGCTGTTATATAATATGAGACTAATGAGAGTCTTCTAACTAATGTTTAAGAAAATAGCGAAGAAATGGTAAATAGGAGGAATTACTAATATATTAAGAAAATTTAATTAATTTATTTAGCATTTATAAAATAGGGAGTTTATGAAAATTAGGGTTAATAATAATTGGAAACATAAGGAAGGATCAAGGAGGGTTGAGTGTTAGCGAGGTTGGTTCGGTGGCTCCGTAGATGGTGTGGGTGATGCGATTTGAGGTTTGGGGTGGTGGAGGAGTGTGGTGCGGTGATCTGGTGATGTGATGGTTGGTTGGTGGTTGGAATTTAGGGTTTTATTGAATTGAAATAATATAAAAATTACAATGGTATAATGATCATTTATGTCCATAATTAAGTACATAATTCCATTTAATAATCCATAATTATAGTTGGCGGAGTATTAAGCAACTTTAGCCTAAAATGGGCTAGGAAGTGGTGTTAAGGTTTCATTCACTGTCGCAATTTCTTTTTCATCACAAGCTTATTACAAGGTATAAATGGGAGAGCTAGATAAGGGGTTGTGAGATTCGAGAGGTCGCGATTAGAGATGGCAAAAGCTAACCCAACCCGACCCGACCCAAACCCGACTCGTCTGAAATTCGACCCGGCACAACCCGAAAAATAGGTGAACCGAAACCCAACTTACCTGACCCGACCCCATAACCGATAACAACCTTATTTTGTCCAACCCAAACTTGACCTGAATCGACCTGACGCGACCCGTGACCCGATAATGAACTAGCTTAATAATGGTTTAAATAACATCAAATAGACATTCATCTTAATTATTTTTCACTTAAAACTACAATTAAGAAATTTACCCATTATTTAAACATAAAATTAGCATCTAAAATTAAATATATAATTTAAAATATATGTCGATAATCTGACCCGACACTGACCCACTAATGAGTTGACCCGAATTGCCACACAACCCAAAGATAACCTGACATAAACCGAACCGACCAAAACTCATAACTAACTAGACATAATCCGAATCCGCTTTGACCCGACCTATAACCGAGCCGAATGACCCGATTACCACCTCTCGTACTCACAAGCAAGACTTTCCGATGAATCTATAATGCATATACGAGCAGTTGAAACTGAAACTCTAACAACATACTGTAATATGTACTTCCTCCATTCATATCCAACCTACATATATTCCTTTTTCATCCATTCATATCTACTCCACCACTTTCCTAAAAAAGATAACAAAATGACTAAATTACCCTTATGGAAACCATTTATCTACATAAAATGCCACTACATGGCTCACCTATAATCCACCATCACACATTTAAATTAATAAAAAAACATCTTACACACTTTCAAATGTACTTTTAATACTTTTTTAATATCGTTCTTAATATTTGTGCAAAAATCATATGTGCGCTTTGGATTCGAACGAAGGAAGTAGTAGTTTAGTACATACTCCGTATAATATAAATATATAAATTGAATTAAAAGTAGAAGGGAGGCTCAAATCTCAAAATTAAAATGCTCACAAGGCAAAATAGGGTTATACAAGGAAAAGGAATGATGTTGTGCATGTTGAGATTGGCTCAGAAGTACTTAAAAGGAGCATGAATGAATCCTAAAAACAGCAAAAATATAGAAGAAACACTCAAGAATAGGTTAATAGCATTAATGGTGAATGAGGTTGAAATAGGCTCAATACCCAAAAAATGCGAGTAATTTATTGTGATAGCAACCATTTATAGAATACAATTGCACACACAGGTTTACTGCAACACAATCTGCAAATCAAACATACGTTGCTGCTGTCTAATTATATCACACGCCTACAAATATTGGGTCCAAGGTATCTTTGCGCTCTTATCATGGATCTTCTTGACCATTGGGTCCAAGGTTTTTATTCTATTCTTCCTTCACTCCCACTTTAAAATATACTTCTATCAAAAGTTTCAAGCTTCACAATTCCTTTTCTTGTTCCCTTTTAAATCTTCATTTTTTGAGCAGGTAAATATGAATTATTGTCTCCTATAGTTTTTGGGAACAAAAATTATATATTTCGTGCAAAATTTTAAACTCTAGGACTTTAGGAGTACGAGAAGAATTTTCTGTATTAGATATATAATTGCAAAAAAAATTATTTGCATGATTCAATTTAATTTAATTCAAGCACTACAAAAGATTATACTCCATAAACAATAAAGGTGGTAGTAAAATTATATTCCAAGACTTTAAGATGGTCACATATCGAAAAAAATTGAAACTTTTAATTAAGGTAGACAATTTCAATTATAATTTCAGAGATTGAGATTTTATATCTCATGAGGTATTTTTTATGGCTTACATTTTTACCCAGAAAGGTGAGATGGCGCCATCAAAGTTATTATTGTACCTTAAATTTATTAGCGGTTTTGCTTTTTGTCCATCAAAATTTCAATGAAACCAATAAATTTCGGTGGGCCCCTCACCCACTCAGGTAAGAGGTCTCTCAATAACGTTATTGGGAGACTGTCTTTTTGAAATTTTTGTGTAAGGTAAATAGTGTTAAGAGATGATTTAGAAATTTAACAATAACAATTATGATAACTATAAATATTTAAAAAATGGGCAAAAGGAGGATGACAATAGACAATCGCGGATCGATCGAGCCATGGCTACTGGTGAATGATTTGAGATGTTTCCCAGAGCAAAGTTGCTTCACTTAGACCGTGAGTGGTCGGATCATGCCCCTATTATGGTAGTGTTTGATCGGGTTTTATCAGAGGAGAGAGCTCGTACAAAGTTGTTTTGTTTTGAGCAAATATGGGTCGGAGAAACAGGGTGTGAAGAAGCCATTAAAAACACTTGGGAGGGAGAGGACGGTGATCTTCTTGATAAACTGTCCTTTTGCTCCAAAAAAAACTTCAGGAATGAAAGGGTGTAACACCCTCATTTATTAAGGAGCCTTTACCAAGACCTTCCCAAATAAATAAGACTGTTACCATCTCGGAAAGACCGAGGTAGTGAATAACAAAGTAAAACAACCACAGTACTTTATAATTAAATGATAGATAAAATCTCTTACAACTTGTCCAAAGACCAAATACAAAACTGAGTTACAAGTAATAAAATAAACTCTGAAAGAAAAGACTACAGTGATCTTGATGCGGGTGCATGCTCAAACTTTAATAAAGATAAGTCAAAGTCAAGATTCACACCAAACGGGTTCGGTCATGGATCCGTAAGACTATTCAAATTAGCTATACAAGGGATTAAAGAAGATTCTAGAAGGTTCCGAAAGACTTTGGAACATCCTTGGATGATATTCCCTAAAGGCTATGTGAAGGAAGGTGTGTATGAAGCTTCCAAGGAAGAGGAGCTAGGGCACGAAAGACCTAGGGACGCGCGCCTAGAGGCACGACCACACTAGGGTTTCGGTCATTAGGGTTTTAATTGTTGTTTGTTTATTTTATTTAGTTAATAATAAAATAAGATTAGGAAGTTATGTTTCCTAGTCTTAATAGAATATGTATTAGGTTTCCTAATTGTAATAGGATTCATAAATCCTAAGTTAAGTAGGAGTCCTAGGAGAAGTAGGTTTCACAATTCTAGTAGAAATAGGAGTCCTAATTGTTATAGGATTCATAGTTCTAGTAGGATAAGGAATCATAGTTGTTAAAGGATTCTTAAATATGTTAGGACTAGGAGTCTTAATTATGTTAGGTTTAGGAGTCTTAAATCCTAGTCAAACACTTTGTTTGAGCTTAAGTAGGATTAGGGTTTCTAATAGGGACTAAATAAGGTATTCTTATCTTATTTAGATTAGGGTTTTACACGGTTTAAGGCCTTATAAAAGGCAACCGTTTTTCATTGTTTTAGCATCGAATTTTGAAGTTGAATTATCAATAAAGATCATAAAGTTTCTGTGTGAGCTTTTGAGTGACATTAATTAAGTTTGCGAGCTTAGTTTTTGGGATCGACTTTTCGAGGTTGATTTGCAGGGTGTTAGCTAATTCCATCTTTTGCGAGAGAAGGTTGAAGTTACATCATCTATCCATCTACAATCCATCATCCATTGATCATCAAGAAATCGTCCATCATCCATTGATCACTAAACCGTTCGTCCAAGTCTTGTTCCGATTCTTGTTCGTTCATCAAGCTTCGTTCATCATATCGTTCATCACTATCATCGTTCATCACCATTCATCATTCATCGTTCGTTCATTATTCTTGTTATTTCATCGAAGTTACTAATAAGTTTATTATCTATCTTAAGAAGTGTAATTCCGCTGCACTAATATTCTTAAGGAGGATCCATCTAAGCTAGAGATCCGCATCAACTTGGTATCAGAGCTTCGGCTCTCGGTTTAATTCTTATTGAATCAATCTTGGGAAGAAGTAAAGATGGTAAGTTCAAGCGTGAATAGCGAGGCCACAAGTAAGCCGTGGGAAGCCGGCCAAGAGGAGATCAAGACTCAAATAAATCAAATGAATTATGTTCTTAAAAACATCGCATCCATGTTGAACAAGAAGGGGCTGAAATTTGGAGAAGATGACGCTTCATCTAGGGCAAGTGACGGCGAGGAGGACGTTCCAAAACGCCAAGCATACAACCAGCAAGATGATGATCGTGGTCTTAAACTAGACATACCCGAGTTCAAAGGAGATCTAGATCCCGAAGAGTTTCTTGATTGGATACGACAAACGGAGAGAGTTTTCGAGTACAAGGAGTATGATGACAAGAAACAATTTAAGTTGGCTATTCTCAGACTAACTAAATATGCATCTCTATGGTACGAGAATCTCAAGAAACAAAGGAAGCGCGATGGTAAGTCTAAACTAAATTCTTGGGTTAAATTGAAGAAGCATCTTATGAAACGATTCTTACCTAAAGATTATAATCAAGAAAATTATCTTAAGTTGCAATCCCTAACTCAAGGAGGGATGTCCGTGAATGATTACATCAAAGAATTTGAGAGGATGTCCATAGTTTGTGATCTAGAGGAGAAAGAGGAGTTAAGAGTGGCTAGGTTTATTAAAAGGTTAACACCAACCCTATCATCTAGTGTTGAGGTGCAAAATTACGATGGGTTTAATGATGTATGTCGTATAGCCCTAAAGATAGAAAAACACAACAAAAATCATAGGAGCTACCCACAAAGAGGCGTGAACCAAGGTGAGGGTTCGAGTAGCCAAACTATCCCAACCAAACCCAAAGAAACGGCCAAGGACGAGTCTAGGGATAAGGGTAAGGGCGTTGTGGTGGAGTCTAAGGGGAACCCTATGCGGAGGTGTTTCAAATGTCAAGGGTACGGTCATATAGCCCATGAGTGCCCACAAAAAAGAGCTCTAACCATCCAAGAATTACAAGACCTAATTCCGAACTTTGTAGTACCCGAAGTGGAGTCGAGGGGCGCGGAATTCGAGTTAGATAAGGGGACGGTTGACGTGGAGCCGGAGAGTGAGAGTGAAGGAGAGTGTTTGGTCATTAGGAGTCTTCACATTGAGGCGACTAGCGAAGAGGCCGAGCAAAGAGAGAAGTTGTTCCATACTCGATGTAAGATTGGGGGAAAGAAGTGTGATCTAATCGTGGATAGCGGTTCGTGTACTAACGTGGTTGCTAAGGGATTAGTGGATGAACTTAAGTTAGTCACTAGGGTTAGATCGAAACCCTACAAAATACATTGGTTGGATGGAGACAAAGGGGTGAGTGTACGGGACCAAGCATTGGTAGGTTTGAGTCTAGGTCCGTATCAAGATGAGGTGTGGTGCGATGTAGTGCCTATGAGCGCGTGTCATGTGTTGTTGGGCAGGCCGTGGCAATACGATCGTGATGTTACACACGATGGGAGATTAAACATTTATCGAGTTGTTAAGGATAAGGTTACCTACAATCTAAAACCTATGACAACTACAAAAACCAAAAACTCCCAATATGAGAAGGAAAGCTTATTCATAACCCTAGGAGAGTACATGGAGGGCCGTGTGCGTGAGGGCCAAGAACGGAGGGTGGATGAAGAGGCTAGGAGGGGGTTAGACGGAGAGGTGAATGATGAGGGAGTTGATCATGGTGAGGCCGAGAGTCTTGGGGGAGATGAGGAGCATGTACCAAAGGGAGACAAGGAGTCCGTGGTTGCGACTATGGGTGAAGAGCTCGTTGGTGTCGGTCCTAATCTAGGTCAAGTGGCAAAGGCCGTGGGTCAAGACGAGGTAGAAGTTGTGCACAAAGAGGAGTGTGGCGTGAGAGGAGAAGCAAGTAACCCTAATTGGAAGTTAAGTGGAAATTCTATCAACAATAGGGTTGTTACTACTTCAAATCCTACAAGGAGTAGGATTAATGGTACTATAAAACCTATGCTTTACAACTTATTATTGCAAGGATCTTGGAATAAAGTGAAGGACAAGAGAGAAAGCGAGATCAAGCCAAAGGAAGAGCAAGGGGTTCGAGCTCAAGCTAGTTGTTCTAAACCGATGGAGCCAAGGTTAATTCGTGAAGCAACATGGGGGAGTGGGAATGGTTCGACCAAGAATAGCACGAGACAAAATTTGAGGTCAACTTTTTCAAAAGAAAGGGAGTATGATGCGGGTGCATGCTCAAACTTTAATAAAGATAAGTCAAAGTCAAGATTCACACCAAACGGGTTCGGTCATGGATCCGTAAGACTATTCAAATTAGCTATACAAGGGATTAAAGAAGATTCTAGAAGGTTCCGAAAGACTTTGGAACATCCTTGGATGATATTCCCTAAAGGCTATGTGAAGGAAGGTGTGTATGAAGCTTCCAAGGAAGAGGAGCTAGGGCACGAAAGACCTAGGGACGCGCGCCTAGAGGCACGGCCACACTAGGGTTTCGGTCATTAGGGTTTTAATTGTTGTTTGTTTATTTTATTTAGTTAATAATAAAATAAGATTAAGAAGTTATGTTTCCTAGTCTTAATAGAATATGTATTAGGTTTCCTAATTGTAATAGGATTCATAAATCCTAAGTTAAGTAGGAGTCCTAGGAGAAGTAGGTTTCACAATTCTAGTAGAAATAGGAGTCCTAATTGTTATAGGATTCATAGTTCTAGTAGGATAAGGAATCATAGTTGTTAAAGGATTCTTAAATATGTTAGGACTAGGAGTCTTAATTATGTTAGGTTTAGGAGTCTTAAATCCTAGTCAAACACTTTGTTTGAGCTTAAGTAGGATTAGGGTTTCTAATAGGGACTAAATAAGGTATTCTTATCTTATTTAGATTAGGGTTTTACACGGTTTAAGGCCTTATAAAAGGCAACCGTTTTTCATTGTTTTAGCATCGAATTTTGAAGTTGAATTATCAATAAAGATCATAAAGTTTCTGTGTGAGCTTTTGAGTGACATTAATTAAGTTTGCGAGCTTAGTTTTTGGGATCGACTTTGCGAGGTTGATTTGCAGGGTGTTTGCTAATTCCATCTTTTGCGAGAGAAGGTTGAAGTTACATCATCTATCCATCTACAATCCATCATCCATTGATCATCAAGAAATCGTCCATCATCCATTGATCACTAAACCGTTCGTCCAAGTCTTGTTCCGATTCTTGTTCGTTCATCAAGCTTCGTTCATCACATCGTTCATCACTATCATCGTTCATCACCATTCATCATTCATCGTTCGTTCATTATTCTTGTTATTTCATCGAAGTTACTAATAAGTTTATTATCTATCTTAAGAAGTGTAATTCCGCTGCACTAATATTCTTAAGGAGGATCCATCTAAGCTAGAGATCCGCATCAGATCTATAAGCTAAGTAAGTCAGTTCCTAGCTCATCTGTCTCTTTCCTGTAGAATCTACTCTCCATTCCGGATCATCGTAGGTGTCACACGAATACACTGTCAACCTCGCGGTCGAGTAGGATAACACAAAATCATAATGTAACAAATAATGATATGCAAATGCCATGATATGCTCGAGCTCAATCTCATTCTCAACCCGTGACTCCCACCCTTACCGAACCTCCCGGCAGAGTATCATCGGCCGTCGCCGAACACCAGCATAACAACTGAGGTCACCAGGTCTAGTCCTGCAGAACTAGCCTGGGCCCAATAATATATTATCATCTCGAATCCGTATCCAATGCATATGCCATGCTCATGAATGCAATATTAACATAAACAATTACCAAATATCATTCTCATGTCAATCATGCTCAGCATCCAATACATACAATTCAACACCTATTCATAACACATCATAGAGTATAGTACCAGTGTATCCTATCTGGATAGCAATATAATCTCATCACACAGCTAACATCCAATCAGCAGAATCACTTCATCACATACTCAACACCTAACAAAATAATGTACTTAATTACTAACTAATACAATTACGCCACTAATATAATATATCACTTATTCAAATTAATTACGATCCTTCACATATCCATCACCTACATACCATTATTATGTATAATTACCACCTAATAAAATAATTAATCATTCACATAATCTAGACTCATCATAACTTAATAGGAATATCAACTTAAAGAACAAACACGACTTTTCCTGATTTTCCAACACCTGATAGATTCGGTATAAAATATATAACTAATTCCATAAAAAATGAATTGATTCAAGGCCAAATGTATGAGAATCCCATGAGTCTTATCTACAAATAATGTCTAAGGTAGTTTTCTCAAATTTCAAACTTATCTAGGGTTTTCAGATTGATTTCCAAAAGCTGGCAGAATCCGTCGCATAAAAAGTATTAATTCATAAAACGAGTTTAAAATATTATTTTTCGGTAATTCCAAATCCTATTATCATCTAGACTTTACAAAGATTATGTATAAAAAAGACCCAAAATTGAATCGACATATAAACTAGGTTTCCAAACCATTTTCCACAACCAAATCAAATTCGCGGACTTTTCAGCGACATGTTCATAAATAAATCACCTAAGACAAACCATAAGGATTATGACTATGAAATTTTATATGCATAAACTAGACTTCAAATAAACAGGACTCTCTTTTCAAACTTTTCGAAAAAGAAGAATTTAAAATAGTTTAAACAATTAAATGAAATCGACTTACAAACAGGGAAATCGAATTAGGTTGCAAATGGTGAGAAATCTCCAATCCAGTGAAAGGCTCGACACTCTTCTTCCTCTCCCTCTCTCTAGGTTTAGAAAATGGTTTTAGTATGTCGATGGTTAGGCTTTAGGTTTAGGTTTTTTTTTTATGTTTGCATATCATAGGGTTGGGTTGTGCATTGCATGTTTCTCACAATCACAACCCGAGTCCAAGCCCATCTCGCATCAATCATAACCGAGTCTAATAGCCCATCATGCATCTCGAGAACTTATATCTCTATATCCCGTTCTTAACCCGTAACTTAAAATTAACGAGTACATATAACAATATAATTTAAATATAAACTAAATATGAATATGAAGGTAAATAGTATTACAAGTCCTCATGATATATTAAATATAATTATTATAACAACTAGCAAATACGTATCAAATAATATATAATTACACCTCATCTTGATAATAATATAAAACAACTCATTATTACGAACTACAAAAATATAGGGTATTACAAAGGGGCTTAGCATCGGGAAAATTATGCGAGACTTACGTTCGAGAAGGCTGAAACTAAAGAGGCTAAATGAGGGGAGGAGAACAGGCTGGGCAGTGAATGAAAGGAAAAGAGTGATTCGGGCTATTACGAACCTCCAAAATCAGGAAAAGATATTTTGGCGGCAGCGGTCGCGTGCGTTATAGCTCAAAGAAGGTGACAAAAACACGGCCTACTTCCATCGTAAGGCCGGCCAGAGGAGGAAAAAGAATACTATAACAAAGATCGTTGACGACGAGGCTCGGGTTCATACAGAAACAGAAGCTATATCACGGGTGGCTAAAGCATACTTCGAAGAACTTTCCACATCTGATGGCCCTACTATGGATCCCTCGATGCTCGATGTTGTTGCGGGACAAGTCACGACGGAGATGAATGATATTTTGGGCAAAGAATACAGTAAAGACGAAGTGCTCGAAGCTCTCGGCCAGATGCATCCCCTAAAAGCGCCAGGTATTGACGGTATGAATGGCCTCTTTTTCCAAACTTATTGGCATATCGTTGGCCCTGCGGTGCTTAGAACAGTGTTGGGCATATTACGTGGAAACCCGGTTCCAGAGGACTTTAATAAGACTCTTGTTGTGCTAATCTCGGAGAAAAAAACGCCGGACAAAATCACCGACTTTCGACCAATAAGTCTATGCAATGTGATCTATAAACTTGTCTCGAAAGTTCTGGCGAATAGGCTGAAAACTTTCCTTGGAGATATTGTCTCGGAGGACCAATCAGCGTTTACACCGGGAAAATTAATTACTGATAACATTCGTGTAGCTTTCGAGTTATTTCATCATATGAAGAATGACAGAGGAGATACGGGCCACATGGCTCTACAATTGGACATGGCAAAGGCTTACGATAAAGTGGAGTGGGGTTTTTCAGTTTATCCCTTTAGCAGGTTTACTTACTACAGTGAAAGGTTAGACAGGTGGTAGACCTTAATGAGTTCCATACCTCAAAGGTTTGAGTGGTGTGTGTGTGAAGAATAAAGCATGTATTCGCCCTAAACTTGCAGGATTATAATGAAAATTACAGTTGTGATTATAGTCATAAGATGAATAAAAACTTGAAAAAGAATACAACCTTTGGTCCTTGTGCTTATGGCCTAAGAACAGAAATTAAAGTAAATTCCCTCCTATAACTTGCACCCAAGACTTAGATTGAGACGATGCCGCGTGTGCTAGAAAATACTCTCCAATTGCCTTGCAATATGGGGAGAGCTATTGAGGTTTTAGATGTGAGATCTGAGTTTTGGGAGAAGAATGCTCTCAAAAACCCTAATTTCTTGAGATGTGTTTTATCAGTAAAAACCAACCAAAGCAGTAACCTGACAAAAGGAGAAGTCCTCTCCTTTTGTATTACTTGGTTCGGCCGAATTAGGGTTCGGGTAGGAGTGGGTTTTCCACTCTTACCTTGTTCCATGCGTGATTCGACCCGTTTTGCTAAAATATGATTCGCGGGTATTTATTATAAATCGTAACATGTTATCAGATATTAATACAGTCGGTATATTAATAATGGTCTGATAAAAACGATATTTTATAATTACCCAAATTAATATAACAGTTTATATTAATTCGCGAATACAATATAACCGTTTATATTTAATTTACGAATTAATCATGTAATCCGTATTAGCTAAAATTATTTAATCCGTATTAAATAATAATCTCAACATCTTATTGACTAATTTAATAGTCAATGCCTCTGACTAATTTAATAGTCAATACCTCTGACTAACTGTTTAGTCTTATTCGGCATAAATGTGGCTGTATTTTCATACCTTCACATCTCTCAAACGTGTCCTATAGGTGTGACGTATAGGGACCAGTTGATCACCGCCATCCGTATGACAATAACGTCAAAATTATCTAGCAAGCCAACCGTTATTGATAAACGTGGATCAACTGGTAATAATACTGAAGTATGCCCTTGTGATCCTTAAAGAGATTTAATAAGTCATTGTACTTAATTGTCAAGGACACCAGCCCCAACAATCTCCCACTTGTCCATACAAGGGTATGTGCAATGACGTTATCACACTACATGTGGAGGACACAAGCTCCAACAAACTCCCACTTGTCCGTACAAGTGTAGGTGCGATAACCGATTCTCATATCCTTTTAAAATTTCTCCCACTCAATGTAAGACAATTTGCAAATCCGCATTCGCAAAGGTCGTATCTCACAAGCGATCTGTATCAAGAGTGGTTTCCCCGACTAGAGAGTAACTTAACTGATAAAACGAATCTGTATTCGAGCATGGCCATGCATTTCAGTTACTACTCCTCGAGTGGCCCTGAGAAATGATAAAATCCTGATAAGGGTTTGGATATTTCCCTCAACTCGAATCCTGCGGATATCGCGCAACATGAAATAACCCAGAAAAAATCCTCTTGGCCCCTGTTACGATGACCGTGGGAAAGAAACCAAAGTTACCCAAAATCTACCTTAATCTCAAGAGACAGTTGAAAGTCAAAAGACTCGATTCTAAGGAACACTGTGGAGGTCCTATCCACGACCTGGCACCCAATGTCATAAAACATTTAGGACTCCATAACGTTGTCACGGGGTGTCCTACGAGATATCCGTATAACTCGCCTTTGTGATTGGTCAGTCATCCGCGTGACTTATGGCTCGTTGAACCCACCATCAACCAACGTCACAAAATGATTACCTGAGTTATCAGCTCAAGTGGGTAATCAAGGACTAAAACGATGTAATGTTATTCAGTTCACTTTGTGGTGTTCAAAATTGGCGTACAATTCCACATGAAAAACAAAACATTATATATCATAACAATGAGGTTGAATAGAGTACACGAGAAAATGAATTATTACATGAATTCATAAAAGAGTACTACAACTTAGGAACACATCTAATTCCCATGGAATGAATGTGCCCTTCATGCTTATCACGTGGTAATGCTTTAGTGAGAGGATCAGCTATGTTGTCATCCGTAGCGATCTTATCAATAAAAATCTCCTTTTGCTCCACGTAATCTCTGATTAGATGAGCTTTCCGTTGTACATGCCTAGCCTTGTTGCTAGACTTATGCTCCTTAGCTTGGAAGATGACACCTTTATTATCACAATAAACGGTGATTGGGTCATTCGAACTAGGCACTATTGATACACTACAAAACAATACGCTCTTTGCGACGGAATGGTCCGTCGCAAAAAGGGTTAAATCCGTCGCAATTAATGATTTTGCGACGGAATTGCGACGGACTATGTCTGTCCCTTATTTTTGTCGCAAAAAGTTATTTTGCGACGGAATTTGCCGTCGCAAACTTTTTGCGACGGATTGACCTTATTTTGCGACGGACTGACTTTGACCAAAAGTCAAGGTCAGTCAAGATTTGCGACGGATTTTCCGTCGCAAATAGTCCCTTTTGCGACGGATTTTCCGTCGCAAATCTTGACTGACCTTGACTTTTGGTCAAAGTCAGTCAAGATTTGCGACGGAAAATCCGTCGCAAAGGGGGCTATTTGCGACGGACTTTCCGTCCCAAACCTTGACTGACCTTGACTTCTGGTCAAGGTTTGCGACGGAAAGTCCGTCGCAAATTGAGACATTTCCGTCGCAAATTCCTGTATGATTTTCCGGTTTCAGCCCTTTTTCCAGCCCCCCATTTCCAATGAAATGGCTCATTTTTCCCTTTTGCAAGCTCTCCAAACCTGCAATTTCAGCAAAAACAACCCAGCAACAAAGAACTTGTCGGAGACAAGGTTTTTAAAACGTCTTTTCATAACTAAAATGAAGGTTTTACAAATGATCATCCAACTAAAAACTAAACATAATCCGCGGTACAACAACTAAACAACCTAATAAAATCTATCTAACGGTCGTGTCGGTGGGCTGTGGGGTGGCGAAATGGCTGGCCGACCTAGCATTGTCGCCGCCATCATCATCGAAGTCGCGTCTCGGCTGAGAAAAACCTCCCGGGTTGCAGCTCTGAGTAGTGAACTCCGCCCCCCCGTTGACTTAAGAACTCTTCAATTGCCTTCAGCCATTGGGATGTCTCGAGATCACGTTCTCTTAGCTGAGCATTCTCTCGAAGAACTCTGCCGACGATACCTGCAATGAATAGTCAAACATGATATTATATTCATTTAATAAACGGTTAAATAATTGGTTAGTCTTAATTTTTAATAAACTATAAAATACAAACCTGGGGTGTATGATGACTGGGTCCCAGCACTTGAGTGACGACGACGCTCGTAAATGACTGGGGCTGCATTTCCCATACCGAGTATCAACCCTTTCTTGTTGAAACCGCCTACTTCTTCGAAGTAGATCTCGTTGTCGTCGATATCTTGCTCCGGGATCCCTTCACTTATCATTTTCGACTTTCTTGAAAAAACTTTTTCCTACAAAACAAAAATAAAGTGTTATTAGTATACGTTAATTAATTAGTAAACCAAATTACTAAAACATAAAGAAAAGTTTCTGTTAACTTACAAATAGTGCTTTGGGTTTCGTTGATAGCCAACCCTTCTTGGCATGCTTTTTTGTCTTCTCCAGCAACTTCAAGGCGGATGGTACATCCCTCCCATCTTCTCCAGCCTGCAATTTAAATCCAACGACACTTGTTAAAAAAAAACACTCAAGATTGTCAAAGGGTGAAAATTGTTTAAAAATTATTCAAGACAAGAAAAAGTGAAGTAAAAACTAAGAAATTACCATTTCATCCATCAACTGTAGGGTGTTTTTACGACCCATAATGTGAGTACCTAAGGCCTTGCCTTTTTCGGTACTTCCTGACATCCGATTGGTTTTGTTTTTATCGGATTTGTCTTGAAATTTAGGATCATCCTTTCTAGCCTTAAGTTGTTCGAAGATATCGGCCGGTATCCATTGAGGCCTTTGCTCCGTAGGTGTCCTCATAGCGTAGTGGATTTTTTTGCGGAGGCGGTCTTTCATCATGTCTTCCCACGCCGACTTAACCGCTGCTCTATCACGAGGGTGAAAGGTAACATGTTTCTGTTTCAAAAAAAATATATAGTTAAATAAATATGAAACAATAAATAGGTAATAAATAATAAAACGGAAATAGGTAAAAAAAAATATAGTTAAATAAATATGAAACAATAAAACAGTTAATAAATACCTCAAACCAATTCCACCACTCTTCCTTGATGGCATCCGACGCATTTGACCAGTTGGGCGCATACTCCTTGTAGTTGCAAATAATGGTCTGTGTTATAAGAGTAGAAACGTCTTTGTCACTTAACCTGAAAAAGAGTTAAATGTGAAAATAAAATAGTCAACAAGTAATCATATTATAATCAATATATATACTCATACAATCAATTATCCGTAAACAAATAAGACACTTACCACTTGTCGCCTTCGTAATCAGTCGGATCGAGGTGTACTCGATGTGTAGGCGTCGGCGTCTGAGGCTCAATTATCTCGTCCTCGTCACTACCTTCCGCTCGTCGTCCCTCAGTCTGACGACTACCACTACCTCGTCGTCTTCCGCCCGACATATTATCAAACTAATATAACAACAATTAGATAGAAATGTTTTACATAATTAAAAACTTGAATAATAAGATTAATAAGATAATTTCATTGACATTAAGCCATACGACATCTACAATAATTTCAACAAATACAAGATTATCGAATCTAATAGATAGTAGTCCTAATCATCATCATCATCACTTGAACAATTTATTCCTACATCCTTACAAAGAGAATCTATAATATCTTCATCCTCATCCTCATCCTCATCCTCATCCTCATCCTCATCCTCAACCTCGTCCTCATCCCCATCCTTATCCTCATGTTGCTCCACTGTCACAATTTGTATGTATTCTGGTTCCTCCACAATTTCATCTTCATCTTCTTCTTATACTTTAATTGGTGACAGTATTGTTTCACCATTAGTAACATTTTCTTGAAAGAAAGATTCATCAACGGGGGCATCGACATGTGATCTAGCCTTGATTTTGAATACCGCTGACCATTGACTTTGATCCTTTTTTATACCTGGATAAGGACTATAGTAAACTTGTTCCACTTGATATGCCAACACAAATGGGTCGTACTTTGCAAATTTTCTACTCCGGTTAACATCCACAAGCTTATATTCCTTATGCACTTGCATGCCTCTTTCGGAGTTATCTAGCCAACTACATTTGAACAAAATGACTTTGTAAGTGCTTTGTGGGCCTGTATAAGTCATTTCAACAATTTCGTCAAGGGTCCCATAGTAGTCAGCTCCTTCAGTGGAACTCACACAAACTCCATTGTTAATTGTGCACTTTTCCAAATCTTTTCCTTGAATGAAAGCTCGAAATTTGTAGCCATTGATGGAATAGCGTTTCCATGTTCTGACTCTTCTTGAGGGACCATTTGCTAAGGCAATTAGAACCGGATCTTCTATATTATTAACCTGAGATCTAAACCATCTAGGAAATCTTGTTTCATATTTTTCCCAAACATCATTGCCTACGACACATTCAGGATGTTCTCTCATGATAAAATTTTCAAACAACCTATATTCAAATTAGGGGAATTATTAATTTTTGAACAACTAATAAAGTACGTTTCAAATATAAGAATTTAGATTCACCACTTACACTTCGTTTCGTTTCAATTCATCAGAATCGCAGTTAGATAAAACGTAGAGGTGTGCACGCTCATATTCGTTATCCTCCAAAAACCTTTCACGACACTTTCCAGAAGTAGTGCCATCATGATCTTGAAATATCTCAGGCAAGTTAGATTGTGTCGGCTTTTTTGAACCAACGTCAAGGTCCTTTGCCTTAGTGTCTATGTGATCTTCAAAGTATAGGGAACATAAATTTGCTATTTCCTCAATTAAATATGCATTACATATAGACCCTTCAACATGAGCTTTATTTTTGATTTTCTTTTTCAAATGATTCAAAAACCTACAAACAAATTAATTTAGAATGAAAAATATGATGATATATATGTATTATGTAATATAAAGAATTGAATAAGGATGATGACATTACCTCTCGAAAGGATACATCCACCTATATTGCACAGGACCACCCACTTTTACTTCATATGGCAAATGAATAGGTAGGTGTTCCATTGAGTTGAAAAAAGAAGGTGGAAGGATTTTCTCTAATTTGCAGATAATCTCCGCAATGTTATTTTCGAGACTTGTAGTTTTTTCAATTTGTACTGATGAAGTACACAAATCTCTGAAAAACTGACTAAGTTCAGTTATGGCATTCCACTCATTTTTTGGAAGAAGATGTCTCAAAGAACCTGGGAGTAATCGCTCCATGAAGACGTGACAATCATGACTTTTCAAACCGTGTATCTTCAATTCATTCATATCGACACACCTTCTCAAATCTGAAGCATAACCGTCGGGAAACTTCAGTTTGTATACCCATTCACATAGGACCTTCTTTTGTTCCTTTTTCAAAACGACCGAATCCCCTTTTCTTCTACTTGAACAAAGAAGTAACATGTCTTTCTCTGCATTTGAGTTTAATTTTGTTTTTCCTTTCACGTCCATGACAGTGTGAATTATTTGCTCGAAGAAATTTTTCTCAATATGCATGACATCAAGGTTATGTCGAATTAGTAGCGTGCTCCAATAGGGAAGCTCCCAAGAGATGCTTTGTTTCCACCACCCAATCCGTTTCCCCTTTAAGCAAATTCAGTTCACGTTCAGATCCATCCACAATTTTCGGTAGATGTTTGACACAATCCCAGACTTCATTGCCTGTTAACCTCTTCGCAGCTACATCGTGCTCAACTTTCCCTTTTCTAAAATGCACCTTATCCTTACGAAAAACATGATTACTGTCTAAAAACTGTCGATGACAATCAAACCAACTCCATTTTTTGCCATGTTGTAGCCAAACTGACTTAGTCTCATTTTTCATACAATATGGACATGCATGCTCACCCTGAGTTGTCCAACCAGATAACATGCCATATGCAGGACAGTCGTTGATCGTCCATAGGAGTGCGGCTCTAAGATCAAAGTTTTGCTTCAAGGAGACGTCATAGGTTAAGATCCCCGTCTCCCATAATTGCTTCAACTCGTGAATAAGAGGCTGCAAATAGACGTCAAGGTTTTTCTTTGGATTGTGGGGACCGGGAATAAGTAATGTTAAGAGCATAAACTGTCTTTTCATACAGAGCCAGGGTGGTAAATTGTATGGATTAAGTATCACCGGCCAACATGAATATTGCTTCCCGAATTGACTAAATGGTGCGAAACCATCAGTGCAAAGTCCAAGACGGACATTCCTAGGCTCAGATGCAAAATCAGGATGCAGCCGGTCAAACTGTTTCCAAGCCTCCCCGTCACTTGGATGAGACACTGTTCCGCTAACACGAGGGTTTTCATAATGCCAACGCATTTCGCCCGCGATGTGCTTTGTGGCATAAAAGCGTTGCAACCGTGGTCCTAATGGAAAATAAGTTAAGAACTTTTCGGGAACTCTTTTGCCATTTGCATTTTTCTCTAATTTGTACCTATTCGTACCACATTTTCTGCACTTATCAAGGTGAGCGTCGTCCATCCATAAAATCATACATCCTCCCGAGCAGGCATCTATCTTCTCATGGGGAAGTTGAAGAGCTTTAAGAACTTTTTTGGTTTCGTAGTAGTTACGCGTCATAAGATTATTTTCAGGAATCATATCTCCGATATATGACGCAAAACCATCTACACATTTTTCAGCTAAGTTGTATTCACATTTTAAAGTGATCAACCTTGAAGCCGACTGTAGCAATGTCATACGACTTCCTACATAAAGAGGTTGTTCGGCATGTTTTAGCATTTGGAAAAAAGCTAATACATTAGGATTTGGAGATTCATCGACCACCTCGGTGTTTAGAGCATCTTCCCTAATTTGAGCAATGCTATCGCGTAACGCATCTTCTACCATATCCCTATAAGGATTGTCGGAGTGCATTGATGAGCTTCCCTCTTCCTCAACGGAGAATTTCTCTCCGTGACACACCCAATCGTAGTAGTTATCACAAAACCCTCTCAAACCAAGGTGTTTCCGTACTTTTTGCTCAACTAAATACTTTGTATTCTTACACTTAGAACATGGACACCTAATTTCTCTATTTCTAACGTATTCGTCTTGTTGCTTAACATAGTTAATGAATTCATTAACACCAATTACGAAATCCTGCCTTAATTTTTTCCTAGAATCCAACCTTTCATACATCCATTTTCTTTCTAATCTCTTCATAGTAAATCTACATATTTTAACAAACAATAACAACAACTAATTAACAACAACAATTAAATAACAACAACTACATATATATATAACAACAACTAACAAAAAAAACTAGTTAACAACTTATTAACAACAACAACAACAATTAATTAACAACAACAATTAAATAACTACATATATATAACAACTAACAACAACAACAACAACAACAACAACAACTACAACTACCAACACCAACACCAACACCAACACCAACACCAACCTGCAAAAAAAAACAATTTACATATATTGGTCTGGGGTCCTTATCTCTCCAGCCTAAATCCATCTTTGAATCTTTCATACCATTAGTAAACACTCTTATATTTTCTTGATTGTAATGAGACAAAAATTGGGCAGCACTTCCCTATTGTTCTCCAAATACATTATATAGAATGTATTTGGAGAACAATAAGGAAGTGTTGCCCAATTTTTGTTTCATTACAATCAAGAAAATATAAGAGTGTTTACTACCTAAATGGCATGAAAGATTCAAAGACAGTCCCAAAACGGGGACTATTCAACAATTACACCTAATGTGTAATTATTGAACGGGTACTATTCAAGAATATTCTAAAAAAATCAACAACACTAACAATCAACAACAATGCAAATTTTATATCAAAAATCAATCGTCCTAAACATCTTAACAACAATATGCGACGGATTTGGGACGAAATTAGCTACTAACCTAATATCACTAACCACCTAACAATACTAACTAAACTAATCAAATAACAATTAAACTAAACTAACTATTCCTAATAACAATAAAAAACAATAATACGGAATTTGCGACGGAATTTTGCGACGGATTAAACATAAAAAATTAAGACCGTATATAAATAACGAAAGTTAGTATACATACATAAGGAGAAATGGAGAAGGAAGAAAGAAGTGGCGGCGGCAAGGTGGCGGCGGTGAGGTGGTGGCGGCGGTGAGGTGGCAGGTGGAAGGGAGAAGAAAGGAGAAGGAGGAGGAAGGAAGGAGAAGGAGGAAGGAGGAAGAAGGAGGGCTTGTGGCGGCGGCGGCTGCGGCGGCGGCGGCGGCGGGGTTGTAGGGTGGTAGGGTGGTGGTGTGGTGGGGTGGTAAATCGCCGAATCGCTTTTAGGGTTTTCGTTTTTTTAGTTTTGAAATCGATTTGGGGAAAAATAAGACCCGCGGGGTCTGTATAATATAACTTTGCGACGGAATTTCCGTCGCAAATCTGGTCAAGGTCAAACTTTGACCAGATTTGCGACGGAAATTCCGTCACAAATTTTGACTTCTGCGACGGAATTTCCGTCGCAAATCTGGTCAAGGTTTGACCTTGACCAACTTTTGGTCAAGTCTGGTCAATATGTTTGCGACGGAAATTCCGCCGCAAAAGTCAATATTTGCGACGGACTTTCCGTCGCAAACTTTCCCGCCATTTGACTTTCACTTCGCGGGTCTGGGAAATTTAGGTCCGTCGCAAATTCCGTCGCAAAAAAAAATCCGTCGCAAAATCCGTCCCAAATCCAAATTTGCGACGGATTTTCTATCCGTCGCAAATTTTCCGTCGCAAGGGCAGTATATTTTTGTAGTGATAGTCCTTGTAAGAATTGACGCATCCATATTGCTTCCTTAGCTACTTCTGAGGCGGCATAGTACTCGGACTCAGTCGTAGAATCTGCTGTAACACTCTGTTTAGAACTTTTCCAGCTGACAGCAGCGCCATTAAGAGTAAAAACGAATCCAGACTGAGATTTCGAGTCATCTCGATCCGTTTGGAAGCTAGCATCTGCGTAACCCGTGGCGCAGAGCGTTGAGTCGCCTCCATAAGTCAATCCCCAATCTTTAGTCCTCCGTAGGTACTTAAGAATGTTTTTCACGGCCATCCAGTGTTGTTCACCTGGATGAGCTTGGAATCGACTGGTCATACTCAATGCATATGCAACGTCTGGACGTGTGCATATCATGGCATACATGATCGATCCTATTGCCGAAGCATAAGGAATCCGACTCATGCGCTCTTTCTCTTCCAATGTCTTAGCTTCTTGAGACTTGCTCAAGTGAAGCCCAGTAGTCATAGGAAGGAACCCTTTCTTGGAGTTCGTCATGCTGAATCTCTCTAGAATCTTATCTATGTAAGACTCCTGACTGAGAGACAACATCCGTCGTGATCTATCCCTGTAGATACGGATGCCCAAAATTCTTTGTGCCTCTCCCAGATCTTTCATCTGGAAATGTTTTTTCAACCATGTTTTTCAACCATGCTTTAACTCGACTTGTTCTCGAGAAATTCTTTCTCTAAGAACGTCGCACTGGCCACAACAAAAACACGTTGTTCGGTTGGCGAGTAGAAGTAATGACAAAAAGTTCCCTTTGGATAGCCTATAAAGTATGTCTTGACCGATCGCGGGCCGAGCTTATCCTCGTGTCTCCACTTGACATAAGCCTCGCAGCCCCAAACCCGAATAATGGACAAGTTAGGGACCGTTCCCTTCCATAATTCGTATGAAGTCTTGTCAACAGCTTTAGACGGACTTCGGTTAAGAATTAGAGCGGCCGACAAAAGAGCATAGCCCCATAATGAATCAGGCACAACGGTGTGACTCATCATGGATCGAACCATATCAAGTAAAGTTCGATTTCTTCGTTCGGACACACCATTTAATTGTGGTGTTCCAGGTGGAGTCAACTGTAGCACGATGCCACAGTCTTTAAGGTGTTGATTAAACTCGTGTGAAAGATACTCACCACCACGATCAGAACGTAGTGCTTTAATCTTTCTTCCCAGCTGGTTCTGTACTCGATTCTGGTATTCTTTGAACTTGTCAAAGGATTCACTTTTGTGCTTCATTAAGTAGACATAGCCATATCTACTCAAATCATCCGTGAAAGTGATGAAATACCTATAGCCTTCTCGTGCGTTGATCGACATAGGGCCACATACGTCTGTATGTATGAGTCCTAATAGGTCGGCAGCGCGCATTCCAACACCTTTGAAGGAAATACGAGTCATCTTACCGATGAGACATGATTCACACGTGCCATATGATTCGAAATCAAAGGCCGAGATAGCTCCATTCTGTATGAGCTGTTTCACGCGTTTCTCATTTATGTGTCTCATACGACAATGCCATAGGTAAGTTTGATCTTTGTCACCTACCTTTAATCTCTTGTTATTCACATGTAATATCTCGGTGGTTTGATCTAAAACATAAATTCCATTCATGGAAACTGCCTTGCCATAAATCATATTGTGTAAGGAGAAAATACAGCTATTATTCTCTATTACAAATGAAAAACCGAGTTTGTCAAGCGCAGAAACTGAAATAATGTTTTTGGACAAACAAGGAACATAATAACAGTTATATAAAGATAACTCGAATCCACTTGGAAGCTGGATTACGTATGTCCCCCTCGAGATTACAGCAACACGTGCTCCATTCCCGACACGCAGGTCAACCTCACCCTTGATTAGGGGTTCTTGGTTTCGGAGGCCCTGCACATGATTATATAGATGAGAACCACAACCAGTATCTAGTACCCAAGTTCCGTAACTTGCATGGTTAATCTCAATCATGTGAATAAAAGAAGAAGAAGACATACCAACAAGAGTAACGCGGCCTGCCTTAATGTCCTCACAATACACGGGGCATGAGCGCCTCCAATGCCCAGTCTTGTGGCAATGGTGACATTCCATGCTAGTATCCTTGCTCTTTGTTTTGCCCTGTGAGTTGCTTGACTCACCTGGCCCACTCTTAGTAAATCCTGACTTCTTAAACTTGGGCTTGCCTACTGTTAGGTCGCCCTGAGCTTTAGCTTTACCCCTTACCCTCACCCTTACTGGAGATCATGAGAACATCTTGCTTCACGCTCCCACTTAATTTCAGATCCTTCTCGGTCTGTACGAGAAGAGAGTGGAGCTCATGGGGAGTCTTCTTCATGTCGTTCATGTAATAGTTGGCCCTGAAGAGGGCGAACCCATCATGAAGCGAATGAAGCATTCGATCAACGATTATGTTCTCACTGATCTTGCAGTTTAGGGCCTCCAGTTTCTCGATATTCTCAATCATGTGAAGAATATGTGGGCTAACTGCTTGGCCCTTCTGGAGTTTCGCCTCAAAGAAGCGACAAGTATGCTCATAAGAAACGATCCTCGGAGCTTTTGAGAATTCGTTAGTGAGCGTGGTGAAAATCTTGTTTGCACCATGGGCTATGAAGCGTCTTTGCAAATTGGATTCCATTGCATAGATGAGTACGTTCTTTATCGCACCCGCTTCCATGACGAAGTCGCTATGAGCGCGAACTTCGTTAGCTCTAGCTCCAGTTCCTGGGTGTGCCGGAATTGGCTCAGTTAAATACTTAAGCTTTCCGTCAGCAATGGCAGCATTCCGTAGTGCTGCCTCCCAGTCAGAGAAGTTTGACCCATCATTCCTCAGTCTAGTAGACTGATTCATGGAGTCCATGAAGGCTTTTAGCCAGGATTCACGTGCTAGCTTGGCACTTGGCATTGGGTCTTCACCAGCCATTAGTTATACAACAGTTTAATTTGAACGTGTTCTACACTGAAAAGAAGATAAAACAGAACCATATAAGCAACTCATTGTTGTGATTTAAGTCTATATTAAATTGTATTTAAACTCGTAGACTCAAGCATTTATATAATTGATCTCCCTCAAGAATTATATAAACGATCCCAAGACTCAATTTCCGTATATTAATAAGCCCACAGTTTGGCTAATTCCACCGTTGAAACTCTTGGTCGATAGATTTCCGTAAATCCTATCTATTAGTCCATCTCAGTCCCTAGATAGTATCGAGTGACCATGATGTTGAGATAAAATAAATCATCTGTTCCCACTTACCCGACGTAGAAGGGGTCATATTATGCCTACCGACGAAGAAGGGATTCATGGGAGTCTGATTTATAAAGACTAGTCTCAATTTTTGGTTATACGAGGAAGACCCCATCAACTTATATTTATCCATTTTAAGTGAACTAATATCTACCATATGCGTGAATGAATGAAATAAAGTGATGGCTTTGCAATTGACATGTGACATCTGTATAGTCACAGAAAACTAACGCCTAACCTCTACATGAGTCAGTTTTCAGGCATGTTATAGGTGGTTTGGTTTTAGGCGGAATATGATGCAAGCTATTATCGATGAAAGCATAAGATAAATGCGATAAACGTAATAAAAGTCCTAGTGTGGCCTATCCTACCAAAATAAACATAAAACAACTTGGAATCCACCGTTGGACCCTAGAAGCTTGTCTTGATGTTCCATCTTGGTCCTTGCAGCGGGAGTGAGCATCTGGTCTCCGTCTTTGGTCTTCACAAAATCTATATAATAACATAAAAAGGCTTCTTGAGCCTCTATTGAAGCGACACATAAGCTCATGCAAGAGTTGCCACATGTCACTAGCCATCCTACCCAACATTTTATCTATACACTAAAAAAATGTTAATAAATAAAAGGAAAATTTACAACGAATTACGGTTTTCTATATAGGGGGAAGAGTTGAAGAGGTAAAACTGTTCAACTCCTTATCTTTCATTCACCCTTACTTGCTCCCTTTCATTATTCCTCATTTTACCGTCAACACTAATTTATTTGACGGTTTCAGACTCAAATTCAAGTTTTATTAAGTGCAAGCGATTAAAAATGGTAGACGAATACTATATAAAGAACAATAGTTATTCTGTGTGACGGTCTCATCCCGTGTTTTTTTTTTGCAAAATGTGATATTTGTTGGGTAAAAAATAACCACTTTGTAATAAATAATTATCACTTTGAAAAAAATAGGTCATTATTAACCAAAAAAGTAGTCACTATTTGATTAAAAGTGATAAATATTTATCAAAAAGTTATTACTTTGTTATGGTTGCACATGCGACCGTCGTAAAATAGAATTTGTGTATAAAGAATTACTAAATTGCAAAGGCTACTTGGCTGATCGGAAACATTGTCCAGAATGTGCGTTATCTTTTTTTCTTCTTCCCTATAACTAAATCTAGGTTAAAACATATAATAAAGGCTTAATTGAACCATTTCATTTAAATACGTATTATGTTAAAACCGATCATAGTTTAAAATGTATATTTTATGCATTAAACTAACTACTAGGTTAAAACATATAATAGCGTAATTTAACAATTTCATTTTAATACGTATTATGTTAAAACCGATCATAGTTTAAAATATATATTTCATGCATTAAACTAACTATGAGGTTAAAACATATAATAGCTTAACTGAACAATTTCATTTAAATACGTATTATATTTAAACCGATCATAATTTAAAATGTATATTTCATACGTTAAAATAACTAGTAGGTATGTAAAACGAACTAAACATGCTACGGGGTATATTTAAAAGGTATTTTCAAACGAATCGTCATAAACGACTCGTGATTTTCACGGGCAACTAAACTAGTTACTAATTTAAATTACAAATATAATCCTATTTACATTCTAATTTAAATACAAAAGTAATTACATGGCAAAAACCCAAAACGGAGATTCAAGATCTCAAAATTACAAGCAAGATTGTGTCCCATCATTACGGTGACACAATCTTCTAAGGCCACACTAAGTTACAACCGTTTGCAAAATTAAATACGTTATTGAAAGCATTCACAAGGCATTCAACAAGACGATAAATAAAATGCATCAACTAAAAAAAAAATTTATACATGACATAATACTTTTATTATGATTAACAAATTTTACCAAACCACCTTACGGGATTAAAATTATGTGATTATACCGTTTTAATCACCCAATTTTAATAAATTTATAATCCATTATCTTAAACCGTTTTAAAATAATATGTATCAAACGAGGGTGAACCGTTTCACAAAATTAATAATATACTATTTCCGTATATAGTATATTACTAAAGGCCATGGGAAAATAAAACAGGTTATTTTCGAAAAATAAAAAAACGACGTCTGTTACAAGGGGGGAGGTCGACCGACCTCAACACGGGGTCGACCGACCTCCAGACGAGAAACAGGAATTTTCTGCAACAGCATAAGCGGTCGACCGACCTATCAATCAGGTCGACCGACCACCAGATAGTAAAAACGAGTTTCAGAAAACGCAAAACGCTGCAACTTTTGAAATCAAAACAAGTTTTTACCTTTTAAACTTTGATTAAAACGAGTAAATCAAAATTAACATCGACAAGGGTTCACATATTGTCAAGAATATCGATTAATTAACAATATGTAAACAGGAATCGAAAACAAGATCGATTACACACAAAAGAAAGACTGTCGAAACAGAAACAAACGCAGGAGGCGGTCGACCGACCGCAACAGGGGGCCGATCGACCGACTTAGCGGCAGAATACGATTTTTTCAGTTTTTAAAACTTTATGAAAAACACAAAAGTAAAATTTCATGGCCTGTCTCTGATACCACTTGTAGGGAATAAAGCATGTATTCGCCCTAAACTTGCAGGATTATAATGAAAATTACAGTTGTGATTATATTCATAAGATGAATAAAAACATGAAAAAGAATACAACCTTTGGTCCTTGTGCTTATGGCCTAAGAACAGGAATTAAAGTAAATCCCCTCCTATAACTTGCACCCAAGACTTAGATTGAGACGATGCCGCGTGTGCTAGAAAATACTTTCCAATTGCCTTGCAATATGGGGAGAGCTATTGAGGTTTTAGATGTGAGATCTGAGTTTTGGGAGAAGAATGCTCTGAAAAACCCTAATTTCTTGAGATGTGTTTTATCAGTAAAAACCAACCAAAGCAGTAACCTGGCAAAAGGAGAAGTCCTCTCCTTTTGTATTACTTGGTTCGGCCGAATTAGGGTTCGGGTAGGAGTGGGTTTTCCACTCTTACCTTGTTCCAATGCGTGATTCGACCCGTTTTGCTAAAATATGATTCGCGGGTATTTATTATAAATCGTAACATGTTATCAGATATTAATACAGTCGATATATTAATAATGGTCTGATAAAAACGATATTGTATAATTACCCAAATTAATATAACAGTTTATATTAATTCGCGAATACAATATAACCGTTTATATTTAATTTACGAATTAATCATGTAATCCGTATTAGCTAAAATTATTTAATCCGTATTAAATAATAATCTCAACATCTTATTGACTAATTTAATAGTCAATACCTCTGACTAACTGTTTAGTCATATTCGGCATAAATGTGACTGTATTTTCATACCTTCACATCTCTCAAACGTGTCCTATAGGTGTGACGTATAGGGACCAGTTGATCACCGCCATCCGTATGACAATAACGTCAAACTTATCTAGCAAGCCAACCGTTATTGATAAACGTGGATCAACTGGTAATAATACTGAAGTATGCCCTTGTGATCCTTAAAGAGATTTAATAAGTCATTGTACTTAATTGTCAAGGACACCAGCCCCAACAATCTCCCACTTGTCCGTACAAGGGTATGTGCAATGACGTTATCACACTACATGTGGAGGACACAAGCTCCAACAGTGTGTAGTACACACTTGATGGACTCACCTACGTGATTGTGGAAAGTTGGCCACCTCCTGTGAGAATAGATGTGGGCTATTCTCTAATGCAATCATGAGACAAGGTTTTATGGGGCCTTATGTTACTCGAGGGAACTGTTCTCATTTTCTTTTCGTCAGGTTCAAGACTATGTTCACCTGATTATAGCTATTTTTTTCTTTCTTTTTTTTCTTTCATATTTTCTTAAGTTTGGATCTAGTTGGGGATTGTTGGAGTAGGAGGTTGCTCCAAGACTTAAGAGTAGTATATTATCCCATATCGGAAAAATAGTGGAGGAGACACAACTGAACAATTTGGTCTATCGACTTAATTTGGTCGATGAGTTGGTCTATCGACTAAATCTGGTCTATCGACTTAATTTGGTCGATGAATTAGTCTATCGACCAAATTTGGTCGATGAGTTGGTCGATCGACTTATTCTTACGTTCGATTTCTCCGCTGATCCTTACCACTACATTGGATACCTTCTTGCTGTTATAAAAGAGTTGTTGGGTATTATTTTCAAAATAAATATTATTGATTAATGGTTTTATGACCATTAATCAACATATCTAAGGAATCCAAATAAACCTTTGGAGTCTCCTTCTCACTATAAAAAGAGCCCTATACTTTTCAGAAAATACACAACAACTACAAAACACTCTTGCTATTATTTCTTTCTTATTTTCTAAGAATAGTTTTCACTTCCTTCTTTGTTGTGCTATAAAGATTGGAAGGAGGCGTTAACACTGGAATCGGTGACCAAGGAACCCAAGGAGCCCCTGTCTGGGAGTCTAAGGCAGTGTCTTACACGACGTCTCAATTAAGGTTATTTTTTATGAGTATAATTCTTATTCTTTCAATTTCAAGTCATTTTGGGTCATTCGAATTATGTTTACCGGGTCATTTTCGGATTGCATGGTTTCGGATGAAGCCACTTTTGGTTGGATCGGTTACAAGTTAAGATGGTTCGGGTTATTTTCGGTCCGGGTCGGATCAATTCGGATTTTGGGGCATATTTGGGTGATGTAATTTGGTTAATTTCCTGTCTCAGCCTCTCAGGTCAACCTATTTTTGGGTCTGTAACAACGGTTGTTCTCAAATTGAAATATCACAAAAATAATACATAGTAAGGGATAAACTATGATAGTCAGAAAACTAAAAATAGGAGCTTATAAATAAAGATAAAAGGCGTGACCAAATATTACTCAAAATCTCCAATTCCAAATAATAATTTGTCGCATGACTAATTCTAACAAATTGGCAACATTATGATTCCGATTTTTTATACGTTTTAAACATTTATTTATATAGAAATAAGAACTATTTAACTATGCATTTTCGTGCAATTTGCACGTGTTCTAAGCTAGGAAAAATATAAAAGAACCACTACCCACTAAACTTGACACATGTCACTTTCACAATCACTCTCATAATAGCGTGTTCCCGCCAAACTAATCAACATAAGATATGCAGTATAATCTACGTAATCAAATCGATAACGCATATGCAATTCATATGTACAAAGGCATCTCATTGGTTATCCATATGCAATGCATTCATAAAATTTGAAAATAAAGCAAATTTTTTAAGGTGCAAATATGCTTAAAATATCTTTTGGAACAAAAAAACGTGGAATATGTATTTAGTCGAAAAGTGTGCAAATCTCTTACACATGTACTGACCAAAAATAAATAATACAAAAATAAAATGTCGGCTGTGAAAGATCAATTTAAGACCGTCAATATTATGTATAACCTACTATTATAAAGTATATGTAGCTAAAAGCTAACAGAAGTCATTAAAGGTTCTACATATACACATATACGGAGTATGACATAACAATTCATATTGTCTACACAAATTACTTTACTCCGTAAAATATAGACAATAAAAATAAATTAAAAAACATAACTCATATGTTTTTTTTATCTTTTATAATAACAAGTCTTTCAATAACAGTAAATCCGCCTTATGATAAGACACGATCATACAAATAGATACTATAAATCCTATTATTTGATACTTACTCATATTCAGCTTATTCTTCCCCTTTCTTTTTGCTCCAAAATTAAAGAAATGAATTTGGACCACACAAATCTCCCTACCCCACATAAAACTGAATTTGGACCACAAAAGCTTACCAAAAAAGGAAAAAGGAAAGAAAACGTGATTATCGTCAATAAGGAAAGCGGAAAGAATAGGGTGAATAAGAGGGAGTAAGTATTATTTACGTACAATATTGGAGTATATAATACTATACTTACAATGGGGAATTTTTTTGATGAGGGTAGATACAACTAGTGTTTCATATGAGTTTATATGATTCATTCCTACCACTCGCTCCGTCCTATTCAATAATTTACATTTACTTTTTTCCCTTTTCGCAAAATAAAACAAGTGTAAAGTATTAATTGAGACAGAGAATATGTCTTTAATAACTTAACTTCATATTATCCATATCGTACCATGTCTTTAAAAATTACACAAAGATTATTGTTACCGTTAAAAACATTTGGAAAATATAATCCGCGAGGATCAAGTTTATACCTCTTAAATGTTAAGCAATATGATACTCATTTTACACGTGTACATTTTAATTATAATTATTTTGATCATGTACCGTGTGATTAATTGTAAGAAATGAAGATGTTAGTTGGGGTTGTACAATACACTACACCCCCGCCTCTATTGGGGCGGGTATGGGTACAACATTTGCGAAGGGGTATGGGTACAAATATTCCATCAACGACCGCTACCGGTGGGGGACGAGGATAATACCCGCACCTACACACCAAATATGTTTCGAGTTTTTATGATTTAAGAATTTTTGATATTTTTTTTTTTAATTAATGATTTTTAACTTATGCCACGAGTGTAATTTTCTTACATTTAAAGTTTGATATGAAATTAATAAGACATGAGTATAAGCGCATTGGCTTACAAATGCTTGGGTGAAGATATGAGTCACGGGCATAAAAAAGTTTTACGATTATTATACCAATTATATATCAATTTGGCCTCGAGTATTATAAATGTTGAATTTTAATTCAACATTGTATTAAATTTGTATGTGTAAAATGTTGTACATTAATACTAAAATATTGAATGATATTGTACTAAAAAATTCCAAATGATTATTTATATATTTTGTATATATGTCCGTGTAATATTGCACGGGTCCTAAACTAGTTGCTATATATGATCAATAGTTATTGGGTAAGACACTTTTATACTGTAAATCGATTTTTTTATGTAAAAAAGATAATATATTTATTAATAATAGATAAATATTTTTTTCAAGACTTTTAAAATTTATGATGGAAACAATGCAAATCATCTACTTTTACCCTTCTGAACAATGAACATGATGGCATAATGATAGATAACTATCAGAAGAGAGCTTTATCAGGGAAAAGTGAGAAAGAAGCCCACACAATTGTTACCCAATCATAAATACCCTAAATACTCCTTAGAACAAAGTCTTGTTTGTTCATGCATTTTGTAATGTGAATATAATTCTGACATCTTTTTAAATTCAATTTGCATTGTGGCAGTATTCTCAGTTTAACATGTTCATAGTCTTTTATTACAAGGCCCTTCCTTGATATAGACATTTCAACACATTAGTTTACAAATGGGTAATTTATTTGAGCAACTGGTAAAAAAAGGCACAAAGTGAAAATCTGATACTAATGCAGTAATGCATTCATTTATTTGACCATTTAGGATAGTGACACAGGTAATTCCAACATCCATCTGTTTTGCTTCTATACAAGAGGCTAATTCAAATTCACAAATAATGAAATTGTTCTCTAATTTGGTGAAAATGCAGAAAATAGAAGTGTTTCATTGTTTTTTTTAGATAGCTCTTTAAATAAAAGGTATTTTGGAAAGAACATACTGAAAAATGAAAGTAGTTATGAATGAATGATTAATTACAATTAGAACTGGCAAATAAGTCAACAACGTTGGATTTAGGTTTGGCAAGTTTACCCGGGTCACCGAGTTGCAAGAGTTTAGGACGGGCCAGGTAATTTTAGTTTTGGGTCAAGTTATTTAAGGATAATAATATAATTAGTGTACAAGTACAACAATAAACATTCAAATCAGGTTATTGGGTCAGGTCAATAGGGGTTTAGGTCAAGTTTGGGTCTTGAGTTTGTTTGTCGGGTCGGGTATGGGTGAGGTTATTCGAAATGGGTCATTCTATCGGGGTCAATTTTGTCAAATCTAACTACAGTCATATCTATATAACACACATTTAATACTGGCTCCTTTTTGCAAGTTTGTGAAACTTACTATCAATACTCTGAAGAAGCAAAAGTCACTAAAGCATAGAATTGTTGAATGAAGTGCACCCGTTAATTTAGACGATTTTCGATCAAAATAGAGGTCGTGTATATGTTTGTACATTATGAGATAGTTAGTGCATTATCCTAAATTTAAATCCAAATGGCTCAAACTTAAATGACAGGTCGTTCGATGAAAAACTTTATTAAAACGAAATGAAATTAGTTTTCTGATAGTTGATTAGTTAAAAAAGTTAGTTTATCAGAATAAAACCATCACACTTAGAAATTTATAAACTTGGCATGTATATTTCTTACTATACAACTACTTTTTTAAATCCATGGTTTAGCTTAGTGAAACTATCATCTTGCCACTATTTATCATTATTCACATGATATTAACTACAAGTACAATAACCTAAGTATGTTAATACCCTTATACAATATTGAATGTTGTATGTCTTCCATATAACAAGACGCTTAGGGTGAATTGTCATTTCATTTCATTTCATGACAAAAATACAAATCATTTTCAAAATAATACTTCATCTCTAAAATCCAAGGCACAATCTTTGTGTACACAATCAACATATAAGTTGACTTCTCATAAATTAAAGTGGTTTTCCAATTGTCGTTTATATTGTTGTTCTTCAATTGTTATTTATTTGTTGGTGATAGTATCAAATATGGGTAATGTGGTAGGTGCATTTTGCCCTTTTCTACCAATTATATTCATAGTTATTAGTTAATTACAAATTGTAACATTTTGAGGTGTCCTATTTTTAGAAGTACATTTAAATAGAAGCAAAAGGGAAAAAAAATTGCATAGATTCTTTGGTTGGTGTATAAAGAAACAAAAACATAAAATTATTAAGCTAATCTTGTAGGATTGTAACTTAGTGCTAATATTGCCTATATTCACATAACTTCACAACAAATAAGTTACCGACACATACGAACAACTTTGGTGTATCATTATTGATTAGTGCTTTGTTGTCAAGTTTATTTCAAGTTATTAAGGCTTAGACTCTATTATGTACTTTGATTAAAATATCCTTAAAGAAATTAACTAAAAAGTATAGATGAATAACCGAGTTAAAAGGAGTACAAATTTACAACTTTACAATGAGAGTTTTTATTCTTTTAATTTTGACGGTGTTATTTTGTAAAAATTCGAGTGTTTTATTATAACTTGAGTTGGATATAGTCACAACTTTACTGAAAAATATTTTCTAGAGATATAACGTTGTTGTGTTTTGAGAGTACTCTTAAATACTTACCCTTTAGTGCACTACAAATTACAAAAATCTCTAAATTAGGAACTAAATCATATTTTATCTAATTTTACTAAGTCTAATAATTTTCTATTATATACTTATGTTTAATATAGATTAATTATTTATAGCAAATAACTCGATCTGTCAAAAGCTAACCCACTCTGTTATATTTCGTAAAATTAAAGCTTCACCTTTTCCTAAATACCACTACTTTTGTAAGAAAAAAATGTTTGGTCGTTATATTTTTTAGTGACCAGAGCAGAAAGTTGCAATTTTTTTCTTTAAACAGATTATCTTTTCGACATTTTCAACCCGAAGAAAACAAAACCGTGTTCTTCGATATCGTAGACTGGAGTGATGACATGTAGAAGTTTATTCGTTCAATATACTATGATCAACGATAAGTGTCGACAACACATCATAAAGTGATTTTTTTCAAAATGAGTGTCTTACCTAGATCTATAATTTTAGATTAAAAATGCGATTTTATTATGTACTCGTAACTCGAGGTATAAGTAGTTATCTTTATTTATTTTCTAAAAGTAAAAGTATTTAGGGAAAAAGTGCAAAACTCGGAGATACCATGTGGTTTATCCGTTACTCAAAGTATATAAAAGAAACTATAATGTACTTATTATATAGTTATATCATACGATTTTTCTAAGATATGTGTTGAGGATACTTTTTTTTTTGACAAGGAAACCCACGACCACTACCTTTCGTGCGCATTTGGTAAACCCTCGTGTATATGTGATAGTTTGAAAACTATGTATACCAGGTAAGTCACCCGAGGGTGACAGACTCAAAGTCCATAAAGCATGGATTGATGCCAAGAATGCTTCACATTTTGCTTTTGGAAAAAGCTTGAACCTAAATCTCTTAAAAATTTCACCTAGGTTTTAACCATTGAATTCCACACTTCCGCTCTAAGGATGCATAGTAAGAAGACTTAAAACATTCTTAGTTTTATAGACATCTACAAATTCATTAACTAAACAAAAGTAATAAGCTAAACGTAAGCTAGAAGTCTAGCACAATTGCACAAAGCCATTGAAGAAGTCAAGATCTTGTTACAATAATGTTACCTACCTATCTTTATTTTGAAATGTATTTTGTAACACAGAAAAGACTCCCCTTAATTATTGGCAATTAATTAATTAATTTAATTACAACCTCTTGCAGTCCCTCTTCTTGTATAGGTAGATTATGCGTCAGTAATGCATATCGCTTGAAATTAATAATAAAACTACAAAGTGTATCTTTGCAATGTGCATTGCTTAAATTATCCATTAATCAGTTGAATTCATACTCCTACGCGGTACACGTCTCGGATTTAAGATTTTCTAGTTAAGATTAAACCTTGACTAGTCATTGATTTCAATTAAGCAATCAACTCTATCTTAAATTATAGAATTGGATATTGATGTGTGTCTACTTGTACTTCATAGAGTATAATATTTTGGATTAGAACTTCTTCATCCGAGACACCCTTTAATATGAAATGAAATATTCCATCTCTTTAGTATAGTGTAGACTTGTAAAATTACACGTAAGTATCTAAGATCATGCTATTTTGAATTAAATATAGTTAAATGGAACTGAATTGATCTGAAATGAGTTGAGCTGAAGTAAAGTGAGTTAAAGTGAGCTAAATGGAGTCAAATTGAGTTGAAAATTGATAAGATGAATAAGTTGGAATAAGTTGAGCTGAATTGAAACTAACTTAATCAAACTGATCTGATCTGAATTAAAGTGAGTTGAAGTTATATGCCTGGAATTAAGCTAGAAATAACAAAGTCAAACACAAGTAATTGTATTTTTGAGACGTACGATCAAAGATCAACCGTTGATAAGTTGATCCAACTACCGTTTTGATCAATTGGTTTGAACCGTTTTCGAGGGCAGTTATATAATAGACTTGACAATATGATTTTTTGCACATAATAATAAGAGGGGGAAAGGACTTGGGTTCGGGCCTATTGAGCCTAAACATGCCTAGGAGGTTATTAGGAGGTTTGAACCCAAAAGTTGGTACAATTAAGACGACTAAAACGCGTAAAAGTGTCATAAAAATGGGTGCAATACTGAATTATATTCTTATATTCCAAACATTACAGTAATCCAAATTCTCTTTTTGGATTTTGAAAAATGGGAACCTCGAAAGTCAATTTCCCAAAAGAACAAATGATCTCCAGCTTTTTATTCTTTCAATCAGTTTCCTTTCAAATGTAAGATACCAACTTTTCACTCTTCATCATCTACCTTTTTCTAAGTTCAAAAGATATTCCTAAATCTAATAGTACCACCATGCAAATATGTCAAAAAGCTGATGAAACATCCTTAATTCCAAAGACTTGCTTGCTTAAGTTTTTCAAATACACTAAAATTCGAATTCGGCTCCGTTCGTTTCAGCTAAAAAAACGAAAATAAAACTGAACTGAACTTAAATGGATAGTGTTGACCTACACTAAACTGAATACAACTAAATTGAATTGAAATGAGCTGAAATTCATAACCTAATTCCAAATTAAAATTGTTGGAGAGTTTGTAATTAAGGATATCATAATAATTTTCGCACCTCCTTAAAATCAATAAAGAAGTACGAAAAGCTTTGAATGAGAGGCATGGACTCAAATTAAGTTTATAATACTTAGACTTGGTTTAAGACACAAACCACGTTAGAGCATCAATATGGTTGTTTTTATCCAAAATTTTCAAATTTTAGGTTTATATAAAAGAGTTAAAGTGTCATGACGTATTATTAGATACATCAAGTACTTGATACCGAAAATATAGTCAAAATATAGTGTCTAAAAACAAGGCCATATAAATGAGAATTTGTGTATAAAGTTTGTAGTTGTAGAGTGATTGCATTGATCATCTATTAAATAGTAATGAGTCTTGCTGAAAACGGATATTATTCGTCAAAAGTTGAGGACGGATGGTATCCTCTCACACTAATGCAAGTGGATAATATCCGTCTTAAACTTGTCACGATTAGTGTCCGTCTTCAGCGAGAATTTGTGTTAAAACTGATACAATATACAGAATAATCCTTAAACAATGAAACAAAGTAAAGCAAACAACATTAAGACAAAAACAACTCAAAGACAAAAAATCAATGAACAAGACAAAATGAGAATGCCATTCATACAACTAGACTACTCAACTGAATAAACTCAACTCCATTAATAAAGTTAATAATCATAAAAGTACATAATAATAATAATAAGTTAAGAGTACAAGACTACTCATTAGTAAATTATTTCCCTAATTTTAACATAAAATTAACGAAATAATCAACTTTTTGTTTTTCACTTTTTTCTACCCTTTTCATTCAAGAACAATGAGAAAACAAAGCATCACAAATCTCATTAAAAACCTCAATAATAACCTTATGATGATGAGAAGAATTAAGAGACAAAAAACATTGCAACAATTGCTCTAACTCCTTTCTTCCAAATATTTGCTTCTCAATTATCATTTCCACCATTGATGTCCTAAAATCGTTATATGGATCACTTGAACTCTTCACCACAGCAAATGTATCCTTCACTTTCCCTTCTAATGGCACTATTTCCACTTCTTTCGGCTTCGAACCCATCTTTCGTCTTCGAGGCCGAGTCCTGGACCTAACCCGACTTCGAGTTTGGGTCTTAGCCCGAGGCTGAATCTGAGTCTGAGTCTGAGTCTGAGTCCGAGCATGATTATCTCCGGAATCGGAAGATAAAGAAATAGACTTTGATGAGAATACATTTTCTTTCTCATCATCTTCTTTTTCACCATCACTACTAAATAAATACCCATTATCATCACTCTCATTAGAAGAAGAAAAGCTAAATGGGTTTGACTTTAACCCGTTTTTCATTAAATCTTTATTATTTCTAGAATTTGTTTTCTTCCCTTTTTTCTTTTTATCCTTAACTTTCCCCTGTTTTAAAAACAGAGGAGAAGCAGGGGAAGCAGGAGGACATCTCCTACCAGAAAAGTCACCGGAAGGAGATAAAAGCGAATACCTTCCCGCAACTTTTCGACGTAAAAAAGGGCTTCCTCCACTCGAAATAATACAATTTTCTCTAATCATTTGGTCAAAAGTTTCAGGGCATCTTGGCTTACACATCAGCCTTGAAGAAGAAGAAGATGATGAACATGGTTGATAATTAGTTGAACATGAAATAACTTTTTTAGGTTTAATAAAAAGATTACGAAAAGGGTATTTTTCATCTTCATCAAAAGCATCATTATCTTTGGGTTCTTCCATTAACGGAGCTTGTAAGAAGGTGGGATTTTGAGGGGTAAAAATGGGATTTTTATTAATGATATTATGGTCAATAACATCATCAAGGTTTTGGGTTTTGCATGAAGAAGTGAAGAAATTAGAAAGTTTAAGGAGATTAAATTTGCTTCCTTTCTCCATTTTGTTAGAAGATAATGTGAGGTTTTGTTAGGGTAAGAAAATGAAGAGAATGAGAAGGGGATATTGTGGATTAAATGGGGAGACTTATTAATGAGAATGAAGCTCTTTTTTTAAGGGAAAAAGTCATTGTCTAAACAATTAATAAATAAATAAATATATGAAAGGTCAATTTATTTAGACATTTATTTATTTTGGTAATATCTTGTTTATTTTTTAATGTGGAGTATGGAAGTAGGGAAATGCAATTGGTTGGGTGTGGTATGAAAGGATAAAGACAAATTTCATATTTGAAGAAGAAGATGCCAATTTTTGGTGTGCTTTGTTTGTTAATTTCTCATTAGTCTATTTTAAATTTTTAGGTGCTGAGGCCTTCTTTGTGTGAGAATATTTTGTATTTAGTGTATAATTACTCAGGTTAGATTCAAATATATATTGTAATGATGAATTTTATTGAAAGGTTTGATTAATAGTTTTGGTTAGATATTGGTTTTTTATTGATTTGAGTTAAACTGAAGTGAAATAAACTAAAGTGAGTTACACTGACTTGAATTTAAGTGAATTAGACTGAATTGAGTTGAGTTGAAATGGGTGAAAACTGAAATTAAATTGAAAAGAATAAAATTTTAGTTTAATTTTTCAAAAGGTTTGTCTGGTGCCATATACATAAAAACTGAGAGAGTATTTCCTACGGCTTTTTAGCTAAAAAATATGTTATGAAATTGAAGTGCATCTTTGTGAAGCTACCTAACTTACTATTTCAATTGTTATTCGGATGATATTAGATAAAATAGACTGAGCTTGAGGTGGACTTTGCATCATGTCGTGGCTGTCTAAACCAGCCCAAATACAGGTCGGACTCAATCCACTGGGTCAACCCATAGGCCGGGTGAGGCCACCTCTAGACTAACATAGTCCTACAAAGATGATATATACAAGTAGTTCGCTACTAGCTCCATAAGAACTCATTCTGTATGAACCTTAGGGCTAATAAGAATCTCTTGTCTTTTGATGCTTGCTTGTGTTTTAACCTTTGAGCCTGTTTTCCCTCTTCTTGTCTGTTTGTCTTGTCTATTTCTCATGCGGTGTTGTTGGCTAGTTTTCATGCTCTTATTGTTGCCTCTTATTAGGGATGTTTGTTCGGAAGCCTTCTTTTAGTGAAATGAGTCCAACATGTGTTATAAGTCTTGATTTGGGTATAAGTTATCATTCTCTATTGGTTGATCAGTCTCCTTCGGCTCCCTTGCCTTCTTATGGGCCCCTTGCTCGTGTTGTACCAGTACGAGTTTCAAGATAATTTCATCTTAACCGTGACTAACAAATGTTGGTAGTTTATAATACGATTAACTCTCTATAGTTTTTTATTAACAAGGGTAGTTAGATATGAATAATGATATTATAATAGAAATGATTAGCTGCCATGAAGTTGCTTTAAAGTTAGATTGTTACACAAGCAGCAAGTCTCATGCTCAGCTTTAATCCACCCTAAAGTTTATTGACGCAATTATTTATGAATTAGGCAAAGTGAAGTAGTAGAACAAAACTACATACTCCTGTGACATGCACATACATTCCTAGTTCTGGAAATGGGTATCTGTTAACCTGTAGAGTGTGGTATTACTGTACAGTATTACTATTTGTAGGGTCGTATGCAGGGTAGTGATTGCATGGCCGGTTAGTTAATGTTGGTGTGGAAATTACCCAAATAGTAAACATGCTATAACATTAAATGAACAAATTCACTTTACATAGCAACTAAATGTGGACATTGATAATTATTTGATACGCCTACTTCAATTCCATATGTTCAGTTCGATTGGGCGCTAGTAGTTGACAATTGCAGGCATGCAGACATGCACCGATGGCCTACACATACGATCGCTTATTTACTCTTACTAGAACCTGGGTAGCACGGACACTTCTCCTAGTGAGCCGTACCGTGTCCGACACCGACACTCCACGGACACACGCCGAAACGTGTCCAACACCTAAACAGCCGTGTCTAACTTTCTACATTTATTTGGGCACGTGTCCGACGCGTGTCCATGGTATTTGAGCCGTGTCGGTCGCGTGTCCACGATATATGGTTATCATTTGCGGTGAATGATGTTCTTGAGATGAGAAATGCGTTATCGAAAGAGATCAATTAGAAAATTGATTCGGATGAGGAATGAAAAATAAATTTATTATCAGGGCAAGTTTTACCTTCATTTATTTAAAATTAATATCAAATACTTTTACAAAAATAAAATCAAAAATTTATAACTGTAAGATGTATATTTTATTAAATTTAAATGCCGTGTCCCGTGTCCTAAATTTCATGGCATGCCGTGTCCCGTGTCCGTGTCGTGTCCGTGTCCGTGTCCGTGTCCGTTTTGGTGCTACCTAGACTAGAACGTACTACGTACAAACATATTCAAATTTTGAATTAATTATCTATTAGGATATTGGGCCTAGCCCGTCTCCATTAGGATTTATCTAGGATTTGGCGATGTATTATAAATATATCGTCACATATGTTTGTAGGTCAACCAAAATCAATAATACAATCTCATATTACAATACCTCTATATATTATCTAACATTATCTTATTAACATTAACACAATTAATTAAGCATAGATAATGATATAAGATTACTCCGTCTCTAAAATAAACCAAAAGACATATTATGTAAATAAAGTGTATTAACAAACTACAATAGAATTAAATAAATTATATAACAAACGGCTTCAGTTGTTACTTTTCAATACATGCTTATTTTGCATTCTGTCTTCGATTTCACCAAGAACGTATAGTGTGTAATCGATAACATCCGTCATTGAAGTAGCTTAAGAAGCACAAGTAAAATATCTTGTAACAGAATTTGTTGAAGAGAGAAAGAGTAAATAGAAAGTTTGTTTGCATTAAGTTAGTTATGCACAAGTATATGAGATGCCTTATATATATACAGAGTTGTAAGCAAAGTACAAAGTTAGTTGTAGGCAGAGTTAGTTATAACAAACTAACTAACAACGACTATATTACACGTCATATGATCAACATTCCCCCCCTCAAGCTGGACTTAGGGGAACGAAACGAAGGCCAAGCTTGGATGATAAGAAGAGATGTTGTTGTGTCCCAAGGGGCTTCGTCATTATCTCAGCAAGTTGTAGACCAGTTCTGATATGACGAGGATGAAGAAAACCTTCCTGATATTTGTTACGAACAAAATGACAATCAACATTCAAATGCTTAGTTCGTTCGTGAAATACTGGGTTTTCTGCAATATGCACAGCAGCCTTGTTGTCACAGAACAGAGGAATAGGAAATGAAGGTTGTATCTGCAAATCCTGAAGCAAGGTTGCAAGCCAGACTAACTCAACAACAGCATATGACATGCTTCTATACTCAGATTTATTCTACTGTACGCTTGTTGACCGTCTTTTGCTTCTTTGTCTTCCAAGAAACAAGTGAGCTGCCTATGAACATTGCATATCCACTAAGAGATTTGCAACTAAAAACACAAGCCCCCCAATCAGCATCACAGTAAGAGGAAATGCTGAGATCATTGTCTGATGGATAGAACAGACCAGTGTTTAGCGTGCCTTTGAGATATTTAACCACATGAAGAGCATCTTGTAAATGAGGTTTCATGGGCAAGCTCACAAATTGGCTGAGATGTTGAACTGAATATGAAATATTAGGTCGTGTTAAATTCAAGTATAGGAGTCGTCCAATTAATCTCCTATACTGTTCAGCATCCTGTAATGGCTCACCATCTTCTATGGACAGTTTCAAACCCTTGGGCAATGGAAACTGAGTGGAAGAGCAGTCTTCCATGTGCAGATCAGAGAGTATATCTGCAATATATTTTCGTTGATTGAGCATAAGACCATTGTCATTTCTTGCAACTTCAAGCCCTAATAAGTATCTCATTAAACCAAGATCTTTGATGGTCAATATTTAGCATCTAAACCCTTCTTAATCAACTCAATTTCCTGCACATTATCTCCAGTAAGAAGGATGTCATCAACATATACCAATGCAATGACAAAATGATCCCGGTTGATGCCTTAAGAAGAGAGAATAACTTGATTGAAGAAACCTTGACTGAGAAAGTACTTTGTCAATTCAATATTCCATTGACGAGAAGCTTGTTTCAATCCATATATGGACTTTTTAAGCTTACACACATGCCCCTTCTCAATTGTGCATCCTTGGGGAGGTGTCATGTACACCTCTTCTTCCAAATAGTCATGTAAGAACGCGTTATTAATGTCAAGTTGAAACAGTGGCCATTTCTTTGTAGAGGCTATGGCAATGAGAGTTCTTACAGTGGTGAATTTGGCAACAGGGGAAAACGTGTGTTTGTAATCTTTGTTCTTGACTTGATTATATCCTTTAGCTACAAGACGTGCCTTGTATCTTCCTATGGTCCCATCAGGCATATGCTTTATTTTAAACACCCACTTGGAGCCTATTGCCTTATGGCCAAAAGGAAGTTGGACCAAATCCCATGTTTGGTTGTCTTCCCAATTTGGATCATTCTTTGCTTGATTTTAAGTGGAAGGCTCAACAATGACCAAAACAGTTGCAAAAGAAGCAACATAAGATTCATCATAATCCTTGAGGCCTTGCAGTAGTCTTACATGAAAGGATGCAGAATGTTCAGACTGTTCAGACTGAGGAACATCAAACTGCACAGGAAGCTTTTGGGTCAATTTATATCTTGTCAACGTGTGGACAGTTTCTTGTCTCTGACAGATCGTCTAACATGAGGGTCTGCACAAGGAGCTGGATTTAATGCAGGAGCAGGGACAGTCACAGAACTGTCATCCAGACTGGTGGATGCTGCAGATTCAAGGGTATCTGCACTACACTAGTACAAAAAACCCCTATCGTGTCGCAGCTATCGTGACGGTTCTAATAGAAACGACATAAAAGGGCAAAAAAATTTGGCGGGAAGCATTTTTTTAGGCTATGGGGAGTCTATTGTGACGGTTTTATTAAAGAACCTTCACAATAAAATAAATTATTTGTGTCGGTTGTAAGTCAGAACCGTCACTATAAATCATTTGTAACGGTTTTAATTATAACCGACATTAATATCGACACTAAAAGTAGTGATAATAAACAACAGTTTTTTATCAAAAACCGTCACCGTATAAAATTTGTGACGGTTTTAATTATAATAGACGTATATACTAAGAAAGTCTTTGTGTTGAACTAAACTACTATTGTGTTTAACGCGCGTCTTTCATGCAAATAATAAAACAAACCACCGCTTCTTAATTCACTCCTACCTCAAAATCCTAATTCAATTCTTACTGCAAAACAAACCCACGTATATCAGCAATTCGCAATCAGCAGTTCGTTCATAATTCGTTCGCAATTCCGCAATCCAGCAATTCATTCACAGTTCGTTCACAATTCGCAATCGCGGAATTATCGGCTTCGCAATTATCACTCACTTCCGTCGCACTTATCAACGAATTCCTTGGCAGGTTTCATTAATCAAAGGTGTGTCATACTACTATTGCTTTTTCTATAATCAATTTCAGTAATATGTTGTTTAATTTGATATTCATCTCATATCTATACCGCTTCCGTAATTTTAGCTTACTGCAGAACAATAGAAAAAGAATTATGTGAACTATTTTATTGTTATTTGTGTAATTCAACTGATTTCTATTTAGATACTTTGTGATTAGATATTCATCTCAATTTATCTTGTTTATAAAAATTGTCAATCGATGAGTAATTAAACAATTTTGTTGCTTCTCATTTGATAGTTTGTAACCGAGTTTCCTTCAATTGGCTATAGTCAGGATGATGATTCTTTTAGTAATGATGCCGAGTCATTGAAATTTCTGGGATTTGAGAAGGGAATGTGGGTTAGTCAATTAAAACAGTAGCAAGTTTAGTAGTGATGCCGAGTCATTGAAATTTCTGGGATTTGAGAAGGGAATGTGGGTTAGTCAATTAAAACAGCAACAAATTTCTGTTGTCATTTGTTATTTTCATTTGTTGTTGTTGTCTCTTAAATGATCCTTGGGTTTAGTATGTAACAATGTGTTGATAGAGGCTACTGACAGTAGATTGAAGAAGTGCATTGCACAGGTGAGTTTGATATACGATATTTGTCTCCTCTTTGAATGTTTATTTTCAGTCAGTCTATCTCATAAATCATTTGAACTTAACCTGTTGCACAAAATGGAGGATTGAGGGATCTGTATAGTTAAAGTTTTTGTGTAACTACAATCTTAGTAAAACTGTTGGTTCTCCAATCTGATTCATTAGACGCAAGTGTGCTGCTTTAGCAAATACGGTTTTACTCCTTGTGTACTCTCTCTTTAGAACTATGTGTGTAGTTTTATGAAGTGAACTTCCACTCTCCCTTTTCTTGTGCCAGGGTACTGTGAGGATAGAGTGAATATACTTTACTCTCTCTTTTGCCTGAAATTTTCGTGATTTTATCATATATTCTCGTCAATACTACTAATGGCGTAATGATTTAGTCCTTCATTGACCCCTACTCCAGATTCCAGAACCATAATAACAATCTGGAAGTTGACAACTTTGTTCTAGGGATATTACTACCGCAAACTGCTTAGTAAGTGTGGATTGATGTGAATTTTCATCAGGTAGCAACTTTCAAGAGACTTGTAGCCTTGTAATTTCCATCAGGTAGCAACTCCTCAAGTTGGAATTTGAACCTTAAAAACACTTAAAAGCATTAGTAACACTGGATTCGACTACATTTTCACGATTAGGAAACAAACAATTGAGAGTCAAGTCACCAGCACCGTTTGGAGGAAAACACAACGTACAACTAGTCATACAAATACTAGGAGAGTGCAGTGGATATAGTAGTGGCCTGCATAAAAGAGAGATCGGGCTTTACGAATAATAACACGCCTTTCTCTTTTGTACTCCAAAGGACTCTGAATATTCCAGTTGTTTGTTTGAATCCCATTGTTCAAAACCTCTTTTATCTTGCAAGTTTTCCTCCACCCCCAGCTAGTATCTGATTTTGGTTGATAGTCACTCCAATTTGCCCCTTTCAGATAGGTGTGATGTACCCATTGCACCCACAATTTGTTAGGTTGTGTATACACCCACCATGCCAACTTCCCAATTGCTGCCCTGTTCCATATGCCACTCTGAATGATGCCCAAACCTCCCTCTTTATAAGGTCTGCAGACCTTCTGCCATGCCACTAAAGGCACTTTATTGCTCTCCACCCCTCCTTCCCACAGGTGATTCGGACCGAATGGCTTTGTATAAGAGAGTGAGGCTGTGGAATGTAGTTGTAATAGTACTAGTAGTAGTACGCTATTAATTTCTTTTAAGATATATCATGTGCATGTATGGTTGTGAAGCTTCACTGTTGTCGTACATTCTATCGAGTTGCCTGGGAAATTGTTTAGCTTTCTCATGTTTGGGTACAAGAAGCCAAAAGAGATTTTTGAGAGGTAATGTTGAACATTAGAAGATGTAGCCATACTGTAGTCTTGTGTAATCGTGAGTGTCACGGATAGTTTATTGTTTAACTGATTTGATTGCAGGGACAAAGTTTTTGAACAACAAAAGACATTGTATCCTTTTTCACTTTTCTTTGGGAAATTTTTAAGTTTTTCTTGTGAGTCTTGTGATTGATTGCCATCAAGTATGGTTGTTATTTCGTCTGAAAACTTTTATCTTATTCTGATCGTCATATAACTGTCAATTTTTTTGATGCTTAAAGTCTGTTGGACAAATTTGAACTAAGCATGTTGTGTAAATATGTAAAACTCGTTTACTCCCTCCATTTTGTTTGTAGTCCTCATTTGTCTTGTTTGGTCAAACGTTATCCATTTTCACTGATTAATTTTACGGTATGCTCCGTGATATAAAAAATATTTGTTTTACTTTCTTAATAAACTAAAGATGTCAAATTTGACATCTATATCATTACCGTATGTTAGGAGAGATTAGTGGTGAAAGTTGTCAACTAAGGACGACATTGTTATTTGTCTCTTTAACTTACTTGCACATAGCTCAGATTTGAAAAGGAACATTAAGAATTTGGAGAATAATAGTGTAAGTAGCCTCAAGACAATAGTCAATCTTGGCTCTAAAGTCTATGCTCAAGCTGAAGTGTATGATCTTCGTTTCCCTCCTTGTAACTGTTCCTCACCAAGCCCTTCATCTATGTTTTTATCCATGGGCTTTATCATGTAAATGCTATGAGCTGTATGATGAAACAATTCGGTCATTTTTCATCTTTGGGTAATTCTCTTTGGGTAATTCTTTTGCAGCGCTGATACACGCCATATATTTGTTGATGTTGGATTCGGTTTTCACGTTGAGTTTACCTGGTCTGAAGCAATACGTTACATCTCAGCAAAAGAGGAATGGCTAGCCAAGTAAAACTCTTCATTTACTTCATTACTGTCACAAATTATTTATTTTCTTGGAAATGGAAAGGAAAGACAAACGTAAGTGTGGTGTATCTTCTTATGAGCCCGTCTTGCTTGTGACGGTCACAAGCTTGTGACCTCTCACAACCCCTCCACTTGCCTTCCTCCCTTGCCTTCCCACTTGCAGGTTTGTCTCGCGTCACAAGCTTGTGACGGATTTAGCCCGTCAAAAATGAGAATTTGTGTCTTACTAGAATATAGTGACTCCTATAAGTTTTCATGAAATGTGAAATTGATTGAATGAGCTTTAAGGCTCTGAATTCTATAGGCACGTTGTCTGTCGTAGATTCCCTTGGTGTTAATGGAAGGCAATTTTATAGTTGTGGTTTGTATTACGGCCATCAAGAATAAATCATTCCCTATTTATGAACATTCACAATGGTCATTAGCCTGGAGTTTCAGCTACAATTGTGCTATTGTTCTGAGTTCACTATTTATTCACCTCTGGTATCTTAAATGTGCCAAGGCATCATCAAAGGTTAATTCGTGAACCTTTTTTCCTTTATGCTAGATTCGTCAGAAGTTAACCCATGATTTTGCTTTTACATTTTATGAGTTTGCATTCAAACTTAGTGAACTTGTGATTGCTTCTTTTGTAGACAAATAGAGGAGCGTACTCGTCAAATTGCATCGATCAAAGCCCATATTAAGTTGGTATGTCAAACCTTTTTTCCTTAAAAACTTTTTTTTTTTTGGACTTGTTTAGTCAAGTAGACCTAAGACAATGAATCATATGTTCCCTCGTGCCTCAAGTGAGCCTCCTTATCCTCAACTTAGCAGCTGAGCCCTTACCCTTTCTCTTCAATCAGGGTTTTCTCTTTCCTCTCGTATGCACTTGATCGAGTCTCTATTCTTTCTCCTCCTGAAATTACCGAGTTCTGGTAATACTCAAACCATTGGGTAGTTTCATATCCTAGGTCAATCAATTTGGAGATGTCGGGCAAGTTTTAAGGAATACGCCTTGTTTTGGCTAATTAAATTATTTTTTTAGTGGCTTAGTGTCATTGAATTGGTTATTCTTAACTGGTGAGGTCCTTTTCTCAAGTGAATAAGATTTACTGATTGACACTCAATGATTTTGTCCAATAAATGATTCATGATTTATGAAGCACCTGTGTAACTATGTTCATGGATTCGTTTCAACTCATATGTAGTATCTATGTACTTAGTTTGAAAATAAGGGTGGCTATGAATTTTTTTAGTATCTTAATCTTTGGTTGTAAAAAATCTGTTGAAGTGAAATTTTACGTTAAATCGTTGCATTTGCATTCTGCGTGAAGACATGTATAATCTTGTTCTTTAATTTATATTATATATTAACTCAAAGTATGAATTCAAATGCATAGAAATCATTGGATGTTGATGGTTTTTTGCTTGGGGCTGAACACTGTGTACATTTTGGATTCACAACAAAGGGTGGCAAAGAAGCTCAGCATAAAAGGAAGGCTAAAAGCTGCTTGGATTTTACATTGTGTTAATGGAGGAAGGCGTAATTTTGCTAAAAAGAATCAACTTCAGATCAAAGTGATTAAGAAGGTAAGTGAACATTAGCTACTTTTTTTTTCAATTATCTAATATCATAATCCAATATAGTTTAAATACAATAACAGTATCCTATTTTATATATTTAGTGCCCCCAACAACCCGGAGATTACGAATGTGGTTATTATGTCATGAAAGGATGTATAATATAACATTTTATTACTCAAAGGGCAGTGTGGAACAATTTGAGCAGGTATTTCCTATTTTTAAGTAAAAATATATATAGTTTACTTATTTTCTTTTTAAACAAAAACATCTCATCATTGATTTTCTTAAATGTAGATTATTGAAGATTCAACCATGTCAGTTGAAGATATGAATGAAGTTAAAGAGGTGTGGGCTACAAAATGTTTCGAGAACATGTAGTTTAGATTAATTATTAGATTTTTACTTGTTGCTTAGTTGAGGTTATTGGTGAGGATACTTGTTTGTTGCTTGTTTTCTCGGATTATACGTCGTTGGGATGATAGAGTTATTGTATTGTTGGATGAGAATATGAGATGTATGGTTATTCCGAAGCTATTGAATGAAGCATTATTTTGTTGGTAATTGATTAAAATTCTTTGCAGGTATTCTTCCATCAATATTTATATTCGGCTAGCATCGAATTAGGGGAGGTGCTGTCGAAATTAGCTAGCTATTTTTTTTTTTAAATATATATATATGGCGACGGTTCTTATATTGGAACCGACACCATAGCTTACCCTATGGTGACAGTTTTAGACGCAAAACCAACACCATAACTTACCCTATGGTGACGGTTTTAGACGCAAAACCGACACCATAGCTTACCCTATGGTGACAGTTTTAGACGCAAAACCGACACCATAACATACCCTATGGTGACGGTTTTAGACGCAAAACTGACACCATAGATTACCCTATGGTGACGGGTTTAGACGAAAAACCGACACCATAGCTTACCTTATGATGACGGTTTTAGACGCAAAACCGACACCATAGCTTACCCTATTGTGGCGGTTTATACCCCTATGGTGGCGGTTTGGGACTCACAACCGACACCATAGTATACCCTATGGTGACGGTTTTAGACGCAAAACCGACACCATAGCTTACCCTATGGTGACGGTTGTAGACGCAAAACCGACACCATAACTTACCCTATTGTGGCGGTTTAGACACCTATGGTGGCAGTTTGTAACTCACAACCGACACCATAGCTTACCCTATTGTGGCGGTTTTAACGCACAACCGACACCGTAGGGTAAGCTACGGTGGCGGTTTTACAACCGACACAAACCTTATGTGACCCCAGCAATCACGTCGCTCCAAAACCGTCACTAATGGTCTTTTAGAACCGACACCGTAGGGCATAATTCTACTAGTGCTAGTCATAGTATTATGTTGAGATGTGGGACTGAATTGTGTATTATGACCTGTATTACTACTATTATTTGGAGATGTATGAGTAGTAGTATGTGATGGAGTATTATTGTGTGAAGAATTATAATGTATATTGTGAAAAGGAGTTTGTGAGTTTGATGTAAAATCAACAAGATCAGTGGGATTTGTTTGAGAAAAAATGGGTATTGGGGAAGAAGAATCCTTGAATGGGAATACTGCTTCTCGAAAAATAACATCTCTATTAGCAAACACCTTATGAGTTTGTAAATCATACAATCTGTAATCCTTTTCTCCATAGGGGTACCCAATAAAAACGCACTTCCTAGCTTTGACACCAAACTTGTCTTTATGGGTATTAGGCATTAGGCAACCAAAAACACGCAATTCATCATGAGTTGGGGGTTGTTGGAATAAAATCTCAAAGGGACTCTTCCAGTTAAGGATAGGTGTATGCATCTTGTTAATGAGATAGGTGGCTGTTAGCCAACATTCTCCCCAGAACTTCAGGGGCAAATTAGCATGGATCATGAGAGCACGAGCAGTTTCAAGCAAGTGTCTGTGATTGCGTTCAACTCGTCCATTCTGTTGTGGTTTCCCCACAATACTCTTTTGATGAATTAAACCTTTCTCTTTGAATAATGCACCACGGGTTTGTTGCACAAACTCTGTACCATGATCAGTTCTCAAAACCTTAATATTCTTATGGAATTGAGTATGGACCATTGCTATAAAACCCTGAACCAAATTAGCAATAAACGGTCCTTTGTTCTTAAACAGATATGTTCAGGTACATCTAGATCTATCATCCAATATAGTAAGGAAATAAACAGCCCCATTAAAGCTATGAACTCTACATGGACCCCAGATATCCATATGAACAAGATCAAAACAAGTAGGAGCCCTAGACAAACTATTTTGAAAAGGCAGATTGTGATGCTTAGAAAAAATGCATGACTCACAGAAAAAATCTTTTATTCCAGTGGAGTGTCAACTACATGCTTGAGCTGTTCTATTGAAATATGACAAAATCTAGCATGTAGTAAAGACAATGGTACTGCTTTGCTACTAAAACAATTGGAAAAATGAGATGTGTCTGAAGTGTTACAACTTTGACTCACAATAGATTTATTAATGCCATTATGATAACTTGGAGTAAACTAATAGAGTCCTCCATGCTTATCAGCAATAACTTTATTGACCTTACTTGAAAGGTCCTGAAAAATGCAGAAATCCTTTGTGAAAATCACAATAAGGTGAGATTTCTCTAATAGCCTTCGTACTGAAAGTAGGTTTTGTTTAAAATCAGGAACAATGAACACATGATGAAGGTTTATATATATCATGAGTTAACTTCATACTGCCTGTATGATGGACAATTTTAATTGTACCATCTTGTAATGAAACTTGAATTGGTCTGGCTAAAGGATGAACATCATGCAAAAGATGATAGAAAGGTGTCATGTGATCTGAGGCACCCGTGTCTATGATCCAATTATGAAGGTTAGTAGTAGTGGCAGAAGCAGTATAAGCAAGAGAGAAAGGACAGATACCTTCAAAGTTCAGAGGAGAAATTGCAGGATTGTCAGAGAAAGACTTCATGACCTTCTCATAAATGGAGTTGGCAAGATTGGAGATCAGATCAGTGTCCAAGGAGGCTGATGTACTGGTCTGAGCAGCAGCTGTAGTAGAAACAGCAGGAACATATTCCACCAAGGGAGTGTCTTCTATGTTGTCCTCAACATCATTCTGAACAACATCAACATTGTGTGCAGACCTCCTGTAAACATTGGCTCCATTCTGAAAGAAAGTATATGGTTTATTCTTGAAATTCCCTTTGTTCTTCGTATTCCCGGAATTTATTTGATTTAGGCGAAGAAAGCAATACTCCATAATGTGACCTTTCTTCCCACATTCAGTGCATGTCTTCAGTTTGTGGCATCCACCAATATCATGACCTTTGTGACCACAATGATCACAAACTCTAATAGAAGGAACAGCTTCACATTCAGAACCTTCAGTATCAACTCGAGGTTTCTTCCAATGTGTTTGCCTAGATTCATAACTTCTAGCACTAGTATAAGCATTGGCCTCACTTAGCACATCAACAGCATCTGCAATTTGTTTTTGTCTTTCAATCTTCTGAAGTAAAACAAATGCTTTATTAAGAGGTGGCAGGGGTTCCATAGAAAGGATGTTCGTCTTTGTCCCCCCATAACCACTGTTCAGTCCCATTAAGAACTGGATTAACTTCGAACTGGTTTCCCTAGAAAACATCCTCTTAACCAATTGGCAAGAACAAGCAACCAATGCTCCACAAGTGCATGTAGGAACAAGATCAAGGTTATTAAGAGTCTCCAAAGTTCGTTTCAACTTACTATAGTATTCAACCAAAGAAGTGTTAGTTTGAGCAGTATCACTCAATTCCTTCCTCAACTGATAAACTTCAAGGCCATTCACTTGATCATAGCGTTCAAGTAATTCAGACCATAACTCTTGAGCACTGCGAGCATACTCCACAGTTTCCCTAATTTCAGGAGTTAAAGAATTCTTTAACCATTTCATGATCATATGATCACATCTAATCCACTGATGATATAATTTCTCAGTACTAGTAGGTTTACATGTTCCATCAACAAAACTTTCCTTGTTCTTCGCAATTAAAGTCACATAATTTAAGCTTCACGTTTCCATGAGAGAAAGCGTGTTCCATCAAACGATCTCCAACAACCGAATGACTAGGTTGATCCGATTGTGATAAGAAGAGAGGATCATCAAAATTATCGTAATTTCTAGTTTTTGTGGAAAGTTCAGAAGACATGACTGAATGCTTGAATTGATAAAAAAAATTGAATAGAATTTGAGGTGAATGATGAAAACAAAGCGCGGAAGCGAAACATGAAATCAATGAGTTGTAAGAAAACTCTGAACAAATTGCAGAGAAAAACCTGAATTAGGAAAGAAGATGATAACACCAAAGCGTTTTGAATGATCAAATAGGAAGATCGTAGAAAGACGATGATTGAAAACGCAGTAAGAAATCCAGAATCAGAACCGAAGCGACTGATACCATGTGAAATCGATAACATCCTCCATTGAAGTAGCTTAAGAAGCACAAGTAAAATATTTTGTAACAGAATTTTTTGAAGAGAGAAAGAGTAAATAGAAAGTTTGTTTGTATTAAGTTAGCTATGCATAAGTATATGAGATGCCTTATATACAGAGTTGTAGGCAGAGTACAAAGTTAGTTGTAGGCAGAGTTAGTTATAACAAACTAACGAACAACTATATTACATGTTATATGATCAACATATAGCCTTTTATTCATTTAAGGCTTCAAGTCAACTTAACAATCAAAGTCTTTTCTTTACTTACAATTTCGATTCTAATAATTAACCAAAGTCTTGACATATTCAATTTATTTTTTAATTTTGACTCGACTAAACATGCATCTTCGTTAATATTCGGTGTAGTATCGAGTCTATTGTGTTCTTATTTGAAAACTTTAAATAAAAGCTCTATACAAAAACACTTGGAGAATATCTTGTCTTTTCATTTTTTTGATCTAAAGTAATTTAATTAGGATTGACTAAATCATGTCACTACTACAATTAAGCACTTGGGCCACGACTAAATTTGTGGCGCAAGTACTAATTTCCCGTGGCTAAAGCTCTTTGTCACGGAAATACCTTCTGTGGCCCAAGTGGCCGTGGCTAACAGATAGTCACGGGAAAAACATTAACGTGGCTAAAATTATATTTTTAGTCACAGATTCTCACGTGGCTAATAATTCCCGTGACCAAAAATTAATTCTCGTGACCAAAATTATTCCCGTGACAAACAAAAAAAATAAAAAAAAATAAAATGTAATATATTATTTTTTAAATATAATGAAAATATTTTCATTTATGGAATGTTTTTTTTTCGGTCTAAACCGGGGTCGACAACGGTGTATAATCCCCTCGCCGCGGGCTCTCTCACGAAGAGTTAAACTGCTTGCCAAAGAGTTGCTCCATTCCCATGGGTAGGAGTCGAACCCCTGACCTCAGGGTTAAGGGATGAGGTGAGCAACCACCACACTACCAAACACATTTGGTTATATATGGGATTTTGTCAAGTTTTATTCCTTGCTTGGTTAGTTATCTCAACTCGTTACTCTTGGTTAGTTATCTCAACTCGTTACTTACAATCACAAGTCATTCACTTTTGCGAATCGTATATCCTCCCCATGAGGTCACTCATCCCAAGACTATCTCACCTGAGCACGCTTAACAGGATGAGCTACCGAAAATGAAACTTAAGCTTGTTGATATAGTTAACACTTTGAAACCTTTTTAAATTATATTCCTTTTTTTCTAAATTACCTTCACTATTATTTTTGCGAATAAATATTAAATGATTTACATATTTTTGCGAAAAAAATATTATTTTTCTGAAATTACTCGAGTTTTCAATGTTGACCTCCGACTAATGATGCTCGGGTCATTTTTTTCCCGAATCAACAAACCATTTTCTCCAAACTATTTAATCACATTTTTCTTATATTTTTTTCCCTAATAATTTTTTTTTTATTTTTTTTCATTAGTCGGCATTTTTATTTTATCCATTTTTTCATATATTTTTCTACACAAATACTATTTGTAAGATCGTTATATTTGTAACGAGAAAAAGTTTAATCACTTTTTACTAAGTAATGATCACTTTTGAATAATGATTACATATAGGTATCAATGACCGAGTTTTATTACTAAAATAAATGACCAAGACATTATTAACTCGAAAATAATCAGTTTTTGCCAAAAAAACACAGAAAATATCGTATAAATTTTTGTTTTCTCTAAATTGATTTCTTTTCATTATTCTTGATATTTCTTTTTGTCAACAAAATTTCACATTATTTACACATGTAATTTATTATTTTAATTTCCATTTTACTTTTCGGTGTGATATGCTCATTTTCAATAATTAAAATGTTTTTCTATATTGATTTTTTTATATCGGTTATTTTATCAATATGTTTTTTTCCATTTTATTCAGTGATTTGTTGGAAATCATTTTGAATTTAATATTTTAGACTACTTTTTTTTTATTTAATCATATTTTAAATCTAATTGTCTTTTCTTTCTTTTTTTCTCCTTAAAAACTTCCCCAATCTTTTCCAATTTAACATCTCGAATTCAAGTTCTTCTAGAAATATTTTACAAATAAAGTTGTAAATCAATTTTCTAAAGAAAAGCTTATTTTTTTTTTTTTTTTTTTTGGTATAAATGTGAGTATATTGATATTACTATAGAACTGTCAATTACAAAGAGGGGGAAGTACAGAAAGATCATTGAAAACTAGCCAGCCACACTTTGTCCCTATTTGTCATGAAACCTGTTGCTTTAAACCTTAGTCTATCTAGTATCACCTTCCTCATTTCATCTATGATAACACAAGGCCTCATTAATTGTAGTTTCAAACGACATTCATTCCGTTGCCTCCAGACAAAATACCAGCAGGTACATACTGCAACCCTGCCCACTTTCCTCTGTAACTTTGTGTACCCTGCTCTCTGTTGACCCAAACGTATTCCCAGCCAAGTCTCCAATCCTACCAATAAGCATTTAGTATATGAACATTCAGTAAACAAATGCTTATGAGTCTCTTCCTCCTGCTCACATATAACACATCTGTCCTCCTGACAGATACCATTCTTCCTTAATCTTTCCCGTGTCTGTAAACCATTCTGCATCACCATCCAAGCATTCAATGAATGTTTTGGATAGTTCCAGTTATCCCAAACTAACCTGTGCCATGGAACATGTTGTCCCTGTCCAGTAAGCCACTGAATGATAGGTGTTAATAAGTTAATTATTTAATTGGACATACTTTCTCTTTAAATGTGATGCGGTCTCTAAATAAAGTTATTCAATATTATAAATTTAACAAAAAAAGAATTATAAATATATATTTTCCATGGGTGTGACATTGTTCGTGGCAAAAATGATTATTAGCCACGACTGTAACCTAAATTGTGGCGCAATTGACTTTTTGCCATGGAAAAAATTTCCCATGGCACAAATTTTTTCTAAAATAGTGAATACAATTTTTCCGTGGCTAAACAAAATTTAGCCACGAATTATAAATTCTCGTGGCATAAATCGTGGCGCAAGTGTCAATTTGTTGTAGTGTTTTTTGTCGGGCTTGTTGCGCAATTTAATAAATTGAGCAACTGGTAAGTAGCTTTGAAATTACAAAATTGTCATTACATAATTAAACGTATACTTAAAGTAAAGCTGCATTCAACGAAAATAAAGGAAAATAAATTGTTAAACAACAATCATTTATTCATATAATCATATTCATTTTCAAGTCAGTAGTGTTAATAAGAATAATCATAATAAATTGAACAAATTCTCACTTGTGACAGACTAAATCCAATAATAAGAATAATCATAATAAGATCATTTACGTCAATAGTGAAGAACATTAAGTACGAATATTGTTCACATCTCGCAATAATACGGCGCAATCATCTTGATGTCACAGTACACACATGTTGCACTAATAATTTTGTACTATTATTTGTTATCAAATCAAAAATATTAGTCACGGTAAAAATCCAGTGCGTAGCTAAGAGCAATAATAAGTCACGGGTAATTTACTTGTCACCATAAATCACAATTAGCCACGGGTAAGAATTCAGTGTGTGGCTAAGAGCAATATAGTCACGGATAATTTAGCTGTGACAATAAATCATAATTAGCCACGTTAAGAATTCAGTGTGGCTAAACACACTAATTAGTCACGGTTAACTTACATGTGACAATAAATCTTAATTAGCCACGACATTGTGGCTAAAAATAATTATTAGCCACGTTCGTGACTTGATGCGTGACTAAACGCATTTGTTAGCCACGGTCATGGCTTAATTCGTGACTAAAAACAATTATTTGTCACGGATATATTTTCCCGTAAACTAAATTTTTTTACCAATTAATTTTGAAGGAAGGGGACTTTTTTTCCCGTGACTAAGCAAATTTAGGTCACAAATTATGAATTCCCGTGACATAAATCGTGGCGCAAGTGTCATTTTGTTGTAGTGTGTATTTTTAAAAATTATACCAAGAAGTTAGGACTATAATCGCATTGTGAATAAAGCATATATTATACGATATACAAAGCACAAATTATTATTCATGAAGAATAAAATTCATTACAAATTCACGTGGAACAAAGAAACCAGTGGAAAACGATTGTGAAGGAGTCAGATGCACCACATATTGCACAAAAAAGATTATACAACCAGATATATAAGAGTATCGTACAACCATTAAACATTTAATTGAGCTTATGTATATATTTGTTGAGCTTTTAAACTATAAGGAATAACATTTTAATATTTTATATTAAAATTAAAATATATAGTTAAACTTATATGTATTGTGTTTTATTTGTATAATAATTTTCTAAGCTTAATGTTTTGTAGGAGGGTTCATAAACGTTACAATATAACTCATATTCGTTCCAATAAAGCTCAAATTTCTATTAAAAAATTTAAAGGGATATTCTACAATGTACCCCTGTATTTTTCGATTTTCTATGTTGTACCCCTACATTTTATAATTTCTATGTTATACCCTTAAGCTTCTTACTTATTTTCCATAATGACCTCCTTCAAATCTCCAATAACTTTATCACTACAAAAAGTCGTAATTTGGCCAATACTCATAAAAGTGGTATCACCATTCTATATAGGGAGTATCAAAAATAACTTTAAATAAGTATAAACTTCTATTAAAAACATCAATATATATACTTAAAAGAGGAACTTTTCGAGCGATTTTATTGGTTATTGTTTTAGAATAATTTCATTGGCTATTAGTTAAATAAATTAAGTATATAAATAAAAAGATAATTAAATAGCAATAAAATATCAGTTGAATAATTATTGTTTTTAGAGCGATTACATTGAATATTACTTTTATTAAATAAATTAAGTATATAAATAAAAAGATAAGTAAATAGTAATAAAATATCAGTTGGATAATTATTAAATTAGTTAACAAAATAATTGATGTCATTGGCTATTATTTTAGAGCAATTTCATTAGCTATTACTTTGGTTAAATAAATTAAGTATATAAATAAAAAGATAATTAAATAATAATAAAATATCAATTGGATAATTATTATTTTTAGAGCAATTACTTTGACTATTACTTTGGTTAAATAAATTAAGTATATAAATAAAAAAGGTAATCAAATAGTAATAAAATATCAGTTGGGTAATTACTGAATTAGTTAATAAAATAATTGATTGTAAATTAAGAGTTTTGGCTACCGTGAGTTGTGGTATATTTTGTTGTTTCCCTTCTCATATTTAGTTAAAAGTATAAATAGATGTATTGATGAATATATTAAGTACTTAAGTTTACGAGGTATAATTAAAAAAAATACGAGCTAAAAAATACAAACACATAAGAATATGAGCTAATGTAAAAAAAATACGAGTTTAAGAGAATCACGAACTAAAAAATACGAGCACAGAACAATGCGAGTTATTAACCTAAGAATACGAGCTACTATAAAAAGAATACGAGCTATTAAACTAAGAATACGAGCTAATGTAAAAACAATACGATCTATTAAGATAAGATGAGTTTTAAAATACGAGCACAAATGAATAAGAGCCAATGAGAAAACAATACGAGCTATTAACATAAGACGAACTTCAAAATATGAGCACAAATGAATACGAATACGAGATTAAAAGGATCACGAAGTTAAATATACAAGCACATAAGAATACGGCCTATTAAGATGAGAATACGAGCTAATTAAAAATAATACGAAAACACGAGCTAATTGAAACACTTCTCGAGCAAAAAAAAAATAGAACCAGATTTGCAATACGTCAAATTTCATGATATAATAGACACTTAAGAATTAAGATTACGAGGTATAATTAAAAGAATACGAGCTACAAAATACGAGCTAATGTAAAAGGAATAAGAACCTAAAAGATTCAGGAACTAAAAAATCAGGCACATAAGAAGGCGAGCTATTAACATAAGAATGCGAGCTAATAGAGATATTATGCTAAGAACACGAGCTAATGTAAAAAAATACGAGCTATTAAGATAAGAATACGAGCTAATGTAAAAAAAACATATGAGCATATAAGAGGACAAAAACTTACAAATACGAGCATATAAAAATATGGGCTAATATAAAAAGAATATGAGCTAATGTAAAAAGAATATGAGCTAATGTAAGAAGAATACGGGCTAATAAGATAAGAATACGAGTTATTAAGATAATAATACGAGCTAATGTAAAAACTATACGAGCTAATAAGATAAGAATATGAACTATTAAGATAAGAATACGAGCTAAAGTAAAAAGAATATGATCTAATGTTAAAAAAAAACGAGTTAATATTAAAAGAATATGACTTTCAACTATCTTCATATATTAGAAATATTGGATAAAAAATTTCTTCAAGATCGTGCTCAAATGAAAAGTATAGAAGTTATTATAAAATATATGTACTTAAAATATTATTTTGACAGTGATGCGTAATATATAAGTGTCTTTCCAAGACCATTGAATTGGACGTACATGTTTCCGTTTCTATTGGAATTTCATGCATTTTCAACGTTTCATATTGTTTCGATGATGATACATCTGATGTTTCATCAACCATAAAAACCAATCATACTTAAATCATTCTCTCTATATGCCTATTAATCTATTATACTATGTATTTTTAGAAGATTAACTGTTACGATAATTACTTTGAAACCAGATTAAGATATTACCCGGGCAACGCCCGGGCATGAATTCTAGTATGTTATGAAGCATGAAATAATAACAATTTGATGAAATTGAGTTAGATTTGTATACTTTTTGGTTGGTTAATGGTAATTCGGTGAACTAATAAGTAAATGAGTAGGTTCAAGGTTGAAATGTTAAATAGACGATTTAATAGATAAATTAAAAAATTAAGCTAGCAACGCCAATAAATAAGGTCATTGTATAGACTAATGTATATAGTTTAAGGGCATACTATAGAATTTAAAAGAGGTAGGGGAACAACATAGAAAATTGAAAAACTCAAAGGTATACTGTAGAATATCCCAAATTTAAAATATATACAGATAATTGTATACATCTGGTGGTATAATCCACCCAGCACATATTAGACCATCCCCAAGCAAAAGGTCGATTTAATCGAGTCAATAACGTATTACCCTTTAATCTCACCTTATTGACATTGACCCCCTTTCACCTTCCCAAGCAGAAAGTCGACTTAATCGAGTCAATAATATAGTTTTTCTTTTCTTTTTTTCTTTTTTCTAATTTGTAACCAATGAGAGTGTGCCACATAAGGGTCAATTGGGAGTCAATTTACTCCACCTTGGGTCACAAATTGACCCTCAACACCATTGGGTCAATACTAATTTGCACTTAATTGTAATTAACTTGACCCAAGCAAGCAATTGACCTAGCAATTGACCTTGCTTGGAGATGGTCTTATACACAAAGTATATCTGGTCGAGTTGTATATCCTAGGTAGGACCCTATATGAGGATAGGGATTGGAATGTAGGATAAATTGGTTTCCGGCATTTGGTCTTGCATCAGCACTACTATCTTTACGGAACTGCAATTTCTCTTGAGCCGGTAACTAGCTTCACTATTTTTTAAACTTTTTAGTATCTCATTTCACTAAAAATATTATAGTAATGATTACTTAATCATAATAATAATAAATATTAATAATAATTCAAATTGTGACAATTCTCAATCAACAAGAAACTAACGTGTGCAACATGTGTATGCAATTGCGTATCCATATTTCGATGATGATGCTTTTGGCGTAAACGGACAACTTAGCCGTGATGCTAGGAACAATTAAAAACAATTTAAGTGCTAATAAACAATACTCCATTAACTTACCTAACAAGAAATTTTAAATGATACATTTTCTTATATTTTAAATGATATTTCGTGCTTGGGTAAATATCAGTAAAGTCTATTTTGGAATTATAAAATGCGAGTTGGGCAATGGCGTAGCTACGGGGGATGCAGTGGATGCACCTGCATCCCCTTGCTTTGAAATATTTATTTTTAAGTTTCAATATGAATCGTCAATTCTTATGTGTTGTAGTGGTTTGTATTAGATATTCTAATCCAATGGTCATAGGTTCAACTCCCATGGGCGTCTTTTTTAAATTCTAAATATCTTTAATACATACTTTAATATCCACTAATTTATTAACAAAAGTATTATGTTATTGGGCTTCAATTTTTTTGGATTAAGATACTCTTTTCAAAATAGAGAATTATATACTCATGGATTTTTGCTATTTATATCTATTCGGATTTTTGGATCTACTTTTATTTTATTTTTGCGTTTTGCGTTTTGCGTAAATTTTTTAGTTTCCATCATTCGAGTCATTGTTAATTTTGCATCCCCTATATTCAAATTCTAGATACGCCACTGGAGTTGGGACGGGCGGATTTATACAGTTTAATTTAGGGTAAGAAATGGGTCAAAGCTTTTCAAACTTTTGATGCTTTTAATATTAAAATTGGCAATTTTATCTATATTAATATAAGAACATTTCGTGTAATTTTGTGCATCCACGTCATCGCATCCATTTTTTAAAAATAATTGTAGGAACCACCAGAAAAAATATGGAATTAATTTATGAAAAAACAACTTTGTGAATAGAATTTTGTTGAATAATCAATACAAAACTTCAATGAACCACCATCCTCAATTCCATTTATGTTGCATAAATAATAAAATATGAAAATGCAGAATTTTCCAATAGTCCACATAGTCTATCAATAAAAAAATTACAAGATGAACAAAAAACATTATTAGACAATGAGAATATGGTAAATGATAAATGGTAAAACAAATAACGTTATTATATTATTTTACAAGCTTCTAACTCTAACATTTTGACTATCATAATAGCAAATTTTCGAGTTATTATTAAATTTGAGTAATTTTTTTGAATAAGAAATAGTTTCAACAAAAAAATATTAATAAATTGTACTGTTTTAATTTTCAATTTTAAAAATGAGATCTCCAAAATGTGAAAAAAATAAATGAACTATAAAAATCTGTTAAGTAGATTTTAGAGCATTTCGTTAAAATAATATTCTAAAGGAATTCGTAATAGATATTGAGTTTATACGCTAAAATGAGTAGATCTAAAAAATTTGTTATCATGTTAACACTAAATTAGTGCATTTTTTCACGGATTTAAAATATGTACAAATTTCAAACCCTTGCAATTTATGCACGTGTTTTAAACTATTATTATTATCAAAGAAATAGACTATAAAATATTTATGTATTTTGGTTTAACATTTTTAAATATTAATCATTTTATTGATCTTATTAAAACTATACTTTACAATTTTGCACAGGTTAAAAACTAGTTAGATTATTAAATATACATTTCCTTCCAAATCATTACTTTTGAACGTAAAAAAGAAGCAAAAATATCATGGATAGTACTCTCTCCGTCCTAGTGAAATGTTTACACTTACTTTATTTTATGAGGGGAAAATAAAATAAATGTAAACATTTCACTTGGAAAGAGGATAGAGGGAGTATATAACTTGCAAATCATACAAATTCATATTCATATACAATCATACAAATTAAAATTAAATTAATAATTAGTTAAAGCCCACACACGATTTGTAGGATATGCACTTGACGTTAGACTTGAATTAGCCTTATCATTTTGTGATTGTGGATGGTGTTTATATTAAGGCTCACACGATCTATTAGGCCATTTTCTTATGGAAAAAAAATGCATGAATAAGGCTAGAGGCAGAACCAAAGTTTTTTTTGATAAAAATACACTAATACAGAAACTTATTTATAAGGTAGTCAAACATGATGGTAGGCTCTAAAAACAATTTGTTAGTATATAATCTCAAACTTTTTCTACATTTGATTTAATATTAATAGTAGTAAGTCTTGCTTGTGACGGGTCACCATTTGTGACGGATATTTTGTGAGATAAAATGGATACAAAATGAGTTAGTGGAGAAAGGGGACCACAGGAATAGTGTCAGAGAGAGAGAGAAAAAGTGGATATTTTGTGAGAGGAAACGGTATCCGTCACAAGCGGGATATCGCCGTCACAAATGAGAATTTGTGTATTAATAGAGCGTTTTATATACTGCTTCCAAATAACAGGTAACAATTGCTTTTTGGCACTATTCATGGTCGTAGAGAATCTTTGATATTGACGTTAATCTATAAAAACAAATATAGTCATGTGAGATCTTGTTTGATTTATCACGAATGTTATAAAAATATCAAATAATTATACTGTAGTTTGTAATAATGTGTAAGTAAAGATATTCACATACAAAACGTGTCTCGACAGGTGGGATAAAGCAAATGTTACATTTTGTCTGAATAAGAGGGAGTATTAAAGTAACACAAATTCTTATTTACAACGGCACTATCCGTCGCAAGCTTGTGACGGATACTGTTTTCTCTCACAAAATACCCACTTTTTCTCTCTATTCAACACTATTCATGTGGTCCCCTTTCTCCACTAACTCATTTTACATCCATTTTATCTCACAAAATATCCGTCACAAATGGTGACCCGTCGCAAGCAAGACGTACTATCTATATAATAAAATAAAAAGGCTAGATTGAGTAGTTATTGCCTATAAGAATGACACATGGCGTAATTATAAAATGACATGATGGAGTAAAAATTAATACAATTAGATGTGGTATTATACAAATTGTAAAATAGAACACGAAAAGATAAAATAGCAATTAGTTAATCACCGTCTTATTTAAACATTCATTTCCTTAACATTATTTCATCTCATATTCACGATATTTATATTTATTTAATGAAGACTTTTCGTATTTTTAAATTATGAAAATCCAACTATTTCTTATGTAAACATTCATCCCCCAACATTATTATTTCACCTCATAATCATAATGTTTATACTTATTTAATAGTTCAAAACTTTTTATATTCTACAATTATGAAATTTCAATTAATTTTATGTATAAAATGAGATAAGTTGATTAGACATTTTTAGCAAAAAAAATAATGTTGTGTTTCTCATTTTTTATGATATTACTCCATTTTCATTTGTTTGATTTTTCAGTAGTCTCCGTTGAAGAGGCAAGACTCTAGAGCAAGAATATAAGTCAATGACAAGTATCTATTAGATATTATTAAAAGGGTACTTAAAATAATGTTACATGACAAATTTTAATATAACGTGATATATTTAAATATGACGTGACATATTTTTAATGTGACATGACAAGTTGATGTGACATAGAATATCAATTTATTATTACATGACATTTTATTTATAAATTAATTTAATTCCCTTATCTATAATATTAAAGAATATTATCATTATTCTTAAAATAAATTTCTATATTAAAAATATATTATTTTCCAAAATTTATGTAACCCTTTAAAATTTCAAAATTTATAAATAATACTGACATTTTAATTGAAATTTTTGTAATAAAAGTTTCGTATTTTATAATTAAAATTAAGGTTTTAATTGAAATTTTTGTAATAAAATATGTTAATAATTAATTAAAACTCTTCATATTTCTTTTCACCTACCATTTTTATTAACATTTTTTCTTATTTAATTCAATTTCTTAATTAAACATGGTAATAAATTAATTAGAACTCTTCATAATACTTAACACCCACCAAATGAATTAAAAAGTTATTCTTATTTAATTAATTTTTGTAATATAATATGTTAATAAATTAATCAAAACTCTTTATATTACTTAACACCATAATTTTCATTAACATTTTTTGCTATTTAATTCACCTCTTAAGTTTCTTGGCATTCAATTATCTAATTTAATAATAACAGAAAATAAATTAAAATTAAAAATAAATATGAGAATTTATGGATATGTAATGTCTATAAAAGCTAAAGTACCTATAATAGTTTATATTCACTTTATAATTTAATATTTGTTGTCCATGAGTTTCTATGTGGTGGATTATATTCTATGGTTTAATTTAATTAATTGTTGATAGTGAGTATATTAAGAATTATTGTTGAGTGTTGTTGTTGCAGAGTTGACGATGTGCAATAAAATATATTTATGTCTGTTATGTTGTTGGTTTTTATAATCGTTTTTTTATATTGTCATGTTATTGTTATACCTTTTGGTCAAGATATTTTTTATATAAGCATTAAAGTATCATACAATGTATGTGAATGCAGATAAGTCAAATTATCACCGGCGCCGCCATCACGTGGGTAATCAGAAGAGGGAAGAAATACAAAAGGCAAAAAATTGAGGTAAAACTAAAATTAAAAATCAAGGTAAAAAATTATAAGTTATGGATGTATTAAAATATATACTCGAATAAAAGAGCGCATATTTTAAGTTAATGAGTTGGAAAGTTTGAGGTGCAAATTTTAGATGATTTGTTCATATATTATTTGTTTTTGTAATTAACGAAAAAATATTTTTTTTCGTAATTCAAACTATTTATAGTTTTTAAAAAAATACTTAATTGTCTTGTATTATAAATTGTAATTGTCTTGTACTATAGATTTTAATTTGTGAAAAAATTTGTTATACATTTATCTTTAAACATTGACGTTCAATTTTATAAATAAAAATATACATCAAAATTCTAAGCAAACATAGAATATCCCGTGCATTGCACGGGTCACAAAACTAGTTAAAGTAATTATAAGGAGTTGTCAAAGCTTTCATAAGAGCCGAATAACACGACTAAAAGTGTGCATATGAGGTAATATCCATTTCGAATTGGTGTTCATTTCATAGTATTGAATTTTCATTTCATATTATTCCCGCTTTCCACATACCCTTGGTGAGAACTTTGTTATAAACGTCTAATGTTGCATTTATAGTTCCTTAACCTGACCTGAACTCACTAAATAACAAATTAATCCAAAATCGGGTTATTTAGGCATTTACCAAATATGAAAGAAAGTTGAATGATTGTAGTGTACAACACAAGAATTGAGAAAGCTCCTAAATGCAACGGTCCAACCATTTTGTACTCATTTGGACTTAATAATTGGTAATTAACCTTGAGAAAATGGAGATTAGATCCTAAACAGAGTAAAGACAAGAAGAAACTACTTAACCTCCACCTTTTCCCACATAATACTCCACACATCATTTTTTGTAAAATCAATAAAATTCAAAGATTCAAGTTTCAAGTTTCAAATCATCAATCTTTTCAATTTACCAATTTAGAATTTAGCAATTGTCTAATTGGATATTTCATAATAATTAAATGACAAAAATAATCAGAGGCCCAAAAAGGAACAAATGAAAGAGCCCAAAAACTGTCCGTGCTATAGCTCACCCAAATAATAAAGACTAAGGAGTTTGAGTGAGGGGTCCAACTTATCTGGGTACATAATCTATGGTAGCATCTCAAAGTCATAAAACATTCCAAAAGCATCCCAACAAATTACCCTTACTCTGTCTATTCACTCCCCATCCCAAATCTAAGATGCAACAAATGGCTATCAAACAAATTTGTATGCTGGTTAACTGAGTCAATCATTAAGAAAAAAAAAGGATACGGAAGTTAGGCGTTGTTCTTTTCGATTGAAAGGAATTTAATTGAACCAACTGTACTAAATGAACTCGAGTTAAACTAAATGAACTAGAGCTGAACTGAATCGACTTGAAGTACGAGTTAATTTGTGAGAGATAAGAATTAACTAAACTAACCAAGTGATGTTAGTCTAGTGGTAATTGAGTTAAACCTTGAAGCTTGCAGAAATGCAGAAATTGAGATGTACAATGTTCGATTACCAGCTGGGGCGACCACTGGTCACTGCAGCCCCCGAAGGGTGGCTTACATGGTCCATGTGGTAGTGGGAGGAATGCATTAGTCCAATGATTCAACCCGCTCGTGATTAAAAAAAAGAATTAACTGAACTAAACTAAATGAAACTGAACTAAATAGAGCTTATTGCATTTAGGTAATGATTTCATAGAAGATTATCTTATTTATTTATTTTATTGAGAACTAGTTTTGAAACTCGTGCATATCACGGGATCGTTAATAATTTACTGTGTTTAAATGTTAATTTGTGAATAACTTATACGGAGTAATCATCTCTCAATCATTTGTTTAAAACGAACATGACTGGGAAAGTGGTATTTTAAAACAAACTAGTTTTGGAGCCCGTGAAAATCACGGGATCTAAAATAATTTACTGTGTTTAAGTGTTTAATTTGTGAATAACTTATAGGGATTATTCACTCTCTCTCAATCATTTGTTTAAAAAGAACACGACCGAGGGAGCGGTATTTTAAAATAAATGTTTAATACAATTCAATTTTTGATTCAGGAGGACAGACAAACCAAAATGTGAATAACTTGGTTGTTTTGAAACGACCATCTAAAAATTGCATTGAAATTTATTTTCTACTCCATTAAAGAAGTCACCCTTCCATATATGAACAAATTGCATTGAAATTTATTTTCTACACCATATGCAGTTAAAAACCTCCTAATTTCGACATATATATGGAAATTTTTATTACTAATTATCTCAAAATTTTATGAATCAAAGGAAAATAAAAAAATATGGTACATAAATAAAGAGTATATATATAATAATGATGAAAGGAAAGTTAAAAGGTCATTTCATTAATAAAGGAAATAATGGATAAATAAATAAGGTAAACTATGAAAGGAGATCAATTACAATTTGTTTTTGTTTATACCTTCTATTTTTTAATTTTTTTTTTTAACTTATACTATATTTTTTAATTTTTAAATAATGATGTCAAATAAAAGTTGTCACGCCACAATTAAACTTGTCATGTCACAGTATTTAGGTTAGACTTTTAATACAATTTTATAGCAAAAAACAAAATAGTTGCATGATGTAAATTTAATGTGATGTGTTTTTTTTTATTCGAGGATTAACTTATTCTAACAATAAACACATAAATTTTAAATTTAGCATGCAATTTGATTTATTAATTGCTGTTAAATTTATTAAAAATTAAGAGTCTAAACTTTATTTGTTATTATGCTATTTAAAAACTTGGTATGCATTAAATGCTTGTAAATTCATTAGTTTTTTTTATTTTTTATTTTTTAAATAATGATGTTCTGGTATTTAAAAACATGACATGCATTTAATGTTTGTAAATTCATTAGCTTTTTTTTCTTTTTTAAATAATGATGATGTGGCTTGCTAGAATTCCTCAAAAGTGAAATGGTGAAATGTGGTGTTTTGTCTAGCCTTTTTATATTATATATAGATAGATGTTTAATACAATCCAATTTTTGATTTCGGAGGATAGGCAAACCAAAATGTGAATAATTTGGTTGTTTTGAAGAGACCATTTAAAACTTGCATTGAAATTTATTTTCGACTCCATGAAGTCACCCTTTCATATATGAACAAATTACATTGAAATTTATTTTCTACTCCATATGTAGTTAAACCCACCTAACTTCGAAATATATATGAAAAATTCTATTACTAATTCTGTGAAAATTTTATGAATGAAGGAAAATAAAAAATATGGTACATAAATAAAGAGTATATATAATAATGATGAAAGAAAAGTAAAAGGTTATTTCATTAATAAAATAAATAATAGCTAAATAAGTAAATTATGAGAGGAGATCAATTACTTTTTTTTTTGTTTATACCTTCTATTTTTTCAAAAAAAAATTAACATATTTTTCAATTTTCTTAAATTGGTAATCCAAGATTTTTTTTTGCCATATCACATAAAAGTTGCCACATACAATTAAACTTGTCATGTCACATTTTTTAGCTTAACGTTTTAATACGATTTTATAGATTTATACCTCACCTACTAATTTTTTGTCTAAAGATAAAAATTCATTCTACTGCAATACTAAAATAAACACAAAAAATAATAAATAATAAATAATAAGATTTTAATTAATTCAAAATATAATAATAAAAAAAATAACTAATTTACTTTTCTATGTATACTTTATTACTAATTTTTTTGAATAAAGTTGAAATTAGGGTTGTTATAATAGTTACATATGAAATTTTTTGCAACTAATTCTCTCAAAATTTTATGAATAGAACGAAGATAAAAAAATATGGAATATACAAATTGTGTATATATAGTAAATGAAAAGAAAGTTAAAAAGTCATTTCATTAAATAAAGGAAATAATGGTTAATTAATAAAGGTAAATAAATAACAAAAATTATGAGAGGAGATCAATGGTTAATTGTTTTTAGATAAATACTTTATAAATAGCTTATCTTGACACATGATGATAAAAAACTATTTAATTTAGCGCTGTAATTATAATGTATAAGTATACTATTTAAACAATATATTTTTCACTTATGATTATAGAGTAAATTTGTTACTTTTTATATTCCAAAAGAACTTTAATATTTTAGATTACATGTTGAATAAATTCTAAAAATTATTATAGACAAAAGAAAGACAAAAAGTGTATCAAAAGCTATTAATTTCACCTAATAATTTTACCTTTTAGTATTTTTTTAGAGTGTGAAATATAATAATTAAAATATTTTAGTTTTTAGATAAATACTTTGTAAATAGTTTATCTTTACACGCAAGTTTGCAACACTAAAAAAGTTACTGTAATAATTAGCCTTTAAATTATATTGTATAGATAGATGTACTTAATGTAACACCCCCATAATCCTCTTATTTGTAAATAGGGTTCTCAAGTAAAATTCGGATCATGGGTGTATCACAATTTAACCAAATATGGTAGTAGTACCTGGATATGAAATAAAATAAGTAGTTGTCTAATGCAATTTAAAATCCAAAGGATAAAATCCGATTACAGCCAAATCCAAAGTTTGCGGAAGCGAAAATAAAGTTCAACGGTCCAAAAGAAAGATAAAGTGTCAAAGCATTTGTCTTTGATTGAAACATTAAGCGCGCTCTCTTGTGCATCCCACGACTAATTCCCACGAGTACCTGTCACACGATCTGCTCACACATTTTGTGATCACCGCAGGTCCAAGCAAGGACAAAACAAATAAAAGGGTCAACAATAATGTTGAGTAAGGTAAACAATCTGATTGAAGAATAAACGGAATATGAAACCATAACTTAAAAGACATTTTAAAAATAATACGTAACAAAAGTGTTTCGAAAGATTGAAAACAAAGTATAAGAATTGCCACTGTTAATTGAAGGGGAACAAATAATTTAATATGATTAAGAACAACATAAGTGTTCCAAAAGATTCAAATCCATATCCGACTTTTCATGATAATTCCAATCCAAATAAAACATTTCTTTCCAACAATTTCCAACGTTGGTATATACTTGGATAGAGGCCGTATGAAGAGGATCCCCTCGCCCTAAACCGGATAAGACGAGGTTCACCAAATCATGTACTAAACTGTCCTAGAATCCCGAGTGTGCACACCCCTCTAAGGGCCAACCCCAAAGAGAAAGATAAGAGGACGAGGTCTCGATCAAATAACCCCCATCAGAAGCTCTGTATAGGAAGTCCCTTATTATGGAACCACCTACCCCTCTACCAAAACCATTTCAAACCAACATGAGAATCCATTTCCAAATAACCAAGATATTTCCTTCAAATTTAATAACTCATCATAAGCTTGTAGAAAAGCAAAACGGTTTTGGTTCCCAAAACTTTTAAATTCATAAAGCACTTCTTTCCATATTAAACACAATCCCGTTTCAAGAGATCAAAACAAACAAATCTTTATCCATAATCATTTTGTAAAATAAATTCAACCAATATAAATATTTCAATATAACCAAAAGTCTTAACATGCAAGATAGTAACAAATCGTAACGGTTTAATAAGAGTGTACGGATAAGCGTTTCCCTTACCTTACGAGCGATTAAAGGTTAGAGAGCCTCTTCTACGAATCCCGACTCTACATAATATTTAAAATAATAGTCACTTATATGAACGACCATTACTAAGCTACTTGTAGTAAATTATGCGATAACTATACTTTCTCGTTTTTACAGATTTGAAACAGAAACTTTAAATCGTCATATCTCCTTCGTTACTAAACGTTTTGAGGTGAGACCAGTGGGGTTTGGTTCCTTAGTGAGTCGTCCATCTTTAATGTCTCGTTGGTAAGGGTCTAAAAACGTGTGTAAGGGGTCCAAAGGTGAGTCTTAAAAAGTTACGGGGTGGTAAATACTCTTAACATGTCGAAACTCGTCGAAACGAAAGCCTACTACACTATACATTCATTAAACTTTAACATGTGAAAAGATGGGTCACTGATTATATTTTTATGTATGACTAAATTACCCTTTTATGGAAATGTAAGCTTTTAACAAGTAAGACTAATTAAAACATTTTTCCAGAACACAACATAAACTTGTAAAAATCATAATAAATCCAAAACGTCATATTTTGGTGCATGGTCGACTTTATTGGATTCCTTTATGTGTCTAAAATATATTGTTAGCCATGCATGTTGTCTCAAAAATGGGTTTATCAGATCTACAAATGCGTTTTAAAAAAAATGGTCAGAAACTGAGTCATGAAAAGTTTTACATAATAAATACTTCTTAACAAATCGAAACGAGTTGATTCCAAGTCCCATTATTATCTACATTCATAGTAGTTTAACATACTAAAAGTTTAGATACTGATTCATCTTTTAGATATGGTTTTATGACTCATTAAGTGAGATCTAGTATTTTGACTAGACAGAAAACATGTTGTAGTATTTGATTTTTCATTTACAGATGGTGCATGCAATCGTCCTAATTTTTGGTGAGTGTTTTTATAACAACTTAAGGAAAGTCCCAAATTTTTATTTTCTGAAAATACTCATTTTAACATGTGATTTCAGATCTATTACATGCATGTTACGTTTTTGACAAAATAACGGTTTTTACTAGATTCAATCCTTTGCATGCATGGTTGTAGATTCATATGTTCAAGTTTAGATGTTAAGTGATATGTGAATGCATGTTAAAAGGTTATACAACCAGATTTGAAGGGTTCATAAGCTTACTTAGTGTAGAACTTCAAGTAATGGCAAGATCCTCCTTCCTTACAACCCCTTTCTTCTTCTCCTTCTTATTCTCTCTTCCTTACTCTATCTTATTTGTTGTTTGTGTGGGAGAATGAAGAATGAAATCTGGTGGGAGGGTTGAAAGTGGCATGGGAAAGGGGGAAACAAAAAGGAAAAGTGAACTTTGCATGTCTAGACAAGTGTCCTAATGCATAAGCCAAATGTCTAGGCATGCATTGGTCCACATGTCTAGACATGCATTGGTCAACGATTATGTGACGGAAAACGATGCACGGAAAATGATGCATGCGACGGTTTTACGTGTCTCTATTAAGCGATACTTGTTTAATCAATAAATTTCTCATTTTATTTTATTGACGGATTTTACGGGTATTACACATAATTTAATCTGTATTGCAAAATAAAATAGTTGCATGATGTAAATTTACAGTGATTTGTTTTTTTCATTTGGGGATTAACTTATTCTAACAATGAACACGTAAGTTTTAAATTTAGCATGCATTTTGATTTAATAATTGTTGTTAATTTATTAAAATTCAAAGGTTTTAACTTTATTCGTTAATATGCTATTTAAAAACTTGATATGCATTTAATGCTTGTAAATTCATTAGTTTTTTTTTTTGAAAAATAATGATTATGATATTTAAAAAACTCGGTATGCATTTAATGCTTGTAAATTCATTAGTTTTTTTTTTTTTAAAAATAATGATGATGTAAAAGTGAAATGGTGAAATGTGGTGCTTTATCTTGCCTTTTTATATTATATATAGATACTAATAGGGTAAAAGTGGTTAGTAACTAAAGGGTTTATATTGTTGTCAAGTCAATAACAATTAAAGTGCGCCCATAAAATGTAATTGGATTATATTTTTTTGAAACTTAAATTAACTTGCTCACCTGAAAATTTCTCAAAGATTCATCATTGCATGTCATCTGAATTTACTCATGTATAAATCCTTAATCATCCAAAATGAATACTTTTTTTTTTTTGGTTGTGGCAGGTGTAAAATATGACAACTTAGCGTCTACACTTCCATCGCTAATTGAGCAAGGTTGTGAGCAACCTTATTCAATTTTCGTGGAATAAAGCAAAAACTTAAACAATGAAAAAAAGGAAACAAACTAGAAATGTTAGAGATTATGTTGCTTAGAAGATGATGTTGATTTTCCTCGCCAGAGAGTTGAAGAAGTAACTGAAGACAGTCAGAAGCAATTTGAATGTGCAGGTGCTTATACCGAATAGCCCAAAGAAGAATATCCCTAATAACCCGAGCTTCAGCTTGACAGGCAGATTCCACAAAGAAACTGAAAGAGTGTTGCAGAATAACTTCTCCTTGAGTATCATAAGCAATCCACCCACCCCCTCCCTTCAAAGAATGATTCCATCCCGCATCACCTTTGATTTTAATAGATCGACAAGATGTAGACCCACCAACCAAGAAGAAAGGAACACCATTCTTAATCCGGTCTTTGAGGAGAAGATCACATGAGAGAGAGGGAGAGGGGACAGAACCCTTAGCTTTCTCCTTATACTCTAACCCATCAATGACAGTGGAAACAAGATTCTTTTGGAAACTAAAGAAGCCCATAGCCGAGAAAGTCCATCCTTGAAAAATAGTTTTATTACGAAAGCACCAGATACTCCAAATGATAGAAAGGAAATTAATCGTTTTTAAAGTTGAGTCATCACCCTTAGAGAGAAAGAAGAGCCAGTTCGAAATCCAATCAGCAAGAGGAACATAATCAATGTTGTTAACCCTAATGCCCAGATCTGAAGAAATCCATAAACGTTTAGAAACTTCCCAATCCCTAAAAAGATGATTAAGAGTTTCCTTCATATTAGGGATTTGACAAAGGGGACATGATAGATCGTTGAGCAAATTTCTCTTTCCAAATTCTTCTTTAACCGGCAAAGCACCCACAAGGATCTTCTAAATAAAAATCTTCCAAGTGTTTGGACCTGGTAAGTGTCAAAGAGTCTTTCTACAGAAAGTACTTGAGCAAATAGCTAATCGAGAATGATCCTTATCAATGAATTTAGAGGCAAGTAAACGATTGAGACCCCAAGCATATCCGCTTTTGACCGTATATACTCCAGAAGGTGTGGCATTCCAGATAATAAAGTCATCTTCAGTTGTTGAAAGAATAGGGATAGCCTGATTTTGTCTAGCCCAAGAATCTTCAAAGATTTCATAGAGACGTTCACAGTCCCATTGGAGAGAAGGTAAGATCAGGTCCTTGACAGTTAAGTTATGAAGAATAGCTGGTATAGGAAAACCAAAGCGAGAAGTTGCTAGAGGCCTTGAGCAATTAATCCACGGATAATTCCATACGTTAAGAGAAGAATTGTAACTTATCTTCCAGCTTAATTTTTGCAAATAAGCATAACCCCATGAGCAATACTTCTGCAACCCCATGAAGATCCAGAAAGGCACTTGATTGAAGAATTATTGAAGAAAGAATCTTTAAAAATTTTGTCAAAGAAAACTCGGCTTAACATGGAGTCCCTACAAACCATAACCTTCCACGCGACTTTCCCAAGTAAAGCTTGATTAAAAACTCTTAGATTTCTAATACCCAAGCCTCCCGCAGATTTGGGAAGACTTAGGAAATAAGCAATCAAGCATGTACCCGTGGTTAGTTTGTAAAATCATCAAATATCATCCGGACAAAAATGACTAAACATTAATTTTAGACCAAACACTAGGCAATTAACAACCAATAAATTGTAATTAAATGGGTTCGGTGTAGTGTTAGCTCACCTCATTCCTTTATCATGAGGTCAGTAATTCGATCTCTGCTTATGAGAATAACAAACTCTTTGGTCAGCTATTTATCTCTCTGTAATAACATCTGTAACGAGAAAATTATACATTATTGTCGACCAGTTTACACCGAAAAACAATTAATAAATTGTTATGGTATGATGAGCAAAGCAACAAGAAAAGGATCCCCATAATCTACAAGCAAAAAAGGTATATGGTTAATTACATAGATTTTGGCTAATGACATATTTGTAGTGTCGTTGTTGGAAATGTGGGGATTCCATTCTTTTTACATCACAGTCTTTTGTGACATTTTGTCTGAACTAAAACAAAAATCTATTCATAAATTCATGGTCGGTCTTAACATATCTTTATTTTTTCATATTTTATTGATATTGATTTTCATATATTCACGGATGACAATTGGATCAGAACTAACACCGATTTATAAATTTCACTATATTTTATAAGTTTATTTTTTTTCTTTTTTTTTAATAGCAGTAAAACGATATTTATACAATTGGCATTTGACTCATTTGGTCACATGCACTTTTAATTCTTAAACGATAAGCAAAGACATTAAAGTAACTACGATGGAGAGAGAACATGTGTTGATGAGTAAAAGCCGAAAAAGCCGAAAAAGCCATGGAGCCACCATCTTTAACCTCAACTTTCTTGGGGGGACAATCAAAGCTTGACCGATGACAAGAACGATCTTCACTCATCTGAGGACGCAAAGTGTACTTACGCCACAAGGACGTAGAAAGAAAAAGGGGGACAAAGACCATGAAGATCTATGTCTAGCGGAGCCAAAACTCCTATACTTTGAGAGCCACTCAAAACAGCAAGTAAGTCGTAATCCAAAACGACGAGCAAGGAAAGACCTGACAGACAGACAAGCCACTTGAACAACCCCATGGCAGTCTCAGGAGGCCACGTAAAGATGGACACAACACACCCCCACCATAGACTTATATACTAATGTCCTTATTATAAAGTAGCATAACAAGACTAATTTATTACGACGAACCATTATCACAACCAAAAACCATCTCCGCATTCAAACCCACCGAAATCACGACCAAAAACCCAATGAACGCCTTCCCATCACGCCCAAACCCAAAAGGATTACAACCACACCAGAACTACCTCCCCCGACCAACCCACTCATAACCCAACATCCCAAAAACAACCGCCGCTCCACCAAAACAGCCCAACAATACACTAAGACTCCAAAATTCAGACGAACCACCCTAGGACTATTGGTGTGCATACAACAGACCCCACAGGAAAAGGACAACGACACAACAAAGATCCATAGGACTCGATCGGCGGGGGGAAGGGTGAGGGGAAGGGGAACCACCAGATCTTCCCATGAACCTAGACCACATATAAAAAACACCCAAAATGAGCTATGCTCATCAAAACCAACCAACAACCACAAAAAGGGATCAAACCCGAGATGGGGAAGGGGCAAGAGAGAAGGGAATATTCCTGAATGCATGCACAACATTCAATGACAGGAAAATGAAACGACGAATCAGAACGACCTCAGAAACACCTCACCACCACCTTTCCACCGTGCGCGATCAGGAACGGCTTAAGGAGTCGGAGAAAAGGGGAAAACAATCCAATTAAAGGACAAACTAGGCGAAGCGTGATAGATCGTCGGAGACAGGTCAGATGGACCCATCTCCGGCGAAAGGAAAGAGGACGAAGGGGTTGGTGTGTTTGGAGAGTTGCGGCGGCTATACAATAGGTTTTTCTGTTTTGTTTTGGTAGAGAGAAATGACAGGATTTGTTTAAGAGAGAGAGTGTGTCCATTTCATAAGTTTGGTGCATGTAGCCTGGGAACCTTATTTCTTAAGTATCAGCATTTGGTGTGTTTGGATAACAAATTGGGAGGAAAAGGGAGGCGAAGGGAATGGAGGAAAGGGAAAGGGAAAGAAAGAAAAGGGAGGGGGATTGAAAAGGGGTTGTTTGGATAGCAAAAATAAAGTAGTGGAAAGGGAGGAGGGTGGAGGAAGATGATGATTTTAGAGCATGTCCATCCATGAGTAAAAGACTCATTGAAAATTGAGGAAGAGAAAAAAAATCTTTCCAACAATGAGTATGAATACGTAGAAGCTTGAGGAAGAAAACAAGCACTAACAAATAGAGGAAGAGAATACTGCGCGTGAGAGGGGAGAGAAGCTTTAAAATTTGAATTTTTAATTAGGATGATGTCATTTGACATCATCATATTGTGGAGCATGGATTTTTTGTTTATTATTTTGTTGTGTAAATTTTATCTCTTTTAATAATTGAAATATAATTATTTTTTTTTGAAAAGAATAATTACACCATAATTTTTATCTTGTTTTTTTTCTTATAAATAGGTAGTAATTTTTGACATATTTTTCCTGCTTTTTCTTTTCTGATTTTATTTACTCTATTAGATATCGTTTTCTAACGGATGTTTAAGATTCGTAATTGAATAAATTTCAAAAAGAAAAAACGAGTACATTGATAATTGAGAATTGATAACATTTAAATTAAAATGACGAAAAAATAAACTGAACACGTAAATAAAGCTTACGAAAATAAATCTAACACATAAATAAAGCTTACAACTCATTACAACGACATTGGATAAGCTCAATAATTTTCTCAGTTAAAATTACATAACATTGGATAAGATTGGATAAGTGACATCTCAACTGCTTAATTATGGTTGGTCTATAAGATTGGATAAGATAAGAAATATTTACAATTCTTATTTTTTTCTCTATAAATAAGTAATAATATTAACATATTTCAACACACCATCCATTTTCTTTCTAACTTGTTTTTACTTCTTTTAGCCTAAACAATTCTTTTAATTTTATCTAGTTATTTTTCATGGATCCTTTTCAGATGCAAATGTTAAAAATTTTAACGAAAATGAAAGATAAAAATTTGAATCCTCAAAATCCTCAAAATGTCTATAATCCTGAAAAATATGGGCAGAACATCTCAGTTACTCCACAATATAACCTTAATCAGAGTTATAATCCTTCTCCACAAATTGACCACCGTTATTCAAATTATGAACAAAGTTATCCGCAAATTTCATGTGGTTGAGCGAAATCTAGTACCTCAAAAGGTAATTTGATTGGGATGAAGGACGTTAAGCCATATTAGAGGAGTATTTGGTCATATCATTCTTAAATACGGAGCAAGAGTTAAAAGAAAATTTCCTTTTAAATCTTATCAATAATAAAAAAATTATAGTTTGGTCTAATGGAGGGAAATTGAATCCTCTCATTTTCCTCCTTTCATATATTGTAACCAAACAATGGAAATTGAATCCATCTCTTTCCCTCCCCTCCCCTTCCCTCCAATTCTCTCAATCATTAATATTTGAAGGGAAAGGGAAAAGAGGAAAAGGAGGGAAGAGATAGGGATGAGAGGGCAAATGAAATATGAATATAAATCTCTCCTATTGTGGAGAGAATTTGATTTGCCTTGGAGGAGAGAAAATGGATCCCTCCAAAGCTCTCCCCTTCCATTTCCCTCCTCCCTTATTTGCTGTCTAAATAAGATATTCTAAATCCCTTACTCTCCCTCCCTTTCCTTCCATAACCCTCAATCCAAATACACCGTTAATATCTACTTAATTGTCTACTTAATCATTAATGTCAACTCTACAAAGCCAACACCGTCTAGAAATATTCCACCTCGAATTCCATTCCTATAAATATTACTTAATATTAAGTTTTATTCATAAAACCAATCAGAAAAATCACTACTAAAATTACTTGATCATGTTCATAATTGATTTACTTATAACAAATTGTAAATATATATGTATATAAACATGCCACATACATACCAATTACCATTAACTAATTATACATATCAATTATCGTTAACCGATTATAAACTTACTAATTATAGACTTGCTAATTATAGACTTACTAATTATAACATACAATCAATAGGTCTTGAGGATAATAGGGACAAAACAAATTCAAATATTAATACTTGAGGATAATAGGGACAAAACTTGCATTTCGTCGACAAATTATCAACTTATTTGATATCTATTTGACATACATGCATGTCTTCAGATTACCTTAGGACTTGTTTGGTTGACATAAGGGAATTAAAGTTCCCGAAAACTTCAAGATCACATGAATTTCCGATTCATGTGAATTCACAAAAAGTGTTTGGTTCGCATATGAGAAGTTAATTCATGTGGGAAGTTCCAATGACCAATGGGGGACTTGGTGAGTGACTTTCCATTTAATGGAGGAAGATAATTCATGTGGGGAGTTCTATTTCCCACGATGTTGGCAACCAAACAACATCACCCATGATGTTGGCAACCAAACAACATCATGATTTTCACTTCCTAGGAAGTTTAACATCCCATGATTTTAATGGGTAACCAAACCAGGCCTTAGCAGTAAATTTTTAATTATTGTGTTAAAATGTGATTCCCTTGTCACATTGATATGTCGGAGTTTTATTACGGTGAGCAATAAACTAAGAAGGAATAAAATTGAAATCCGAGAATATACGTTGAATATAGGAGGAGTGTGCATGATACATTGATGATGTCAGCATTGAATATATGTAGCTTTGTTTCACGTATTTGATGGCAGTGGGTTTCTAATTGTTTATTATTTAGTTATGTGCGTATTAGTGTTATTAGTAAGTCTTGCTTGCGACGGGTCGTTATTTGTGACGGATATTTTGTGAGATAAAATGGTTAGAAAATGAGTTAGTGGAGAAAGGGGACCACATGAATAGTGTTGGAGAGAGAGAAAATGTGGGTATTTTGTGAGAGGAAACGGTATTCGTCATAAGCTTGCGACGGATAGTGCCGTTGCAAATAAGAATGTACAGAACTTTTTAGTTTTCTTAGTTTACTTTTGGTAAGTTTGTTTAGGAATTAGTTTCATAATCAGATTAATCTTTGTTAGGGTAGTTTAATAGATAAACAATACCCTAATTTATTTATTCTTTGAAGGAGAGATTTGTGAGGCAAACACTTTGAGAGTTTTAAGGGTCTTTACTAAATTGACCATTTTCTATAAAGTATTTCACAAACTAACTATTTTTGAATTTTAATTCCCATTTTGACCATCTTTAAGATTTTAACAATAGCTAATTTGGGAAATAATTTGCGCAAAATGGCTAATTCGGTGAAAGATCTATACGATTTGAAAATTTAATTTCTCATAATGACAACTAATACATACTGTAACACCCCAAGAGTATGAGAAGAAAGTTGTCCCACATGGGGAAAATATGAGATTGTGTGGAGATTTGTCCCACATCGGTAGAATGTGAGGCTTGTGATATGTTTATAATAACTTCCACCCACCATTTAGTAACAAGGCCTTGTGCTTTTGGGCTTAAGTGAGCCTTAAGTGATTGTAGTGGGTCGGGTTGTTACACATACTCCGTATATATTTTCAACATCGCATGTATATATAGTAACTGACTAATACTTTTTCTTTTTAACTTTTATTTGTAATTTTTTTTTAATAAATATCACACTTATGTTACAACACTTGTATATAAGTAATGTACGATTATATTGAAAAAATAATGTGACGTGAATCGACTTCTCCTACTATTTATTAAATTAGCTTTCGTCAGTTTTAGATTCTTACAGAAAGCAAAATCAATACTTAACAACAATTAAATATTAAGAACCTAAAATGAAAGAAAACAATAATTGAAAAAATTGCAACCATTTTATTTCCCTTTAGAAATCATCACATTTAATTTTTTATTTCATCATATAATGACATACTTGGTACTGGTTAATTTTGTTACAATTTCAGCACTTTTTAAATGAAAGTTAAATATGCTCAAGTTTGAATAATAAGTAAAATATATATTTAAAAAATTATCATAATGAAAAATTAATTAATTTTAATATTGTCTAAAAGTTTTACCAAATTAGCCATTAAGACAAATTTATTTCCCATACTAGCCATTATCAAGATTGGTTATGTTTTTAAAATTTGAAATTGGTTAAAATGAGAATTAAAATTGAATGGTTAGCTTGGTAAATATTTTAAGAACAATGGTCATTTTAGTAAAAGACCCAGTTTTAAGAGGCAAGTCTAAAAAAAATCTGGGCTCAACTTTTGTAATTTGTAATTCTCCCGACTTAGTTAAATATTTTTGCTTGCCCTGGTGGATGTAGTTGACTAGTTGTCGCATTGATAGTGAACCACGTAAATCTTGTGTGTCTTTTATTTTTTGCATCTACTCCCTATCGCTTCCGCAAAACAATTGACACCAAAACTTGAGTTTTTTTATCTAGGAAGGAGAAGATGACAAGTGACACTCTAAGGATTGAGAAGTTTGATGAGGGGAATAATTTTGCACTATTGCAATTGAAGATGAGGGTTTTGCTAAAGGAGCGGTGCATTTGGAAACCCTTGACGCCGAGTTTCTTCGCGAAGGTGACGAAGACTAAAGCTTTGGTTGCGGGTGCTCAACGTAAGGTGATTGAGACGGAAGATCCTGCCTTGTTAACAATGGAGGAGAGGGCTCATTTAACGATGTCCTAACCGAGGTAGTCAATGGGTCGACTGTAGTAGGGTTATGGCTGAAATTGGAGAGTTTATACGTGACAAAGTCGCTCACCAACAGTGGTGGACCAAGAACTTTTGTGCAAGGGGGGCGCAAAATTTTTTTGATGCTTTATCTACGCTTGTCTAAGGAAATATTTTTATATTTTCAATTTTTTTCCTATTTTAATTAATATTTAAGTAAAAAGATGGGAAAAAATTTAGACTTATAGATAGTATTTTTTTTTCAAAAATAACGTTTTTCCTAAAATATTACGAAATATATATATATTTTAGGTATATATAAAAATAATGACTTAAAGTTATAGAATATAATAAATTTTGGTACAAAATTTGCCAATTAATTCAAGTAGTTCAATGACTTAGAACTTATCACATAATCTAAAGGTAATGAGTTCGAGTCTTAAATTATGCAAATTTTTCATATATATTTGAAAGAGGCCCAAAAAAATTATCAATATAATGTAGTTAATAGGAGTCAATCCTCCATCTCTTGGATGCAAATTGTCATCCTTATCAACTACACAATGATAACTATATGTTTAATTTGAAGACTTATAAAAATTTGTGTCGAAAATTTCATGGTGGGCACCTGCCCACCAGGGCCCACCCCTAGATCCGCCCATGCTCACCAATAAGTTGTTGTTGAAACAACATATGTTCTCTTTCAAGATGTAACTAGGTTTGTCACTTTGTTATCATCTAGACAAATATCTATATCTATATCTATATAAAAGTATATAAGAACAACCGCTATACACTAATTGGACACGTGTCGCACTCACGTTAAAAATTTTCCCGCCCAACTTTCCATGTTATAAAATTGATTTTGGAAAATATTGTAATTTTTTTTGAAATATAAAATATGTTCATTATCTTATGCATGGATCTTACGTAAGATACTAAGATATTATAATGCAAATATTATGGCAAATAATATACACAACCCGATCATCTCGAGTATATTTCCCACTACGATATATTTCAAGAATATTCCTACTTACGGAAGATACTAAGATATTATTCTTTATTTACACATTCCCGTGCTCTAGATACTAATATTATGATGAAGAGGTTTAGTTAAAACTAATTGGTGTATTATGGCAAATATACATCTATATAAAATTATATAAGAAGAATCACTACACATAAATTGAACGCGTGTCGCTCTCACATTAAAAAATTTCCCGCCAAGTTCCCATAATGTAAACTCGATTTTGGAAAATCTTGGGAAAAATATTATCGCTGATTAATGTATACAAAATAGAGAATATTTAACCTGTCCATGCAATATTTAATAAATTTACACACTTTTTTAAATTTCTATGCATATGCATGCAAAAATATATTCTATATAAATTTAGAAGTTTTTAGACTACAAAAATATTCTATAAAAATTATTCAAAGATATGTGAAATTATACATGATATTAAAACTGTACCACACCTGATACAAGATAACTGGATAATAAGAGTGGTGTACGGATAATATATAGAATATCATTTTTTTTTCAAAAATGATTAGACCAGTATTTTTTTATTAAATCTTTTTATCTCTTTCATAAATATGAAATCATGAACAAAATAGTCAATTTTTATATTTTATACGTCAAAAAATATTTATTTTATTTGTTTAATTAGTAATGAATATAGAAAATTATTAGGATCAACACAAATTCTTAATTATATAAGATGATATTACCTATAAGTTTAAGACAAGTCAAATATCATATCACCTGCGTATATATGATAAATATTTTACTTTTCTATCTATTTGAATTTACTTGAGTAATTCGATGTAGACGGAATATTACTCGGTCGATAATTTCTTATTTTTAAAGAAATATTTGTTAATGTAATTTAATTCGGTTTTTGTCGGGCCAATTGAGGTCATGTTAGTTTGGTTCATCATTTTTTCGAGATAATAAGGGTCGGGTCTGGTTGGGTCATTTCGATTCGGGTCAGATTAGGTCAATGATTCAGAGAGAAATTTAATTTCAAGTCATTTTGGTCATTAGAGTTGTGTTTTTCCAGGTTATTTTCGGGTTGGGTGGTTTCGGATCATGCCACTTCGGGTTGGATTAGTTACGGGTCGAATTAATTCGGGTTATTTTCGGGCCGAGTCAGATCCATTAGGAATTTGGTTCATATTCAGGTGATGTAGTTTGGGTTAATTTCGAGTGTCAGGTCAGCCTATTTTCGAATATGTAACAAGAATTGTTCTCAAATTGAAATATGACAAAAATAATAAATAGTAAAGGGAAAAACCGTAATAGTCAGGCAACGGAAAATAGAAACTTATAAATAAAGATAAAAGGCGAGACCAAATATTACTCTAAATCTCCAATTCCAAAAGATGAATTGTAACCTGACTAATTCTAACATATTGACAACAATATTATTTTGATTTTTCATATGTTTTAAACATTTATTTATATAAAACTAAGAACTATTCAACTATTCATTTCCGTGCAATTTGCACGGGTTCTAAGCTAGTAAAAGTATATAAGAAGAACCACTATATATAAATTGGACACATGTCGCTCTCACATTAAAAAATTTCCCGCTCAAATTCCCATGATATGATTAAATTTTGGAAAAAAATATTCTCATTGATTAATGTATACAAAATCTTGGAAAAAATATTCTCACATCACTAATTAAGCATATCTTTAACAATGAGATCCAATCGAATTGCCAAATTAACGGAGAGAACATACAATATATTTAATTCTTGTAAATATATATTTTGGCAAAAGGTCAAAATAACCTTAAATTATATTAATACGGGAAAGAATATTTATATAACTATTAATAAACAATTAAAGAAATACACCTGAAAAAAACGGCAACTAATATTTAAATAATCAATCAAAGAAATACACTCGGAAAAAAACGACAAATAATATTTAAATAACCAATCAATAAAAGATAAACAATCTTGAGTCAATCAAGTTATTGACGCGGAATACATATTGCGTAAAAAATTGTGTAAATCGCATACATATACAGATCAAAAAACAAAAATACTAGATTCCTTGAAATTTATATTTGGGTATAATACATGTCATATACTAGCTTAAGGTAAAATGGAATATATTGTATCACACAGCTATTCTAGATATAGAATGCAATAGGATGAAATCCATAAAAAATATTGCAGCCGTATAAGATGTTGTATTCTTATCTTATAAAAGATATTGCAGCCGTAAAAGATACTATTTTACAATTGTATATTTTATCTTCAGTATTGTACGTATGAAATATATTGTACCATACAGTTATTTTACGTATAAAATGCAATATGATCTATATATAACTATAATAGAGAAATCATTGGACACATGCCAGTCATTTGTTAAATATTTTTTTCTTCCATTAGTTATTTCGTTATTTATGGTAAAATTATTACTTAGTTTCAAATTAATATTAATTGTGATTATTATATTATAGTATTATTATATTTTCTCTTTTTATAATTTTAGCTAATCATGTTATCTATATCCATTTATAATTTATTTCTCTTTTATGATTTCATTATGTAGAATTTCTATTTATTTGATTTTACTTGAGTACTTAAATGTTTACGGAGTATTACTCGGTCAATAATATCTTATTTGTAAAGAAGTGCAGAGCATTTGCTAATGTAATTCAATAAACCAATCTTTTTTATGCTTGCAAAAATTTAGAACTTAGATTTTGTGTTCAAGGTTTATAATTAATTCTACGAAGACATTAATTTTGTATGACTTATTTTTCAAATTTTTTTACGACAATATTTTACAATAGGAAGACTTTAAAAAAGAACTGGAACATATTAAACGTTCCATGACAATATTCTACTGAGGTATTAATTTTGTATGACTTATTTTACGGCAAATAAATGGGACATACTACTACGGTATTTCCCCACATATACTTTCCGTAAATGAAAACCGTACAAAATTACGCACAGTCCACCAATACGGCAATATCAGTCCAAAGCTATGACACGATGTATTTCCTTATTTACACCCTTTTACGTTTGTCCTCATTGTTTTGTTATACTTTTTTCATAGTATACTTGGTAAATGGGTCAAATCAAGTTCTGTCAAACCAATTTGAGTCGGTTAAGTTTAGTTCATCATTATTTCAGAATAGTTCAGGTTGTGTATTTTGATGTGTTGGTTGGTTTAAGTGGGTCGGGTCATGTTCGGGTTAATGATCAAGAGCGAAAATCATAATTTTGGATCGTGGTGGTTTCAGATCGGCAACTTCGGGTTGGATCAGTTATGAATCAAGATAATTTAGGTCATTTTGGGCCGGGTCGGATCAATTCGTATTTTGGGTCATATTCGGGTGTTGTAGTTTGGGTCAATGTCGGATCTTAGGTCAGCCTATTTTTAGATCTGTAACAACTATTGTTCTCAAACACTTTGAAATATGACAATAATAAAAGGATAAACTGTGATAGTCGAGTAACTGAAAATAGGAGTTTATAAATAAAGATAAAAGGCTGGACCAAATATTACTCCAAACCTCAAATTACAAATAATAAATTGTGCCTGACTATTTTAACTTATTGACAACACTATTATTCTGAACTTTATACATTTTAAACATTTATCTATATAGAACTACGAACTATTCAACTATGCATTTCCGTGCAATTTGCACGGGTACTAAGCTAGTAATACTATATTACTAGATATGCGTAATATAGACGTTAAGATTGAGGATGAAGATACTGCTTTAATGTTGCTGGTTTTCTTTACCTGCGTAGTATGAAAATTTTGTGGATTCTTTTGTTCTTGGTAAAGAAACATTGACCCTAGAGGAAGTGAAGTTGGCACTTTGCACTACGAAATTGCGACAAAAGGCAACTATTGACTTAGGAGATGTATCCAGAGGCATGTTTAGTTGTGAATAATGCTAAAAAGAGTGGAGCTCAGAAGAAAAAGGCTAAGGCTAAGAATCCGGACACCAGTACTACTAATAGTCCTGGTATTTGTTTTCTATGTAAAGAACCCTGGCATAAAAGACCTAGTTTTCCTAAGTTGAAAGCTAAGTCTAATGCGGTTGTAGTCGAAAATAACAATGTGGAGTACGGTTCTGAGGCGGCTTATGCACTTGTAGTTGATTGTGTTCATCCTATAGATCGTTGAATTCTAGATTCTGGGTGCTCTGATCACATGTGTACACACAAACATTGGTTTAGTACTTATGAGTCCTTTAATGGGGGTCATGTTGTTGTTGGTAACAATGCTACTTGTGAGGTAGTGGGTATTGGGTCGATCAATGTGAAGACTACTGAGGGTAAGGAGTGTATTCTGACTAATGTGAGACATGTTCTAGCCTTGGGAAAAAATATTATGTCACTTGGTTCATTAAGTGATTTAGGATACGAGTTTCGGGGTAAAGAGAATATTTTATTCGTCACAAAGGGTGTTCGTTTGGTGCTAAAAGGTGTCGAACAAAATACCTTGTATGTATTTTAAGGTGAAACACTGACTAGTTCTGCGGTTTGTGCATCCGTAAATCACGGAGAGATGACTAAGCTTTGACATAGGAGGCTTAGCCATATGGGTGAGAGAGGGATGCAACTATTGTCCAAGAGAGATCTTAACCGTGTCAAGGTGAGGAACTTTGAGTTTTGTGTAAAAAGCATAGTTCTTTAATTCTTTAGCAAGAGTGTTCATACAATAAAAGAAGCCTTGATTATATCCTTTCAGATTGTTGGGGCTGCTCGAGTTGAAGGCAAGACATCATAATCTTTTAGGTGAGAGTGTGTATACAAGACTTGATATTAAAGAATACACAAGCATTAACGTCGGATACCCAAAAGAGCTAAATTTTGACATTCTGTCTCATAACAATTACAACAAGAAAGCATATATATATATATATATATATATATATATATATATATATACACGATTGACACAGCATGAGCATAAAATTAACATTTGAGACACTATAAGAAGCGTTTCGGCTCGAAACACCAACGAAAAACCTGCACAATGAACAAACAGAAAGAAACTACAATACAGAACTAACATTTTTATGTTCAAGTAAAACACAAGAGAAAGGAAACAAAGAAATTGAAAGACTAATAGTACAAATGATTTTCATCCAACATCAGAAAAACAACTGTTTACAGAGAGCGGCATCAACACTAGTTGGGCAGTAAGGGCATTTGAAAGACTTTGTACTGCTCTTCGAGAGTTTCATTATGGACACCTTACACAGGACATGCCCACATGACATCAGCATGGGCGGGTTTTCTTCCGTCGCTTGATCACGACTTACCGGGCATACAAAAATCGTGTGGAATTGAAATTCCTTGTCCAAATCGACCGGAATTGGAAGCTGCTTCATAGATTGCCACTCTTGTTTTTTACCTGTCATCACATTCATCAGTTTAAGAAGGGTAGGCAGCCCTTGAATACCAGCCGATACAGTCACACTTAAAGGACTCTCATAAGATTGCCCCAGTAAATTGCAGAATTGTCGGGTAAATTCCTCGGCCAAATTTTCCCAGTTTACTGGAGAGAGCAAATCAGCATAAGGTGAAGAATCGAGTTTACCGGCCCATAAGAGGCACATCATTAGTTTTTGGATTTCATCCATATGACTAGAATGAAAAGGGGAGAGATGGGTTCTTGCATAAGTCAGGGCTTCAGATCTATCCCCGTTCTGCAAAATTTCTACAAATCGTAACCGGTGAACCTTTAGCTCAAGATCGGACCCACTTTGGCTCAGTTTCTCACGTTTAGAGATGACCCACGTCAGAGCGGGTTCCAAGTTATGGGACTTCAAGGCTTGTAGTATGTGGTACATCTCGTTGAAAGGAGATTTCATGGCATTGGAGTCTTGCTCTCCGGTTTCATTCGCAAACAGATCTCCAGCCTCAAATAGGCCTTCTCTGTATAAATGGCTGGCTATAATATGGTTAATTGTGTGCCCATCAAATTCGACGTTTCTGTAAGCTTTTGAGATATCTGAGTTGAAAGCCTTTTCAAGTTGCTTAGGGTACTTGCTTAATGAAGTGTTAAGCTCCTTTTGACTGGATTCTACTTGGCTTAGTGGAGCAATCTCTTTTATCTTGCTCTTGAGATCAATAAGAAAGGCCTGACGATCTGGGTATGAGGTGCTTGCATCAACCGACTGCAATTTCATTATAGCTTGATCGATTTCCTCACTTATTCGTTCAATTGCTTCATGGCATTTGGAAGAACATAGTTTTTGCTTCTTGGTGACATGATCAAACGCGTCTTTCACGGTTTTCAGTTCCATTGCGGATTTCCAGACTATTAACCAAGACAACAAGAAGTGATACTTTCGTGAGTAGTTAGAAAAAAAAAATCACAATAACAAAAGTAATCAAACGCCAACATTACCCAGTGTTTCAAGGGCTTCAGCAAATTGCGAGTTAAGGGGGTCGGATGTACAGAGTCTTACGCTCTTTACCCGTGCATCAGCCTTAGCAACACAAAGAGGTCTAGATAAACCCCAAATGATTATTGCGCAATAATTGCAGAAATAACTTCTACTTCAAATAAAGAATAATGATTCTTCGGCTCCATTAGAAGGGTTTTATTTGACAGAAGTGAGAAGGTACCCAACATTAACATCATTTCACACGCAGAGTCACGGATACTAAAAGTTTTCTTTTTTCGCAAAGTTCCCTATTATTTTGCATTTATTTGTTGGGAAGTACGAAACGCCAACTTATGTAAATAGAAAGGTCAGTGGTATGTCTTGACTAACTGAGTTCGTGTTTTGTGCAACTTTACCTCCAACTAAGTCATTCCGACACTTCACTTAGCTGTCATGTCGCGTGTTGTGCCTGACACGCACTTTGCCATTCCACTTTTGACCAAAAATTGAAACACAAATAGCCGTATTCGACACTAGACACGTGTCGGACATGGGAGAGTTGGTATAACACACCCCTCCAATTTTTCTCTCTTTTGCCGGTTCCTCCAACTTAAGTCCCATTCTAATTTTCCCTGTTTATTATCTTTCAGCTCCTCTCTCCATTTTGCCTCTTCTACATTTCTACCTCATCTTACATCGTCCTTCTTCTCATTCTTCTTCATCATATTCGCTCAATCCAACATGTCAACCACAAATTCATCATCAAACTCAACAAACCTGAGAGAGACGCAAGTGTGGCATTCCTAGTTATTTGAAAACATCATTTATATCAAAATCGGATCGAAGGTTTATGGCATGCAAGTTTTGCAATTGGATGCAAGTTCTTCATCTATGGATGGAAGAAGGCATGATTTATTGGTAGAGAACAATGACTAATGAATTTTTGAATGAATATTGGTATTTTGAAAGTGAATTAAAAATAAAGGTTTAGATGATGCGAAGAAGCTTGGAAGCCATGTTAGTAAACTGGTGACTCAGTTGCGGATGATGAAGTAGGAAATAAATAAGACCATATTATGTTTGGCTCAGTCTTTGATGTAATCTTCATGCTTCACGGAGTTGTCGTTTACCCCTTATTTGAATATTTGTGCTTGTAGTCATTAGACAGTAGTTGTAGTGGTAAGGGATAAAGAGAAAGTAATGGTAGGAGTAGAAGCTACCGGACCAGCTTGGCTAGATTTTAAATGTCCTCGTGTTAGATTGAGCTCCTTTTCTCTTGAACTTACTTGAGAGCAGTGGCACTTCAGTAATTAGGGAGAGGAAGGAAAATAAGGACAGTGCATGCTCCGCTTAAGTGCTTAAGTCAAGACAGAAACTTTGACTTCTTTTATAGTAATCCCTCCTATTCATAATAACCTTCCCTATTTCTTTTTTCGTCAATTCACAATACCTTTCCTATTTCCTTTTTGGGTAAAGTTTTGATACATATTTTAACCACCTCACCCCACCTTTCTTATTTCCTATTTCAATCATCTTACTCACAACAATTACCCCACAATACATACCCCTCCACAATTACCCAACCTCACACCAATACTTTCCCATATAATAATTCCCTCCTTATTCTTTGTGCCTTCCCTAAATAGGGAAAGTTATGTTGAATAAGAGGGAATATGATTTAGCATTTGGTATTTCCCAACAAAAAAATTGAAATTTCTGGGTATGTTTAGGCAAGAAAATATGTTTGCTACTTACGTGCCACTTAGTGTAAATATCAACTATTGTGAATTTATGCCTTAAATTTGTGTCGGATTGATCTAAGTGTCTTATAAAGATTTGGTTTGTTAGTTTATTTATGGTAGGAGAATTAGTTTCCTAATAGCTTTTGGTTTCTAATTACTTTAGATATTTTATCTTGGGTATATAAAAACCCAAGTATTATTCTAGGTTAAAAGAGACAAAAATGTGAGAGATTTGAGGGCATAATAAAGAGGGTCAATTTGTGAGGTTCCTTCTAAAAAAGAAAACTCAATTTGTCTAGGGCTCTATTCGTTTGTCTTTGAAAATAGGAGGAGTTTGTTTAGATCTTGGTTAACCTCAAGATAATTTGTCCTTCGTCTTATTTGGGTAGTCTCTTTTGTGTCTTTGAGACTACCATATTTGTTGGTACTACCATATTTGTTGGTAGACTAGTGTATACTTTTGGCTTATATTGAGAGTGTATACCGGTCTACTGTTGTATTATTTTGTATTCTCTACACAGTGAAGTTTGATCTCCTTGCAGGGTGGACGTAGCCAGTTATTTTACTGGTAAACCACGTAATTCCTTGTGTCAACTTTATTTACATTCGTTATTTATTGTTCTTATCACCTTATCAATTAACTATTTGGGTAACGAGACGTCTCCGTTACAACAATTGGTATCAGAGCTAAGGTTCTGATTTGGGATCTGCTTCCGCGTTAGTTGTCTTTTAGGCGTTATTTGGTTCTCTTGATATTTGGGTGAAAAGATGTCGGGAACGAATGTCTACGTTGAAGAGTTCACCGGGAGAAATAGTTTTGGAATAGTTTTGGGTTGTGGCAGTTGAAGATGCCATCAACTTTTGTCTTTGCCTCTCAATGAGGCGGTCTACGCCCCATGAGGTGGGGCGATTTGGGGCTCCAGGTAGAGCTGTTGTGACTCTTGAAAGAGAGTCGTTGGGATCTCGTAAGGGGTTATTTGAAACTTCGATGGGAGTTTATTCTTTGGAGCTTTTGGGTTGGACTTGCTAGTCTAACAGTTTGTATCTTTGATGGAGGTAATTTGTGCTCACTTAGAATGTTTGGTTTCGACTAGAGTTTTGTTGCCTTTGTGTAGGCATATTTGCGGTGGTCATGTATACTCAAGTGAGACATTTGTTTTGTTCGTGGCGTTTGTGTTCCTTTGGGACAGTTTGGTACGACGGTACATTTAGCCACGTAATTTGAAGGAGATTTTGTGTTTGGAGTCTTGTGAGCGTTGTTTTTGGTACACCGTTCCATCATAGTGACATTTGGTATCTCATACATTTGTGTTAGCGTTTGGTAGCTTTTGGCCTCTTTGTAGTTGGCTACGTTTGGCCTTCCTATTGCTATGAAGATATATTGGGTACTTAGTGCATTTGGTAATTTCAGCTTACTACATTGGGTACTTCGTATATTGGTCACGTTTGTTGCACACTTGATTCGGTTGTCCATTTTTGGGAGTTGTGTTCAAGTCAGAGTGGAGACTATCGGGACAGGTAGTGACTTGAGGATCGATTCCGTTGAAGCTGATTTGGGTTTGGTTCTTCTATGTTGAGTTCGTTTTTGGGTAATTCAAGTCAAGGTGCAGATTGTTGTGAATTTATACCTTGAATTTGTGTCAAAGACGGATTAATCTAAGTGTAATATTAAGATTTGGTTTCTTAGTTTATTTATGGTAGGAGAACTTGAATTAGATTAGGAAACTATTGTAATAATTTCCTAATAGTCGTTGGTTTCTAATTAGTTTAGATATTTTATCTTGGGTGGAATAACTATATAAAGACCCAAGTATTATTCATTCTCTTTTAAAAGAGACAAAGATGTGAGATACTTGAGAGCAAAGATGGTCAATTTGTGAGGTTCTTTCTGAAGAAGAAAACTCGGTTTGTCTCAGGGCTCTATTATTGGTGTTCGTTTGTCTCGTTTGTCTTTGAAAATAGGAGGGGTTTGTTTAGATCTTGGTTGGTTAGGATATACTTTTGGCTCATATTGAGAGTGCATACCGATCCACTGTTGTACTATTTTCTCCATTATAGTGAAGTTTGATCTCCTTGCAGGATGGACGTAACCAGTTATTTTACTGGTGAACCACGTAATTTCTCGTGTCAACTCTATTTACATTCGTTATTTATTGTTCTTATCATCTTATCAATTAACTATTTGGATAACGGAATGCCTCCGTTACAACATCAACTAAGGTAAAATCTTTCAAACATACCAAAAAAAAGGGAGATTGGCATCTAAACTGGCGAAATACCTCGGAGAAGGAATAACATATACTCTGTATAGGTTATTTATACTAAGATACTCAAAACAGCGTCTGATTTCTGAAGAACGAAGTAAGAACTCGCAACATTCCAGATCTTGTACAGGAAGGACTTCAGAAGTAGGTGTCATGTGTTAGACTCTATATTTCTCCATGATTACTCAAAATTGTAACCCAATATGCCTAAAAGTTCAACTAAAAAGCAACCTTGATTGATGAATCCTTTCATTGCTCCATCAGCGCTAAAAAGCAACCTTGATTGATGAATCCTTTCATTGCTCCATCAGCGTTCAAAAGACACGAAGATATCAATGTTAGGGTTTACAGAGATAATATCTGCGAATCACTAACCACCTAGTCTTAATCACCAGGGGAAATTTACGATTTCCAACAATCAAGGAGAATTCAAAATGACTGAAATGTTCATCAAGATAAATAGGTGTAAGATAGGTATACGCTCAGAAATTAGGAATCCAAGTTAATTTTGTGAAAGGCAAAGGTTTTAGACTTTAGAGTACATATAGATATGCAAATACATGTGAATGTGGAAAACAGAATTAAATTGTCCAGCACTCTTCAAGCTAACTGCTGATCCAACTCCTGGTTACTGACAAAGGATGAGTAATGCCCAAGACTAGGGACAAGTGAAAGTATAGTGGAGAAGCTGATTTCAAACCCCTTTGGGACTTACTGTACAAAGGACTGAAGGAGTAAGACAAGTTGTAGACAACAATCCATATGCTTATCGTCCTACACATATGACATGATCGTCTAACTCGCTTTTACCTCAATAAGTAGGAAATTTCACAGAGGTATGGAGAAAAGGAAATGGGATGCTTTTGCATTTGGAAGGGAGAGAGCCAGCGAGGTATAACTTATGAGAGTATGGGAGTAAAACTTGAAAAATATCCCTTTATAGGATGAAATTTGAATCCAGCAGTACTGAGAAATCAAGCCAAATGTGCAGCGGTAAACCACCGTATCACTTTCCTTTGTCTAGGGCAGAAAATAGAACACCAAATACGATCCCTCGATTTCTAATAAGTAACTATGACAGTATGCAACCAAATATGGTTGAAGACTAAGTTGAGCATAGAATAATTAAACATCAATGAAAAAACTCTAGTTCATCTCTAGCTGAACCTGATTACCAGATGTAGTTAATCGTCAAATTTACAGATAAGCATTTACATTTTGCATCATCAATGTCAGAAGACTGCATTATCACAATCGTAATCACTGTTGACACACAATGAAGCATAGAGCTTAATCAATCACTCATAAAGCTAAATCATTTTCCACATGAAACACATAAAGCTAAATCTTACCCGCTCCCACAATCTACCATTCTACCAAATAGGAAGTCCACAAAACTTGCATTGAGTCAACATTTATAGGGAATAAACTCAAACTACTTTTCCAACCAAATCTAATTTTTCCCAAATAAGAAGTCCACAACAATTGCATTGAGTCAAAGGCTCAAAGCTACCTTAGTAAGTCAAGTGCCAAAGCTTTCCTCAAGCAAAAGACAGATGAAATTAACAAACAGGCTCAACAGTTACGTTCCATAATCTATACAGTTTTCGACATTCCAGCAGAGAGACTGATTTCTACTATCTTAATCCCATTTCTATAGTATAACATAGCAACTATTTTCCTATTCAATTAAACAAATTGCAGCTGAAGTACATCATGGGAACAAAACTGTTATAATCGACACCGTTCCGAATCAAGATCAATTGGAGAAAATCAATGTGAGATGATTGAAGTACCTTGAACAAATATATCAGTTGTCATGATAACTTAAGCTAAAATGACTGGTGACCAAAACCCAGAAAATTGCTCCAGATTCAACAAAGATACCAACTTTCATCATTATTAAACACAAACCCACAAAAAATCAGCACTACCCCATCAAATTCAAACCAAAACTGAACTTAAAACTCAAAAATTTGCACAGTAAATAGCACCCAAAAACAGCTAATTATGTAGTAATAACTTTGCAAACGAGTACCAAAACTAGAAGCAAAATTAAAAATGAAGTAAGATAAATCCTTGATTAAAGTAAAGCTAAGCAGATCAGAAAACAAAAACAAAGACAAAAAAAGTGGGAAGTAAGATTAGAAGAAGGATAAAGAAGGTGAAGAAATAAAAGTAGAAAAATAAAAGAAAAAGTGTAAAGTTGAGATTAAAAGAGATTACCTTAAGAAGCAGGGTAAGTAGGAAGAATAGAGGGGGAAATGAAAAGAGAGAAGAAGGTAAGAGTCAAATCAAAGGTGAGGATAGTATGTTGTAAGATGATGTTGTTGTTTCTGGATTATTACCAGTAGACGACTCATCCTTTTTAATCATTCATTTGTCTATCGGACACGACGCCCCCTTTCGTATTACACTACACCATCGCCCAAATGTTAGTCACTAAATCAAATATTTGTGTGTAGGAGGGAGAATTATCTTTGTTTTTCAACAAATTAATTTCTCTTCAACGAAACCAAATTTATATTTTATAGTATGATCGATATACCCTTTTAAAATCATGCACTATGAACGAAGAAGAATCAAGCATGAAGAATCAAACATAAATTCGCCGTTTTGCTTATTTTAAAGAACAACATAGTGAGTAAATGAGTAAAATAGTAATTTAGCATTTTATGTAAGTGAAAAGTGAAGGGGAAAATGAATATTTGGTTGAAAATTCACCAATTGTTATAAAATAATGAGAGAGTGTGAATTTCTGAATGAATGAGTAACAATGTTACATAGCCTCTATATTTATAAGGCTTGGATAAAAAAACCATCATACTTAAATAAGGTAAGTAATCAATTGGCATAATATATTTATTATTATTCACTCCCCCATGTCTATTGTATCGAAGCACTTATTCAGATAGTAGAGATGGCTAGGAGTCTAGGACTTCAAAGTATTGTTGGACATATTTTATGCTGCCTCATTAAAATCTCGAGAAAGAAAATCCTTTGGGACAAAACCTTCACGAAGGAAAAAGAGTACAGCTTGATCTATCCAATGATGACGTCGCCCCCTTAGAAAATGGTAAGCTAAGGATCGTTGCTTATAGATCCTTTAATCGACGCATTCCAATCTTAAAAACCAATTTCTTGAATGTTGAGGTAGGTAATGCTTTAGTGAAGAGATCTGCTAGATTATCGCTTGAGCGTACTTATTGGATGTTTATTTCACCTTGTTTTTGCAGATCTTGTGTGAAGAAGAATTTCGGACTAATGTGCTTCGTTCGATCTCCCTTGATAAAGCCTTCCTTAAGTTGTGCAATGCATGCAACATTGTCTTCATATAATACCGTTGGTGAGTCCTTAATTGAATGAAGTCCACATGAATCCTGAATATGGTGTCATCGACCTTAGCCAAAGACATTCGCGACTTGCTTCATGTATTGCCAATAACTCAGAATGATCTGTAGATGTGGCAACGATTGTTTGCTTCACTAAATGCCAAGATATAGTTGTGTCTCCATAAGTGAACAAATACCCAGTTTGTGATCTTCCCTTGTGAGGGTCAGATAGGTAACTTGCATCTCCATAACCGACTAGTTTTGATTTAGGTTTATAAGGATAAAATAAGCCTAAATCAACAGTGCCACTGAGATATCGGAAAAGGTGCTTGAGCCCATTCCAATGTCTTTTAGTTGGAGCAAAGCTGTATCTTACTAATAGATTGACTGAAAATGCAATGTCGGGTCTTGTACAATTAGCGAGATACATGAGGGGCACCAATTGCACTTAAATATGGTACTTCTGGACTAAGGATTTCCTCACCATTTTCTGTAGGGCGAAAATGATCTTTATTTACATCGAGTGATCTCACAACCATTGGTGAACTTAAAGGATGTGCTTTGTCCATGTAAAAACGTTTTAGGATCTTTTTGCGTATATGTGGATTGGTGGACAAAAATCCCATTTAGAGTATGTTCTAATGTAATCCAAGGCAACACTTTGTCTCACCAAGATCTTTCATTTCAAATTCCCTTTTTAAATAAACCACATTTTCTTCAAGTTTTTCAAGGGTTCCAATCAGATTTAGATCATCAACGTATTATACCGCAATTATAGCAAACCCTGAGTTGGATTTCTTGATGAAGACACATGGACAAATAACATTATTGGTATATCCTTCTTTTAATAAGTACTCGCTAAGACGTTTGTACCACATTCTTTCAGATTGCTTTAGTCCATATAGAGCTCTTTGGAGTTTAATAGACTAAATATTTCGTTCATTAGGTTTGTTTTCTTCAAGTATATAAAATCCTTCAAGGATTTTTATATAAATGTCACTATCAAGTGATCCATAAAGATAGGCTGTGACTACATCCATAAGACGCATATTAAGCCTTTCTGAAGCTGCCAAATCAATCAAAAAACGAAATATTATTGCATCCATTACCGGGGAATAAGTTTCTTCATAATTAATTCTCGGTCTTTGTGAAAAACCTTGAGCAACTAATCGAGTTTTATATCTCACGATTTTATTCTTTTCGCTGCGTTTTCGTACAAATACCCATTTGTATCCGAAGGGTTTTATACTTTTAGGAGTTTCAACAATTGGACCAAAAACTTCTCTCTTTGTTAATGAGTTAAAATCTGCTTGGATTGCTTCCTCCCACTTTGGCAAATCAATCCTATTTTGACATTCTTCAACGGATTGTGGTTCAGGATCATCGATATGCTCATCTAGAACAATTTTAAAAGCAAATGCATTATTGGGAATGATCTTATTCCTATCCCAGTTTTGTTTTGTATCAGAATAATTTAAAGATATTTCATTGTTTTGAGGTACATGTTCCTCTTGAGGTGCAATTTGCTCATTTGTAATTGATAGTTCAATTAAATTTTCAGAGAGATCATCTTTTCCTGAAATGATGACTCCTTATTTCTTTTTTTTGTGGAACTGAATCCTTTGCACCAAGAGGTCGACCACGCTTTAGACGTTGCTTGGAGTCATTTGTATTATGATTATCATTTTCTAGGATACGTACTTTTGCCAGAGCATTTGCAGCATGTATATGCGATTTTGTCACCCTTCTCGTATAAGTAAATGCATCAGGCATTCTATTTGCAATATTTTGCAAATGTATGATCTTTTGAACTTCAAACTCACATTGCTCTATACGAGGATCATAATGGGCTAATGTTGGTGTATTCCATGATATTTCACGGTGTTCCCCAGACTTTATTTTTTCTCCCCCTAACGACGGGAAATTTGACTCGTCGAATTTGCAATCATCGAATCTTGCTTTAAAAACATATCCTGTTAAGGGCTCTAAATATCTGATGATTGATGGAGAGTCATATCCAACATATATGCCGATTCTATGTTGATGACCCATTTTAGCTCTCTATATTGTTGTTGGAGAACCAAATTAGAAGCATGAAAGGTTGAAAAAGTTTTATCTAAAAGATCAGATTCAGCAATAATTTCCCCGCATAGTTTCAAACGAGAAACTATTTGAAAAAGTGCTGAATTATATTCAATGACACTTTTGAAATCTTGTAGATGAAGATGCATCCATTCGTACCTAGCACGAGGAAGGATAACCGATTTTTTATGGTTGAAACAACCTTTTAATTCAATCCACAAAGTATACGAATCATTCACTGTTAAATACTGTTCCTTTAAAGATTCGTCAAGATGGCGACGAAATAAAATCAAAGCCCTAGAACGATTTTCGAGGGATTCGTCGTTCCCTTCATTAATAGTGTTGCCAAAAGAGGTGGCCTTGATCGAGGTGTATTTCGGCATCCAAAATCCATGACAAGTAGTTTTTTTCCGATATGTCAAAGGCCAAAAATTGTAACTTTGAGAGGTTCAACATCTAGCAAAAACAAAATGCTCATATTAATTATATACTAGAAATGATTGTTAATCTCATATGAATAAAATAAGTCAAATGTATAACGATAATAGGAAAAAATAAGTATTAGGCCTATCATAAGCAATATATCGTTAGACGAGATATTGCTAGTAATATATTGTTGGTCGAGATTCCATATCATAAGAGATATTATCCTCCCTAAATTATGCTAAAAAATGTATAAATATATTCAATACAATAAGGAACAAACATGAATTAAAAAAAAACGTATGGCCTAATAAAATACGGAAAAGCCATGTGTAGTACGAGAAAGGTAGTGATTGTGCACTATATTGGAATACATGATATACTTTGTACGCATGTGTAGTGATTAGATGTAGGGTCCATTACTCTGCAAGTGTCAATTATACAATTTTTTTTTAATTATTATTTATGTAATATTTAAAACTTAAATAAATATTAAAATAAATATGATAGCTACAAATCTCATATTTGAAAGGAGACAATATTACATTATATTCGTAAAAGATCGTCTCACATTATATTGATAGGAGATCGTCTCACATTATATTGATGGGAGATCGTCTCACATTATATTGATGGGAGATCGTCTCACATTATATTGATAGGAGATCGTCTCACATTATATTGATAGGAGATCGTCTCACATTATATTGATATAGGAGATCGTCTCACATTATATTGATAGGAGATCGTCTCGTTATATTGATAGGAGACAAAAAATATTGTAGCAAAGAAAAATAAATAAACTAAAACAAAAATACAATAAGGAATCATATGTCCGGATTGATCAGATGTACATATTTGTATAATACAGGTAACGATCAAAAAGATTTAGTAAAACTATTTAATCATGCATACTATGTGAGGTATTGTGTATAAAGGGACTAGTATGATAAAAAAAAGGAGTTTTTTGTAAATAACCCCCTTATTTGTACGTTTTTTTTACAAATAACCGCCTTATATGTTCATCTTTACTAATAACCCCGTAAATACCACAAAATCCTAAAAATTACCACCAAAACTAAATTACGGTAACAACACTTAAAAAACTCGTTCCAATTACGACATTACGACTCAAACTTATGTAACATACCTAAAATACCCTTTATTAATAATTAGACTACTCCCCAAACTATTCAAACAATCTCATGATCAAAATTGATCCATAATTCGCATCTAAATTGTCCTCTCACTTGTGTCTCACGTCACAAGATTGTGACGGATTTTGTCCGGTAGAGTGAAAATTTGTGTTGTTTGAATAATTAATAAAGCACAAATTATGGTCTTTGTTAAGATCATCAACAAAGATCTGAAATCGGTTGCTGACTGAGTGCAGAAAGTTAATAACCTCGGTGTATAATAATCGACAATTTCAGGAATGATTTGCATTAGTTCCTACTTCTTCCATTTTTATCCAAATCCCATATTTGCTTTATGCACAATAATTAAGGAAGTAATAAACAAATATTAAAAGTACTACAAGTTGAGAATGAATCAGAATTATTAGGGAGAGTTTCAATGTGTGTTAAAATTAAAGCTTGTTTAATTAACAAGGAAACCACATTACATTTCCCACCAAAAAAATCAGTCCAAATTACAACTATTTGAAAACACCTCCAAACACTAGCAAGTGGAGTGTTTTCCCCCCCAAAACCATCAGCTCAACAGGCTGGCAGCAGTCATTTCTGCCTAAAACCCTACTGCCCAGCCACAATATATAGTGATTGAATTACATAAACACTTTATAAATCCTTACAACTTCAGAAATTTTACAAATCAGAAAGAAATAAAACAAGAATTACAAAAGCAAAGAACAACATGGTCGAAAAATGCTTGACGGAAGAAAGTAGGTTAGACGTAGCAGTGTATCTACTGTCGAAGTCTGCAGACGGTCATCTTCCTCATGGAACGATAAAACAAACTGCAGAAAAGTACGGAATAAGCATATACATAGTTGGCAGAATTTGGCATCTAGCAAAAAAACCACGGAATATTGGTGAAATGTTAGATGTCAAAAGCGGAAGAATCAGGAATAAAAATAAGAAGCGAGTTCTACCTGATCTGGAGTTTATAAAAACATTGGCATGGGAAAAACGTGACACAATGGAGAGAGTTGCGAAAAACACGGGAGTTTCAGTGAGCACAGTTCACAAGTGGGTATGTGAAGGATTACTCAAACCCTACTCAAGCTCATTACATCCTCAACTCAAGGACACAAACAAAGTAAACAGAATGAAGCATGCTTTAAGGTACCTAGAGGTACAACAAGTAATCCAAGATTTTCTCGATATGAATGCAGTCCCAGCAACGAAAATAAGGTTCGGTAAAATGAGCAATGTCATTCACATAGATGAAAAGTGGTTTTTCATCAAATATGACAGTCACAAATACTACATCGTCGAAGGTGAAGAGCTCCCCTATAGGAGCTGTTAGTCAAAGCGATACATTACTAAGGTAATGTTCATGTGTGCAGTAAGCAGGCCTATTTACTTGGAAGATGGGGAGATGATATTCGACGGAAAAATAGGCATGTTTCCATTTACATCACAAGTTTCAGCAGTTAGGTCAAGCATAAACAGGCCAAGAGGAACTTTAGAAACAAAGGCAACTGAATCAATTATAAGAAAGGTTACTAAGGAAGGCCTCATAGAGCAAATAATTCCAGCAATTAAAAGCAAGTGGCCTGATAGTGCAAGCAAACGTATCTTCATTCAACAAGATAACGCAAGACCACATATCAATAACAACGACCCTGAATTCATGGCAGTCGCAAACAGCGATGGTTTCAACATTGATTTAATATTCCAACCACCAAACTCACCAGATTTGAATGTCAATGATTTAGGGTATTTCAGAGCTTTGCAGTCACTACAGTCAAGGATAGTAGCAAAAACGGTCGACGAACTAGTGAACAGTGTGATTCAAGCTTTTGTTGACTACTGTCCAACAAAACTAAACAACATCTTCCTAACACTACAAAATGTCATGATTGAGATTATAAAGGCTAAGGGTCACAATAATTTTGCCATTACACACATGAAGAAGGCTCATCTTGCTCGTTTAGGAATACTTCCTACGAACTTGGATGTAAGTGAAGAGTTGGTCAGAGAAAGTATCGAGTATTTGCAAGGTCTAGGTGAAACACAAGGCTTAGAATACTTAATGGGTGAACTAGGTTATTAGGGTGGAGTAAGAGTTTAGCTCACATTGTCTGTTTTGCAAAGTTTGTTTAGGGTGTAAACATTTCATCAAAAGTTATGTTTAACTTGTAATCAAATTATGAAATTAATGGTCTTGTTTTGTTTCATTTTCAGTACAGTTTTACTTCAACTAAAAAACGAATGACATGAACTCTCAGGCCTAACTTGGCCTCATCATCTAGTCATGTTAAATAGACGTGCCTCCTACACACACACTCAATGATACTGGTGGACACTATGTTCATAGAGTAAACAAACACAGCTCTCAAACAAACATAAGCTGTTTTCACTGAGCCCCAAGCATAACGTGGACATTTATGTATGCAACTCTAATGAACATGCACACACACCCAGTCATTGGTAGACCATGTGGTGACACTACTATTTAAAGTAAATGGCCAGACCCCTAAGCATGTTACTACTGCCAGACATTGCTCTCAAACCAATTATGTAATTCATCACTGAGCGTTATCTATTTACTTATACCAACAGTAGTAAGTAAACAACATCAGACAGCAATAATGAACATGAATGACTAATTAAGTAAACATGAATGAGTAAGTTAACAACAGCCTGCAAACCAGTGAGTAAGTGTACATCAGTGACTAAATAAACATCAGACAGCAACAGTGAACTTGAATCACTAAGTAAACATGATTCAGTAAGTAAACAACACCCTGCAGACCAGTGAAGAAATAAAGAACAGTTACTAAATAAACATCAGACATAGTAGTTGAACATGAATGACCAAGTGAACATGACTGAGTTAATCATCGAAGACTAAATAATTAAGTGAGCATGAATGACTTATTAAACATGAATGAGTAATTAAACATGAATGAGTAAGTGAGTAAGTGTACATCAGTCACTAAATAAACAACAGACAACAACAGTGAACTTGAATTACTAAGTAAACATGATTCAATAAGTAAACAACACCATGCAGACCAGTGAAGAAATAGAGAACAGTTACTAAATAAACATCAGACATAGTAGTTGAACATGAATGACCAAGTGAACGTGACTGAGTTAATCATCGAAGACTAAATAATTAAGTGAGCATGAATGAGTAATTAAACATTAATGAGTAAGTGAGTAAGTGTACATCAGTCACTAAATAAACATCAGACAGCAACAATGAACTTGAATTACTAAGTAAACATGATTCAGTAAGTAAACAACACCCTGCAGACAAGTGAAGAAATAGAGAACATTTACTAAATAAACATCAGACATAGTAGTTGAACATGAATGACCAAGTGAACATGAATGACCAAGTGAACATGACTGAGTTAATCATCGAAGACTAAATAATTAAGTGAGCATGAATGACTTATTAAACATGAATGAGTAATTAAACTTGAATGAGTAAGTGAGTAAGTGTACATTAGTCACTAAATAAACATAAGACAGCGACAGTGAACATGAATCATTAAATTAACAAGATTCAGTAAGTAAACAACACCATGCAGACCAGTGAAGAAGTAAAGAACAGTTACTAAATAAACATCAGACATAGTAGTAAGTAAACAACAGCCTGCAAACCAGTGACTAAATAAACATCAGCAATAAATTCAGGCAACACTAGAGATTAAAAATAACGATGAAAAATTAACGGGCAGAATCAACAGCAACAATTTAAAACCAACCAGGAAATGACAGTAGAAGAAAAAAGTCGCAGTACGAAGTAGTAAGAGATTTAGAGTTATCACCAGATGCAGCTACAACAGCAGTAATATGCAACGGAATCAATGAGTTTTTCGAAGACCATCAGCAGTACCATGAAAATAAAAAGATTAACATAAAATTAGTGACGGTGGACAAGCTTATCAATTTAGGGGAAATGAGACATGCAAATTAAGAGTAACTAAAATAACCTTTAAATTTAATGACTGTAAGAAATTACGAAAAAAATTAAAATTATTTGTGTTCTCAAAACGAAATGAGAAAATCAAATGAGGAGATTTAAAATTAAGAAATGAGACATGCAAATTAAAAACCCTTACCAAAACGAAGTCGTGTTCCCAACACCAGTGACACAAACCTGCAAACAATCAAAGAACAAAATTAAAATTATTTGTGTTTCACATAAAGAGAAAATCAAATGAGGATATTTTTAAACAAATTAATAAATTAATTTATTACCTCATATTTTCTGCTTCTTTTTTTCCCCACCATCTATGTCAACAGAAACCATCTTCTTCTTAGCCTCTCTCTCCAAAAATCTAGAGACAAACTGTCGTAACCTAACATCACTGCCTGTTTGAGGCAGAGATATTGGACCGACAATATCATCAACCGTTAAAATAACAGATCCAACATGTTCAACACGGCGAACCTCAGATCCATCAACACTTACAACATCTTTTTCATCACCACCACATACAACAATTTTTTCATCACCAACAACTATATTTTCATCATCGACCACATCAAATTCCGACTCCGGAACTTCAGTCCCGAAATCAAACGGATCCAAAGAATCAGGGACGATGATATTGGGGTAACTGTAGTCAAAATTATCATCATCATTATCCGAAATATGTGAAGATTTGTTGTTATTAATATCCATTTGGTAGTAAAAAATTGATGTGTTTGTAGTGTAAAATAGATGGAGACGAAGGAAGACGAAGAGATGATGAAGACAGATCTAGGGTTTCAGGGATGTTTTCTAGGAGAAATTGAGAGAGAGAGGTAGAAAGAGGTAGAAAGAGGTAGAGAGATTTTTAGGCCAAATAGAGAGAGAGAGAGCGGCGAGTGGAATGAGTGGAGAGATTTGGTTTAGTTTAGGGTTTTCAATGGAAGATTCTGGATATTGGGTTAATGGGTTTAAATGTGGGTAGTTGGGAGGTTGAAGATGGGTTATGGGTTGGTGGGTTATAAAGTTTGTTGGGTTGTAAAATTTGGAGGGAAAGATTAGGGGAATTGGGTTGGGTTAGTAAATGATTTGGGTTATAATTATGGGTTAGGGTAGATATTGATGTAGGATAAAGGTGGGGACCCAATGACATTTTTTGTAAATAAGTATGTTTAATTAGGATAGAAGGGTCATTTTAGAGTCCATTTATAGAAATAGGGTATTTAGATTAAAATGGAACAAAATGGCAAATATGGTATGTATTTGGATAAAAATGGAGGAAGTAGGATTTAAAGGCACTTCCTCTATTCCATTCATTTATATACATTTACTTTTTGCACAAAAATTAATGTTGATGCATAATTACCTATCTACCCTTGTACACTTTGCTTTATTACAATTTTGTCCTAATCTAACACTACTTTTGGGCTCCATTTTCACCTCTAAATTGTTCAAATTTACAGTTTGCCTCCAACTTTTGTACGTACTTAATTTTTCATTTTAAGTCAAATTTTCAATTTGCCTCCAAAATTTTCACTTCAATTTCCATTTTAAGTTAAATTTTCAGTTTCCCTCCAAATTTTTCACTTAATTTTTCATTTTACCTTCAAATTTAAATTTATCTCCAAATTTTCAAATTACCTTCAAAGTTATCACCAATTTTTTGAACTTACCTCAAAATTTTTCATTTGGCACCAAATATTTCATTTGGCTGTAAATTTTCAAATAACTTGAAAAGTTCATTACATACCCAATATTTCCTACATGCTACCCTATAAATACACTTAATATGCATACTTAATGCATCAAACATTCATCACCTACTCATGTCAAATTTTACAATAAATAGTGGTTTACCACGTCAACCATTAAGACAAACTACATTCACCATTCCGTCTAACATAACAAATCCACAAAATGCACCATGGGTCGATGAACAACTATTAACAACTCCCACTGGCGGACAGCAACAAAATGGTAGCAATAGGCAGCTACAAGAAGACAGAGACAACAACATTAGACAAGAAGGCAACATCCAACCACTCACAACCAGCCTACATCAGCAACAAGGTTCTACGTTCAGTAGTCAGCAACAGCCAGGCAACACCAATAGGCAGCAGCAGGAACGATGCAGTATCACCAGCAGGCAGCAGCAGCAACAAGGTATGAGAAGAGCAAATCAAGAAACGATATTAGTATCACTCAAGAAACAACAAACCATTTCAAAAATAAGGGAATTGGTCAACCAAATTGAAACAACTGAGCAACAAGAAACAGAAACAAGTGTGCCACTTCCAACACCAAGAATAAAAAAGAAAAGGTTAACAAATTCAGAGAAATCAGCAATAGCTCAAGCAATGACATTGAGCTATCGAAATGGGAAACTCAAGCATTGGTTTATCAATGAACTAAGCCTTAATTTTGGGGTCACAAGGCTCACAATCAGCACAATATGGAAGGTTGTACAAGAACAAATTAAGGAGGAAAAAGTGATAAATGTGGCCAGAAAATACAAGGGAAGCAAGGCAACAAACTTCATTGATGTCGAGAAGGTAAAGTCTATTAAACTCGAAGATAGAATGTCTCTAAAAGATTTAGCTACTGGTTTGGGCTTACCTATCACAACCGTTTGGAGATTAGATCAAAAAGGTGAAATGAAAAGTCATACTAGCGACATTAAACCATCATTAACTGCACAAAACAAAATAGCTAGGCTTCATTGGGTCTTAAGTAAAATAAGTGCAAGTGCATTAGGTGGAAATTTAGTTTTCGAAGCCATGTATGATGTTGTTCAGATAGATGAAAAGCATTTCTACTTGACTAAAGTCACCACAAGGTACTACTTGCTGCCACATGAAGAAAAACCACATAGAACATGTCATTCAAAGAGGTTTATAACTAAAGTTATGTTTATGGCGGCTGTTGCACGACCTAGATATGATGATGATGGTCTTGTTTTGTTTGATGGTAAAATTGGTATTTTTCCATTCATTTATGAAGTCGAAGCAATGAGGTCAAGCAAAAATAAAGAAAAGGGTACTTTGGAGGTAAAACCTATTGAAAGCATAACCAAAGAGGTAGTCAAACAATGCCTACTTGAGAAGGTTATCCCCGCAATCAAAGCTAAGTGGTCTCTACATGCAAGTGGGAAGATATGGATACAACAAGATAATGCCAAACCCCATATTTCACCAAAAGACTTAGATTTTCTAGCAGTTGCCAAGTCGGATGGGTTTGATATGGAACTAATATGTCAACCCCCAAATAGTCCAGATTTAAACATTTTAGATTTAGGCTTTTTTAGGTCCATTCAAACACTTCAACTCAACATAAGAAGTCCTCTAAGTGTATTCTTCAACTTGTGGATACGGTTGGTAAAGCTTATGATGAAATTGATAATGAGAAGTTGAAATTTGTTTGGGTTTCCCTACATGCATGTATGAATGAAATATTAAGGGTTGAAGGTGGTAATTCATACCCGATCCCACATGTTGGAAAGAAAAGGTTAGACATAAATGGGTTGCTTGAAAATAAGGTAAAACCCAATATGGTATGCTTAGAAAATTCACTACATGCATTGGAGAACATAAACAATGACACCCATGAACCAAGAGAAGCACAATCAGAAGCAACACAAGTAGAATCAGCAACAATTCCAACCAGCAGCAGTAGAAGAAGAAAAATGGGTTGAAAAAGACATTTTTTTGCAAAGAAGCATATAAAAAGAAACAATCAACACTAAAGACTGTATTTTTTGTAAGTAACCACCAATTAGAAGCATTTTGTATGTAAGTATGCATGAAGGAAGTTTTTGTACGTACTCAACTATTGAATGGAATGTATGATATGTTGGTTGGTCACAATTATAAAAATTGAAGGCAGAAACAGTAAGTAGAACTGTAGAAGGCAGAAAAAACAGCAAGCATAATTGGGCAGAAACAGTAACAAGAAGGCAGAAAAGCGACAATCAAAATTGGGCAGAAACATTAACAAGAAGGCAGAAAAAACAAACAGCAAGAGAAGGCACAAACAGAAACAATAGTGAGCAGAAAAACAGCAAGCACAATAACAATCAACAGCTAGGCAGCCAGACAGAAACAAGCTCAATAAATAATTGAACATAAAGAAGTGACTGACTGCTGGCTGAATGACTGGTGGTAAGAAATGGCTGAATGACTGAACTGGTAAGATTAAATAAGACTAAATACGACTAAATATGAAGAAGTTGGAAGAAAAAAGCAAACAAACAGCAACATGAAAGCATAAAATTAGCAACATAACAATCTGAACTGCAAGTAATATTGAAAATGATCGGGGGTACAGTAACAGACTCAAGAAAAATGTATCTTCTTTTTAGAGGCATTGTCCAGTTTGCTTATCAATGTATTTTGTTTATTGTCCAGTTTAGGTCCTCATTGCAGTCTGTTTGATGATTCTTTCAAAATATGTCGACTCCTGACCCGGTGGCCGGTGCAATGCATTATGAATGAGCAATTAGGATTTCATTTTGTGCTTTTCATTCAGCGAAGTTACCGCAGACCTAGAAATCGAACAATCATACATGAACCCGATTTCTGATTAAAACTTCTCTGCTCCTAGCCCTATTGGATGAGTTTTGTATGATTTCTTGCTTATCGACTTTATGGTACGCGATTGTTGATTAAGTAACTGATTACTTGGCATTTTAATTGATCATTATAATTGGGGATGAATGTGTTATTAAAAGAATTATAGATGAACTAAAAGAATGAACAATTTGGGTGTGAATTATCGACCCATTTTAATTGTGAAATTGTTTGAATAGTTTGGAGAGTACTCTAATAATTAATAAAGGGTAGTTTGGGTATGTTATATAAGTTTGAGTCGTAATATCTTAATCGGATTGGGTTTTTAAAGTTTTGTCACCGTAATTTAATTTTGGTGGTAATTTTTAAGATTAGGTGGAATTTAAGGGGTTTATTGCTAAAGATTGACATATAAGGCGGTTATTTGTAAAAAAAACGTACATATAAGGAGGTTATTTACAAAAAACTCTAAGAAAAATTGAAATCATACATATTGGAAGTAATTTTGAATTGTTGAATTGAAAAATACTATTATAGACAAACATAATTGAACAAAGAATGTTTGCTACATATGATAACACCGTATTTTACCGACTTTAACCCATATTTATCTCTTATTTGAGCGAAAAAATAACCCGAGTTAGCTTTATTTACTCATTTTAGTGTCAAATAATATATTAGTCGATTAATGTTAAATAATGTTATTTCATGTTACTTTTTAGTATTTTAGTACTGTTTTCATATTTTTATTTTATAGGTCAAGTTCGAGTATAAAAACCGGTTCAAAACGGATGAGAAAAAAAGACGGAAAGAGACTTGGGCCAACCTGAGCTAGCCACGTGGAATTGTTTTCACTTTGAGGAGTCACGTGAAAGCAAAGGAAAAAGGCAAGCAAGAAGGCTGCTCTTGATTTTTCTGATTTTTGCTTCTGGGCAGAGAGTTTTCGGGGGGCAGAACATTTTCGAAGGCAGTAGAAAAATGGAGTATGTGTAGTTAGCTTAGATCTAGTTTTTCAAACAATCAAAACTCTTCTTTTCTTTACATTTCTTAGTTTAATTTTGTTAGTTATTATGGTTTACAAGATTTGTATGAAGATTCATTGTCTTATTTCTCCTTAATTCAAGTGAGTTGGGTAACTAATCTTCTTTCCCTTTTCATTTATTTTAAGTTTTATTCTACTTCATTTATGCACTTATTTAATTAAAGTTTCAATCTTTTTTACTCTTGTCATGTTTTATATTATTGTTATTGTTATTTGTCTAGTGTGATTTAGTTTACTTTAAAGTTTCAATCTTTATTGTTTTTACCATGTTTAATATTGTTATTAGAGTAATATTTAGTATGTTTAATGTTAACTTTTGTATGATTAGTGAGTAGTTTTCTCACTAGGGTGCGATTAGAGCCCGACATGTGTAAGTTATCGACTTAATTCCACCAACTTGTTGTCGAGGGAGAGTTTAATTGGGTTAATTAAGGGATTTGACTTGTTTATGGTTTATTTGGGATTGTTGTTGACTTTTGACCCTTGACCGTCGACGAGAGTTGGCTAGGGTGGGAGTTGGCTCACCCACTTGGACTACTTTGTTATCTTGAGTTGAACCCGGGAGGGAGAACTTGAGAGGGGTGCCCTTAGTTTTCGGTTTGAAATCGACCCTTGAGAGAGGGAGTGGGATGACCGGGGTATAGCGTGGACTTAGAACCTTAATCTTGGGGAAAGGGGAGTCAAAATAGGCATATTTTGGTAAGCTTTGACCCTTGACTTAAGGAGTTTGATGCATGAGCCCGAGAGGGAGTTGTGTCGGCATAGCTAGTGTCTCATAGTGAGCCCGGGAGGGAGTCTATGAGCGAATTAGAGGCGTCTCACCATTAACCTTTCCCCTTGCCAACTTGTTACAAGAGTTAAGTGGTAATTTACAAGTGTTGGAAGTCGAAATCGCGCCCTAGGCCTTTCTTTATTGCCTTTATCTTTTTTTTCTATTATTTGTTTGCTTCTTTAGTTTAGTAGTCATAGTTAATTTATGTTTACATGTTTAGTTTGTTTTCTATCTCATTATTGATTCGCGTAGCTAACTATAATCTAAGACAAGACTAGTACTCAAACTTAACCTCCCTGTGGATCGACCTCGACTACCTTACTACATTAGTTTAGTAGTTGAGTTTTATAAATGTTTGTTTGATCGGGGGAGGGCGACAAACCCCGCTATCAACATACATACGTATGATATTCGCTCAATATGTTGAGATAATTATAATTATGAAGAAGAAGAAAGAATGGAACGTTGTACGTATGAATAGAAAAACAAGGAAAAAAAAACTTAAAGAAAAGTAAAAAAAATTGGTGTACGTACGAAGAAGTAAGAAGAAAGAAAATTAGTTGAAATAATTACCGCTCAATAGGTTGAGTTTCGTGCTGATAACGTGTTATAGAATAATGAGAGAGTGTGAAGTTCTGAATGAATGAGTAACAATGTTACATAGCCTCTATGTTTATATACAAATTCTCATTTGTGACGGCGGTATCCGTCACAAGTGACGGATGCCGTTTTCTCTCACAAAATACCCATAAGAGGTGAGTGAGAAAGCACATGAAGGGTGCCCCACCTTGTCCCCTCTCCCCTTTTGTGAGAGGTCACAAGCTTGTGACGAAATTATTCTGTCACAAGCAAGACTTGCTGATATTTATAAGGCTTAGATACAAAGGCATCTTACTTAAATAAGGTAAGAAATCAATTGACATAATATATTTATTATTATTTCTATATTTATAACACCAATAAGTTTTATTCCGGTGAAAGACATTGATTTGTATAAAAACATGTTTTAAAAGAGAGTTATTTGAATAAAAAATTTAGGGCACACATCAATAGTCTAAATACGGAAACATTCACACTATATTTTTATTATTTATGGTAAAAATGAGTTTCTACTTAAGAATCAGATGAGAATTTGTTGTAAATTTTTCAGCATTTAGATTATTAATATGAGCTCTAAGGGAAGACGTTAGAAAACCGTTTATAATTTACTCTAACTAATAGCGTAAGGGCATGTATACTAAGCAAAAATGGAGAGCACCTATTGTGCTCTCCATTTACACCCTCCCTCATTGGAGAGCAACACCCAAATTTCTTTCTACAATAACAAATTTCTTTTGTATGCTCTCCAAATCAAATATTAAACCCACCTCTTTTATACTTCTATTAAAAAAATGCAAAATAAATTTTCTTCTCTCACAAATTTTACTTGTAAGGACCCACTTTAAATGTAGAGCTAGCTCTCCAAGTGTTATCCCCCAAGAGCACCAAGAGAGCTCCTCTCCATTTACTTTCATGGAGAACACCTTCTTTTTGCTTGGAGAGCTCTTATTGTAGGAGAAAAACACGCTATTTGTGCTCTCCAATTGTTGGGACCATTTGGAGAGCACATGAGGAGACTATCGTGTAGAATCAATAAATAACTTATTTTGTTCAATAGTTCTTTTAGAGATATATTTAAATAAACTAACTTGTGGTTTTATAGCATATAGTAGTGAGTTTAGATACCATTTTCTTACATGCGTTTCAAATTCCTTTAATTTTCGGTATTAGGTTGGATTGGAGTTTACATTGTGCATGACTAAATGATGCTTATACTCGATAACATATTAACATCGTACAATTGTGAATATCGTCCTTCAGCATATATAAATATATACAAAGTCCTAGGCATTGACTTTTTAAATATATGGATTTCTGAAAGATTTTGCGATAAAAAATTTAAATAGTTTATGTATCGTAATAGTTTGAAGCTTCAAATTCAAATAACACCAAGGAGAGAACATTTTGTTAAGGTTTGGAAATGATATTCTGTCTTCTCATTATTGGCCAAGGCATTACACTTATAGTCCAGGTAACAATACGCAATACGGGCTTACATATACATGGGCCGATATTACACATATTATAATATGATATCCTAATACCCCTCTCAAGCTGGAGTATGAAGGTCGAGAATTCCCAACTTGCACAGAAGGTACTGAAATTGCACAACACCTAAAGTCTTGGTAAAAATATCTGCAAGTTGTTCCGTAGTAGGTACATACACGAGAGAAACGAACCCCACAACAAGAGCATGTCGAATGAAACGACAATCAATCTCAATATGTTTCGTTCGCTCGTGAAAGACCGGATTATGAGTGAGATCCAACGCGGACTGACTGTAACACCCCGATTTATTAAGGAGCTTTTAGCAAGACATCCTCATTAAATTGAGCTGCTACCATCTCGGAATATCCGAGGTAGTGAGTAACAAAGTAAATCAACCCAAAGTACTTTATATAAAAGTTGATAAAATTTAAACTTTGATGTTACAAATACTACACAGCGAATTAAAGTATTACTGATAACTACAAAGTATGTGGTCTACATCTAAGTCGGTCCATCCAAGTGCTCACGCCATCCCATGCTCCCACAGCACTATCTCTCCTGTCAAAGCTGCTCTCCATCACGGATCATCACAGGTGTCACACGAATACACATGGTCAACCACGAGGTTGAGTAGAAAGATAAATAAGACATAAACAACAGTAAAAAAAAAGCATTCTCCACCATCTCCATATCACAAGCCCCAATCATCCACTTCACCTCCATCACACCCCTCCTTCCATCACACCACACTTCCATCACACCACACCTCCCATGGCCATATCACAAGTCCCTTATCAAAAAACCCATATCACAAGACCCATTTCACATCTCCGTTCTCCACAATAAGCAGTAATAAGCAATCAATCACAATATATCACAATTAATTATATCAATCAGATACTGAGTGTCCTCATGTCAGATCACAATCACAGTCATAGATTTTCCCCTATCTCAAATTGCAGAATGACAACCGAACAGCTGCTAGGAATATTCCACGCGGAAAACCGTCACCTAAACATATATTATATAACAGTTATTAACCCCTGTCCTAGCATAGTAAGGGTTCCAAACACAGTAACTTTCTAAAAGTGGAAAGTTTCCTATAATAGAAACTTTCTCGAAATAGCAACCTCGTCCCAAAAAGACAATACCACCAATTATTAATCATGTTCTCATCTATCAAACTTAACCACACATAAATAATTGTCACAATACAATATCAAAAATAGCACATAAACAAAATACGTTGTTTATTCAAAACATTAATAACGAGTTACCATCTACTAACAACAATTATTATTAATTTGAATAAAATAATTATTAACAGCATAATAATACTAATAATAATATTCCATACTTCGATAATTAATTTCACGAACAGCCACGACTCATAACGATAATAACAGTACCACTAACATTACTATATTAAAATAATAACAAAACAATAAGGATAATTATTATCACATACTAAATAATAATAAGTATAATATACTAGTAATAATACTAGATACACAACAACCATAATAATTTAATAATAATTATAATAATAATAATACTATTATTATTATGAAAACCACGTAAAAAAAACTAAACACCAACCCCTTATACCGAGACCCGACTCCAACCCTTACAACCACCGTGTCACCCCCCACAGCCACCAACAACCACCTACCACCGTACCCAACACCTCCCTGGACACCCTGACCACCGTCAGTGGGGTCGATCGTCAACGGCGAGGTGAACCAACCCCCCTTAAACCCGGTCTGGTCCTTCACCCCGCCATCCAACCAGCCTTCTCAAACAGGCTGCCGACGCCTCTACAACCCAAACCATCACCCGTGACCACTGCTCCGACCACCCCCTGACACCAGGCTGCTGACTCACGGTGGTATCATCGTACTGACCTCCCCCGAGTCACCGATGATACCACCCCAAAACACCCCCCCTGAACCTGCTAAAACCAAAACCGTGACCAACAGGAGAAACAAACGCCTCCATAAAGTCTGCCACCGTCGTTGATAACCACCACAACGACCACCACTCAACCCCTTGACAACCCCCAGACTTACTACTCCCTTTTCCTTACACACGTGTAACATCCCGCATATTGGTAAAGTATATTTTAAAGGTTTTAATTATTTTTACGGGATAAAATAATATTTTAATATTTGATGTTATTTCATTTAAAATAAATAGTAGGATCCGTCTTAAGAACCTTAAGTCCTTAAGACGAATACAACTTGGCAACTTAATTTCACATCTTAAAACCCGTTCAAAATATCCAAACCCGTTTTCTTTAAACGGAAAGGACAACTTATAAACCCCTTAAAACCCATTTGGTCGACATCTTCTTCATCCTCATAACAAACATACTGACATTTCATTTTCTCAACATCCTCCATATTTATTCATCTTCTTTTCCTCTTTTCTTCATCATCCGTTCACCGAATCGAGGTAATAAGTACATTTTCGGAATTCTCATCGAATTTGCAAGCCATCCGTCACTTCCGTTTTTCATTTCGTCCCACTTCAAAAATGGTCCGTTTTGGAGTAATCCGTGTATAGCCTATTTTAATCGTTTTTCGTGTTGTAGGAGGAGGCTTAGAAGATCACAAGGAGGTTAGTGTCGGGATTGAAGAGAAGATTGGAGCTTAAACGCTTAAAAGGTGACTATTATGAGTAACTCGGCCTTTTTGTCTAAATTAGCACATTATGTGATTTTGATGTGTTTTGATGAAAGCTAGTATGATTATTGTGTTCTTAATGTTCTTATTATGTTATACAAACTGATTTTGTGAAGATTTAATGATGAATTTGATGAGGAAATGAGATTTAGGAGTACGTACACATGTTAAGACCGGTTTAATTTTTGATTTGGTTGTTAAGTCACGGAATGGTTGATTGTATACATGTTCTTATGTGGGTTTGATGTGGTAAACATGCTGGAAATGTCGAATTAATGCTTAGAAACATGTATAGGAAGGATTGGAGAGGATTTGGGAATGATTTTGTATGTCGAAAATGGCGAAAATGCGAACTGAGGCACTGAGCCGGTCGGCCGACCGGCGGCCGACCAGCCGGCTCATAGTCCCCTTGTAATGTGTTGTTGGTTTCGAAGAATTTTGGGAATGGGTCCCCAGCCGGTGGTCCGGCAGCCGGCCGGCCGGCTGGGAGCCCTTATTGAAGTTATTGTGTTTTTGCGAAGAGGGAAGAAGGGTTCCCCAGCCGGTGGACCGGCGGCCGGCCGGCCGGCTGGGAGACCTTTCGTGTTGTTTTTGCATGTTGTCGGCTAGAGAGTAAAGGACTCTCAGCCGGTTGACCGGCCGCCTGTGGCCAACCGGCTGAGAGCCCCTGTTCGTGTTATTTGTTTCATAACTTTGGATTTTTAAGTCGGATTGCATTGATTCTTTTTCCGTATGCTTTGTATGCATGTTTGGAGTCGTCCCCGGAGTTCGGGCGGCACTATATTGGGTTTGGGAATGGAGTGAGGATAGAGACCCCCCGGTCGGGCAACCGAAAGGGAAACCGACTCTCCCTCGTCTTAGTTCCCGGGGTCAATTAAGTGTCGATTGAATATATTTCAAGGAATTGATTGTGGTTTAATGAGTAGCCTCCTTTGGAGATTTGGTTGTGGAACCACTTCGTGGTTGGTTCATTGTGTTGTTCCGGACGAACCCCTCCGTGGGTGGTTCTGTCTTCTTCGTGCGAACCCCTCCGTGGGTGGTTCTGTTTTCTCCGTGCGAACCCCTCCGTGGGTGGTTCTGCTTTCTCCGTGTCGAACCCCTCCGTGGGTGGTTCTGTTTCCTTCGTGCGAACCCCTCCGTGGGTGGTTCTGCCTTCCTGACGAACCCCTCCGTGGGTGGTTCCGCCTTTCTCCGTGTTGAACCCCTCAGTGGGTGGTTCATTGTTCTGTGGTCGAACCCCTCCGTGGGTGGTTCGCTTGTGTGTATTGATTGGTATATACTTGCCTGAGTAGGGGTACGGTGTTATATACTTGCTGAATGTTTGGTATTTAGGTTATGTCTTAAGTTGACCGCTGAACCTTATACTTGCTGAGTTTATCTGCTTGCCTAGAGTTGGTACAGTGTCAGATATGTATGTTGATATGGTCGAGTATATTACTGTGTTTATAGTATTGTTCATCGAAGGCATTGGATGACTCTTGAATTGGTTTCGTAAATGGTTTGGATTGAAAGACCCCCCGGCCGGGCAACCGGAAGGGAAACCGGCTCTCCTTCCAAATAGTTTCTGAAGTTGGTTGAGAGCCTTTGCATAGTATTTGCATGATGCTAGGAGTTTGAGATGTTGATACATATACTTCACATGATTGTTTATGTTGGAGTATCATGCTTGTTTATATGTTCGGTGTTGTATGACATTAGGTGGCTATGAGAGCTCTAGTCACTCCCCACTGACTGTGGCGCACATGTTGTGTGTGTGTAGGTACATGAGGCTGTTTGCAGGGGGTTACGTTGAGGCTAGCGAGCGATGATCCTTCATCGACGATTTTACCCATTCGTTAGCTAGACCTTAGTTTTATGATTTCAGTATTTTGTTGCCTGTAGGGATATGCTATCCCGGGCTGCTTTTGTATAGTACTTATATACTTAATTATGTTTTATCTTTCGCATGTTTAGATTTCTAAAGCACCTCGCATGTTTAGTTTGTTAAAAAGTTTTAATTCCGCTGTATTTTTAGTACTTTGTGTGTTTTAAATTTCCGCTTTCGCGAGGGGTTTTCAGTTGGTATGAGAGCATTATTGCTCCCGACGCACTCATGTAATCCCCAACCTTAACTTGACCATATAAACAAATAATGAATGAGATATTTGGATAGACTTAAGGTCAAGTGGTAGACTGTTTGTGGTTGCTAATTGTTAGGTTAACACTGTTTTCTCTTTTGAAGGATGGTGAGACCCTCAGCCGCAGAGAATACTATAATGCAATCACTTAAGCAAATCCTTGAGAACCAAAGGGTTCAGGCTGAAGCTGTTCCTCCTCCCCCGCCTGGCAATGAGGCTCACAGACCTGATGGCTTTTCCTGGATCGCCTCCCAGATGTCCAGGAGTCACGCTAAGACTTATGGTGGCGAAGTTGACCCAGTTGCTCTGTCAGAGTGGTTTCGTGACATGGAGAAGAGCTTTTCGATGTATTCGGCCGTCAGAGAGGATAGGGTGCGACTTGCCTCCCACTTTTTGACACTTGAAGCAGACCGTTGGTGGCTTCTTACTGGCCCTAGTTTCCTCGGTGATCCGTTGTTTGATTGGGACGCGTTCAAAGACAAGATTGAGACCCGCTTATACCCTAAGGAGCTGCGTTCGCAAGGATTGAAGGAATTCATGGATCTCAAGCAAGGAGACATGACAGTACAGGAGTTCACGGACAAGTATAATCAGTTGGCTCACTTTGCTTCTCGGTTCGTAAGGGACGAATCCGAGAGAGTTTACTTCTACAAAGGGAAGTTAAGCGCCCGCATCGAGAGTATGATTCGCAGAGATTCCACTTCTTTCGTAGAGGTGTACGATGATGCTATTTGGGCTGAGAACTCGATTAAGGCTATAGATGAGGAGATCCAAGCCCTCTCCCTACCTAGTTCTTCACCAGCTTGCCCTCAAGGCAAGAGACCCTTTACTTCTTCACCATCTCCTCCCCGTGCTAACAAGGTGCAGTTGGTGCACTCTGGTGGACTTTCTACCCTAGCTGCTGCTTCCAGAGGCAAAGGACCCCAGAATATTGGACGTCGTCGAGATCACCAATCGGGTACACGTCGCTTGGGAAGACCGCGATTGTGCTATCACTGTAGGAAGCCCGGACAGCTATCCGCTGAGTGCCCCGAGAAGAACGCTACTGACAACGCTACTGCCGCTGTCCAGAGACCAAAGACCAAGAGTACTGTGTTCGTGATGAGCCGTGCCGCAGCAGAGATTCGCCCTCAGTTGATCACTGGTACGTCTTCACCATTGACTTCTTCCTTATATATTCTTCTAAGACCCTGAGGTCTTATCCTTGTTCTCATGTATACATCTGTTCTTGAATTCTCTTCCATCTTACCTTGGAAACTACTTGCATGGCTTCCTAGCTCAACCCCATTGCTGGAACTTATCCTTCCTTGGCTCGAGTGAGTAACTTACTTTTATGGATTTAGGGGAATCCTTTAGGTTAACCGCAATTCGTGTTTTGGGACATATCGTTGTTAAGGAGAACCTATGAGATATTGTGAGACGTGATTTGGTGATCCTAGTGTCCATATGTTACTGATTGAGAGAGTGGAAGTGGTTGAGGAAATGCTTAATTGGGTAGAATTTTATACATGTCTATCGGTGGAACTTAGTTGTGGTCACACTATTGGAATGTGAGTATTGGTAGATTTGGAAGTACCATTTGGGAATTTAAAGGGAATACTTGGAGTCTTGGGTGAATTTAGAGGAACATGCTTTAGATGGTGTTGATGCCAAATACTTGAATAAAGTGAGTTAGAGACGCTTAATCTTGAGGAAGTACTGGATGTAGAGGGACCCATATAATTGAGAGACGAGAACTATTGGTGGCAGGGTGAGAGTGAGGAGATGTTTACAGTTTGACTTGTGGAGTTGACTGGATACTCGAACCCGAATTATTTAGTGAATCTCAGCATTTGCCTAGAGAAGTACTTGATGAACTGGATGATGTCCCATTGATAGGTGGACAATTTGGAATAACTTGTTAGGAAGTGGAAACTAGTTGACTTAATAGTAATTGGGAAGTAAGATACAGCTGTCATTGAGGAATCTTAGAAATTTAATACCCAAGCCTTGGGAATGATTTGAATTGGGATAATGGTAACTTACTTATTTTGAGGAATCATTGTATTGTATGACACCGTGAGTGTATCATATCAAAGGACTTGCCTGTCAATGCTACTTGAGGTTTGGGAATTGTGACTTTTGTAGAGCCCTATTGTGAATGTCCATGTTATAGTGATGAGTCTGAACTTGAGGATGTCAGCTTATCCCTAGAAATCGAATTTAGAGGCTCAAAACCGCAGTCAGAGTGCTTGAATTGAGAAGAGGGAGATGAGAACCTGGTGAGAATTTCGAGAAAACCGAGCCTATTGAATCATTTGTTCTAAATCATAATCTCTCTCGTGCACCGATTCTCTTTTGTGCACCTGTGAATTCGCTAAGCTATCCTCCTCTCGGTCAATTGCAACTTGTTGAGTTTCACAACCTTGCTCTTTCTGTAGGTTTTTGATATAAAAACTCGTTTTCAAAAGTATTTTGGTTTAAGGAAATGAGTAATCTTTCAACTTTGATAGGTTTCAGTGATAATTTTTCAAGAAAACCTGGTTTTAAAGAGTTACTTGACTTACAATTTGATTAATCTCAGCGTCGATTTGTCATTGGAACTCGTTATTGGAGACGTCTGATAACCTGAACTATGCTTATCGACACCAGATCGATCTAAATTTTAAAATTTAATTTTAATTTTAATTTTTCTGATTTTTGGGACTTGTCTCAGATTTGGAATGTCGGGCTCTTGAATGTACAACGAGAACCCCAACGTCCATTACGAAGACTAGTGCCTTAGAAAGTTGTTTTCGTAATTTGTGAAAGAAACCTAAGTTTTGTATAACGGTTTAAGTGAAAAATTTGGTTTGTTAACCTTGTCCTTGTTACCGTCTTCAAGTTTCAAGGACGAAACTTTTTGAAAGATGGGGTGATTGTAACATCCCGCATTTTCGTAAAGTATATTTTAAAGGTTTTAATTATTTTTACGGGATAAAATAATATTTTAATATTTGATGTTATTTCATTTAAAATAAATAGTAAGATCCGTCTTAAGAACCTTAAGTCCTTAAGACGAATACAACTTGGCAACTTAAGTTCACATCTTAAAACCCGTTCAAAATATCCAAACCCGTTTTCTTTAAACGGAAAGGACAACTTATAAACCCCTTAAAACCCATTTGGTCGACATCTTCTTCATCCTCATAACAAACATACTGACATTTCATTTTCTCAACATCCTCCATATTTATTCATCTTCTTTTCCTCTTTTCTTCATCATCCGTTCACCGAATCGAGGTAATAAGTACATTTTCGGAATTCTCATCGAATTTGCAAGCCATCCGTCACTTCCGTTTTTCATTTCGTCCCACTTCAAAAATGGTCCGTTTTGGAGTAATCCGTGTATAGCCTATTTTAATCGTTTTTCGTGTTGTAGGAGGAGGCTTAGAAGATCACAAGGAGGTTAGTGTCGGGATTGAAGAGAAGATTGAAGCTTAAACGCTTAAAAGGTGACTATTATGAGTAACTCGGCCTTTTTGTCTAAATTAGCACATTATGTGATTTTGATGTGTTTTGATGAAAGCTAGTATGATTATTGTGTTCTTAATGTTCTTATTATGTTATACAAACTGATTTTGTGAAGATTTAATGATGAATTTGATGAGGAAATGAGATTTAGGAGTACGTACACATGTTAAGACCGGTTTAATTTTTGATTTGGTTGTTAAGTCACGGAATGGTTGATTGTATACATGTTCTTATGTGGGTTTGATGTGGTAAACATGCTGGAAATGTCGAATTAATGCTTAGAAACATGTATAGGAAGGATTGGAGAGGATTTGGGAATGATTTTGTATGTCGAAAATGGCGAAAATGCGAACTGAGGCACTGAGCCGGTCGGCCGACCGGCGGCCGACCAGCCGGCTCATAGTCCCCTTGTAATGTGTTGTTGGTTTCGAAGAATTTTGGGAATGGGTCCCCAGCCGGTGGTCCGGCAGCCGGCCGGCCGGCTGGGAGCCCTTATTGAAGTTATTGTGTTTTTGCGAAGAGGGAAGAAGGGTTCCCCAGCCGGTGGACCGGCGGCCGGCCGGCCGGCTGGGAGACCTTTCGTGTTGTTTTTGCATGTTGTCGGCTAGAGAGTAAAGGACTCTCAGCCGGTTGACCGGCCGCCTGTGGCCAACCGGCTGAGAGCCCCTGTTCGTGTTATTTGTTTCATAACTTTGGATTTTTAAGTCGGATTGCATTGATTCTTTTTCCGTATGCTTTGTATGCATGTTTGGAGTCGTCCCCGGAGTTCGGGCGGCACTATATTGGGTTCGGGAATGGAGTGAGGATAGAGACCCCCCGGTCGGGCAACCGAAAGGGAAACCGACTCTCCCTCGTCTTAGTTCCCGGGGTCAATTAAGTGTCGATTGAATATATTTCAAGGAATTGATTGTGGTTTAATGAGTAGCCTCCTTTGGAGATTTGGTTGTGGAACCACTTCGTGGTTGGTTCATTGTGTTATTCCGGACGAACCCCTCCGTGGGTGGTTCTGTCTTCTTCGTGCGAACCCCTCCGTGGGTGGTTCTGTTTTCTCCGTGCGAACCCCTCCGTGGGTGGTTCTGCTTTCTCCGTGTCGAACCCCTCCGTGGGTGGTTCTGTTTCCTTCGTGCGAACCCCTCCGTGGGTGGTTCTGCCTTCCTGACGAACCCCTCCGTGGGTGGTTCCGCCTTTCTCCGTGTTGAACCCCTCCGTGGGTGGTTCATTGTTCTGTGGTCGAACCCCTCCGTGGGTGGTTCGCTTGTGTGTATTGATTGGTATATACTTGCCTGAGTAGGGGTACGGTGTTATATACTTGCTGAATGTTTGGTATTTAGGTTATGTCTTAAGTTGACCGCTGAACCTTATACTTGCTGAGTTTATCTGCTTGCCTAGAGTTGGTACAGTGTCAGATATGTATGTTGATATGGTCGAGTATATTACTGTGTTTATTGTATTTTTCATCCAAGGCATTGCATGACTCTTGAATTGGTTTCGTAAATGGTTTGGATTGAAAGACCCCCCGGCCGGGCAACCGGAAGGGAAACCGACTCTCCTTCCAAATAGTTTCCGAAGTTGGTTGAGAGCCTTTGCATAGTATTTGCATGATGATAGGTGTTTGAGATGTTGATACATATGTTTCACATGATTGTTTATGTCGGAGTATAATACTTGTTTATATGTTCGGTGTTGTATGACATTAGGTGGCTATGAGAGCTCTAGTCACTCCCCACTGACTGTGGCGCACATGTTGTGTGTTTAGGTAGATGAGGCTGTTTGCAGGGGGTTACGTTGAGGCTAGCGAGCGATGATCCTTCATCGACGATTTTACCCATTCGTTAGCTAGACCTTAGTTTTATGATTTCAGTATTTTGTTGCCTGTAGGGATATGCTATCCCGGGCTGCTTTTGTATAGTACTTATATTCATAATTATGTTTTATCTTTCGCATGTTTAGATTTCTAAAGCACCTCGCATGTTTAATTTGTTAAAAAGTTTTAATTCCGCTATATTTTTAGTACTTTGTGTGTCTTAAATTTCCGCTTTCGCGAGGGGTTCTATAGCACGCATCACGAGGCCCGTGTTAGGGTGCTAAAGGTCTCAAGATCGAATCTCCTTGGCAACACAAACCCCTAACTTGTGATCAAATTAGCACGATTCGGTTTAAACCCAAGATAGTGTAACTAAATGTTCGATGCACTTAATTTATTCGAATGCCCACGAATTTATTGAGCGAATAATCCGTCACAAAAGAATATGTCTTGAATAAAGATACGGGTTATTACAGTCTTCCCTCCTTAAGATGAACTTCGTCCCGAAGTTCACTCCCTCATATCGAAACAAGCATACCCACAACCATCACTTAATCACGTTAGAAACATGGAAACATGAAAATGTTACATTTGTCACCACATAATACCAAAACTAATAGAGGTACTTTAAAACATGAAATGTTACATTCTACCCTCGTTAAGAAAACTTTGTCCCCAAAGTTTAACGTACAACTAGGTAAAATGGTAATTCACGAACACAATAAAATGCACAACATAAGCAGTCAAGATTATCGAGTATATGCAACAATCACGACATACCACTTAGCCATGTCATAACAACTAGCCATTACGTAAAACACTAAGATTTTACAATCCTATCCTCCTTAGAAACATGGTTACGTCCCCGTAACCCCATTATAAAATTCTAGCTCATTACTCTAACTCCTAAAAAAAAAACTTACTTCAAATAACCAAGTATCGCATTATCATCGTCGACCCTAAGACCAAAGACAAGGGGTGAGTGAACAGGCGGAATAAAACCGCAAATCAATACTTCCATTTCAAAATCGATTTCAAACCCTGAATATAACTCAATAGCCAATGTCGCACCGGCCCGTAAACACAATGTGGCACAACGGCCTAATTACTCATATCTCAAAACCAGTAACCAATTCTCATCTCAATTTCAATATCACTATTGTCAAACGTTCCATGAAAGAAACTACTCAACACTTAGAGAGTAAAAACTCTAAGCTACTCACCCACGAGTCAAGGTCAAAGAATGCGACAACTCGATAAAACACTGAACTGCAATCTAAATCTCAACACAACATCGTTTATTGTCTTTGTCCTAGTCTCAAGAGCAACTCAGTCTCCTCAAACTCTATCCCAACAGTTTGATTAACATGACAACGTACATATCCCAACAATTACCAGAAGCTTACCCATCTCACAAACAAAGAATTATCTCATCAATAGAAAATTTTAACTATCAAAATAAAAGGACAACTACTAATATTCAACTCAAATCAGTACTCAAAAGAGACTCATATCAATTATCATATAACATATAACCTCGAACAATAATAAAGTATTAGGGTCTGTAGAATCGTGTTACGCACTAAAACAGATTCGGGATGGATAACACTTATATAACCTTGCTATTTATCACAAATTTAATATATTAACAACAATGTAAACAATCAAGAAGCTTATAGTTCATACTTGACAAATTAAATGTTACATGCTCGTAATCATATTATAGAAGCAAATTATATTTAGGAAAAGACATAGCGCAAAATTAATTAACGTAATTAAACATGGAACATTGACATATTTCCCAAGACATACATTACTCATAGACTCACAAGACCGTTTAACATTCCAGATATCAATTAGTTAGCAAAATCACTTAGGTACATTTCCCACCCACTCATATTACATCATTCATCATGAGGCTATTATTATATATGACTTGCACAATAAGGGTTTTATGCAATGATGCAGCTATTAAACATTCAAGCAGGATTTCACCTACACATAGCTACAGGATTGTCATTTTGCAACCAATCACCATAATTATCAAACATCAAGCTTAAACCTGGTTTATCATTTTGAAAATATTTTGAAATGTTTGAAACATTGAAAGGGTTGTTTGTGACAATATAAATACGTGTCAAAGACAATTTCACAAGTTACAGCTTGAAACAAGGCTACACGGAGGTATTATGACTCTTCTTTATTAAGTCATTGTTCTTCTCACTCATGAATTATGAAAATTTTAACGATATAAGTAAACAATCGCAAGGCTAATACTTCCATAAATCGTATGTCAACAATTAATAACTTACATATCGTGATCACATTCTAAATATAACAATATGCAATTCACTGTATGGTATAACAATATACTTGGAAAAGTTATAAAGATTATAATCACAAGAAACTAGACAGTGATAAACCATCAACATCCGAAAGAACATCAACAAAATTCACATTATTCAAATAATCACAATTACGTATAATTATTAGATTACTATATCATGCTGATAACCTGACCAGTTAAATTTCATTCGGCCACTTGGCAAGACTCTTCTCGGATAAACATGCTTTTGACATCACATACGAGTAGCACATAATTATTTTGAGGTTGTAAAATTTGACATATAATTGAAACAATTCTATATTAAACTTGACGAAATAAACAAGGTTACGCTATCATATAGTGAGGGTTCATACTCATACCATACGCCTATTATTCATGTTACTAATGCCATATCAGGATATCACGTGGTCACATCACATAAATCACATTTGATTAAACTTTTATATGAAACATTTATATCTCACAATTTCAACAATTAAACATTACGCAGCAACCTATCAAATCATAATTAGATAACAGCTTAGCTAACGTGCGAGCGATCATAATTTTTAGAAAATATAAAGGACTAGCTAATCATAGGAAAAGAATCGAATGCATATCTCAAGGAAATTATTTAATACTATTTCCATAACTCGATCGGTCTGAACAAAAACTTCACAGCAATCCAACAGAAAATTAGGCAACTTGCAAGAATCACAACTAAATAACGACTCATTAAGATTTTACATGGCCTATCATCTTGAAAACGTAAACGCATATTCTGAACAGTAGAGGTGGAATTATGCATAAACAATAACCAAGTCTTAAATGATTTCTTTTACAAAAAGGTGGGTCAAAACGGAACTGTGCAGTAACAATCTAACCATGGTCAACTAAAAGGTTTATTTCACTCCAAAATACAACTCCTATTATATGAAACCAACGGCATTGTAAAACCAACTCAGGAGGTTGTCATAAATAAAATTCTCATACTCAAATATGGAACACCTTTAAGATGGCATCCTGTCCAAACAAGGTAACATCCAGGAAACTTATTAAAACAATTTGGTTCTTTTACAACTTCACATTGCTACCTCAAAACTCAACCATTCTTCTTCTGAAACACGTTGACATATAATTTGGAGCATAGACATCACTTTGTACAATGTGCCCATTCATTTCTCATTACCACGATACTCGGTATCTGGAACACGGTAAAGATTTTGAAACTGAAAGTATGATCAACTAAATAACTTGATTGTTATACATGTGTATCAAATATATTAGTTTCTACTATCGCACAGTCAGAACTTATCCAAGTACGGAAATACAACTAGGAACTACTATGAGGTCCTTTATTGATTACTAACTTCGATCATAAAGAATTTAAATGCGTATAATAGGCATAAAATTTTAAATACGATATATGCAACACATAACTATAAACATTCATGGCATAGGGCAACATATTCCGCATATCACTAGACATAGGTTACCATAACATATGATAAGATTAACAGAATTACCCATCCTTATAAGGAGTCAACATTAATATCGTATATAATAACGGTAGTCATTTAGATACCAGATAATCATGTGAACATTTCAAAATACAAAAATCATATGAGCACATCACCCTTAACTATTGCCCAACAAATTCACTTCGAACTCTGAAAATTTCAATTCAATCATCCATATCGATCCACATTTCATATCACACATATCCTTCCAACGTACATCATCAATCATAACTCACATATTACTTACCTCAATCTTCTCCTGCAAGATTGTTAGTACAATATAACTAGGTCGGGATATAATTGTTGGGGCTGGTGTCCTTGACAATTAAGTACAATGACTTATTAAATCTCTTTAAGGATCACAAGGGCATACTTCTGTATTATTACCAGTTGATCCACGTTTATCAATAACGGTTGGCTTGCTAGATAAGTTTGACGTTATTGTCATACGGATGGCGGTGATCAACTGGTCCCTATACGTCACACCTATAGGACACGTTTGAGAGATGTGAAGGTATGAAAATACAGTCACATTTATGCCGGATACGACTAAACAGTTAGTCAGAGCTATTGACTATTAAATTAGTCAATAAGATGTTGAGATTATTATTTAATACGGATTAAATAATTTTAGCTAACACGGATTACATGTTTAAATTCGTAAATTAAATATAAGCAGTTATATTTAATTAAATATTAATTTTGCGTATTAATATAAACAGTTATATTAATTTGGGTAATTATACAATATCGTAATTTTATCAGATCATTATTAATACATCGACTGCATTAATATCTGATAACACGTATGCGATTTATAATAAAAATCCCGCAAATAATATTTAGCAAAACAGGTCGAATCATGCAAAGGAATAAGGTAAGAGTGGAGAAAGCCCACTCTTACCCTAATTCGGCCGACCCTCCAATCATATACTACATAAGGAGAGTCTTTCTCCTTTTGTCAGTAACTGTTGAATCATAATTCTCACAATTAGGGTTTTTGAGAGCATTCTTCTCCCAAAAACTCAGATCTCACATCTAAAACCTCAATAGCTCTCCCCATATTGCAAGGCAATTGGAGAGTATTTTCTAGCACACGCGGCATCATCTCAAACAAAGTCTTGGGTGCAAGTTATAGGAGGGAATTTACTTTAATTCCTGTTCTTAGGCCTATTCAAGCAAGGACCCAAGGTTGTACTCTTTTTCATGTTTTTATTTATCTTATGACAATATTCACAACTGTAAATTTCATTATAATCCTGCAAGTTTAGGGCGAATACATGTTATATTCCCCACAAGTGGTATCAGAGCCAGGCCATGAAAATTTTACTTTTGTGTTTTTCATAAAGTTTTAAAAACTGGAAAATTCGTGTGCTGTTGCTGAGTCGGTCGATCGACCCCCTGTCGCGGTCGGTCGACCGCCTCCTGTGTAATTTTCTGTTTCGAAAGTTTTTTTCTTTTGTGAGTAATCGATCTTGTTTTTCGATTCCTGTTTACATATTGTTAATTAATCGATATTCTTGACAATATGTGAACCCTTGTTGATGTTAATTTTGATTTACTTGTTTTAATCAAAGTTTAAAAGGTAAAAACTTGTTTTGATTTCAAAAGGTGCAGCGTTTTGCGTTTTCTTAAATTCGTTTTTACTGCCTGTTGGTCGGTCGACCTAATTGATAGGTCGGTCGACCGATTTTGCTGTTGCAGAAAGTTTCTGTTTCTCGTCTGAAGGTCGGTCGACCACTTGTTTAGGTCGGTCGACCTCCCCCCTGTAACAGACTCGTTTTTTTTTTTTTCAAAAATAACATGTTTTATTCTCACATGGCCTTTAGTAATATACTATATACGGAAATAGTATATTATTAATTTTGTGAAACGGTTCACCCTCGTATGGTACATATTATTTTAAAACGGTTTAGGATAATAGGACTATAAATTTATTAAAATTGGGTGATTAAAACGGTATAATCACACAATTTTAATCCCGTAAGGTGGTTTGGTAAAAATTTATTAATCATAATAACAGTATTATGTCATGTATGAATTTTATTTAGTTGATGCATTTTATTTATCGTCTTGTGAATGCCTTGAATGCTTTCAATAACGTATTTAATTTTTGCAAACGGTTGTAACTTAGTGTGGCCTTAGTAGATTGTGTCACCGTAATGATGGGACACATTCTTGCTTGTAATTATGAGATCTTGTATCTCCGTTTTGGGTTTTTGCCATGTAATTACTTTTGTATTTAAATTAGAATGTAAATAGGATTATATTTGTAATTTAAATTAGTATTTTTGTGAAGACCAAAGACGGAGACAGGATGCTCGCTCCTGCTGCAAGGACCAAGATGGAACATCAAGACAAGCTTCTAGGGTCCAACGGTGGATTCCAAGTTGTTTTATGTTTATTTTGGTAGGATAGGCCACACTAGGACTTTTATTTACGTTTATCGCATTTATCTTATGCTTTCATCGATAATAGCTTGCATCATATTCCGCCTAAAACCAAACCACCTATAACATGCCTAAAAACTGACTCATGTAGAGGTTACGCGTTAGTTTTCTGTGACAATACAGATGTCACATGTCAATTGCAAAGCCATCACTTAATTTAATTCATTCACGCATATGCTAGATTTTAGTTCACTTAATATGAATAAATATAAGTTGAGGGGGTCTTCCTCGTATAACCAAAAATTGAGAATAGTCTTTATAAATCAGCCTCCCATGAATCCCTTCTTCGTCGGTAGGCATAATATGACCCCTTCTACGTCGGGTAAGTGGGAACAGATGATTTATTTTATCTCAACATCATGGTCACTCGATAATATCCAGTGACTGAGATGGACTAATAGATAGGATTTACGGAAATCTATCGACCAAGAGTTCCAACGGTGGAATTAGCCAAACTGTGGGCTTATCAATATACGGAAATTGAGTCTTGGGATCATTTATATAATTCTTGAGGGAGATCAATTATATAAATGCATGAGTCTACGAGTTTAAATTCAATTTAATATAGACTTAAATCACAACAATGAGTTGCTTATATGGTTTTGTTTTATCTTCTTTTCAGTCTAGAACACGTTCAATTAAACTGCTGTATAACTAAATGGCTGGTGAAGACCCAATGCCAAGTGTCAAGCTAGCACGTGAATCCTGGCTAAAAGCCTTCATGGACTCCATGAATCAGTCCACAAGACTGAGGAATGATGTGTCAAACTTCTCTGACTGGGAGGCAGCACTACGGAATGCTGCCATTGCTGACGGAAAGCTCAAGTACTTAACTGAGCCCATTCCGCCACACCCAAGAACTGGAGCTAGAGCTAACGAAGTTCGCGCTCATAGCGACTTCGTCATGGAAGCGGGTGCGATAAAGAACGTACTCATCTATGCAATGGAATCCAATTTGCAAAGACGCTTCATAACCCATGGTGCAAACAAGATTTTCACCACGCTCACTAACGAATTCTCAAAGGCTCCGAGAATCGTTTCTTATGAGCATACATGTCGCTTCTTTGAGGCGAAACTCCAGAAGGGCCAAGCTGTTAGCCCACATATTCTTCACATGATTGAGAATATCGAGAAACTGGAGGCCCTAAACTGCAAGATCAGTGAGAACATAATCGTTGATCGAATGCTTCATTCACTTCATGATGGGTTCGCCCTCTTTAGGGCCAACTATTACATGAATGACATGAAGAAGACTCCTCATGAGCTCAACTCCCTTCTCGTACAGACCGAGAAGGATCTAAAATTAAGTGGGAGCGTGAAGCAAGATGTTCTCATGATTTCCAGTAAGGGTAAGGGTAAGGGTAAAGCTAAAGCTCAGGGCGACCTAACAGTAGGCAAGCCCAAGTTTAAGAAGTCAGGATTTACTAAGAGTGGGCCAGGTGAGTCGAGCAACTCACAAGGCAAAACAAAGAGCAAGGATACAAGCATGGAATGTCACCATTGCCACAAGACTGGGCATTAGAGGCGCTCATGCCCCGTGTATCGTGAGGACATTAAGGCAGGCCGCGTTACTCCTGTTGGTATGTCTTCTTCTTATTTTATTCACATGATTGAGATTAACCATGCAAGTTACGGAACTTGGGTACTAGATACTGGTTGTGGTTCTCATCTATGTAATCATGTGCATGGCCTCCGAAACCAAGAACCCCTAATCAAGGGTGAGGTTGACCTGCGTGTCGGGAATGGAGCACGTGTTGCTGCAATCTCGAGGGGAACATACGTGATCCAGCTTCCAAGTGGATTCGAGTTATCTTTATATAACTGTTATTATGTTCCTTGTTTGTCCAAAAACATTATTTCAGTTTCTGCTACCATCTCGGAATATCCGAGGTAGTGAGTAACAAAGTAAATCAACCCAAAGTACTTTATATAAAAGTTGATAAAATTTAAACTTTGATGTTACAAATACTACACAGCGAATTAAAGTACAACTGATAACTACAAAGTATGTGCTCTACATCTAAGTCGGTCCATCCAAGTGCTCACGTCATCCCATGCTCCCACAGCACCATCTCTCCTGTGAAAACTGCTCCCCATCACGGATCATCACAGGTGTCACACGAATACACAGGGTCAACCACGAGGTTGAGTAGAAAGATAAATAAGACATAAACAACAGTAAAAAAAATGCATCCTCCACCATCTCCATATCACAAGCCCCAATCATCCACTTCACCTCCATCACACCACACTTCCATCACACCACACCTCCCATGGCCATATCACAAGTCCCTTATCACAAGACCCATATCACAAGACCCATTTCACATCTCTGTTCTCCACAATAAGCAGTAATAAGCAATCAATCACAATATATCACAATTAATTATATCAATCAGATACTGAGTGTCCTCATGTCAGATCACAATCACAGTCATAGATATTCCCCTACCTCAAATTGCAGAATGACAACCGAACAGCTGCTAGGAATATTCCACGCGGAAAACCGTCACCTAAACATATATTATATAACAGTTATTAACCCCTGTCCTAGCATAGTAAGGGTTCCAAACACAGTAACTTTCTAAAAGTGGAAAGTTTCCTATAATAGAAACTTTCCCGAAATAGCAACCTCGTCCCAAAAAGACAATACCACCGATTATTAATCATGTTCTCATCTATTAAACTTAACCACACATAAATAATTGTCACAGTACAATATCACAAATAGCACATAAACAAAATACATTGTTTATTCAAAACATTAATAACGAGTTACCATCTACTAACAACAATTATTATTAATTTGAATAAAATAATTATTAACAACATAATAATACTAATAATAATATTCCATACTTCGATAATTAATTTCACGAACAGCCACGACTCATAACGATAATAACAGTACAACTAACATTACTATATTAAAATAATAACAAAACAATAAGGATAATTATTATCACATACTAAATAATAATAAGTGTAATATACTAGTAATAATACTAGATACACAACAACCATAATAATTTAATAATAATAATAATAATAATAATACTATTATTATTATGAAAACCACGTAAAAAAAACTAAACACCAACCCCTTATACCGAGACCCGACTCTAACCCTTACAACCACCGTGTCACCCCCCGCAGCCACCAACAGCCACCTACCACCGTACCCAACACCTCCCTGGACACCCCAACCACCGTCACTGGGGTCGACCGTCAACGGCGAGGTGAACCAACCCCCCTAAACCCGGTCTGGTCCTTCACCCCGCCATCCAACCAGCCTTCTCAAACAGGCTGCCGACGCCTCTACAACCCATACCAGCACCCGTGACCACTGCTCCGACCACCCCCTGACACTAGGCTGCTGACTCACGGTGGTATCATCGTACTGACCTCCCCCGAGTCACCGATGATACCACCCCAAAACACCCCCCTGAACCTGCTAAAACCAAAACCGTGACCAACAGGAGAAACGAACGCCTCCATAAAGTCTGCCACCGTCGTTGATAACCACCACAACGACCACCACTCAACCCCTTGACAACCCCCGGACTTACTACTCTCTTTTCCTTACACACGCGACTCAAACATAAGACAACGAAGGTGTTTGTAAAAACCGTGTATGAGTAGTCTGATTATAAACACAGAGTTACCGTGGTGACAAGCGGTGTACAACACTGCCCACCTTGACTTTAGGTGGTTGACGAGAACGCGACTAAGGCCAGGACACGACTCCCAAAAACATAGATCGTATGCATATGAAGAACAGACCCTAACGATGACATCTTCAGGACTGAATTAGTACATAAACACAGGAGGATAAAGCAAGAAGGAGAAAAACGCATATTAGCATACCTACTTCAGACCCAGATCGACCACCCCTAACCTGCCTTGAGTCCACCGTGATTACCTCATATCCAAGCTTTGGTATGTCGGTAGAGAGTGTATGAGGTGTTTGTATGGAAATTAGGGTAGATAAGTTTAGAATAGGCGTTTAAACATGACGGCTTGAGATGAGGTGTTAATAGGTTTAGCAAATAATAAACGTGTGGGCTGTATTTTAATTGAGCTGCACGCATCACGAGGCCCGTGTTAGGGTGCTAAAGGTTTCAAGATCGAATCTCCTTGGCAACACAAACCCCTAACTTGTGATCAAATTAGCACGATTCGGTTTAAACCCAAGATAGTTGTCGTAACTAAATGTTCGATGCACTTAATTTATTCGAATGCCCACGAATTTATTGAGCGAATAATCCGTCACAAAAGAATATGTCTTGAATAAAGATACGGGTTATTACACTGATTGTCGGAGTGAAGTTGGATAGGAGCAGATGAAATTACACCCAAACAGAACAGAAGACCATGAAGCCAATTAATTTCACAAAGAAGTTGTCATAGACCGATATTCTGCTTAGGCAAAGGAAAGAGAAACGATTTGTTGTTTTTTTAGTTTTCCAAGAAATAGGAGAGTCACCAAGAGAGACGAACCAGCCGGAAACAGAACAACGGGTCGTAGGACAGCCTGGCCAGTCAGAATCACACCATCCCGTAAGCACAAGAGAAGTATCAGAACGTAACAAAATCCCTTGTCCCGGACTCCCTTTAAGATAGAGCACGACTCGTAAAGCCGCGTTCATATGTTCCTGTCGGGGACGACTTAAGAACCGAGATAAAATGTGAACTGCATAAGATAATTCAGGCCGGATAACAGCGAGATAAACAAGGCGACTAACGAGTCGACGATAAACATCTTCCAAGAAGACCAGTTGCCACCCCAAGTTGATTGTTTTGTTCAATGGGCGTGGCAACGGGTTTGGCTCCCAGAAGACCCGTTTCAGAGAGAATATCAAGAGTATACTTACGTTGATTGAGATAAATATCGGCTGTGCTACGAGCTACTTCCAAACCGAGAAAGTATTTAAGTAACCCTGAATCTTTCATGTGAAAACAAGTGCCCATATAAGATTTGAATTTGTCTATCTCGGCCGAGTGATTTCTCGCAATAACGAGGTCATCAACGTAGACAAGAACACATAGACGCACCTCGTTTCGCTGGTAAGAAAATAAGGAGTAGTAGGAATATGATTGAGCAAACTCGTACTCTTTGAGTGCCATGGCAAGCTTGGCAAACCAACACCTTGGTTCTTGTCGAAGACCATACAAAGACTTCTTAAAACGACAAACTTTGCCCTCCTTTCCGCGACTAAAACCAAGAGGTAACTTCATATACACTTCCTCATGCAAGTCACCATGAAGGAATGCATTATGAACATCCATTTGATACAATTCCCATTTGTTTACTACAGCTATGGCTAGAAAGGTACGAATTGTCACCATCTTAACAACGGGTGCAAAGGTTTCACCATAATCTAAACCTTCCGCTTGGTGATTACCAAAAACAACAAGTTGCGCTTTAAGATGTTCGAGAGAACCATCAGATTTGTATTTAGTTCGATAGACCCAGCGGCAACCAAGTGCATTTTTATTAGTGGGAAGCTCAATAAGTTCCCAAGTGTTATTCCGTTCAAATGCTTCGACCTCGGCTGCCATATCATCACACCAACCACAATGCCTAATGACTTCTTTAAATGACGGAGGCTCATCACTGTTTGTCACTGCTGCAATAAAACGGCGATGTTGTTTCGAAAAATAATGACGATCAATGTAATTGTCTAAGGAATACCTGAGGGTGACGATGGCGGACTAGGTAAGCTTGCATTGGAGGATGAGGTGCGTGTGTGTGTGGTATCAAGAACGTAACCACGGAGGCGAGTATTAGCAAATCTTTGTCGCTTTCCTTTACCCATAACAGCCTCCGTAGTAACAACCTCCTCTGCCTCAGTAGTAACAGCCTCCCCCGCAGAAGCAGTACCAGCCCCCTCGTGACAGTAGTACCAAAACCAGAGGCAGGAACAGGCCCCAAACCCTCTACGCTGGAATGCACAGACCCCCTGACCTCGACATTTTGATGCATATACTGCTCAATAGTCGTCTCAAGAGTACAATTAAAGGGGATGTCAGAGAAAAGTGAAGGCTCAGAAACAGCCACAGACCGAGGGGAAGCAAAGGGGAAGATCATTTCATGAAAAACTACATCGCGAGAAACAAAGTAGGATTCTAGTTCGAGATCAAATAACTTCCACCCATTTTTGTTGTGAGGATAGCCAACAAAGATACATTGACGACTGCGTTTTTCAAATTTATCACCCCGAGTAGCCTGATTATGGGCAAAAGCAAGACAACCAAATGCACGTAGATTATCATAGGATGAGGGGACTCCGTATAAGCATACATAAGGGGTTTTGTTGGCAAGCAACGGGGAAGGATTTTGATTGATAAGAAAGGAAGCGGTAAGGATACATTCACCCCAAAAAGATTTGGGTAAGTTAGCCTGAAAAAGAAGAGCGCGAGCAACATTTAGGATGTGACGGTGCTTGCGTTCAACACGCCCATTTTGTTGAGGCGTACCGACGCAAGATTTCTGAAAATGGATACCATTAGCAAAAAAAATAATAACCCGACATACAATTGAACTCATTACCGTTGTCACTTTGCACGACTTTGAGGGTTTTAGAAAATTGGGTGCGAACCACGTGAACGAAATGCATAAACATATCCGTCACTTCTGTTTTATCAATCAACAAGTAAACCCAAATAGCACGAGAAAAATCATCAACGATGGTCAAAAAATATTTTGCACCACATGACGAAGAAATGCGATAGGACCCCACAAGTCACAATGAATTAAGTCGAAAATATCCAAAGCACGATGTTCATTCGGGCTAAAACTATGACGAGGTTGCTTAGCCAAATGACAAACATCACAAACCAAATGTTTATTAAAAGAAAAACTACTAGCAAAAGGCATAGTCTTGACCACTTTAGCGGAAGAGTGACCCAAACGACGATGCCATAGGTCCCCGGAGCCGAGATCAGTGACTTGGTGAATACTGAATGGCCGAGCACACACACACAACTAGTAGAGCCCATCCCGCATCTCACATAGTCCAATCGTTGTCCTCGAAATACGGTCCTGTATCAGACAAGAGGTGTTAGCAAACTCGAAAATAAGATTCCGATTTGACGCTAATTGCGAGACAGACAATAAATTGCAATTGAGGGCTGGAACATAAAGAACGTGACAAAGAGTAAGAGATTCGTTAACATATACGAAACCCATGATCGTAGACTCGACCTGCTACCCGTTAGGGAGACCAACGGGACGAGCTTCGATGGTAGAACAATCGAACAAACAAAAGAAATCGCCTGTAACGTGATTTGAAGCCCCCGTGTCAACAATCCAGAAACGCATACCACTTAAACGGTCTGATGCGATAGTGGAAGTAGAAGCAGCACCGGAGGTAACTGGATTGTCATGGACAGCAGATGCCCCCCTGAGAAGGAAGAACGAGCAGTGGGAGCAGCAGACCCACATGTAGAGCCCTTCGCAACAGACCCCCCCAGACGCACGAGCAGACAAACGAGCACGACGTAGGTCTGTCAGAGAGCGAGGGCGATCCCGCCATTCCGGAAAGCGTTGAGTTTTGATGTAGCAGGAGGACGGCTCATGACCCCGACTATCACAGAAATAGCAGAAAAGAAGACGCCTTTCACCCCGTTCTTTATCGCGCAGACTACGCCAATCCAGAGGAGGAGTGGCAAAGGCCATAACAGTCGTAGGGTCAGCAACAGCGTCAGGGGGTGCGCGAAGTCGCTCTTCTTGGAGAACAACGTGATAGGCACGACTAAGAGAAAGCAAAGGATTGAGTTGAAACTGCTGAGACCGTATGTTCGCATATAGGGTAGTGTCAAGCCCCATGAAAAATTGATGAAGACGCTCATTATCGAGGCGTTTAATAGCCAAGGGTCCAATTTGACATTCGCATTTGCCGCATTTACAGGTAAATGATGGTTCATGAACAATTAGAGAGTCCCAAATTGATTTCAGTTTGCCATAATAAGAGGTAACGTCCATACCTTGCTTTGAGTTGCCGACAATTGTGAAGTTGAGTTTTGAGACCATGAATAACAGTACCGTTAACCACAGAGAATTGAGATTCAAGATCAGCCCAAAGGACCGAAGCATCATCGACATATGAAATGGTGTCGAGAAGGGAAGGGTCGATCGTATTACGTATCCATTGAACAAGAGTGCAGTGCACTACTTCCCAATTTTCGAGGTAGAAAGCATCGGTAGGTTTAACGATTGTGCCGTCGACAAAACTGTATTTGCGGCGAGATTTCAGCGGCATTCGCATAGAGTTCTTCCAATCATCGTAATTGTCACGACGAAGGACGATATTCGAGATTTTTGCTCCGGGTACGTCATGAGATCCAAGATAGTAAGGGGAAGTGGGTTCGATTTTTGTAGGTGGTGGAGGAACCACGTCGTCACCAACCATGGCAGAGGGGGGGGGGGGCGATCTTCGTGGTGGCGTAGTTTGAGTTGGTTTTAGGGTTTCGAGAAAAAGCATGAACCTGATACCATGTTAAGGTTTGGAAAGGATATTCTGTCTTCTCATTATTGGCCAAGGCATTACACTTATAATCTAGGTAACAATACACAATACGGGCTTACATATACATGGGCCGACATTACACATATTATAATATGCTATCCTAGTACATTTGATTATGGATGGAGAAAAATATAGTTGTACTAATTTTATCTGAAATCTTGATTCATGTTTTACGCCAATTATTAATTTCATTTATACCGTCAATAAGCTTTTTTTAGGTAAATTAGTGAACTCTTTGCTCATTGTACTTGATCACTTTAATTTGATAAAAATGTATTTTCACAAAAAGTTAAATTACTTTTATACGCCAGCCGAGCCTATTAGACAAACATATATATTTGCGCAATGACGTCAATAATCCAAAATTGTTGCGGTAAATGTTATCAATGTTACCCTCTCAAGACCACTAAATCAAATACAAAATGGATAAATTTTCTTTTCTTTTTCGATTTTTTTTTCATATTTTTCTTGCACACACAACACACAAAATAAAAATTGGATATAAACAACAATAACCAATTAGTAATAGCATAAGCAAAGTGACATTCACTTATCAAGCATCTCCCTTCCCTCATCACTAGTTCTCTTATCTTCAAACAGTTTTCCTATGTCCTCCAAGTTTCTCCCTTTAGTCTCTGGCATCATAAAGAAGAAAAACACCGTCGCCACGACCATAACCCCCGACAACACGAAAAACATCCCACCAAAACTCAGCTTCTTTGTGATTGTTAGAAATGTCATGGAGACCACCCCACTAACCAACCTATTAACTGAGACTGCCAGACTAGTTCCTTGGGCTCGGAGCCTCAACGGAAAGATCTCGGACGAGTAAACCCAAGTGATCGGTCCAAGTCCAATAGAGAAGAACGACACATCAGCACACACCGCGATCACACACATTACTATGGCCCAAGTTGGCTTGTGGGTTGGGTCTTCAAGAAACTTGGACCCAAGTCCCAATACCAATAAGGCCACTGCCATACCACTTGACCCCAATAAAAGAAGTGGCCTTCTACCAAACCTGTCCAAGAATAGAGCTGCGACCATAACACATGAGGCTTTGGCTGTTCCCATTATAACATTGATGGCAAACAGCTCTTTCTTCTTGTGAATCCCGGCCGCCTTGAACACTTCCGGCAGGTAGTATATCACCGCATCGTTGCCAGAGGCTTGCATGAAGAAGTTGATTCCTATGGCAGCCACCAGAATGCGGCGGGTCGGCCGAGTTGGTCTCCATAGTAGCTCCTTCCATACACCTTGCCCAACATTATTGTTGCTTGACCCTGCCAAGTGTCAATGACCCATATTTGAAATCTCAATCAAAACACACCAAATGAAAACAATTCAACTAACATCGGAAACAACAAATCTTAATTTCAACCCAAAAAATTCCTACTCAAAACTGTCTTCAAATAAGATGACACTCACAAACGATTTAAATAATGTTAAAAATAAAAGAAGGTTGCAAAATGTCTTTAAATTAAAACCGTCTTAAGCAAGACCTATTACAGTTTAAAAATAAATCGGGTTGCACGCTTGCAAAAATAGATATACATTGCATATTATTTAATTTGAACCTATATAGCACAAATGATAAAATTGCATAAAAGGGAGACATATAATAGCATACCATTAAGTTCCCAAGCTCTAGTAATTTCACCAAGTCTTTCCTCAGCTTCTTGATCACTGGCAGACGTCTTAACCAAAACCCTCTTAGCCTCACCCAACCTCTTCTTCATCACAAGCCACCGAGGCGACTCCGGCATAACAATTACCCCCAATCCAACCGCGATAGCAGGAACCGCGGCCAACAGAAGCATAATCCTCCAATTATACTTACTAGAAACCCCAGACAATGCATAATTCACGATATACCCCAACAATATGCCAACGGTAATAAAAACCTCGGGCAAGGAGCTTAAGAAACCGCGTGACATTGCAGGGGATATCTCTGCTGTATAGACGGGTGCTATCATTAGGGAGTAGCCAACTCCGATGCCTGCCACGACTCGACCTGCCATGAGGATCGGGTATGATGGGGCTAGACCCATTAGTAGGGCCCCGGCAAAGAAGGTTGTAGCAGCTAGCACAATTGTGTAACGTCGGCCGAGAATGTCGGATGTTTTACCGGAGAGTAGGGAGCCGATTAAGGAGCATACGTTAAGGGAGCCTATTAGTAGTTCTTCTTGGATTGAGCTCAGTTTCAGGTTTTCTCTTATGTATAGGACTGCTCCACTCATTACTCCAATATCTACACATAAAACGCCATGTACCACTTACAACCATCTCATAGTACTTCATTCATTTCATATATTCGTATCATTAAATTAGACGCACAAGTTATTCCGTGATCTGCTTAATTATGTTACGCTCATAAAGACTATTGAAATAGGTCCGTCACTCAAAATACGTAGTAGCGTGTTTAGACTAAACACGTCATTTTAAGTGGGGTGTCCAGGGGCGTTTTTAGCGTGGGTGCAGCGGGTTCACCCGCATCCCTTTGTTCCGAAATATATAAAATTAGTTTCAATAAATTTATCAATTATTTGGGAAATTTTGACTTTAATTCTTATTTAATGTTGTAATATCATATTATTGGACTACAATTATTTCGATTATATTTTAAAACGTACTCTTTCCACATTTTAGAATTATACCTTCATAAATTATCTAGAACCAATTTTTCTAATTTTGTGTTTTACTTTAGTCTCATGGCTTTTTGTTTTAAATTTTAGTACACATCGTTAAAAATAATTACCCCTATACTCTAGTCCTACATACGCCTCTGGTGTATCTTGGCTCGATTCAAAGATTAGAAAAATAACAGCTGAAATATGTCATCCCAACTAACAATTCTCTTTATGAAACACCCATGCATAGGGGCATGTCCATTCCAAACCATATTAAGAGGTAAGAGGAGATGCCTCTTACTCCACCCTTAAAATTAAGAGAGCAATTATTATTCGAGGGTGCAATCATTTGAAACAAAAATAAAGGTAAGAAGACTTGTACGAGGAGGTAAAATGAATCACTTCTTACATATCGGGCCCAGGACAAACCCATGATTTAGATTATGACGAAAATTTTACAATTTTTTTACCAATTAAAATAAGCGTAAACATGCTAATAACATACATATAGCAGCCGATTTTCATAATAATTACGTAACATAAAACGATTGCACAATTTGTGCTAAACGTTGTAAACGATTGTGCCTCATATAGTCATAACTCATACTTCTAACAAGTAGCTTAGAAGATTAATACTTCTAACAAGTATTTAATTTGTGTGGAAATCTAGTTTGCTTATAAACCGTAACTAACAAACAGTGTTACGAGATGTACTAATTTCTAATAAAAACTTGCAAGCTATATTAGTTTTTTACAGAAAAATATACGAATGAAATAGGTATTAAATATTCTTTCCGTTCTAACCAATCAATAATTTACATTTATTTTATTTCACCCTCCCGAAAATGTAAATTATTCAACGAGACATAGGAAATAAAGTAACAATATTTGGAAAAGACAATATTTTTCGCTTGAGTCGAACTCGAGCAGTTTGGGAGCTAGACACTATCTGATCTTTATCACTGGCGAAATGATGCTTTAATGATAATTTTTACCAATAATTTTACTTGTTATTTCGTTAAAGTCAGTTTTATTTGAGGTACTAAAAAAACGTCTCTTACGCTTGGGGTAGCAGTTGCTATCCCTTGCTACCAATTGGTTTCGCCATTGCGGGCCGATCACACGCAGGGGCGGATCTAGCCAATGGGCTGTATGAGCTTTAGCCCTATAAGAATTTAGGAATAAATAGAATATGTTGTTAATATATGCACATTATTACTGTAGCACATATGGTTGTAGGGACTGCATTAAGAATTTTGTGTGTATCTGAATGTCATGGGTTCGATTCCCACATTCAACAATTTTTTTTCTTTTAAGATTCATTAAAATATCGGCTCATTTTAACCAAACAATAAGTGTGTTATGTCACAATTTCTTTTTCTTTTAAGATTCATTAAAATATCGGTTCATTTTAACCAAACAATAAGTGTGTTATGTCATCACTTACGTGTCATAAAAATCAAGATTGTTTAAATTGTAGACTAGTATATAAATTTGATATTGATAAAAAATTAAATCAATATTCCGTTCATATTTTTATATATGACGTCTTTTCTTTTCGAGATGAATATATATTTGACTTTAATTTTACAGAAATATATAAGTCGGGAAATTATATAATTATATAAAGAAATTCAGTTATAACAAGCGATCTTACACAAACATATAGTTTTCTTTTTATGAAAGACATGAGTATTTTTGGCAATTTCAAAATATTAGTAATTAAAATATCTTTTAATTTGGGAAATGTGTTAATTTTTTTTAAAAAGTACTCCTATTATATCAATTTTTTATAGCATATATTAATTGATGGTTGAACGTAACAAAAGATTCTTGTTAATCGAGAACTACTTCTATTCGAATAAATAAATATTTTACTCGTCGACAGAATTAAATACGTTATCATTTTGACCAGTAATATAATATAGCTAGATACCGGTTACACAAAATTTTGTACCACAAAAAATGTGTTTGTATGTTAGTTAAATTTAGCCCTATATAGTCTCGAATCCTGGCTCCGCCCCTGATCACACGTGACATGTAACCTTACATGAACACCCTCAGTGAGTCACGGAAGAGGAACATAGATGTTGTTTTTATACGGATTGTGTCGTATCCATTGAATTGTGTACCTACCCTTGACCCTTGTTATTTAATGACAATAGAATCCAATGAAATTTGTAAATAAAAGTAGTAATTACGTACGAGAGTTGATGCATAAAAAACACATACCATATCCGAGAAGTATTGAATTAGTGGAGGCCAATATAGCACAAGCCAAAGCATAAGCATTCAGCTTAACTACCTTTCTTGTAGGACTCATTATTATTCCTCCATTTTTCGGTTCAATAACTCCATCTTCATCCATCGCCTGTTCCACCCACCCTCGGAATTTCAAAATAAAAATAATAGGTTCGAGTTTTGGTAGGTTGAGTGTAGCAAATGAAGATGAGAAAAGAAGAAACGAGTAATAGAGGGGATTTAAGAAGAGCAAGTAGTTAAAGAAGGTAGATGTTTTCAGAATTATAAAAAGGGATTTAGGGAGAAGGGAGAAAAGGTGTGTGTTCGATGTTTGAAGGAGTTTAAAGGGGTTTGTGTATTAAGAGTACAAAATATTAGCATATTAATTGCATGACCTCAACTTGTGACTGTTTTGGGAAACTACACACTAATACAAGTGCTGTGAAGTATGGAACTTGTGTGCATGTTTGTGTATGCATATATATATACACATATATATATGAGTAAGTGTGGTCATGTAATAAGTGGTATGCTACTTATGCCGGTTACTTGAATATTTCCCGCACTTTTATTTATATACCCCGATGAGTCCAAATATATTGATGATACGAGTCAAATTGTACAGTTAAAAGTATGGTTCACAGGGATTGGAATATTGGATGTGACTGGAAAGACCCACGAAGCGACAACCGCTTATCTTAAAATTGAAAATTGGACGGTCAGATGGACTGATGGAGACCCAGATCGGCTCAGAATGCATCCGGTTTGGACCAGATTGGCCGATTTTGAGACCCATATCGGCTTGGAATGAATGCATCCGATCTAGAATAGAGAATGGTTTGGAATGCAGCCGGTCTGATCGTATTTGGCTCTAAAATGGTCCTTAAAATCATGTTTTATTGTTTTAGACGAAAATGACTCATCTTAAAGGAGAACAACTCTTTCTTAAGTTTGTTTATTATTTAGTTAATTAAATACGTTAATTACATAACATCATATATTTTACTAATGCAAAAGTCAATCTCGCTGACATGGCATCACAAATTTTAATTTCAGTATCATGTGTCGCTACATTGGAGGCTCTGAGTAATTGAAAAGAAAAAAAAGTCAACCATTAAAATGAAAAATGAATCTGACATTAAATTGGATTAGCATATTCCATATTCAAAATGAAATATTCATTGTTTGTCTAAAATATTACTTTTTAAAATTAATTTCATTATTTTAACTATGGAGATTTTTCAAAAATCAATATGTCAAATGCTAAAATTGTGGATATTATATATACTAAAATGAGTTATAGTAGTAAACTAATCCTAAAATTCTAAACTTTATTTAGGAACTAATTGCCATTATGGGGAAAAGAGTGTGAATGGAATAAAAAAAATCAATAATTCCTAAAAAACGAAAGTAGGATCAAATCACATTGAAGTTTCAATCATTTTACGGTGAAGTGTGAATGGGATATGGACGAAATGCTACTCAAAATACAGCTAATGGGATATGGACTACATCCTTCACAATTCACAAAAAACAAAAACAATTTTAAGAATTATGTTATGTCTTTCAACTGCATTTCTATTGCCATATGTCACCTGACCGCCGATAAGCTTATTGCAGAGATTGCTATGGACGTGGAAAATTCTGGAACTAAGATAATTTTTTTTTTGTGGTTTAATCTTAGAAATATATACTCTCTCTTACCCAAAACTAGTGTGTCGGATTAAATTCTTGCTCGATTTATATATAAATGCGTGCGCGGTAACGTGTGCTTTTGATTGAATAGTTTTGGAACAACAAATGTATATCATTAATGGAACAACATGAAATTTTGAAGGAGCATGAAGCTTTAATGGAAACGGAAACGTGTGTTTTTGATTCAATAGTTTTGGAAAAACAATTACATATTACGCCTCAATGCCAAGGTAATTGTTTATAACAACTCGTATACAAGTTAATGTTAAAAGAATACGAGTCAATATAGCCCTAAACTCACTTAGAATAAAAAATTGAACTCACCGTTGTCATTATTTTGTTACTTTCTTTAAAAAAAAAAATTGTCCTTGCTATGTTTTATGTTTGGTAATAGGCTCACTTTGAAATTTCAGCATAATTGAACTAATGTGGTGCAACATGAGACCTTAATGTATTAATAGCACAATTTGTGAAATTGTTGTGTATTAATAGTATATAGTAGTTTTTATACTATGTTGTGCAAAATTTGTGGAATTGTTGTGTATTATTATGTTAAATAAACTTTTTGATCCAAAATTTATATTAGCTCGTATTCTGTTTACATTAGGTCGTATACTTTTTATATTAGCTCATATTCTTATATTAGTAACTCGTAGTCTTATTTTATTAGTTCATATTCTTTTTACATTAGCTCGTATTCTTTTATTAATAGTTCGTATTATTATATTAATAGCTGGTATTCTTATCTTAATAGTTCGTATTTTTATATTAATAGCTTGTATTCTTATTTTAATAACTCGTATTCTAATCTTAATATCTCATTTTTTTATATTAGCTCGTATTCTTTTAATGTTAGCTCGTATTCTTTTTATATTAGCTCGTATTCTTGGTGTAATAGCTTGCATTTTTATGTGCTCCTATTATTTAGTTCGTGATTTTCTCAAGCTCGTATTCTTTTTACATTATCTCGTACTCTTATATTAATAGCTCGTATTCTTATTTTAATAGTTCGTATTTTTATCTTAATAGCTCGTATTTTTATCTTAATAGCGTGTATTCTTATCTTAATAACTCGTATTTTTTTTATATTGGTTCGTATTCTTTTAATATTAGCTCGTGTTTTTTTTATATTAGCTCGTATTCTTTGGGTAATAACTTGCATTCTTATGTGCTCGTATTTTTTAGTTTGTGATTTTCTTAAGCTTGTATTCCTTTTTACATTAGCTCGTATTCTTATGTGTGTATTATATAGCTTGTATTCTTTTAATTATATCTCGTAATCTTATGTATTTAATATATCAACGTCTTGCAAATCTGGTTTTATTTTTTTAGATCGAGAAGTGTTTCAATTAGCTTGTGTTGTGTGTTCCTTTTACATTAGCTTTTATTCTCATCATATATGTCGTATTCTTATGTGCTCGTATAGTTAAGTTCGTAATCATTTGTGCTCGTATTTTGAAACTCGTCTTATAATAGCTCGTATTGTTTTTACATTAGCTCGTATTGTTTTTACATTAGCTCGTATTCTTAGCTTAATAACTCGTATTCTTTTTATATTAGCTCGTATTTTGTAACTCGTATTCTTTTAATTATACCTCGTGATTTTAAGTGCTCAATATATCATCAAAATTTAGTGTCTCACAAATTTGGTTATATACTTTTCGCTCGATAAGTGTTTTAATAAATTCATGTTCTCGTATACTTTTTACATTAGCTCGTATTCTTATCATAATAACTCATATTTTTATGTGTTCATATATCATCAAACTTTAAAGAGTACTTATGGGGTGTTTGGTTGGATGGTTTGGAATGGAATTGAATGGATTCTAGAAATTTTAGTGTTTGGTTGAGACATTTTGGAATGGAGTTAGAATCTATCAGGATTCTCATCCCACCCCAACCCCCCTGGAATCTCATACCCGCCTCCTACTCATGAATTCAAACTCAATTCCTTTATGTTTATTTTTCTAATGAACCAAACATGTTTTGAAAGGTATGGAGTTTGAACCCCATACTACTATGATTTCTCATTCAAAGTCATTCTATTCCTAAATAGTGAACCAAACGACCCGTTAATGTGCTTCCGAGAAACCACAGATGCGATGCTCTGTTTTCACAAAACAGGGGCTTTTGGCTCGTTTTGCGACGGTCTTTGCTGAGACAATTGAAGGGTCAAATGGTAATGAATTTTTGTGTTCTTCAGTGTTTTGAAAACTTGGGGCTCCCAATTTTGTGAATATAATCATAGAGATGGTAAAGAATAGTTGGAGGTGTTTTGAAAATGGCCAAAAACTGGTGCTGCTCGTGATGTTGTGTTTTCACAAAACAATGACTTGTTGGCTCGTTGACGGTGTTTGTTGACACAATTTGACATCTCATTTTGTAATCGTTTATTTGTAAATTGTAATCTTGGTATATTCTATGCAATGCTCGAATACTTTAATTGTTAACTCGAAATATTTCGTACAATGCTCAAAAACTCATGTCTTTTGTAAAACGTAAGTATTAAGGTAGGCTAATATTTCTCAGGGTTTATTTGCAATCTCGGCATTTCTATGTGATGCCCGAAAACTTCAATTGTTAGCTCGAAATATTTCTTACTAAGCTCGAAGCTTTATATTGTTAGTTCGAAATATTTTATACTAAGCTCGAAAACTTAAAATTGTCGGCTCCGATTATATCGTAAAAAACTCAATAAATTTACTTATAAGTTAATGTTGTATAAAGCCAAAAAAATTAGAAGGAAATAACTCAAAGTTACTGTATAATTTAAGATTTTTGTCTTCGGAGAAAGTAGTGTTTGGTATTGGGCTTCAATAGAAAATTAGCAAACTATGTATTATGTGGGCCTGATATACTTACTTTGTACACCCGGATATAGAATCCTATTTCTGCCTTAATATTGATTTTGTTCACTCACTCCACATGAAATTTTGGCATTCTATGTTCTACCTACAAAGGAGCAGTACCAGTGTACCACGTACAATTTCATCACAAATTTTTATTTGTGATGGATATATCCGTCGTAAATTTGTGACAGGTTAAATATTATCCATTTGAATAAGAAAAGACAAACATTTTAAAATTTTTTATGTATTATTTTATCTAAACAAGTTAAAAAACTTAGTCTATTAGAAATTATCCGTCACGAGTGAGACTTAGGCCCTGTTCTTTTGGACTGAATCTTAAGTGAACTGAACTGAACTGAACTTATAGGATCTGAACTGAACTGAACTGAACTTATAGGAACTGAACTGAACTTATAGGAACTGAACTTAACTGAACTTATAGGAACTGAACTGAACTGAACTTATAGGAACTGAACTGAACTTATAGGAACTGAACTGAACTGAACTGAACTTATAAGAACTGAACTGAACTTATAGGAACTGAACTGAACTGAACTTATAGGATCTGAACTGAACTTAACTTATAGGATCTGAACTAAACTTATAAAATCCGAACTTAATTAACTTTATTTTAATTTAAGTTAACTATTATTATTATTATTATTATTATTATTATTATTATTATTATTATTATTATTACATTGATAAAAAAATTAGTCTAAAATACAAGGTAGTTTAAAATATTTTCAACTTTATATATAATGGTTTGTTCATAGTTCATACATTATACTACAATTACATTACGATAAAAATAATTCACTATTACAATTTTCTCTAACCATTTATTTTCTCTAATAATGGTGATGAAGAAACTGATTAATGGGAGAGTGACAATTGGTGAGGGTGAGGCCGTCGTATGATGAGTTGTTGTTTTTTGGCATTAATGAGGATGATAGTTTGACATTAATTAGAGAGTAAAAGACGGGTAAATTATTAATGAGTTGTTTTTTATAGATGACGTGTATCGAATAATTAAAGCAAAATATTTGTATCGGTTGTTAAAAATAATACTCCGTATATAACTTTTCTTAATTGAGTTTATATGAACTGAACTTATAGGAACTGAACTGAACTTATAGGAACTGAACTGAACTGAACTTATAGGAACTGAACTGAACTGAACTGAACTTATAGGAACTGAACTGAACTGAACTGAACTTATAGGAACTGAACTGAACTTATAGGAACTGAACTGAACTGAACTTATAGGATCTGAACTGAACTGAACTTATAGGAACTGAACTGAACTTATAGGAACTGAACTGAACTGAACTGAACTTATAGGATCTGAAGTGAACTTAAGTTAAGTGACTTGAAGTCCAAAAGAACAGGGCCTTACTGTAATTTCATATCACTTGTATAGTAGTGCTTGTAAATAAATAGACAACATAGCTTTTGACACCATCACAACCAAACACACGCAATGACACAATAATCACAATCATTTCTATCTTACTTTTCTCATGAAAAAGACTAATTATGGAGTGTTAATGTGTTATTGATGTCCAAGTGGAAAGGATCCAATCAAATAACTGATATTTACTTTATTACTAGTAGTAAGTTTGTTTGTGACGGGTTACTATTTGTGACGGATATTTTGCGAGATAAAATGAATATAAAATGAGTTAGTGGAGAAAGAGGATCACATAAATAGTGTTGGAGAGAGAGAAAAAGTGGATATTTTGTGAGAGAAAACGATTTTCGTCACAAACTTGCGACGGATAATACCGTTGCAAATAAGTATTTGTGTTACTTTATATCCTTATTATTCGTAAAATCCTTTTAAAAGGTATGGTGGTATGGTAAATTAGTCACTCTTTATTTACGTCTTTAATTTGACAGAGAATTGACATTCAACACCACATCTATATTTGATATTTCACACTCCAGGCCACCGTTCTCTTTTTCTGGATTATATTAAATTGTGTTAAATTAATACTCTTGATTTTATGTCTTCAAACTTCCTTCACTCCATTTTTTTTCACAGTATTCATCTGTCACTTGATCAGTAGACGAGGGGAATTGTTAGGGTGCAAACTCAGTTTAAAGGTGAAATATCATCTTTATAAATGTCATAAAAATGTACGAGTTTTTGGTAAGAAGCCCAAGAGTAAATTAGTGAGGGCTTGGCCCAAAGCGGACAATATCGTACTATTATGAAAATTGGACACCGGCGCAGCAGAGACCCAACTCGAGATATTCACGCTTCCGCACAACAAGTGGTATCAGAGCCCAAGGTTTGACTTGGGGTTTTAGGTAGCACCAAAACGGACACGGACACGGACACGGACACGGGACACGGCATGCCATGAAATATAGGACACGGGACACGGCATTTAAATTTAATAAAATATACATTTTATAGTTATAAATGTTTGATTTTATTTTTGTAAAATTATTTGATATTAATTTTAAATAAGTGAAAGTAAAACTTGACCTTGATAATAAATTTATTTTTATTCCCCATCAAAATCAATATTCTAATTAATCTTTTTCGATAGCGCATTTCTCGTCTGAAGAACATCATTCACCGCAAATGATAATCAAATATCGTGGACACGCGACGGACACGGCTCAAATACCATGGACACGCGTCGGACACGCGCCCAAATAAATGTAGAAAGTTAGACACGGCTGTTTAGGTTTCGGACACGTTTCGGCGTGTGTCCGTGGAGTGTCGGTGTCGGACACGGTGTCGGACACGGTACGGCTCATTGCGAGAAGTGTCCGTGCTACCTAGCTAGACACAAGGTTGCATCAGTTGGCCCAAGACTTGAAGTTGTTGTTGGTAAAATGCTGTAACAACAATAAACAGAGATCGTAAAACGAGAGGAGAAGAAGACAAAACCGTAAAATGTATCGCCGTGGTAGGAGACCACTGCCTTGAAAACTATTTTTCCGTTACGACCGTGGTGGCGATCAGCTTGTGCCGGTATTTCCCCAAGGTTAACACTACAGTCTCCACGCAGCTCCGCCCACTCGGAAACCCTAAAACCCTAAAACCCTAAACCCTAAACCCTAAACAAATCCGCGGCCCAAAAAGATAGGCACAGCCCGCCGCAGGCGATTGTCCGAATCCGGATCCGGGCCAGGTTCGGGCACGGCACGCGCGCGCGCGCGTGTGCGAGCTGAATTAAGCACCTCGCAAAGCCTCTACAAAAGGCTCCCTTGACCCACTAGTGATAAGTGTAGTAGTAGAAGGATATATAAACACAAGCAAACTTCTATAACTCTCCTATGTGGGACAAATGTTAGAAAATGACTCCCCTTAACAAGCCCTTATTTCCAACAGTTGTACACTATAAGACATGGAACTCCTAACTTGGGGTGAGTCCTTGAACAAGCCCCGTCCATGCCTAAATGGATGAAGCGTCATAGGTCTAGTGGGACAAAGACCATTTGTGTACTAAAATTGTTGATCAGGTAGACCCTTATCAGATTGGATGTCACAGGTCTGGATGTCAGAGACCATTTGTGTTCTAGAACTTCTGAAGTGGCGGAAGGAGAGATTATCAAGACTTGGTGATGTTTCGGGTGTCTAGAAGTTGGGGCTGTAGAGTGTGGGAGTTCTCCATGGAGATCAATGTCCGAGTTAAGATGATGGTATTTAGTTTGAGGGGAGGATTGTTAGGGTGCAAACCAATGTCCCACATCGGTAGTTTAAAGGTGACGTATCATCTTTATAAGTGTCCTGAAAATATAATAGTACGAGGCCTTTTGGGAAGGAGCTCAAGAGTAAATCCGTGAGGGTTTGGCTCATATCAGACAATATCACTCGAGCATATTCACGCTTCCACACAACAAGAGTGGATGAACTCAATCGGTGGTAAAATGAGGGGTTACAAAGAGTATTCATCTTTTTATTAAAAAAAATCAAAAGTTTGAGTCAAAACTTACACAAATTCTTATTTGTAACGGCACTATCCGTCGCAAGCTTGTGACGGATACCGTTTTCTCTCACAAAATATCCATTTTTTATCTCTCTCCAACACTATTCATGTGGTCCCCTATCTCCACTAACTCATTTTGTAATTTGTATCCATTTCATCTAACAAAATATCCGTCACAAATGATAACCCGTCGCAAGTAAGACTTACTACAAAACTTAATTGTAAGTTCTTAAATTATACTCGTACTGAATTGAAAGTATAAGAGCTCAATTATATCAGCCGTATACACAACACAATTGCCAAAGTGAATCACAACAATCCATTTTGCAATTAACCGGAAATAGGAAAAATCTACAATTTTGTCGATTGTTTAACTAAACTCTTGAAGTTTCTTTTCTATATCTCCACTAGTAGTAGGTTTTGCTTGTGACGGGCTAATCCCGTCACAAGTTTGTGACCTTTCACAAAAAAGGAGAGGTAATAAGGTGGGGCACTCTTCATGTATTTTCTCACTCACCTTTTATTGGTGTTTTGTGAGAGAAAACTTGTGATAGATACCACAGTTACAAATGCTCCATTAGTGATTTACAATAGATGAATGACAGCAAGTCCCGTTATAACGGGTATGTCCGTTACAAGTTTGCAAGGAGTTAAATATTAACCATGTGGGTGTATAAGACAAAAGATTTTGCTACTTTGCTACTTGCTTTTGTCTTATTTATCCCACATATGTATTACTTGACTCGTCGTAAGTTCGCGACGGATATGTCCGTCACAAATGAAAATTTGTGAAAGGTTATACTTACTGGCGGCTACGCCCAAGTTGAACAGTTATGCTTCCATGAGAGCATATACATACACGGATACACCCATGCAGGTCATTTACCATATTACTTCCTCGATTCTTCCATTCTGTTGATATCATCCTATTTCTTTATACAGGTTTGCGGATATTCATTTTGTTTTGAATATATCTCTAGCTACTTACTATTAAAAATTATAAAAGTTTGATATTTTTAATCTTCTTATCAAGACAATCCAAAAAAGATCTCACATGAATATATTTTCGTGAACGGATTGAGAGAAAACTAAAGTTGAATACTCGATTGTGAATAGTAATCAAAAGAGAAATGAGGATAAAAAGAATGGAGGGAGTATGATTTATGAAAGCAGTCTTGTCCATCAGGTTTTGTCAATCTTTGTAATTTGAGCTAATGCGCATGTGTCACCACTTTATTATTGGATTTCTTTATATCGTGATTTTGTTATACGCAAATTCTTGTTTCAGACCAACATTTTTGGTCTGAAGTTTCAAACCAAACATATGTTATCATTTTATAGTTAAATGTAATCACAATAGTGTGATCAATGTTACACTATATGATAACTTGTTTGTAGATAATAGTCACATTTTGCTATAAAATGGTAACATATGGCCCGTCTGAAGCTTCAGACCAAAAGTGTTGGTCTGAAACAAGACCAACTGGTTATTATACGGAGTATTTGGATAATCTTCGCCGGTTTTAAATAAGAATTATCTAATAAAAATAATTTAAATTATTGGTATCTTCTTAAAATAATCTCAATTTTATTTAACTCATACGAAATATACTGTTTCCCTTCTTTATATATATTTCCTCCATTTAAATTCACTCTATCACTTTCAATTTTACACACTATTTCAATTTCTGCTCAATGTATAATTTAAAATATATTCATGTGCGATTTTGTTTGATTCGCCTTTACGAGAACATTAAACATATCTAACTTTTATAATTTTCACAAATAGGTAGTTAACTATATTTACCGCGTAAAATACGCGATGACAAATATGAAAAAGTAAAGTGGTAGACTAGATTTGAACGAAGGTAGTATTAGATTAAACTTGGGTCATTTTTTACCTATTAAAGCGCATTTAACTCAACCGGTGATTCCAATTTTTTTCATCTTTTTGGTTTAGAAATCTTCTCTCCTCCTCCGTTAACACCACCACTACAACTCCCTAAACACTACCACTACATCTTATTCCATTTACGCCATTCTCAATCACCATTCACCACCATGGTGACGAAGCTTGTCACCATCTTTTGCCTATAAAACTAGAACAACCTCGCCTCCTTCCTCATGCATACCATAAATCTACATAATCAACACCGCCAATTCAGATCTGGCTAACACCATCCTCTACGGTGCACCAAAGAGGCAGACCAAAGAAAAATATCAGCAAGAACACTTTCTTCTGGACATGAACATTCAAAGGCATACTCAAGTACAAACAAGTACTCTATCAATATCTAAGTTCCATGCTCCTCTTCTCTTTTTAAAGCACAATCATTTGAATATAACAACTCGTACTAATAAGATGTATAAAAAGGAAAAATTGTGGAATGTAAGACGTGACCGAGAAGATTTGATCCTCCACACGACGGCAGTGGATAACGATTAACGAGGTGATTGCGAAATAATTATTTCCACATACATAGCCAAGTAAGCCAACATAGGTAATGCACATCTTTAAGAAGTAGCAATAGCTATTATACATTTCCACCCTTCGCCACCATCATCTAAAGTTTCTTCAACAATGAACACGTCTAAAACAAGCCATTAGAATGGAACACATTCCCCCACTTCTGATATCTTCAAGGAAAGTGGTGTTTGACATATACAGACTTTCTTGGTTAATAATCAATGTTATTGTGTACATTTGAGATTTTACCAGTTTAGTTCTGAAAATTTACAGCATTATTTACAAATGCATATACAGAACCTTTCAATTCTTCCTTTTATGAGCAATCAACATTCATTTAATCATCTTTTGAGCTGGTCAATGGCTGAAGTACACTGCAGTATCTGATGCGACTTGAGAGACCCAATTAGCCGTCGTTCCAAAAAATAGCTCCCAAAACCAAAGATCTACAGCAAGCACTGATGAAAATATAAGGAGTGCCAAAGTTTGGTACCTATTTAACGGCCAACCAGAGACTTCAGCCATGGTCTGTAGAATCGGAATTGAGTTGCTTTTCAAATCCCGCTTCCTGATTGACCATGCAGTTATCCATTGAACTTCCGAGGGCACGAGGTCAAAGTCAACCCTCAATCGTCTGCCAAGATCTGGCATGTGTCCGCCTCCATAAAGTATGGCTATCTTGTTGTGCCCTTCATCGAGTGCTCTTTGAAGGGCTTCTGTTGCCACCCTGTTCCTTTCACCGATGATAACCGACTTTTCTTCCACATCTGCTGTCACTTGGGTGAACCTTCACAATAGAACATTTTCAGACCTTAAAGAAGGAAATATTGGAGTATACATGAGAGACATTGACAAAAAGACAGAACGGAAAGAGAACCAAAATAGCAGCAGTCGCCAACAGGTGTAACTGCCTAAGACTCTTTCAGGATAAGATGCCCAGATAATTGCTTCTGTTTTACTTCGATAGTCACTTCATCACATTTTATTCTCTCTTTTTCTTTTGAAAAAAAAAATGCCAACCTTCAAAAGTTCTCACAAATTACAATTACTACTACTTTTTGAAACAGTAAGTGAAAATAATCATCATTATCATTATATATATAAAAGAATAATGTAAAACTACTGATGTGGCGCAATTAGGTTTCAGAAAAACTATTTTCAAGCCCTCTCCTTTACTCTCACAGTTTTTTCTCGGCCAATTAAAACTAACACAACTGTCATGTCATCAGCCGTGTAAAATTTCCGTCTTTGAACCCAATTTTCCATAAAAAACCAGTGATTACAATACCAAAAAAAAAGGTCAAAAGATTATTTCCTTCTAAACCGTACAATTACTTCCTTTTAAACTCAATTTTCCAGATTCCAATTTTCCAGAAATATTTCCTTCTAAACCTAATTTCCTTGAAAAAATCTAACTTATTGCCTTCTAAACCCAATTTTCTAGAAAATTGGTTTATTCTCCATAATCTTCTCGGTTGCCATAAACCGAACTTAAGACCCAATTTTCAAATCTTTTTATTCTCCATAATCTTCTCGGTTGCCATAAATCTTTTTATTTTCCATAATCCCCTTCACTTCAATACCTTTCTTTTCATCTTTCATATTTGAACCTGTAATTAACTTACGTAACTTCAAATTCTCAAATTTGAATGTTATAATTTCCGTATATATATTTTAATATATATATATAATTATATTATATTATTTTTTTTTTATTTTTAAAAAGTACACATGTTCGAATAAATAGAATTGATTATATAATAGGTAAAAATTATAGTCATCTTTAAAAATAAGAATTCACGGGTGTTACACTAGTAGTTTTGTATTCAAAAACAACAACAAAGCCATTTAAAGAAAAAAAAACTTCTAAAATTAAAAAAAAATATCTAAGTAAAATGAAGAGAAAAAAAAAGTAAGGGGTCGTTTGGTTCGACATGGGAAGATAAAATTCCCGGGAAGATTAAATTCATATGAACTTGAAAATCACTTGAATTATGTAAATGTTGTTTGGTTGAATGTAGGACCTTTAATTCATGCGGGAACTTCCATTTACCTAGAGGGGCTAGGTAGGTGATTTCCTACATTATGTAGGAATTAGAATTCCATAGGAAGTTCTAATTCCTATGAATTGGGCAACCAAACAAGACTCAGCTTTTCCACTTCCTATGATTTTCGATTCCCGTAATTTTAAAAGGCAACCAAACGTCCCCTAAATATCTATGAATTCTTTCTCTCCAAATTTCTCCCCCTCGCCATACTCTCACTTAGGGTTGTACAAAGGTCCAGACCCGGACCGACAATTTCAAGTGTTTTGTAGTCAAAAATGACAATTCTACATAGTATCTCTAATTCTCTATATAATATATTTGGAAAAATTAACAGTCAATATTGCCATACATTGCCCACCAACAGTCAAATTATGAAACTCTACTTTGGGATGGAGGTCTTAATCCATAACTCTAACTGTTCCTTTATCACTTGACAGGTTTCTCATTCTACCAATTCCTTAAGTGTAATTCTTAGGCAGCAACGATTCCGTATGCTAATGTTACTGTCACCACATATGTATTGGCAATGTCACAGTTTTATCCAGTTTGGTTCCCTGGCACCAACAATTTCGAGAATCCTCAAGAACAGCTCAGTGGAGGGGTTTGCCTTTCCCATTACATCGCTTTGATAGTGAATTTCATTCTATACTCTCCCATTTGTACACCCACATAGCATAGCAGTCACCATAGAAAACAGTTCTCGTATTAGATTCATTATGAATTCAGTATAGTCTTCACAGACTAGAGTAACAAAAGAAGATTTATCTTGCTTCACCTCAAGGTTGAATCGATAATTAAAAATTCCTGCTTGCTTTAACCTGCCCCACATTTCTCTAAATTTGTAACCATGAATCCATGATGCAAGATCCATCTTTAAGGGGACAGTTTCTCACATCTTTGGCGATCTTATTCTATGGTCCAATCTCTCAATGTCATGTGGAACATTATCAAGTCAAAGATCATAGAATCTATGCCAGTATCTCAATCCTTGAAGGGCTCTGCTAAGGCTAGTAGTGTTCTTCTCATCCAGTCATTTACCTAAGACCTAAGCTTCCTAGCTCCCCAAATCAAATTTTAGAAGACATCGAGTGCATATAGTGATGAGCAACTTGAGATAGACTATCAAAAAAGCATACATAGCAAGACTTCCCAGACAGCATTCCGCAATCAGTATCTCAACCATACTGCTAAGAATTATCTGATCCTGAGCAAAAGTTTTCAAGAGGAAAGCACCATAGCCAATTGCTAAGAAAAATATACAATTGTGAACTAAACGATTGAAACCCAATGAGCAAGACAAGAACACCCCTTTTCCCAGCCTCAACTATGACCAGTTGCTTAGCCACCGCCCACCATACTGGCAAGGAAAAGGGTGATAAAAATATACAAGGCCTAGAAGTCTACAATCTAAACTATGCACACCAAATTGAATTTCTTGATATAATAGTGCTCCTGACTCGTCCTATCTCTATAATTTAGGCTATGCTGTGGAACATACGGTTCTATGACAGGCACCCTGAACCGTGTGCAATACCTCATACACACTGTGCACAAACAGATGATCTACTAATGAAGCTCGCAATATATCCTCTAGTGTCATATATGGAGCAATGCAAAACAAAAAAAATTATAGATACTTACTCAGAAGTAAGGCGCTTTGCCAGGAACAATTTCATTGCAGCACCAAAATCAAGCCTGGTTAAAGCATCTAGCTCGGGGTATTCTGTTACCTGATCTCCACCATCGGTACAGATGCCTCCAATAATAAGAAGACCCACAAGTGGCATAGGGAGAACACGAGATGCCCATAAGAGCTTGGATCTCCAAGGGTCGAGATTTTCAGGAATTGTTGGTTGCATCATTGCTTTTGTAGATTTTATAGTCATGTCTCTTGCAAATGTAAAGAAGCTTTCACCTCTTTCTAGCTGAAAGATAAAATTTTCAAACAACAAAAATTTAGATACTAAGTTTGCAAGTCCGTAGTTTTATGCTTACTTCTTATATTTACTATGCCAAGTTACCAACATTGATGGAAGATTATTATTTTCAAATTTTACAGAGAGTGAAAGTTGCAAATAGAACGACCAGGTTAAAATAAAACAAAGTTGAGGCCTTGATATTATCATAATTCATAAGCACCAAAAGGTAAAGTATTGTACCTGAAGTAATTTGAAGGTCTCAATATCTAAGTCAGCATGGTACCAATTTTCTGTCTGGTAATCAAGACAATCTAACTGGAAATCGAGTGTTAGTATTTGAGCCATCTGTCTCTGAATAAACCCAATAATGCTAAATCCTCTTGCACGTGAAGATTTAAGCCTCTTTTTCGCTACAGTATATCTACGCTGCTCTAAACTCTCTCGGCTAGTCACCATCTCATAAAGTACACAATCATAGTGTTCAAGTTCCTTCTGTAAAGTATCAAAGTATCTGTAGGAAAACAAACATCGAACGATCAAATGATCTGGGCACAATTCATCAAGAATTAAACAAAAGGAACAAATTAAACGGTGAACTGCAGAGTCTTCAGTTTCGTAGCATAGCAATTTATAGTCAAGGGTTGTCACCTATAGAGCTCAAATAGAATGCTTTTTTTTATATACTCCCTCCGCACAACTGTTTTTACCCCATTTCTCTAATAAACGTGAGGAGTATTTTATTGAAATGGGGGGAAAACAGTTGTACAGAGAGAGTAGCACATTTACAAGCAGTTAACATTTATAGTCACATCAGATCTACCCTTACACCAGCCTCAAGTTAAAATTTAGTAAAAGCACAGAAAATTATTACCATTTAGATTTTAGCGATACCACTTCTAAAAAATTTATAGTGCCAATATCACCTGGACATTTCATATAGCAATTTTAAGCCCCGTATTAGACAGCTGGTGAAGTGCATATTATGTCATAGTCTAGTGCCCTAGTTGCATGGACATGTTGACTTTAGAACCACTAGACACCAATATTAAGTTCATTAGCTATAAATGTAACCATTAAGTTTAGTAACTTGTGAGAAGAAAATTTGAAGTGGGTAGACTTTCACAATAACGAACGAGGGCAACTTAGACAAAGTGTCTCCAAGTAAATTTTACTTCTCCGATCAGGCCGAGAACAAACCACAAGTCCATAGACATCACCAAAATCCATGCCCTCTTATTTTTTCTTGTTCTTGTAAAGAGGAGTAGGGACAACCAGCTGAAACCAAGTATGAGGGTATGAATAGTAAAATATAAGTAACACAAGCAATACCTACTAAATAAATGGACATACACTATGGCGCAAGTCCGCAACTAGACCCCCTTGCTTCAAATAGAGCTCTTTCTACCAAAATTCCATTCTTAAACATTGTTTTCAAATGCGTTTCCATTTCCAATGGAATCAAAGACACATAACTCTTTCTTATAGGATGATCATGATTAAAAAAATGGCTCACTAAAAAGGCTTTGCTTCTTTCTACTGTGAAGTAGTGGTCCTTCGATGCAATTCTCGACAAAATTTTCAAGTCATTACAATTAAGATTGTCTAACACTCTGACCCTCTTACCCCCGATTTTGAGGAACTATTGAGGCATTGGGGTGATTTGTTATTGTTTATCATCCATCTAAGATCCTTCAAACCATTACGATAGTAATAAATTGCGTTCAATTCTCTAATTCCTCCGCGTTTCCATCTCAAAGCGCCATTAGACAACAAAATCCAGGCCAAAAACTACAAGTTTAATGCAATGCAAGACCTCCTTAATTCAATACTCCGTATAAACAGGGGCGAACCCAGGACTGAATCTTTGGGGTAGCAAAAAAAAAATTAAAAAAGACAAATACTTATAGTGGGAGTCAAACCCAGGGCACCAAGGGTAAAACCAAGGTCTTTCCCATTGAACCACAAATGTTTATTGCTTATTTGATGAGATAACATTTACTTATCTATTATTCAACAATATTTGGGTAGCAAAAATTCGTCTATTAAACCATTTTTTTAAAGTTTGGGGTAGCGGCCGCCACCCCTTGCTACTAGGTGGGTTCGCCCCTGCGTATAAACGAACTAATTGCATCAACTAAACAATTTTGAACCAAAACATCTGAAGTCGAAAGACGTACTCTTTGTCGGCAATGTGAATGGTGGAAACCAAATCAACCTGCAAAAAATCATTCAATCAACCACCAAATTAAAGCAACAAACACAATATCATCACACAAAAAACACAAAGAAAGAACCAATCAAACACCTGAAGAAAAGGACGAAGAATGGACCAAGGAAACTTCTTTCGAAACCGAACAACAGCCGTCTGCAACTCACCATCACCACCTCCATCATTAGCTCGCTTCTTAAACCTCATGAAATCAGCAATGGAGTTATTCTCGAAGAACTGATCAGGCGATGTCGTATCAACATCACTATCGTCTCCGTCGTTTTCGGAGGGCCTGAAGAAGGTGGAGACGCGGGGAGGGGGAATAAACTGGCGGCGACGGGAGTGGTGGTTAAAGAGAGGTTTAAGGTTCCGGCGAGAGAAGTGGGTGAAACGAAGGTTATAGGGAGGAGAGAGTGTGTCGGTGGTGGTAGTAGCGGTGGTTGTGGTGGTGGAGGGAGGTGGATTAGGAGAGAGGATGGAGGAGAGAGAATGAGTTACCATTTCTTTTCTTTTTTTTGTGTGGGTTGGGGAGTGCTACCGTTGCCTTACCTAGAAGATTTTTCTGTTACTTCTCCTAGTCTCCTACCCGTATACTCACTATTCTCGTCGACAAAGGTTGGGAAATTGTCTCGTTGCGTTCGTTCGTATACGAATTTTACTCATTCATCGACTTTTGTTTATATTATTAACTAGCCTAGAACCTCTGTAATTTTGCACGAAAATGCATAGTTAAATAGTTCTTAGTTTTATATAGATAAATGTTTAAAACGTATTAAAAATCGGAATAACATTATTATTAATATGTTAGAATTAGTCGGGGGACAATTCATCTTTTGAAATTTGAGACTTAGAGTAATATTTGGTCTCGCCTTTTATCTTTATTTATAAGTTCCAATTTTTCGTTGCCCGACTATTACGGTTTCTCCCTTATTATCGATTATTTTTGTCATATTTCAATTTGAGAACAATAATTGTTACATATCCGAAAATAGGCTGACCCGAGACCCGAAATTGACCCAAACTACATCACCCAAATACTCGTCCCAAAAAATTTCCGAACTAATTTGACCAGTTATTGATCCAACCCTAATTGGTATAATCTGAAACCACCCAACTCGAAAATAACTTGGAAAAACAAAAACTCTAATGAACAAAATGACTTGAAATGAGATTTCTCTCTCAATCGTTGGCCCGACCCGATCCGTAATGATCCAATCCGACCCGACCCTAATTATCTCGAAAAAAATGATGAACCAAACTGACATGACCCGAATTGGCCCGAAAGAATGTGAATTAAATTACATTAACAAATACTTCTTTACAAATAAGAAATTACCGACCGAGTAATACTTCGTAGACGTCGAATTACTCAAGTAAATTCAAACTAATAAAAATTATACACAATACAATCAAAAAAGAAAAATAAATTATAAATAGATATAGATAATGTGATTACATAAAATCATAAAAAGAGAGTATAATAATACTGTAATATAATAATTACAATCAATATTAATAAGAAATTAAGTAATGATTTTTTATCATAAATAACGAAATAATTACTGAGCGGAAAAATATTTAATTAATGATTGTAATGTGTCTAATGGTTTCTCTATTATAATTATACTAGATTTCATGCCCGGGCGTTGCCCGGGTAATATCTTTACATGATTTCAAAGTAATTAACGTAACAATTAATCTCCTATAATAGGCATATATATAGAATAATTAAGTACATTTTATGGCTAATGAAACTTCACATGTATCATCCTCAATGAACAACATGGAACGTTGAAACTGCATGAAATTTAAGTGGAAACATAAACTTGTACCTTCGATTCAATGGTCTTGGAAGGACACTTACATATTACGCATCACTGTCGTCAAAATAATTTTTTAGCACATACGGAGTATATTTTTATAATAGCTTGTATAATGAAATTTTTATCCAATATTTCTAATATTTCAAGATAGTCGAAGCTCATACTCTTTTAACATTAACTCGTATTTTTTTTTACATTCCATCGTATTTTTTTTTAACTCATATTCTTATCTTAATAGCTCATATTCGTATCTTATTAGCTCGTTTACTTTCTACATTAGCTCGTATTCTTATCTTAATAGCTCGTATTGTTATCTTATTAGCCCGTATTCTTCTTACATTAACTCGTATTCTTTTTATATTATCCCGTATTCTTATAATATATGCTCACATTTTTAAGTTCGTTATCCTCTTATATACTCGTATGTTTTTTTAAATTAGCTCGTATTTTTATCTTAATAGCTCGTATTTTTTTTTATATTAGCTCGTATTTTAAGCTTAATAGCTCTATTAGCTCGCATTTTTCCGTTAATAGCTCGCGTTTTGTAGCTCATATTTTCGAGTTCCTGATTCTCTTAAGTTCTTATTTATTTTACATTAGCTCGTATTTCTTATATATTCGCATTTTATAGCTCGTATTCTTTTAATTATACCTCGTAATCTTAACTGTTTATTATATCATGAAATTTGACGTCTTGCAAATCTAGTTCTATTTATTTAGCTCGAGAAGTGTTTCAATTAGCTCGTGTTTTAGTATTTTGTTTACATTAGCTCGTATTCTCATCTTAATAGGCCGTATTCTTATTATGTGCTCGTATATTTAAGCTCATGATCCTTTTAATCTCGTATTCGCATTCATTTGTGCTCAAGATTTTGAAACTCGTCTTATCTTAATAGCTCGTATTGTTTTTTCATTACCTCGTATTCATTTGTGCTCGTATTTTAAAGGACGTCTTATCTTAATAGCTCGTATTGCTTTTACATTATTCTTAGCTTAATAGTTCGTATTCTTTTTATATTAGCTCGTATTTTAAGGTTAATAACTCGCATTCTTTCGTGCTTGTAATTTTTAGTTCGTTATTCTCTTAAACTCTTATTTTTTTAAAAAAAATTAGCTCATATTCTTATATGTTCGTATTCTGTAGCTCGTATTTTTTTAATTATACCTCGTAAACTTAAGTGTTTAATATATTCATCTATTTATGTTTTTAATTAAACAGGAGAAGAGAAACAACAAATTATACCATAACTCTACGGTAGCCAAAACTCTTAGTTTACAATCAATTATTTTATTAACTAATTCAATTATTATCCAACTTGTATTTTGTTACTATTTAATTATCTTTTTATTTATATAATTAATTTATTTAAACAAAGTAATAGCTAATTTAATTGCTCTAAAATAATAATTATCCAACTGATATTTTATTAGTATTTAATTATCTTTTTTATTTTTATACTTAATTTATTTAACGAAAGTAATATCCAATGAAATTGATCTAAAATAATAGCCAATGAAATCAATTATTATAAAATTAATTCAATTATTATCCAACTTATCTTTTAATACTATTTAATTATCTTTTTATTTATATACTTAATTTTTTTAACCAAAGTATTAGCTAATGTAATCTCTCTCAAAACAATAATTATCCAGCTGATATTTTATTACTATTTAATTATCTTTTTATTTATATATTTAATTTATTTAACCAAAGTAATAGCCAATGAAATTGCTCTAAAACAATAGCCAATGAAATCGCTCGAAAAGTTCCTCTTTTAAGTATATATATTGATATAGATAGATATATAGATTATATAATTTAATATCTCCTATATTAGTCTCTATTTGATTAAACAATAAGTCTTTCTTAAGACAGACCAGTTACATACCACTGTGTAAATGACCCCATAACTAATTATTAAAAATAGTTCTTATATATTTAGCTGTGACATAATAGCACTATTATAGAATTGAAAATATATGTTATAGTTACGCTTAAAATGGTAGTTTGGATCTCATTGAATTAATTGAATCTTTGAATAATATTGCACGGGTAATTAATTATATGTGAGAATATTTTTTCTAACAATTATATGTGAGAATATTTTTTGGAGGTTTTAATATTGAACGGATAAATTTAATATCGCAATAATATTTTTGAATAATATTGCTCGTTGTCTATTGACACCAAGAAGTGTCTAACTTTAAAAGATATATAAAATAATTTTTATAAAATATTTATATAAAATATTTTTGCACGGATTTATATAGAATATTTTTATAGTGTAAACACTTCTAAATTTATATAAAATATTTTTGGCATAGGAATATTTTAGATTTTGAATATCAGTCTAAATTTATCAAATATTGCACGGACAAACCAGATATTCTCTATTTTGTATACATTAATCAGCGAGAATATTTTTTCCAAGATTTTCCCAAATCGATATTACATTACGGGAACTTGAGAGGGAAATATTTTAATGTGAGAGCGACATGTGTCCAATTCACAAGTAGTGGTTCTTGTTATATACTTTTACTAGTTTAGGACCCGTGCAAAATGCACGGGAATGTATAAATAACATGTATAATTAAACTTTTAAAAATAAACTAGTTTTGTGACCCGTGATATTCACGGGTTTATATGTTTTAGTATTTTTATTTTATCGTATTGTTAAGATTTGTTTGAGCAATTAGTTTATCCATTTAAAAATATACAGTTTTGATTTTTGAAATACTTAAAAGTTATTTAATTAAGGCATAATGTTTGATTATTATTCTTTTTTTTTAAATGATAAATTATCTAGTGTAAAAAGTTTAAAACATACTTTTTTTAATTAAATTAAAGGCCTTTTATCTCAATATTTTATTTCTTATAAATCATATTTTTTGGTAATAGCATAGTTATGAAGTTTAATAAATGCTAGTCTTAATATATCATCTAAATCAATTTGTCAAAAACCCTAAATTTTAATTGTTGCTAAAATTGATAAAAGAAGTTAAATAGTAACCTACTACAAATGGTGAAGGAAACCAAAAAGTCATCCTATTAAATAAAAGAAATAAAAGTTAAATAAATATTTAGTTAATTACCAGATTTAGGAGAGGAAAATAAATAGTTTGTATTAATTTATTTTTGTGTTCGCAACTAACATTTTTTTAATTTTTAATTTTTATTTATAAGCACGTGACACGTGATTTTAGATATGACTTTATTTTTAATAACACATGACATAGTAAGATACTTAGTATTGTCTTTTTAACATCGATGCTCAAAATTGATGAACTTTGATTGATATTTATGTCCATCTTAAATTTGATAATAAGAATAATAGAAAAAAATGCTCAAAAGTCATAAAACGTATCCTCAATTGTTTATAGTTTTTTGATAGAGGCAAAATTTGTTAGCAATAATTTTTCTTATCAACATCGTCAATAGAATTGTATATGCCACTAATATGTCTTATCTATCTATTCACATGAGTTAAGTGAGTTAAGGTTTTAAATTAACTATATAATTTTTTAATTTTTTTTATTTAAGTTCCATTGTTTGGTTATGAAATATTCATCACATCAAACTTCATCGTTCGCATTTGTTTTGTTCAAATTTAAGGGCTATCGAGATTTGTGGCATTAATAAGATAGTTAGCCTTGTCATTTTATAATATTGTATAAATCAATGTGTTTTTTGTAAATGACCCCCTTTTATGTACGGTTTTTTACAAATAACCCCCTTATATGTCTACTTTTACAAATTACCGCCTTAAATATTACTTAATCTTAAAAATCAACCCCTAATGTCGGTTACGCATACGATTTTTATAAAACACGAACTACATACGATATTACGACTTAAACTTATGTAATCTACCTAAATTACCCTTACCCACCCATAACACTACCCAATAACAACAAACCCATTCATTCACTCATCCTCAAACCCCCAAAATTAAAACAAACTCATTCATTCACTTATGTAATCTACCTAAATTAGTCATTTGACAAAATCAATTCTGAAACCAGTTCACAACTTTTGGTTCAGGTCGTTGAGTTGTGTTTGCATTTGGTGGTTGGTGTATGGTAAGGCAGACGATTGAGGATAATCTATATTACTTGATTTATGCATTGCTAGTAGATCAATATTAGTCATTTGACAAAATTACTCGGTTTAGTGAATGAATGCTCGAACTGGCTGTATCCTAGATTTCAGTTGGACTTTCAATAGACCCGATACCAAAATTCAACGTTTTTGTTGAGTCATTTCCAGACATTCTTGTCTCATGCTAATTTTTGGTTGATTACTCTTTATACAGTGGGTAGCACAACATTTGTTTGCACCTTCCAGAATGCCACCAAATCAAATAAAACGAAAATAGGCCTCTCAGTAAATAGACAATCATCTCTTTCAGTTGGCCGCACTTCCTGAACCTCGTATACCTCTTCTTATTGTCACAACTTCCAGCACCACTTTTCAAGCCTTCTTGATTGCACTTTAATCAACCTAGAACTTGCTAAGTGAACTATGAATTCAAGGTTATTACTTGCGCTTCCTGAACCTCGTATACGTCTACTTGCACTCTAACCTTTTTTGCTATTAATTTGGAAACTTTCTTGTTGTTGTAAATTCACATATTAATTGAGTTGGGAGTTTTTAATTTGATTTGGGGGTTTTAATTTAGGGTTCATGTTTTAATTTTGGGGGTTTGACTTTTGAGCATGAATGAATGAGTGGGTTTGTTTTTATTGGATAGTGTTATGGGTGGGTAAGGGTAATTTAGGTAGATTATATAAGTTTAAGTCGTAATATCGTATGTAGTTCGTGTTTTATAAAATTTGTGTGCGTAATCGACATTAGGGGTTGATTTTTAAGATTAAGTAATATTTAAGGCGGTAATTTGTAAAAGTAGACATAAAAGGGGGTTATTTGTAAAAAACCGTACATAAAAGGGGGTTATTTACAAAAAACTCTAAATCAATAGATAACTCAGTTGATATTTTACAATATAGTATAAATAAATGAAGAATATAGTAATCAATATAGATGAATTATGTAATAACCAATATAAAAATGTCATGTGAATTTAAATTAAATGCTTTAAGTAACCTTTTAACTATATTGTAAGTATAAATATTAATAATAATGTATATTTAGTCATTATTCATATCAATAAGAATTATTTTTTCCAACTTGTTAATACGATTGAGATCTTTGTAACTCCAATTTCATTGTATGAGAGTTATTTTCAAATGAAAAATGATGAATAAAAAGATAACACATACAAAAATAAAACATACATTTTAGCAAATATATGAGAGTATTTGAGCAAATATATACCTTTTAACATTCATGTTGTCAATCTTGTAGTTAGTTTATAATATAAAATTGAGGGACATATACGAGAGTATTTGTTTAAGCAATTATAGTATTCCCTTCTTCATATACTTCTCTTTCTCCAATTAAGCATCCTACAAAAAAAAATCCACTGAGCAATTAATAACAAACAAAACGGTTGAATTTGGTTTATTTAATATTACATTATAATTATTTAATTTAAATTTTTCCTTAAATAATTATATAAATATGACATTGAATAATAAAAATATAAGTATATTTACCTTTAAAGAGCACAATTCCACAAATCTTGATAACTCCTAAATAACAACAAAACAACATATATGTGAAGTTCGAAAATGTCATAGTACGTCATAACCAATAGAACTTAAACAAAAAAAACAATGATAAGAATGATTATTGACACATACAATTCTCTCGGTGATGAGGTAAACAAAATTTTGGCTTGAATTCTGGCTTACAAATGTTGTCTTCCATCAAATATTTATAGCCAATTGATGATGCATTTTATGACTTTTGGACGACTTATATTTATTATTATTATTATTATCAAATTTAATATATACATAAATATGTAGCAATGTTTTGTGACTTTTAATCATCCTTTTTCATTATTAGCAAATTTAATGGACATAAATATGGAGTAAAGAGAAATTAAATGTAAAAAGTTTGCTTTAATTATTTTTTCCCTTTTTTATATACTTTTTTTTTACAAAATCTAGCTTGCATGAGAATTATTTAGTCATTTTTTGTCTTGCCTTTTATTTATATATCATATTTATAGATTTATATATGTATTTAATTTATTGAAGTTATATCCAATTAAACGAAATTGAGCAAGTATATAATAATAAGACTTAAGAGAAAATTGCAGAGTGATTTAAAATATATCGCAAACTAAAATATATTCTATTGAACATCACCACTGCAGCAACAACAACAACAACGACAATATCACTCAACAATAATTCTCAATATAGTCATTATCGTCAAATAAATAAATTAAACCATGAAATATAATCCACAACATAAAAACTCATGGACAATATATTTTAAATAAATAAAGTGAATAGAAACTATTATAACTATTATGATTTTTTGTAGACATCAGACAAACATATATTTCCATATTTTAATTTTAATCTTACTTTATTTTGTGATATTATTAGATTAGATAATTGATTGCTAAAAAATTCAAGAAATGAATAAAATAGGAAATATTATTAGTGTAAATTACGGGTGTTAATTAATATAAAGAGTTTTGATCAATTTATTAACATTTATATTACAAAAATTAATTAAATAAGAAAAACTTTTAATTAATTTGGTGGAGATTAATTATTATGAAGAGTTTTAATGAATTTATTACCATGTTTAAATATAAAAATGAAATAATTAGGAAAAAATGTTAATAAAAATGGTGGATGCTAAGTAATTATATGAGTAGTTTTTATTAATTATTAACATGTTTTATTAAAAAAAATTGTAACTATAATTATAAAATTTATTAACATATCTTATTACAAAAATTTCAATTAAAATGTCAATATTAATTATAAATTACGAAATCTTGATTTAAATTTTGAAGGGTTACATAAATTTTGGAAAACAATATATTTAATTAATTTAAGACGAAATCTTGATTTAAATTTTGAAGGGTTACATAAATTTTGGAAAACAATATATTTAATATACAAAATTAATTTAAGAATATTGATAATATTCTTTAATATTATAGATAAGTGAAATAAATTAATTTATAGATAAGTGAAATAAATTTATGTCATGTAATAATAAATTGATAACTCATCACATAAATACGCCATGTCACATTTAAAATATGCTATGTCACATTTGAATATCCAAGTCACATTAAAAAACTTTGCCACGTCACATTAAAATTTGCCATGTCACGTTTTTTTAGTTTCCCTTTTAATAAGATTTTATAGATATTGTATGCGATTATGTTAGTTTGAATTTACAATTTAAATAAACAATCAAATTTTCACACAAAAATTAACCTAAATAAAATGTCAAATATGAGGTACAATTAACAATTATAAGTCGTTAATATACATTCGTCTAGAGCACATAATTTACTCTAATCATTTCTAATGATTAATATTAATATCTTTATATTTTCTTTACGCTTCTAAACTTTATTCTCGCTTGAAAAGTACAAGAAAATTATTAAAATACAAAGGGAGTAGTTAAGTGAATATACTATGTTTTTACTCTTTTGAAGTTGCTACCGGTAATCGTGAACGCATACTCCATAACTTAAATTACTAATATATGTCTTATATATTACCAATGCCATCAGTTTTAATTGTTAGACTTTTGTCGGCCAATTATAATGCTCTCCAGGTAATTAAATAATAAAATTATTTTGGATTTTGGTCGTTACATACTCTAGTGACAAAAAAATCACAAAGTATTATGTACTCTATGATGTCTTGCAATTATATTGGTGTTTGCTTCCTTTCGAGACTAATATTTACAATATTATCTTCCTCAATCAGTAATAACCATTACGAAAAATCTCTAAAAACATACAAATTATATACTGATTTGATAAATTATTGAAAGAGTACCTAAAAATGTAGATAATGATTAAATTTGGAAAGTATAAAGATTAATGAGGGTCTTAAAAAAACATAAATTTCTCTTTATATAATTGTCAAAATGTGCTTTCTCAACTATTTATACACAACTGAATAATTCATAAGTCTCAGTGGGCCGCAATTGGCTTAAGAATATGTGTTAATAAATTAGGATTGTTAGTCAACATAAAAAGGTGCGCATAGTTTCTTAGCGGACATCCGACCGTTAATAAATAAATAAATAAGTGAAGACGGTTTACTATGATATATCAGACACTCCCTTTGATTTTATATACTCCTTCCATCCCTGTCATTTGTTTATTTATTCTATTTTTGGGTGTCTCGATCAATTGTTTAAATTCTTATTTTGACAATCTTTTAACGAACAATTTAATTCCGCACACTTAATTTGATTAATTTGGCATCAAATAAATATCTCTCTCCTCTTCCCTTGGTTTCTTTGCCAAAATCAAAGGTAAAAAAATGTTCGGAACCAATGAAGTATATCATTATTAATTTTTATATTTAAAGACAATTACATATTTCTTTTTATTATTTCAAAATATAAACATTATAATATATCTACTCTTATAAAAAACAAATTGTTATGAATTTCTAATTGCTTAATAATGTTTCAAAAATATTTTAGCAAAACTTAAAGTCAAAAATTCAAGTTAAGAATAAAAAACGTCACATAAAAACACAAAGTCAGTATAGTGCTACTATTATTTTTTAAAAATGACTTTTATATGGTAATTTTGGCGCAAAATAAAATGACAACAAATTACATGGTGCATACTCAGAATAATAATATTGCTATTTGTGATTTAAATAAGTGGAAAGTTAGAAATAAAAAAATAAATGCTAAAATAAAATTGACCTATGAGATATGATTTATTTTTGTAAAGATAATGCAATATTTATGTCATTCATATTGTGTACAATTCTTTGTATAATTGTTTTTAGTGGGTTTTCCTTATTGATTTGATTCGCTTAATAATTAAAATAATAGAGTATATTATACATTCCTTAAATAACTGTATGTATTTAGTATTATTAGGAAAAATGTTCGCGGGAAAACATTAAATGTGGGATTGCCACGTGGACAATAGTTCTTCTTTTATATTATTATATAGATAACTAGTTTAAAACCCGTGCAATATTACACTGATATATATAAATAATTATACAATTTTTTATGATCGTAATAATATCATATAAGTTGATGGTATAACATTGTCAAAGACAAATAAATTTATATTATTACATAAGAAATGTTGTACTTGAAAATCTAGTTAAATGAATTTGTAGGACAAATACAAACGAAGAATTAAAATTTATAACAATGTTAAGCATATAATGTCTAACAAAAATAATTTTTCAATCATGATAATTTCGATATATCCAAGCGAGTACTCTAATATTTTTTTTTTGCATCTAAATATGTTGAGATTCTATTAGTTCAATAAAAACTCATTCTATAAGTTCAACTCCATCCTATAAGTTCAAATTAGAAAATTTAAGCTTAGTCGTGGCAAAATCAAACCGAAAAAAAGAATGACCCGGAGCCCAAAATTGACATGAACTACAACACCTGAATGATACCCAAAACCCAAATTGACCCGATTCTACCTGAAAATGACCCGGGTTTTCTTGACCCATAATAAACCCGACTTGAGAGGATCCAATCAGAAATTACTTAACCAGAAAGTAATCCGATAAAACATAACTCTAAATGCCAAAAAGACTTAACATGTATTTTTCTCCTTTAATCATGGCCCCCCGGCCCAATATAACCCGACCCGCATGACCCGAAAGAGGGCCAACTAATAAATCTGAAACAAACTAGATAACTCAAAAAGACTCGACCCGCCTCGAACTAACCCGCAATTTTGTCAAAGTCGAAATGACTCGACCTGAGCGCGGCCTGACTGACGCGTTTGCCAGGTCATACAACTTATGCTTTTATAAGTCTAAGTTTCTATAAATTCAACTCAGAACAGATAAGCTCTTATGAGTTGAGTTTAGAAACGTTAAACAAACATAACTCCAAAAGAGCACGACCTTACATCAGAATATCGGTTCACATATTATAAAATACGAAAATTACTCTATTTTACAGAGGAAATAAAAATCTACGGTGCATTATTTATACTTTAGTACTACTTACGGTACACTTTAACTAATCCTGCTTGTAAACTTATGTTGGTCAAATATTATAATAAATTTGTCATCTATAATCCGCCTTTTCAATATACTTATGATAAAAGTAATATGCATGTGTTTTTTTTTAACTTGTGCTTATTCTTAAACTATTAAAATAACTTGCAAAATCGAAAAAATATAGTAATTAGTTAATATGTATTTGAAAACTTCTATATCCGTTATCCATATTCTTGTCCCTTCAGTATTCCGTTTTTATTACTTTATTTAATAACATGTAGTATAAATATGTATATTATAAAATCAAATGTCGAGAAGTAAACAAAAATGTGAAATTGCTAAAAAGATATTTAACAGAAACGGCATAATCATAAGAAATATTATATTCCATATTTTAAAAGGTGCAAAAATTTTGGGAGATTGTCAATTTAGAATTTCATCTTCAAAATGATAGAGTACTTATTGTTTAGCACAAAAAATACTATCATATCAGCTATTGGGCCATGAGTGAAATAGCCCACGAGAAGTCATAAGCAGTACAAAGGAGCATCAGCATCAGTTAACCCTTACGCAGACTATGGGCCCAGTGGAGAAGCACAACCCATAAAAGAAGCATCAGAGCCGTTAGGTCAAGCTAGGAGCTCAACTTCCTATCTCCACTCAACGTCTCTCCTATATTCCAGAGGAAGACTAGGGCAGCAGGCGGACCCTTGACTCAACAGCTATAAAAGCCAGGACCAACAACTTAGAAATTCATTCGGTTTTTTACTTACGCATGCAATCACTTGTACTCTGATCAACGATTATTATCACGATATTAGTGAAAACTTGGTGGGATTTCGTTCCCCCGTGGTTGTTTTCCTCAATAGGGTTTTTCCGCGTCACCAAAATCTACCGTGTCAATTTCCTTTTTATCTTTTATTTCTCGTACGCTTTACATGTTGGTTGTCACTTTAACCCACACGACAATAACTTAAAGCGGTAGAATTTTACCAAAATAATTTGGCGCCCACCATAGGGCACAATGAGCATTCCAATATCATCACCTCGTCACAAAACCATGTCTGGAACCAAGGCAAACCCTTCCAGTTCCCAGAGCATGCCAGCGCTGTCCACTGGGACCAACCAAACCGTGTCAGTTGGCCTCGCAGGACCAGCCTCCACCATGAGCTAGGCCGCAGCCTCAAAGGTTGTTGCCTCGTCTAGCAAAACCGCTCAAATCCCTAGACCTGCCCCTACGGCTGCTCCTGCGAAGCAGAGTAGGGAAAGCAACCCCAGGAGAGGTTATGAACCCCTGATGCCAGGAGTGAGTCAGCGGCAAAAAGTTTCCAGCCTAGATCCGATGCAGATAGTGGTCCGGGGAATGAGTGTCTTGCAGGAAGCCATTGAAGGCCTTAAAAAAGACTACCTGGATCTGAGAGAGCAGATTGTCGCAATCTCACGCCCTGCTCCGATACCCCGTGTATGTGTAGGGATGTCATTGGAGCTGGTACAAGTGGATATCGTCCCACACCCGCCCCAGTTGGGGCGGGACGGGTAGAGTTTTGGCGGGTGGTGGGGCGGGGACGGGTATGAAAATTGTACCTGCCATGGGTAGTGGGTCGGGATGGTTTTTGCGTGTTACCCACTTTATACCCGCCTACCCGCCAATTAATATAAAAGTTAATACCATTATTACGATAATTTTACAAATATTATTTTGTTATAATTAAGACGTAATGTTAAAAATAACTATTTATAAAGTATTTTACCAACTTCTTTGGTAAATAACTAAAATTTTATAAACAAGCTCATGAAAATAGAAATTAATAATAGTGATTAAACCAACTTGTACGAAAAAATATCAGAAAAATTTATGGTATAGCGGGTTAATGGGTAGGTGGGGCGGGGATGGTTTTGGAAATTTGTACCCGCCATGGGTAGGTGGGGCGGGGATGGTTTTGGAAACTTGTACCCGCCATGGAAGGTGGGGCTGGAATGAGTACGAGGTTTTCTTGATGGGTACAGGTACAAAAGCTTATATCCAGCACCGCACCGCCCCAATGACATCCCTACCCGTGTGCTCCAGCCGGGTCCTGGTCAGACCCTCAACCTCTTCGAGAGTAGAGGGTTAAACCGACCGATCCCCCAGGAGATCGTCACAAGACTAGATCTAGGGGTTCCAGCCCCAAGTAATGGCTCAAGATACTGGACTTGGATGCGTCTGTGTTCAGAGTACCGCAACCCAATCCAGTCCAGCTCGCAGGTAATCCCGCACCTTGTTTTCCTCCCGGGACTAATCCTCTGACTTTTGCAGGTACACCGCCTCAGCCTTCAGTTGGATGGACGCCGGAAACCCCTGCAGATTATGCACCTATGAGCCAGTTCAGCGCTGGAGGATGGGCAGGAGGAGCGCCGGCGCAGTCCGTGGTCTGCTGGCAGCCGGGGTCAGGTTTCAATCCGCCCACAGTTACTAACCCACCTACCAGCCAGCCATCATCAGGACCCTAGGTGGGACCCCCTTTTGGCTTTTTCCCCCTCCTGTTAACTCGTTTCAGGAGCAGGAAGTCTCTCGGATCAACGTTACTAGGAGCTGAAGGATATGATCACCAAGATACCCGATATGCCAAGGCCCCTGGAGAAGGTCTCCCAAGAAAGCTACGCGGATTCGCCCTTCATTGATAACATCGTTCTCATTAATGTGCCCAAGGGTTTCGTGCCACCAACCATGACACTTTATGATAGGACGACAGACCCCTTGGACCTCATCAATCAATACAAGCAGAAAATGATGGTGGTTACCGCCACCGGAGCACTCAAGGAGGCCTGTATGTGTAAGGGGTTTGGATCAACACTGTCTGGTGCAGCTCTGCATTGGTTTTTGGGGCTGCCCAACCGAAGCATATCCTCCTTCGCAGATCTGGTTAACTCCTTCAACCAGCAGTTTGCTAACAGTATGAAACCAGAGAAGCAGACAGTGATCTCTACAGGATCGTTCAGGGATTCAAAGAGACAACCCGGGAGTACCTCACCAAGTTCAACAAGGAAAAGGTGGAAATTCCCAATTGTGATGTGTCCACTGCCATTGAGGCCTTCTGCAGGAGGCTACATCATGATTCGGATTTGGACAAACAGCTGACGATGCACCCGTGCACTGCCTTTGCTGATGTACAAGCCCGGGCGGTTGCAACAATGAGATTAGAGGAAGATGCCGCCTCCAGAAGAAATGCCTACGACATAGAGCATGTGTCCAAGAAAGCGCCAGTAGAGAAATGGAGCGAGAGGTCAAAGCCTTATAGCAAGCCCGTCAGCAAAGTATTAGAAAGCACCGGTGGGAAAAGCGACGCAGATCCACCTCCAAAGGACAGCGAGTATGGCTTTACCACCGGGATGTCTGGCCTGTTGAAGGCCCTAAAAGAGCTAAAGGGAGTCAGATGGCCGAAAAAGAAAGAGGAGCGACCCAATGACCGACGTGATGCAAGCAAAAAATGTGAATTCCATGATGACATAGGCCATACAACGAATGAGTGTTATACCCTAAACTGGGTGAACCCATCATGAGATTCGGTCTATAATGACCGACTCCTCAATCTTGCAACCAAGAGACTCCAGAACTTCCACATTCTCAATCATCTTGAGGATGTGTGGGCTAACAGCTTGGCCCTTAGACAGTTTTGCTTCGAAGAAGCGTAGTGCGGTGTCACCTCATGATTCTCGGAGCTTGCGAGAATTCATTGGTAAGGGTGGTGAAAATCTTATTTGCACCTTGTGAAATGAAACGGCGCTGCAAATTGCTTTCCATTGCATAAATAAGTACGTTTTTAATCGCACCAACTTCACGAATGAACTTATCATATGCAGTTCGTTGGCTCCAGTCCTAGTGGTTGGTTTAGCCGGTATTGGCTCAACCAAATAATTTAATTTACCATCAGCAATTGCAACATTCCGTAATGCTGGCTCCCAATCGGTAAAGTTACTCTTATCATTCTCAAGGCGGGAGTTCTAATTGTAGGAGACGTGGTCTATAAAGGAGCGTAACCACGACTCCCTGGCGAGGGTGGTGCTAGGGCCCGGAGTTGCATTTGCATCAGTCATTTTTAATAGCAGATATGAAATGATTTACAAATGAGAAAATAAATAAACATAAGAAATCATTGAATTTAAAATCTTTTAAACAAAGATACACGACATAATATAATCGATCTCACTCAAAGAATTATATAATGTATCCCAAGACCCAAATATCGATTTGGTGAGTTAACCCTTTAACTGGTTCTGCATTAGAACTCTCAGTCGACAAATTTCTTAAATTTATCTATTAGTCCACAATGATTTCAATAACTTGATTGAATCATTGTGTTGAGTTCAACTAGGTCACAACACATTAGAAGAGGTCCATATGGAGATAACAACAGGTCCTATATGCCCACCGACGAACAAGGGATTCATAGTTGTTTGATCTAGAAAGGCTAATATCTCAATTTTACGTAGAGTGAGATCCAATCACTATTTTAAACTCATTTAAGTGAACTATTTTGAGATGAGTAGGAATAAGTGATGGCATAAATAAAACATCATATGTCAAAATGCAAAATAATCTACATGGGTCATTTTACATGCATATAGGTGGTTTGGTTTAGGCGGAATATAATGACATGCAATATTCAAGCAATGAAGAAAAGAACACAAAACATAAAATCCTAGTGTGGCTTATCCTATTAAAAAATAGTAAATACAACTTGGAATCCAATCACATGGACCCTAGAAGCTTCATGGATCACCGTTCTTCATCTCGTGATGTAAACTGGAAATAGAGACCCAGACGCACCAACCTCCTTTTATTTTTCTTCTTCTTTATTCTAAGCTATTACAATGCAAATCCTATTTACATTTGATCTAAAATAAAGAATAACTAAAATACAAAGCGAAGATGCGAGATCTCATAAATTACATCACTTGATTACTTTCCACCATTACCGAAAAGTAACCCAAAAACTAAAGTCACACTAGATTACATAATTGAACTTGACAACAATTGTAAAAATAATAAATTCAACCTTCATTGAAAAGCAATATCATTAACAATATAATAAAAACATTCATAATGCAATATTATCCAAACCACCATTAACTTTAAAATTACATGTCACACATGTAAACCATAATCCAATTCAATTCTAAACAATTTTAGAATCTAGTAATTATCATCTATTAGACATAATAAACCTTTTAAAATAAATAAATGATTAAATAACCGAAAAATTATCAAATAAATTTCGTTTATTTCCTTACTTTTCACGGCAATCACAGGTTTTCTTTCCTTTTCTTTCGAAAAAATTTGTTACAATTACAAAACATCTTTTATAATTTTAGTTAATATAAATATTATCTCATAATATAAATAAAAACGAAAACAAATAAAATAACCCTAAAATCCAATTTTACGGTTTTAATATCCCCTTTTTTGTTATCTTTATATATCTGTTCTAATTATAAACCTTTATTTATAATTTAGTTAATACAAATATCATCATATAATATTAATAATAACAAAAGCAACAAATCACAAAAATAAGAAAAGGGGCCGAAAAATAAAACTCACGGTCCAAAAATACACGTTTTTGTTTTTTTTAATTAAATTAGGCAATTACACATATTATCAAATAATATCATGTAAATCGACATCTTCATAAGATATTATACTATTTCCTTAAATAGTATAATCAAGGTAGAAATAGATTTTGGAAACTTTACTAATTCGTGAACTTTCTTAAAATTACTCATAGTAGCACAAAAATCATCTCATAATTTATGTGTTATAGTTCTAATCATATTAGATCTTAAAAATTTCCAAATATTGTCATTAAGGTTAACTTTTAATTCATATGAACAATATTCATTCATCTTAACAATTTAAAACAAATCAATCTAATTCTAAATTATGTTGATTGAACTTTTAATAAACATTGATCTATATCATTGTTATGAGCATCATCATACGATAATTATTTCAACAATTAAAATAACAAAATCAAAAATAAAAAAAACAAAACAAAACAAAACAAAAAAACACCGTGAACCATAGCCGTGACAATCACGGGAAAAAAAAATCACAGCCGAGACATCAATTTTTTTTTTGAACCGTGAAAAAAAAATTGTGCCGTGGGATTTAATTCTCAATTATCAAAACGATTTTTAACAATGACTCTGATACCACTTGTAGGAAATAATTTCTTAAATTACCTACAAAAGTATTAATCATATTAATACTGCCAAGGATTATATCAAAAACGATTCATTAAAATGTCAATTGCAAGAATTAAACAGTCAAGCATATAGAAATAACCTCTAGTCCTATATGAGATCGGCCTAAGAACAACCTAGTATAAACCCAAACTTCAAGGTAGAAGTTCTCCTTAGATTGCACTCAAGATTACCTGAGAAATATGCCCTTCAATTACCACCTTGATTACTCTTAACTTTGGAGGCTTTTGTTTTTAGAGTTTTTAGATGATAAAACTAATGAGAGATCCACACCCCATAAGAGAAACCATATTCTCCTATTTGTAGTAGAACCACAGGGCCCACCACCTCATTCACACGTGTGGGTTGGACTTTGTTTTGTGTTGTTTTACATATATCCGAACTTCTCTTAAAATATATTCATATATTTTAATGCATGTGCTCGGAACTAAATATCCCCATATTAATTTTCGGAGAACTTTTTCGGAAATGTAACATAAACACAATTTTAAGCAGAATGTTAATTAATTATCTTAAAATTAATAATCTAATTATATTATTCTAAAATATCATATATTAAAATATATAATTAATAAATGTAACATTTATATATTTGCTAGAATTAACATTTAATTCATTTCTCCTAATTATTATTTAATCATATTAAATGTTCATCATCTATTTAACTACATTTAGCTAAGTTTGGCATTTACGTAATTATATCAATATATAATCACATTTCTCAGTGCTATCCTATAGGTGTGACCTTTAGGGATCAGCTGATTATCGCCATCATATGACAGTAACGTCAAACTATTAGTGAGCCAATCGTTCGTTACCGATAAACGTTAACCAACTGGTTAATATACTAAGTATCCCTGTGTGATCCTGTAAAAGATTTGGTCAAATAATCACACACTGTGGAGGACATTTACTCCAGCAAGATTTAAGAAGCTCTGTCAACTTGTTAATGTTGGACGCCTTGAAGAACGTGGGATTCGACGAAAAGGACCTGACAAAGAAAGTTATTCCCCTGGTCGGCTTCAGCGGAGAAACAATGCATACCCTCGGAGAAATCATCATCCCAACCTACGTCGGAGGGCTAAACAAACAGGTACGATATTTGGTTATTGATGGTCCTTCTACTTACAATATTATTCTTGGCAGACCCTGGATCCATGAAATGTGAGCAATCTCGTCAACGTATCATCAGTGCCTGAAATTCCATACACCATGGGGGGTCCAAGAGATACGCGGAGACTAGGAGGAGGCCAAGGACTACTACAATGTAGCTCTCAAAAGGACCACCAAGCCACCAGCCGCCAAAGCATAGCAATTACAACAGCTGAAGAGTCTATTGATATGATATACTCAAGAAGGGGGGGGGGGGGGGGGGTTGAATTGAGTATGTCTTCTTTTTAAATCTTCTTCGATGTGTGTAAGTTTGTATGATGATCGTTTGAGTAGAGCAAGTAATAAAGAGAGACACGATATTTTTGAAGTGGTTCAGTCTCACACTCTGAGACCTACGTCCACTATTCTCGATTAATAAAATTAGTACCAACTCTGGATTACAATTTTATCAACCCTACTCGTGCGACTTTGATGTTAGTCACAACTCTATCTAGATACCGTTAAATATCTAATTTTGACAAATACCGTTAAATATTTGTCTTACAATGAGTACCGCTAAATACTCGTTCTATGTTACGTAAATAAGATAAAGTCTTCAATGTTTTCTTGATGTCACAATCTTGAATGAATAAGATCAATGCTTGAGCACTTGAATCTTGAATCGGATATGACAATGATAAGCTCGATCTTGAAGAATATATGAACGGCGGCTCTCTCGATTTGCGTGTAGATATGTGTGTATGTATTTCGTGTAGTTTAATGTATCATAGGTAGTCTATTTATATAGAATATGTATCTAGGTATTTCAAACCCTAGATGATTTAGGAATATTACTAAAACTAGAATACTAGTCTTTTAGTAATACTACCTTAAATCTAATCTTAATATATTTAGGAAAGATTTAATAATATACTTTATGTATTATATAAAGAATCAATTTCCTAATTCATATTTAGGAAAGATCTTTATATAATAAACAATTAGTATCCTTATTAAATCAACTTCCTAAACCAAGTCAAAGATAATAAAATATATTACCATAATATAATCTTAGTTAGTTTAAGACATTAAATAAATACATAATATTTATTTAAATAAACCCTACACGATTTATAGAAACGTGACATGTTACACGTTTTCCAAAAATCGAAACAAACCATAACTTAGATTATATATTTTGACAATTAAAATCATATAAAAAATCCTTAGTTTATTTTAGTAATAAATAATTATCTCATAAGACAATTATTTATTCCTTATTTAACTTAAAGATATTTTATATAATCCTATTAAGATTAACAATTCTATTTATTAAAATAGAATACCAATTAAACACTAATTCTACACGACACTAATATAGAAACAATCGTTTCAACTCAAAAACATATATATTTCGATCATTTCTTCATGATATAGAGTTATAGCTACGGGCTATAACTAGAACCAATCTTGTACTAAAGCTATAGTTGATGAATATAACTTTAGTTCATTATGCGCGCTTGTGATCTTCTATCAATCTTCGACTTAGTCAATTCATTGACTAATATGCTTGAATCTTTTATACTTGATAGATTAGATCTCGTTACTAATGTTCTGTACACTTAGCACACGATTATACATACGAGTATATAATATATAAATAGCTAGACTTGTCATTATCAAAACATAAACATATATACTATATATATTTGAATATATGGTTCAACAAATTCCCCCTTTTTGATGATGGCAAGTCTTTCTTAGATTTCGTGTCTAAGTGTATGTTCCCCCTCAATATAATAATGGTCATTCATAGCAAAGATTAACTTAGGGTTTTTATCTTCTATCTATCCCATATCCTTTAAGGACCCTAAGAGACAATGAATTACGACAAGGAGCAAGCTTAGGCAAATTCTAAATCTAAGTCGCATTTTCCCCCTCTTGACATCATCGAAAAGATGAGAACAAAGACATGAAACGACTAGAATAATATACGTACGAAGCATAAGCAAGCATATAAACGAGTCTAAAAATATGAACATAGAAAATATCACACAAGCACATACGGAATGTTAAAATATACACAACCAATCCGAACATATTATGCCAATGGGCCGAATTAGGAATAATAGAGTATTAAGAAAAATGGGCCTGGCTAGGGTTCGAATAATATGGGCCTGCAAAAGGTAACAAATACGATGAGCCAAGGTAAAAAAATAAGAGGTTGGGCCGCATCAAAACAGGGATTAGGTTTGGGCCTGTTTGGGATTAAGAAATCCGAGGAAGGCAAAAGGGGATAGAGCCTCGGATTCCTAATGGGCCAGGTAATGAAATTGGGCCACAATACCAAATTTGTTTATAAGTCCACCCCAGACTTTGAACAACAACAACACAACCATTACTTCTAATGAGTCAGAAACGGATACGGATTATCAAGAGCGAGAGCTTGAGCCCGGATTCTTTGCATAAGGGTTCACGTAGTCGGGTCGGGTACGGAATTCGAGGGTCTCCAACCTATCGAGGCAACTGTTCACGTTCCTTCCTTGAGCATTGAGAGCGATTTCGAAGTTAAGTACCTTGAGCGAGAGTGCTTTGACAGCTTCAAGTGCCTTAGAAGCATCCTCTCGCAACAACCCATGGTCTCTCACCATGGCTCCTCCCTGAGACGTGATGAATGAGAGACGATCGCTCATGCTTAACAACTCCGAGCATACCACCGAGACCTCTGACCCAATCTTCACGAAATGCTTATCAACTTTCTCCATCCATTCTTTCACCTCATCCTCAAATTCCCGACCTCTCTTAGGACGGCTACCCCCTGCCTCTCCACTGCTCTTCTTCCCTTCACACAACCCAATAATCGTATCCATCTTGGCTTCAAGACCCGCAAAAGAAGGGGATGGCTGTGAGGTGGGTTCTGTACCTACACTCTTACCAAACATAAGATCAACTCCATCAAAGCAAATGCCCATCAATTTCAACAAACGATCACACATACGATCTTTTGGCCTAATTCCGAAACTAGCATCATCAACAACTCCTTTCTTTTAGCAAGAGCTCGGACACCCACATTCCGTATGGAATGTCGATTGTCGAGCAAAATTTCTCCTTGACAACCACACTAGAAACTTGACATATTTTGTGACAAATTAGGGATGCTAAATCGACTTTCTGACCTTCCAACCAACTGTACAACACGACTGCTTCAACACTAGCGAGTTTGTCCCTACCACCTCTCTGAGGGAGCACGGTATTCCACAAGAAATTCAAGAAAAACTTTAACTTGGGATTAAAAGATACGGTAAGCAGAGGTGTAACCTCAGTGGCATCGTCATCAAAATACTTCTTGATTTTTAGTTTCTGATCTTTAGAAACAACACTCCACTCCATTTTCGGGTCAAGATTTAACCCTTCTTGATCAAGTTTGAAAATATCGCAAATATCCGACTTAGTCACGACAACATCTTGTCCATTCACGACACCCATAATACCATTATCACACTTTTTAACCGAAGCAAGGAATTGAACCATCTCAATAGGAAAAATCAACCCAGAAAAATTACTAATGTACTCCCATCCCTGAAATTTTAAGAAATCCTTAAAGAATCCTAAAGACTTCGAATTTTCGACCCATGACATCGGATAATAACGACCCGCATGTATAGCATAAGGTAGAACACGTTCGATTAACATACCTTCGTTTTTGGTCATTCGAACTCTTTCAAGACCCTCCCTAGTAGCTTCAATCGAATACTCGGAAAACAGAGGACGCGGATTTCGAGATTGAGAACCCATTTCATGCATGTCATCGGAGATGAAGGAGGATGAGCGGTTGAGTTTTCGTCGTTTGCCTTTGTCGGATGGTGGTGCTGAGGCGGTTATGGGTGTTGGAGACGGTGGGGGTGACGGAGTGGGTGAAGGTGGAGTCGATTTCTTTTGTTGGGAACGAGTGGCTCGGGAAGGAGGCATGGTGGTTACGATGAAGTGCGGTGGTTTAATGGAGGTGTGGTGAGATTTTGGGCGGATTTAATGGAGGTTGTAGTTATGGAGGTTTTACAAAATTTAGGATTTTGTGGGTTTGAGGACGGTAAGAATGGTAAATGTGAGGTGAGTGGTTTGTTGGGGTAATAATTGTGGGGGGGGGGGGGGTGAAAGTCAAAAGCTATAGGGTAGTAGGGGGTCACGTGGCAGTTGGTGGAGCGGTTTAGGAGAATTGTGGGACGTGGCAATGGGGGCCAACTCACATAAGTTGTGTGGTAATTTTGGTAAGTTGATTTTATTTTGAAATAATATTGATATATTATTATTTTGAGATAATTTATAATATATATAAGTTGTGGGGAGATTATAATATGTGACGTAATATTATTGTGAGATCGATTGTGCACACATTCGTATGTAAACTATATAATATAAATATGATCACAAAATTTATCATCGAATACATACATACACATGCAGCGGAGTATACGGACACAGTCATATAATCTCATCTAAACCGTAGTCAGTCATTGGGTTATTTTTGCTTTTAAGATTTGATTAGGTGCCACCGATTAAACCAATTTCCAATCGCAAAGTCTCAAAGCGTTCTCTAGCCAATGGTTTAGTGAAGATATCTGCCCATTGTTTTTCCGTACTACAAAATTCCAATTTTATATTTTTCTTTTCAACATGGTCTCTTAGAAAGTGGTGTCTAATTTCAATATGTTTGGTTCTCGAGTGCTGGGCTGGGTTTTTAGATATAATTATAGCACTCGTATTATCACATAATATAGGCACACATCCAACATCAACACCATAATCATGTAACTGTTGCTTTAACCATAAAAGTTGAGAACATACCAGTGCGGCTGCAATATATTCTGCTTCAGCAGTTGAGAGAGCGACAGAATTTTGTTTCTTGGATCCCCAAGATATAATACAAGGACCTACAAAGGTAGCAAGTCCAGAGGTACTTTTTCTGTCTAAGGAACATCCTGCATAATCCGCATCTGAATATCCTACTAGGTTAAAGTTACAGTCCATGGGATACCATAGATATAATTTTGAGGTTCCGATTAGGTATCTTAATATTCTTTTAACTGCAATCATGTGTGATTCTTTTGGTGCAGATTGGAATCTCGCACAAACACAGACACTAAACATTATATCTGGACGACTTGCTGTAAGATAAAGAAGTGAGCCAATCATACCTCTGTAAGTTGTTTCATCTACAGACTTACCATCTTCGTCTTTGGTTAACTTCTTATCTGTGACCATTGGAGTAGGCATTGCATGAGAGGCTTCCATTCCAAATTTCTTTAGTAACTCCTTGACGTATTTTTGTTGATGAACTTTGATTCCTTCTTCAGTTTGTTGTATTTGAAGTCCGAGGAAGAACTTTAGTTCTCCCATCATACTCATCTCGAACTCAGAAGTCATCAACTCAGAGAAGTACTTGCACAACTTTTTATTAGTTGAGCCAAAAATAATATCGTCAACATAGATCTGAACAACTAGTAGATCTGAGTTTTCGCTTTTAAGAAATAGGGTTTTATCCACAGACCCTCTCTTGAATCCACTCTCCAATAAGAACTTTGATAATCTGTCGTACCATGCCCTAGGTGCTTGTTTCAGACCATATAGTGCTTTGTCCAATTTGAATACATGATCCTTGAGTTTGCTGTCAGGAAATCCAGGAGGTTGTTCAACAAATACTTCCTTTTGGAGATAGCCATTAAGAAATGCAGTCTTAACGTCCATCTGAAAAAGCTTCATTTCCTTGTGTGCTGCAAATGCAATGAGTAGTCTTATTGCCTCAAGACGAGCAACAGGAGCAAAGGTTTCGTCATAATCGATCCCTTCCTGTTGGTTGTATCCTTGAACTACTAGTCTGGCCTTATTTCGCACAATGACTCCAATGTCATCCAATTTGTTTCTGAATACCCATCTCACTACAAGAATTACCCCAGATAGCGACCAAACCTGCCACCGCAATGGTAGTCGCAAATTAGCGACCGAATAAAAAAAAGCGGGCGACCGACGTCGGTCGCTAAATTTAGCGACCAAAAGCCTATCCCAATCTTATCCGAAAAAATCCGCGGGAATCCAAAAAGTACCATTGCGCCAGTTTAGCGACCGAATTTGGCGACCGAATTCAGTCGCTAAATTTAGCGACCGAGTTTAGCTACAGTCGCTAAATTTAGCGACCGAATTTAGCGACCGAATTCAGTCGCTAAATTTAGCGACCGAATTTAGCGACCGAAGTCGGTCGCTAACCCCCTGTTATATTTTTTTTTTGCCTCTTCAACCCGTCATTCCCATTATTGCGTACGTTTTAAAAAGGAAAAACCTCAAAACCCCCCAAACCCGTCGACCGATAGTCCTTATACCGGACCACCGCAACGCCACCGGACCACCCACCACCGCCGTTCACCTACATTTTACTCCTTTTTCAGGTTTGTGTCGATTTACTAACTTTAATTATGTATTAAATCTCTTTATAGTATTATTGTAATTCAAACAAGTAATTAGATTATTAGGATGCTTTTAGTTAGTAATTAGATTATTAGGATGCTTTTAGTTAATAATTAGATTATTAGGATGCTTTTAGTTAGTAATTAGATTATTAGGATGCTTTTTAGGATGTTTTGAGTTAGTTAATTGAAAAAAAATGGAGTGTTATTGTGATTAGGGTTAGAAATTGGGGAAAATTGGATTATGATTTGAGTTAGTAATTAGATTATTAGGATGTTTTTAGGATGTTTTTAGTTAGTGAATTGAAAAAAAATTGGGTGTTATTGTGATTAGGGAAATTGGGGAAAATTGGATTATGATTTTAGTTAGTAATTAGATTATTAGGATGTTTTTAGGATGTTTTTAGTTAGTGAATTGAAAAAAAATTGGGTGTTATTGTGATTAGGGTTAGAAATTGGGGAAAATTGGATGATGATTTTAGTTAGTAATTAGATTATTAAGATGTTTTTAGTTAGTTAATTGGAAAAAAATTGGGTGTTATTGTGATTAGGGTTAGAAATTGGGGAAAATTGGATGATGAGTATAGTTAGTAATTAGATTTCTAGGATGATTTTGTGATGTTAATTATTATGTTTGTATGTTATTGTAAGTTATTGTGAATATTTTCCGTGCAAGAATTGAATTACTATTGACCTAGTACCCGTTCATGAATTACTCGTTAGGAGAAATTCATGAATAATCCCCATTTTGGGACTGTCTTTGTATATTTCAAGTCACTTAGGTAGTAAATACATACTTGTGAATTTATTAGTGGGGAAAGAGTTTGGTAACAATTTCTTTATGTTCTTCGAATACATATGTGAAATAAATACAAATTTATTTCACATTGTGTATTTGAAGAACTTAAGGGAATTGCTGCCAAATTTTTTTTCCCCACTAATAAATTCACAATTATGTATTTGCTAGTGACTTGAAATATACATTGATGGGTTTAGGTTGGAGTGATAAGGACCCAATTGAAATCTTTAAGTACATATATTGACTTGATTGAATTCTTAGCTTGAACTTATTATTTGTTGAATTCTTATTGAATTGAAATTATTGTTGTGTGTTTGGTTTAATTATTATATATTATCTAGATTAAAATGAAGAGATTTGAACGTAGCTGGATGTACGAAGAAAGAGTAGATAAGAAGAAACGTCCCAATGCTAGATTTGTAAAGGGAGTTCGTGGGTTTATTGAATTTGCTAGATGTTCAGAATCATATGATTTCGAACAACGCAAACTTAGGTGTCCTTGTACTAAATGTAAAAACTTAAAATATTTACCTGAGGTAGAAGTAGAAGAACATCTTATTACGAATGGGTTTTTTCCAAACTATTACAACTGGATATCACATGGGGAAAAATACTCTTCTGATCCCGAACACTCTTCTGAACCCGAGAACCCATATAGAGAAATGGTACTTGATGCCTTTGAGTCGAATGTTTTCACTAATCCCGATCGTGTACCTATAACCGAGGAAGAAGATCCAAACCCAAAAGCCAAAGCCTTTTTTGATATGCTAAGGGACTCCGAGAAAACTTTATATGAGGGGAGTAGAATGTCATTGTTGCAAGTTGCATCGAGGATAGTAACGTTAAAATGTGAGTTCAATATGCCGTTTAAAGCGGTTGACAGTATTGCTACTTTAATTGAAGATGTTATACCCGATAATAACATTATGACCCGTAATTTTTACAATACCAAAAAAGTGGTCAAAGGTCTTCAGCTTCCACATGAAAAGATTGACGCATGTCCTGGAGGATGTATGCTTTTTTGGAAAGATGATGCGTTGCTAACCAAATGTAAGAAATGTCAAAGGGATAGATATGAGACAAGTGAGGGAAATATTATCTTGAAGGGAAAAAAGGGTAAGAAGAGTGGAAAAACAAAGAAACTGTAAGTATTTACTCTTGTGATTTAATTTTTCACTTTTATCTTGAAGTATATATTTAGCTTTAAATTTTAATTAACTGACTAACACTTCATGAATTTATTATTTTTTTTATAGGCAAGGAAAAATAAGGGCCAGCTACAATCGGTTGTAGATCTCTTCCTTGAGACACATGCCAAAAAGGGAAGGAAAGGGTTCGTCTTCATAAATGCAAGAGATCGCGAATTATATGTAAGTGTTATTGTATAAAGCATTTAAAAAATGATTTATAATCAATGATTTATTTATATGTAAGTGTTATTGTATATATTATTAATAATGTTTCATTTTTTTTGTAGGAAACATTTCTTAAACGAAAGAAGGCGAACCCTGACATCTCCGACAATCAGCTATGGTATGAATTGGTAGACGGTTTTCATAAAGGAGGAGTCTATGGGGCCGGTTCAGCTAAAGAGCTCTTTTATGAACCGCCGGCAAGAAGAGGGTCCTCGTCCCAGCATCAACCCTATGTTCCTGGTTTGGTCAGTCACCTTCAGATGCAACTAGCTGAGAAGGATAGAAGGGACGCCGAACGAGATGAAGAGGTGAGGAGAATGAAAGAAGAGATGGAAAGGATGTCTTCCTACTTTGCTAATTGTAACAGCGGTTGGCGTCCACAGGATCGGGATCCAAGAGATCCCGATTATGGAGGTGGCAGTGGGGCGGGAGCATCTTTTCCAGTGTCGTAGCTTGTGACTCTTGTTTTTAGTGACTCTTATGTTTAGTGTTGGATAATTTTAAGTTTAGTGTTGGATAATTTTAAGTTTAGTGCTTGAATTTCGTACTTTGTAATCCAAATCACTTTTATTTATTTAAGCGATCAGATTTGGCATCAATTGGGTTGTGCGCTGCTCTTCTTTGGTTTGCTTGCAGGTTTTACAGTAGTAGCTACGGATTTGGCTAGGACAAAACCGAATTTTATGGGCAAATACATGTAAAATTAGCGACCGAACATGTAAAATTAGCGACCACTGTCGGTTGCTAAACCCCTGTAACTTTTTTTTCATTGGCGACCACTTAGCGACCGATGTCAGTAGCTAAATTAGCGACTGAAATCGGTCGCAAATTTAGCGACTGAAAACGGTCGCCAAATTAGCGACTGAAATCGGTCGTTAATTTAGCTACCGCAGTCGGTCGCTAATTTGGCGACCACTATCGGTCGCCCGCCTTTTTTTCATCGGTCGCTAAAATTGGCGACCAATATCGGTCGCTAAAAGCGACTACAGCCTGCGACTAAGGGCGTGCGACTGAAATTGGTCGCTAAAATTAGAAGGGCGACAGAATTTTGTTTCTTGGATCCCCAAGATATAATACAAGGACCTACAAAGGTAGCAAGTCCAGAGGTACTTTTTCTGTCTAAGGAACATCCTGCATAATCCGCATCTGGATATCCTACTAGGTTAAAGTTACAGTCCATGGGATACCATAGATATAATTTTGAGGTTCCGATTAGGTATCTTAATATTCTTTTAACTGCAATCATATGTGATTCTTTTGGTGCAGATTGGAATCTCGCAGAAACACAGACACTAAACATTATATCTGGACGACTTGCTGTAAGATAAAGAAGTGAGCCAATCATACCTCTGTAAGTTGTTTCATCTACAGACTTACCATCTTCGTCTTTGGTTAACTTCTTATCTGTGACCATTGGAGTAGGCATTGCATGAGAGGCTTCCATTCCAAATTTCTTTAGTAACTCCTTGACGTATTTTTGTTGATGAACTTTGATTCCTTCTTCAGTTTGTTGTATTTGAAGTCCGAGGAAGAACTTTAGTTCTCCCATCATACTCATCTCGAACTCAGAAGTCATCAACTCAGAGAAGTACTTGCACAACTTTTTATTAGTTGAGCCAAAAATAATATCGTCAACACAGATCTGAACAACTAGTAGATCTGAGTTTTCGCTTTTAAGAAATAGGGTTTTATCCACAGACCCTCTCTTGAATCCACTCTCCAATAAGAACTTTGATAATCTGTCGTACCATGCCCTAGGTGCTTGTTTCAGACCATATAGTGCTTTGTCCAATTTGAATACATGATCCTTGAGTTTGCTGTCAGGAAATCCAGGAGGTTGTTCAACAAATACTTCCTTTTGGAGATAGCCATTAAGAAATGCAGTTTTAACGTCCATCTGAAAAAGCTTCATTTCCTTGTGTGCTGCAAATGCAATGAGTAGTCTTATTGCCTCAAGACGAGCAACAGGAGCAAAGGTTTCGTCATAATCGATCCCTTCCTGTTGGTTGTATCCTTGAACTACTAGTCTGGCCTTATTTCGCACAATGACTCCAGTGTCATCCAATTTGTTTCTGAATACCCATCTAGTTCCAATGACAGTTCTGTCCTTAGGTCGAGGAACAAGATGCCAAACTTTGTTTCTTTCAAATTGCTGGAGTTCTTCTTGCATGGCAACTATCCAGTCTGGTTCTGCGAGAGCTTCCTTGATATTTGAAGGTTCGATGGTGGAGAGAAAGGAGTAGAATGAGCAAAAGTTATTTAAGCTCCTTCGAGTTTGAACTCCATCTGTCAGGCTTCCTATGACATTGTCCAAAGGATGAGAGCCTTTGTATCTCCAGTTCCTTGATTGATCATTTGCATTCCCTGAACTTGACTCGGGATCTTGACTTGTTCCCCCTGAATCCAAACCTGGGTTTATAGTAGAGTCAGGTATAATTCTGGCCTCTTCCCTTTAGTTTTGATTCAAAGTTACAGCTTCATTAGCTGTAACTCTGGGTTCCGAGTCATTAGTTTGAGAGTTATCTACAGTATCATCAACTGTAGTTTCATCTCTCGCACCATTTTCTCCCAAGTTGAGTTCATCATGAGTTCCTTGAGGTTCTCCTTCTTCAATTTCCATTTCAGGAGGATCTTCCCTTGATAACCTGAAATCAGGTTCGTCTAGGTTTTCCTCTATATCCTGTAATGGCTTATCGAAGACATTATTCTCATCAAAGATAACATGAATACTTTCCTCTATGCATAGAGTACGTTTGTTAAAAACTTTGTAGGCTTTACTATGATCTGAATATCCTATAAAGATTGCTTCATCACTTCTAGGGTCGAATTTGCTTAATCTGTTTTTACCATTGTTGTGAATAAAGCATTTACTACCAAAGCATCTTAAATGAGATATGTTTGGTTTACGACCTCGAAGAAGTTCATAAGGTGTCTTTTTAAGGATAGGTCTAATCATAGCACGGTTATGAATATAGCAAGCTGTACTTATAGCCTCAGCCCAAAAGTTTCTAGGTAGGCCACTACAAAGAAGCATTGTTCGGGCCATGTCTTCTAGGGTTCTGTTCATTCGTTCTACGACTCCATTTTGTTGTGGGGTTCTAGGGGCCGAGAAGTTATGTCCAACACCATTGGTTTTACAGAACTCAATAAAAGCATGATTGTCGAACTCAGTTCCATGGTCAGTACGAATTGTTACTAGGTTTGCTTTATATTTGTTTTGGACAAGTTTCATGAGACTAACAAATTCATCAAATGTTTCGTCTTTAGAATGAAGAAAGATTGGCCAAACAAATCTAGAGTAATCATCAACTAGAACGAAAACGTACCTGGAACCACCTCTGCTTCTTACCTTCATAGGGCCACATAGATCCATGTGTACTAGTTCAAGGGCTTGTTCTGTGCTTACCACTCTTTTTGGCTTAAAGGATGATCTGACGTGTTTACATCGTGCACATGTGTCACACATCTTTTCTTGATCAAATTTGATCTTTGGAAGACCTTCGACCAAGTCCCATCTTTTCAGCTTACTTAGAATAGGTGAGCTAATATGACCAAATCTCTTGTGCCATAGACATGGATCATCTAACGTAACTTTCATGCATGATAGAGAATCAGTAGGTACAACATTTAAGTCAATCATATACACATTTTTTATCCTATGACCTTCAAGTATTACTTTACTGGTGCCTTCTAAAATTATACGACATATATCTGAATGAAAAACCACTTTATTTCCTTTGTCACATAATTGAGATATACTGATAAGATTGTGTTTGAGACCACTTACAAGGTATACATCATTTATTGCATGAGAGGATGAAATACCTATCTTACCAATTCCGATGATCTTTCCCTTTTTGTTATCACCAAATGTGACTTTACCTCCGTCAAATGGTTTTAGGGTTTGGAATAGATTTACGTCGCCTGTCATATGTCTTGAGCATCCACTATCGAGATACCATAGGTTATTTTCCTTGGCGACAAACTGCACAAATAATTTCAAAGACAGGATTTAGGTACCCAAGCATACTTGGGTCCTTTGTTGTTAGTAATCACAAATACATTTTCCTTTTTAACCCAGACTTGTCTTATACAGGTTTTTCTATGTTTGTAGTAGTTGGGTTTTGATGTTCTTGTGTAGGTCTTAGTTTGGACTCTGGGTGACCAATTTTTGTGTGTTGCTTGTTGAGGAGTTTGTTTGGTTCTATTTTTCTTTTCTTCGTAGTCAAATGTCATGTCATAGAACCATCTGTGGTCAATGTTTCTTTCCTCAGTTTTATTATTATCACTATCAGAGACATAAATAGTGTCGTTTGGAATTCCTAAGGATTTAACAAACTTGACTCCGGTTTTAAAATCTTGTGCGTGTTTTACACAGTTTTCTCGGAGGTGTCCAGTATGGCCACAATAAGTGCATATTAAATACTCAGGAAGGTCGGCATATTTTCTTCTTCTAAAGTCTCTATCTGTTGGACTTTGTTTACACTTTGAGTGATCCCTTCTTCCATAACATTCGTGACCTAATCCCATCTTCATGTTGTTGTCGGATTGTTCAGTTAGGAAGTTTAGAACGTTAGTGCTTCCTTCCCATTTGTCGTGAACCTTCCGAGCATGAAGAAGGAGGTCTTTTAGGGAGTCTATTTCTTTCTTACATTCACTGTGGTCAGTGTTGTTAGACTCTTTTAGGTTTTGAATGTCTTTATGAAAGTCGGACACAATTTTGGCATGTTCCTTCTTGATTTTAGATAGATTGAATTCTAGATCAATAATTTTGCTTTCGAGAATCTCAACTTCTTCCAGATGAGTCTCATCTTCGACCATAATCGAAGATTCTGACTTAAGGCGCTCATTAGCCTTTCTTAATTCTGAAGTTATAGCTTCATTAGCTATAACTTTAGATTGAAGCTCTTTAATGTTGAGTTTTAGTTTTGAGGTTATAGCTTCATTAGCTATAACTTTAGACTCAAGAACCTTTTTCTCAGACATAACTATTTCCAACTTAGCATTTGCTTCAATGCTTATTTTGGATTTCAGTTTCTTAGCTTTGGCCTTTAGAAGTTGATTTTCCTCAGCAATATCAAGGATCTGTTCTTTCAAGTTATCTAACTCAAGACTTTGTTCATGACATTGGTCTAGGGTTTTCTCAAAATATTTAACCAACATAGCTTTAGATAAATTTTTAACTTGACTTTTGAGTTGAAGAAAATTTACCTCTTCATCGTCGTCTGAGTCGGATTCTCCAAGGAGACACATATAGGATGCGTCGTCTTCGTTGTTGTCGTTTGAGATTAGATCTAGGCTGACGTTGCTTAGGCACAGGTTTGCTACCTCATCTTCTTCTGAGTCCTCGTCATCCTCGGATTCTAATTCTGCCCAACACGACGCAAGCATAACTTTCTTGAATTCTGTTTTGGTCTTTTCTCTTTTTGACTTATCTTTGATTTTGTCCCAACTTGGACAGTCTTTGATCATGTGGTCTTGTTGACCACACTTAAAACATCCTCTTTTGAAGAATGTTTGTTTTGTGTCAGTTTTCTTTTTGTCGACTGTTTTGTTGTTAGGGTTTTTGTATCTTCCCTTGAAGACAGCTTTTTAAAACGTCTTGCGAATAGAACTGTCTCGTCTTCTATTTCTTCTTCGCACACTTCACTTGTGGAGGCTTGTAAGGCGACTCCCTTTCCTTTGGGATCATCATCGTTTTTATTTAGTATGATCTCATGTGCCATTAAGGACCCAATCAATTCTTGGTAAGTGATTTTAGATAAATCACGTAATTCCTCTATGGCCGTGACCTTAGGTTGCCACTTTTTGGTGAGACTCCTAAGAATCTTACGAATGATATCCTCAGAATCGATCTTTTTGCCAAGGTTCCGCAGTTCATTAATAATACAAGAAAATCGTGCAGACATGCTATCAATAGATTCATTCTTTTCCATATTGAAAAGTTCATATCTTTGAACGAGCAAGTCTATACGATGTTTCCTGACTGCGGAAGTTCCTTCATAAGCAAGTTCGAGACTATCCCATATTTCCTTAGCGGAACTACAAGATGAGAATTTATCGAATTCTGAGGTTATCATACCGTTCTGTAGGAGGCTCATGGCCTTAGAGTTTTTCTCTGCAATTTTGTAGTCACTTTCCACATAATCGCTTTCCATCTTTTCATAGGTTGTTCCATTGGCGGCGGCGACCAAGATCTTCTTTGGTCCAGTTTGGATGATCTTCCAACATTCCCAATCACAACCCTTGATGTAATGAGTCATCATATTTTTCCATAAACTATAGTTTTTGCCATCGAAGATAGGGCACTTGAGATGCTTGGAATCCATTGATGAAAGAGTATATAATATAGAATCAATAGAAGGATCAAAACTCACGCGGCTAGGCGATCAAGAGCACGAGGCTCTGATACCAATTGAAGAGTCTATTGATATGATATACTCAAGAGGGGGGGGGGGGGTTGAATTGAGTATGTCTTCTTTTTAAATCTTCTTCGATGTGTGTAAGTTTGTATGACGATGATCGTTTGAGTAGAGCAAGTAATAAAGAGAGACACGATATTTTTGAAGTGGTTCAGTCTCACACTCTGAGACCTACGTCCACTATTCTCGATTAATAAAATTAGTACCAACTCTGGATTACAATTTTATCAACCCTACTCGTGCGACTTTGATGTTAGTCACAACTCTATCTAGATACCGTTAAATATCTAGTTTTGACAAATACCGTTAAATATTTGTCTTACAATGAGTACCGCTAAATACTCGTTCTATCTTACGTAAATAAGATAAAGTCTTCAATGTTTTCTTGATGTCACAATCTTGAATGAATAAGATCAATGCTTGAGCACTTGAATCTTGAATCAGATATGACAATGATAAGCTCGATCTTGAAGAATATATGAACGGCGGCTCTCTCGATTTGCGTGTAGATATGTGTGTATGTATTTCGTGTAGTTTAATGTATCATAGGTAGTCTATTTATATAGAATATGTATCTAGGTATTTCAAACCCTAGATGATTTAGGAATATTACTAAAACTAGAATACTAGTCTTTTAATAATACTACCTTAAATCTAATCTTAATATATTTAGGAAAAATTTAATAATATACTTTATGTATTATATAAAGAATCAATTTCCTAATTCATATTTAGGAAAGATCTTTATATAAGAAACAATTAGTATCCTTATTAAATCAACTTCCTAAACCAAGTCAAAGATAATAAAATATATTACCATGATATAATCTTAGTTAGTTTAGGACATTAAATAAATACATAATATTTATTTAAATAAACCCTACACGATTTATAGAAACGTGACATGTTACACGTTTTCCAAAAATCGAAACAAACCATAACTTAGATTATATATTTTGACAATTAAAATCATATAAAAAATCCTTAGTTTATTTTAGTAATAAATAATTATCTCATAAGACAATTATTTATTCCTTATTTAACTTAAAGATATTTTATATAATCCTATTAAGATTAACAATTCTATTTATTAAAATAGAATACCAATTAAACACTAATTCTACACGACACTAATATAGAAACAATCGTTTCAACTCAAACACATATATATTCCGATCATTCTTCATGATATAGAGTTATAGCTACGGGCTATAACTAGAACCAATCTTGTACTAAAGCTATAGTTGATGAATATAACTTTAGTTCATTATGCGCGCTTGTGATCTTCTATCAATCTTCGACTTAGTCAATTCATTGACTAATATGCTTGAATCTTTTATACTTGATAGATTAGATCTCGTTACTAATGTTCTGTACACTTAGCACACGATTATACATACGAGTATATAATATATAAATAGCTAGACTTGTCATTATCAAAACATAAACATATATACTATATATATTTGAATATATGGTTCAACAACAGCTGTACATCTAGGAGGAGTACATCGAGCCCCAGCAGGCAGAGATAGATGAGGTCCACCTAGATGTGCTGCACCCAGAGAGAACCGTGTTCGCAGGCTCATAATGCTCTGGGGATCTTCGCCAGCAGCTCCTCCAACTACTCAGGGAGAACGTGGACTATTTCGCCTGGCCCCATAAAGATATGATTAGCATAGACCTAGTGATCATAACACACAAGCTCAGCATAGACCCAGGATTCTGGCCCGTGCAGCAGAGGCGAAGAAAATTTGTATCGGAAATGAACCAGATTATAAACCAGGAGGTGGACAACCTCCTGGAAGTAGGGAAGATTAGGGAAGTTAAGTATCTGGAGTGGCTGTCCAACGTGGTCGTAGTACCAAACAAGAACGGCAAGTGGAGGGTCTGCGTGGATTTCACGGACCTGAATAAGGCCTGCCCCAATGACCCATTCCCCTTGCCACATATAGACGCCATTAGGGATGTCAATGGGGCGGGGCGGGTGCAGAGGGGGGGTCAACCCGCGCCCGCCCCGCGAACTTTTAATGTACACCCGCACCCGCCCCGTGACCCGCGGCGGGTTGAACCTTTCAAAACCGTCTCCGCCCCGCGGGGACCCGTTGACCCGTCTAGCTCCTCAAAAAATGTAAATCGTGAATCTAAAATATACTAGTCGTACTACTTATACAAATAAGTTTTCGCAAAATGCCTTAACATTCAATTAACAAGAGTCCGTTGAGCCATGAAACGGTTTTACATACAAATATACCACGAAACACATGCACAAACAGCAGCCCAAATACGGAATACTGGGTAGTGAACTAGTGATTATTGCCTTCTTGGACTACTGGGTAGAAGTTACTTACTTGTTTGGGCCTGATTGGACTACTAGGTAGGGGTTACTTATTTATTAAAAGTTTTTTAATCTTTTAATTTATATTTTATTTAGGGATAATTCACACGGTACCCCCGAGGTTTGGCTTAATTCGCGTGGTACCCCTACGTTTAAGTTTGTGCACATGGTACTCCTCAACTTCCATTTAAGTGCACGAACTACCTTTCCGTAATGACGCCGTTAAATTTGTACTCTAACTTATCTCCCGCTCTTTTACTAACCTCTTTTCCCCCAATTCAACTCATAAACAACCATCATCTTCAACCCACCCCTTCAACACTAAATTTACAAACATCAATCAAAGAAAGATTAATTAATAATAGCCGAATTGGTGACATTGCATCTGACGAAAAGTGAAGAGGGGAATTTATGATTGTGATGAAACTTAACCATCATCACGGCACTGACTTGCTTCCCCTTCTCCTCTGAATAATCAACCACGACAACAAATATCCCTCTTTCTGCTAATGCTATGTTAATAGCTTTCCTGAATAATAATAATAAATTAATAATAATAATAATATTATTAATAATAATAATAATTGAACATAAACCTAAAACAATAGATCCAGTCTCAAGAAGACAAGAAGGGATGCATGTGTTGCGTTCTAGCTTCCTTCAATTATTCAATTAGCTGATGGCTGTACGAATGGAGGATTTTAGAAGTCGGGTTTGGAGTGAAGAACATGGCAATGGCGATGGGTTAATTATGAATTGGGTATAGGACGATGACTGGTAAATCTGGGTTCGCAAAGTGGATCAGGGGAGGTTGTGTGTGATGGAATTAATGGTGACCGAGTTTGAGAACGAAAATGGCGGTTAAATATTTGATAAATGGTGATGATAATGCTTGTCGGTGGTTGAATTGGTTCTAATTCCGAGTTCGAATTGAAGATGGAGGGTGATTGATGGTGGCGGATAATGATGAATAATGGTGATGGAATCGTGTTATATGGACTTGATGATGATGATTGTCGCTATGAAGGGATGAGTTGAAGATGATAGTTGATCTGAGTGGAATTGGGAGAAATGAGGTAAGAAAAATGGGGGAAAATAAGTTAGAGTAGGGGATTTAACAGCGTCATAACGGATGTCAAGGTTAGGGCAGATCGTGCATTTAAGTAAAAGTTGAGGGATACCATGTGCACAAACCTAAACGTAGGGGTACCATGCGAATTAAGCCAAACCTCGGGGGGTACCGTGTGAATTATCCCTTTTTTATCTATATATATTACTATTAGATATTATTATTTATTAGGTGGGTATAAGCGGGGCGGGGACATGTGGGGCGGGGCGAGCGGGGTGGGTGTGGGGCGGGTCTCATGTGATACCCGCACCCGCCCCGCGGCGAATGATGCGTTTGAAAACCATCCCCGCCCCACAACCCACCAAATCATTACTCACACCCGCCTCACGTGCGGCGGGTGCGGGGCGAGACCCGCCCCATTGATATCCCTAGACGCCATGATGGATGTCACTGCGGGCCATGAAATGCTTGTTGGGAAATGTGTCCTCAACAATAAGTGCGATCACGTAATTAAATCTCATGGCAAGAATGCGCAAGGGATGATACGATTTATATTAGTCAACTGACCAACATTAATCGGTAATGATTGGCTAGCTAGAGTTTGACATTACTGTCGTATGACGGTGGTGGTCAGTTGATCCCTTTAGGTCACACCTTTAGGACAATTCCCTTAATTGATAAGTGATCAAATGTATATTGATACGATTTGATCATATTCCTTAAACTCGTATATCGAGAAATTAGAGGTTAAATCTTATTGTAAGATTTATGTTTAAAATTGAAACGTGTCAATTGTTAAACATTAAACGATATTTTATTATATCGTTATTAGAATGAATTGGGTTGAAATTAATACAAAGGTTGTAAATCGTATTGACGATAAATTATCATTTTATATTTGTAATTTCGAATTACTTGTCAATTGATAAATGTGATTTATTTAATTATGTACAATATTTATATGATAAATATTTGTATGTTTTATATGTTCTAAAACATTTTATTATTTAGTGACATATAAGATGTCACATTTTGTACAAATTGAACAATTGACATATTGTAAAATGAAGTCCATTTTAAGTGTAAAATGGACGGCTAGTGGAGGTGGTTGTGGGCATGGTTAATGTGTTAAACACACCTTAATGATTATGTTTAAGGGTATTTCTTGGAAACACATTCTAGGCCACCCTAAAGAGCATGGGTTAGAGAGTTGTCTCCCCTTGGTTCCCCACCATACCCGGCCCCCTTAAACCCTAAGCACACTTACTTAAATATGTAAGTTGTGCATAATTCATGACTAATGCTTGTGTTATTTTTCTAAGAGTAAGAAAATTTATCAACTAAAAACCTCTCATATTATAAGATAATATTCATACTAATTATATTAAGAGATATAAAATTAGTATAATAAGTTCATATTAGAACTTATGTTGTTTTAAGGAAAGAACCGATTTTGATACTAGCTTGTTCCAAGTTTCGGTTGATTGAGGGGTTGTCTTGGTGCATCCAAAGGAGGTATTCTATTTTGGGTACTCGGAGGATCATCCTTGATAATTATTTGGACCGTGTGTAAGGGTTCAATATCTCTCTTATTTCCGCTTTTAGCATGCATAAGATCTATCATAATATGTTAATTAAAGAGTTAATTAAAAGATTATATTAGTTAGACTAAAATTAGCTTATGAGAAACTAGTTACAACTAACAATTGGTATCAGAGCAATAGGTTGTTTGCATGCTTTCCGTTTATGTTTTTACGGAGTTATAGTGATAACAAAAATAAAATTTGGTATTTTCGTTTTGATATATGATATGCACGAAATTAATTTAGCATGATACCTACTGTTTTCTAAAATGTTTTAGAATATTTGGAATATATTTTGCATGATTATTGATTATTGGTATATTAAATCTCGGTTTTAATATGTTTTAATGGTTAAAAATGTATATTTTTGGGAAAAATAGTTAAAATAATTTTTTGGCCGAGATTTTTCAGTATGTTATCACATGTATTTTCTATAATATGAATATGATTTTTCGTAAATTATGGACTTATAAATCGTGTGATATGAATTTTAAGTGTTAAAATGCAATAAGATGAATAAAAATGGGTTAAAATAGTTATATTATGAATTTGACTATAAACATTTATGAGGATGTCACATGCAATATTTAAAATTTATGTTGAATTTTCCAGAAATTTATCTCATATATTGCAATATTATAGATTTTTAGTGTAAACATCGGGTAATTAGTGACATTATTTCGACTTTAATAGTTTAAGTTGGAATTTGGCCATAAAAATTTAACACGATGTCATATATATTATTTCCAGCATGTATAAAATTTTCGAGAATTTTATCTTATTTTATGCTTGAGAAATAATTTTAAAGGTTAAAATCGTACGATATATGACGTAAATCGTTAAAATTTGCAAAAGTTGTTAAAATGGCCGAAAAATGTAACCCATATTAGTCATATGTGATATGTTCATCATGAAAATTTTCTTGGGAGCCAAAAGTTTCAGATTTGATTTGATTTGTTTTAATTTTAATTTGTTAAAAAGTTACATTTAAAATTAATTAAAAGAGTCATGCAATTATTTCGGCTATGGGGCAATGTGCCATTTAATTTTCTGTCCATCTTGTGTTCTTAAAAAGTTTTGGAAGGTATAAATATATTATTAGTATTTAACTTGCATTTATGAAGCTAATTATTGAATTTTCCGACTTAAAATGCTCGTTTTACGTGTTATTTTCGTGATAATATTAAAACCGTATAAAATACTAATATTTTAACCTTCTGAAAATTTTAAGAACATTCTGGAATTTTCAAAATTTGAATTTTCAATTTTCGAAATTTTAATGACTCTTTTTGAATTTTATATTATTTTTCCCGTAAAACCGAGTAATACCGATCAATATTGATATATATATTAAGTTAAGTCATGTTCAAAGTTTGAGTAAGACTAAATTTTGAATCCTATGCGAGTTAGGATGATTAACTTAAGGATGAAAACCGTTTCATATAATGCATAGTGTTGTTAACCGTTAAAACACGCGATTCCATAAACCGAGGTTTGCGATAACTATTTAAATAAGTGTTTTAAATAGGACGATTTGGCTTAGGGTTTGCATGTTAATTCATATTTATGTAAGCATTGCATATTATATTATGAATGTCATGATTTATTTTTACGTAATTTTGGGAATTATGTAATTTACTTAGTATGGCCTTAGTTTTTAAATCGGTATTTCCCGTAATGTAAGGGGTTACCGATTGGGTTGTAATTTTGTGTTCTCGTATCACCCAATTGTAATTTATTTCTATTTTATAATGTATAAGGTAGACTAGAAAAGTTGTAATATTTGTAAAATCCGGAGTTCCTTGAAGACGGTGCCATTCGGAAAGGAGTTCCGATCAAGACGGTGTTTACCTCGAAGTGCGTGCTGCGTGAAGTTCAAGGGACCAAAGGAGTTGGTTTCCGAATTTGTACCTTGTTATTTATTTTCTAGGAAAGGCCATACTAGGGTTTATTTATGCTTTTATTTTTGCTTTTATTTTTGCTTTTTATATGTTTGCATGCATAGCCAAATCGTCATACATCGTATCATGCATGTTTCGACCTAGTCGACCTAGTCTTTTATTTTGTCGATAATTCACCGACTTAGTTCACTTAAACGGAGATAGATAATAATTTGACTAGATCTCTTACATATAAATATTGAGACTTAGCCTTACCAAAAAGTACGGACCCATGAATCCCTTCTTCACAAGAACGTAGGCTTGGCTACACCGGGGTACTAAAATTGTCACGTTGGGTAAGTGGGGTAATAAGATTACACCTTGAAATTTGGTTGATCTCAACGAAAGTATTCGTAACCGTAGTTGCAATAAGTTCGGGCTAAAGATAATTTTAAGAAAATTGTCGACCGAGAGTTCTAAGAGTAGAACCGATTAAAGGGTTAATCCACCAAATTATACCGATACGGGTTGAATCGGCTACACCGTGCCCGGATTAGTATGGGTTTGGGTCTCGGGATTGTTTACTTAATTGGGTAAGAGATCATTAAGTAAATATATAACTAAACTTGTTAAAGTTTCTAGTTTAAATTACGAATTTTAAAATGATGTTGTTTATCCTTTTATTATTGTAGTTTAATTTTCGACATCATCAAATTACGACCAACGCTCCACCTCTCACTAACGTATCATGGCTTCGATCCTTTATGGATCGTTGCAAACTCGATAAGCATGGTTCAAACTTTAAGGATTGGGATGCACAATTACTTTTGGCCGCTCAAGGTGACGATAAGAGTCGTTACCTATCCGAAGCCGCTCCAACCGCTCGTTCCGCGGTCGGAACTCGTGAGGCCTATGAAGCCTACATGAAAGAGTCCTCCGCTCTTAAAAATGTGCTCATCTTCTCCATGGAGCCGGATCTCCAAAGGAGTATGATTAAGTTGACCACATCATATGAAATTTACACCAAACTTGCGACCATGTTTTCGCAAACTCCAAGGGTGATTCAATATGAGGCGGCTTCCGCCTTCTTTGACATTACTTACAAGGAAGGGCAAAAGATAAGCCCTCATGTGCTCAAACTCGTTGAGCTCGCGGAGACTCTAAAAGCTCAAAATGTTGACATTCCCGACTCTCTAATTATTGACCGAGTTCTTCACTCGCTCAATAAGGTTAAGGCGTATGCTAAATTCCGGGTGAATTTCAATATGCGAAACCAAGAGACCACGTTGGACGAGTTGCATAAGATGCTAGTCCAAGCCGAAAGGGACATGGGACTTCATGAAAGTTCCACCAAGGATGTTTTGAACATCGAAAAGAAAGGGAAAACGAGCTTCAAGAGGAATGCCTCGAAAGGCAAGGGCAAGAAAACGTTCAAGCCCAAGGCGACCAAAGAAAAGACCTTTTCGAAAGGCGCTTCCACCTCGTCTTCTAAAGAGCAAGACAAGTGCCATTATTGCACGAGGATTGGTCATTGGAAGAGAAATTGCCCCAAATACTTAAGCGATCTCAAAAATGGGAAGGCAACCGCCGTAGGTAATAATTCTCGTTTATAATTCATGTCATTTATCAACTTATGTATAGTGATACAAATGTGTTGATGTTTACCCTTTTTAATTGTTTTAAAGGGCCACCCCCTAATAATGATAAGGGCAAGGAGAAGGAAGCTTGAGGTTCCTTACTTGGATGGCTACGGTAGCATCCAATTGATCGAAGACTTGAAGAGCTAGGCTCTAATTTTCATATCGTCTTCTTTCATATTTTGCATTTATTTATGGAACAATTTATTTTCTTGTAAGACAAGGATTAAAATCCTAAAACAATGGTTGTAATTTTGGATATTGGTGACTTGGTTTTCAACCCGAGTCACTACTTTTGTTCTTAATCAATGTTTTGATTTCTCAAATAATGCATGCCTTGTTTAAACATGAATAAAAGTGATCTAATCACGCAATAAATATTGATACGATCAAGTATAAGATAATCAAAGTGTTGATTAAAACGGAGAACTACACCCCATGAGATACTTTCAATCAAAATGAGACTATATTAGTTCATTATAAGATTTTCATTTTTAGTGAAAATGAGAATGTATTCATCACACCTATAAAACTTCAAACATTCATATGCATTGGTAAATCGAAATAGCTATCCTTATACAAATAAAGGTTATTGTTAGAAGGATAGAGTGGGAGAAAATATTTCGCTCGCAAACCAATGATAAAAACAAAGGATCTTAGAGAAGATTCCTTCTTGGGAGTCTTAAGAAGAGCCCTAAATGATTTGAAGAAACTACGAGAGGACACTGAAGAAACTACGGGAGGACACTCGAAGAAAGGTTCTTCATGTTCATTGTTTCATTGTGAGGAGACATGAAACCCCGTATGAAATCGGAAGGAAAACAGTTCCTTAAATAATGATTTTTCTAAGTTTATAAGATAAAAGAGAAGAAATCATCTCAATCCTCTCAATGTAGTTATGTCATTTCGTCTCGAGGAAACGAAAAGGTAATGATTGATTGAATGGAAACAGATCACTATAGGGATAGTGATAGTGATAATGATTCAAGTAATAGTTTAACATGCGAGAAATGAAAGGTTCATTTAAGATATCGAGAGATATTGATTTTAGTGGGAGCGATTTTCATTAAAAGAATTAAGCCTACCATTTAGAGAGAATGGGTGATTCTTTAAGGTGTAAAGAATAAGAGGTTTTCAATTCTAGATGATCAAATACCTTATATCATAAGATGATGGAGTCTTACGGGAAGGTTTATTATATGGATAATAAAAGGTCGCCCACTAGAAGTTAGAATGGTTGGATACTTATTCATAGTCATGAATGAAAACATTATCAAATAGCCAAGATGAGTGAAAATTATTAAGAATGATGAAATCATAAATAAACTACAATATAGATTTCGGTACATAAGTGACTGTAGAGAGTGATTTTTAATCCCTCCAGTATATTGATACGTCACAAGTTATAAGATAACAGTGGGAGATTTCCTCCGGAAAGGAAACTCAAAATCTAGAAAGAGTTCTAGATGTGTACTCAAAAGGAATCATATTATACGGGATAATATGAGAATAAAGGAGGAAAAAAAAAAAATTTGTAAGTTTTGCAAATTATGAATAAAGGGTTATTCGCAAAACACTAATACAAATAGATGATTGTGCATCAAATGTAAGATAATAGTATTGACTATTGTTGCATGACAACATCATTTGAGTTATGATTAACTCAAAGTGAAAGATACTTTGTCAGAATCCAAATGGGTTGTATGAGACAATATTGAACCCCATAAGTGAACTGGATTGACTTAGTATAGCCCCTAGTCGCTTACATGTGGTGACGTCTCAAAGCGACTAGAGTGTGAGGCGATTGATGGCAAGTTCAAGTGCCATAGAGTCATATGTGATGACTAGTCGATCACATAGGCAGACTGTAAGAGACACTCTTTCGGGCAATGTGACCGCTTATAGAGTTCTGGAAATTTTATAGCCGGGTCGTGGCGAGAGCTGCTATAGTATTCTTGTGAGTCAATTCTTAGACTAAAGACTACTCTCCCAAGATGGTACAGTTTAGGCATAACTTTGATCCATTCTCTACGACTTTTCGTAACTGGAGTCAAATGGGATTGTTTTGAGTTGTGACTGACTGTGACTGGTTGAAGGAAGTAGTGCGATAGAAATTGTCCACCCCTTGTCAGGGTTGTTCAAATCTCAGGGCCACTCGAGGAGAGTTAACTGAAAATGCGTGGCCACGCTCGGAAGGTATCTATGGTAGATAATTCCGGTCAGACAGTTATTCTCCAGATCGAGGAAACCACTCATGATATGATCGAATGCAAGGTACGACCTCAGAGAGACATCTTGCATTGAGTGGGAGATTGTAATAGGACAAGAGAATTGGTGACGCACACTTGTCGAGGACAAGTGGGAGATTGTTGGGAAATGTGTCCTCAACAATAAGTGCGATCACGTAATTAAATCTCATGGCAAGAATGCGCAAGGGATGATACGATTTATATTAGTCAACTGACCAACATTAATCGGTAATGATTGGCTAGCTAGAGTTTGACATTACTGTCGTATGACGGTGGTGGTCAGTTGATCCCTTTAGGTCACACCTTTAGGACAATTCCCTTAATTGATAAGTGATCAAATGTATATTGATACGATTTGATCATATTCCTTAAACTCGTATATCGAGAAATTAGAGGTTAAATCTTATTGTAAAATTTATGTTTAAAATTGAAACGTGTCAATTGTTAAACATTAAACGATATTTTATTATATCGTTATTAGAATAAATTGGGTTGAAATTAATACAAAGGTTGTAAATCGTATTGATGATAAATTATCATTTTATATTTGTAATTTCGAATTACTTGTCAATTGATAAATGTGATTTATTTAATTATGTACAATATTTATATGATAAATATTTGTATGTTTTATATGTTCTAAAACATTTTATTATTTAGTGACATATAAGATGTCACATTTTGTACAAATTGAACAATTGACATATTGTAAAATGAAGTCCATTTTAAGTGTAAAATGGACGGCTAGTGGAGGTGGTTGTGGGCATGGTTAATGTGTTAAACACACCTTAATGATTATGTTTAAGGGTATTTCTTGGAAACACATTCTAGGCCACCCTAAAGAGCATGGGTTAGAGAGTTGTCTCCCCTTGGTTCCCCACCATACCCGGCCCCCTTAAACCCTAAGCACACTTACATAAATATGTAAGTTGTGCATAATTCATGACTAATGCTTGTGTTATTTTTCTAAGAGTAAGAAAATTTATCAACTAAAAACCTCTCATATTATAAGATAATATTCATACTAATTATATTAAGAGATATAAAATTAGTATAATAAGTTCATATTAGAACTTATGTTGTTTTAAGGAAAGAACCGATTTTGATACTAGCTTGTTCCAAGTTTCGGTTGATTGAGGGGTTGTCTTGGTGCATCCAAAGGAGGTATTCTATTTTGGGTACTCGGAGGATCATCCTTGCTAATTATTTGGACCGTGTGTAAGGGTTCAATATCTCTCTTATTTCCACTTTTAGCATGCATAAGATCTATCATAATATGTTAATTAAAGAGTTAATTAAAAGATTATATTAGTTAGACTAAAATTAGTTTATGAGAAACTAGTTACAACTAACAATGCTGACCTTCTTGGACGCGTGGAGTGGATATTACCAGATCAAGATGGTAGGGCCGTCTGGGGAGTTACGGTGGCCCTGTGCAAAATCTAAATAAAGGGACGCCAAATATAATTCATTATGAAAAAAAACTTATATAGAGAGAAATATTTTAACATCGTGACCAAAATATTGATACAATCCAAACTAATTAAACAATTACAAACATTCACTGGATTAACAAATAAGCTCTTCAAACATTCTTTGCGGCGAACTCCTCAACTAATGCTTCATAACAAAATTTATCCAAAACTTGATTCTCGATAGCAATCATAGCTAAACCATTAAGACGATCTTGTGACATAGTAGAACGCAAATATGATTTCAACAACTTCAGTTTTGAAAAGCTTCGTTCCGCAGTTGCAACCGTCACAGGAATTGTCAACAAAATCCTATATGTTGTTACTGCATTAGGAAAGCAACCACCAACATTTTTCAAATGATTTAAAATAGCAAGTGGACCCATGTTTTTTTCAGGCATGAATTCTCGAAAAAATTTCAAATCCAAATACAATGCATGTCCCTCAATATCAGAATGACCATTATTTTTAAGTGTATTTTGAAGATTAAGACAACAAGACTCTAACATTGAATCATCTAGTGAACTCAATTTTTCAGTCGTAAACATAAAGCCGAATATACTTTTAAATTCTTGGTATTGTTCAAATCTTGCTCTAAGAGATGATATTGCTTGATCAATAAAAAATAAAAAATAGTTAACTCTAAATGATTCCTCTTCGGATAAACTTGGTGAATCGTCAACATTTTCATCAAATTGTTTTTTTCTTCGAATTTCACATCGTTTAGGGAAGGCACAATTAATGTTCAGTTCTTCAGCCATATGTCTGGCAGTTTCTATGGCTTTAGAAAACCAATATTCTCGATATTTTTCAGGTAGAAACTAATGCCTTTACTTGTAGTACAGCAACATCAATTACCATATTCTTTGATTGTAGATTTTTACTAACCTCATTAACAAAATACAACATTTCATACCAAATAAATATTGACACTAAAAATTCAAAGTTGCCAAGTTCATTCATTGCTAAAGATTTAGCCTCACTTCTAATCGTACAATCATTAGTAGGTCTCCTGAGAGACCGTCTTTTAATAAACTTATTGAAAGACTATTGTACAAATTTAAGAAAAAATGGTACTAAAAGTAATAAAATAAGTACAAATCATGATTAAACATAAACTTAGTACATTTATTATGTAAACAGATACAAAATTATTATGGTACAATCAATGACAAAATGGTTACAAAATACAAATAAAATGGTACAAAAGAATGGTCTCTCAATAATTTATTAAAAGGCCGTCTCTCTCAAGTTTTAGTGTACAATCACTATCAAGTTCTGCAACTTGAAGCAACACTTCTCTTATTTCCGACATTTGAAATCTCATGGCTTTCACACTATCAATACGACTTTCCCAACGAGTAACAGACAAACGTTTAGGAGTTATACCTAGTACATTAGCCTTCAAAATATCCCACCTTTTTGTTAGAATGGGCAAATATCGTGTAAAAGCGTTGTATGGTTCCAAAAAAGTCTTTAGCCTTAGTACATGTATTAGCTATGTCACATAATGCTAGGTTCAAACTATGATAACCACAAGGAACATAAAAAGCTCTAGGATTCACATCAAGCAACCTCTTTTACACACCTTGATGTTTTCCTTTCATTAGACCTGTTATCATGACCTTGACCTCTAATGTTATCTATCTCAAGATCAAGAGACTTTAACTCATTTTGCAAAGCATTAAAGAGTCCTAACCCACTAGTATCATTCACAATTAAAAATCCTAAGAAAAACTCTTCAACTCGAAATTCATCCAAAGATATATCTACATACCGCAATATAATAGACATAATTTGCTCTTTATGACTAGTATCAGGCGTACAATCAAGTATAACAGAAAAAAACTTTGCTTTCATAATGTTCTTGATGATTTCAGATTTTAAGTTACAAGCAAGCAAACTTATCAACTCATTTTGGATATTGTGACCAAGATAATGACGATGAGTATCAGTATTTGTAATGCGACTAACATGTTGTTGAATAATGGGATCAAACTCAGCCAACATCTCATTTAACCTAAAAAATTACCATTGCTATTTTCAAACAACTTCTCATTAGTGCCACGAAATGCTAGATTATGTTTTCCAAGAAACTTTACAATTGAAATAATTCTGACCATAACATTTTTCCAGTGTTCCTTTTCTTTATGAACTTGTTTTTGATTCAGCTCATCAATTGATTTATTCTTACGTAGTTGATGCCCGTCGTTGAGGGTACCAAAGATAAATTTATAATTCCTAACCTTAACAATAGATAGTGAAAGTCAGGGTCGAACCACAAAGAGGTGGGGAATGTTTATTGTCTTAATGTTAATGTTTAAGGTAACAATTTTGGGGATGATTGGTTGATTATTATATCTAAGGCAAAGATTAAAATAAAACAAGAATTAAAAGATGAGAATAAAATATAATAAAAGAGGATGCTAGGATGTTTGGGTAATAAATAGCTAAGGTAAAATAAATCCTAAGGTCAACATGTATTCCAGTCGCGTAAGGGGGTGTAACATATCTTTTTAGGTCTATGCTACCTAATAGCTCCTTTCGGCCTATGCTATTAGTTCATAGGTCTCACAATTATTGGGTGTCAACAATAAGGGTGATTCCTAAATCCCAGGTTACATACCTTTCAGCCTTTAGTAACCTATCCGTCTTAAGGTATAAACCAATGCCCTTCCCGTATCTTTCAATCTTGGGTAGGTCATTACTAACATCCTACAAGTCTCCTATTGGTCTCATTGCAGGATATTATAATTTATAAGAAAAGACGAAATAAGAAAACAGACGCGAGTGGTCGACCGACCGGCTACTCCAGTCGGCCGACCACGGCCTCGGTCGACCGACCGACTGTTTTCAGTCGGCCGACCGTGGTCCTGCTACAAGTCGGATTTTCGGATTTTATTTACCTATGCATATTATCCCCTACATCCTAACATATGAAAATTAGTTACTCATAATTGTTAAGACGAATATAAAATTGGGAATAAACATAGAGAACATAGTAAATAAATTAAGCATGCAAGATTCAAATAAAGCTTGGGATTCTAACTTAACAATTGTAATAAAAACAAGAACTATAATAAAAACTAGATTAGAGAATAATTACCACAATTGGAATTAAGGCAGAACTGAATAAACTTTATTGAATGCTTGAGAATTCTTGAATAATGATAAAAGATGAACTAGATGGTAAAAGATTGAATAAAAGATGCTAAGGATTGATAATAGATATCAAGCATACATATGAAAAAGCATACCTAACCCTAATCACAAGATTTGTTTATATAGGGTAAAAAACTAAGAGTTTCCTTATAATTCTAATTCTACTTTATTTCCGAAAAAGAATCGCATGGGCTTCGTTCTGGTCGGCCGACCCGTTTGGCTGGTCGGTCGACCGCTTCTTGCTGGACCTCTTTTATTTCCGGCCTTTCTTGGAAAATTGGGCTTTATGAAAATCAGGCCTGGTCGGCCGACCCGTTTAACTGGTCGGTCGACCGCTTCTGTACGGAAGTCTTCGGATTTCTTCTGTTTTGACTCTTGGTACTTGATTTTGACTCCAGTTGACTTTCCATTTATTCCTTAATTTAAGCTAAAGACTTGAGGATACGAATTTGGTGCTAAATCGTCTCTTTTCCGCATAAATCTGCAAAAGTGCATAAAAATACGAAAGTACACAATTTGTGGGAAATAAAGGCTAAAACATAGTAAATGAGCGACCAAATACGTGTAAAAATAGATGTAAAACATCATAAAATAGACACGTATCAGTAGTCTCAAACGCAATTCATACCAAGTAGTAAGTAGTCATGTTCTTAACATGTTCAACACTCATTATATTTCACGTTCTTTAAGTCTTACACTAAGATGATTCCAATCATTAAATACTTTAGTTACTAAATCACCCCTTCCTTGCAATTTTCTAAATAATTTACAACAAAAACAAAACACTCTATCAAGTTCTTTTGAATTAACAAGCCATTCTTTATCCCATTTTTCTCCACTAGGCAAAATTCTAGTATAAAAATTTGACGAAAAATGTCTTTTTGGTCTGTCTTTAGGACCATTTTCAATACTCAAATCTCGTTTAGGACCCTTAACTGCTAAATCGTCTAATGATTTAACATCCAATTTATCCCAATTTCGTGGATCAAAAATATCACCTTCAAAATCGACATTAACATTCTCATGAGAATTAACCTGATCATTATTCAAGTTTTGTTCAGCAATTTCACTTTCAGAAGCTACATTATTATCAACATCCCGATCAAGTTTATCATCAATGTTATCAATATTTTCATTCTCATTTAAATTGACAACAGTGTTAATTTGAACCGATTTGACAATAAATTTATGAAGTGCACCTTTTTGAGACATGGTTAACTCTTCAATTCTTTTTTTTTCTTACGTTTTTCACAACCTGATTCATGTTTTCTGGTTTTGGCATGCATTCTAAAATTCTAATAGATCTTCAAAGCTCAAATTATCAAACCAAAAATCACACTCACAGTACTGATTTCTGAATTAAAAGACAACAAATCACACAATATGAATATAAAGCAAGAAATTGTTAGGAAAACACCTATTTTAATACCACCATGGATCTTCAAGACTTCAAAGCTCAAATTTTGTATCAAACCTACAGAAAAAAAAAAGTAAACAAAAATTAAAATTTAAAACATAGACTAAATTAGGGAGAATTAGGGAGAATAAATAATCAAAAGTAAAGGGTAAACCGTAAACCTGTAGTGGCTGTAGAAACATCCGATCTTGCACAAACATATATATGTATTATTGATTTAAATTCAGAATTCACAATAAGATTTATTTTCTAAGAAGGAAGTATAATATTAATTTAGGATATGATAATTTGTTAATTAAAAATGGAAAATATGGAAGATGTGTGGATGTGTGATAGAATAAAATTATGGAAGAATATTTATTTTGGGATAAAAAAATATGGGAAAAGAGGAAAGTATGATCTTTGACTTTTGAGGATTTTGGCAGAATTATTGGCAGAGATGCAGAGTAACGTTCTGGTTACTTCTGAGATTTTTTTTATTTAATTAACATAAACTTAACTTATGAGTTGGGCCCCAAAAATTTGGGGGCCATATTCCTTGGCACGGGTTGCTCACCCATTGGGCCGACCCTGCAAGATGGATCCAGCAGACCAGGAAAAGATAACATTCAGATTAGAAAGAGGCATTTACTGCTATAACGTAATGCCCTTCGGTCATAAGAATGCTTGTTCAACGTATCAGTGGCTAGTAAATATGATGTTCAACGACCATATCGGGAGAAATATGAAAGTATACATAGATGAGATGGTGGCCAAGTCCAAGCAATCAACATACCACATCCATCACCTGGAGGAAACATTCAGCACCCTCCGACGGTACAAAATGAAGCTAAATCCAGATTAGTGTACCTTCGGGGTTTTCAGCGGAAAATTCCTAGGGTATATGGTAACTCAGAGGGGCATAAAGACCATCACAGAACAAATTAAAGCAGTCCAGCAGCTAGAATCACCCCAGAAGCTGAAGGATGTGCAGCGTTTAATAGGAAGAGTGACAGCTCTGAGCAGGTTCATTTCCAGATCCTCGGACCGGTGCAGGTTATTCTACGACATCATGGGGAAAAGTCAGATGTTCGACTGGACACCAGAGCATGAGAAGGCATTCCAAGAGCTTAAGCGGTATTTGAGCATCCCACCCCTGTTATCAAAACCAGAGCAGGGGGAGGTGCTGCTCATGTACCTTTCTGTGAATGAAGCAGCAGTAAGCGTAGTGCTGGTCCGCCAGCAATAAGGAGCTCAACATCTGGTGTACTATGTAAGCAAATCGCTACTACAAGCGGAAGCAAGGTATACCCCCCTCGAGAAATTAGTACTGGCACTTGTTACGGCCTCCTATAAACTGCGCCAATACTTTGAGTCTCATACAATTTCGGTGGTAACCAACCACCCCGTCAAAATTGTCATAAGAAAGCCAGAGATCTCGGAGCGAATAGCGAAATGGTTCGTGCACCTCAACGGATACGACCTATACTTTGAACCGCGCACAGCCATAAAGTCACAAGCCCTTGCCGACTTTGTATCTGATTTCAGCCCATCACTCCAGCCGAAGCAGAGCAAGAAATTCTGCACCTCCAGAAGGGTGTTAAGCTAGGCACTTGGGAACTGCGGGTGCTTGGAGCGTCCAATGCCAGAGGGACAGGGGTAGGACTGATCCTCAGATCACCAGAGGGGTGACTTGATCACCCAAGCAATTCGATGTGAATTCGGAACCACCAACAATGTAGCTGAGTATGAAGCCCTAATCAGAATGAAATAAAGCTTCTAGATTCCTGTTAATCGATGGTGTCATGTTTAGGAAATCATTGGCAGGACCATACCCGCGTTGCCTGGACCAGAGCGAATCCCAGACTGTCTTGCATGACCTCCACAGTGGGGACTGCGGAAACCATGGAGGGGGAAGGAGCTTATCCAATAGAGACCTCGGAATGGGATACTTCTGGCCCACAATGCGTAAAGACGGAAGTGAATATGCAAAGAAATGTGATGCCTGCCAGCGACATGCACCGGTACCTGTCAACCACCAGCCAGCAGAACCTCTGCACCCGGTGATATCCCCGTTGCCTTTTATGAAGTGGAGAATGGACATTGTGGGACCCTCCCCAGAGCACCGGGAAACAAGCTATATATGTTAGTTATGACAGACTACTTCTCTAAGTGGATTGAGGCAGAATTATTTACCCAGACCACGGAGGCACATGTCATCTCTTCATTAAGCGCAACATATTCACCAGATTTGGCATTCCTTCAGAGATAATATGCGACAATGGCTCCCATTTTTATTGGGAAAAAGACTGAGGCTTTCTGCGCTGGTGGAACGTATCCCTCCATAAGTTTACCCACAAAAATCCCTAGTCCAATGGACAGGCTGAGTCCAGCAACAAAATCATTATCGAGAATATGAAGAAGAAACTACAAGAAATGGGAGGGAAGTGGGCAGAGGAGCTCGCTCTAGTCCTATGGGCTGACATGACCACCCCAAAAGTAGCAACAGGTCAGACCCCCTTCAGCCACGTCCTCGGAGCAGAAGCAGTAATTCCATTTGAGGTTAAAGTTCCAACCCACGGATATGGGTGTATAACCGAGGACCAGAACCAGGTAGAAAAGGCAAGCAACCTAGACACTGTTGATGAACTCAGGACCAGCGCCTACATCAGGATGGCCTCACACAAGCAGATGGTAGCTAGGAGCTACAACAAAAACGTCAGGATCAAAACCCTGCAAGTAGGGAACCTGGTCCTGAGAAAGGTGTTCTGAAATACCAGAAACCGACAAGCCGGGAAATTTGCCTACAACTGGGAAGGCCCATACCAAGTGGAAAACATAGTTGGTAATGGAGCTTATAGACTTATGACAATTGAAGGGCAAATGATACCCAGGTCATGGAACATAATCCATCTCAAGAAGTACATCATCTAGAGGTACCTCCACCAGGTAGGAGCAGATTCCTTAGACCTCGGGTTCTACTCTGTGTTAAAGCATGCTCTCGTTCAGTCCAAATTTTACACCCAAATTTTATATTTTTTGTTTTAATTCATGTTAAATTTTATAACCAGTATTAAATTCTTTGATTACCTCGAGTCTTTTAAAAATTCTTAATTCTTGTTCCCTCCTTTGCTAAAGCCTAAGCGAAACTATGAAAATTTTAGTTACTAAAGCATGTCTTGAACCAGAAACTGCTTATCCTAGTAGACTGACCTAAAGAGGAAATTTGTACTGGATACAGGAGAGCCTAAGTACAGCCTGGTACCCCAGCATATGGACAAGTATCTAACACCAGACCAGCATACCAAAACAGCGATGCCGAACACAACGAACATGCATGCACAACCAAGATCGCCAGAAAAACGGCAGAAAAATTAAGAAAAGCAAAGCCCCACACAACGGTGGAGCACATACGATAAAACTGCCAAAGACAGTTCAAAATACGAAAGTGTTTTAAGGTCCACCCAAACCTGCAACAGAAGTACAACAAAACAACCCACGCATGGCACCAAAAGTTCAAAACTACAAATTGCCTAAACAGGCCCAGAAGTAAAATCTGAAGGACCTACTCGTCATGAGTAGGATCCGCGACAGCATCAGCATCATTATTGGTGGGGCCAGAGGTCACCTCCTCTCCAGCTTCAGGAGACCCGACCACTCCTTCTTCACCCTCATCAGAAATCAGGTCCATGTCAAGACCATCAGTAAAATCTTCAGCAAAAGATCTCTCCAGAGCAGCCAAGTCCCAGGTTGAGTGCTTACCCTCATTATACTTCTTGATGCACTTAATCCTGGTATCAGCAGCAGCATAAGCAACAACATCTATCAGAGCTCCCTGCAGCGCAACCTTTTTCTGCTCCAAGCCCTCCACCTTGAGCACCAGGTCAGCACTTGAGGCTCGAACCCTTCCCAGCTCGGACTGCACCTTCTTAAGCTGCGCCTGGGAAATCTTCGCCTCCTCCTCCGCCTCCTTTAACTGCTCTTGGCACTCAGTATAATCCCGCCGGATGCGCTCGCATGTTGTCCTCAGACTCTTCCTCAGCGCCTCCTCCTTTTCCCTCCTAGCCAGCATCTCCCGCATATTTCCTTTAGCCTCTTGGTTCGCCGCTTGTAAACGCTGGTTCTCCACCAGGAGAGCCTCGCTCTGTCGTTTCATGCACTAGGAAAGCTCCAAAGCCTGGACACTTAGATCCAGTCAGATACGGAGGAGAGAAAGTCGTTACCAAAAAAAAGTTACCTCGAAGAAACCCGAGAAGCCTGCCTAGTTATGTCCTTGAAAGGACGTTGTTGTAGGAAAGAGGCCGAAGTAGGAAATATCAGAGAATCCAACCCAGGCCAGAGTGAAGACTTGGACACCGTAAACCCATCAGGGAATTCCAGCATTAAGCCAGTAGTAGAATGCACCCCATGAGCTGCCTGAGGAGTCTGCTCAGGCAAAACCTTGAACCCAGAAGTGGGGATATCATTAGGGACCGAGCCCATCGTCCCAGAAGCCACAGGCCCCTCGGCCGCAACCTTCTGAATTGGTTCATTCATGTCCACCTCAAGAGGCATAAACTTGGAGCTAGCTCCGGAAATAGGCTCTCCAGCAGATTCCACCTTCCTGCCCTTCGAGGACGGAGCGCCTTCAGAAGTAAACCTCTTCCTCCTCAGCTGCATCACTCTAGCAACATTCACCCTAGGCTAGGCTAAAGAAGAGAAAGCACGGTGGAATTAAAACCTGAGCAACAGCAATAAGCATCAAGCAAAAATCAGCAGCAAGAAACCGTACCTTCCTTCTTCACCACCGCCATAGCCGAATCCCTGACCAATTTAGAAAATGTCCTATCAGAAGTAGGAAAATCAAGGAGCTTAGCCTTAGAGGCATGGCCGTCCTCAGACACCGGAAGCATGGCCAAGTCATTCCCTGTAGAAAGCAACCAACCCTCAAGATAACAAGAAAGATAGCAAGAAAGAAATAACCCAACATGAAACTAATTCAAAACTCATACCTTCCACCGATTGTCAGGAAGAGAAGATGTAGTCTGGAGAACTCGGGAGAGTGTCGATCTTGACGAAAATAAAATGGGTAAACCATTAACTATCAACTGGGGTAGTCGAGAAGACAATTGCAGAAGGCTCACCATCGTGAGCACGGATGGTACTGTAGGAAATAATTTCTTAAATTATTCATAAAAGTATTAATCTAAATAATATTGCCAAGGATTATATCAAAAACGAATTGATATTAAAACAATAGAACTGAAATAATAGGACAAGGATCATAGAAATAACATTTGGTCCTATATGAGATCGGCCTAAGAACAACCTAGTATAAACCCAAACTTCAAGGTAGAAGTTCTCCTTAGATTGCACCCAAGACGACTGAGAAAGATTCCCTCAAAGCTCCTCCTAAATTACTATTAATTATTTTAAAGGATTTATTTTGGGATTAAGATGATAAACTAATCAAAGAGAATAAGAGAGGAAAACTCCTTTCTACTTGTGTCTCCAACCTCACGGCCGAAACCCTACATATATAGGGTTTTGGTTGGTGTTCGTATTGTACTTCAATTAGGAAACCTCATTATAATATAATATTTTGAGTCTGTTTCCTTATTCCGAACTTCCTTAAAATATCATATATATTTTAATACTTTTCGGTGTACAAATTTTAATTTCCCGGAGAATATTAATTAATTATCTTATATATAATTAATCCCAATTATATTATTCTATCATATATTAAAATATAATTAATAAATATAACTTTTATATATATTTATTAACATTTAATTCATTTCTCCTAATTATTATTTAATCACATTAAATGTTTATCATCTACTTAACCACATTTAGCTAAGTTTAGCATTTATGTAATTATATCAATATATAATCACATTGCTCAGTACTATCCTATATGTGTGACCTTTAGGGATCAGCTGATTATCGTCATCATATGACAGTAACGTCAAACTCTAGTGAGCCAATCGTTACCGATAAACGTTAATCAACTGATTAATATACCAAGTATCCCTGCGTGATTGTAACACCCCCATTTATTTAAGGGCCTGAACTAGGACTCCTCAGATAAATAAAGGTGTTACCATCTCGGTTTCCCGAGGCAGTAGATACAAAGGAAGATAAACAGTACATTAAATTAAATTTAAACTCATGTCTTGTTCTTACATAAACAAATTATAAAACTGTTCTGATCAAAACAAAGTACAACTCAACTGCTATTATGTGATCTAGACTCTAGGCAGGTCCGGGTCCACGCTTCTCCCTTCCCTAAGCTCCCATAGTCTTTAACCTGTCAATCTGCTCCCCAATAAATTGGTTCATCACAGGTGATCACGAATACACAGGGTCAACCACGAGGTTGAGTAGAGTAAAACTGTAAACAAACCACATTACTAAAAATAGAAGTTGATCATCACCACTCCGAATCACAAGACCCAATATCTCCGCACCAATCACAAGACCCATTATCTCCACACCAATCACAAGACCCGTTATCTCCGCACCAATCACAAGACCCATTATCTCCGCACCAATCACAAGACCCATCATCTCATCGCCTCATCGTTATCACAGTATAATATGAATGCACAATATAAAGATCACATGATAATATATAACCACATGTTTGATATCAATTATGAACGGTTTACACATCATCAAACATTAGTAGTTTCCCCTACCTCAAACTGCAGAAGAAATGGTTACTGCGCAACTGCTACTAAAAATGCTCTACACGGAAACTTCCACCTAGATAAGTATTACTTTAATTAATACTTTCCTAATTCACGTATAGCATGCACACATTCTATTTATAGACACTTCCTATATTTAGAAAGTTTCTCAACAACCGAACTACCCAAAATAGTAACTTTCTAAATATAGTAGCTTCTAAAAATAGTAACGTTCTAAAAAGAAATAACGATAACTTCGATTTGAAATTCAAACTATACAAACCACTCATTAAAACCATATCAAGGAAAATACTCTTACCATAAATACTAATATAAACCTACCAAAACAAAATAATAATATTAATGATACTAATAATAATAATAATGATAATAATAATAATAATTTTAATAAGAGTAATAAAAATAAAGACCATAAACCCGACAGCCCCTAACCGACTTCAGCACCTATTACCACCAGCTACCACCTCGTCGACCACCCAACAGCACCAGACCCCAACACCCACGACCACCAGCTAACACCCCGACACCACCACGCCAGTCGACACCCCATGTTGACTCTGACCAGCGCCTCCAAAACCAGCCTGGTACACGCCTGACTTCTAAAACACCCAGAAACAGACCCCAAACCAACCCCGACAACCGCCCTTGCACCACCCACAACACCCACCAACTATACCACCGACAGCCCTCTAGTAAGCCACGGTGGTTTTACTGTATGGACCTCCCCCGAGTCGACAGTAAAACCACCCCCAACTAACCCCCTGACTGCGACAGTCCTGAACAGAGACAAACAGAGACAAAGAGGAGTTACAAACCACCCCTTCGACACCACCTTAGACGTCTAACACCTCCACGACGACCACCACGACATTCCCTGTATCACCACCGGTCTGAAAACACAACCACCCAGAATTAAAACTAACGAGATTATACACGAATTACCCACACAAAACCATACGACAAAACTCTGTCTGAACAAGGAATTAATTGACTGACTCAGGCGACCAAAACCACCACCACTGGTGGTTCCTGGTAGCCAACGGTGACCCTTACTGTAGACCAAACACTACTACTAACGACATAGATTAGGTTTAACCCCAGAATCGAACTCGTAACCATGAATAAAACACACGAAAAACCACAGAAACTACAGGGAAACACAAAGAAGAAGAAGAACGTGCTGACATACCCCTCTTCTGGCTCAGATCGACGGAGTTCTGACCACCCTATAACCACCGTGACCACCACCTTTTAAAATATGCTACGTCGGCTATCAGACTATGAGCTCTTTGTATGGTAGATAGGGCAGGTTAGGTCAGAACATAAGCTTAAATATGACGGCTTGAGGTAGGGTGTATATAGGGTTAGAAAAAGCTTATGAATCGTGGGCTGACTCCATGATTTGCACGCATAACGAGGCCCATGGCCGTGCTGCCATGGGTCCTGGGTTCGAACCCCAACAACTACACATTACCAGAATTATGTTATGGTAGCTAAGTTCCCAATTCGAGTCTCTCCTAAGTCCAAAACAACTCATATAAACGGGTACGAGTAAGCTTATAAAACGAATGATTTAAAATAAAAAGAACTAAAAAGCGAGGTATTACAGTGATCCTGTAAAAGATTTACTCAAATAATCACACATTGGGGAGGACATTTACTCCAACAGGTACATTGGCTATGGCCCAAGAAGAGAGGGGGGAACCACTGCCCGAGATCAGTCAGCTTGATGTTGCAACCGCGCTCGCGGTTAATGGCATAGATACTTAATAAAATGCGCTAGACATGAGGGGCAACCTAGCAAACGACAAGATTGGTCAGCTTCAGGAAATCCACAATCAGCTTTGGAAACGGGAACCTTAGACCCAAGCAAAAAGGGTATTCATACAGGCATGTCCAACCCTCCCTCTTGAAATCTACTTTTTCACCTTGGGGGGAAAGTGGAACACCACCTCATCAGTAAACCCAAACTTCCCCTTAATAAGGGGGAGGTGAGCTTCAGAAAAGGAAGAGTCGCAAAGGTGCTTGGCAGATAAAAGTCTCTAAGAGGGAAAAAGGTCAGCACTACCCACAAATGTGGGGGAAGAAGACGAAGATCCAACAGCAGCAGGAGTAGCAGTGGGAGTAGCAGTAGAAGGAGTGGACGTGGACATGAATTGGGAAAGAGAAAAAAGAAAAACGGTGAAAATTTCGAAGACGGTGAAAAAAGGCAGTGAAGTTCGAGAGGAAATTTGGAGGTAAAGTTTGAAGGTAAAGTTTGAAGTAAAATTTGAAAGTAATTTGAACATTGAAAGCTGAAAGTAAATAAGGTAAATGGGAAGTTAAAGAAGGGTGGCTGATTAGACAAGTCATTAAGAGGTGGTTAGAGAAAGTGGGGACGTGGGACTGGCCTACGTGCACAGTGCAAACATGGGGAAGACCACAAGCCCCCCTCGGAAATGTCAGGAGCAGGGAAATTCCAGCCCAATTAAGCTAAGTTAGGCTGAAATTTGGAGAAAATTGTTTAGCCCAAAAAATACTATCATATCAGCTATTGGGCCATGAGTGAAATAGCCCACGAGAAGTCATAAGCAGTAGAAAAGGACCATCAGTATCAGTTAACCCTTACGCAGACTATGGGCTCAGTGGAGAAGCACAGCCCAGGCCATAAAAGAAGCATTAGAACCGTTAGGTCAAGCCAGGAGCTCAACTTCCTATCTCAACTCAACGTCTCTCCTATATTTCAGGAGGAAGACTAGGGCAGCAGGCGGACCCTTGACCCAGCAGCTATAAAAGTCAGGACCAACAGCTCAGAAATTCATTCGGTTTTTTACTTACGCATGCAATCACTTGTACTCTGATCAACGATTATTATCTCGATATTAGTGAAAACTTGGTGATATTTTGTTCCCCCGCCGTTGTTTCCCTCATTAGGATTTTTCCGCGTCACCAAAATCCACCGTGTCAATTTCCTTTTTATCTTTTATTTCTCGTACGCTTTACATGTTGGTTGTCACTTTAACCCACACTACAATAACTTAAACCGGTAGAATTTTACCAAAACACTTATTATTTTTGAAATATAAAAGTTGTGTTTTTTTTACTTTGATTAAGAAAAACAATATATTTAATTTAGGCAAGTTTCATTAATGATATAAATAAAATGACATTAACAAATTTGGTTGATTTGTACATTTTAGGAATGTTCATGTATAATTTTCAGAAAATATGAAAAAGATTTGGATTTACTTGTGAAGTTGGGCGGGAAAACTAAATTAAACAGTGAACGTGGAATTGACTTATATATATAAATATCTATATAGGGTTGGGATCCGGTGAGAACCGCTTTACAATGAAAACCGGTGAGAACTCTTCCTTACGGAGTTTTTTTTTAAAAATTAATGACATAATTGGATTCGGCATGGAATTTTATGTCCAGAGAACATATTTCTTGTTCTAGAAAATAAATACTAGTGGCGGAAAAATGATAGATACGAAAAAATAGATAGTAGGTGCATGCAAATAAATAAAATGTATCTCACCTTGATTTCCGTCACTAGTATTTATTTTCTAGACCAAGAAATATGTTTTCTAGCTATAAAATGTCATGCCGAATCCAAATATATCATTAATTTTCGGTAAAAAAGTCCGTAAGGTAGAGTTCTCACAAAGTTCTCATTGTAAGGTGGTTCTCACCGGATCTCAAGTCTATATATATATATATATATATATATATATATATATATATATATATATATATATATATATATATAGAATCGGGATCATATGAGAACCACCAACATAATGAGAACCTTGAGAACTCTACCTTAGTGACTTTTTCAAAAAAAATTAATGACATATTTGGATTCGTCATAGAATTTTATGACTAGAAAACATATTTCTTGGTCGAGAAAAAATATGCTAGTGTCGGAAATCGAGGCGAGATACATTTTATTAATTTTCATGCACGTACTACTGTTTTTCATGCACCTAACATTTTTCATGCACCTATAACTCTTTTTCATGCACCTAAATCATGTTATTTCATGCACCTAGTAATCATTTTCATGCATGTAAAAAATTTCATGCACGTAGTAGGTTTTTTCATGCATCTATAGCCATTTTAGTATACCTAATTGTATTTTTGTACATTAAGTATATATTTTGTTAATAAAAACAATAAATTTTGTTTAATGATACTAAAGAATGTGTGTGAATAAACTAAACTAATGGTAAATGATCCATCAAAACTTTCGAAACGAGATTAGGTGGAGATTTAGTGAAGGTTCTCATGGTTCTCATTATAGTAGTGGTTCTCACCGGATCTTGACCCTATATATATATATATATATATATATATATATATATATATTGATATATAGATATACACCCTCCACACATTTATATTGTTCGCATCTCACTAAAATATAGTCACATATAATAGAGAAATATAAAGACATTAATGTGTACAGAGAGTACTTTTGTTTAATACCTAACTCAATTGGAATTAAAGAAGGTAAAGTGAAATAAAGTAAGTAGAAATTGATGGGCTTAGAGTCCTATCAATAACCACAATATTCCGTATTAGTTAAACAACCTAACACAACCATATTTTTAATAGTTTTATGCCAAACCACTATTTTTACATTAATGTCAGACATGATTTTTTAATAGTCATATTTTATATTTGCTTTACGCACACAGTATATAGAGTATTTATATAAAATTGTATTATAAGAGACCAAATGGTAGAAATGGACTGAATTAAGCTTAAATACTAGAAAGAATATAGCCTTGGAGCGTCATACCAATAAACGCAATATTCCGTATTAGTTAAGCAATCGAATATAAGCAATTAAGCATATTGTGCGCTATTATCTTTTCACTGATATCAATAGTGTTTTCTTAAAAATATACTCATACTCCCTCCTACCCAACTTAAATGTCCCATTGTACATTTCCGTCTATTCAGTATATTGTCCCATTGTCCATTTTTGGTAAGTTTTTTACCAAGTTTTTACCATTTTACCCTTATTAATTTTCATTTATTACTCACCCACCCACCCATTATCCCATTTACTTTATACAAATCATAACACCCTCTCTCCAATCTCCATACCCCTACTCAACCAAAATATTAAATAACTAATATCTCATAAATTTTGTACTTTCATCACAATGGGACATTATAAACGGGTAAGAGGAAGTATTTGTTTTACACATGCAGTTTACAGGGTATTTGTGCAAAACTATCTTATAAGATGCCAAAGTCATGTTCTTTTGTACTTAAAATCGTTCCTTTAAATTTAGTTCAGATCCTCGATCTAATATCACTTCAAATTATATAAGTTTAGTTCAAATCTTAAGTTAAGAAAAGTAGTTCTTACAAGTTCATTTCAGGTTTTACAAATTCAATTCACTATAGTTGATTTCTGGAAAACTTCATTTTCAGGCAAATTGTTGCATACGTGGCAATTAGAAATTTCCTAAGGGTAGCCTTTTTATTTTATGTATTATATAAATAGATATATATCAGACTATTATGCAAAAAAAAAATATAGATAAGATTATTTACAAGTAAGTGAAATACTCCCTCTATCATTAATTGTTTTTTTTAAATAAAACCTCACTCATTTCTTCTATCACAAATTCTTGTTTGTGACGAATATCCATCACAAACTTCCAACGGGTCAAATATGTAATATTCCTCATTTTTTCAAATGGAAAATGAGGGCAACGAGGAGGAAGTGTAGCCATTGGGAAGTAGTAGAAAGTCGGCGAAGAGTCGATCCGGTTAGCCTCAATGGGTGATGGGCCTCGGAAAGAAGAAAAAGCCCTCCGACTAGTGGTTAATTTGTGACTCAAAAACCCTATAATACATTATTTTCTTATCGTTGAACGATTACTTTGTTATATTGTAACTTGGCCATAAAGCCGCAAACCATATACTTTGAGTGTTAATATGGTGCGGTGATCACCATTATGACTCATTTGCACGTGTTCTGCTAATAGGTAGATTTGAAGGACATAAGTGACCAACAATGAGACCTCTCAGTGGTCGACCGAGTGTCCCTCTCACTCGACCAAGTGAGGCTCCATTCAACCGAGTGCTCACTCAACTGAGTGCCCCTAAGCAGAAACTAAAAACTTTCTAAAAACCTTTACTCGACCGAGCGGCACGCATATTCGACGAGTGAGCTTTGGTCCGACCTTTTCCAAGATTCTTGACCAAGTACAAAGTATTTAATTTGAACTCGAATTATGAATGTACCGACCCCTAATAAATGGTCAACGATAGGAATCCTATACAATATGTGTTCTGGAATTGTTTACGTTTGGTTACATTCTTTCGTTGTCCTATGTGCGGATGTGATCACCTTTACAAGTACTTGAATGATAGCATGTTAATGTGACAAAATGTATGTTTTCGTAATGTAATTAGAAAGGTTAAACCGTAATATGATTATATGTTGCGTGGCAAGCATTAAGTACTCGGATATGCATAATAATGGTTGTAAACGGATGAATTAAGTATAATAGGAGTATGAATGTGGACACATGTGGAATTATGAGGCGTAATTTGAAGGAAATCAAATTTTCAGAAATTTAAATTATATCTCATATGATGTAATTTAATTTATTCATAAATTAAGTCTAGATCTTATGCATGCAAGTACACAAGAGAAGAGCCCTTACATTGAGTAAACGGAATTAGGCCAGGGCACGGTTATGGACTCCTTCCAAAACCGTTCTTGAGCTAAAATGGGATGGATGAACCGAGATTTCAAGTCTAGAAACCCTCCTAAGATTGCACCCAAGACAATGCCCAAAACTACTATGAATATTCTTAATATGTGTATAGAAGTTGTCCTTAAAATTAAAACTCACAATACTACACTAGTATTAGTCAGGACTTATTATTTTAGAGAAGAAAAATAATAACAATCACACTAAATTTTCATGTGATAAAATGAGAGTGGAAGTAAGTGGTGAATGTATGGTTGCATGGAGTATAAAAAGAAAACAAAAGGAGAGCACCTCTCCTTCTCATACACGACACACATGTAGGGAAGAGGACCTCCGTTTTTCTCTTTTCTATAGGACTAACCTCTTAGGTCTAGTCTATATCATCATAAAATAATAATTTTATCTAATTCTCAATTAGAGTAAAATCACAAAACACAATCACCCACACATGCACCATATACACGGTTCACATACACCATGCATGTGATTCATTTTAAACTTAAAGTTGTAAAATTGTGTTATGTCACAAATGTGACATATCACACATAAAAATGTGATGTCTAATAAAATTGTATTCAAATACAATATTATAAATTAATGCTTAACTTTTAAGCATCAATTGTTGACATCCACATTAGGTCAACACAATTGTAATTAACCGACAACTATTAATACGATAACTTTTATCGTTCCCATTTAAGAATAACATTTATTCTAATTCAATCTCGTATAATCAAATTATATCGAGACCAAGAATTCTCTCATTTAAATTCGTCCATTTTAAGGAATTTAATGAATTCGTATCTCATACGAATTATTAACTTAAAGTTTGGGCATTGTCCCATAGATGTGACCTAAAGGGATCAACTGATCACCACCATCATATGACGATAATGTCAAACTATTTAAAGTCAATCATTACTGGTAAATGACGATCAGTCGACTAAAATATCATCCCATCTGTTATTCAATATGCACGTTAATACATATATGAGATTTAACTGACTAGGGCCAAATCAGCGTGCACTTACTATTGTTGAGGACACTCACTCCAACATAATTAACTCGATATAAGCATGATAATGAGTATAAGTATACCTAAGCTTAGTCGTGGGATATATTATATCATAAGTGTTATGAGTGTCTACATTCATGATATCACCTGTAATAACGTACCGTGGTGAACTTAGGGACAAAGCTCTCTTTTAGGGGGGTAGGGGGCGAGTGTGACATTATTGAAGTTATGGAAGGAAAAACAAGCGTGATAGGAAGCATAGTAAGAGTACGAGTACGAGAGTACAGGTTCTAGCCTCGCGAGAGAGTATAGAAGGACCACCAGAATATAAATGTGAATCGTTAAAACTTAAAAGATGAGAGAAGACTTACAAAAAGGTTAGAGAAAGAGAGAGTGTGGTGAACTTTGGGGACGAAATTCATTTTAAGGGAAATATTGTAATACTCGGTTATTTTGGGACCCACAAAGGACACTAGAACCCGTGAAATGGCCCATATGCCCGGAAGTAAGGGGATGATCGCAACCTTGACCAAGTAAAACCTGAACTAGATATGGTGGACTAGCAGTGGACCAAGTAAAGCTTGTAGCTGATCGAGTAGTTGTCACTCGGTCGAGTAGGTGACCTATCCAACCGAGTGTGAGGCACTCGGTAGAGTGAACCGGTCACTCGACCGAATGGCTTTAGTCGACCGAGTGGACCGGTCACTCGGTCGAGTACAGCTTACCCGAAACCATGAAACTTTATTTCGGACCCATTTTATCCTAAATCTAATTCATTCTTTCACTCATCTTCTTATCACTCTAAAACCTTTCCCTTCTCACTAAAAATCTTCCTAAACATCTCTTAGCATGATTCAAGCTCAGATTAATGGTGGAACACCTTTTATAATGCCCGATCTACCTTTATAAGTCGATTTCCACCATTCTCCTTATCTTAATCTTACCCTTATTTTGGGGGTGTTATTAATGGGTAATTAATTAATGATTAGTGTGGATAATATGGTTAACTAGTGGGTATTAATAAAGGGTTTTACCTTATATTATAATGTAAAATGTATTATGATGCGTATTGTATGATTTGTTAGGATGAGACAGTTTTATGTGACGGAGTCGGGTCAGATCTGTTTAGCTTGTGGAGAATGCGAAACGGTAGGTTAATGTTACCCGGTTTTAATATATTTGGATGGTCATACATGTCATTATTGTGTAATCATTGCATTATAACATGTTTGTTGAGGATTTGGGCGAGTCTCATGTGTATCGGTATTGCATTATAACATTGATGTTGGTTTACATCGACTCAGGGAGTCGGGATGTTGAAGAATTGATGTATATATCGTAATGTGGATTGTATGTGTATCATAATGAGACGGAATTGACATAATATGTAGTAGTATTGTAGTGTCTTGCATTTATTGTTCTTGATTGTGTATATTGGAGGATATGTCGGCTTGTGGTCGACTGGTGGTTGTTGAAGAGACGGAAAGACGGTTAGGAGACAGTCTTCTGCTCGAGTCTCTACTTGGAGCTTCTCATTCTAAAAGGGATGTGCACATTAATAGCTTGAGGTCGAAGGGGCTCATGTGGTTGACGTAAAAATCTGGTTTATTTATGATAGCAGTTATAAAAAAACCTTACAAATAAGTATAAAAGAATTGACGAAAATATATTAAATAAAATAATTGAAAACATTACTCGTGCATTTTATACGGCTACAAAATTAGTATCATCTCAACAAAGACTTTCTATTGCCTCTAAAATTTTCTTTTTTTTGGGTTTAAATAAGTACACTCAGTCGTAGGTGAAAATCGAAGCCAAACTTCATGGTTGATTAAGAAAAAGACTTTGTATTGGCTCTAAAATCTAAATGTCTCAAAGTCACCCCAACTGATTTAGTTTGGTTGTTAGTGAGCTTAATGACAAAAAAAGTTCCTTAATTTCGTGAATAGAGTAACGTTTAATTCTTGTTCTCCCAAAATCATAAAACAACAACGTGGCATCCTATGATATCAAATATAGATCGATGAGGCTTTGCTTTAACGTGTGGACATCACACTCTTCTCTCTGCTTCTCTCTTTCTCTATCGTTTCATCTTTATATTCTTTCCTTCCTTGTATTCCCACAATTCCATCCTTAATTTGCTCAATTTTGAAGATATTAATCATAAAGTTCCAAACTTTATATTAAAAATGGCGACTTTAACGAAAATGAATTACTACCCAGATATTCAAATGCCAGTAAAACCTGAATTCCATCGGAAATTCATGAAATTGGGGAATATTTCGGTGATGGGTGGATCAAAGAAAGGTAAAAGAAGAGGGTATGTAAGGGCGTTTAACGAAGGAAATGATGTCGATGAGAGGGAATTGGAAGATGGGGATTTGAAACTGAAAGTAGAAAGAAATGGAAATGGAAATAAAATGATGAGTTCAATAAGATCAGGAATTGTGAGATTGTGTAAATGGCCTGCTGGTGATGAGAATAGAGATGCTTTAGCTGAGCTTGAGAATGTTCTTTTCTCGGTAAATGATTTATTTATTTTATTAGTCTTTTTTAATCTTCTGATTAGATGGTACTTTATGCAATTTATTATTGTTTGACTTTGAGTGTGTTGACTGATTAGTGATTAAACCAAATCAAATTTAATCTGATTAATTGTAGAGTATTAAAACACTGGAAAAGGTACTGGTCACACTGATAACAGTATAAGGAGGAGAGGTAGTCTGCCTCATAATCCCAAAACGGATATGAATTGGTACTAGGAGTGGTAGCTCCACGATGGCATTTTATATTTTCTGAGATTTATAAATAGGTTTAAGAATGCCTTCAAAGGGTCATATATGATATATCTTCTTGTTTGAGTATCACTCAGATTGTAGTTTTCCCAACTTTAAGGATGATAATGTTTGAGGGTAAGTTGTTGAGAGATGGCCTTCTTCTCTGAAACTTATTTTCGTTAACAAAACGATTATTTCTAAATTAAAAAACAAAAACAATGTTGAGACTTGAGAGAGCGTCTGAAAAATCATCTGCTATCCCTGCTTTAGTGTTGATCTTCGACTTGATTATTAATTTGTGACTCATGTATGTATGTATGTATGTATGTATGTATGTATGTATGTATTGGTTTGGACATGGATAGGCTGGTCAGCATCTTGGAAGGTACATTGCTACCATGATGAGCACTGGGGTTGTTCTATTAACTGGGTTTCAGTTGTCAGGTTAGTAGAATACATTACATATTACATATACTTTTGAATCATGTACCTCATCTAGTCTTTGCTAATTTTTGTAATCTTTAGGAGGCAATGGTGAGATGAATGACTTGATCTGGTACAGCTGGCTTGGAGGGATTATAATTGGGACTATGGTAGGGGCTAATATGGTCCTCGATGAGCATTGTCGAGCCGGTCCAAGAAATGTCGTTATAACTGGAAGGTACATGCCAAACTCATTGCCCAATCACATCGACATGGATGCTCTTTCACTCTTTAATACTGTTAGGCAGAACTAAATTCATCTCAGATTTGGCTGCCAAACCTCACGTGTGGACCGTGCTAAAATGCAACATCTCGTTATCTTACAACCATTGAATTGTCTTCCCCATCTGAAGAGCTTACGATGTGCCCTCTCCCGTGTGATATTATTTTAGCATTAAAATTTACTGTGTTGCAGGTTACGACATCCCATTTATGTTGTCTTTAGTTGACTATGTGGTGGCTAACCTACATCATATTTGCAAATTCATTTCTTCAGACATAACTGATGGACAAACAATGCCATATGGCATAACACTATTTTAGATCTCCAAATAAAAAATTTCATATACCGAGTATATATTTTGAGAAAATATTAGTCAAAGCATCAAATAAGAAAATAATAATCAAAATATGAACAGGTGGAGGGAGATGAGTGATTATTATTCATTGTCTTATTATGTTCTTTTCCTTTTCTTGTATTTTCGAGGTGACGTTCTTGATTAGTTTGGATTAGCATCTATATCAGCCTGTCTTTCTTTTTCTATGTGCTGTTGAGCTGAGGCTCGAACAAATGTTTACCTTACACTCATTTTCTTTAATCCAGTACGAGAGGACTTGGTAAAGCACTCGCAAGGGAATTTCTTCTTTCTGGAGATCGTGTGGTCGTCACCTCCCGAAGGTGGGTATCCTGGAAAATGAGGATGATCTTTTCCTTCCTTTCCTCTTTAATATTCTCTCACTACAATGTCTTGATACAGCGTTGATTCAGTAAATGAAACCGTAAAAGAGCTTGAAGAAAACCTAAGGGAAATGGCATCTGCAAATGGGAAAACGGTGATGCACTCAAAAGTGGTTGGCATGCCCTGTGATGTTTGTAAACCTGATGAAGTGAGGAACTTGGCAAAATTCGCTATTAATGAACTAGGCTCAGTTGACATTTGGGTGAGTTTTATTTTCATTACAATTATAGCTGTTCAACAAGTAGTATTATTGAAAGATATGGGGGATTAACAATGCTGGAATGAACTGGGTTCAGTACTATCACTCTGATAGCCTTGAGTTATTGACTGCATGTCTTGGAATATATGGCAGATTAACAATGCTGGAATGAACAAAGGTTTTCGGCCCTTATTACAGTTCACCGATGAAGATATCACACAGGTGTGCTATTGTGATGCTCTGCTACCTTTCACATGACTAGAATTGTTGTTTTTTGTTTGAACAATGTCCATCTCTAGTCCCTTCTCTTTCAACAATATACTGAATCACCAACTACTAAAGACACATGATGACATTTTGGTTAAGCAATTTGGCAGATAAATCACATTAGTGTTTTTCTCGAAATATTCTTTGGTTCGAAATTATAGCGGATCTAGGGGTGTAACCGACCCGATTTGAGCTTCAGCTGGGGTGGACTTGGAATCCGCTCAGAATTTTCCGAGCTTACTCGGTAAATCAACTTTTTAATTTTTTTAAAATCAAACTAAAATAAATACAACATATTTTAAGAAAAATTCAAATATGAAATATATTATATTAAATGTAATAAAAATATAATCTTAGATGCTAAAATAACATTTTATTAAGAATAAAAACAATTATCAAAATTCCAAAATTAAATAATAATAAAAACGAAAACGAGCCTAACGAAACGGCTCAAAATCGTCTCGGAATCAGTTTTGACCGAGCTTTGAGCGAACTGATTCTAAGGGCTCTACAAGCCGTCTCAGATCATTTACGGCCCTAAGCAGAATATAGCAAATTGCATACTATGCTGAATGCCCATCTTCTTATTGTGCAATAGAATTTGATGCAATTTTCCATGTATTTTTCACTATGGGTCATCTATAACACAGAGAGAGATTACATATCATACACATGTCTGACCCCCCTGACCTGTCATTTGCAAGAGTCCATGAGGCAGTTGGGATAATGTTGTTGTGCTTCTCTAAAGTTTGACTCATTGAATAACTCTTTTTGATTAAATGTAGATTGTGTCGACAAATTTGGTAGGCTCTATAATCTGCACCCGCGAAGCAATGCAAGTTATGAGAAGTCAGGGAAAGAGTGGTCACATTTTTAATATGGATGGTGCCGGGTCTGGGGGTTCTAGTACACCATTGACCGCTGTGTAAGTGCTACTTCTCCGGCCAGGATATCATGAATTTTAACAATACGATGCCAGTCCTTCTTTTCTAAGTGCCCACTAATTTTCCAACAGTTATGGGTCCACAAAATGTGGTCTACGGCAGTTTCAAAGCTCGCTCCTAAAGGAGGTTAGACGGACAAGTATAGGTGTCCATACCGCATCCCCAGGAATGGTGCTAACTGATTTATTGCTGAGGTACATTTCTCAAGGAATCATGTCTTTCTAATTGTTTTGCCTTTTTGGTGTTATTTTTATTTGCATCGTGTGATGCACAAATTTAAAACAATTGTTGGTCGAATTCTAGGTTCCAGAGTTAACACTATGAAAGCTGATTGTTGAACTTTGCATACTTCCTTGCTTTCCTATGTTCATTGGCTTCTCAAAATTGTTCTATGTTTTCCTGTGCAGTGGCTCAAGTCTTCAAAACAAAAAAATGTTTAATATCATCTGTGAACTTCCGGAGACGGTTGCGAGATCCTTGGTCCCACGCATGCGGGTTGTGAAAGGTAGCGGAAAGGCTATCAATTACTTGACCCCACCAAGAATTTTGATTGCCCTCGTCACAGCATGGGTCCGACGAGCTCGTTGGTTTGATGACCAGGTACCAGTCAATGTTACACAAATCCACGTCATCTCTCCACAGTACACACTGTGCAGAAACTATATGAAACTGTCACCCCGTCATCATACATATAATTAAACGAGAAATGCGTTTATGGTGGGTCTTACATGTGATTACAGGTCATATGGTGACATTAGTGTGAGACCGTCTCATATAAAACTCGCTTCTAATCTGTGAGGAGTATCACATGTCACATGCCAGGCGCGACTGGTTTGAAACATTTTAACAGATGTTTCGCATTCTGAGTTTATTCAGTTTGGTTTGAGAAGGGACCCACCGAATATCTCCAATTTTTCAAAAGAAAATTCCCAAGTATTTCAATATTTCTAATATTTTCCTGTGGTGTTCCAGGGCAGGGCATTATATGCCGCTGAAGCAGATAGAATCCGGAATTGGGCCGAGAATCGAACACGTTTTTCATTCACAGATGCAATGGATATGTATACAGAGAACGCTTGGGTTTCGGTTTTCTCTCTGTCTGTCGTGTGTGCCTTCATCATACTTTCGAGCACCTCTGGAAGCACATTCCATGGAACCTAAACTTGTTGACATATCATTCTTTTGAAAACGCATTCTAAGCACATACGAATGACTAGAATGATGGTAAGCAGTAAGCTATATATCCTGTGCAAACTAATCAGAAGAAAGTCGATTCTTAAACAACTAATGCCTACTGGAGTACGGAAATTTTCCGGCAATGAAATGTTGTGAAGGTTGTATATATAAGTTTCCTAACTCGGCTTAGTTTATACTCACTAGAATTTAGGGTTCTCTATATAGTTCACCATCATTTATATAATCTGTCTATACTTGTAGTCTGTTCTTCATTCGATTATTTTTAAAATGTATACTGTTAAGCAATCCTATAAAATGTATACTGTTAAGCAATCCTATATGGTGTCGAGTTGTATTCTCGTGTTATTAAGTATATGGGCCGGTTTATTCATATGGGTCATAGGGTTTTATTACTCTGTTATTTGCTTTGTGTATATAAACACCTTTCCCATGTAATGAAAACAAATCAATACAAAACTCTATATTTTCTCCATATGCGTTTAACATGGCATCACAGAGCTAGGTTGTTCTAGTCTCTTATGAACGATAAAAAAAGACGACGCAGAAGACAGTGACAATACTAACGTCTCTCACACAGACTCCGATTCCAAGCAGGGCCGGCCCTAAGGGGCGTCCGGGTTGGCAAATGACAAGGGCCCAAGTCTAGAAGGGGTTCATTAGTGCGAGATTGAAAGTCTGCTATTTGTCAAATAGAATGTATTACCTATAAAAAGCAAACTAAGGTAAGTGGTGTAGTGGTTTTTTATTTTCAATTTTGAATTTATTACAAGGCTCATTTCTATATTTTTTTTAGTTCACTACGTTGATAGTTTCATTCATTTAATTCTTTACCTATTTAGTGGACAATTGAATTATAAAATATTTTACATGCTTTTGAGATTTTATGCGAATTGTGTTCGTCGTAGTATAATTAGTCTAAATTATACCTTCCATAGATACGTCTAATAAAGCTAATATCTAAACTTTGAAAAAATTTCATTCTATTGCGATTTTTTAACGATAAAATGGTTGAATTATAAGGTACCCTTTCTCCAATTCTCCAAATTCAAATTATTTTTTTCTAAATTTTTTAAGATTTTTCCTGAATCAACTCCATCTAATTCAAAAGTTTGCATGCGTCCGTTTTATTAAATTGTACGGAGCATTAGATAATTGCACATAAATTACTTGAATAATTTTTTTTCAAAAGTTAGGGCCCCGTTTTACAATTTTGCCTAGGGCCTCAAAATCTTTAGGACCGGCCCTGATTCCAAGTCGAGCGATATGGGCAAGGGTGAAAAGCCTAGTCCGTATTTTTTCTCCACCTCCGATAAGTCCAAAGATAAGTTGATTGTTGTTGAATTGAAGGGAGATAATTACGATGGATGGTCAGTTAAGTTGCGGGTGCCCTGCGTTCAAAGAAAACGAGATTTATCGATGGTACGATCAAGAAGTCTGCCGATGATTCTGACGATATCGAAGATTGGTACATGGTTAATATCATGATTGTAAACTGAATTTTTAACACCATCGAACCAAGTCTTGGCTCGAGCATTTCTTATGTTGAAGAAGCAAAACAGTTATTGAACGACATTGAACAACGGTTTAGCGTTGCCAATGGACCAAAGCTGCATCGGATCAAGGCTTCAATACACGATTATAAGCAAGGCAGTGAAGAGATGATTACTGATTATTATGGTCGTCTCAAGAAACTTTGGGACGATCTTAATAAGTATAATCGAAACCCTACTTGCACTTGTGGAGGTTGTAAATGTGGATTAAACGAGCAGCTTGACTAGAAGAGAGATGAAGGCAAACTCCATGATTTTTTGTTAGGTATAGATGCGTCGTATTCGACAGCCTTAAATCTCCTGTTACAGGAACCTCTGCCCTCTCTCAATCGTGCCTATTCCACCATGATTGAGGAAGAAGGTGTCAGAGGAAAGGTCGTTCAAGTGGTTGGGGCCAAAAGTGGAGAGAACTGAGCAGACCCAATTGGCTTCACTGTATGAGTTGGTTCGAGAATGGAAGGGGGAGGAGAAAAAGAGGCTGATACACGCCCAATATGTGAACATTGTATTAAATCTAGACATGTGAAAGCGAAGTGTTTCGACTTAATCGGCTACCCGAAAGGATGACGGGATAGGACCGAGGGTGGCAATGGTATTAGTCATCGTGGTGGCTTCTCAGGGCAACAACAATATGGCCATGGTGAATATTCAAGTCAGCAACAACATGGTCACCACAATGGCTACAGAGGTCGTGGTAGTGCGAGTATTTGTGGTAATGAAAGTGTTGCACACATCAGTACAGAAACATATAAATCAAAGGATTTTTTCGAAACTGTGCCTACTGCCTAGAGAGCAATGGCATGCTTATGTCAATACTGTTAAGGGATCCGTTTCTAATGTGAAAACGACTGGTAAGACGGATAATAATACTTCCCTCTTGTTGTTAGATTCCGGTGTTGCTCACAATATGACAGGTTGCTATGAATTATCGACATAAGTACATGATATTGATACATGTATGGTTACCCTTCCTAATGGGAAATTATCCAAAGCTAATAAGCAAGGATGCGTCGCCCTAGGAGGAAATATGAAATTATTACATGTGCTTTACATACCTGATTTTAATTGCAACTTGGTTTATGTCTATCAGTGGAGTATTGACCTTGAAAGTATAATACAATTCACTAATTCTTTGTGTGTCATACATGACCGCGTGTTAAAGACGACGATTGGAATGAGTGATCAATAAGGGAGGCTATATCTTCTCAAGGGAACGATGCATCATCACGTTTATTCGTTAAGGAAGGATGATGGTGATGGTGAACTATGGCATCGTAGATTTGGACACCCTTCGAGGAGAGTAGTAAATCTTTTGCCTTTCGTTAATCATGGTAATAATAAACACAAGGCAGACTTGTGTGATATCTGTTTACGTGCAAAACAGACACGAGAAAGGTTCGTTATTAGTGAAAATAAAGCTAATGCTATTTTTGAACTCATCCATTGTGATTTATGGGGAGATTATCGCACATGCTCATCTTGTGGTAGTCGTTATTTTCTTACTCTTGTTGATGATTTTTCTCCCGCCGTTTAGGTGTATTTGGTCAAGACTAAAGATGAGATATCACAACTATTAAGAAATTTTGTTGTTATGGTGCGAAACAATTTAACGTTGATGTTAAGATAGTGCGGAGTGATAATGGCACAAAGTCTACTTGTCTAAAGTCTTATTTTGCTGAAAATGGTATCCTACATCAAACATCATGTGTTAGCACTTCTGAACAAAATGGGAAGGTAGAAAGAAAACATCGTCATATTCTTAATGTGGGGAGAGCATTACTGTTTCAGTCCGGTTTACTGATAAGTGTTTATTTTATAGACTTTTAACCCCTATATTAGCTTCTTTTACATTTCATTTTACACTTTAATTAATTAGTGATTTTTATGATCTAATATTAGTTTTTAGTGGTTTAGCAAGTATTTCTCTATTTTGTAGGAATCTAAGTTTTCAAAACTTTTTCCTACCACATTTGCAAATGGCTAAAAAGTTAAGCTAAGAAGATGATGGAGAATTTCATTGATCCCAAGCATGAAAAAATCGGAAATGTTGAAATGTAAACAAATCACAAAATCAAGCCCAAAATACAAAGTCCATAGATCAACATAAACATCTCAAATTTGGACGCTTTAGGGTTGATTAAGGGTGTCTTAAAACCGGGTGATCGATTTATCATACATTAAGACAACCATTGAATCCCTAATGCATTGAATAAGGAAGTGAAGTCAAATAACTTGGATTATTGCGTCCCCGGTCGGGGTTGCTTACTGCGTCCCCGATCGGGGTTGGGCCTCTGAAGTCTGTTTCCGTTTCTATCCTATTTTACTATAAATAAGAGGTAGTTGCTAGGCTTGGAGAGCACCTTACAACATCTGATATCGTCTTTTACATTTTGTTTAACTTAGTCTACAATATTCTCTCAAATTCTCAATTGTTTACGTTTCATACAATTAGTTTCAATATAATCTTTTGGTTACTTTTATTCTACATTTACAAGTTCATTTCTTTTGCGGTAATTGCACTTCTATTTTATATTCCTCCTATTATTTTATTATTGTCATTTTATGTACATAATCTAGTTATTTACAATATTAGTTTATATATTTATTTATATTTGATCAATCAACTTTTATTTACATAGTTATGTTCATCATTTATATTATTATTAATTTACTTTCTAGTATGAGTAGCTAATTTACCTTAGTCTAGAGATTAAGGGAAGCCATGCAAAATATAATTATGTAATTTGATAAATAACGTTATTAGTAATATTGTTTATATTGTTATTTAACATGTTTGTACTTAATAATTAATCTTTGGTTTATGTACAAAGTCTTAAATTAAATATTGTAATTCGATCCACATGTTGAGTGACTAGGAATCGAATAGACCAAACATGATTAGTATGCCGACCTAGTTTTTAACGTGAGTGACTCTAGGACCCAGCCTAAGGTTGATACCGACAGCGTAAGTTTCATATCTTTAACAAACCTATAACACTTAAATAATATTTACTAGTTTTCGAGTTAGTCTTTTTATACGTTTTTATATTTGCATGCGTGACCCGAATTCCCTAGACTATCTTTTTAATATTATCGTGACAACCAAACAAACAATCAACTCAAATCGAAATCGGCTAAAGACATAAATTAATCCACAACAATTTTTATTCCTAAGCGAGTATCCTAGTGTTCGACCCTATTGCTACATTTATTTGTGTTTAGGAAAATTACTTTTGTATAGGTGTACAATCGAACCTATCATTTACCCATAAGTTTTTAGGGTGAATGTATATTGGCTGTCGGATAGCTCATTAATAGAACACCTTCTTTTTTGCTTCATGGAAAAACTCCTCAGAAAAAGTTATTTGCCAAACCACCTATTTACGATAACCTTCGTGTTTTCGGTTGTTTATGTTATGCTAAACATCTTCGTCGTCGTGATGGAGATAAATTTGCTTCGCGAAGTAGACGTTGTGTTTTTGTAGGGTATCCTTTTGCAAAAAGGGTTGGGAGGTATACGATATGGACACGAAAAAATTCCTTGTTTCACGTGACATTGTATTTGATGAGAACGTTGTCCATTTCCAAGCACAAAAGGGCATTAAAAATTGTAATAAGAAAGTTCTTGATACACCAGGGATAAGTGTCTTGGGGACGGGGAATCGTTGCTGGCTGATGTGATGCCTGGTGACGTAGTAAATGAGCATATTGTAGAGGTTGCTAATAAGACAAATGGAGAGGGTGACCGTATTGTAGAGGTTCAAGAAGAGGCTGATTATGGAAAAGAGAAACGACCACGTGTATCGTGGTCCAAGTATAGTAATGACGAATATATTGCTGGAGGAGCACGTGTTCTTAATGATATAAAAGATTATAGCCTTCCTCTAGAACATTCGCTTCAGTCGTCGTCTTCAGGTACGCCATATCCGTTAGCACATTTTGTGATTTGTAATAATTTTTCCTTGCAATATCGTTCCTTCGTGGCAACCATTGATAATTGTACAGAACCGAGTTCTTTTCGTGAGGCCGTGAAAGACAAGCGATGATGCGATGCAATGACTGATGAAATTAATGCGTTGCACCGTAATGAAACTTGGGAAGTTGTTGATTTGCCCCCAGGTAAGAAGGCAATCGGAAATAAATGGGTGTACAAGATAAAATTGTGTGGCGACGGTTCCGCTGAACGTTGAACGCTACAAAGCAAGGCCGTGCGCATTTTTTTAGCAGTTGCGACAGCTCGACATTGGGAATTGCGCCAAATGGATGTCCAGAATGCATTCCTTCCTGGTGAACTGGAGGAAGAAGGGTATATGCGACTACCTTTAGGTTATTCTGTTAGTGAGACCAGTAAAGTTTGTCGACTTAAAAAGTCATTGTACGGTCTTCGACAAGCATCTCGTTGTTGGTTCGAAAAATTGTCTAATTCTCTTTTAGCTTTTGGTTTCACGCAAAGCTTGGCTGATTATTCTTTATTTCATATGTCACACATGGGATTGAAGTTTTTATTCTCGTTTTTGTGGACGATCTTGTTGTTGGAGGTAATACTACTGAAGCAATTCGTCGTGTCAAGGATTATCTTGGTTCTTGTTTTTACACGAAAGACCTTGGAGCTGTAAAATATTTCTTGGGTATTGAGGTGGCACGAAGTTCGTCCGGTATTTTTATATGTCAAAGTAAATATGCTCTTGACATACTCGTCAAGACAGATCTTGTTGGAAGCAAACCTGATCTAGTACAGATTGAACAAAACCATAGATTGGCCTTGGCTGATGATGCCTTAGCCAGGCCACTAATCCAGAAGGGTATCAGCGTTTGATTGGTCGTCTCATTTACTTGACCAATACTCGACCGGATTTGTCGTATAGCGTGCACATTTTATCTCAGTTCATGCATCAGCCTCGAGAGTCTCATTGGAAAACAACACTTCGGGTGGTATGTTATATCAAAAATAATCCCGGACAAGGTATTTTGTTTTGTAGTGATTCTACACTTGACATGACAATATACTGCGATGCAGATTAGCCTAATTGTCCGTTGACACGACGTTCGTTAACCACTTATTGCATTTTCTTGGGTGGTTGTATTGCGTCATGGAAGACGAAAAAACAACCTACGATATCAAGTTCTTCCGCTGAATCTGAGTATAGAGCAATGGTTGCGGCAACTTGTGAGGTCAAATGTGTGAAATCTTGCGTTTTCTCCGAGTGTCTGCCACCAAGCCCTGTTTGCTTTATAGTGATAGTCAAGCGTCACTTTATATTGCTCGTAATCCAAAGTTTCCTAAGTGGGCTTAGTTATACTCACTAGAATATAGGGTTCTCTATATAAGTTCACCATCATTTATATAATCTATCTATATTTGTAGTATATTCTTCATTTGATTATTTTCAAAATATATACGAGGCGTCATATTTCTTTCCTATTAAAAGGCCTGATACAAAATGTAGGGAGTGTAGGGAGTGATATCCCTTCTAGCTTTGCTCGTTTGATCATCCGTGCATGGTTGTACCGAGATTTGTAGTAAAGATATGAACAAAATTTCATGATCTTCATCATCCAAATGAGAAGATTACTTTGCTGTTAGCTCTTTCGGTCTGCAATTGCATACTAGTACATACGTAGCCCTCGTCGAGAATAAGTTTGAGGTTTCATGTTGACATAGGAGGGATATCTTGGGTAGTTTAGGTTATAGTGTCGACGACCTTTAACGATATATAAGTAACGAACTAACGATTGGTCCATAAGCGTAGGATTTTGAGTTCTGTGAAGGCGGGCCAATAGGCCATATTGAGCACTAGCCCCTTTGATTGGACGTGGAACGTGTTTTTGTCTTTTTTAGGTGCTATATTCTATTTAACGTAAGTGTAACATTTTGACTTGTTCCACTCTCATTAAATCTCCATTATAAATCGGGAATGTAATATGTAAGCTACACTATTTTTATTGCTACCAAAAAAATGTTTAATTGTTAGCATTCTTTGAAGAATATTGACTGGTTTTTCTGTCGTTTAGTACAATATGGATGAAATATTATAACACAAGAAGGATTAAAAGCTTTTCTTTTACTTAACGACGAGGGTTGGAGAGGCCGCATAACTTTTACAAACCATACCAATTTGAAAATGCTAAAAATAAAATATTATAAATTGATATATTAGTGTCATTTTGCCCATTTTTTATTTTAAAAATATTTTACCAAATTAATTAGAGTCCTTCAAAATCACTTATATATACTAGTTGTTGTATGGCGCGCGAAGCGCGCCATACCCCAAGATAGTTATATCATCATAGTTTAATTTTTTAAGCGTAGCAAGCTCACGAAAGTCACTATAATAAACACGCTCAATTGAGCCCAAATTTTTCTTTGTGACTGCCTCTATAAGGGGTTTAACCGTAATCTCAGGTCAGAATCTTAACCAAAATTTCATTCAGGGCACTTTGTAGGTGAAAGATTGAATCCATATTCATTGAGGTTGTATCAATATAGAGCGGAGTTTCCTTTTTTCAAATGACTTTATCGGAGAAAAAGTCCAAGATTTTCTTCATGATTTGAAAAAACTAAAGTTTTGGCATTCAATATCAATACTCTTTGTTACATGTGCACATACCCTAATTCTAGTCCGACATCGAAAATTAAGTTTGAAATACATCAAAGTTACCGCTAAAATTTTGTAAGAATGTTGGTAAAGTATGAAATTCATTACATGAGTTCTTGTAAACTACTTAAAATTGAAAAACTTTAGTAGAGTGTGCATTTTAGAAATGTCTTTTGTTCGACAGCATTGTAAAAATCTTGGTATACGGCACACGCGATACCCCTAGATATTTAAATCGGCGCAGTTTGTTTTCATATATATGCTTTAATGTGATGTGTATATTACATCTTTAGGTGTCTGCTGAGCTGAGCTTTACATTCAAAATATTTGTGCTTGCAATTGAGAAAATAAAAGGGTTAAATATTGGGATACATTTCCGTGCAACATTAAGTACAATCTAGATCTTTTTGAATTATCTGGATACCTTTTACAAGTTCCAACTTCTGAACAATCCTTTTAGTAAAATAAAATAGCAAATTCTAAGCACACTCGATCATTTCCATCTAATTTTTCTTTGACACAATCATGAAGTTTATCACAATTAAATGAAAATGTAAAAGAACCAACTATAACAGCCAACAACAATACACCCAATACAGTCTTCAAAATTAGTGCATCAAATTTGTGTGTATTCCATTCCTCCATTCCTCCGTTCCTCTTCTTTGACTCTCTCTTCCCTTTTCCTCAATCTTACTACAGTCTATTATGTGTGTTGTGTAGGCCTTCATGCAAACCGTATGAGCTGGGGTTCACTCCATTAATTCTACTATTTCTTCCTACTTCTGTATCTTTTTTCTTACTTACCCTTTACCTCTCTTAATCGTCTTAATTTAAGACGACTCCTATACCCGAATTGAATAAAGATGGAGATATCTTAATTAAAAACGGTTTTAAGCAAGACTTCCTGTTGTTTCACTGTTTTTACCTTGTTATATTATTATTCTTCTGCCGCTTAATCATCAATAATCAATCAATATTTTTTCTATATTTTTAACTGAATTTTCCATTTTTTTGCAGTCTTACCGTTTCTTAAACTCTATTTCTTTCAAAGTCATAAATTTGCATATAAAAATCCAAACTTTTTTATTGATGAACATTAAATGTTTACAGAGTGTCTCTTTTTTGTGGTTGTTCATGAATTGTTGAGAAAATCTTTCCTTTTAAGAATTTTAAAAGGTCCGAGTAAGAATGGCAAAATTATATGTCCATTTAAGAACTACAAGAGAAGCCTCTATGAGACCTAGCAAAAGTCAACCGACTTGAATAATCTTACCGATCCTCAATCAGACTCAATGAGAACAATAGGAGGTAAAACAGACTTAACATTTTACATGACTCAACTTGAAATGACCTGAATGAACTTTAGTGAAAAGAAGTTCCTGGATTAAGAAGTGTAAGTTTCGACATTTACCATCGCGTTCAGTTGACAGCTAATTCACAATATGTGCAACTGATGCATCCAATCCCTCTATGTCATTTGGACTATCTTCTTAAGTCTCTGCTATATCAAACCCTGTAATCAGCACATTTCGTCGCTGTCTCGGAAGAATACGACATATGAAATCAATTGCACAAAAGGCATAACTTAGCACACACGCGTTAGAAAAACTATAGTTAACTTAAATATGATGTTCATCATCTATATAAGGTTGTCAATTACGATTTCAGGTTTATTTCACCGACTTATTGTTAATGGGTGGGTTTTAATGATGAGACCGTCTCATACAACATCAAAACGAGCTAGTTAGATATTAAATGATGAGCACCTTGAACTAATTTCACCAAGTCCATGTAGCCAAATTATTGTGGCAATGTGCCTTCATTTAGGCCTAACAACACGTGTCCTCCCGAACTCAAATACTCTCCTATCTTGTCTCGAACCCGAATTGATAAAAAATAAACATAACTTTTAACTTCGATAATAATGTACATTTGTCAGATCCCACAAACAAAGTCAGCATATGTCGACATATATTCAGATAGCAACAATATAGTGCTAGTGTGTTTTACTCTTCATTTAAGTTTGCTACTCACTTCTTCCTTTTGGGCCTTTTCACTCCTCACTTAACTACAAGTTTGTGCTTTGGGTATGTCAATCTTCATCCACCGTCTCTTCTTACAATCTTACCAGTCATTTATCTCATCCTTACTCTCTCTACGCTTTCTTCATCCACCGTCTCTTCTTATAAAAGGTAAAAAGTAAGAATACCTAATAACATAAACTAACCAAATAATCATAATTTGTAATTAAAATACCATAAAATATGACTCATAGAAAACAACGGAACCCCATAGCCCTAATGAAATTACCAGTAAGTAATGTAGAAATGTTTCAGAAGAGATAAAATAGCCAAAATGCCAGGAATGTCTCCCTCGAGGTCAAGCGTGATGGATGTAAAAACAAACCTAATTTATTAGAATCAAATCAAATATATAGAAAAGCCTTTTAATAAAGTAAAATCTAATTCAATCCTACATAATTACGATTCCGAATAATGCTGCTAAACAATTACTACATTGTACGCGAAAACGCTAATTGAACAAACCTAATACAATTTTCACAATTATTGTTCAATGTATACTCAAATCTAACGACAGAACAATAAATTACACCGTAACATCACTAATTACTCAGAAAACAACAGAACAAAACCCTAATTTAGTGTTACACATACAATATCCAATTAAATGAAGTATGAACAATTGAACAAGCATAAATTACATTCAAATCAAATAGAAATGAATCAACCGCAATAATCAAAACGAATTAACGAAATCATTAACGAGAAAAACAAAAACAGAATTACATACTCGAAAATCAGCAATTAATCGAATCGAACCAATTGAATTGAATCTGGAAATTCTAGGTTATGAATTTAATTGAGTGAATTACAAGAGTGCGATGGGATTAAATAAGTCGAGATGAGAGTTGGACGGAAGAGACGATATTGAGACAAGAGTTTATGACATGGAAGTAATTGAGATGAGAAGTAAACACACATAATTGAGGATAATGAAATGATGAGTTTTGAAGGTAAAAGGGAAAAAGTAATGTGTTTGGTTACTATTCATTGTGAATAGTTACTTGGCTTGCTCATATTTTAGTAAGGGAATAGATTAAGGAAATAAAAAATGTTCCAAATTTTTCCCGCCTAACACTCCCTTTTTTATATATATATAATCTCTTATTTACTATCATAGTTTGATATTATTCACGGTTTAAGATGTGTCTTTAGGATCTAAGTTTTATTTGATGTTAAATATATACTTTTTTTGTAAGATAAGTTGTAGCTAAAAGATATGCTATTAATTTTTTTTATAAAACAATATTATTAATTTGGTGTACAAAAATACACATTTTATGTCATTACTTAAATTTCATGGTTAATTTTGTCATTTTAATTTTTTTGTTCTCGAATCAAAATACAATAATGAGAAATGTTAGAAAAATATTAATGAATTGTCGATCTAAAATCGAGTCAGCTTGAGCTAACTCCGTTCTTACTGATGTTCAAGCTGTATCAACATAATAATATGTGATTATACATGTGAGAACACGTGCTAGTCCTACAATTCTCGTACACATCTCCACATCCTCAGACCTCAATAGTATATACTCCCTACAAGGTCCTATGATGTTCCCTTTTCATTTTCACTAAAAAAAGAGAATCAATTTGGACCACACAATATATATGACCCCACACAAAATTGATTTTAGAGTACACAAAGTTGTCCAAAAAAGAAAAGAGAAACAAAAATGTTATCGATCAAAAAGGAGAGGGGAACAACATAGAAACTTGGAGGGAGTATAAATTTTAGGTCAAATGCTCATTTGTAAAGGATATATCAAATGTAAGTTTATAATGGGTTAAGTACTACTCCCTCCATTTTTATCCATGTAATACATTTGCTTTTTCACGTTTGCCAACGCACGTTTTACGTGCTTAATATCTTTAGCTACGTATTTGTAAAAATTATAAAAATTATATATTTTCAATGTACTCGTAAAGACGAATTAAACAAGATCCCACATGACTATGTTTTTTCTTACGTATTGAGAGAAAATTGAAATTGAAGGTTAACTTGTGAATAGTGTACAAAAAGGAAATGTATTACATGGATAAAAATGGAGGGAGTATTATGTTGATAAATGAGATAAAAACACATTTGTTTTATATACTCATATGAGTAATACTTGACTCGATAGAAATTTATAATAAGTATGGTCGTGATAATTTATAAGAGAAACTTGATGCATAATGTGCATACTTTTAAGCCCTTAATATAATCTAGAGTACACATAAATTTTTGTTGTTTGATTGTTTTAATAAATTGAGAATAATTGAAATGAATAAAGAATGATCTAAAATGAACCTATAAAAATTGAAGTCAATTCAAATGGGTTTGAAAATTTCCGGTTTGGCAGGAATTGAACGAAAACTGTTGTAAGCTACTTGCTCTTGACTTCCCCACAATCATGTCCACTATAATAAATTAATATATTAATAATGGAGTAACAAACGTTAAAAACGCGGCTAAGTAAGAGAGTGATAGACGGACAAACTCGCGGCCTCGCGGGGCGGAAACTCCTACCTGTACAATTCTACACTTGTACATAATTAGAATTGGTCTAATTTGAATTAACCTAAACAGTTCCGACTTATATCCCGAGCATGATCGAAAGTTCGAAACTAGATTTGGGTTGCTAAAAATTCATCCGGACAAAGGGTGATACCGCCCAATATACCCAAATTCAGAATCAATAAATTTTATTTATGACGGACATATCTGTAACAAGTTTTCGACGGGTCAAATTCTACCGTAGATAAGACAAAGCATTTTGCTAATCCAATACACTATGATTTTGTTTATATACCCCATACCCCCATAGATAATATTTAACCTGTCGCGAGTTTATAATAATATACACAAATGAGAATTTGTGATTCAGGATAACTTACCATAAATTCATAACTACAATCTACAAACAATAAAAAGAAAACTCGATATTTAAATTGACCTGATTCGTACCAAATTACCAAACCCAAATTCATGATACCCGCATTTTTGAATTATGTTCCTCGTTCATTCCTTCACGTGCCTTTCAGAACCCAAAAAAGATCTCACCTTTCCATAATTCCATCCTCTTTACAAACATTCCCATTTCTTTCTCTTTCCCCACACTTTCGAATCTTCTCTCCCTATAATGTCCTCCTCGCCGTCCCCGGCGACATCTCCACCGTCAACCAACTCCACCGCCTCTCCACCCACCGCCACCACTACTCCCCCACCCACCACCACCACAACTCCCCCACCCACCGCACCTCCGCCTTCTCCGCCTCCCCCCACACCCACCACTCCTCCACCTACCACCACACCCACCGCACCACCTCCCTCCGTCACTCCTTCTCCGCCACCACCTACTACCACATCACCGCCCTCACCCTCAACCACCCCATCACCCCCGTCACTCTCACCACCTACCGCAACCACTTCACCATCACCGCCGCATACCCCGCCCTCACCCTCCTCCGTTGTTAAACCTCCTCCGTCTCCCGGCGGTGGCGGGAAATCGCCGAGTTCTGGGTCAGGTACAGGAGGAAGTGATGCAGAGGGGAGTGGTGGGGGTAATAGTGGAATTTCGACTGGGGTTATAGTGGGTGTAGTAATTGCTGGTGTGTCTGTGTTAGTCATTGTCTCTATAATTTGTCTGTGTTTCGTCAGGAGAAGACGAAAAAGAAGAAGAACAGATGATCACGGTGGCGGCGGTGGCGGCGTGAGTTACTATGTTCCTCCCCCACCTCCTCATCATCCTTCCCCACCTAAAGGTTTCCACTTTTGTAACACAAAATAAATCTCATTATTTTATAATTCTGTTATTTATTTATTTATTGCAAATTCCGGGTAATTGAGTACTATTAGGATTTTGATGGGTGTTTGTGATGCAAGAATATCGATTTTGTGATTAATTCGTCGAAATTAGTTCTAATTGAAGATTAGATTTGTAGTGAATTGACCTACATTCTTGATAATTTATCTTTCTTTATTCTGTTTTTTAGGCCTAATTCATTCCCTTCAACTACCAATATGGATAAATTTACCGAAGACGTCTTAGTATAGTGCTTAAGATAAGACTCGTGTATCGTGTTTTACGCGTTGTACTAACCTTGTGTCTCCTTTTGACACGGAAATATCAACAGAATTCAATCACAATTTAAGCTGTTTTATCTCTCTTTTATTCAATGCTATTAGGAAAAGAAAAATATGTGAAAACTATGCTGGCATATTTGTATTAATTGAAGAGTTTGAAAACAGGGTGGCATTCGTCATTTATTATCCATTATGTTTTATATGGTCCATGGCTTCGACATCACCATCGTTGATTTTGTCGTTTTGTTATGAATGTCAGAAGGTCATTATGGTTCCCAACCACAACACTGGCAGCAGAATTACCCTCCACCACCTGAGCATTATCAGGTGCCGAAGCCCCCTCCAGGATTGATGCCACCACGGCCTCCATCACGACCGCTTTCTCCCCTGCTACCCCCACTGCCACCTCCTCCACCTTTTATGAGCAGTGGAGGAAATTCAGGGTCGAGCATTGGGTCTGAGACTCTGCTTCCGTCTCCTTCCCCTGGGCTTTCATTTGGGCTTTCGAAGAGTGCGTTTTCCTATGATGAGCTGGCAGTGGCAACAAATAACTTTTCCGAGGCTAACATTTTGGGCCAAGGCGGGTTTGGATATGTCCACAAAGGTATTCTTCCTAATGGGAAGGAAGTTGCGGTCAAGTCGCTCAAAGCTGGTAGTGGGCAAGGAGAGCGAGAATTCCAGGCGGAGGTCGAAATTATTAGCCGCGTCCATCATAGACATCTTGTCTCTTTGGTTGGATATTGCATTACTGGGTCACATAGGTTACTGGTTTACGAGTTTGTTCCTAACAGCACCTTGGAGTTCCATCTACATGGTTAGTTTTTTTTGGTCACTCAAATGTTTTCCTCGCAGATTCTCAAAAGGGTCTCACAGTCACTAATTGCGTGGTTCTGAAATTTCATGTGATACAATTTCACATGGAAATTGGGACTAGCTTTTTTCTCTTTGCTGGTTTTAGTTCTGTATTTGTGATGGTTATTATAGAAAATGGCATCTTTCAGGTAAAGGGCAGCCTACCATGGATTGGCCAACAAGACTCAAAATTGCTCTAGGATCAGCCAAAGGATTAGCGTATTTGCACGAGGATTGTAAGTCTTCCTCTTCCCATTTAAAGGATTAGTGATTAGTCTATGTACTCATAGTCAGTTATAATCAATTTTGTACTTTGTTTTTTGCGTAATAGGTCATCCTAAGATTATTCACCGGGATATTAAAGCAGCCAATATTCTTTTGACTGAAAAGTTTGAGGCAATGGTAAGTTTGCGTTATTACAGGCTGGTTGATCAACATTATTATTTTAGTTTGCATACTTTGCAAGGAGCTCAGTTATTACTTATTAGCCTTTTCAGTAAAAAGGTCTCTTCTGATTTCTAGTAGGAATTTATGCTCCTAATCACACTACAAATTGATTATATAATCTGTTTTATTAGTGGCTTAATTTTGTAATTATTAATTCAGGTTGCTGACTTCGGACTTGCCAAATTTACTTCTGATGCCAATACTCATGTATCCACCCGTGTTATGGGAACCTTTGGGTATGCTCCGTTTTTTGCATCTTTTGTTCCACATAGGATAGTCTTTTTTATTCTTCTCTAGTGCTACACTATTTCTCTTGCATGCAATGAAGAGGATACCATGATATTCTTGTCCAGCTGTCTCGTAAGCGGTTGTCAGCTAATGTAGCTAATGTAGCTAATTAAAGCCGTTGAATTGTGGTACTTATGAATGGGTTTAGACATGTCAATGTTAAAGCTGTCTCCTTTTCAAGCTCCTTTACACTGAAAAAACGATTCAGATGTGCCGTATGTAGAACATCTTTGATAGAGCCGGAAAGAAGTTGATGAAATTTTATTTTGCTTCACTCTTATTGCTTGCTATATGTACTTAATTACTTTGTGTTATCGTCATTTCCAGATACTTGGCTCCTGAATATGCTGCGAGTGGCAAACTTACCGACAAATCTGATGTTTTCTCATTTGGAGTCATGCTCCTTGAATTGATTACCGGGCGCCGGCCTGTTGACCCAGCATATACTTACATGGATGACAGTTTAGTGGACTGGGTAAGCATTTGCCTAAGTGTAGATTCTCATTCTGGGATAATGGTACTGCTAAGTGTCTGCTCACTTTATCTTGCTGAATGCAGGCGCGACCTTTGTTGGCTAGATCTTTAGATGAAAATAACTTTGATGCCCTTGTGGACCCACGGTTGCAAAACAACTATAATCCGAGTGAAATGGCTCGCATGGTTGCTTCTGCATCTGCTTGTGTACGACACTCTGCACGACGCCGACCGCCAATGAGCAAGGTAAATTTTGACATTTTTATGTTATTGTTATTACACCTTATTATAAGATAAGTTTTTCACATTTTAGGACTTAACTAGACTCAACTATATTTAAACATTGATTATTCATATCGTGTTTTTTTTTTTGTGCTTTCATAGTTCTGTCAATTGGCAATTTCAAATGATATTCACGTTAGACGACCCGAAATCAGTTTTTATTGGGATTTCATTTTTTATATCACTCAACTATGGAAACTCTATTGGTGACTGAAAATGCAAAAACACGTGTTTGTGAGGATTGTTCCCAAAATGCCATTGTGTAAGCACAACTGAAACTGTTGTTGAATTAAAAGTCAATACCAACTTGGTGAGAGAGTTCTTTGACAGCACAGAATACTGGTGTTTGAACTTTGAACTGGAAAAGGTGACCGTAATTAGATCACAATATGACATCCGACTGCAGTTTCATAGTTTTATGGTTGGGAATCGGTGTGATGTTGTTGCAGTTCAATGAGAGTCATATGACGGAACCCGTGTTGGTTTTTGCCAAATTGTGGCTGCCTTTTAAAGTGAAAGCTAAAACTGAGTGTGGGGAAGAAGATTAGACAACCGGTCATTTTGTTGACATGAATTAGTGAAAGTGCGAATCGAAGTTGGTTTGAAACTTGACTCAGCAAGTTTTTTGATTGCTTGTTTAGACGGTTTCCACCATACGAAATTAGGAAATGAAGGTTGAGTATACCTTGTAACAAACACTCATAGACAGTTGTAGTGCATTTATCCTACCTAATTGACTTTACGGCTTTACGCATTGTTAAGTCGCTCTAACAATGATGGGTTTTATTAAAAGGGTGACTTGGATTGCATTTGAATATCCTAATGTTGTTGTAAAGTAATGAGTTGGTGAGGATTGAGAGTAAAGGGACCAATGAATTTTAACAGGAGTTTAATTTCTTAGAGTGTATCATACATATCTACAACGTTTATTTCATCTTTTGGTTATATAAATGTTGCCGCTAATGAATATTGCTTTTTTTATGCTTAAATTTCGTCATGGGTTGGATGAGTTGAGTTCGGGGTGAATACAACTTCAGATCAACATGTCAGCTCAAATATGAAGTCAAATAGTCCAAATTCCGAAAAGATTAGTTTAAAATATAATGCATATACAATATACTAAGGTCTAAGACGCATCAGGATGCATGCAGTTTCCATACTTTTCATTCTAGTTGTCCCATCTGCCCCTGTTACTTCTGGCTAATCATTAAACCATATGGTTCCAAAGGATGAACATTTACGTGGCATTTGAGCAGGTGGTTAGAGCATTGGAAGGAGAAGTATCGCTCTCCGATCTCAACGAGGGAGTAAGACCCGGCCACAGCTCAATGTACAACTCCCAAGGAAGCTCCGATTATGACAGCGGCCAATACAAGGAAGACATGAGAAAATTCAGGCAGATGGCTTTTGCAAGCCAAGACCAAGGCAGCAGCGAATATGGTGGGACCACCAGTGAATACGGTATGAACCCGTCTGGTTCAAGTACTGAAGAAGCAAGCCGTCAAACGACACAGGAGATGGAGACGGAGATGGGAAAAATGAAAGGCGATAGTCGAGGACCCAGTGAGGAATGATAAAAGGATATCACTCCCTTGTAAAGAAAAAAGGCCATTTTCTTTCCTTTAGGCTGATTGTAAAATGCAAATTAATTGTTTCATACTCGCTAGACTCTGCGATTGACATCATTTTTCCTAACACATTTTTAGCCTTCCCATTCTTTCAATTCTTTTTTGGTTGTACACAAATAACAACAAAAAAGGATAAATTCTTTATACAATAATGTTTTGTTTTTATTAATGCAAGTCTTTCACATATGGGATTCATCACATAACCTTAAGTTTTCATATTTGTTCATAATCAATAATTGGGGTCTTGAGCTGTTTGCATTGGCCGTAACAGTAACTATTGTGTGAGATGATTTTACACTTGAGAATTTATTTGTATTAAAAATACTCCCTTTATTGATAGAAATAGTTGGGCATATATTTTTAAAGAAAAGGACTATCTTAGGTGTAGAACCATTTTATTCTAGAATTTGTAATTCGGTAAAACTAATTAAAAAATATCTAAAGTTTAAGAGCATCTCCGATGACTAAATAAATTACTACTATCTTAATTTTATTTTGAACTAAATAATTTCAAGCTATAAAATACTCCAGTGAGTATTAGTTTGGATGGATCTCTATTGTATTCTCATATTTATTTATTGAGGTTTTCTACATAATATCATCCTTTTTCCGAATTCTATGTGGCATCCTTCGTTTGCAAAACATCATTGATACACCTGACCAATGGGTCAACCTGGTCGGGTGCGAGTCTGGTCATTTTGGGCCGAGGTCATCTTCGGGTTTCGTAGAGTTTGAACGGTTTAGGTAAATTAGTGTCTGAGTCCTCTTCGGCTTAGTTATTATCAAATTATTTAGGGGTAATAGATCATGTGCAATAATAAACATCGGTGCACTCATTTTGCTTGGGTCAATCTCGGGTCCTTAATTTGGTAGTCGAGCTAGGTACGAGTTAGGTTATTATGTTCAGTCCGGTTCAAGTATTCTAGGTATAAAAAATACATATGAGTTTTATGAAGTACTTTTAATATAGCCTCAGTGTGCATATTCGACTCTTTTAAATGATTAGTTTATGAACTTTCAAATATTCGGTTGGCAATAATTTTATGAATAGTTACCATAAATATTATTTAGTTAATCATAAACATTTTTTCCCTTAAAATTTGACTTTTTAGAAACTTAAATTTAGTAGTGGAATTTTGAAAAATTTTGGGGTACATGTTGCTTCAAGAAAACGAAGGATGTCAAATAAAATTCAAATAAATAAGAGGGGATTAAATATAAACATACTTAATTTCGTTCGGTTCAGCTTAATTCCGTTTAATTCAGCTAAGTTTAGCCAGCCCCATTTAGTTCAGCTCAGTTCAGTTTAATTTAGCTTCTTTCAACTCAGTTCAACTCGACTTTATTAAGTTCAGACCATATTATTATTATTATTATTATTATAATTGTTGTTGTTGTTGTTGTTATTATTATTATTATTATTTTTTTTAAACGAGACCTTTTATTATGACCGGAAAGAAGAATTGCATTAAATTGGTGGGCACCCGAGAAACAAGCTGGGCGCCCACTCCCTTAGCAATAGCAAAACTAAGGCGAGAAAAAATAAAAGCAGCGGTCTTCAATCCAGCATCTTGGGATACAGAAAACTTGTGAATCCGCTTGAGGAAGGAAACAACATCTTTCCTCAATTCCCCTAAAGAAGAGAAAGAGAAAGGCAAGAAGTCATACCCATGCCCCGCGCACAAGTCCCGTACTTGGCGCACTTCCTCCGAGCAGCATCCACAACCACCCTTCATGGCACAAAATCAGTCATCCCCGACTGAGTCAAAGCGGAAGAACCAACCAAATCCACGCACACATCGCGCCCCCGGTCCCAGGAATAGAGCATCAAATCCGCAGGCCGCAAGGGCCCTCCCGCCCCATCGAGCAAACCAATATCCACCTCCCGACCAGCAGAGATCCCCGACCGGAAGCAGATATCCAGAAGAGTATCACGAACCAGGTTATGCCGATGTTTGACACCACTACAAAACAATGCTCTCTTTGCGACGGAATTTTCCGTCGCAAAATGGGTGAAATCCGTCGCAAATGATGTTTTTGCGACGGATTTGCGACGGACTGCGTCTGTCCCATATTTTTGTCGCAAAAAGTTAATTTGCGACGGATTTTTCCGTCGCAACATATTTGCGACGGATTGACCTCATTTTGCGACGGACTGACCTTGACCAGAAGTCAAGGTCAGTCAAGATTTGCGACGGAAATTCCGTCGCAAATGGTCCTCTTTGCGACGGATTTTCCGTCGCAAATCTTGACTGACTTTGACCGATGGTCAAGTTCAGTCAAGATTTGCGACGGAAAATCCGTCGCAAAGAAGACCATTTGCGACGGAAATTCCGTCGCAAATCTTGACTGATCTTGACTTCTGGTCAAGGTTTGCGACGGAATTCCGTCGCAAATTGAGACATTTCCGTCGCAAATTCCTGTATGATTTTCGGGTTTCAGCCGTTTTTCCAGCTCCCCATTTCCATTGAAATGATTCATTTTTTCCCTTTTGCATGATCTGAAAACCTGCAATTTCAGAAAAACAACCCAGCAACAAAAACTTGTCGGAGACAAGGGTTTTTAATATCTCTTTTCATAACTAATAAGAAAGTTTTACAAATGATAATCCAACTAAAAACTAAACATAGTCCGCGGTACATCAACTAAACAACCTAATGAAATCTATCTAACGGTCGTGTCGGTGGGCTGTGGGGTGGCGAAATGACTGGCCGACCTAGCATTGTCGCCGCCATCATCGTCAAAGTCGCGTCTCGGCTGAGAAAAGCCTCCCGGGTTGCAGCTCTGAGTAGTGAACTGCGCCCCCTGTTGACTTAAGTATTCTTCAATTGCCTTCAGCCTTTGGGATGTCTCGAGATCGCGTTCTCTTAGCTGAGCATTCTCTCGAAGAACTCTGCCGACGATACCTGCAATGAATAATCAAACATGATATTATATTCATTTAGTAAACGGTTAAATAATTGGTTAGTCTTAATTTTTAATAAACTATAAAATACAAACCTGGGGTGTATGATGACTGGGTCCCAGCACTTGAGTGGCGACGACGCTCGTAAATGACTGGGGCTGCATTTCCCATACCGAGTATCAACCCTTTCTTGTTGAAACCGCCTACTTCTTCGAAGTAGATCTCGTTGTCGTCGATATCTTGCTCCGGGATCCCTTCACTTATCATTTTGTTCTTTCTTGAAAAAACTTTTTCCTACAAAACAAAAATAAAATGTTATTAGTATACGTTAATTAATTAGTAAACCAAATTACTAAAATATAAAGAAAAGTTTCTGTTAACTTACAAATAGTGCTTTGGGTTTCGTTGATAGCCAACCCTTCTTGGCATTCTTTTTTGTCCTCTCAAGCAACTTCAAGGCCGATGGTACATCCCTCCCATCTTCTCCAGCCTGCAATTTAAATCCAACGACACTTGTTGAAAAAAACATTCAATATTGTCAAAGGGTGAAAATTATTGAAGACAAGAAAAATGAAGTAAAAACTAAACAATTACCATTTCATCCATCATCTGTAGGGTGTTTTTACGACCCATAATGTGAGTACCTAAGGCCTTGCCTTTTTCGGTACTTCCCGACATCCGGTTGGTCTTGTTTTTGTCGGATTTCTCTTGGAATTTTGGATCTTCTTTTCTACCCTTCAGTTGTTCAAAAATATCCAAGGGTATCCAGTGCGGCCTTTTCTCCGTTGGTTTCTGCATAGCGTAGTGGATTCTTTTGCGAAGTCGGTCTTTCATCATGTCTTCCCACGCCGACCTAACCGCTGCTCTATCACGAGGGTGAAAGGTAACTTTTTTCTGTTTCAAGAAAAAAAATAGTTAAATAAATATGAAACAATAAATATGTAATAAATAATAAAACGGAAATAGGTAGTAAACAGTTAATAAATACCTCAAACCAATTCCACCACTCTTCCTTAATGTAATCCGACGCTTCTGACCAGTTGGGCGCATACTCCTTGTAGTTGCAAATAATGGTCTGTGTTATAAGATTAGAAACGTCTTTGTCACTGAACCTGAAAAAGAGTTAAATGTGAAAATAAAATAGTCAACAAGTAATCATATTATAATCAATATATACATATATATAATCAATTATCCGTAAACAAATAAGATACTTACCACTTGGCGCCTTCGTAATCAGTCGGATCGAGGTGTACTCGATGTGTAGGCGGCTGAGTCTCAGGTACAATCTCGTCCTCATCATGATTAGCTCCCGATCGTCCTCCCTCAGGCTGACGACTACCACCACCTCGTCGTCTTCCGCCCGGCATATTATTATCAAACTAATATAGCAACAATTAGAAAGAAATGCTTTACGTAATTAAAAACTTGAATAATAAGATTAATAAGATAATTTCATTGACATTAAGCCATACGGCATCTACAATAATTTCAACAAATACAAGATTATCGAATCTAATAGATAGTAGTCCTAATCATCATCATCATCACCACTTGAACAATTTATTCCTACATCCTTACAAAGAGAATCTATAATATCTTCATCTTCATCCTCATCCTCATCCTCATCCTCATCCTCATCCTCACACCCAATCGTAGTAGTTATCACAAAACCCTCTCAAACCAAGGTGTTTCCGTACATCTTGCTCAACTAAATACTTTGTATTCTTACACTTAGAACATGGACACCTAATTTCTCTATTCCTAACGTATTCGTCTTGTTGCTTAACATAGTTAATGAATTCATTAACACCAATTACGAAATCCTGCCTTATTTTTTTCCTAGAATCCAACCTTTCATACATCCATTTTCTTTCTAATCTCTTCATAGTAAATCTACATACTTTAACAAACAATAACAACAACTAATTAACAACAACAATTAAATAACAACTACATATATATATATATATATATATATATATATATATATATATATATATATATATAACAACAACTAACAACAAAAACTAGTTAACAACTTATTAACAACAATAACAATTAATTAACAACAACAATTAAATAACAACTACATATATAACAACAACCAACAACAACAACAACAACAACAACAACAACACCAACACCAACAACAACACCAACACCAACACCAACACCAACACCAACACCAACACCAACCTGCAAAAAAGAACAATTTACATATATTGGTCTGGGGTCCTTATCTCTCCAGCCTAAACCCATCTTTGAATCTTTCATACCATTAGTAAACACTCTTATATTTTCTTAATTGTAATGAGACAAAAATTGGGCAGCACTTCCCTATTGTTCTCCAAATACATTATATAGAATGTATTTGGAGAACAATAAGGAAGTGTTGCCCAATTTTTGTTTCATTACAATCAAAAAAATATAAGAATGTTTACTACCTAAATGGCATGAAAGATTCAAAGACAGTCCCAAAACGGGGACTATTCAACAATTACACCTAATGTGTAATTATTGAACGGGTACTATTCAAGAATATTCTAAAAAAATCAACAACACTAACAATCAACAACAATGCAAATTTTATATCAAAAAACAATCGTCCTAAACAACTTAACAACAATATGCGACGGATTTGGGACGGAATTAGCTACTAACCTAATATCACTAACCACCTAACAATACTAACTAAACTAATCAAATAACAATTAAACTAAACTAACTATTCCTAATAACAATAAAAAAACAATAATACGGAATTTGCGACGGAATTTTGCGACGGATTAAACATAAAAAATTAAGACGGTATATTAATAAAGTTAGTAAACATACATAAGAAAGAAAGAAATGGCGGAGGGAAGGTGGCGGCGGTGAGGTGGTGACGGCGGTGAGGTGGCAGGTGGAAGGGAGAAGAAAGGAGAAGGAGGAGGAAGGAGGAGGAAGGAGAAGGAAGGAGAAGGAGGAAGGAGGAAGGAGGGGTGGTGGCGTGGCTCCGGCGGCTCCGGCGACGGCGGCGGCGGGGGATTGTAGGGGGTAGGGTAGGGTGGTAGGGTGGTGGTGTGGTGGTAGCACAAATCGCCGATCGCTTAGGGTTTGCTTTTTTTTTTAATTTTGAAATCGATTTGGGGAAAAGAAGGAGACCCGCGGGGTCTGTATAAAAAAGATTTGCGACGGAATTTTGCGACGGAATTTCCGTCGCAAATCTGGTCAAGGTCAAATCTTGACCAGATTTGCGACGGAAATTCCGTCGCAAATATTGACTCCTGCGACGGAATTTCCGTCGCAAATCTGGTCAAGATTTGACCTTGAACCACTTTTGGTCAAGTCTGGTCAATATGTTTGCGACGGAAATTCCGTCGCAAAAGTCAATATTTGCGACGGAATTTCCGTCGCAAACTTTCCCGCCATTTGACTTTCACTTCGCGGGTCTGGGAAATTCAGGTCCGTCGCAAATTCTGTCGCAAAAAAAAAATCCGTCGCAAAGTCCGTCACAAAACTAATTTTGCGACGGAATTTCTGTCCGTCGCAAATTTTCCGTCGCAAGGGCAGTATTTTTTTGTAGTGCACCAACAACACTAACACAAGAGACAGCATGATCCCCGAAGATATCTCCACCAAAAATCCGCGAGCAAGCTGAACAAGGCACGGAAACCGAGAACAACGGAACACCCAACTGATAACTGAGCACGCACCGATAAGTCCTACTGTTCATAGTCCGCCCCAAACCGGAAATAGGGACCACACGCAGCCAATTAGATGAGTGACCTCCCAGCTGAGACTTCCAAAGCACGACCTGACTAGGAGTCAAAGAGAAAAGCGATTCTGCCGAAGCAACAACCCTCGTAAAATAAACATCTGCCAATTTTTTCATAAGTTTGGTGGCAGTGATCTCGGAAGGATTGCGCAGAAAATCAGAACCCGTAACCGCAGCAAAAGCACTCAGAGCTGACTGAAACGAAGGTCCGTGTCAAGGACACCCGAAACACGAAGAAGACGGTCTTGCAGCTCCGCAGACTGCAACCGAGAAGTTAGGAAAGCATAATGAAGGACGTCGTTGGCAGCGTACACACAAAGCCCGCCAAAGGAAAAAGGGAGGGTGGCAAGCCGCTATTGCCAGTCACCAAAACCCGGACCAGAAGCAATGACGATACGCTCTAGATGAGAACGCAAGGCCGCGTCAAAATAGGTGCAGCGGACCCGAAAGCATCAGGGGAACAAGTACGCAAAGTGAAATAAAGCTTCGAGATACCAGTACAGGCCCGGAGCAAAATTCATTTTTCTCAACTCCGACAGTCCTATTCATTCTACCCAGATAACCAAGACCACCAGAATCAAGCATTTTTTAATGTTCCACCATAAAATATTTTTAGGGTAACGGTAGCCTAGGGATCAATTCCCTATATAATAACAAGTAGTCAATTCAAAATTAACAAACTAAACATTAACAAAATTCAACACTGTGATTGTAAACTAAACTAAAAACAAAAACAAAAATAACATTGAAAATTTAACCAAAAAGGGGAAGAATTACCTGTGTATTTGTTGCCATAGTCAAAAACTCAACAATTCGGTTATATGAACAAGAAAGCTCGTGGAGTTATCAAAATGACCATGAGATATTTCATATGGCAGGAAAGGAATAGATGTAAAATTGAAGGAAATCTAAGAAGACCAGATTTGGTAGTTCACCTTATTAAAAATCATGTAACTAGTAGACTCAAACTTAAGATGACGGAAAATGATAGAAGTATAGAGGAGCAGTGATGTAGGGAATGTCTGCAACTATGATTTGTACTGATGTGAATATTTTGAGTGTTTTATGAAAAGCTTATATTTTACCAAAACAAATGATGAAGGATTTTAATTAGGTTAAAATTTGGAGTAAAAGGGGGAAATCACGAAACTGGGTAATGAATGGTTAAGGGAGGGTAAAAGAAACCGGTTCTATAGGTAACCCTTCCAATAAGTTTAGGCTTTTATAATTACTTACTTAGTTGGTTTTATTATGGTATTAGATATAATACGGATTAATAATGGAAGACACCCAATAGGTTGGATTATTCCTGTTAATTATTCTTTTTTATTATTATTATTAGGATAATTTGTGAGAAACTACCTTACATTTATGCCCATTTGTGAACAACTACCTTACTTTTTTTTTCGGTTAAAAACTACCTTTCATTTTAATTTTTTGTTAAAAACTACCTAAGAAAAATTTGAGGCCAATTTCTATTTATTATTGGTTTCACACGTGTGAGTTCTCTAAATTTTCATTCTTATTTTGTCGTTAAACTTGATATCCAAGCTTATCTTTCTTATCTAAAGTTCTAAACGAAAGGGAATTACTTGCTAGTGAAAGGATTTAGCAGGTCCTTTGGACTGCTACTGTTTCGTTATTTACGCTGCAATGTCCATTACCACATTCAAAAACTTTTCACAATAGCAGTCCAACGGACCTGCTAAATCCTTTCACTAACAAGTAGCACTTGGACATCCTACTTCTGCCCCCTAGGTAGTTTTTGACAAGAGAGGGAGTTACTATGGCTGCTGCAAATGAAATATGAAGTATTGCGGCATCATACGACAATGAGTAGAACAATATGTATCAGAAATGCATAAACCAATCAATACTAGTGCATTTTATCAAATAAATGCATGACTAACACCTATTCACTAATAGCATAGAGTTCATACTATTTAACCCATGTTTATCATCCGGAGCAATTATTCCACATGCTTAAAGAAAGAAATTGAAGCTAATGGCAAGAATTACCTTTCGTTTAGAACTTTAGATAAGAAGGATAAGCTTGGATATCAAGTTTAACGACAAAATAAGAATGAAAATTTAGAGAACTCACACGTGTGAAACCAATAATAAATAGAAATTGGCCTCAAAACTTTTTTTAGCTAGTTTTTAACAAAATATTAAAATGAAAGGTAGTTTTTAACCAAAAAAAAAGTAAGGTAGTTGTTCACAAATGGGCATAAATGTAAGGTAGTTTCTCACAAATTATCCTTATTATTATTATTAATCTATAAAATCTAATTAAAAGGCTAGCAAAAAAATGTGACATGTCAAGTTTTAAATATGACATGGCAAGTTTAAATGTGACATGGCATATTAATGTGACATGGATTAACAATTTATTATATGATATTTGTTTAGTTCATTTACCAATAAATCTATAAATAAAATAAAAAGGTTAGCCAAAAGTATCTTATTTCACCACTAGAATACTAACAAGTCACCTCATTTATTTTAAAAGTAAAAAAAACATTAAACTTTTACCTCTTAAATTTCTAGATAACTTAAACAATTAAAAATCAAAATCAAAGTTCATACAATACTAAATTTAAAATTTCGACGTTTATCGTTAAAATATTTTAAGCAATAAACTAATATACACAACTTATAAAATAATAGTATATAAGTTTTAAATATTAAGGAGAAATAATAACATACTACATTAAACATTTGACCTTTTAATTTTTAAAATTAGAAAAGGTTAAACAACAAATAAAAATTTACACCACTCTAATTTTAAACATTGACCTTTTAATATTCTCATTATTCTTAAATTAGTTTTGTATATTAAATATACTATTTTCCCAAATTTATGCAACCCTTCAAAATTTCATAATTTATAATTAATATTGACATTTTAAATGAAAATTTTGTAATAAAAATTTCATAAGTTATAATTTTAAATGAAAATTTTGTAATAAAAATCTCATAATTTATAATTAAAATTAAAGTTTTAATTAATTTTTTTTAATAAAGCATGTTAATAAATAATTAAAACTTTTCATATTACTTATCATCCACCATTTTTTCCTATTTAATTCATTTTCTTAATTAAACAAGGTAATAAATTAATTAAAATTCTTCATAATACTTAACCCCAACCAAATTAATTAAAATTTAAAGCAAACCTTTTACATTTCATTTATATTTACTTTATTCTTATCTATATATTAAATTTGCTAATAATGAAAAGAATGCTCAAAAGTCATAAAACATTAACACCGTGCTACATATTTATGTATATATTAAATTTGTTAATAATGATAAAAAAGAACTTCCAAAAGTCGTAAATTGCATCCTCAATCGGTTATAAATGTTTGATGGAAGACAACATTTGTGAGCCAAAATTCAAGCCAATTTTTTTGTATGCCTCCATCACCAAGAAAACTGTATGTGTTAATAATGTTTCTTTTCATTGTCTCAACATTAACGTAAGCTAAGTATATTAAGGTTTTATTTATTTAATTATATTTATTTATAAGTTTCATTGGCTATGGATGACTCATTTAACTTCACATATATGTTGTTTTGTTTTCATCTAGGACTATCAAAATTTGTGGTTTGTGATATTCAAAGGTAAATATACTTACATCTCTATGACCCAATAATGTCTTATTTCTTTTATTATAAAAAAAAATCTTAAACTATCAACGATAAGGTTAACAAGCAATACAAAAATCAAAATTCACCATTTTGTTTGTTAGCAATCAAGTAATCATTCACTGAATTGTTTTTTGTAGGAATGATTCATTATTGGAGAAAGAGGACTATATGTTTACCTCATCACCGAGAGAATTGTATGTGTAAATAATCATTCTTATCATTGTAAGTGTATTACGGTAAGGTAAGTGTATTAAAGTGTTAAATTAATAGTTTATTTTCTTATTTTTAAGTTCTATTGGTTATGAAGTACTATCACATTTTTTAACTTCACATATATATATGTTGTTTTGTTGTTATTTAGGGGCTACCAAAATTTGTGCTATTCAAAAGCGAAATTTACTTACATTTTTATTATTTAATGCACTATTTCTTTCATTATTTAAGAAAAAAATTAAATTAATATAATCATAATATAAATATTAAATAAATCAAATTCCACCATTTTGTTTGTTATTAATCGCTAAGTGAATTTTTTTTGTAGGGATGGTTCATTAATCATTTGAGAAAGAGAAATATATGAAGAAGAGAATACTAGAATTGCTTAAACAAATACTCCCCATATTTCCCTCAATACTATATTATAAACTAACGACATGATTGACAACATGAATGTTCATGATTAATTATTTTTAGTTTCACAAAAAAATTAGTATTTCATAAACTTTAAAATGTATGTGTTTTTTTTGTAATTTTTTTTTACATGAATAATGGCCATATGTACATTATTATTAATATTTATTCCTACAATATAGTTAGAAGGCCACTTAAAGTATTTAATTTTAATCAACATGTCATAATTATATTGGTTAATACATAATTCATCTATATTATTGATTACTAGATTATTCATTTATTTTTATAATATTGTAAAAAGACAAGACTAAGTATCTTATTAATCCCAAAAACCTTGATAACCCTTAAATTTGAACAAAACAAACGAGTTCGGCGATATTTGAAAATGTGATGAATATCTCATAACCCAACAATGAAACTTACATAAAAAAAAGTAAAAAAATGATTTAATCAATTTAAAACCTTAATACACTTAACTTGATGTGAATAGATAGATAAGACATATTAGCGACACATACAATTCAATTGACGATATGGATAGAAAAAAAATTTGCTTACAAATTTTTGCCCCTATCGAAAATTATAAACAATTAGACATAAATACTAATCAAGTTTCATAACTTTTGAGCATCGAAGTTAAAAAGACAATACTAAGTATCTTACTATGTCATGTGTTATTAAAAAGACAAATCTAAAATCATGTGTCACATGCTTATTAATACAAAATAAAAATAAAAAATGTTAATTGCAAACATAAAAATAAATTAACACAAACTATTTAGTTTCCTTTCCTAAATTTGGTTATTAACCTAAATATTTATTTGACTTTTATTTCTTTTATTTAATAGAATGACTTTTTGGTTTTCCTCACCAATTCACCATTTGTTGTAGGCTACTATTTAACTTAATTTATCATTTTTGCAAAATTTAAAATTTAGGATTTTTGACAAGCTGATATAGATGTTATATTAAAATTAGCATTTATTAAACTTGATCAATATGCTACTATCAAAAAATATGATTTTATAAGAAACAAAATATTGAGATAAAAATCTCTCTAATTTAATTAAAAAATATGGTTTAAGCTATTTACACTGAGAACTTTATCATTCCCAAAAAAAAGAAAAAAAAACAAACATTATGCATTAATTTGCCCTTTTGTCTTCACTCACTAACTTCATATAGCTAGATACCAAAGGGTCGTTGAAGCTTTTACATAGAAAATGTTGGTACATAATTTATCTATACAATCTAATCTAATTAAAAAGCAATCTTAAACATTTAATTGTTTGCCACATAACAACTATACTAAATTATTTAAAAAATTACATTAAAACATTTATTAATAATTAATTTTTTCATATTCATGACCTATGTTGTTGGTAATTTTGAAGGTAAAAGTTTATAATTATAGGATCAACAATGTAAAATTTAATTTCGATTTATTTATTATTTATGTTTCGCCAAAGACTGTTGACACCTTCTTTTTTTAAAAAAAAATACATGTTATTAATATATTAATCAAGTTAACAACTAAAGTACAATATATAGCTTTAAAAATAAATCTAGGTTGTCAAAGAAATAAGATATTAACTATCTAACTTTATGTATTTCAAGACTATATCTTTTTAAATGGATAAACTAATTGCTCGGATAAATCTTAACTATATGATAAAAGAATAAAACTAAAACAGATAAACCCGTGAGTTTCACGGGTCACAAACCTAGTTTATTTTAAAATCACAAACTTTTATTAATCAAAATTTTTTTTTATTATTATTATTTAGTTAGTTCAACTTAATTTCATTTCTATTAGTTTCAGCTTCATTCAGTTCAGTTCAATTCAGTTCAGCTAAGCTCGATTCAGTTCGGTTTAGTTCAGTCCAGTTCTAAAAAGCCAGAAAAAACAAGGTCTAAGTGGCAATGGTTTAGAACTTGGTAAGTCATTTAAGATTAGGTGTTCAATCTTATATGAAGCAATTTTTTATGTGAACAACTTTTTTGTACATATATGAAATACAAATGTACACGTGTGTTAAAAGTTTATAAAACAATGTGTTAATAATAGGAATTGAACCCCATATCTCCTAAACGGAACTCAATACATCTACCAACTCTGTCATAACACAAATAACTTAGTATCTAATTTAGATACCTAAAAGAAAACTATTTTCGAAATTCATGAGGGGCACTTGCCTTCCCGAACCACCCCTAGATCCGCCAATGCTATGAATGAGAGGAAATATTTGTGAGTATTTTCTAGACAAATTATATGATCAAAGAAATCTCCCTTCATAAAAAAAAATATGATCAAAGAAATCTTTTGTAAACTTACGACGGGTCAAATAGTAGCTACTTACGTAGGAAAAAACAAGTCATTTAAGAATCTCAAATCTAAATTAGACAAGTGGGAGAACTTGACTAGGGCTGAGCATAGGTCCAGAACCGGACCTGACCGGACCGAACCCGAAATCGAATTCTACTAAATTAGGGACCGAAGACCGGACCTATAAGGAACCGGTCCTGGACCGGAAACCGGACCAACCCGAGACCGGACCATTTGGACCGATATCCCATTTGATCAAATTTTCTTATTTAACTAACAATAAAAGTCTTGAAGAAAACCGCATACTCTAATTTGTACTACTTTCCGCATCACGCAAAAGAACGCACAAGTAATAACTAGCCAAAATAACACATTGGACAACTTTAGAATTCAGAAGTCAAGGGTTCAATAATCACAATTTTGACTCAATTCGGTCCTATCGGTCTGGACCGAAAATTTTCGGTTTTGGACCGGACCGGACCGAAACCCGAACAACATAAATTGTTGGACCAAGGACCGGACCGAAACTTAACCGGTCCGGGTTCGGTCTGGACCGAACGGTCCGGTTCGGTCCAATTTTCCGGTCTGGACCGAGTTTTGCTCACCCCTAAACTTGACCCATTAATAACTTGCGACGACGAATATCATGCAGGTGTACAGTGTACTCACTGAGCTATGTGTAGAGGAGAGCGGTTCATCGAAGTCACACAAGTAGCGATGAAAACTGAGACGCGAGCCGTTAAATTAGCAAGACCCATGGCCCATGACACGAAATTGGCAGAAGACGCCATAAACCATACATGGCCCAAAGTATCAGGAAAAACGTGGTTTGTTATTTTAAGCATCTCAGAGACTCAGATAGCTCACTTTTAAATAGTGATGGCAATGGGTTGGGTTTGGATAGGGTCCGACAAGATCCAACTCGACTCGAAATAAAAAGATTTGGACTTATATCTGACCCAGACCTTAAAGGGTATGAAATTAATGGACCCATACCCGACCTTAATGGGTTTGGGTCCGGGTTGGGTCTACCATAGGGTCCAATTTTTCTTAACATGTCATTCAATAAAATGTACCAAAGTTCGAATTAAATTACAAACTTTTGATTAAAGTATTACAAAGTCTTGGTTTTTTGGATCATTACCCGTACCCGACCCTAAATTATATCAATTACCGTACCCAAACTCATCATTTTCATCAATTTTCTCGTTATTCTAATAAGGGCCATCTGTTTGTGTGTATTATTTAGGCTATTGACGTTCGTATGTGTGTTTTTTCTCTTTTTTTTTTCTTTTTTTTTAATAAATATAAGGGTTTAAGGGTCGGGTAGGGTCTCAAGACCAAGACCCGGACCCGAAGTTTTTATATAAGACCCATACCCGACCCATATCCGAATGAGTTTCAAAAATTCAAACTCATACCCGACCCGTTAGGATCTGACCCTAAAAATTTGGGTTGAGTACCCGATCCACTGTCATCCCTACTTTCAACTTCAGTTTCTACCTCTAAAGAGTTATCACTTGGGATATAAACAAGAGAATAGTTTCTTAAATTACCTATATGGGACGACATAATTTTATGTCTACTTTACTCTTTTATTCTTGCATTTTCAACAATAGAGAGTCTTGCTTGTGACGGGTCGGGTGGAGAGACGGATAATGACACTCACAAAACGAATAGGGGGACAAGGTGGGGCACCCCCATGTGCAATCCTCTCTTCTCTAAATGGGCATTTTGTGAGACAAAATGGTATCCGTCTTCTCCTTGTGACGATACCCTCCGTCTACAATGAGAATTTGTGTTTCAACAATCTTGCAACTATGAATAAACATAGCTCTAATAACCTCCTGTATAATTAGTTAGCTATCAAGACCTCTACCTAACTTCTGTGACTCATATAAGTATTGTGAAGTGTTGTTGTGGGATAGAATGATTAAAATAAGAATAAAATTTTACTAAAAAGGGAATAAGTAAGGTATTGTGTATAGACGAAAAAGAAATAAGGAAAGTTGTCCTCGATTATAATTGATCCAAGCTTGCAACTATAAATAGTTTGATTGTCCGTGATTATATCCCATTTTAAAGGATTGTATTTAGCTGTAGTTTGCGTATTCATTTTGGGGATTATTTACAATCTTGTAAAAATTTGAATGGGACGTAACCTGCGTATAGTAAGTCTTGCTTGCGACGGGTCGTTATTTGTGACGGATATTTTGTGAGGTAAAATGAATATAAAATGAGTTAGTGGAGAAAGGGGACCACATGAATAGTGTTGCAGAGAGAGAAAAAGTGGGTATTTTGTGAGAGAAAACGGTATCCGTCGTAAGCTTGCGACGGATAGTGCCGTTGCAAATAAGAATTTGTGACCTGCGTATTCATTTTGGTAATAATTTACCAAAGCTATTCCCTTTATTCCGCTGCATTAGCTTGTCTTTCATTTCTAGGCGTCTTAATTCCTTAGCTCACAACTTGGCCAATATGGCCATGATGTAAATCTTCTTGGCAAAAAAAAAACAAAGAACAAAAGACGTAAATAACACACACGAATTACACGTGGAAAACCACTTTGGTATGAAGGATAAAAACCACGAGTCTTGTAAGGAGTTCCCCCTTCTTCTCTTATTATAATAAAATTGAGGGTAAAAGAAAACCCAATTTCAGTCTACAAAGGCTTCAACCCACCAACAACTTCATACACAAGATCTTATAAACAAGAGAGCAAAAATAAAAATATCACCGAAAAATGCAGAGTTGTCAAGCAAATATCACAGACAAACCAGAGCTAAGAAAGACGGTCCCAATGGTTGAAACTCCGGCATTCGGCATTTTAGTAATTGTTGTGCTGCAAAACCCGAGCTAAACTCGTTCCTCTATCTCTCTGCCTTATCTCTTCTTATTTTTGTTTTTAGATTTTGTGTTATCGGAGCCACACAAAGTTGCTACTTGTTTTATTCAAATACAACAAAAAATGCTTCTAAGGGCCTAAAAACATGGCCGTCTCAAGTAAAGTGGAGACCCGGTACCAAAAAAAATGAGGCCTCAAATTCACAAATTAAAAAATGTTTATATAACAAAAATACAAATTACAAATTATTTAAAAACAATACATGCAAATAAATTATTATTGAATTAGTTAAAATTATAATTTAATTTCTATAGATGATTGAAACTGACAAATGAAAAAGTTTTGATTCTAAATTTTTAATTGAAAAATTGGAATGATTTGTGATGAGTTGATTTGGGATAATCATATTTAAGGATTAAAAGAAAAAAATATTAGATAGGTTGATGGTTAAAGAGTAAGTTTAATTATTTTTGATAAAAAATAATTTTATTTGGGAAATGAGATTTGATTGGGATTAGAATGTGGCGGAGTAATCAAGTACGCGTATGTCTTCTCTTCAGTATTTTACTTTATTATTTTTTTAACTAGTATATGGATTTGTCAAGAAGCCCAAAAATTTGAGGCCCGATGTTAATGCACGGAACACTCCTCAGTAGACGGACCTGCCAAAAAACATAACGGACCCATAACATATACCTCCAAACATTTAAGGGTAAATTGCTACTTTTCCCATACTATATACGTCAATTCTCCGATCTTGAAATCAGATTAACTCGTGCATTATCAATTACTCCATGTCTCCATATAAAGACAGCACTATAGCACGTTTAATACTTGGTATAGTAAATTCTACTATCCTCCATTTTTATATAATGTACCCATTTGTTGAATATATGAGTGGTATATTTTAATAAAATGGGTACATTATATAAAAATGGAGGAAGTACATAGTAGTGCCTAGTGGTGTGATTTTAAGAAGAAAAAGGCATGTGATTGATTGACAATTTGGTATTTTATAATCACAGGAATTTTGTATGATTGTAAGATTTGTAGCTATTCACCCGTTTTATTGGCCTACTAATTCAGTATATATAGTTGTGAGCTTTAGCTTCACTCCGCACTTCACTCACTTAAATATATCTAAACTAATTAAAACTAGTACTCTGTTATCAACACAAATATAATCATGCACTCTACTTTCACATTCTTCACCATTTTCCTCTTTTATCTCATCTTGGTAAGCCCACGCAATATTTCTTCTGTTTCTTTCAAATTCTTCCATTTTATTTGAATGTTCGCATAATTAAGCCAAGTATATTTCATGGACCGTCGTACACCTGCCCAGCGGGCTGCCCACTTCAATTTGCTCCCAATTAGTATATATTTACGTGTCTTGCTAATTGCTTTATGATTTTACAAGAGCAGGTTTGGCAACTTGGAATTAGAATTGCATTCCATAATTGAAATATTTGAAGTGTTTGGTAACCTCGAGGATTTCGAATTGGAATTGGACTCAACTCCTTACCAATTCCAACCTAGTTAAAATTTGAGCCTATCAAATCCCTACCATATAATAGTTATTTCAATTCCTTCACTATTTACGTCTTTTTTATATCCAAATTTAATCGTAATATTTTAATTTTTGACATTTTTTCCGAACACGAATATTTTTCGTGTAAATGTTTCTTTTTCCCAAATAAAAATTTTCGATCACCTCGACCAATATCCGTGTCGACCAATTACAATTCCATGGGTTTCCCAAACGAACTTTTGGAATTGGACTTCGAATTGAATTCAAACAATTTAATTTCTACAATTGAAATCATCCAAATGAAATCAATTCCGTGTTTCTAAACGCGCTTGAATCTTTCATGTAATTCATGGTATCATACAATTTCTAACCATTTTTACGATATACGATAACAGATTGCAAACCCGATTGATGGTAGAAAAGACCCAGGAGAGTACTGGGGACAAGTGATGAAAGGCCAGCCAATTCCCGAACCAATCAAACTATTTATTCAACAAGGTCGTCGTACTCATAACGTTGGTGATGGTAAAAAGGATGAATCTTTTGTTAAAGAATTTGACCCAATTCCGAACATCTCCGTTTATCATGAAGATGGTGAGGTTAAGGAGGTAGTCGGTGAGATCTTCGTAAAAGAGTTTAACCCAATTCCCAATATTTCTGTTTATCACGATGATGTTAACACTAAAAAAGGTAAATCTTTTAACAAGGAGTTTGATCCAATTCCCAACATTTCGGTTTATCATGACGGTGGTAATCTCAAAGAAGGCATATTGGGCAAAGTTTTCTCAGAGAACTTTGATCCAATTACAAATATTTTAACTTACAACCATGACGAGAATTCCAAAACTAGTGAAGGTAGTAAACCATTTATCAAGGAATTTGAACCGATACCCAATATTTCTGTTTACCATGATGATGAAAACCTTAAAAATACTGGAAAATCTTTTACCAAGGAATTTGATCCAATTCCAAACATCTCGATTTACCATAACTAAGGATATTAGCTTAGCAGAAAAAGAGTGAAACCTCAAGCGAAAGATTGCAACTCTAAGAATGATCGATCATGTATAATATATTTAAACATGTACATACTCGTATTTTATTGAAGAAGTCATTCATAGAAGACTTCTATTCAAGACCATCTATTACTACTTTGTGAATCCTTCAAGACTGAAGACTGAAGATTGCATGCATACATAGTTGAACTCAAGTATGTAATTTTAAACCTACTAACTCGTCATTGATACGCGTCTTCCCTTCCGCAGTGCTGGATAATAATGTATTATATCTATCATATTATTGAAAAATAAGAAGTTGATTTTGGGATGTTTTTATTGATTTCAAATGAGAGCACTATCTCGTGAAGTCATGAGTAAGAATCGAAACTCTAACCGAGACTTCTGACTGAGAGAAACATATCATATATATGGGTTTCATACATTTAATGCAAATCTAATTGAACTTATATGCAAATTCTTTTGAGCTTCTAATAATTTTTTCTTGCACTATAATTTTTTAGTGTAAGAGTTATGGACCTAATACAATAATATATGTGGACAATTATTTATTTGGTAGCAATTGTATTTATGCGCTATCAATTAAATTAAGCCCAAATATAAAGTGTATATACGTCTTAAAAGGTATGAGTCTGACTATTAACTAAGTGTAAATCTATATCCATTAGGTTTCTAATGCATGACGAGCGCATTAGACTAAGGAGACTATAATATAGTCACGGTTATGATCCCTAGTAGCACACAATAACCTAATCTCCCCGCATCCCATCAGTAGAGAGATCCCTTTGGTACCGTACCTTCAGACGGTTCATCCCAACCTTATACGATTGTATATGGTTACAATCAAGTGAAGATTTTGGTTTATTTTAAGTTTTTGCATTACTGAGATTTTTTTGGTTTAGTAAATCAATGCTCATAAGGTGTAATCAGACGCAAACAATGACTCGTTTAACAAGAGTTAACAGGCTGATTATCTGATACATATTATTTAAAGCGTGTGATATTTTCTTTTTGGGGCTTCAGATTATAATTACATTGGGATTAAGCGTGTGATATTTTCTTTTTGGGGCTTCAGATTATAATTACATTGGGATTAGGGGTTTTAATGGTCTTTGTATATTGTCTATAATTATGCATGCTATCATTAGAGCTATTACATTGGGATTAGGGGTTTTAATGGTCTTTGTATATTGTCTATAATTATGCATGCTATCATTAGAGCTGGCAAAAGCTGATCCGACCCGATGAACACGACTTGACCCGCCTGAAACCCGACCCGATACAACCCGAGAATTGGGCGACCCGGAACCGAACTGACCCAACCCGAACCGACCCGCTAACCGATAGCAGCATTATTTTGTCCAACCCGACCCCTACCCGACCCGGCCTGTGACCCGATATTTCTCAACCCGATAGATGACGTTATAATGAACTGACTTAATAATGGTTTAAATGATACCAAATTGATAATTCTTCTTAATTATTTTAACTTAAACTTCAATTAATACATCTATCCATTAATTAAACATAAAATTATCATCTAAAACTAAATATATAAGATAAAATATATGTCAATAACCTGACCCGCTAATGACCCGACCCGAATTGTCACCCGCGGATGACCCGACCCGAGGATGACCCGACATGAACCGAACCGACCCGAACCTGTCACTAACCGACATAACCCGAACCCGATATAACCCGACCTGCTTTGACCCGATCCGTAACCGACCCGAGTGACCCGATTGCCACCTCTAGCTATCATTATCAATTCATCATTGTTTATGCACAATTATAGCTTGAATGCCAAACAATTGTCCTTCTATGCATCTCATATAACTTATCAGGAATTTTGTTATCGATTTGGGGATGTCATTAGACACATGATTTAAAGGCAAAATTCTAAGTGTATGGGCAATATGTTTATGGTAATTTTTTTTTGGCTACATCTAAAGATTAAGGTTTGCATATATAAGTGGTTTGTGTTTTAATCTAATTGAAACATGTTTGGTTATATTTTCATCACTATTGAAAGTTAGTGACAAGTTTACATGATGAATATTACTCTTTCCGGTTTCTTGTGTTGTTCCCTTTTGATTTTAACACAAGAAATAAGGAAATTAATTTGGACCACACAATACACATGACCTCGCATGAAATTGATTTTGGACCATACAAAATTGTCCAAAAGAGGAAAAAGGGAACATCAATGTTATTAATTAGACCAAAACGGAAAGGGGAACAACATAGGAAATCGGAGGTAGTATATTATAGTTTTATTGATTAATGAAATCATTAAAGCTAATAATAAGTGATTAGTGATATAGCTAACGCATTATGATGATGATGGTGTTATGGTTTTGTCCATCATATGTGTGTTTTCGGTTTTCGTATCCTTGTATGTTTTCTTTTGGTGATAATAGAATGCATGACTTTTTTTTTTTTTTGACATGAGATTAGGATCGTCTCACATGTTTGCCTGTGCAATAGCATGTGCCGATCTATTGATGTTCCTAGGACAATGACTCAAAGAAAAACAGTGGAAAACTAATAGTATGTAAAATAACTTTGGTTGTTGATGTTATGTCCTTGTCGATATTCCCGCATCCATTAACTTGCAATACCAGATTGAGACAGTCAGATGTGGTATCAACATGAAAGAACCCATGGTTGAGCGCGTCATTACAAGCATCAAGTAGTGTCAGTGCTTCGGCATGAATTGCAGAGATTGCCCAGAACTTACGAGACCCCCAACGAACTGTTCTGCCATGGTTATCTGTAAAAAGCAATCCAGCTGCTGCCTTTCGAGAAGAATTCCAAGCTGCATCACATTTTATTCTGATTTGTTGTTGACAAGCTGAATCACCAATGATAGAAACAGGTAAGTGATTGCGCAAGAGGGTAGCAGTGTCCATTGAATCCAAGGAGTCTAAATTAGTGACACGATTTTTGTTCCTGAAATCCTCCCTGGTTATATTATCCGTTATTCCGTTGCCTCAGATTGAATTTTGTTGAAGACAGAAGCAAAGCTGAAGGAAGACTTTACAAAGACTCGATCATTTCTAGCACACCATATACTCCATAAGGTAGAGACAAAATGAGAGAGAAGAAACACTGTATCCTGCATAGTTGAAAGGGTTGAAATCCAGTATAAAATCCATGATTTGATGTCCATGTTACCCGCAAAATCTGAATGAATGCCAAGAACTGATCCCAACCAAATATGGGAAGCAAAAGAGCAATCACGGAATAGGTGTTCCATGGTTTCCTCAACTTCGTTTTCACATAAAAAACAGACCCCTTGTGTAGGATGATGATGTCTTAGTAATTCCTTCCCACAAGGTAACGAATCTGAGAAAATTTTCCATAAGAAAATCTTCCATTTAGGAAGGAAACCCCAATGCCATAGCTTATTTCGACACCAGGCAGGAAACCCATTTCGTCTTTGAATATCATTTTGAGATCCTTTAATGTCCCAAGTTCTTTGTAATGCAACAACATAGCCACTTTTACTGTTATACGCTCCATTTTTGGTATGACTCCATATCAATGTATCCACATCTATTGGAAAAGGCCTTGGAAGGGCTAAAATGTCAGTTATAAGATTTTCATCAAAATGTTCTTCTCTTAAAGCCTTTACTTTCTCAATATTCCAAGTAGCATTACTATTTTGGAACTCATGGATCTTATTAAAAGACACTGTCATAGGATCGATATCTAGCAGGGAACATAAGCTTGAATTTCTAAGCCACCTGTCGTGCCAAAAATCAAGATTAGATCTGAAACCCAATTGCCAAGATGTATGTTCCTGTAAGAGAGCAATACCCCATTGTATACTCCTACTTCCCCATGACATTGGTTTAGATATGGTTTGAGCCTCACTTCCGAAAAGGTTTTTACAAAAACCATATTTACTGCCAATGATTTTTGAGATAAGTGCATCTGGATTATTGATAATCTTCCATCCCACCTTTGCAGGACTTATGAATTGATAATTCAGCTTTTATCATTTTGTTTTTATGTTTGTGTTTCTAGTTTAGTCACAAAATAACTTAACTTGATGACAAGTGAAAATTAAAGATATACATTTATACGGTTCATTAATTTTAAAGACTTATTTAATAATTGGCCATATGGATTTATAATAACGAGTCTAATATTTTAGGTTGTTTGATCGACACAATAAGTTGCCAAAGTAACCTTTATTGTGTAAGTTGAATAATTTAGATATTATAACTACGATGTGTGACTGAGTTTCATGCGGATAATGGTCGGCCCAAAGGAAGACTATTGTTTGGCCGAAGTTCAGTCATGCTTGTGATGGCAAATATGTAACAATTATAAGGTTTCCATGTGAATATTAAGTCGGCCCAAAGGAAGGCTTAATGTTTGACCAGATATTGTTAATATTTGATCATTACACCAAGATGACCAATTACAAGTTAATTTTATGTCCAAAGACTAAAGTTAATGTTGTGCTAGGTATCCTGTGATGATGGGGATGCCTGTATTGAATATGAAAATCAAGTTAAGGGAGTATTTTTATGTTTATGACACTCATAAGGATGCACATACAGCTTTTACGGTGAATAAATTCAATTCTTTGGTTTAGTGTGTGTAATTAATACGAATAATGGTCGGCCCACAGGAAGGCTATTATTTGGCCGAATTGCATGTACACGTTAGGTAATAAATACGTGACGATTATTCGGTATTTGCATGTGTGTACTAAGTCGGCCCAAAGGAAGGCTTAGTATTCGACGTGAGTTTATTGTCATTATTTGATTACAATTATTCAAAGAGTAGTGTTTGTGTCTAGATAGTATTTATATTTAATAACTAAATATTAATTTTGCAACAACCCTTTAATTATTTGAATTTATTGAAAAATAAAAGAATATCGTTTGTTCATTCGGTGTGACACATATGGTTAGCAGATTAGAAAAGCGTGTTTGGTAAATAGCAGATTACATGATAATTAAAACGGTTTCATGTATGAATTGAATATGCTAATACAATATGCTGCTAATAACAGCATATTTAAAAATAGTAGATTTGGATCAATATGCTATTAGAATCTACTGTTAACCAAATGCATGAAAATAATAGATTGATTAGTAACTTAGTAGTTATGCCAAAATTTACAAATTTCTTTCAATATACGATTTACCAAACAACGCCTTAATCTAAGCAACTAACTTCTTGTTAGGCTTGGGGCTTGGGGCTCGTGTCGTGTTTTTAGGTCGAGTCAATAAGTAGACCCTACATTCCTATGCTATATTGCAATATTCAGCAGTAGAAGTGAGGAGCTTACCATCTTCCATGTAGTTAATAGATTCAGAGACTTGAAGGAAGAAACTTAGCATACTTACCATTAATGGCGATGAATCTCAGTCTCGAACATGCTATGTCGAAGATAGATACTTGGTGTTCAACAATCAAACTCTGTGTAAGTTTCAACCATGTTTCCCCACTTTCTATAAAAACCTTGTAACCCAGAAAAGTTGTTGCATTTTGTATAGTGCCAATTAATTTTGTTTGATTTTGGTAGTGCAACCCATTTTGCAAGTTTTGATTTGTCTGATGTTTATGTCACGTTATTGTTCTGTATATACAACATTATTACTATTGTTATACCTAAAAACGACGGTATCCGTCTTAAAATTAAGACGGGAACAAGTATGGTAAATGAGACATAAGGATGATGGCTAGGGACGTATGCAAGTAGAAGCATATTTAACCCCGTTTACATCTATACCGTTGTGAAAAAGAGTCTAAGTGATTATTATAAGGGTCGAAATTATGTTGAATTGGTCTTTTCATGATCATGGGAGTCACTAGTCAGTCACATTTGGTTAATGGAGGTCACGAAGAAAATATTATTCTTATCATATTTGACTATTGGCTTTCATTTGATTCATCTTAGAATATTTTGGTGACAACAGATTGCAATTGATTAGATTATGGAAGATGAAATAATTGGGGGTATAGTTTTAGTTTGACATACCCAAGATAGTTTTTTAGGGATTGGTTGTTAATTTGATATCAATTACGGAGCATGATATTTTGATTCATGGATTATGTTGGATGCAATACTCGATGTTATTTATCATTACGAGTCATTTGGAATCGGCCTTTCTGTGTTGTCATAGTTCTCAATACTGGGCTTACCCCATCTGCACGGGCACATTGTTTTTTTATCGTTGTATTATTGTGTTTGAGTTAGTCTTTAGTGGCTTGATCTCAACTCACTCGAAATGCAATCTGCCTCTTAGGGATCTTACAGCATTAGAGGTTTCTCTTAGCTATTTCTAAAATGCAAGCCAATTTTTTACTGGTCTTTGTGACCGTAGATTATTTTGGTTTAAGAGAATCAACGTAAAACAATTATTTAGTCGAAAGAAGTGTTCAACAAATGAGTTAGTGTCCACCTGTGGTTTCTAGGACTTGAATGGAAGGGACTCATTCAGATATATTAACTAAAAAACAGAGAATTGAAGCCTGCAGGATTGATACTAGTCTTCCAAACAACTGGCATAGAATCGACTTGCATGTCTTGAGGAATTAGGTGCCATATTTCCACCTACTTCCAAGAGAGAACCCCAAAATCCTGTCAAAGGAGCAATGGTGATGCTCTTGTAGTAAACAAATTTGCGATAATTTGATTTTTTTTTAGAATGGCAGCACTTGCTCCAGCACCTCCTGCTGACATTGTTCCTCCACCACCACCAGTAAGCTCACCCCCACCACCGCTGCCGACCTCACCTCCACCGCCACCACTACCGACCTCGCCTCCACCGCCACCACCAAGCTCACCTCCACCACCACCACCAACCTCTCCACCACCACCACCCCCTATATCACCACCGCCTCCACCACCAATCTCACCGCCACCTCCACCACCAATCTCACCTCCACCTCCACCACCAATCTCACCGCCACCACCACCACCATCAAACCCACCACCACCTCCATCAAGCCCACCTCCACCGAGTGACTCTCCACCTCCTGCACCTTCACCTTCACCGCCACCTCCTTTGCCTCCAACTCCGCCACCTACATCCAATGCTCCACCACCAACGATACTACAACCTCCTCCCCCTCCCCCCGGGTCTCCACCACCTCCAAATGCAAGTCCTCCATCAGGCTCCACACCACCATTGTTAAGTCCGCTACCTCCATCAGTTCCTTCACAGATTTCCTCTCTCAGTCCTCCATCGCACATAAAGTCTCCGCCTTCATCATTGCATATTCCCCCTCCATCAAATTCTTCAGAATCTCATACATCACCCGCCGTTGTGGCTGCTGCACTAGGGAGTGTGGCGTTGTTAATAGCTGTATTTGGCCTTCTTTGGTTGATGTTTGCTAGGAAAAAGAAGAGACGGGATCCATATGGATTAGAAGGTTACTACAAGCCTGGAGGTGGGATCCCTTGTATATCATTTTTCTCCTCTCGAGTACTCACTCTGTTCTAGGTTTTTGGATTTTAATTTATGATAGTTATGGATGCTATCTGCCCCTAAGTTGAGTCATGTATCCCTTGAATTTTTTACCTCAAGTTTCGATTTCATTGGCACTTGGAACTGGAAAAACGTTTACGATTCTTTACGAAGTCAAGGATTGAAAGGTCAATCATTTTTTTTCTTACTACGTATGGGAAAAAGGTGCCGTAGAACCCAAAATATTTTGATTTAACCATGAAGTACGTGAAAGTAACTTGGGTGTGGGGTTCCCGATGTTTGCATGCTTCAATACAACAATAACAACATCAGAGCCTTAGTCCAAAAATGATAGAATCATCCTTTAGAACCGTCTATGGGTGATCGCACACCTCAAAATGCAAAAATATAGAAAAGGAAAAGTGTAAAACACCTGAAGTTGATATCGTCGTATCGTACTACTTGATGGTTTTTGACTTAATATTTATTCCTAATTGGAAATGATAGCTTATTGCTGTAGTAGTTTATGTAAAAGCATAGTTATCTGCTCAACGAAGCTCATGTTTTGGGGTGCCCATGGAAATAATCAATAGAAAAAGGAGACATGTGGTGATTATTACGCATGACTTGACGTTATATCACTTGTTTGAAGCATTGCAAATGTGGTTTAGTAGCCGAGCCCTTAAGCATCTCTTATTTTTTAAAATTACTTATCTCCCTTCTGCTTATATCTTGTGATGCTTTTTATTGGCAGATAGTTTTCATGCATCATCTACACAATCAGGACAAGAGAGTTATCCTCCTTCGGGAGAACATTTTTCAATGTTAAAATCTTCTCCTTCACCACTATCAGCTGCACCATCGATGTCGAATTCTGCTGGTCTTTCTTCAACACTTCAACATCCGTTGTCAACAAATGGAAGAAGTGGGGGGTTGTGGCCCAACACCAACAGTTCAGGGCCCGTGAATTCATTTTCATCATCTATGCAAGGAATTACTTTCGGAAATGGGACAACCGCCTTTACTTATGAGGAGCTAAAAATTGCAACAAATGGCTTTTCCAGTGCCAATCTTCTAGGACAAGGAGGTTTTGGATATGTTCATAAAGGGATGCTTCCAACTGGTAAAATAGTAGCTGTCAAGTCGTTAAAATCTGGTAGTGGGCAGGGAGAACGTGAATTTCAGGCTGAAGTGGAGACTATTAGCCGGGTGCATCACAGACATCTTGTGACATTGGTCGGATACTGCATTGCTGATTCACAGAAGTTGCTTGTTTATGAATTTGTTCAGAACAAAACCATGGAGTTCCATTTGCATGGTTAGTTTGTCTCTTTTGTTCGAGTCCCTCTATTCATTTGAATTCACTTCGTTTTCCTTTTTGAGACAATTAGAACAGTTTGCTAAATGTCAGCTTTTGGTAAGAAATACTCCGTAACATGCAAAACACTTTTATGCGATTGTGGACCATAATCTTCTCTCACATATTTTTGAATTTTAAAACCTCGGTCTGAAAATTAACTATAGTGAATTCAATTGAAAGGAGGGACTAAATTCTGCCTTTTAAGATGTCATATGCTTTTATTGGGTCTTATCCTATTCTCGATGCTTCATAGAGCATTTTTTTTAGACATCAGCGGAATATTTTGGGGTTGTTTCTTTGACAAGTGATTGTACTTTTAACTGATTGACAGCCGTTATGTTGCAGGTAAAGGACAACCGGTACTGGATTGGCCGACAAGACTGAAGATTGCTGTTGGTGCTGGGAAAGGATTGGCATACTTGCATGAGGATTGTAAGCTTTATTTCTTCTTTAAAATGCTTGTCGATATTGTACTCTCGTTTCAGTAAAATCAAAACTGAAGTTATTATTTCTTCGCTAGGTCATCCTAAAATCATTCATCGGGATATCAAAGCGGCTAATATACTTTTGGACTACTCATTTGAGGCAATGGTAAGTTTAAACCTTTTACATGTAAATGGTTATATCCACTAAAATTGCACTGTGGGCTGTGTTTATTTTCTTGCCACATGATGTGCTTCTTTATTAGAAACTCTCATCTTGGAGTAAAACCTTGATGCCATAATTTTCTGTTTTCCAATAATCATCCAGGTTGCTGATTTTGGACTAGCAAAGTTCTCTTCTGAGGCTAACACTCATATATCAACCCGAGTAATGGGAACAATCGGGTACATTACAAAGTCTATATAATTTTTGTATTTGTATTGTATAAGGTTGACATTTAAATCACATTTTAATAATACTTCCTTTTCTTGTGGATTTTGCTGCGAGGTAGATTAGGTAAAATTATCGAAATTTCATCTTCATGTAGTTTGTTCACATAATTGGTGGGAAATGAGTGAAGTAGGTTATGTGTTAAATCATTCTTAACCGAGAAAAAGGATATCCAAACAGGGTGACTGGACTCTGGAGACATCTGCCATTCTTCACCTTGGTTCATCCCAGTGTGAATATAACCTTAGTCCTATGGTTAGTATAGTGTCAATGTACACTACGCATTAGGTCCTTTTGCTGTATTCATGATCTCACTGCGTTATGGATTCAATATGGTCTGACCAATCTAATTAATTACTTAATCTGATTATCTGAATTTCTATCATTTGCTTTTGGCGAAGAAGTAAAGTAGTGTTAGGTTGTGGCATCGTTGCCTAAGTTTAAGCTACGAAATTACCCTTCTCTCACCCTTCATCTTTTCTCAACTCAGCATTGTTGCTTTCTACGGGCACTTTTGTACATTCAAAACGTAATAATTTACCCAAAAAGATAAAGTAAGAATCCCAATTATCAGCCGAAAATGAAAACTTTAGAGAGTATTGACAACTCCCGCCTTTTCTAAGTCTCATGTAATCATGTTCAAAACTCCTACCTTATACAGTATAAAAATTATTATATTTTTTCAAATTCCATCCTTTTATGCACATTTCCATTAAAATTTCCCCCAAGAGCCCTTATTTGCCAAACTATGAGACATTTTTCTCTAGAAAAATCAAATCTTTTATCAAATTTCATTTTTGCCTTAAAGTTTGAAACCAACTTTTGATAGAAAGGATTATTCATTCATGACTGGTATTACTGTGAAAAATGACACTTATTTTGACAAAAGTTGACATTTGGTGGAAGTTTTAGAGAAAATGTTGACAAAATGTGGGAGTTTTGGAAAAAAACTATACAAAGATGGGAGTTCTTAAAATAAGGTAGAGAAAATACGAAAGTTTTGAATTAACTCAAAATTCTAGGAAAATTGAGAATCAAAGGGATTATATTGCTTCCCCTTTTACCAATTGTCTATGACGTAAACATTTGTTGTGGACCTTGTGGTGGACTGAAGTTAATAATTTTATATGCAATACTTACAGGTACCTTGCTCCTGAATATGCTGCAACTGGACAGCTCACTGAGAAGAGTGATGTTTTTTCATTTGGGGTTTTGCTTCTGGAGCTAGTTACTGGACGCCGCCCAATTGACTATACTTCATCCTCTAAGATGGAAGATAGTTTAGTGGACTGGGTAAATAATTGTTAGAGAAACCTTAATTTCCATTCCTTTGCCTGCAATTGGTTTGTATTTTTTTTTTTTTTTGGTTAAAGTGAGCCACAAGGGCAGTTTTGATTCTAGTAGATTTCGAACCTGGGTCGCTATACCACATACCATTCAGTGACTTTCTCAACTAATTGCTTTTCCTGGAACTAATGGAATGCATATTTATTACTCAGAATGCTAACTGCTTCTGCTTATACTGAACATTCAGGCGAGGCCTCTACTTTCAAAAGCCGTTCAAGATGGGAACTTTGATACCCTAGTTGACCCACGATTAGAAAACAGTTATATTCCTGCTGAAATGGGAAGCATGATCACATGTGCTACTTCTTGTGTGCGTCATTCAGCCAAACGCAGACCACGAATGAGTCAGGTAACAATCTGAAGTTTAAACCATTATATTTAAACTACCAGAGCGACTAGGTAACTCATTGTTTTAGCTGAGATGAGTCAGATGACAGGTTTATGGTGTTCTCTGAATTCTTGTTGATTAGCAGACTCCAGTGAAACATCCTAATAATTACTAGGCCACACATGACCCATATTGCCCACACTTGGCTTCTTCCCTTCAAGTGCCGGACACTTTTCTTTGGCTATTTCGTGGCCTTCTTCCTGATGCAGCCGACATCTGGACAATACAAGTCGTTTTGTTTGTTTGTTACTTCCTGCCCTGTTAAAAGGAGAGTTTCTAACAATACTCTCTGTGCGATTACTGAACAGGTGGTGCGGGCTCTCGAAGGAAACCTTGCACTGGCGGATCTAAATGACGGGGTTAGGCCGGGATTCAGCTCCTTTTATAGTTCAAGAGACATTGGTAGTAATGCTAACCTGGACGATATGATGGGACTTAGGAAAATGGTTTTCACTAGTAATGGCGATGCTAGCACCGAGTTCAGTACTACTCGTAGTGGATACTCCGGTGTTGGATAGTTAATAGGTCGTCAAACATGAAGAAAGACAACAGACGAGACAGGAAGATGAGACCATATACTAATATCAGTAGTCGGGACTGTTTTTCCGAGTAATCTGAAAACTTTAGGCGAATCCCTCTTAGGGTGATCTGCTGTTGACAACAATTATCTACGGCTTGATATCTAACTTGTTACACCTGTCCATATGGAGCTCCCCAACAATGTTCAAGTGATTCTATCATGCTGGCCTCGAAAGTTGTCTCATTTCTGACTATAACGTTTAAATTGGGCGTTGCGATTATGGGATGTTTGTCTAATTGTCCAGGCTGAGCGATTCATCTGGCCTGTGATGAAGAACATCTTGATTCTTGAAGTCGTCTAGTACAATTGTGTCAAATTTAGTTGAATTTGTAAAAAATTACTTTTTTACAACTGTGTGCTTGATTTATCTGCATACAAGTTTTTGATTTACAGGGATGTCAGATAACAATGTGGTACAAGACTGTATTGGATCAGGCATTGCTAAATTCTTAAACATTTCCCCTCGATATGGATTATGGATCTTCAAATTATGCCCATTTGACACCATCAGGGTGGAGTATGTCACCATTTCACTGAGACTGTAAGATTGGTGTCCCTGTTTTTGGTCAATTAGCGCCTTAGCGATATTTCATCCCAATAATCCCTTATCAGTTATCACAGACCGACAAGGACGACAACTGTATGAGTATGGCCTTTACATTCAACTATCTCAGACCCACATTGATGACATCCCTTAATTACTCTTTTGTAACATTCGGTTCTGATGTATCAGCCTATCAGCCCAGAAATATTTCAACCCACAGTGCCCTTCACTACTGAAATGTCGAGTCATCGACTATAATCTGATGCACGGAACTGGTATCTTAAATCAATTCTTATTATCCTAACCAGGTGTACAGGAGTACATGTACATCCTTAGAGTTAGGCCTTGTTCTTTCTGACTTATTTTCAGCTCGTTTCAGTTCAGTTCAACTGTATTTAGTTCAGCTCATCTTCATTCAGTTCAGTTCAGCTCAACTCAGCTCAGTTTCATTTAATTCATTTCAGTTCAGTTCAGCTCGACTTTATTAAGTAGATCTCACATTATTATTATTATTATTATTATTATTTTTATTATTATTCTATTTATTTATTTATTTATTTATTTATTTATTTATTATTATTAATTAATAATTATTATTATGATTATTATTGTTGTTTTTGTTGTTTTTATTATTTCTTCTTCTTCTTCTTATTTTTATTATTATTATTATTTTATATATATTATTATTGTTTATTATTATTATTATTATTACTATTATTATTATTAGTAGTAGTAGTAGTAGTAGTAGTAGTAGTAGTAGTAGTATTGTAGTAGTATTATTATTATTAGTAGTAGTAAACATGAGAGAGTAGAGAAAATGTAATTGAGAAGCAAAATTTGATAAGGGTTATTTCATGAGAATAATCCAACCTATGACTCATCTTCTCATATTAATCCATACTAACGATTAACTAAGAAAAATCCAAACTATAACCTCATCTATCTTTCATTGAACTTTGACTATTTTTCAACTCTTATTATCGGTAGGTTAACACGTCACCTTCACTTACTTTTTGTCCAGGAAGAAGGAAAAACAAAAACTAAGTCAAGGTGACGTGCTTACTTATCGAAAATAAGAGTTCAAAAATAAACAAAGTTCACTGAAAGATAATTGAGGTCATAGGTTGGATTTTTCTCAGTTAATCGTTAATAGAGATTAATATGAGAAGATGAGGTATAAGTTGGATTATTCCTATGAAATAACCCATTTGATAACATTCAAATAATAATATTTGTTAATACAATTGAAATTTATAATCTTGAAATACATGCCATATTTACCACATTTAGACGTAAAAATGTTTAGATAATAAAAAAAATAATTAATGTTTAGATGTGAAATATTTAAATGTTGCTTTTGTTAATTTTAAAACACAAGAAAAGAAAAAAACAAAGTCCAATAGAATTGACTACAAAAAAAAACCTAAAAATTAATATTTTTTTTAATATAATTTTTTTAAAAAAAATCACAAATTTCTATTAATCAAACATTTTTTTTTTATATTATTATTATTATTATTATTACTATTATTATTATTATTATTATTATTATTATTAGTTAGTACACTTTAATTAAACTTAATTTATTTCTATTAATTTTAGCTTCATTCCGCTCAGTTTAGTTTAGCTCGATTCAATTCAGTTCAGTTCAATTCAGTCCAACTCAGCTCGATTCAGTTTAGCTCAGTTCAGTTCAGTTCAGCTCAGCTTAGCCTCATTCAGTTCAGCTCAGTTCAGTTCAGCTCTAAAAAGCCAGAAAGAACAGGGCCTTAGGCCCTGTTCTTTTGGACTGAAACTTAGCTGAACTGAACTGAACTGAACTTATAGGATCTGAACTGAACTGAACTGAACTTATAGGAACTGAACTGAACTTATAGGAACTGAACTGAACTGAACTTATAGGAACTGAACTGAACTGAACTTATAGGAACTGAACTGAACTTATAGGAACTGAACTGAACTGAACTGAACTTATAGGAACTGAACTGAACTTATAGGAACTGAAATGAACTGAACTTATAGAATCTGAACTGAACTTAACTTATAGAATCTGAACTGAACTTATAAAATCCGAACTTAATTAACTTTATTTTAATTTAAGTTAACTATTATTATTATTATTATTATTATTATTGTTGTTGTTATTATTGTTGTTATTATTATTATTATTATTATTATTATTATTCTTGTTGGTGTTGTTGTTCTTCTTCTTCTTCTTCTTATTATTATTATTATTATTATTATTATTATTATCCAATATATGACATTGATAAAAGAATTAGTCTAAAACACAAGGTAGTTTAAAATATTTTTAACTTTGTATATAATGGTTTGTTCATAGTTCATACATTATACTACAATTACATTAGATAAAAAATAATCACTATTACAATTTTCTCTAACCATTTATTTTCTCTAACAATGGTGATGAAGAAACTGATTAATGGGAGAGTGACAATTGGTGAGGGTGAGGGCGTCGTATGTTGACTTGTTGTTTTTTGGCATTAATGAGGATGATAGTTTGACATTAATTAGAGAGGAAAAGACGGGTAAATTATTAATGAGTTATTTTTTTATAGATGACGTGTATCGAATAATTAAAAGAAATGTTTGTATCGGTTGTTAAAAATAATACTCCGTATATAACTTTTCTTAATTGAGTTTATATGAACTGAACTTATAGGAACTGAACTGAACTTATAGGAACTGAACTGAACTGAACTGAACTTATAGGAACTGAACTGAACTGAACTGAACTTATAGGAACTGAACTGAACTGAACTGAACTTATAGGAACTGAACTGAACTTATAGGAACTGAACTGAACTGAACTTATAGGATCTGAACTGAACTGAACTTATAGGAACTGAACTGAACTTATAGGAACTGAACTGAACTGAACTGAACTTATAGGATCTGAAGTGAACTTAAGTTAAGTGACTTGAAGTCCAAAAGAACAGGGCCTTACTCCCATAACCATTCAATTCTAACTTTAGATGGTATTACCCAGTATAAGCATGAGACCTAATTGACAGATTGAATATGCAAATCAACTGAAACAAATTCCTAAGTGCCTCAAGCAATCAATAAATAGTTGATCTATGTTAATCTACAACCTGAAACGTTTATAAAAAAAATTGACATCGTAGCTATCAAAGGCATTTGCAATAGAACATTTGGAAGTTAGAAACTCCACTTGTTTTCCGGGAGCAGCTTTGCGTCTTCTGGGCACAAAACACAAAAACCAACAAAAAAAAAACTCTTCTGCTTTTACGCTTCTTCTTCTTTCATTAATCATTACAATTAGAGCATCTTCAATGGTTTAGCTTGAGGACTTGCTTACAATTTTATAAAATTGTAAGCTAGTAGCTTAACCATTGGAGTTGTCCAAGTAGACTAGCTTTGCTCAAAAAATTTCAAGCTAGTAGTTCCATAGAACTACTTGCTTAAATGGACCCATTAGATATATGTAACCAATAGAAAAATTATGTCATATTAATAAAGTTTTAATTTTATGTTGGAAATTTGGAAATTGAATAAATAATTATATATAAAAGTATGTTAAGTGGGTCTAATCAAGCTACTAATAAGTTAGCTAAACCATTGGGGTACATTGTAGCTTGAAATTGTTTTAGCTTAAAAAAATGATGTGGCAATGGTAAGCTAGTAGCAACTAGCTTACCATTGTGGATGCACTTACATTCTTTCTCTGAAAAATTGTTCCAAGTGCAGGCAACCCCTACAATTCCGCCGATCTGTGAGCAGTGACAAATCTAGGATGTATGAAATGGGGGTGATTAGTAAAATTTATATCATAAAAAACGCCAAAATATAATCACTCGATTAATTTTCTTCCTAACATTTTTGGGGGTCATATGCGGTATTCAAAAATAAGTCCCTATAAACATAAAAATATGTCTCATATTTGTTAAAAATGGTCAAATTCAAAATATTGACGGTTTGTGTAAAATGGGTCAAATTTCATTATTTGGGCCAAAATATTTCTAGTCCAAACAAAAACAAACTATCAAGTCACTACAAAAAAAAAAAAAGGTTTTACCAGGTCCGTTTTAAAAAAGAAACCGATCCCCTCATTTGTTATAAAAAGAGCACATAGTGCTCTCATTAGGGACTAATCACCAAATTATAGAAAAAATCACACAAAAGACCAAAACCTCTCTGCAAAAAAATCTCTCCCAAGAAAAAATAACAGAAAAAAAAATACATTATCAAACTCCCCAAACCATCTCTTTGCGCTTGCCCTCAAGCAAAGCTATCTAATTACAAAAGACAAATTAAACATACAAATGGTGAATGAATAACTCAAAGCTAATATTAATGCAAATATAAATCTCAAGCTATTCATATCTATAACTAAGGGGGCGTTTGGTTTGGGGTCTATAAGAAAGGGAATGAAAAATAAAGTTACTCATTTTCTTTGTTGGTGTTTGTTTGACACAAATAAAGGGAATGAAACTCCATTTCTTACCCCTCAATCCATCTAATTCTTTACCCTCACCCCCTAGGTTATGAGATTTTGTTACCCTTATAACTCCCGAACCACTTTCTTCACTTATCACCACACTTACGACTACCACCAAACTAGCCAACACCAAACCACCACCATGACGCCACCACCCCTGTCACCGCCGTCACCACCACCGCCATGACACTCCTACCACCACCACCACTGCCATAACACCCCCACCACCATCACCGTCGTGACCACCACACCACCACCACCGCCATGACAGCTCCTCCACCACCATCACCACCAGGCCATGACACCCCCACCGCTATCACCGCTGTGACCACCAATATCACCGCTGTGACCACCACCACCACCGTCATGACTAGTCATACTAGTTATAATTTACAAAATTAACTCTTTAATTTATATTTAGATCTTATGCATGCAAATAAAAATAGCGAAAACGAGAGATTTGGACCCTTACATTCGGTCCAAATATGCTTAGGACGATCCTCCACGGAGCAACCAAAATAGCTTGCCTCCTTTACGATGCACCCAAGACTTACCCTTAATCACCGAAGACTTACATGGACTAGGTGTCGGAATCCGGTGTCCTTAAAACCGTGTTCTAATCTTATTAGAACAATAATCGAAACACTATAACAATTATAGTAGATAAATATAATCTCTATTATATTTATTAATCAATATTATGTAATACTTCCTCCATTTTTATCCAAATACCCTATTTGTTTTATTCACGTTTATCAACGCAAGTTTTGCGTGCTTCATATCTTTAACTACGTATTTGTAAAAATTATAAAAGTTATATATTTTCAATGTACTCGTAAAGACGAATTAAACAAGACCCCACATGAATATATTTTTTCTTACGTATTGAGAGAAAATTGAGATTGAAAGTTGATTGGTGAATAGTGTACAAAAAGCAAATATGGTATTTGGATAAAAATGGAGGAAGTATTAATTTTAGAGGATTTATGGAATTTTCTCTCTTACTAGAAAAATGCATAAGGGTTGAAATGAAGTAATGTGAACAATTCACATACTATGTTTTAAGTTGTGAGGGATGTCGTGAGGTAGTAAGCAAGGGGAAGGATTTTTGCATGCTTTTTCTCTAACCAATAACCTATAGGCATGCAAGTCTATCAATAGGTTAAAAGTTATCTCAATCATTGTGTTTTTAGGGTGTAATTTCAACAAATTAAAACCCTTAAACTTAACCCACAAAACCGGCACACATGTTATAGAATGGACCTCGATTTTATAAAATGTCATTTGTACAATTTACCTGTGACATGTGACATGAGTCATATCATGTAATTGTTTTAATTTAAAATGTATGTTTAACAATTTAAACATAAATTATAAATGAAATAATCTTATTTAACAAATCGACTAGTAATTCATAATTACTGCCTTATAATATGGTTATTATAATTATAATAATCGTCAATACGATATACAACATTTGTAATAACCACGAACTCTTCTCATTCTAATTTCGATATTTCATAAATATCGATTAATATTTGACAATTGACACGTTTCAATTTCAAATATAAATCTTAGAATAAGATTTAACCTCTGATTTCTCGATATGATAGTTTTAAGGAACTTGATCAAATCGTATCGTATACAATTGATGATCAATATATCAATTAAGGGGATTATCCTATAGGTGTGACCTAAAGGGATCAACTGGCCACCACCGTCATACGACAGTAATATCAAACTCTAGTCCGCCAATTATTACCGATTAATTTTGATCAATTGACTATATAATTTCGGATCATCCCTTAAATTTTCTTAATAAAGATTTATTAATGATATTAACCATTGATGTGATCGCACTATTGTCGAGGACTCCTACAGTCCGAGTGTCTTAGATTGCAGGAAGAAGGTATGGTGGGTAGATAAAACATGAAGTAACTAAACAGCTGACAATGATAATAAACCTAATATTATACTAGTATTATTCCCTACAAACACAAAGGAATCAATAATCATAATAAGTAGAGTTTTTTGTTTTTTACCACCTATTAAGTCCTAAATTTTACAAATTACCACCTATTGAGTCCATTTTTGCTAATAACCACCTATTTTTTTGCGTTTTACCACCTAACTTGCAATTGTTGTCGGATTTTCTTATTTATCGTCTCGGGTACATTTTTTTTGACTCTCTACTATTAACAATAACCAACCTACCCTTTACCAAATATTATACACACTCACCCTTATTATTATTTCACTCAATTATTCTCCAAATTGAATCCATCTTATTCTAGAACCCTAGAAATTGGGCATTTTTTTCACATTTAAGCTAGGTAATTTTGTGATCGTAGCACCCATCATCTCTGGTAGACGATATTCAGCCTATTGAATCAATCAAAGAAAGTCTCATCATCCATTGTCATTTGAATTTCAGTTAATTTATTCAGCAATGCATTCTATAGTTATGTTGAACTAATTTGAATAAAATTAGTATATTCCTCAATTTTATTTCTTAACCCTAATTTTAGTGATTGTGTGGTTGATACCAAAATTGATCAAAAGCCCTAATTGAGAGCAATTCAAAGTCTCGTCATCCCATTGCCCTAATTGCTTCCTCTACAACTTAACAACTTATTTGGATGAATATTATACTATAGTTGAGAGCAATTAACAACTGTTTTTTTTAAGGAAACTATCTTATTTTAGGATGTCAGATACTATCCCTATGGACCCGTCTACCCTCTGTGCTGATGTACTGTTAAGTTTTTGCTTCTGTTTTTTTCTATGATTTTACCTAGATCTAAACTCTGGAAATAGATTTTGCAGTTTCGATGGACATTAAACGGAGATGTTCGTCATTCTTGCTATAAGTTATTTTCAGAGAGCAAGTTTTTTGAGTTATCATATTCCTACCGTTACTTAACCTCCTTTACGCCGTATTATGTATGGGCGGGGAATATAGGCTAGCTATATAATATTCCGTAAAGGGTAGTTTGGTCATTGTTAATAATAGAAAGTCGCTAAATGTACCCGAGACGATAAATAAGAAAACCCGACAACAACTGCAATTTAGGTGGTAAAACGCAAAGAATTAGGTGATTATTAGCAAAAATGAACTCAATAGGTGGTAATTTGTAAAATTTAAGACTATAGTAATCTTGCATATTCCCTTGTTTCTCCTTCTAAAAAGTTTCATTCTTTGGTTTTCAGCAACAACTCCTGAAAAGGGCACTCTTTGATTTCTCAGCTCAATCAATTATCAATGGCTTCACGCAGGCGTAAGCTCCTTAAGATCATCATCCTTGGTGATAGTGGGTAATCTTTTTCTTTTTCTTTTATTTCATTTCTTGTTTAACTGATTCATGGGTTTTAATTATTTTGTCTTGTTTCATTATGATTTTAACAGGGTTGGCAAGACCTCACTTATGAATCAGTATCCTTCTATCTTACTTCTATTTTACACAAAATCTCATTTCAGACCGTCGACTTACTGTTTATTTTATGCTTAACTTTGATTTTGTTGATCAACTTTGTGTTTTTGGTTGTGATTGTTTAAACTCCCTCCTTTCCGATCAATTCAGTTCTTTACATGTGTTGTGGGTACAAAGACCAAGAATTTGAGTGATGACATGCTTGTACATGCTTAGAATGAAGACTTAGAAAATGACTGAGACATCCAAATAAGGAAATGTAAAGAATTCATTTTGGGACGGAGGGAGTATTCTAGAATTCTAGGTTTTGCCCTTAACTGAGGCGGAATTTAGATTCGTGAATAAGAAGTTTAGTAATCAGTATAAAGCAACAATTGGAGCTGATTTCTTGACCAAAGAGCTCCAATATGAAGATAGGCAGTTCACATTGCAGGTATGATCTCATCTGCATATCAGCTGCTTGTCCCAGTTGGCTTTTTTCAGTAGTTGATTGCATGCTTGTGAATTTTCCTTATTAGCTGCTGTTGTTTGGTGCCAATGATCAAGGATTTGTTTAATACCATAATACAAGGGAAAGGGATGGGTGGGAAGGGAGGGGGGAATGGAGCGAAGCGATCAGCGATGTCGTTTTTCTTTCTGACTCTCTTATATGTTCGAAGGGTTTTAATTTGGTATTTAGGAGAGAAACGTATCCTTAATTTCTTGACCTTGAAGAGATACTTGTTCTATGTAACTCGGGTCCAATGTTTTGGAGAGTCTCAGTAGTTGGTTTAACGAAAACTTGGAGTGAGTCAATTGTTGGAGCCAGCAAGTTAATATCTTTGCCTTTCATGCATGTGTCCCTGTCTCCCTGACTCCGCGTATTTTCTTTGCATTACCTATTAATTTTAGCTTTCTTGTATTATGACGCCTTCAGCTTTGCACTTTTTGATAAAACATCCAATAACTATATCTTAAGTAGGCATTAGAATTGTTCAATTCTCATCTTCTTATTCTCCAAGTTGTCAAAATTTAAGACTGAGGTGGACCGATGACTCCATATAGTCTTCTGCTTCTAAGTTAAATCTGACTAAGCGAAAATCATTAAATTCTCAAATGCTTCTGTGCATAGTTTGCATGATGCTACTTGCTGGGTTTTGTGCGTTACTTAGTTTTGCTCAAAATCTTCTGACGTGAAAGGAAAGCACTGTCTACCTCCAGCTTTGGTTTTATATTGCTTACAAAGTTACAAGTATGTAGCATGGCGTTTGACAACATATGGAAACGAAGACTACTTGGACTGCTTTCATGGCTACGTTTTGATGTCTTTCGATTAAAATTAATCTTGTGCTTGTCCTGTTAAAATGTCACCTCTGATTAAGTTTTGGGTCTGTCTATATTGTACTCAACAGAGTTAGTACTCGTGTTTTATGGATATAATTAAGGATTTCCTATGACTTTACTGAAAATTTCTAGTTTCATTGAGCTTAATTTTGGTTTCAGATGACGTGTTCATCTTTGGCTGAAACTCCCTCCGTTTTCCTTAAGACTATAATTTTTCCTACTAAAGAAAGGATAAGCATTTGGTAAATGTTGTAGGCCCTTGTGGTCATTTCTATGGCTCTAGACGTTAACCTAAATATGTACATGATAGAGGCACACTGTCTTTTGCTTCACCACTGTGTGCCAGCTCCATGATTAAACAAGGGATAGACCCATAGAGGTGAATAAAACTAACTTTTATCAGGGCTAGAGGATTATCTGCACCATGGTCAATATTGATAACCGAATCCATATTTGCTTTCATTTAATGTCATAGTAGATACGCGACTCCATGCTGGGTTTTACTTACAAGCTAACATCTTTAATGAAATATCAGAATACATGGCCAGTGGTGCATGGGAATCTATTTTAGGTTTCAATTAGCATTTTTAGTAGATACCCCTCTCGCTCGCCCTGCGCTTCCTTTTCTTGTAGGTTCGTCAGTATTTGTGGGGTAAGGTCCTTGAGGGGCTTGTTTTGAATGCATGACCTGAGATTTTCCCTTTGGTTGTCAATTACGAACTATTGATTTAATCTATCTTTTTGGCAGTTTACTGAGGTTCTGGTATCAGTTTAACCTTTCAAACAGAGGCTTACTTTTCTTGACCGCATTACAGATTTGGGATACAGCTGGACAGGAGAGGTTTCAGAGCCTCGGTGTTGCTTTCTACCGTGGTGCTGATTGTTGTGTTCTCACTTATGATGTAAATGTGGCAAAATCATTTGAGAACTTGAACCGTTGGAGGGACGAGTTTTTACTGCAGGTAATATAAAGTCATTAGCCCTTTTGTTTGGATTGATTTGTAAGGAAATGGCAAAGGGGTAAGTGAGACATTTGAATTTAATTTGTTGTCAAAAGGGGTTTTTAATTCTGGAAAATATGCTCCTCTGTATTATAGGCAAGCCCTTCAGATCCAGACAACTTCCCCTTTGTTTTGCTGGGCAACAAGATTGACGTTGATGGTGGGACCGGCAGAGTGGTGAGGATTACTTCTTCATCTTAAACATGTCAACTTGATTCTGTTTTCTTTTTCTTTTTCTCTTCAACTTGATTGTAAGTTACAATTGAAAAGAACTAATGGTCAAGGAGACTACGTTCTATGTATTTCATTGATAATCTGGGGCTAAGTTTTGAGTTCCTTAGGTTAGCAGGAAATTTAGTGTCGCTTGTATACTTGGCTCATCTTTCTGCTAAAGTAGTTCCACATTGTTTTCCACTGATGATGTTGATGTTGATGTTGATGTTGATGTTGACGTTCTTTCACTGGCAATCAGATTTCAGAGAAGAAGGCAAAAGCTTGGTGTATGAGCAAGGGGAATATTCCATACTTTGAGACTTCTGCTAAAGATGGTACAAATGTTGAAGAGGCTTTCCAGTGTATTGCCAAGGATGCTATCAAGAACGAACCTGAAGAAGAATTGTGAGTATCTTTTGAATAAACATAAATGCTGTGAACTATATTGTTGTGCTTCTCATAATGTGAAGTAACAGTCCGTGGATGCAAATCAAGACACGATTCTCACTATGGTTTACCCGGAAATAACTCTTTGTCAACTTAGGGTAAACATGCGTCAGTCCAACCCCACTCCCAAGGCCCAATTAGCCATGCACAGGAGCCTTCTTAAGGCACTGAGCTGGTGATGGTGTGAAAACGACTTTCTGCCATCCTTGCAAACTTGCGTGTGAATGTTTCAACGTTACTCTGATGTCTCAGTGTTTCCAAAAGTACCTTCAATGCCTATAGACATGATTGTAATTTGTAGACAAATCCCATTTGGTTTTCAGAAGAAAAAAAAATAATTGCACGAGATTTATCGTCAGACGTCACTGCAGTAGAATCTAATCACCAAGTTTGGGATGGATTGGTGTGGTTCCTCTATGCCTAGGACACCAGAATATCGAACCACGAACTAAGAAAGGCATGAGAAAAAGGCATATTGGTTAGTGATTGTGAGGCCTCAACTCGTGGCTAGAGAGGACACGAAAGGCCTCTGGGCCCTCCGCCCTTCCATCCTTGGATAGATAGAGAGGGAGGGCAGAGCTTTTGGTTTCGTCATGTTGTCAAAGAGTTTTTACACGTAGATAAATTGATAACTATATAATCGAATGAAGAATACACAAGTAAACACAAGTATATGATTGGTTCAACACTCGCATATGATCTAAGCAATATGGACTAGTGTTTGTAGTAACATCTTCAAAACCTTCACATACATGTTCTGATCACTATGTTTATATTCTTACGTGAAGGTATGTTCCGGACACTGTTGATATGACTGGCAGAGCACAGCCTCAAAGTTCGTCAGCTTGTGAATGCTAAGCAACACCATTTCTGAAAACACAATCTGTATTTACCAATTGCTCCATTGTTCTCTCTCTACTCTCTAGTGTCAGAGTTTATCAGTGAAGACTGTTGTATGTAACTATGTATACATCATCAACTGATGCTTAGAGGAAATCGAATTGTTGTGAATTTGATTGATGTTCATCGTGACTTTTGATAATTGTGCTATATTTATGTATTAAGATTAAAGCCAGACCAATCAAAATATTTTGTCAAGGGACTTAACACTTGGCTCCCATCTTAATTTGGCAAAAGTTTTTCCAAAATTTCTACAAGAATGTCATCCAATGGCATGTCAATTAGTCAATTACAGTAGTCATAAAGATGGTGTGATAAGTGTAAACTAACTACAATTTCAGCTACAACACGAATCCTATAACACCCAATCTCAACTTCTCAACTATTGTGGCCTTGCTACAAAACTTTATCTCACCAAGATTACACATTAGAATATATACCCGATACCGTAACCCTCCTCCGCCTTCGTCGCTTTTGCCTAATTCGCCAAAAGCTGAAGAAAAGCAAGAAACCTGGCAAACAAAACGAAACTCGTTAAACAATTTAATTTTACTCCTTTGTTTAACCCATTTGTTTACATTTTTTTCTTTAATGGGTTGTCTCATCCATTTGTGTAAATTTCCTATCTACCTTGTATTAGTAAGAAGTTTTACCCTCAATTTTTCTATGTCATACACTTATATGGGAGGGCGGTAAAGGGAGGGAAAAGAAGGGGAGGAAGAATGGCCGAATGGAATGGGGGGTATGGTTTACAATTTCCCTCCAAATCTTTCCTATGGTAGAGGGAAAATTGATCCCCCCCCCACCACACCCCCCCCCCCCCCCCCCATTTCCCTCTTAGTCCATTTGTTATCCAAACAAGAGATTTTGTATCCCTCCCTTCCCCTTCCCTCCAAAACTCTTCATTCTAACACACCGTTGGCTTTGTTTGGATACCAAAAAAGGAGGAAAGGAGGGAAGGGGGAAGGGAAAGGGAGGTGGAGGGTGAGAGTTCTCCCTCCAAATCTTTCCTATGTTGGACGGGAAACATTTCGCCTTGGAGGAAGGACTCCATTATCCCTCCCCTCCAAACCCCTCTACCCCCATTTTGATATCCAAACACGGGAAATTGCCTCCCTCCAAATCCCTCCCCTCCCTTTCCCAAATCCTTCTATCCAAACAAGGCTTTAAATCTAACAATTATTAACCCCCTCCCCCCCCAAAAAAAGAACCCATCTGGAAGCAAAAGTACAGAAATGGATAAAAACAAAGAGACTAGTACAAATGGTACGTAGTGGTTAGCATGGTATTGTTGCGTGCCCGGGGAGTATCAAACTTCCTCGTCATCAAAAAAAAAAAGACTAGTACAAATGATCAAAAATGTGAAACATATGAGAGGCACAAGTTGGTGAGTACGAACCAGAAGCCGCAATTATGGCAGGAACCAGCCAATGACTAGCAACCAGAACTGGCATATCAAGCTGCAGATAGATAACACCCAGCATAACATGAAAATCATAACATTGTTTTCAGGGTAGATGAGAAAATTGAAAAAATATAGTGATACCAAATTATACGACATTCAGTAGTATCTCACCTCATCTGTGTAAAATAGGCCAAAATACTTGTTACTCAGTGAATCGCCTTTTTTATTAGCAATAGTATGTTGCTGTTTTGGACTGGAAACATTGAAACTGGAGTCAGAGCTTCGAACCATATCAGTTACATGATAACCCGGCAATATTCGGTTTCGTCCCCTAACTTGTATATTATAACCTTTAGTTCCAACTACTTCAAACCTCGAGTCAGTTCTACAGATCAATTCCTTCCCCATAACAGCCGAGTAAGCTGAAAAATTCACATCAGTCCGGCGAGATGGAAGTTGTTTGTCATCTATGACAGGCACATTTTGTCTAACAGAATCAGAGAAGAGCACTGAATCTTTGGCATTCCCACCAGTGAATTCCAGTATCTTTTTTAAAAGCCCAAAACAATTTGTAACCATATGGCTACTGTCCAGACAATTTGAATCCCCATAAACTGAAATACGACCATTGCCAGCTTCCAAAAAACCAAGAATGGGTGAATCTCCCTGCAAGAATGTGGATTTTATAAGCAACAATCAGTTTAACTTAGTAGCAACGAACCTTATCAAGCCACCGGTATAAATGATAATCAGGAGAAAGAAAACTGCATCAAACCATTTGGAATACTTCTGCCAACAACAAAGAGTCAAATGAATTCTGAAAACAATGAAATTTGGATAAGGAAATACAATAGTAACAACGTCATTAACCCCGCTTCAACCCTCAAGGGCTTCCACAAATGGGTAATGGCTATATAAGGGAGGCCGGACATATGCCGCCTTACCCATATGCAAACAACACAGAGAGATTGTTTCCAGTTCACCCATAATGACTAGGCATAAATGCTACTTCATAATAGAGGGGAGTGAATAAGTTTAGGAAGCTATTTTACTTTATTCCGTCAAATCCAGAACCAAAAAATAGCAAGGACATACAATAGTACAACAAACAAAATAGTATAAAATTAACATTATATCCCAAGATTATGCCAACAATATGCATAACAGGACCTGCTCAGCCAGGTCTAGAAATTACGATAAATTGGAAGGTGACAGTTTACCTTCATTAAACTAGTGGAGAATGCACTCTGAGTTGCTCCTGTGTCAGAATTGTCGAGGAAAGGAAAGCTGTGAATGTATCCACCAGCTGGAAACCTTAATATGTTTGTTCCTGATGCATACCGACTTTGTTCACCGTCAATTGTAAACTCACCATTAAGAATTTTATCACCAAATGCAATCCCAAATGGAGCCAAAAGGTCATTCAATGCAGGAACATTTGCACCGCCAGTTACTGGAGTCCACCAGCTCCGCGTGTTATCATCGAAAAATCTCATTTTCACCATGGTGTCCACATTATACCACTCGGCAAACACAGCCAACCCTAATCCAGTTTTTAGGACATCTTCCCTCAGCTTATAAATTTCTTCTTCGAAATATTCATCTTCAAGATCCACAAGTAGAAGGGTCCCATATTGGCGAGCATCAAAACATGTCAGCGGAGAACCGAGGGTCTCAATGTAGTATCCAGCATCCCTCAACATGTTGTATGTAGTGTGAAAGTTTGTATGCAAGTGATCACCATGCCAATCCAGGATATCATTGCGGACATCTAAAGAGTCTCTTGGTATGTACCCAGGTGGATATTTGATGTTATGAAACTGATCCCACAAAATCCTTTTTGATCTTGCTGGAGTAGGAATGATACTCAATCTCAACTGCAGCACACATGTGCTGGTTCGTACTAGTTTCTCGCCTTGAGCAGGTGGGCTATAAACCTGAACAGTCACATTCCCTTCAATTATTCCAGTGAACTGTGCTCCTTCATCCTTTATTTGCATATGGAGAGCTAAAAAACCAGTCCATGGCCAAATAACGTCTGAATAAGTGAAATGGACACTGAGCAGATTCCCTTCCTCATTCGCAGGAATCCAAACTGGTGGTTCTTTGATATACCCGATCACGCCCATCCCATTCAGAATTGTAGCATTGAAGATGACAGGCATAGCACCAGCGTAGAGCGGCTGACGACAAAAAGGCCATGAATAAGGGCAATCTGTGAAGTCCAGCACATTAGGAAAGATACTCGCTCGTGGCTTATAGTTCTTCAAGATTTCATATGATTCTAACCTGACACAAAACTCAATAGTTAATGGCTTAATGCATATACAACAGGATATCCCTCCTCCCCCAATTTCACTCATTTAGCCTCATAGGGATTTGGCACCAAGTACTAGGAGAGGAAAATCACAGTGAAAAAAGTAGAGCTTAAAAGTCATTTTTCAATGTACATGGATGTTGGTGAAGATACTTGGGAGTTGGGACATTTTCAATACCAAAAAGCTACCATAAATAGAAACAGGACTAAATGAATGAAAGGCCCCAAAATGTAAAACAAGGCTAAATGAGTGAAATTGAGTAACATTGCAGTAGCTGAAACAAATAGAATTAGCAAAAAAATCCCAAAATTCTCAGGGTTAAAAGAACTCACAGATCGACTCTTCCAGCACCTTGCTCATACATACTGGGGCCAGAAAGCTTGGCAGCTCCTTCAACCAGTGCTTGCTTCATACTAGCAGGATTCAGTACATGTTTTCTGTCTTTCTCAGGGATGACACTAACTAGCAAGCACACCACTCCAGCAACCACGGGACTAGCAACACTTGTACCTGACAAAGTTTTACAGCCTGTACTAATCTTTGATCCCATAATTTCACGTCCATAAGCCACAACATCAGGCTTCACACGGCCATACCTGCAAATTCAAATATCAAGATTATAAACCTTATGCTTTGGAATCCAACTAGCATATACCCCCTCCTATCCAATGCAATGTACCCACTTTCCTTTTTTGGACTATCCAATCCAATGTACCCATTTCCATTTTTAGTAATAATTTGACCATTTTATCCTTATAACCATATAATTACAGGTAACTTGGTCATTCTCTCTCACTTTTTAATATTTTAAGACAAGGGCATTTAAGACTTTTACCATTTACGAATAACTTTTCTTAAAACTAGTGTCCGGTCCCGCGGGTACATTGGATTGGATAGGAGGGAGTATAAGATAAAAAGGCAGCGCTAGAAACAGAGGAGATGAGATATTGATTCCCCTACATACATTCCAGTTGTTCATGATGTTTAACTTCATTTCTTTCATAATAGAAAATATTTATTATGGGACACTCAGGAGGTGACGGCCATGTACAAAGAGACCATCGGGATGACTCCCATAAACAAAATGAGTTAGTAGGATAAAATTGTGTCTATCAAGATTTCTAACATTAAACTAATGTATTAAAAAATGTAGTCGGAAGATTACTTACCCATGTGGAATTTCCCAAGTGCTCATGCCACGAGAAGAAAATGATGCAATGTGGTCACTATAGTCTATACCACCAACTCCAATAACATCACTCTGATCAGCTGGATTGTTGAGTGTACCATAAAGTGGACCATCATTTCCAATTGCAGATACCATAATAATATTGTTTGCCGTCAGTTCCCAAACCTAAACAACAAGATAAAGTTAAGAAGGCAGAAAAACTAAATGGCTAACATCCTAACAAACGGCATCAGCATACAAGAACACATCTTGTACGAACTAAGAAGTACTCAATCAAAATATGCTTTTTATTGAAAACAGAAACACATACACAAAAAAAAAAAGTAGCAAAAAAAACTTCTGCTATATCTAATTGAAAACCATCTTAGCCAAACTTATGAGGTCGGTTATGGGTAACCCAATACCATCTGTATAATTTCTCCTTTCTTTTCACCCCGGTCCCCTATTCCACTCTTCTCCACTCTCAAGTCCCCAGTGCGTGAGATCATTTTAATTACTCATAGTTGTAAATAGGACTAATTTCGGTGTACTTCCACCTATGTGCTTTTGGTCTTTATATTCAATAGGCAGGTAATTACTGCCTATTCCCTAAAAGTGAGAGGCAAAGGTATTGACATCCTCCCCTTGCAGAGTATGAGGGGGTCGAAAGGAAAAGTCTGATTCTCCATCCAAACTAGAATGCTGACACAGTTATGACATATCCACATTCCTTTACAGAAGTGAAGAAATTCCAAATAAGATCATGAGTGGAGACTCATACATCAAGATATGTAAGGCCTTCACCCAATCCCATAATAAGAAAGAGAGGATATCTCAAATGGATAACAGACACTCAGATGCCAATTCCTAGATATCTTGTTCCCTTCTTTAGATGTTCGTCAATATAGCAAAGTTGCTAACCGTTTTGGTTAAGCTAAAGAAATAACAGTTACGACGCATGACTGAGTAATGATTCTAATACATCAGATTCAGTCTCTATTGAAAAACAATTGAAACAATCTCAAGAGATGACATGCAATCAGAACACATAACAACAAATTACCGCCCAAAAACAGAACTTTGTGAGACCTACAAGCTACTAGACTGAGTTAGACAGTTAAGCAAGTAGTATATGATCGAAGGGTATCAACTATCAAGTTCTTATAATCACAGCTGAGGAAGCCAGAAAACCTTCATCTATCAAATTCATCTAAACACGAGGCGTACAGGGTTAAAACACACTGATACTAGTATACTACCAGCCATACCGCATAAGAGCATGAACCTGACCACCAGTTGTCTTCTGCAACAAAAAATACCAGTTAACAAGGAAACATACCTTCTCAACAAATGGAAGATCCAAATGATCAGGGCCGCCAATGCTCAGATTCAGCACATCCATTTTTGTTGCAATAGCATAGTTGAAAGCATCAAGAAACCATGATGTGTATGACACCTGAAATAAGCTGAACAACATATTATTATAAAATTGCTTACAACATGCATCTGATAACTGAAACGTGTGTTAGGGAGAGACAGATCAAGCTTTAAGTTTTTCGTAGGAACGTAGCCATACTAATAGATAGGAGGCCCCTTGAAATCTTACCCAGGAATAACTATACAAAACTGAAAGCAATTACAATGCTAATGTACACGAAGCATTTGTGTTATGCAGCCATTCAGCTTATCCTATTTAACCTCTGCCACAATGGACAGACATTGAAAAATGAATGGAGCACTAAACAGAAAGATCCGGAAATCCTCACCCCCGCTCTCTCTGGTAGCTTTGCCAAAACAAGTATACATCAGTGAGGTGGTCAGTCATTCCTCCTTTCCAATTATCACTAGGGAATACTCCGTAAGAAACTAATAAAGGCTTGAATGGATAACAATATTGACGCTGTGTGCACTCTCTACATTGCCAACAAACATCAACTGAACCAATTGCATGCTAAAGTACCTTTTCTTTTATTCAATAAGAAATCAAGCACAAGTTTGTTCTAAATTCTACTACTCAATTCTCAAAAGAGAACATGATGAGGCTCGTAATAGTAGCATTAATAAGTGTGTCAGCTATAACACTGGAAGGCATGGGAAGAAGCATTTTCATATAGAATCTATGCAATCCATTCACAACTTTATCTTCTGAGACAAAGATGAATTACCTGTGCATCAGTAAACACACGGAAAGCATAAATTTCGGTATCCGGAGCAAAACCCAGACACTCAGAATCTTGACCAGCTATAACACCAGCGACAAATGTCCCATGGCCAAGATTGTCATTTAGTGTATTCTCATTGGTCCAATTAGTCCGCTCCTGAAATAAATTCAAATATCACTTAAACAAATCTACAAACCCTGTACACAAAGTCACATCTTTAGGGCATCATAGTATCATCTCCGCCACAAGACAACATCAGCAAAGACTCGGCATTGAGCTCAATAACATCCTTTCATTGAGGAGCATAAACTACCTTTATATTGCGAAAATGTGGATGATTTGCTCGAATTCCAGTATCAAAAATCGCCATTTTCACTTTAGCACCAGTGTATCCCTTGGACCAGAGGACATCGGCCGCAAATAAAGACGTCACTTGAGATCGCTGGCATTACAAAAACAGCTTACTCATCACCCATCATGCTATTAAATACGAACACCAAGTAAATAAACTCAGGGAGCCAAACTCGACAAAGTAACACAGGTAATCACATTTAAAAAAAACTCCTTCAACAACACCTCCGCATAAGACGAACAATCAAAGGCGTAGCCACACCACCTACGAAATGGTGATCTATGTTACTCTAACTCAACTGTAAGTGGTGTCAGAATGTCGGATACCGTTTGTTTTCCATGAAGGAGTAACATAGATGGTTACTTTATATAAAATTCTTGCTTTGTCATGTCATATTTTGACAATTTCAATAATTAAGAACATTTTGTTACAATGGAGGAACTTTAAATAAAGTTCCTTGATGAGACCATAATTAATTTGGTATGTCTATAAATTTCTTGTGTTTGGGAAGAACTTGGTTCTTCTTTTCAAACCAAGTTTGTTTCTTTAATAACAAACTTTATCATGCAATGGGACAAACTTTTTAAAAAAAGTTCTTATTTACAAACCCAATACAAATAATTCCCATTGCAATGTGAAACATTAAAATCCGATTAGTTTCGCTTTTCAACAACCCAAATTAAGTATTTGGTACTGCTATCATTTCTTGATCCACGTAAACAAGGAAAAACAACCACGAATACATAAGGGTATTGTCATGAATATGTATCCTAGATACATTTCCACGCCAAAATGTTAGGTTTAAACTCAAAGGTGACTTTATTGGTTAAAGCTCACATGTTCATATTGTTATCATATCATGAGGATTGTTTTTAACATGAAAATAACTTCCTTAAGATGTCCCCCTAAGATACTGACAAGAACATGGATCACTCAAGTTAATCAATACAGTCCAATATTCCAATTAATAACACCATTCAAAACCCAACTTTTTACTATCATTATTTCTTGATCCATTTATGCAAGAAAAAACAACAAATACATAATGATCTCATCGTGATACTCACGAACACACATTCTTTATAAATTCCTCATTTCCACGGCAAAACGTGACATTCCATAATGTTAGATTGAAACTCAATGGTTCACTCTAATGTTCAAAGCTCATCAATTTGAATCATGAAACTTGTCAATCATCATATGATTTTTACTTGGCATTTGAGCAACATTTCCTCAGCAGATCCCTCGTCCAGGGAGGCTAGCAATGGTGATCATCCCTCAGACAATGAATATTCGAAATGTTCTAGTTAAAATTTTCGAAAGATTTTTTATGTTGTCTTATTGCATTACTATTTCGCCCCACTAACTATAAATCCTGGTTCCACCAATGCTCATTCACCCCAACAAAATCATCAAGTTAAACAATATGTAACTACAGAACTATACAAAACTAGAATTAAAACATCATCACAATATAACACTTTGAAAATAGATTATCTGATGAGTTTAAACTCACTTTACCCAGAAGATTCCGCCGCCAACTGATCGTCTGATTACTGATCGAACTCCAGTGGGTCCCACTATCAACTTCTTCACTCTCCTCGAACGACATTTTAGTAAACATCTTACCAGGTTTCTTCTTTACACCACAAATCTCCGTCTCCGGCTCCGGCTCCTGCTCCTGCTCCTCCGTAGCAAGCACGCTTCTCGTATACCTAAAATCCACAACCACATCCTTCACCCCACTCAATTTCTCAATTTCCTCAATCACACCATTTTCCCCAATCAAAACGACGCCGAAATCAGTCGGAAACCTAGAAGCTGGGTTACTGCGGTCGATCCAATCCCAATCGCCGGAATTAATGTTGCGACGGAGGTAAGAATGGTGATCATCCGCGAACTTGTAATCATTGAATCGGACAATGTAGTTTCTGGGCGGAGTTAGGGTTAGGGTTTGAGTTTGGGCTTGGGGGTGGCGATCGAGGAGAATTGGGGGTAAATTAGAGAAGGAGGCGAAGATGATTAGGAGAGAGAAGAGGAAGGAGAATGAAGTAGTGGTTTGCGAAGGTGTGATCATGGTGTAACAATGGCGGATTTAGTTAGGCGGGAAAATTCAACCATGAAGAAGAGAAAGGTGTAAAGAGAGCAGCCAAATGTTGAGGAAGATGAGAAATGTTTTTGACACTTTAGATTAGAATTTAGATACTCCCTCGTTCAAATCCATACACCGTTTCTCTTTTACCCGGTTATCGACCCATATAATACAAAATAAAAAAATATCTTAAGGGCGTTTGTTTCGCGCATGGGTATGGGTTTGAAATCAGGAATCATACCTGAATGGTATGGGGTTGGAACTCCATACGCGATAGCTTGTGTTTGTTTGAATTGTAAGTGATATTAGTTTGAAACTAAGTTAAAGTTGAAATATGTAAAATTTAATACTTTAAATAATAATTTTATCATATAAAATTATGAAAATAAAGATTTTATCAAATAATTACATAACATGTTTTGTTTACAATACGTGTTACTATCCTCCGTTTTTATATAATGTTCCCATTTGTTGAATATATGAGTGTAGTATTTTAATAAAATGGGTACATTATATAAAAATGGAGGAAGTAATATTTATTTTTCACATTTTTGATAATTGTAGTTTAATATGGGTATCAAACTCATACTCACCCCATCCCTGGGTATGAGAAACTCAAACCTCGTGGGTTTGAGGTATGGGTATAAAACCCTCGGATTTGCTAAACAAACACGTGGTATGGGTTTGACTCATTCCAAACTCATACCTTATACTCCCTCATATTCCATATTTTCTTCCCTATTTCCTAAAACGGATTATTCAGGTTTTCTTCCCCTTTCCTATTTTGGAAACTTTTATTCTTATTTTATTCATTTCTCTCTCCTATTATCAAACTTCACCCAACCTTTTTACTCCTATTTTATTCTTTTTTAATGTTTTTGGCCCCACAATTTCTTATTTAATTCTTAATTATTCATCCCTCTCTCCTATCACCAAAGTCCACCCAATTTTTTACACTTATTTTATCCCCTACCTTAATATTTGTGTCAAATACAAAAGGGAAGAAAATATGGAATAGGAGGGAGTACTTTTTAGGTTTGAACCAAACACCCCTGAGTTGTTCATATATTGACGAGTTTTCAATCATGTACAATTTTTCATTATTTTTCGATAGTATGTCATTTAGACATTTACCTAATTTCTCTAATTTTCTCTAATTCTCTAATGATTTCAAATTCTCTTAAATTCTCTCCCTCGCAAATAAATCAAATCCGTCTTTGACGCAATCATGGATGTTAATTCTCGTATTATTAAGATAATAATTCTAATTCTTAACAGTAATTCTTGTGTGAGACAATCTCACGTGTACAACAAGTTCATTTATTTGTATTAAATGAAAAATTTATTATAAAAACAGATGGTCTCATGGTGTGAGACCGTCTTATTATAGAATTTGTGAATTCTTAATTTTATTAATTATATATTAGGATTTGCTTACACTAACTAAATTAAGATTTTTTTAATTCTAATTCTTAATAATCAAGCTGCCAAACCCATTGAATCTCATCAAGTTGAATTCAGCGAGTTTTACCCAATTGCAGGGTATTTTACTTTTTTTTCTTTTGTTGTTGTTTTCCGTATGCGCGCCATGTGTTTGATAAATTGTCTCTGAGTTTTACCGAATTGCAGGGTATTGCACTTTTCTCTTTTGTTGTTGTTTTCCGTTATGCGCGCCATATGCTTGATAAAATGTCTGAGATTATTTAGCTATTAGGGGTTAAGAGTTAGAGGGAGAAGGTGAAATAAAATTGTAAATGTTGTGAAAAGATAGGTACAATGGTCAATCATGTCCATGATTAAGTAAAACTCGTTCATGATTGAGCAACACCCAAAAATAAACGTAATTATTAAATCTCGCACACATTTTTTTCCAAATCTTACACAAATTATCGACTTATTCGAATTTTACCCCTCTCATTTCATATATCCAATGAAAATTAAATCGTAATTTCAATTCTTCGCCCTTCTCCCTCACATCTCAATCAACTACCCTCCTCTATCGCGTCAATCGGTGTCCTTGGCCACTGACCGACTCTACCTATCGGCTGGCTTGCTTGTCTTCACTCTTCAACACCCACACCTCATTCCCCGCAACCACAAATACAACATCTTCTTCTTTAAAACTCTAATGGTTATGTCACACACTGAAGTTAAGACCGTAAAAAACGAGGATGTAGCAAATTACTTCATAACTTATGTACTATGTGCAAATTTCACTTAGTAATAAATTAGTCCCATAAGTTTCCAAAAATGTGTAAATAAGCACAAAGCCATTTTTTACTTTTTTTAACTAAAACCTATTATTTTCTATCATAAAAAAAAATTAAAAATGTATGATAAAAATTTAAATTCAATATTTACATATTCAAAGAAAAATATGAATTAAATTTAATTTAAACAAAAGTTTAATCATGTAACTTTTCATTGTAATTTCACTAAAAATTACTCATATTATGAATTTTTTTCCACTAAAATAAATTTTAAAAAAATATTTGAACACGTTTTCTAATAATTAGGAATTTTAGAATTAATATTTTATCAATAATTTTGACTTTCAATAATAGTAATATATTTGATTTAGTAAATTTCATTCTTAAAAGTAGGATATGTGCTTAATTGCACATTGAGATAAACTTACCCGGTTACAAAACGTCGTCGACGTTTTATAACAAATCATCGACGTTTTTCATAAAAATTACCAACTTACCCTTCCTTTCCCATTCGTTCATTCAACCCAAATTAAATCAAAAATTCACCCTCTCCCTCACCATACCACCACGACCAACACCCCACCACCACCGGCACCATACCACCACCACACCACTACTCCACCACGCGACCACCATTGTTCCTGTAAGCTTTGTTTTTGTTGTTTTTTTTTAATTAATTTTGTTAAAGTTGTATAATTTGTTATTATTTTGTTGTTGTTGTTGTTATTGTTAATTAGGCTAGTAATTCGAATTGTTATTGTTGTTTTTGTTAATTTTCTCAATTTTCCTCTTTAATTTGTGTTTTTCTCAATTAATATACTAAGTATTCATGTGTGATCCTGTAAAAGATTTATTTAAATAATCACACACCGTGGAGGACATTTACTCCAACATTCTTGGATGCAACGATTAGAAGGATATCTGTTTTGATATCTGATCTTAGGCCTTTGCAAGGACAGAAGGTTAATTCTTAATCTCAATCTTTGTATCTTGTTCTTCGTTTATGAATATAAATCATACATTATAAATTTGTTATAACCCTGCATATAAAGAATTGAGAATATATACAGATATTTTCCCACATCTTTGTAGGCTACTCTTCCTCCCAAAGCGCCTACCACTCCCTAAACCTACAACTAATCGACTTTATGCATCCCGGCATGTTCAATTTGTTGAACATCAATTCCCATATCTTACGACTACCACCTCCCTCTCCCTCTCCCTCTCATTGGTGTAAACTCTCTCTCGCCATTCTGTCTTCCCCTGTTCAACCCCCTCTCGAGTCCTCTTCTGTTCAGCCCCCTCCCGAGTCTTCTCATGTCCAACATCAACTATCTCCCCCACCTGCTACTAACCAGTCCCCTCCTACCCAAAATCAGGCTCTTGTTTCACCCTCTGCTACTGAACAGCTCCCACCTCCCTCCACTGTTACCACAAACCCGACTCTTCCCGTAGCTTCAACTCCCACAAATTCTGAACCCATCACTTCAATTCCAGCAGCTTCCTCTCGCTCTGTGGTTACACGCCTCACTAATAATATTATCAAGCCAAATCCCAAATACGCTAAAGTCGTCACACTTAATCCTTCCCATCCTACTCTTCCTTCTACAGTCAAACAAGCCCTTCTCGATCCACGGTGGCGCGCTGCCATGGAAGATGAATAAAAAGCTCTCACCAAAAACATCACTTGGTCTCTTGTTCCATCTCAATCCCACTTCAACACTATCGGTTGCAAATGGGTATTCCACATCAAATACAAGCCCGATAATACCATTGATAAATACAAAGCGTGATTGGTTGCTAAAGGCTTTCACCAACGACCGGTACTAGATTACACTGCTACTTATAGTCCAGTCGTGAAACCTACAACTGTTCGCCTCATTTTCTCTCTTGCTGTCGGTAACTCTTGGCCTCTCCGTCAGCTTGATGTAAATAATGCATTTCTTCAAGGTTCCCTTTCCGACACCGTCTATATATGTCTCAACCACCCGACTTCGTTGATCCCTCTTTCCCCTCTTATGTTTTCAAACTCCAAAAAGTTATCTACGGTCTCAAACAAGCTCCCCGTGCGTGGTATAATGAACTACGCACCTATCTTATCTCCTTCGGTTTCACCAACTCTATTTCTGATCCTTTACTATTTTATCTTACTCGGTCCTCTCACTCTCTGTTTCTTCTTGTTTACGTCGATGATATAATCGTCACTGATTCATCTCCTTCTCACCTCACGACCTTCTTACAACACATACAAAACCGATTCTCCTTAAAAGATCTTGGACCACCATCGTACTTCCTTGGCATTGAGCTCACTCCCAACCCCCACAGCTTATTACTCACCCAAACCAAATATGTAACCGACCTCCTTCAACGCTACAATCTTGCTGACATACAAGCCCACACCAACCCACCTACACACTTACCCCACACTCACCCTCTTGGAAGGACCCACCATCCACAACAACTCTGATTACCGCGCCATCCTTGGTTCCCTACAATATCTTGCCCTTACCCGTCCCGATATTGCCTTTCCCGTTAACAAACTTGCCCAATTCATATATACACGCACCCAAAGAGTGTCATTGGTCTGCACTGAAACGTCTATTACGCTACCTAAGTGGCACTACTGATCTCGACATTTAGTTACATTCCAAGTCTCTCATGTCCTTACATGCCTTTTGTGATGCTGATTGGGCGGGGGATAAAGATCACTACATTTCTACTACGGTTTCCATTGTGTATTTAGGTCGTAACCCCATCTCATGGGTATCCTGTAAACAAAAAACCATAGCTCGATCATCCACCGAAGCAGAATTTAGAGCAATTGCGGATGTTAATTTTGAACTCATTTGGCTCCGCTCATTACTTTCGGAATTGCACCTCACAAGCTCTCTTGTTCTCGTCATCTACTGTGCTAATATGGGTGCAACGCATTACTCGGAAAATCCGATTTTTCACTCGCGAATGAAACATGTTGCCCTGTCCTTTCATTTCGTCCGTGAACACATTCGTAGACAATGAAATTCGCGTCCAACATGTTCACACCAATGATCAACTAGCAGATGCTCTCACTAAACCTCTCCCGCGACCTCGGTTTGTCTCGCTTTTATCTAAGATTGGGCTATCCTCTGGATTGTCCAACTTGCGGGGGCATATTAAGGATACATAATCTTCCCGAATTATTTTGATCTTATTGTTATTCTCTATATCTTTTGTATATCTTTTCTTATCCTTTTTATTGTGATATTTTCCTTAGCATAAGATCTTTAGGATCCTTAAATATAGATTGTATCCTCTAGGTTATTGCATCTCGTGTATATATACACATTGTATCATCATTGAATAATTAAGTTAATCAAAATCAAAGTCTCTTACTTTATATTAGAAAGGCTCGATAAAAACAAAGTTTTCAAAATTGTTGTATTTATAGGCTTAAAATATATATGGTTGTCTCCCATTGGCCATTACGAATCAAATACGTTACATAAATTTGGCTTAAAAATAGATCTAGAGCTAAATTCATGTCTCTTATCCTCTTTTTTAGTTTTAAATATTATTATAAGTTAGATTTATTCTACGTAGTTTGCAAAAGGCGAAGGCTCTAAAAAAAATTTCTTTGTTAATACAGGTAGATAGATTTTTAATGTATGTGCGGTAGTCTTCTAACTAAAGTGAGCTGCGGTATTTAAAACCGAATGTAAAAATGGTTACTTAAAAGATTACAAATTTAGTAGATTTGATAAATTGGGTAATTTTGAGTCGGGTTATTAGGTGATACACATATGCTGAAGTATAAACTTTAAAAGATCCTATTTCAAATAAATCACTTCGATCTAATGTCTTTTGAAGGATCAATTTTATGTTTTGGTTGAGCTGTTTTTCAAATCGAAGTCAAATTGATATTAAGGCCCTGTTCTTTTAATTTGGACTGAAACTTAACTGAACTGAACTGAACTGAATTTATAGGATTTGAACTGAACTGAACTGAACTTATAGGAACTGAACTGAACTTATAGGAACTGAACTTAACTGAACTTATAGGAACTGAACTGAACTTATAGGAACTGAACTGAACTGAACTGAACTTATAGGAACTGAACTGAACTGAACTGAACTTATAGGATCTGAACTGAACTTAACTTATCTTATAAAATCTGAACTGAACTTATAAAATCCGAACTTAATTAATTTTATTTTAATTTAAGTTAATTATTATTATTATTATTATTATCGTTATTATTGTTGTTGTTATTATTATTATTATTGTTGTTATTGTTGTTGTTATTATTATTATTATTATTATTATTATTATTATTATTATTATTATTATTATTACCCAATAGATGACATTGATAAAAAATTAGTCTAAAACACAAGGTAGTTTCAACTTTATATATAATGGTTTGTTCATAGTTCATACATTATACTACAATTACATCAGTCCGTTTTTCTTAAGACGGGTCACCATTTGTGACGGATATTTTGTGAGATAAAATGGATACAAAATGAGTTAGTGGAGAAAGGGGACCACATGAATAGTGTCAGAGAGAGAGAGAAAAAGTGGGTATTTTGTGAGAGGAAACGGTATCCGTCACAAGCTTGCGACGGATAGTACCGTTGCAAATAAGAATTTGTGCAATTACATTAGATAAAAAATAATTCACTATTACAATTTTCTCTAACCATTTATTTTCTCTAACAATGGTGATAAAGAAACTGATTAATGGGAGAGTGACAATTGGTGAGGAAGAGGGCGTCGTATGATGAGTTGTTATTTTTTGGCATTAATGAGGATGATAGTTTGAAATTAATTAGAGAGTAAAAGACGGGTAAATTATTAATGAGTTGTTTTTTTTTTTATAGATGACGTGTATCAAATAATTAAAGGAAATGTTTGTATCGGTTGTTAAAAATAATACTCCGTATATAACTTTTCTTAATTGAGTTTATATGAACTAAACTTATAGGAACTGAACTGAACTGAACTGAACTGAACTGAACTTATAGGAACTGAACTGAACTGAACTGAACTTATAGGAACTGAACTGAACTGAACCGAACTTATAGGAACTGAACTGAACTTATAGGAACTGAACTGAACATAACTTATAGGATCTGAACTGAACTGAACTTATAGGAACTGAACTGAACTGAACTTATAGGATCTGAAGTGAACTTAAATTAAGTAACTTGAAGTCCAAAAGAACAGGGCCTAATATTTTGAATCGGGTCGGTCTTACCTGGGCGAAAAGTTTTGAATTTTGATGAGAAAAGACAAAAGATGATTCAATCTTGCTACTTGTCAAGCTACAGAGCCTCAAAAACTAATGAGATACCACCAAATTTGAAGCATACTCACCCACGACAAAAAGACCATAAAGTATTGTATTTGCTTGATGCTATATTCTGAGCCAGTAGAATAGGAGTATAACCAATAAAGTTGTGCATTATTATATGTGGATAAGATTACCCATTGCATGTCACAACACACAACTTCTCTCAAATAATCCTTACTAAATGCACCAATTTTCAACTCATTTCTTCTTCTGCTAAATCTTGAAACTCTTTTAGCAAACAAAAGGTACCTTCTTTAACCTATTTTCCCTTTAACCCACCTTTTATTTTCAAGATTGACGTTTAAATTCTGCTTACTTTTGTATCTTAATCATTATTTATTGAGTTGTTTTAGTTGTTTGTTTGATCCTGTTTGTGGGTTTAGTAGATTAGTATTTGATTATGGTATGTTCAGTAACAACAACGTTAGCAATGCCTTAATGACTCTCGCAACAAATTACAGGGAAAGAGAGTCGGATGTACTCAACCTTAGCTAACACAAAGAGGATGTTTAACCTAAGATGAAAATTGCGCTGTGGACTGTATAGAAAGATTTTTGCGCAATCCCCTTAGGGAGCCGTTTTGATTTATTCCTTCATAATTCAGAACCAAAGAGTAACGAGTCTTTGGCTCCATTGGAAATGGAAATAATGGTATATTAAGCAGCATGTTTGGTAATTTCATGATGATTTTGTTTAGTTAATGAAACCTGAATCACTTAATTGCTAGAAGTGTAATTCTTATCATCATTTTGTGGAAATTGGGGAACTGAATATGTAGATGGTGATCATTTGTGCTGGAGTATTTTTTTGAAAGAAAGTAAATTAGGAAGGAATTGAGAACTTTTATTCTTTCTGAGAGTATATTAGTCAAAGATAGACAAAGGATTGGGACGGAGGTAGCATTTAAAAAGTTCATACTTTTCATTTTTGGGAAGGGGTGATACCGTACAGCTGCTTACCCCTGCAAAACCCCTCGCTCCATCACTGCATCTAGGTGTTTCTGGATGCCATGCAAAAGGTATGAGGAACCAAGCCTTCACAAGCCTTAATTGATAGCCAAGGCTCAATGGTTTCATTCCTAGTCATATCAGCTGCTTTGTCATGGCTTTCTGACTTGCTGTATTCCTAATATGAATGGTGGACTACATCATTGTTGTTGGACCGGGCTTACTACTCGACATTAATCAAAATTTGCATTACTTGTAAATTAAGTTGATCTTTCTTAACATGTAAGACCTGTGTTGCCATTGGGTTTGATGGTGTTTCAAACTTCCATTGCACATATTGAGTTTCACCACCCAGAAGTTAGTCCTTGATCTGTTCTGACATAATAGTGCCCACATGTTCAAGTATTATGGCTTACTGAACAATGCACAATATTTTTGCCTAGGCTCTCCATGGTGGCAGCTCATAGGCTATCTAATGAATGGCCTATGACAATGTCATGATCCGACTGCTGTTTCTTCAAAAGCAGTAAGATAGTACTCAACACTGTTGATATAAGAAGAGCTAGACAGTATAGTGGAAGGAGAAGGCCGTGTTCTTGGATGGAGAAGGAAAGAGGAAAGACGAGCAAGAGGGAGAAGTGGGTTCGAGCTTCACCGACCATGGTACATGAATCAAACTGTGACCGCATTTTAATTAATGCATTTTAGTTTTTTAGAGAAAATTCATTAATTTAATTGATGTAGGCAAATGTGTCGGATCACAATGCTCGAAACACTACATTTAGGTATGTATATGAGCTACACACGACTGACATGGTCTTAATTATCCATAAAATTAAATGAAGAATGTCCAATTTGGAGTATTTATTGAGTATTAAGACCGTCTCATGATGAGTTGATGACACTGTTTGTTACAAGACTATATGCAGGAGCTAATATACTTAACTTTTTGTTGGTGCATTTTCAGGATAAAGTGTGTCCAACATCAGTTACTGATGATGTCTCGGCTGGAAATTCCTGCAGTGCGTGCACAGGAAATCAGAGTTGTCACACAGTTATCTCAAGAACAAAACTAATGACTAAATTGGTGAAAAGGGGGAAACCCCGGGAAGTTTTTGCCATTTTTGACAGCTTATCTGGCGAGGGGCACAGGCCAACACTCGTGACATACACCACACTATTAGCTGCCCTCGCAGCCCAAAAGAAGATTCGATCCATTCCTTCTCTCATCTCTAAGGTAGAGGAGACGGGTATGAAACCTGACTCCATATTCCTCAATGCTGCCATAAATGCTTATTGTGAAGCCGGTGATATGAAAGGAGCCATGAAAATACTCTCTAAGATGAAACAAATTGGGTGTAAACCAACTACAAGTACTTTGAATACCTTGATCAAAGGTTATGGCCTAATTGGGAAGCCTGACGAGTCTTTGAAATTACTGGAGGTAATGACGGAAGAAGATAACGTCAAACCTAACGACATGACTTACAATATTTTAGTGCAAGCCTGGTCCAAAAAGAACATAAGTCAAGCTTGGAATATAGTGTATAAAATGGTGGCCTCTGGTCTACAGCCTGATGTTGTGACCTTCAATACTTTAGCAAGGGCTTATGCACAATGTGGGGAGACTAGTAGAGCTGAAGCTATAATTCATGAAATGCAAAAGAACAGAGTCAAGCCTAATGAGAGAACTTGTGGTATAATCATCAATGGCTACTGTTCTGAGGGGAATATGAATTATGCATTACGGTTTTTATATCGGATGAGGGACTTGGGGGTGCTGCCAAATCTTGTTGTCTTTAACACCCTTATCAAAGGATTTCTAGACACTATGGACACTGATGGTGTTGATGAGGTGAATATAATTGTTGTTTACAAAAATTTGTATCCTCTATTTGTCTGCATCTGATTTCCATTAATAATGGCGGGTATCCATTTCTACTGACCATGATCTCACTTCCTAATATCCAACTAGCTTAACAGGTAAAGTGATTTGAGTAATGAGACTCCATTACTCATGACCTGCAGTCAAAACTCATTAATAATACAGATTGTGTCATTGAAGACGGACACTATACGTCACTGAAGACAAATAGTGCTCCTCTCACAATATGGCAAGTGAGGTGCTCCCTTTAATTGCCACTAGCATACTGTGAGAGGGGCACTATCTGTATTCAGCTTGTGACATATATTGCTCGTCTTCAATGAGAATTTATATTAATAATAACTACTTGTTTCATTGTGGGGTCCCTCTATTCCCCAAAGAAGGTTCAACTGTCCTATAGCCACAAATTTGATTATTTGCTTAATTTGGATTTCTTAGTCTGGTATTGAGCGCATCTCTATGTCATTTTGTCGCATGAAAAAGCCAATACTTTCCTGCATATCTGTATTTTCATGACTTGGGTTTCTTATATTGCCTAGTATAAGTACTCACTTAGCTTAGCTGGTAAAGTCGAAACCCATTTGCTGATGTTATCCTCGTGGCTTCATTTACAGAAGCATATCGCTGACCTATTGAGCAATGATCTTTTATAGGTATTGACATTGATGAAACAATTCGGGATAAAGCCAGATGTGGTAACATTTAGCACAATCATGAATGCATGGAGTTCAGCTGGACTAATGGACAAGTGCCATGACACATTCAATGAAATGGAAAATTCCGGAATAAAACCTGACATTCATGCATTCAGCATCCTTGCAAAAGGCTATGTACGTGCCGGTGAACTTGAGAAAGCCGAATCACTTTTGACAGCCATGGGTAAATCCAGTATTTACCCGAACGTGGTAATTTTCACTACTATAATCAGTGGCTGGTGTAGTGCAGGGAAGATGGAATATGCTATGAGAGTCTACGACAACATGTGCGAGTTGGGGATATCTCCCAATTTGAAGACCTATGAAACCCTTATATGGGGCTATGGTGAATCTAGACAGCCATGGAAAGCCGAGGAGTTGCTCCTTGCCATGGAAGAAAATGGGGTCATTCCAGAGGACAGTACCATCCGGCTTGTTGCAGATACTTGGCGTTCTATTGGTTTGATCGATGAAGCCAATAGAGTAAAGGATTTCATGAAAAATGACAGAAATTTCACTGAAAATGTTCGTGATGAAGATCTAGATGGTAATAACAAACCTATCAATGCACCACGTTTGCTTTCACTGGACTCAAATGCAACAGGGATAGGTACAACCCAGGCAGTTTCGAGGGAATCCAGATTGTCAATAAGGAATATTTCAGCTCGTCGTAGTGTTGGGCCTTTTTCTAATCAATGTGGATTTAGGGTGAGACAGTTTATAGTGTGCCAAATGCAGTTATTCAGCAAGAGTCAAATGTCAGGACAGCTTTTACATTCTTGCAAAGCAGTGATCTAGAGTTGGGAGACTTGGAACATTATATCTGTAGATACTGAAAAATTTGGATGCAACTTCGTTCCGGTCTCATCATCAGGAGGACATGAAGTTCAGTCTAGTTCGTCTGGCATCAATATTTTTTTACTTCAGTAAACAACACAGTTGAAGTCAAATACAAATGTAACTTACATTAAGGTTACTGTAATTAATCTGTCCATTACTTCCTGTGTCATTATAATTAGTCATCCGATGTAATTTCGACTTAATTTTTATCTTGGGTTATTCGGAAACAGTCTTTTCGTGTTGCTAACACAAGACTAAGGCTGCGGACTTCCGATCCTCCTTACTCCATAATTTGCGGGAGCCATTAAGCTGCTGGGGTAATGTTGTTGTGGTCGTAGTCGTTGTCATTCAGACTGAATCTGGATGTCCTTGCCACACTAATTGCGATATTGAATGGGATCGTGTACATACCTCCGATGAATGTAAGCGTGGTGTATTGAAGTATTAATAATAATAGCTCTAGTATAGACCCCGTGTTACAACACTATTTTTTAGATTTAATCTAAAAATAGATATTTTTAATAGAATTATTTGCATAAATTAACGGTATTGTTAGTTTAATGTTATGTTGTATAATACTAGTATGAGATTGAGAAAAAACCGGTAAAAACAATACTACAACTAAAAGAACGAGTTATAAGATTATTAAAAATATTGGTTATTTAATGTAAATACTCTAAACTATTAGTACTATTCTCAAAATAATCTGAACATCAATTAATTTCAAAATAAAACCAACTTTTAATACTCTCTTCTCAAAATGTTCTACGGTGACAGGCTACTCGATAAACAAATCATGCCTACTTTTATTCATTACCTTCCTTCATCTTCATCTCTTACACTAAACAACCTCTACAATCCACCGATCCAAAACCCTTCAATAATGCCTCAATTCAACAGTGAAGCCCTAAAATAACTATCCACCACTCTCCCCAATTTGCCATCGACCAATGCAAGCCACATCTGTTGGAGTAGGAAGTTGTTCCAAACTTTAAGTAGGACACTTGTCACACATTGGTAGAAAAGTGAGGACATTCTTACTTTATGTATGGGAGCATGTCATCTAGTGTTAACTAGATAATACTATAATAGTGGAGAGGCTCAAGTCGCCCCACGCGTGTGTTGTCGCTGCCGTCCGTTCGGTTCGTGTTCGTGACACGTGCGGGGTGGGGCTATATTTTTGCTTCGGGTTCAAACTACATCCTCGGATTCTAGCTATTAGAATTCTAGTCGTTCGGGAATTTATTCACCATAATATCTCAATTTATTCTCTTGTTTATTAAAATTTAATATCTGCTTTTAATTGTCTTAAATCCCTGAGATTTTATGACTGTTAGAGTATCTCTACACACCTATAAATTCGAAGCTCTCCCACGTTATCTACAAAAACATCTTCTTTTCTTATCTCTGCTACAATATTTTTGGTTACCCGGCGATTAAAGGGTTTTTGAGTCACTGTGGGTGGAACTCGGTAATAGAAGGACTAGCGCTAGGGAAGGTGTTGGTGTTACTTTCTATGATAAATGATCAAGCGCTCGTTGCAAGGTTGTTGGTTGGTCAAGGACTCGGGGTGGAGATAGAGCACGATGAGAACGATGGATCCTTGAGAATGGAAAGTGTGGCAAAGGCAGTAGCCAGTAAGGTTAGCAGTGGTTGAAAAAGAGGGGGAAGAAGTAAGATTTAAATGTAGGGATATGGCAAATGTTTTTGGGGATAATGACTTGAATGATGGGTATATTTTTACATTTATGTCATATCATGAAGAATATAAGTGGTTGAGAAACCTCTCATCTCTCTCTAAAAACCTGCCCTTTCTCTCTTAAAAAAACCCAAAATAATCACCTTGTTACCACCATCCTCCCCCTTCCTCTCACTTTTCCCTGATTACTCCTGCTCGGTCACTGGAGTTTAAGCCGTCTTGTGGCTTCTCTCCGGTGACCACTCTCCCTTATCTCATTATGACTGTTTTCACCCATTTTTGTGTCGTCTCTTAATCCCTCTTTTGAGTTTTTTTTTCGACTCCTTCCGTGATTTCAATGAAATGGCAGCGATTTCAATCCTAGCATGTCCTTTGGATGTTCGCTTTAGTAAGTTTTTCAGTGTATATTGAAAACAAAAATCGTGTTTGTGACGGTCTCCTCGCATGCATCTTGATTGGGACGAATCGTCTTTTCGGGTCTTTTTTTTCTTCGTGCATGCAGCTAGGGAGGTGATCCCCCCACTTCCCCCATCTCCCGGAGGCTTCGTGGTCGGACTATGTTAAAGTCCGTTTTTTTTATGGGTATGTTTGTAATACCCGTAGAATCCGTCAAAAAAATAAAATAGGAAATTTATTGATTAAACAAGTATCGATTAATAGAGACATGTAAAACCGTCGCATGTATCGTTTTCCGTGCATCGTTTTCCGTCACATAATCGTTGACCAATGCATGTCTAAACACGTGGACCAATGCATGCCTAGACATTTGGATTATGCATGAAAAGGCCATTTGGCATGTGAATGAGGACACTTGGCATTTGTATGAAAAGCTCTCTCCCTCTTTGTTTCCCCCCATTCCCACGCCACTTTCCAACCCTCCCATTAGATTTCATTCCTCACAAATAAAAAAAATAGAGAGAGTGATAGAAAGAGAGAGGGAAAAATGAAGAAGAAGAAGAAGAAGAAAAAGAAGAAGAAGAAGAAGAAGAAGAGTTAAGGAGGAAGATCGCGCCTAAGCATCAAATCTTCACTTGTAAGCCTATAAAAAATGGTTTTTCTTCTGATTCTTCATCATATTTACATATTCTTAAATCACATAACATCACTCAAACAAGTTTTACTCATGCATGCAAAGGATTAAAGCTAGTAAAAACCGTTATTTTGTCAAAAACGTAGCATGCATGTGGTAGGTCTGTAATCACGAGCTAAACTTGATATTTTCAGGTGAAAAAAAATATATGATGTTGGATTTGTCATCTTAAGTATGCTCACCAAAATTCGTAACATTTGCATGCACCATTTGTAAATGAAAAATCATATACTACAGCATGTTTTCTGTTTAGCCGAAACACTAGATCTCACTTAAAGAGTCATCAAACCATATTTATAAAATGAATCAGTGTCTCATCTTTAATATGTTAATCTACTATGAGTCTAGATGATAATAGGATTTTGAATCAACTCGTTTTGATTTGTTAAGAAAGATTTATGATGTAAAACATTTTATGACTCAGTTTCTGACCGTTGTTAGTAAAACGAGATTTTAGATCTGATGAACCTATTTTTGAGACAACATGCACGGCTAACAATATGTTGTATACTTATAAAGGAATCCAATAAAACTGACCTTGCATAAAAATATGATGTTTTGAATTTATTATGATTTTTACAAGTTACTGTTGTAATCTGGAAAAAACGTTAAGAATACTTTAATTAGTTTTGCTTGTTAAAAACATACCATCTCCATAAAAGGGTAATTAATTTATACTTATAAAAATAATCAGTGACCCATATTTTCACCATGTAAAATTTAATGAATTTAAAGTTTATTAGGCTTTCGTTTCGATGAGTTTCGACATGTTAAGAAACTTTATTAGATTGTAGATTTGGACCTTTTAAAGACATTTTTAGACTCTGACCATCAAGACAATAAACTTAGGACTCACTAAGGAACCACACCCCACTGATTTCACCTTAAAATGTTAAGTATCGAAGGAGATACGACGATTTAAAGTTTCTGCTCCGAATCTGTAAAACCGAGAAGAATAGAAGATATTACATATGACAAGTAGCTATGTAATGATCGGACATATAAGTAACTATAATTTTAAATATATATTGTAGAGTCGGGATTCGTAGAAGAGGCTCTCTAACCATTAATTGCTCGTAATGTAAGGGAAACGCTTATTCGTACACTCTTATTAAACCGTTACGATTTGTTACTATCTTGCATGTTAAGACTTTTGGTTATATTGAAATATTTATATTGGTTGAATTTATTTTACAAAATGATTATGGATAAATATTTGTTTGTTTTGATCTCTTGAAACGGGATTGTGTTTAATATGGAAAGAAGTGCTTTATGAATTTAAAAGTTTTGGGAACCAAAACCGTTTTGCTTTTCTACAAGCTTATGATGAATTATCAAATTTGAAGGAAATATCTTGATTATTTGGAAATGGATTCTCATGTTGGTTTGAAACGGTTTTGGTAGAGGGGTAGGTGGTTCCATAATAAGGGACTTCCTATACAAAGCTTCTGATGAGGGTTAGTTGATCGAGACCCCGTCCTCTTATCTTCATCTTTGGGGTTGGCCCTTAGAGGGGTGCGCACACTCGGGATTATAGGATAGTTTAGTACATGATTTGGTGAACCTCGTCTTATCCGGTTTAGGGCGAGGGGATCCTCTTCATACGGCATCTATCCAAGTATATACCGATGTTGGAGATTGTTGGAAAGAAATGTTTTCTTTGATTTGGAATTATTTTGAAAGGTTGGATATGGATTGGAATCTTTTGGAACACTTATGTTGTTCTTAATCATTTTAAATTATTTGCTTCCACTTCAATTAACAGTGGCAATTCTGATACTCTGTTTTCAATCTTTCGAAACACTTTTATTACGTATTATTTTAAAATGTCTTTTAAGTTATGATTTCATATTCCGTTTATTCTTTATTCGGATTGTATACCTTACTCAACATTATTGTTGACCCTTTTATTTGTTTTGTCCTTGCTTGGACCTGCGGTGATCACAAATTGTGTGAGCAGATCGTGTGACAGGTACCCGTGGGAATTAGTCGTGGGATGCATAGGAGAGCGCGCTTAATAGTTTCATTCAAAGACAAATGCTTAAAGACTTTATCTTTTTTTTGGATCGTTGAACTTATTTTCGCTTCCGCAAACTTTAAAATTGGTTGTAATCGTATTGCATCCTTTGGATTTTAATTTGCATTAGACAACTACCTATTTTATTTCATGTCTAGGTACTACTACCACATTTGGTTTAATTGTGACGCACCCATTATCCGAATTTTACTTGAAAACCCTATTTACTAATAAAGAGGATTATGGGGGTGTTACAATGTTGGTCTTTATTCTCTGTACATGTAGCTAGGGAGGTGATCCCCCCACTTCCCCCATCTCCCTATGCTTCATGGTCGTTTTCACCAAGGGAGGTGATCCCCCCATTTCCCCCATCTTCCTAGGATTCGTGGTCGGACTGTGTTAAAGTCCGTTGCTATTTTTTATGTGTATGTGTGTCCGACACGGCGTTCCCCTCTCTCTCGTCCCTTCCCCGCCTTTCGGACTGTTGTCTCTTTGTTCTATGTGATCCCGGTGTGGGTCTGTCTACCTTTTGGTGCATGCATGTGTGTTTTCAGGGTCGTTTTAGGTCTTCTGAGGATCGTCTGGGGTGTTCTCATGCTAACATCTCTTTTTTCTATCTTTTATGTCGTCTGGTCTCTGTTGGGTTCATGAATTTCAGTCGGAATTTCTCTGTTCGGTTTTTTTTTGGGTGACTTTTCTGGGTGATTTGCGTTTTTTGAGATTTGGGAGTTTTTGAGCATTTGTATAATGGATTAAAGTGTAGACGCTTGGTTTTGGAGATGAGTATTTTTCCTTGATATTATCTCGTCTCTTTTTCTTTTACTTGTTAGCTTGTTTTTCCTTATTTTATTCTCTTATAGGAGTCTTTACTTTTTTTGTCGAAAAAATGTTTTTGATGGGGTGGCGATGCAGTGCTCTTTGGATTGTGTTGGTTACAACCGTTTTTTGTTCCATCTGAGACTGGGTGAGAGGATGTCCTGCTCTTCTTCCGTTAATGCCTGGATGAATTGGGATGTGGGTTTGGTTGTGAAATTTTCTTTTTCCCGACTTGTCAGCTGGCACTTTGTCCTTAGTTTTTGGTCCGTTGATTGTTGTGCTCGTACTACGTGGTGTAGGAGAACCTTCTTCACTGTTTATAAGCTTTCGTGGCTTATTTTCCCCTTTAAATTTCTACGCTCTTGTGGCGTAAGTGCACCTCGTTCTTGCCTCACGACTTCTCATCTGATCAAGTCTCTTGGGAGTATTGTTAGTTGGCCTGATGATTTGGGTGAAGATGTTCGTGATCATTCTACTGATCTTTATCATCATGTCTCCGATACTATATGGAAATCGCTACTTAGTTGTTGTTTTTTATTACGAATCATTTTCTCTATGTTGTTTTTCAATTTGTTTTTACCTTGTAATGCTAATGCTAGACTATGGTTTTGTTGTCTTAGTTTACGCTATTACTAAAATAAGTGCATTTGACCAAATGAGTCAAATGTCATTTGTATAACTACTTATGTAGTTTTATCCATCTGCCAAAAAAAAAAGTGGTTAGAGAAAGAGAAAGTAAATAAGAAAGAGTAAAAAGGGGAAAGGAAAGCGATTATTTATTACTCTTTTAGGTAATCAGTGATGATGGTGGTATCATGGCGATGGTGGCGTGGTGACGTGGTGGCGGTGGCGGTGTCATGGCGGCGGTGGTGGCAGTGGCAATGTCATGTCACGGTGATGGTAGTGGTGACGGTGGTGATGGTGGCAGGGGTGTCAAGGCAGTGGCCGCAATGGTTGTAGTGATGTCATGACGGTGGTGGTAGTGGTAACGGCGGTGGTCACCGCGGTGATGGAGTCATGGCAATGGTGGCGATGGTGGTAGTGATGTCATGGCGTGGCGGTAGTGGTCACGACGGTGATGGTGGTGATCATTTAAAAAATGATGTGAATAGTGTACAAAATAGAAACAATGAATTCTCTATATTCTATTTTGTAGACTCTTTAAAAGTGAAACATCAATTTCAATTTTCTCTTTACATATAAGAAAAAAAATATATTCATGTGAACTCTTGGTTAATTCTTCTTTACAAATAAATTGAAAATACATATAACTAAAGATATTATCATGTAAATCGTACGTTGACAAACGTGATAAAGTACACATATTATTTGAATAAAAATAAAGGGAGTACTACTTATAGAATTCACTAAGGTTGGCCAATACATATTGCATAAGAAATTAAAACGAAAAATTATGAACATAAATAAACATTAAAAAAATACAAACTTACATATAAATAAGGGATAACTAACATGAAGTACAAATATACAAAATACATAAATACTAAAAATAATAAACTATTGTATTCCTCTTTTTAGTTCTAGACTGACTAAACATATGTTTGACCCTCTTCTTCATAAGATAAAGGATAGAATTGAGGGTTGCGCTAATCAGCAACTTACTTATGCTGATAAGGTCCAACTTATTAATACTGTTTTATTTGGTCTCAATAACTTCTGGGATGCTAGTTAGTGGCGAATTTAAGATTTAAGAAATGAGGTGATTAGTAAAATTTATAACTTAAAAGATGCTAAAATATAATCACTCGATCAATCTCGTGCCTAACATTTTTTTGCTCCTATGTGATATTTAAAAGATAAGGCCCTTATTAACAAAAAAAACTATAGTTTTATTAAGGGTCGGCAAAATATAAAGTATTTATTTTTAAATATGATTATGTTTCTGTAAAATATCATCATATTTACATAGTCATCGTGGTAAAATTAATTTAAATTACAAATAAGATGATGTAAGTTCGATCCTTTCTCATAAGATTTTCAATTACTTTTAACATGCAAATAAAATACATTTTCGATTACTTTTTACATGCAAAATAAAGGTAAAAAATAAATAGAAGGGAAAAAATGTTGTTGTAAGGGATCAATTTTCGATTACTTTTAATATGCAAAATAAAAAGATAAAAAAATAATTAGTGGGGCTTGATCCTAGGCTGTTTTGATGATGAGAGATTGTTTCTACCACTGAGCCACTAAAATTTAATGATATATTAGCACATAAGTAAATATGTATTATTTTTTTTCCTGATTAATGGGGGTGATGGTTCACCCCCATCGTCCCCTATAAAATCGCCTATGAATTGCTAATATTCTTCGGAACTACTTTTTCACATACGGACTTTACTCTTTTGCATACATTTTTTTCATAAAATTTCCGTACCTACCCTTTTCTAAACATAAACCCTCCTTCCTCGAGATAGACAAAAGTATCATCTTTACCCTAAAATTGAATTAATTGCTCTAAAAACCTAAACAATTAATTACAATTCTCCAATTATTTAGTTAATATTGTTTATTAACGATTATTAATACGTTTTATTGAAATTACTAAGTTTATATTTTACTTCAATTATATATATAGAGTCAATGTTAATTACGGTTTGTGGCCTTGTGGTTGTGGTTGACACGGTGGTTGACGGCGGTTAACTGTAGTGGTCGACGTCTTTGGGTTATCGGCATCGAGTTTCCGAGTTGTCGGCACCATTGGGTTTCTGAGTTGTCGACGTCCTGCGAATTTAGCGTGTTTGTGCGTTTTGTGTTGATGCGTGTGTTTGCTACTTTGCTGTGTTACCTTTTCTCTTTCATTTTATTTAAAATATTAAGTGTTCTTTAGTTTTTGTGTCTTTCTTTTAGTTTTTGTTTTTTTTTCTAAAGTTTTGTTTTTAATTTTATTTAATTAATTAATTATTACTATGTAGTTTCAGAAGAAGAGAAAGCAAAACCAGTTAAAACTTGAGCTCTTTCAGCGAAAGACATTTTCCATAGTCTTTGCAATTGTAAACGTACAGTTTAATGACAATTGATGAAAGCAGCTTGGAATTCATTGATTTCAAAGATGGTTAGGTTGTGAGAAGGCGAAAGTAGGTTTATTGATTCTTTCCAATCCCGAGATATTGAGCATTCAACTTGATGATCGTGTGATTTCAGTTTCGAGCTTATTGGAGCATTTTGTTTGTGTAAGAGCAAATTAAAATTTGTCGAACAAAACTACAAATATGCATTTGGGCGGAATAAGATGGTTAATTTGCAAAATATTCTCAAAGATATGGATCTTCATGAATGGTTCTTCGACAGAATGAGGTGTGGAGTTCATCGCTTATTTGCTAATTATGATTTGACTAGCCTGCCAATGGTGTAGATGAGAAATATGTTCAAAATATGGAACACATCAAAACGAGAAGTACTAATTATGATTTGACTATCCTGATGATGGCGTAAATGAGCAATATGTTCAAAATATGGAACACATCAAAAGGAGAAAAACATATATTTACTCGAAGCTGGACTTTTTTCATAGAATTGGATTTGGAGAAAACGGTTACACCATGAAGCTCTTAGTTGATGTACATGCTTCGCCAAGTGAATTGCAATTGTAATTCAATTTTCTACTGAACAAAGGGATCGAGTATCCGAAGCTATGTAAGATGATATTTCGTGCACCCAGAATACTTAATCAGGATATTGACAGTTTTACGAAAAAGATCAACTACCTTGAGGAAATAGGTTTTTCTTTGGACTACATGGAAGTTTTCCCAGCTTACTTGAATTGAGACAAACCCGAGTTAACTTAATTATAAACTGGCTTACAATTAGCAGAGTCGAACTTAAAACGTATTGTTCTAAGAGTACAACAACTAGCAGATGTCTTACAACAAAAACTAATCAATTGCTCAAATTAGATTAATCATCTGTTAGATTAATGAGCTACAGCAGCAACAAATTAGCATCAATCTACCAGCTGGAATGGCTAGGTAATGGTTCGTTTTCATCAAACATATCAGAAGGGAAATCATCGAAGAAACCGTCTAAGGTGACAGGGTTATCAATGACTTCGACTGAGGATCCGCTCATATGACCAGAAAGCCGCAACCCATCATCAGCAAAAACAGGTCCATGCCCATCTGCACACCCAAATGACTGCAGGAAACCCGAGTTGAGCCTGTCAATGAGTTCCTGCGTTTCTGAGAGAAAGGAAACACCTCAACTTTTATCGCGCACTGTACCTTCAATAACCGGAATTCTGAATCAGATTTCTAACGATTCGATAAACTCCAGCAACATCCAGTACAGAAAAATCATAGTTAATTGAGATCGTCCTACAATTTAAAATAAACGAGAAACTAAATCATAGTTTACGGAGGAAAAATCAAATAAAATTACTAATGAATAAGAAAAAAACGAAAAACTCAAAACACAAACTAATTGAGAAAAGAAAAAATTAATTAATTAAAAATAAATAAACCAAATAAGAAAAGTAGGAATTAATTAATTAAAAAAATCAGGGGGAGAGGGTGTGGGACAGAGGGAACGGCGAAGGAGAAGTCAGCGCAGGGGGAGGGAAGGGGTGAGGCAGGGAGGACGATAGTAGGGATGTCGGCGAAGGGGGAGGGGGGCGCCGGTGGGGATGTCGGCGCAAGGGGAGGGGGACGCCGGTCGGGATGTCAGAGTAGTTGGTTGGTGTTTGTCTCTGAGTTGATGAAAGAACCGAGAAAAAAATCAACTGAATGAGAAATGACAAGGGCAGCTTGGTCAAAATGGTATGTGAAAGAGTAAAATCCGTATGTGAAAAAGTATGTCCCATATTCTTTTGCCCAAGCAGGTTATCAAGAAGATTAATCAAGTTTGCAAGAAATTTCTATGGGGCATTAATTATGAAGGAAGGAGGCTTGTTTTTCAAAGTTGGGCTGCTGTTTGTAAGCCCAGAAGTGAAGGAGGCTTTGGTATCAAAGAGGTTCTCAGTTGGAATAAAAGTTTGCTTGTGAAATGGCTTTGGAAATTCCATAATGGCATTGTGTCTGGCTTTGGAAATTTCATAATGGCATTGAGTCTGTTTGGGCAAACTGGATATATGCCTATGTCCTGAAGGGTGTGTTTATTTGGGATGCTCAAAGAAACTCTGCCACTTCCAGTTACTGAAACAACATACTAGCTGTCAAAAATGATCTGCTCACCTTTCTTAAAGTTGGCAACACTTTGCAGCAGCCAACAACTGGAAATTATGATCCCATTTGCCTGTACAATCTGTTCAGAACCCCCGCCACCACAGTTTTTTGGGATAGGACTGCCTTTGATATTTCTGTCTCTCCTAAACACAGCTTTATTGAGAGTCTTGCAATTCAAGGGAAGCTTACTACTGTGGACCATCAATAGGAGTGTTCTTTGTGAGTGTGATGCTGAGAGTCACTCTCACCTATTCTTCCTATGCACCTACTCAGCTGGGATCTGGACAGTCATTCAAGACAGTCTGAGGTTCAATGCTCATACTGATGACTTCGAGATTGTGCTTCACTGGTATAAGATGCACAACCGTGGCTAGAGCTGGATAAAGAGGCGCAAAAGGAGTGCTCTGATGTGTACAATTTATCAGATTTGGCTGGAAAGAAAACAAAGGTGTGCGTAGATCTACGCAGTCCTTGATTGATCAGATTCAGTGCACTGTTACTACTCGGATGTTTCAATGCTCTCAAGGGTACTTGAATTGTTAGCTGCTACTCTGGTAGTGTTTTTTCTAGTTCTTTTTTTCCATTTTCAAGGGTTTTTTAGGAGGGGCTACTACATTTAGTTTAGGGTCTTACAATCTCAATCCTATTTTATAATATAAAGATCCTTCGTATTTATACAAAAAGAAAAATAAACTATTGTATTCCCAATTACACAGAAAGACTTAAGATCAGTTATCAACTTCTCTGAATTTTCAAAATCTAAGGGTAACATTATTGGGGTTTTAAGACAAGACTTTCTTAAGTCTTAAGACAAGACTCCCTCAATTTTACCAATAATCTAGCCAAGTCTTGAGGAAAGTCTTAAGTCGAGTAGTTATGAGTAAAGTCTTAAGTCGAGTCTTGAAAATCCAAGACTCTCCTTAAGACTTTGGTGGGTCTTGACCCCACTAAAAGTGGTTTAATAAGTATGTAAAAAGAAAAAGTAAAATGGAAAAATAGAGTCTGAAGAGAGTCTGAAGGATAATATATAAAGTTTTGGGTGAGTCTGAGGCTAAACAATAAGAAAATAAAATTTAGTGGAAATCTGATGTGCCAGAGTCTTAAGACTTTGGGAAGTCTTACGAATAATGTTACCCTAAGAATCTTTCATACCACAAACCCAGCCGCCTCCCAGCCCACTGCCGGCCCAACCCATCCCTGCCTAAGACAGACGCGATCAATATAAAATGCTTTACTTGTAAATGTTCAAAGTAATATGAAACAAGTACAGTCATGAAAAACATGAACATATATCCACTTTGCAGTTATTAATATAAAATGCATTACTAATGCTCAATAATATTAATATAAAATGCATTACTAATGCTCAGTAATAAAAGGTGACAAACATATATCCACCAGGAGCTATTAGTCTTATAAAATAGTAAGTGGACATGTAATTAAAATATACTTCCTCCATTCCAATCAATTCTATACATTTCACTTTATGGACACTATTCATAAGTCGAGTGAATTTTCGACACAACTTCTAATATATAAGATAAAAGATAGTCATGTGAGATCTTGTTTAAATTGTCCTACCGAGTAGTGTGTGAATATCAAAGTTTTATAATTTTCATCCATATGTAACTATAGATAATAACAAAAGAAAACGAGTATTGGAAAACGTGAATAAAGCAAATGTATAGAACTGATTGGAATGGAGGAAGTAATAGAGAAATTTATAATAGAATTTGCATTAGGCGAGACAGTCACTATTCGTAAATATTTACATTTTCTTTGGATAAAAAAATATTTACATTTTTAATGAGATCTCGTGTTTCCTACTTCAATAGGAGGTCAAACTCAGTTAACATTCTTTGCCTGTCTAGTTGTAATCTTCAGACCGTCAAAAATTCATCAAATTATACAAATTCAGCGTAGGAAAATAATCAGATTTAAAAGGTCAATCACCATATAACATCACTTAAAGAGGTTAATAAGTCTGGGGCGACAAACAATAATCATCATTTCACCGCTATGAATCAGAAGCAAAAATCCAAAACAATTTACTTCAGTATTACTAGAGTAACTTCAAAGATTAAAATCTCAGCAAATCTGAAGAACTGAAGCAATTCATATACGAGTAGATTAACACCTCCCTTATCAATTGAATTTTTGTTAGGGGGCTGCCTGAATAACTACTCGTATTTAAACTAGCTAAATTCTACGTAATACTTTTGTTCATCGTCACTATTCAAAGAACGATCACAACAAATGATCGGTAAAATTGATCACAGAAATACTGTTGTAATAAGACCAAAATGGCTCAGAAAAGTTGCATTATCTGCTCAACAAAGAACTATGGATAATAGTCTTCTCATACAAGAGGTGTCAGAAATAAGATTAAGCACTCGATCATCTCTGCCATTAATAATAAATATTTAATTTTGCATGCAAATTATAAATCAACAACAAATTGAATGAAAGAGGTCATCAGATAGGAGCGAAAGACTAATTTCTTTTATCTTAATCATATATTAATCATATGAACTATGCGTTATTATCTCATCACACAACCTCTTTCACCACAAATAAACAAAATACGTTTTCAAATTTGTTAAACGAAAAAAGTAGGCCTCATAGAGAAGATTAGGATAACATCATAATTATAATCAGACATATGCTTGTCTATTAAAAATTATTAATCATTGGCCAGTTTAATACAAAAATAAATTTACCAACACCAACAGACTTGCTTAAAATTTACAGAAATACAGACAAACCAAAATAAAACAGACCAAATATAACCAAGTTCAATTCTAAAATAGCTAATTTTAGATGGAAAACAGCCCGTCAAATTTTGATTGCCAGACAATTAAAAGGGGATGGAGTAAGGACTCAGCGATATAGGATTTGTCGGCAAGGCAATGAAGATTGCCATTTACGACGAACGAGACCTGATATAACTCCTCATTGTCCTTACTTTCAGAAACAACCATGAGCAAGTAACTCAGATTTTAGGTACTACTGTCCGATCAATTGTTGGTTTAGTCTATCTTCAATTGCATCAACCAGATGTAAAACATTACAACTTTGGAATGTCTTCATAAGCAACTTCATACCCATACAAATTAACCTACTTCATATCTAATCATTTAAATACAGAATAATTCTAGTCTCTACACTTTCCGCAATTCGAAAGATGAGTAATCAGATAAAAAAGGTCAATCACCACATAACACCACTCATGGTGTTAATAAGTCTGGGGCGACAAACTATAATCATCACTTTCTCCTCTACTAACCTACAACACAATTCACTAAACAATGTATAGTGGTATTAATAATATATAATTTACTTCAGAATTACTAGACCTACTTCAAAGATTAAATCTCAGCAGGTCTGAAGAGCCGAAGACATCCATTTCCGAGTAGATTAACACCTCCCTTATCAATTGTTTTTGTTAGGGGGCTGCCTGAATAGCTACTCGTTTTTACTATTTCCATTCCAATCATTTATTTACTAATGGCTCAGAAAAGTTGCATTCTCTGCTCAGTGAACAACTATTGTTAATAGTCTTCTCATACAAGAGGTGTCAGAAATAAGTTTAAGCACTCGATCATCTTCGCCATAAATAATTCCAAAAATATTGAATTTTCAAAATCAAATTTTACAAGATTGAAAATTGAATCAAAAGAGGTCGTCAGATAGGAGCGAAAGACTAATTTCTTTAAATTAATCATGGATTAATCATATGAACTATGCGTTATTATCTCATCATACGACCTCTTTATTCAATAATTAACAAATCAAATTTGAAATTTAAATAGAAACGATTAAAATTGAAATGATTAAAAGAATTAATTGTCTCAGAAGGAAGGCAGTAGTGATATCGTAATCAATAAAAATATTCATACAATTTTTCATCACTAGTTGCATCATTGACAAATTAAAACAAAATTAATCAAAATGATTTTACAAAAATGATTTCAAATTGATGAAAAAAGGCCTCATAGAGAAGATTAGGCTAACATCATGATTTAATCAGACATATGCTTGTCTATTAAAATTATTTAAATCATCGGCCAAATTAATTAAAAAAATGAAAAAATATTTGAAGAAAATTAAAGCAAAGGACTCAGGTTATGGGTGGTGATATAAGAATGGTCGGCAAGGCGAAGAAGATCGCCATTACGACGAACGAGACCTGATAAAAACTCGTCATTGTCCACTTTCTTCTGAAAATTAAATAAATCCTACCTGCCGATTGAAGAATTGTAAGAAAAGCCTAGGGGGACTGAAAAATTGCAAGAATTTAGGAGACTGAAAAATTGCAAGAATTTAAAAAGAAATTGATGGTGTATTTAGGGGGAACGAAAACACTAGGTATTAAATTGAGGATGGATACTGTGATGGATGTGGATGATGATGAGAAGGAGAGGGCGTGAGAGGCGTTTATAAAGGGTGGAGTTAATTAGGGTTTCGTGAGATTCGGGCTTCTTTTCAATTGCTTGTGTCTAGTCTGAGTGGCGGCCCATTGGAGTCCTGACTTTCGCAATAGTCTTTCCATTTCTGAAATTTGTTTCACTGCTTTGACGCAACTAGTTTTAAACTCGGGTAAATTGTACGGTTATCGTTTTCGATAACGCTATTACCAAAATGCCTATTGTAAAGATAATAAATTATAGTCATTATGTATAACATGCATTAAGGTTAATTGCCTAATTACTCTTTTTTTTAGTTTAAATTGTTAAAATATTCGTTAAAATGTGCTGTTTTTTCTTAATTGCACCACCTGTCACGGGTATTCAAACATGTACCAAATCCACCGATAAAATCTAAATCAAAATCTATACCAAACTCGTTGGTGGAATCTTAATCCAAACTCGTCGATCAAAATCTACTTCGTCTAACTCTAGACTCCTCCCCCAGTTCCTAATCCTTATATTCCTCCCCCTACACCTGTTTGCCAACAATCTCCAAATCCGTCTTTATAAGCAACTCCAGAGGGTCCAGAATTGGTGTACCAGCTTCCAATTCTTTACCCTTCTGGTTTATAGCATTTAAGAGCAACACAAAATTAGAGCAACAACAATGGTTGTTCTTAAGCATTCTTCTTAATGAAGAACTATCCCAACACCATTGTTCCATTGGGTTTGTAATATGTTCTTGTTTTTGGGTTTTTCTGCAAGAATGGGTTCTTAGAAATAGGGAAAAGTATGGGTGGGAAGAGATTGAAATTCACACAATTATTAAAAAAAGAAGAAGAGGGTGGGTTGTTTCACACGCACAAAAAATTGAGTGGTTATGAAAACCATGTGGGCCATACCCACTAACTCTTATCTATAAATCTATAAAATCTTATTAAAAGGCTAAGCTAAAATGCCAAATAAAAGCCACGTCATCCAAAAAAAAGCCACGTCAGACTCTTAAAAAGCCACCTTGCAAATGTTTTATTCCACGTCAATTAAACACTAATTTGGGTAATTCCACGTCAACAATGGAACACCTCAACAATTAAACACAAATTGGTGAACACAAATTTGTCTTTCTTCCCCATCATCATCTCCGATCCAAACCAACATACACCATGGTTGGCTTTATCAAAAAATGTTTTATTTTACATGTCATCAATGCCCACATAGGCAAGCAAAAAGCCACCTAGGCCAAATAAAAGCCACCTTGCCATTTCTAAAATATTAATCTGACATGTATTATAAGTTAATATTACATGTCATTAATTTAAATCATTTTTCTATAAATTAATTTAATTCACTTATATCTATAATATTAAAAGAATTATCATTATTCTTAGATTAATTTTGTATTAAGTATATTATTTTCCAAATTATATATGACATGACAATTTTAAATGTGACATGGATAACAAATTAATTATTATATGACATTGATTTAATTCACCTATATAAAAATAAAAATAAAAATAAAAAACTAAAAATATCTCATTCTAGCAAGTCAAATTATTATTTCTTATTTAAAAACGAGAAAGGGAAAAAAAATTTTACAACACAAATATATTAATGTCATCATAAATGAATTAATAAATAAAAGTTAAAAAAGAAATTGATAAAAAAATTAATTAAAACAAAATGTCAAAATCCATTGGTTAATGAGTTATAATCTCCTCATATTCCCAAAATATTACAAGGCTAAACAAATTAAATATACATGATTTATATTATTCATTATTGCATAACTATCTTAATGGTTCGTTATAAAACATATGAAATAAACAAAGCAAAGTAATAGTAAGGTACTTTTACGCATCAATTTCTTAATAAAACTAATGTCGAAAATAATTGGGAATTTTTTTTACAGAGTTTAGTAAATTGTTTGTGGAAAATAGAGGCAAATTTAGTATTTATCATTTTATTATTCGGACCACCTACATTAGTAGTCTCACTAAGGTACTAAATTATGTTAAAATAGTGTTTATTGGTGATATATTGCAATACTAATATCTAAGCTTCTTAATCATTCTTTAATTATATTTATAGATATATAAAATATCTCATGACCTTTGGTGTCACATAATGTATAACCTAAACTTGAAAACCATTCATCTAACCAACATTAATCAACTAATAAATATTTTACCTCTTTGTTTTCCAAAATTCATCATTAAATACAATTCCTCCTTATAAAAACCAACAAAATTTCATACTTCAACAATACCGTATGAAATAATTTTTTTGCGTGCCCGGGTAAAATTTCTCTTCTTGATCTCAAATGTATACATTCAAGTTCTCATGAATCTCATCAATTTTTGATTAACACCACTTGTACGTTGATGTTATATTTGAAGTGAGAAGATAAAATATGAAAGTAGGTAGTATGAGGTATTGTTTGACTTATATATTTTTTTCTATAATGAATGACATGTATTATCGTTTGATATTTATTTTTTACATTTTTGAACAACTTATATAGTCACTACAACATCGGTGGATAGGTTGAAATCGAGTGATTAATTTATCATTATTTATAAGAAAATATAATTTTTGCTTTAATTTCGACGAGGTTGCATTTTTTTTGTTTTAGAGCTTAAAAAGTTTATAGTATTAACCATTATTGTTATCTCTTTTTCAGGATTCAATCAACAAAATTGAAGTCTAATAATCCATACCCTTAACACTAAAATGTTGCAAATGTTTCAAGATTATATTAAATTTTTATACGTTGTAGGACGCTGGTTACAACAATTAAATGATTATTTTGGTAATTGTTTATTTTCTACTTTTTTGTGTGTAACCGTTGGTCCTCATTTTGATTTCTTATTTGTTCTAAATAAGAATTTATCTATCATATATTTCTCTAATTTAGAAGTCAAACCGCTGACATGGCATCTCACATTTAAGTTAAAGATGAGGTGTCAGTCTATTAAAGCAATTGAGAAACAAAATACCTAAAAAGAAATGAAAAATACGCATTAAATCTAATCATCTAATTGGCTAAACAAACGGTAGAAGATGCCATAAAAAAGACGGATTATTCCATTTCTAATAGAAAATTGATATGTTTATGCTAAAATTATTGAGATTCATTCAAATTGGATAAGTGGCCTGCTAAAATCATAGAAATAATCTTTAAGTCAGTTATATCAGTAACTAATCCTAGATATACTCACTCTGTAAGAATTTCTTCCATTTTATATATCATAATATAATTGACTAAAAAATGATATCAGAGGAATCAATTTAAATTTCTGGAATTAGAAAACAGAGGAAGAGAAATAACTTCATGCTCTATGCATTAGGTGGGACTGTGGGAGTAGTAGAACAACCGTTCAAGTTATTGCTCAATGTTTGTGAAAGAGAGTTTGGTAAGTTATATAAAAATTTACGTTTATTGTTTTCAATGCTTGTAGTGTGTCTCTTCAGTTTCATCTCCGAGTTTCTTTCTCTTAATTTATTTTCTTTTGTCTTTTTACTTGAATAATTATAACTATGTTAGTCATTTAATGTATTTAAGTTCTTAACCCAACTTTTGGACCTTTTATCGGATAAGTCTTTTATGAAACGGCCTTACAATTATTATATTGTAAAACCAATTTACCTATTAGTTTTAAAGAAAATAGTGACATGGATAATTAATTATGCACAAATTTGTTGTGAATTAAAAATTAATAAATAAGATTACTTATTCTTATTATGAAAATAGTATTAACTTAAAGAGTTGGTTTGACGAGGATGATAATAATAAACTATACGAATGTGTATAACTATACAAAAAAGTGGTTTTTCAGTACCTTATTGAAAGATCAATTCTTACAAAATTTTCTGCATCAGATTCACGATTTCACATCATAAGGAAATGTTTAGACTAAACTTTATATGTATAAGAGATGAAGGTATAGTTCAAGTTTTCGCAATATGGAGTTTTACATTTCTCATTTAATAGCTAATAATGACTTAATATTCATGATTAGGTGTAAATTCTGCTAATTTGCACAATGTATGATAGCCCATATATGATTAATAATTTAAAATAAATTAAATCAATACATCTTGATTATGATTAAGCTTACAGATTTAAAATTTTAAAAGTAGACCCGTGAATTTTCACGGGTTTAAACCTAGTTTTTAATTATTTTGACACAGATTTCTCAACTTCAACCCAACTCAACTCAACTCAATTTGTGTTATTCTTTTTAAATTTATTGGTGAATTTCGAGAATCCCTACATAGGCGTGCAGAGATTCGTGATAGAGATATTCACAACAATCTAAAAGCGGACTTGGTTGAACATATTTGGCAATGTTTCGGAGAAAATGTCGATATCTAATTTTATCGTATGTAATTATGCTTAAATTTGTCTTATCTTATTGTTTAAAATAAAAAGTTTGTCATATGTAAGAATATAATTATTTATGTCATGATTGGTTTTTATGTTTTAAAAATTAAAGTTATAAAAGTTATTAAATAATTAATTACAAAATATTTTTATAATGTCTTTTTTTTATGGTTGGTTAAATAGATAATGGATTGTGGGTCCCATTTAAGAACAAGGGAAGAACATTTGTTATTGTTGTAAGTAGTTCTTAAAATGTTGAGTTCAGTTTTAATTGACGTGGCGTATATGTGGCAAAGAACAAACCAATTCTTGGTTTGTCCATTGCCAATGCTCTTACAACTCTCATCCATTTCATTGACATTAATTCCCCGAAGAGCATGTCCCTGCTCAACAACTTCATTTGTGTTACTGAAACCTCTCATAGCCAACTGTATCCATGCTTACTTCTATTGAGCTTTTAAAGATGAGATCAATGGTATTTTCAAACATGGTATCAAGAGAGTCTCCTGATTTTGTGTCTGCCATTATGTCAAGTCACTGATGAAGGGGATGACCTTCACTGGAATCATCTGAAGAAGATGGGGAGGAGACATGAATAACATTTGATACATTCTCCTCAACACTATTCCCCAAAGTAACCTGATCCTTTCCTAAAGTAAGAGCCATGGGATGTTGCATGAGCATGACCCCTTGTTGAATCCGTTTAAAAGAACCATCTTCATAGTGGTAAGTGGTAACCTGGTAAGCAATAGGAATTCCCCGTTAGGGAGGGTCAAAAGTTTGATCCGGACACCTCTTTTCATCATCCATGTGACTTGTGAGCACCAAGATTCAAGAAGTTATGGAGTATGGGCTTTGACTTTCTGGATAAAATTGACAATTTGGTAAAAGGGTTATACGAGATTCATAGGGACAAAGATTATGTTTGTTTAAGTGTTTAACAAATGAAATTAATTTTTGGATGCTTTTTTTTAGTGATTGGACTTCTTCTTTATGGATATTTTCATTGGGCCCTTGTCAAAATGTTCTTAGCAAGTAGGCCCTTAAAATTGGACGTGCATTTCACTATTTCAAGCCTTTTCCATAGCATCGTTAAGATCGCGATCCCACCGATCCTAACGATCTTGAAGCGATCTCACTACGATCCTATGGCATACCAATCCTACATACGACTCGGAATGTTAGACATATTTTGGATCGTAGGATCGTACTATCTTACGATCCAAATCGCGATTTTAACAACATTGGTCACATTTGACATCCATCCTTCGTATGCGAATCTCTACCTCTTTCGGGACTTACTTGGGAGTAAAGGATCTGCCTTTCGTGAACTTGGGGATAAGTTTACCTATAAAATTGGTGCCTGGTCGTCTCTTCATCTCAGTCAACCCTGCAAGTTTGGTCAGTATCTACTCCATCTTTGTCGCCTCTTTACATCACCTACTTGCCGCCATATCTTTACCTGTTTGCGTATCAAGGAAAATCGACTCGCTAATTGCGTCTTTCTGGTGGCAGAAGAGTCCGCAACATCGATCGATTCATTGGCTCAAACAAGATTTTTTACATGCTCCATCGTTAGCTCATCTTGTGCCTCACTCAGATAACTTACAAAATTTGCCAATAACTTCGGTTTACTTTTACATTCATGTTCGCAGGGTACCAGGTTTTTCATGTTTCGTAGTCTTATATTCATATTCAGAAACAGGGAAGTCATCAAGCTTCAACATCCGAACATCTTCTATGTTCGTAGCTCACTCGATCGCTTTATTCAGGCTGATGAGTACCGTAAGCAGCAACTCCGACGTCTGCATCTTCTTAACTCCTCGAAAAATATTTTCCGTTTTGGCAAAATATCTGCAAGTACCAGTTGTAGTACGTACTTCCATCTACGGAAATTTAAGTAGGCATCATGCATTACTGGTGCCACAGCCCACGGGTTGATAATAGTGGCACTATGTGTACTCTTTTCAAGTTTTATTTATGAGTTTACTATTGTCGAAAAATAATAATATAAGATGCACGTTCAAACCCAATAATATTGTAGCTTTGGAAATTATAACTTATTTATATATACTATCTATACATGCCCGTGTAAGCTAGTAAACATATAAAGGCCGAGCTAATTTCAAGTGATTGATTTTATTTTATTTTTTTATATATTTATCTTTCTCGATTTTGAAGTTCGTTATAAAAATCATGTTGCTTATTAATTATTACTGACTTATTATTACGAAAAGAAAATAGCTAAGCCGCTAAACCCCTAACAAAAAAAAACAACTTCAACCTATCTAAATAAGTCAATTAGTTGTTAATCAGACGCTCATCGATATAGCGGGCCAATATTTTCTCCAATTCTTTTAATAAATGGACGATCCATTTAGATCGTACTAGTGTGACACCCGTGAAAAATCACGGGGTTGTGTACACTTATTTTTAAAGACGCCGTTGGTATATTTATTTGAATATATAGCAATTCTGTTTATTCGGACGAATTATTATTTAACGGGATGTTTGGATATAAGATATATTAGGTGAAAAGATGAATTTTCTGGTGCACTAATCTTCGAATAGCTATTAGTAATGATGATAATATTTGGATTACTTATGATAAAATTAATAAATAAGGTATATAAGAAAAAAAAATAGACGACTAAAAAAATATTAAATAACAAATATAAATTAAATGCATGTATTAAAATTCGATAACCCAACACGACAATTACAGTTTCTCGAAAACCTCCTTGTAAACAACATTTGTTGTTGTATTAGTCATCCGTCCTTCTTCATCAAGAAGTAGCACTTTTAGACCTTTCTTACTGGTGACCCTAGATATAGCAACGTACAGTTGGCCATGGGTAAAGACAGGTCTAGGAAGATAAAGTCCAACACGGGATAGAGACTGACCTTGACTTTTGTTGATAGTCATAGCGAAACAAACCGCTAAAGGAAACTGTCTTCTTTCAAACTTAATTGGGAACCTGGTTTGATCGGAAGGAGTCAAGGTGATGCGGGGAATATAGACATTGCTTCCGATATGACTGCCAGAAATAACTGTTGCACTAATAACGCGATTTCCTAGTTGCCTTACCTCCATTCGGGTGCCATTGCACAAACCATTTGCTTGGTCAATGTTTCTTAAAAGCATCACTATAGCTCCAACTTTCAGTCTTAGGTTGTGGTTAGGTAAACCGGAACATCTGATAGAGTTAAGAAACTCTGTAGAGTAAAGTTCTCTGACCACGCTATTAGTTTCTTCCTTGCTTATTTCATCAGAGCTTAAGTAAATTTTTTCTTCCTTTTGAATTTGATCCAAGACATAGTCGTTTACCTCCTCGACCACGTCGTGAGTAGGTGCTAGTACAACTCTTTCAGTGAAATACAGAGGGTCACCTAAGTGATCTTTCAAAGATGGATAAGTGCTATCTACAATAGTAGATATTGGATCTACACCAGGATGAATAAGTATATCTTCTGGTAACTTGATGGTTGCTACTCCATCATTTGACCCACCTGCTAAGCCATCCCCAACTTCGAGAATCCACTTTGAAAATTCTCGTATTTCCTCAACATTTGACTGTGCATTTCCTACCTGAAGTCTCATATTTTTCGTGAGCTTCAAAACCTGAAATTTAAAGTATATCAGAAACGGTCAAAAATGTACAACTATTTAAAAGTAAGTATTACATATGAAATTTAGCTAATTCTCTGGTGAATTTTTAAAAATAGGATCTAACCTTGCAATATCTCCATAAAGGTGAGGAACAAATAGCAGCACCTACAATATCTTGCCTGCTTCCTTTAGGTATAACAGGCACCTACAATTTACCAAAATATAATCATCCAATGACTCATGCTTCCTTTAGGTATAACAGGAACAAATAGCAGCACCTACAATATCTCCATCCAATGACTTCCAATTTATGCATGAAAATAATATCCAGAAAAAATAAAACCTATATGTGAATCTTAAAGAGAAAATGGAGGGAATCCTTATGCCAATATAACATCACCAATTCTTATTTCAAACCGTCAAATTCGTCTGAAATAATAAGACGGGTACCGTTTTATCTCATAAAAAATCCATTTAGGGAATGACTGGGAAAGCACATGGGGGTGACGCACTACCCATGTACTTTCACACTTGTGACAGGTCTTATTGTTTCAGACCGAACTTATGGTCTGAAGCAAGACGGACTGATATAACATAATCACATAGGTAGGGATGGCAATGGGTAGGGTCCGGCAAAACCGACCCGACCCGAAGTAAAAAACCTTAGACCCATACCCGACCCATACCCTAAAGGGTATGAATTTAATAGACCCATACCCGACCCTAATGCGTCTAGAGTCCAATTTTTCTTAACGAGTCATTCAATAAAATGTACCAAAGTTCGAATTAAATTACAAAGTTTGATTAAAGTATTACAAAGTCTTGGTTATTTGGATCATTACCCATACCCGACCCTAAATTATATCATTTACCGTGCCCAAACTCATCATTTTCATCAATTTCCTCGTTATTCTTAATGGTTATTTGGATATGCGTATAGTAAATTAATGATAACTAAAAATGATCATCTGTTTGTGTGTATTATTTGGGTTATTGACGTTCGTATGTGTGTTTTTTGTTTTTCTTTTTCTTTTTTTAATAAATATAAGGGTCGGGTAGGGTCCAAGGCAAAGACTCGGACCCGACCCGAAGTTTTTATATAAGACCCATGCCCGACCCATACCCGAGTGGGTCTCAAAATTTCAAACCCATACCCGGCCCGTTAGGGTCAGACCCTAAGGGTCTGGGTTGAGTACCCGACCCACTGTCATCCCTACACATAGGTTATGGTATGTAGAGACAGTAATGCAATTGACTTAACTTTTTTTTTTTTTTTTTTTTGAGAGAATTGACTTAAAGTTTTATATTTCTTGAAATGTTAGCCAATTACATAAGAAATATTATAATAACAACTAGTTTTATTAAACACATATAAATCACACGCAAAAGGTCAACTTTGACTTATAATATCTCTGGGAATGTAATACGGCAAACAACGACCCGGTACGGCAATATGACATGAAATTAAAAGATTTGGGTTGATTCATAATAATCCATTTATGTAGGTGGTCGGCCAACACGAACACGATCGAAATTTAATTTGGTCGAATTTGGGTTGAAAAATTTGTGACCCATTTACGTGTAACATGAACACGAATCCTAAATAACCCGATCTGTTTATAGGTCTAACTACAAAGTGTAAAGTATGCCATATATATCAGTTTGTTCCGCTTTGTTTCATGCACTTTGTAGTTAATATGTGAATGTATAATTGTAATAAAATGTTGTAAGTAGAAAGTATTTGTATTCGTAATATGTACATAAATATGAAAAATATTTTTTAATTGAATGGAATATTTCGTATATAAATTGATGAAGCATTTTTTCTTGATATTTTAATAGCATGTACAAAGTCCAAATATAGACATGTGAGGGACAATTTTTCAATGTAAGGAAAATTATAATTTTTTTCTAAATCCTCAACATTTTGTCTTTTGCATGCACCCATCACAGATTCACATCACCAAAAGACATATATTAACCCAAATATATATTAATTAATTAAATTAATATAGAAGCATTCAATGAAGATTAAAGAAGCATTAGTTTATAATGAGATGCGAAGAACCTTTTGCTAACCCTTGATACAATATTACTCATATATGTAGTGTGATTTGGACAGCTCCACCAACCGGAATTGTCTTTGAACATACAACAATTTTGCAATCCAATTAAAATGTATATACATGTCGTGATACTGATTGTTGCATGCTTACATGTGTAGCAGTTAGTAATGTTTTTTTTTCCTTTTTATGTCTTTTTATGTAAATTGGGGTTTTCACCGTCGATAACAGTGTATAATTTCCTTCTCTCGTATACTTTCGGGAAGAGGTAAACGGCTGATCAAATAGTTTGCTCCATTCCCATGGTCATGAATCAATCCCCGATCTCATGGTTAAGGAATGAGATGAGTTAAACATCACACCAGACACATTTGGTTTAGCAGTTAGTAATGGTAATATTAGTCTAGTACGTTTGACTAATTACTCACTTATAAAATCGTCTATCTTATGAGGACTAAAGTTTCAATGCAATGGACGGTTCATCATCGCTACCCAGCCTCGTTAGTCGTAACTATAGGTAACTCATAATTGTGACAGATTCACGATTCGAGGTGAAAAATAAGGTATGAAGTCATATTCCAGGTGAGAGTATCTAAAAAGCATAAAATGGATAATGCGAAAATTTTTAGTAGTGACAAACTACTAAAGTAATAGAATAAACTAAAAAAGAATTGGAAAATTCAACTTAAAATTTCAATTTCACTCAGTTCAACGGGGGACTGCAGTTGTTAGCCCTCACCTGGCTCCGTTACTGGTAACGGAGATATCAATCTCGTGCTACCTATTCGGTCTGCATATATAGATACGAATACAAGTAACACCTATGATTTGACTTTCCATCTTCAATTTGTCGGAGTATAATCGTCTTCAAACTGAAGACGAATATTTTCTCAGCCCTAACGGATAATAGGAACAAAAATGTGATACAAATAATTAACAGTAACAGTTAGTCAATTACTGTGATTCAGTTAATTAGGAGTAACTAAAAGCCCAGAATTAGTAAAGGGCGGCACTAAACAATTCATAAATGATCTGTCATTTGATGACACAACCGAGAAATTAGCCTGCAAAATTGAAGACACAGCTGAATATATTACCAAACATCCCTCAATTTACTTAAAATAATTATAAAATATAAAAATCAGTTGAAATTTCTTCCCTAAATTCTCTCATTTTCAACTTTTTCTAAACATAAAAGACATGCACCCACGTCTTCTTCCTATTAACACCTACAAGAAATTTTTTTATACCTCCTACAAACACAATTACAAACATTTGTAAACATCAAAACAACCTAACACATTCTTTCTTTCAAACCAATACTCAACAACAATACATCATCATCTACATTTTGCTATATCTTTTCTTTATTCTCGCTCACTCGGATAATCGTGTCACTAATATTGTTCGCAAGTGTTTAATTAAGGAAATTTGATAGCCTATCAAACGACAAAACCCGATCAGTACCTGGTTGCGAAAACAAGCATGTTTTTGTCTCTTCTTTAATCAAATTAACAAGGGGTAACACATACATTGCAATGGTATTATCCTTTGATAGAAGTCGATCATCCTCATTCAATTTGAAAAAAATATTTGATAAGCAAAACCATTCTAGTCCCGACTTAACAACAGCAGGTGAAACTAAGAGTATTAGTGGAACTTCTATGGAGTCGCACCCGGTTGGCTCACCCTGGGTTCCTTCTCCTAATAAGGGTCCTGTTTCGCGCTTAAGCAAAGATGGCAAGCCACACCCATCAGGTATATTTTCATAACATATCATCAGACTCGCACGTAATTATTTCATTCTTGATTTCGGTTTTTATGTTCAAGTCATATCAACAATAATAATACTAATGTGGAATGTGATTTCCCTCAGACATAGAGTTGATGAAGGATAGATTCGCAAAGCTTCTATTGGGAGAAGATATGTCAGGAGGCGGTAAAGGTGTTTCGTCAGCCTTGGCTTTATCAAATGCCATCACTAATCTAGCAGGTTTGTAAATATTTGTTTTCCTCACCTTGCATCCATAGTTTCAGACAATGGTTTCTGTTAATCGATCCCAATTCATTTCCAGACTAATGCTTTGTTGTTACAGCTTCGGTTTTTGGAGAAACAAAGAAATTAGAACCAATGCCCACGGAAAGGAAATCAAGGTGGAGAAAAGAGGTTGATTGGCTGTTATCTGTCACTGATCACATTGTCGAACTCGTCCCTTCACAACAAACAGCAGCTGATGGTTCCATAATGGAGGTAACATAACTCCTTCCCACCTGTTCATCATTCTTCTCTCAGAGAATCATCACAACCAAAAAACTGAAATCGATACAACTCTGAAAAAAAAAAAATTCAGCATTGATAAGAAATGTGTTAACCAAAAGAATAAAGAGCTGATTTGTGTATGTGTGCACAGATAATGGTGACAAAACAACGAAGTGATCTGCTAGTTAACATCCCGGCTTTACGCAAGCTAGATGCCATGCTTCTCGTAAGAATCTCATATACCTAATTTCCCTAAGTTTGCTGTTAACACTATAGCAATGTCAGAATTAATGAGCGTAAGAAACAACTGTAATGAAACAGGACTGCTTAGAGAACTTCAGAATTCAAAACGAGTTCACATACGTTGATTTCAAAGATGCAAATGAGGCGGAGAAGGCCGGCCAAAGAAATAATGACAAGTGGTGGATACCGAGTGTCAAGATTCCAGCTGGCGGTCTATCGGACATATCAAAGAAATGGCTGCAACATCAGAAAGATGCTGTCAACCAGGTTTTGAAAGCTTCTATGGCTATCAATGCTCAGATACTATCAGAAATGGAGATCCCAGAAAGCTACATTGACTCCCTACCCAAGGTATGTCAACAACTTCCAAAAGAACATCCACCTTTCCTCCTTGTATTGTTGTTCTTTGTCATTTGAGTATGGAATCTCCATATTCAGTCTACTTCTATTCAGTTTCTCAGATGATGTTTTTGAATGACAGAATGGAAGAGCAAGCTTGGGAGATGCAGTCTATAAAAACATCACAGATGAACATTTTGATCCAGATTCGCTGCTGTCAGCCATAGACTTGACATCAGAGCACAAAGTACTCGATCTGAAGAACAGGATAGAGGCCTCTGTCGTGATATGGAAGAGGAAGATGAACCAGAAAGACGGGAAAACATCGTGGGGCTCAGCTGTAAGCATGGAAAAGCGAGAACTCTTTGAAGAAAGGGCGGAGACTATGCTACTCATACTTAAACATAACTTCCCGGGACTTCCTCAGTCTTCGCTCGACATATCCAAGATACAGTTCAACAAGGTAAAGATAGGAAACAGTCAATTTAAGGCTATTCAGAAACAATCTTTTGTGTTTTCTGACAAAGGGGAAAGATTGCATTGCCTAACTTCAGAAACAACCTTCCTTTGTGTTTTCTGACTTGATGTGTGTTGAAATTTTGCAGGATGTGGGACATGCGGTTCTTGAGAGCTACTCGAGAGTACTAGAAAGTCTAGCAGCTGCGATACTGAATCGCATTGATGATGTCATCTATGCTGATTCAATAGCCTCAAAGGCGTCACCAAGGGCATCTAGTGAGAGTCTCTCAGCACCACGGTTTGATGATTCGGAAAGGCCATCTTCAATGACATTATTGGATTTCATGGGTTGGAATAATGACCATGGAGACGAGACAAAGAAAAACACAGGTGAATTTGACGAGTACTTGAACGAGAAACTTATGGCTAAGATTATTCCGGAAAACAAGATAATTTCGTATTTAGAAAAGCTTGAGCATTGGGGTGGCATAAGAAGTCCAACGGCCAGGCATTAGAGCTTAGGAGAGCGGCATATATATACTACGGGGCTGAAAAAGGACATCGATACAAGACTGCCTCACACGCAAGACAAATACAAATCCTAATGTACCCCTCGTTTAATCAAAGGGTCACCAAGTTGGTCTATCGGATAAGACCAGACCATCTTATATAAAAACGAGGTGCAAAGAGAAGAGGCTGAGAAGGGCTACAAGGCTAAAGCGAGAAAGCCCTAACATTAGGGTGTGTGTAAATATTTATGAAACTTGGAGATTTATGTTGAGTTGGCCATCCTAGGAGTTCTTCCTTCCTTTGTAAGGACAGGGAAGTTTCGGCACCCTAATTCACAACAAGTTGATGTTTCCAGATAAGAGTTTTATGGCTTCTTGTTTGTAGCTGTAGACTGTAGTCAGTCTACTATGATTTCTAACAATCCTCAGAAGCTTATGTAAGGAGTTTTTTCCTCCCCTCTTTCAACACAACCACCACCACACCACTAGAGGTTTAGCCCAAAACGATTTGGCGTCAGCTAACATGTATCATAATTTGCATCCAATGATGGGTGCGGAAATTTTTCCATGGTTTAAGGTATGGATAATGGAAAGCAAAACAATTCATCCATTAACCGAGTTTATGTTACAGTGTTATAATGCGAGTCGTAAGGACAATATAAATACTTGTATATAATAGAGAGTAAGAATGGAAGAAGATTGGAATGGTGTTCCGAGGTATTAAACAAAAAGCTTAAGATAGAAAAAGCGCATTTGAAAGAGATTAAGATTCATATATAATAATAGACAGAGCTAGGAATAGTTGAGATATTCCATAGCTCATAAAACCAGAAATTGATGAATATATAATCCATAGATTTATAGTACTCTCCCCTAAAAGAAAATACAACAACAAAAATAATTAAAACTTAAATTAAGCAGTAAGTTCCTCCTCCTTGTGAGTCTCAATGGTAACATCAGCAGATGGATAAGCCGCACAAGTGAGAACCCAACCCGCTTCAATCTGGTCATCATCAAGGAAACTCTGGTCAGACTGGTCAACGCTACCGGCAACCACCTTTCCAGCACAGGAGGAGCAAGACCCCGCCCTACACGAGTATGGCAGGTCAATTCCCTCCTCCTCAGCCTGGTCAAGGACGTACACGTCATCCGGGCACTCGAATGTAACAGTTCCTGACTCCTTGGTAATCAAGGTCACCTTGTATGTGGCCATTGCAATCACCTTGCCACGAGAACTTGTTTTCAGTCCAAACAAGGCTTGACCCATGTTGGTTGGTAGCGATGAGGCCACCATTGGTTGTTGCTTTGGCAACAACGAAGCGCTCACTGAGAGGGTAGACAGTGTAGAAGCCATACTAGTTTTAGTGTTTTTTGTAGAAGGGATTTTGGCTAAGTGGTATATGGTGTGCAAGTATAGTGAGAAGAGTGTAGGGTGATCATATAAAGAAGGAAGGGTTTTGTTTGTTGCACCCTATCTGCCACGTGGCGGCTTTTGTGTGGAGGTTGCTATCTAAGTTGCTTATCCTTGCTAAGTTATGGGGTTATCACCGTTGCTTTTTATTGGTGTGTTAGCCACACGATCATATCTAGCATCTACCTATTATTCTTACGTGGAGGATTTTGTGATGCCAAAATCTCTCTACTTTTCTATGCTCTGTCTCTGTGCACACAATGGGCCATCACCACACTTATACACTCATCTACACCTCTTAAAAACCCGACTCGTCAAAAAACCAACGGAGAGTGGTTTGGTTAGTGAAGACATCCCGAAACCAAAACCCAATCAATCCTCTTTAGCTCGGAATATTGCTAAAGTATCCGACTTGACCAAATAGACTCTGCAGCGTGAGTTGGGTCGACCTGAACTTAATGGATAAAAAGTCACAAATTCAGGAATACATACGGAGTACAATAATTTCACTTCGTGGCCACGATCTTAAAGCAAGTCACATCTAGCCTAGGTATAGTGATGCCCATTCGTTTCAATAGTTGAATGGGCAGAAAAAATCTCAATACAAACGTCCTCGATTGAAGTCAATAATTCATCTCAATATTGTCCAAGTTAGTACATTAGGATGACATTTTCTGGGTTCTAGGAGTTTCCAAATTGAACTAGATCATTAAATTCGCCAGAAACTTGCAGAACTAAACATCATATAAGAAGCTAAACAAACTGTCTCATTATCCCAAACATTCCTACTCTAAAGGCATAACATAATCCTTGAGCTTCAGAGTTTCCTGTCTATGGCAAGGTGAAGATATAGCCGTAACCTTACCACTATGTTTGGAAACTAGAAGCGAAATTATTTATATAAAATAACAATCCTAACAATCTCGCACCAATAAGAAATCATATGTCACATACTTACCCAAACCCACTGGCTTATGTGTTGTGCCATTGGCCATTGCATAAAAGCTCTGAAGTGGATGTACATTAATTAGACAAACAATTTTCCTATCGGAGTGAATAGCAGGTAAACGTATATAGCTTTACCTTATAGTATTCTTCCGGTACAACATTCAGGTAGCAGTGCTATCACAAACATAGACTGAGGGCGAGGTACAAAAGCAGCAGAACTTACAAGTTCTCAAGCTTCAATACTACTCTGTGGAGAATTAAGCAGAATCATTCTGCAGTACAGAAAATCTCAATTAATGATGGAATGATGGAGCAATTAATCATCTAAAATACATCACAATAAATGTTTTTTTTTTGTGTGACAACAGTGAGAGTATAAACTAGACATCCGAAAAAGCACTTTTGGCCAGATTATGAGCGACCTGGTTCAAGTGCCTCGGAATAAAACTAAAACTTAAACAATGAAAGGAAAGAGCAGAAGCTTCAATGTCCTTGATCAAGCCCTTAACCGAATGAAACGTTCTTTCTAGTCCAAGAATTTGAGATAGGCTCTGCATGCAATCCGAGGAAACGTCAAGGTGCCTGATCCCTTTTACAATAGCCACCTGCAGCACGTGTCTTATAGCCCATGTTTCCACCTGCAGCACAATAAATGGTTGAAGACCCAAAAAAAAGTGAAAAAAAAATTAATCACAAATTCTTAAATAAGAGCGTTGTACACTTGTACGGCATAGCTGCATACAACGGTCCTATAATAGCTTATGTACCTCATTTTTTAAGGTCGTCGTACGACGGTCTTAAAAGATGACTTTCCAAAAATTAATATTGATCATTTCTATTATTATAAAATCAAAGCGATTATACATACCAAAATTAATATTGATAATTTCTATTGTTATCAATTCAAAGTGAAAAATAATATTAATCACAAATTCTTAAATAAGGAATTTTTTCATCTTGTTAATCACGAGATTTTCATTAAATATTGGGTAATGCTATTTCCACTGGGTAAAAGGCTAATCCATACATACATCTGAACTTCTGAAGCAACAGGATAGTAAGATTATCTTGCCATAACCTTGGAGACCCAGCATAGGTTCCAATGAAAGGCTAAAACGAATTCTGTATCATTAATCAGCTGCAGGGTTACCTAATTCGCTCTAGAAGGGTGCGAATCGCGAATTGATACGCACGTATCACATCGCGATTCCTCTGTGAATTAATACTCTCTAATTCGCGAATTAGGTATAAAAAACAGCTAATTAGATAGACTTACCTTTCCGCTTAATATAATTCAAATATTATGCATAATATACACCACTGTTTAGAAATTGAATATCAAAAGTATTGTGTGAAGAAGTTTCCAAGTATGAAGCTTACTTGTAATTAGGCCACCACCACCTCAGTGGGGCTTTGTGTATTGTAATGATAGTCTTTATAAAAATGAACTTTTTTTTTATCAAGTAAATGAAGCGTATTAGTAATTACGAATTCGCGAATTTCTTTTTTCATAGAGCAAATCACGAATTCGAATTGGGAATATTTCAATTTTAAGGAGCAAAGATGCTATGAATTACAAAAATAGGAACGGAAAATAAAGGCTTCGTCTCTGGATATTACAGTGATAATCAAATTCATGATTTACATCTTGGTGATTGCAATGCCCAGAAACTCCAATAGTATCAAAGGTAATTACTTGTAAAAGTTTTCACGAGTGAACTAATCTATTAGTGACAAATAGGTAGAGCATCAGTTTCCAGAAATAAAGTATTTCCTCCATTCCAATCAATTCTATACATTTGCTTTATTCACGTTTGATAATACCCGTTTTCTTTTGTTAATATCTTCAGTTACATATCGATAAAAATTATGATATTTTTGTATTTACAATGTACTCGGTAAGACAATATAGAATTGACTGGAATGGAGGAAGTAACATGTAATGCGTAGAGAGAAGACAATGCACAACAAATCTACATATAAGAATATGGTAACAGATGTGGCAAGAATACTAATTTCACATTAAGACCCTCCCAAGCAAGGTGGATAAGGAGGTCAATAAGTAATTGGGTCAAGTTAATTAAAGATTAGTATAACTTAATTAGCATGACCCATTATAAAATAGGGTCAATTGGTGACCTCTTTTGTTAGTATTGACCCATCTATTGACCCACTTATTGACTTAGTAGTTGTTTAATGGTCATTGGTTAGAAATGTGAAGAGTTTAAAATATAGTAATAATAATTGATAAAGTAAGAGAGATGAATTTTTTAGTGGGCTAAAAAATGTGGAAAGTAATTAAAAATGTTGGAAAGTGAAAAATAATTGGGTTGATTAGGTGGTGACATTTTTGCTTGGGAGAGTAAAAATGAGTCAAGATAAATTAAGTGTAATTAAGAGTAAAAATATGTATTGACCTACTTAACGTGACCCTTTCTTGGGGATGGTCTAAGTATCAGATACTCGCTCCCCTTCACCATGATCTTCCACATTTATATTACACATTCTCCAATGCATTACTTTGACAGTTTGACGATAGTTTTCGGCATTTTTATATTGCTTATTTTGCTTGAGTTTTTTGGGACGTACTTTTTCACATACGGATTTTACTCTTTCACATACGCCTTTTACGAATTTACCCTTGTCAATTTTTTTTTCATTTTTTGACCGGATTGATTTTTTACTTTTTTTCTCATCTCCCTTCACCACCTACACTACCACTGCATTGCCCCTTAGGCCCTTACTATGGTCAGTTTCGTCGCTCACTTTAGACCGACCGCGCCGGAGAAATCAAAAAAATTGGAAATAAGGAAATTGAGTAATGAAGTTTGGCGGCCGATTTCTCACCATACATTATGAATGTTGGAATGTATAATTGTACATTAAACATTTCTCACCATATGTTATGGAGTACCATTTAATTGTATCAAACATAGTTAACCGCAGCCACCACACTTGCGCACCAAGTGAGTGCCACCGGCTGTTCACCATCAGAGGCCGGAATTGCCAGGTCTTCGGTGAAATAATGGATAAATAAGTAAATAATTAATTTGACTAATTAATAAACCCTAATTGTTTCAAGTAAGCATACTATTAATTGAATTGTGGTTTTTAAAATATTAATTACTGATAAACAACAAAATTATTTCACTAATTGGAGGAGAATTATAATCAATTATTCAAATTTTAGAACAACTAAATTCGATTTCAAGGAAAAAGTATATATAAGAATAACCTTAATTTGTCTAAGTGTAGAAAGAAGGGTATAATATGGAAACTTAATGAAAAAAATATATGTGAAAGAGTAAAATCCGTATGTGAAAAAGCAATTCCGTTCTTTTTAGACCATTCCCAAGCAACAAGTCAATTTAATCGGGTCAATTGCGTATTAGACCTTAATCTTTCTTTATTGACCTTGACCACTTAAACCCTCCCAAGCAGAAAGTCTCAATAACCCTCCCAAACAACCACTTTTTTAGCTTTTTTTTTTCTTTTTCTTAAATGGTTGGAACCAATTAAAATGTGCCACGTATGAGGTCGATTGGTGAGTCAACTTACCTCAAATTGGGTCGATTTGTGACTCAAATCGACTTGAGTCAATTCTAATCGATTTCTTAATTACAATTAACTTGACTCGACCCCAAATCGACCTCCCAATCGACCTTGCTTGGGGATGGTCTTATGAAAGATTCAAGTATAACAAATGTAAGTATCGTAAAATTACATTATAACCATTTATAAATCTGTACTTATATCTCAATGTATGGTAAAGTTTTACAATATGGACCTAAGAAATGAATGTGGAAGATCATTAAGAAGGGAAGCGAGTACTACTAACTGGATTAGAACTCCAGATAATGACAAATCTGTCACTTAAATCCCTTGTGACACAATGTAGCATGAATGTATATCAAATACTTCGTATAAAAAATAATTAGGGTAACTTGATAAATGCTACCTACTTTTGTCCCACTTTCACAATCACTGCCAAAACTTTCAAAATCACTACCACCTTACTTACTCTGACCTACTATCGCTACCTGATGGCACTTTACATCGAAGTGATTTTTAAACTCACCAAATTACCCCTGCCTTGTTTCAAAATCATTACCACCTTACTTACTCTCCCTTATTATTTCGACAAATCCCTTCATCCCTTCATCCTAAATTTTTCCCTTTCCTCTGAATATCCATTTTGGTAGTACACTTTGTTTCTCATGATGTTATCACATGACCGAACAAATTAAACAACAGCAACATACTAACAGATAAAACCACAGTAATGCAAATCAACTACACTATATGTTAAATTATCATCATCGTGTGCCGAAAAATACCAAATTAAACAAGGGCTATGCAATAACCGATTAAAACACAGCAACGCAGATCAACTACACTAAAGGAGATTGACTGTGGCAGCCCAATGTTGCCACAGGCACTTGCAACGTTGGGAATTCGATGAAAGCACAAGGCTTTGTAAGGAATAAGTCCTTCACTATGGTTTCTGGACTGATATATTTTATCTAATAAATTTTACAGAAGTAACAGAACAATACAAAAATTTGTTGTCCTCCTCAGTTATCGAATAAGTATCAGATTAACATTCTTTTAGTGCTTGATATTGTGTCTCACGATTTGAGCCACTACTGATAATTCAAAAATAAGATGGTGGAGCTGAAAAAGGTAGACTGAAAAAATATTGACATTGTAACTTGTAAGTGATAAGCAAATAAGCTACTTGATTTTGAAAGTTTTAAAGTTTGGTACAAGTTAAAGACATGAAGAGAGATCACCGACAACAAAGCACAAGCACAAAAAACCTTGCCTGCAGTACGGACTACACACCTACTCATTTAAGTACAAGTTAAAAACATGAAGAATGAATTCTAATCATGTTGAGTTTGGTAAACAAAAACTACTGTAGGCACGGAAATTTTATTAAAGTGCCGAGAATAAAGCAAAATAAATTATTTTAAGTTAATATCAAATTTTAGCTTAATTTAATTATATTTGTCCCGTTTAATGGAGTTCAGATCAACCCATATTACAAATTGGATTATTTGAGCCCAAAAGTAAGCCAAGTGGTCAATTGGGCTCTGAACCAAACAATGTGGTCAATTGGACCCAAAAGAGAAGTCAAGCCTATAAACAAGGCCCAAACTCAAGTCCATTTGCCAAGGGAGAAATTCTTATAAATAAGACATTTCTCCACCATTTCAAGGGGAAAAAGATCACTTTTACAAGAGAAGAAATCATTTGTCAAAGTGAAGAGAAAAGAGACATCAAAAGCTCTCAAATTAATCACACTTGCAAGTAGACAACAAGCACTACAAAATCGTGCCGCCTACTCAAGTAAACTCAAATCAAATTCAAGCATCGAAGAGAGATTCAAGTCAACGCTACCCTCTCAAGAAGCTAAAGTCAAGCAAGCGAGCCTTGAAGATCGAAGACTCGTAGTTTTAACATTGTTGTAGAATCAGTGGAATAATAGAGGTTGTACACATAACTTTCTGATATTATATAAACTTATTTGTCTATCGATTTTGTGTTACAGTTTTTATTGCGATACAAAATTAGTTGCTACAAATTTTTGGTGAACCCGACGTGAAACACCTCTACCTCTCATCTCTACAACAAGTTCAACTTCAAGAAGCAAGGATGTCTTCCAGTTCATCAAGCACACCTTCAAGAACTTATGCATCAATCCTCAAAGGGTCTCCTAGTGTTGCTCCTTCATCAAGCATTCCCTCAATTGGTGTTACCACAAGAAGAATGTCAAAGAAGGCTGTTATCAATGCTGCTGCTGAAAGCCTACGCACTGCTCATGTTCCTAAGAGGCCTCGTAAGTACTCAGTTGAATCCATTGCTGCTGCTGCTACTGCAATAATCAACAAGACTTCATCTCCACAAAAGGAGGTCAAGAAGTCCAAGGCTAGTGGTTCATCCCCTCGCAAGGTGAAGAAGGCAATGCCAAAGAAGGAGGAAGTTTCGACCCCTATCTTCGAATCAGTCATGGTCGTTGGTGGCTCTAGCATTGAAGAACAGATAGAGAATATGAGCAAGCTCCTTGAGAGAATGATGCAGGAAAGTGAAGAAAAGAATAAGAAGATTGAAGAACTGCAGAAGGAAATGGAGGACCTTCGTAACAAGGACATGTCAAGTTATCGTGACACCGAAGAGGAGGATGATGATAAGGATGAAGAATATGAGGATGACAAGAAAGATGGTGGGAAACCCCCCAAGAATGATCTAAGTGCCTACACCGAAAAGAAGCTGCAAGACTTGATAGCCAACACGATCAAGAACCAGCTAGGTGAAAGTTCTTTCAACGGTCTTCGATATGTGAAGCCATATACTAAGAGGATCGATGTTTTACGCATGCCTGCCAAATATCAACCTCCCAAGTTCCAACAATTCGATGGAAAAGGAAACCCCAAGCAACACATTGCTCACTTTGTGGAGACATGCAATAACGCCGGGACAGGCGGAGACTTGTTGGTGAAGCAATTTGTTCGTTCTCTCAAAGGCATTGCATTTGATTGGTACACGAATCTAGGTTCTGAGTCGATTGACAGCTGGGACCAGATGGAGAATGAGTTCATGAACAGGTTCTATAGTACAAGGCGCATAGTCAGTATGAGTGAACTAACCAACACAACTCAATGGGAGGATGAAGCTGTGGTGGAATACATCAATCGTTGGCGTGCATTAAGTCTGGAATGCAAGGATCGTTTAAGCGAGACTTCAGCAGTTGGGATGTGCATCAATGGAATGAAGTGGGAGCTCTTATACATCTTGAATGGGATCAAGCCCAAAAGCTTTCAAGAGTTGGCGACTCGTGCTCATGACATGGAGGTAACGATCAATGCTCGGAACAAGACAAAATCATCTTCCTCTAAGCCTCCTGGCGAGAAGAAAGAGTTCAAGAAAGCCGACAAGAGTTCTAAGGGTTCATCCAAGGAAACTATGACAGTTACCACCAGTAATGCACCTGTCAAAATCTCTGCAAAACCAAAGTATGACAAAAAGAAGGAGACATATGCCAAGGACTTCAAGCGTGATAAACCAACATTGAAGGATTTGCAAAACAAGAAGTATCCATTTCCTGATCCAGATCTTTCAGGCATGCTCGATGACTTGTTGGAAAAGAATATCATTCAGTTGCCAGAATCAAAGCGTCCCGACCAAGCAAATAGGACGACAGATCCCAACTACTGTCGTTACCATCGTTTAGTCAGTCATCCACTAGAGAAGTGCATAACCCTCAAAGAAAAGATTATGCAATTAGCAAAGGATGGGAAGATCATCTTGGATCTTGATGAGACAGTGACAGCAAATCACACCAGCGTGACGGTTGAAGGATTTGACATGCCAATCATGGAATGTTCGAATGTGATGGTCCCTCATAAGCAAGAAGAAATATGTGTGATACAATTTGGAAGCCTGGAGCCTGCAATGTTCCGAGTTCAAAGGTTGATATCACCGCCGCAAAAGAAAACTCAAGGCGCGATTGCAACCATGGAGGCCAACATTGATGATGATAACGAAGGTTGGACATTGGTGACACGAAAGAAGCCAAGGAAGCAAGTGAAACCACAAAATCAACAACCTACACCTCGCAGAAGAAAACAAACTAAGATGAGAGGCTCACGACGCTCTAAAGGCAAGAAGAAGTCGAAGAAGATGATCAAATCACATGTCCTTCCAATTGATTTGTTAGAACAACAACCTCTGGTTCCTGTCATTCTTGAAGAGTTTTTCCCTGAAGGCTATCTCAACAAAGTTTCTGTCTATACTGTTGGAGTGACTGATGAAAGTGAAAGGGATAAAGAAAAAGATGGTAATCCAGACTCCGTGTCATTGGAAAACTCAAGGCAATCCCCAGACACTAAAGTGTTAGCCATTCTTGATGCTCTTCCAAAGCGAATGGGATGGAAGCAAATGTTTCACCTTCCTGAGGAGATGCGTCATCAAGTCGTCCATGCTCTTCAAAATCCAGGATTATATGAGGAAAAGTTGAAGGACGCAGGGGAGCCTGCAGAGCAAGAAAACAAATGTGTGTCTTGCAACACCGCCTTATCTTTTTCTGATGAAGACTTGTTGCTTGGATCAAAACTTCACAATAGGCCGTTGTATGTATCTGGTTATATAAGAGGCAAGAGGGTGAACCGTATCTTGATCGATGGAGGCTCTGGTGTGAATCTCATGCCGAAGACAACCATGGAGTTAGGCATTACAATGGATGAATTGTCAAGTAGCCGAACAATAATTCATGGCTTCAACTTGAATGGCGAGCGTGCTGTTGGCATAATTCGTGTAAATCTTAGCATGGAGGATTTATCTTCTGACACCTTGTTTCATGTTATTGATGCAAAGACCTCGTTCAAATTGTTGTTAGGTCGACCTTGGAAGCATGAGAATGGTGTGGTCGCTTCAACTCTCCATCAATGTCTAAAATATTATCGTGGAAGTGAGCGAAAAATAAATGGTGATGTGAAACCCTTTAATAAGGTTGATTCATTCTTCGCGGATGCAAAGTTTTTTGAAGAAAATGTCACTTCAAGTGAATTTTTACCATCCACTATTTCATCAACTGGGAAAGGAGGCAAAGGAAAAAGGGTTGAGAACTCTCCAGAGGCTCATGTCAATGATGTAAAGATAGAAGTGGGACAAAGTAGCCAATCACAGAACAATGGCAAGGTTATTCTTGAAGCGCCAACTAAGGAAAAAGGTCCACAAAAGAATCCAACTCCAGTGCTTCGGTATATTCCAAAGTCACGACGCAAGGAAGGTGAAATTCCTTTTGCTGAATGTCATAGTTCAAAGACAATGGCCAAAGAAAAAGTTAAGTCCGGCCATGTAGTCACGCAAGAGTGGATGGTGAAACTTACCACCCCTCTACGTGGCACAGCTGAAAAACAAGTGGTGAAATATGCTCTTGCAGGGTTTGTTCCATCATCAAGCAAAGTATCTCAAGGGCAAGAAAACGGCGTGTTCAACTCCAATGCATATAAATTGTTGGCTAAAGCTGGATATGACTTTGAAAATCCCACGCCATTGGGAAAAGTTATAAGTGTTGAGCCTTATGGCCTTAATGAGACTCAAAAGAAACTTTTTAAGGAAGAAGGGAGCTTCAATGCTTCTAAGGTTGGCCTAGGCTATGAATCTCCTTCACCTGTAAGGATTGGTGCTCAACGAAAAGTAGATGCATTATCCTCTCAGTGCATAACACCTGAGGAAGTGGAAGAAGATGAAAGTCCAAATGACATGACAACATCATCACAATCCTCTGCCTTCGATAGGATTCGGCCATCTACAATAAGAGTGACTCCTTCTGTGTTTGATCGATTAGGGGGGCATACTTTGCCACAACAAGAAATTCCCTTAAGAAATCGTTTTTCCGTCTTCAAGAGATTGGGTGTTCGGGATCATGTCACTAGTGCTCGCGAGTCAAGTACCTCATCACATTTGAAGGAGAAAGGATCCGTGCTTAAGCGTTTGGGCACTCCATCTCGTTCTGTGTTTGATCGCTTGAAAGACTCCAATGGGATTAAAGATCATAGGCAAATGCATAAAGCCTCAAGACGTGAAAGCGAAGATGAGGTGAAAGTCAGTGATGATCTCAAAAGTGTCGTCCCTTCTCGAATGAAGCGCATAGAGGTGATAAACATAGTGCAAGAACAACCACTGAAGGTGAAAAGGCATGTTGTGGTCCTTACTAATCAAAAGAAGACCTCATCCTTCCAAGAAAAGTGGAAGCCTCGACTTGGTGGAGTTTCAACAATACCGAATGCGAGTAACACAACAGAGTTGGAAGATGAAATAATGACATCTTATCACATCACCGTAGAGGAAGTTCTTGATGCTAATGAAGAAGTTGAAGCTGATGAAGCTCCAGAATTGCTAGAAGATGGGGGGCAATCAACTATCGATGACCTAAAGGAGCTGAACTTAGGTTCTTCGGAGGACCCTCGACCAATATATGTTAGTGCACTTCTTACAGAAAAGGAGGAACATGAGTACTTCAAGCTTTTAGCTGAGTACAAAGATGTTTTTGCTTGGAATTACACAGAAATGCCAGGGTTAAGTCCTAAAATTGCAGTACATCGCTTGGCAGTGAGGAAAGGTGTGAGTCCCAAGAAACAACCTCAACGACGTTTCAGGTCAGAATTGGTTCCTGAAATTGAGAAAGAAGTGAACAAACTCATTGAAGCTGGTTTTATTCGAGAGGTAACCTACCCAACATGGATTGCTAACATTGTGCCCGTCAGAAAGAAGAATGGCCAATTACGCGTTTGTGTGGATTTTCGAGATCTCAATGATGCTTGCCCAAAAGATGACTTTCCATTGCCTGTCACGGAGCTCATGATTGATGCGACGACTGGACATGAAGCTCTTTTCTTCATGGATTGCACTGCAGGATATAATCAAATTCTCATGGCACCTGAGGATCAAGAGGCCACTGCTTTCCGTACTCCAAAGGGGATATTTTGTTACAAAGTTATGCCATTTGGTCTCAAGAATGCAGGAGCAACATACCAACGCGCTATGCAAAAGATCTTTGGTGACATGCTACACAAGTCAATTGAGTGTTATGTTGATGATGTTGTGGTTAAGTCCAAGAAAAGGGAAAGCCATCTCGATGACCTTCGTAACGTCTTCGAAAGACTGCGAAAATGCCAACTCAAGATGAATCCACTCAAATGTGCCTTTGGAGTTACTTCAGGTAAATTCTTAGGGTTTGTGGTTCGACATAGAGGCATTGAGATTGATCAATCAAAGATCAAAGCCATTCAAGAAATGCCAGCACCTAAAAATTTGAAGGAGCTACGTGGTCTACAAGGTCGCTTAGCTTACATTCGCAGGTTCATCTCTAACCTCGCAGGACGTTGTCAGCCATTTAGTCATCTTATGAAGAAGGATGCTATATTTCAATGGGATGATAAATGTCACAATGCTTTTGAAAGCATTAAAAAGTACTTGTCATCTGCACCTGTGCTGGGGGCACCAATTCAAGGAAAACCTCTTATCCTCTACATTGCTGCACAAGATCGTTCATTGGGGGCATTGTGCGCTCAAGAGAATGAAGATAAGAAGGAGAGAGCCCTCTATTATCTAAGTCGGACTTTGGTGGGTGCTGAGTTAAATTACTCTCCAATTGAGAAAATTTGCTTGGCTCTAGTCTTCGCGATTCAGAAGCTAAGGCATTACATACAGGCACACACTGTCCATGTAGTTTCGAAGGATGATCCTATCAAGTATATAATCTCAAGGCCAGTCTTGTCTGGTCGTCTAGCAAAATGGGCAGTTTTACTCAAACAATATGACTTGGTCCATGTACCTCAAAAGGCAATCAAATGGCAAGCTTTGGCTGACTTCCTTGCTGATCATCCAGTCCCTGCGAAAGGAGAACTTCAGGATGATCTTCCTGGTGAAGAGATATTCTATGTAGATGTGTTTCCACCATGGCAAATGTACTTTGATAGTGCAACAAGACGTGATGGAGCCGGAGCTGGTGTTGTATTCTTGTCTCCCGAAGGTCATGTGTTGCCTTACTCCTTTGTGCTCGTTGAACTATGCTCGAACAATGTGGCCGAATATCAAGCTCTAATCTTAGGTCTTCAAATGGCAATCGAAATAGGGATCAAAGACTTGGACATCTATGGAGATTCTTTGTTGGTGGTGAACCAAGTCCTTGATGAATTCGAAGTAAAGAAGGATGATCTCATTCCATATCATCAATATGCAATTCAGCTACTTAACAAGTTGGATAGTGTTCATATTGGACATGTGCCAAGGAGTGCCAATAAGATGGCTGACGCGCTGGGGGCAGAGGGAGTCACGACAATTCCTGTTTGCAACCGTTGGGTGGTACCACTTCTAGAGGGTGGAGAACGTGTAGAGTCATCTAACATGATTAGTGTTTGCCAAATTGACAATGATGATTGGCGTCAGCCTATCATTGATTTCTTGGAACATCAAAAGCTTCCTGATGACCCTAGACATAAAGTTGAGATTCGTCGTCGTGCTCCAAGGTTCATATATTATAAGGGAACGCTTTACAGACGATCTTTCCTTGGGCAATGGCTAAGGTGTCTTGGTGAAACTGAAGCTTTAGAAGCCATGTATGAAGCTCATTCAGGTGTTTGTGGCGCGCATCAATCTGGTCCAAAGCTTCATGATCGTGTGAAAAGAATGGGGTACTATTGGCCAACCATGGTGCAGGAATGCATGGATTTTGCGAAAAAGTGTGATGCTTGTCAGTTCAATGCAAATTTCATACATCAACCTCCAGAGCCTTTGCATCCTACCATTTCATCATGGCCATTTGAAATGTGGGGACTGGATGTAGTAGGACCTATAACTCCAAAAGCATCAAATGGGCATGAATACATCCTAGCTGCAACTGACTATTTCTCAAAGTGGGCAGAAGCCATAAGTGTGCGCGAGGTCAAAAAGGAAACGGTTGTTGATTTCATTCGCACTCAGATCATCTTTCGATATGGTGTACCACAACGCATCATAACTGATAATGGCAAGCAATTCTTCAACAAGTTGATGACGAGTCTGGGTGAAAAATTTAAATTTAAGCAATACAAGTCTTCCATGTACAATGCGCCTGCGAATGGCTTGGCTGAAGCTTTTAACAAGACATTGTGTAACTTGTTGAGGAAGGTGGTAGCGAAGTCAAAACGCGACTGGCATGAGAGAATTGGTGAGGCATTATGGGCCTATCGTACCACGTACAAGACACCCACTCAAGCAACCCCGTATGCGTTGGTATATGGAGTTGAAGCTGTGTTGCCATTAGAACTTCAAATTCAGTCCTTGAGAGTCGCCATCCAGGAAGAGCTCACGAGTGATGATAATGATAAGCTGCGTTTGGCGGAGTTGGAAGCCTTAGATGAGAAGAGGTTGCAAGCGCAACAGAAACTGCAATGTTATCAAGCACGATTGTCCCGTGCATTCGACAAAAAGGTGCGCCCTCGATCTTTTCAGGCAGGAGACTTGGTGCTCGCAGTAAGAAGACCGATCATTACTTCTCACAAACCAGGGGGCAAATTTACTTCCAAATGGGATGGGCCATACGTCGTGCAAGAAGTATACACCAATGGTGCTTATAAGATTGTTGATGAAGACGGTGTTCGTGTAGGACCGATCAATGGAAAGTTCTTGAAGCGCTATTACTCCTAAGCAAGAGGCTAAACTGCATAAGCTCCTAAGCATGAGGCTAAACTGCATAAAGCTCCTATGCATGAGGCTAAACTGCATAAAGCTCCTAAGCAAGAGGCTAAACGGCATAAGCTCCTAAGCAAGAGGCTAAACTGCACACCAAAATTAATAAATAAAAAAAACATCAAAAAAAGCCTTCACAAAAATAATCATTCAAAAAAAAAAACTAACAAACAAAAAAAACCCTTCACAAACAACAACAAAAAAAAATAAAAAAAATCCTTTTATGAACTACGTCGGCTTGATCTTGTAAAGTGCTACCTTGGTGCTTTATGAGTACGTAGGCAACTTAAGTAAATCATTTACTTAAGTGCAGCCACACCACAAAAAAAATCCTTTAACGAACTACGTTGGCTTGATCTTGCATTTTGTCCACCATAGTCACTTTGCGAGTACGTAGGCAGTTTGAGCAAACACTTTGTTCAAGTGCAGCCAAACCAAAGATCAAGGCTTATCAAAATTGCTCCTGGCTCGCAAGAGCTTAAACTGTGCACGGCTAAATCAACTTCAAATCGATCAGTGAGGTATAAGTACAATCTTGATCAGAGATGTCTTTTGTAAGAAAATAGATATCTTCGTGTATCTTCTAGATCTCCGAGTGCCTTGCCTTCTTCGAAAAAGTGCAGAGTATTTGTAGTTAACGGTGATCCACGACGAGCCTCTAACTATCTGTGATGGTCAAGATTGCTTCGATCATAGAATATTGTTCTTGCTTTTTATGCTATCCAAATCTTCGAAGCTCTGCTTCAAATCGGTCATCACACTCGATCCTCCATATAGACATAGACATTTTTGCAAGGACCTTAGAGAAATTCACATTGCATGGCTGTTTGGCGAAATAGCATAGTGATTTGACTCGAGGAGCAACTTGCAATCCTTGTGTGATTCGGCTCGAGGAGCGACTTGCAATCCTTGTGTGTTTTGACTGGGAGAGCTACTTGCAATCCTTGTGTAATTTGATTTGGGGAGCAACTTGTAATCCTCTTGCGGTCAACTGGTAGACTTCCTGGCATGAGACTAAAACGAGTATCGAAAACTCGGATCCCTCGTAGTCTTTTGTGGTTCATGAGTTGGGTACATTGCATAACACCCCTAAGGGAGTCGAAATTATCCAGTCATGATTCTTCAAACGCTCTAGCAACCAATAGGACATGTTGTTTGATTCATGACTTGAAATCCTCTTGTTCTCGGGTGCGTTGTTTAGCCTGATGAGAAATCGGAATGAGCCTTCTTGAAAGCTTTGGATTCTCCCACGGTAGACTCAAAGAATATCGAAATGATCGAACTCGAACTTCCTCGACTGCTCTAGTGGCCAGCGGGACATGTTGTTTGATTCATAGCTTGGAAGAGAAATAAAACGAACCAACTCTGAGTAGCTTGAAATCCTCTTGCATTCGACTAGACCAATGTGTTGTTTAGCTTGATGAGAACTTGGAATGAGCCATCTTGAAAGTTTCAGTTGCTCCCATGGTAGACTTGAAGGATCCAACTCGAGCATCTTCATGGTTTCCGGCGTTAACGGGTCAGGAATATTGAAATGATCTAACTCGGACTTCCTGATAGTCTTCAATCATCGACGGATAGGTTCACGACCCAAGATACTTCGAATTCTCCTTCGGCTGACATGACAGGCACATGTTTGTCATTAGAGGGTACGGTGATGTGTTGATGGCTTGATGCGTTGATCGCCGAACTAATAGAGGGTCCGTTGATGTGTTGATGCGTTGATCGCCGAACTAATATAGGGTCCGTTGATGTGTTGATGCGCTGATCGCCGAACTAATTGAGGGTACGGTGATGTGTTGATGCGTTGATCGCCGAACTAATTGAGGGTACGATGATGTGTTGATGCGTTGATCGCCGAACTAATTGAGGGTACGATGATGTGTTGATGCGTTGATCGCCGAACTAATTGAGGGTACGTGATGTGTTGATGTGTTGATCGCCGAACTAATTGAGGGTACGATGATGTGTTGATGCGTTGATCGCCGAACTAATTGAGGGTACGTGATGTGTTGATGCGTTGATCGCCGAACTAATTGAGGGTACGGTGATGTGTTGATGCGTTGATCGCCGAACTAGTACATGAAGGTACAATGATGCGTTGATCGCCGAACTAGTAGAGGACACTTCAAGGATATCACCAAAAACGAGCAAGCACATTTTCAGTCCACTCCCAATATCCGGCAATGTGTTTTGACTCTCCATATATCTTCAAGTAGAGCCCCAACTGTTTCCAAATCTTCTTGCGGCCGACAAACCAAGCCCCTTGCATGATAGAAATATTGAACTTTGAATTCTCACACGGACAATAAGCTAAGTTCGTTGCATGATGAAAAATTGATTGACTCGCTCGGAATGTCACAGCTGATCCTAAGTGACCTGTATAACGCATGTATTCACCTGCGTTCATAGCATACGAACAAAAAAAATCCAAACATTTGTTTATAGTCTACATTAATGTATACTAGTTGAATTGTGTTAAACGATCGTTGAGTACTGAAAAAAGGTCAACTCACCATTGAAGGATTACATGACAATATTTATCTCAAACTCAAGGAATTGGTAAAAACATGAAGGTTCCGGACAAGATTCAGCGAAAATTAAATGGTATGGGAAAGAAAGGACAAAACAGGAATAAAGAGAGTGAATACAAAAATCTTTACTTTTTTATACACTGTATTTTTTTACTCATATGCAAAAAAGATGAGTTTCCCGCCATCAGTTGAGTCGTAATGTTTTCATGATCAAACTCCTCATAAGAAAGACCATCACACCACTATCGGTGACAGCCATGATGCTGGCGACTCGCAAGTGATTCTTGATCACTCCCTCGCCACTATCCGTGCGTCGCAAAATGTCAATTCTCATTGAAGTCCTGCTCGTGTTAGCCAGCAGTTGTTATTCATAATTTCGGATTGTTGTCCGGGTCACCACCTAGTCAACAACAAGAAGCCCAATTAGTTTCATATCAAGATAGAAAAGTTGTTATGGAACTATTCAGAAATTTTGCAGCTCAAATTGGTCCGATTGTCGATCGTACAAATTCTGAATGAAATCAAATTTACCGCTTCCTTTGTGGTAATGGTACTGGCTTTGAATCATCAGTCATCCTAATTGTAAATTTCAAGGGCTATCAAACAGAAAGAGACAATGTGAATTATCAAATGAGAATCATGGTAGGATTGTTGAGCATATATATCAAAAGGAAACCGAGAACAAGAGTAAGAAAAAAATGACATGAAGTGTGGAAACGCAGGAGAATGTGCATATGTACTAAGAGCAGTGAGGGAATGATAACAATTAAGACATACGGAGTACCTTCCATCCTTTAATTGTTCTTGATAAAAAAAAGGGGAATTATGCGAGGGGGTTTGGTAAATTGTGCATCTGTTGAAGCGGGGTACTTTATATAGGAGTTCTAGCTTCTAAGTTCTAAGTGATCATGTTTGAATGCTTGTAACGGTAGTCAACTCAAGGCTTCATAGCTCATTATTCTACTTTATGAATATTGATTGATATTAACGTTGGTGTTGGGCTGTTGGCTGTTGGCTGTTGGAGCATATTTGCTCAATGAAAGGCATTAAGGTATGGAGTAATTGGTTTTGACCAACAGTTAAAATTCTAGCAGTACAATTTTGTTCAAAGCAAAATTTGTGCAAATTGATTTGCTCCCAAGTGCCCCAAACTAGGTGTGAACGGTGTTGATTGTCTTTAAGGAGGAGATCTTATTCAAATTCAAATTTACATGATAATAGTCACAGCTTTAATGGCTAATCCGTGAGTTTAGTTTTTGGCTAAAACAAAAGATTTGCTCATTAAGCATGAAAGAAAATGAGGGAATTTGATTTCAATAGCGTCAAAAGGCAAAATTACCAAGGTTACAAAATTACCAAGTGTCCATGGACTTTTAAGTCGAGATGAACGGGGGCAAGACAAAAAATTATATGGGTACTCTTACGACAAGTTAAGTACTCATCGACCTTCAAGTCAGACAAAATTACATGGATACTACTACGATAAGTTTAGTACTCATGTACTTTCAATTTTAAAAAATTCACGGGGTACTTCGACGACAAGTTAAGTACCCAAGGACTTCCAAGTCAAACAAAATTTACATGGATACTTCGACGACAAGTTAAGTACCCATAGACTTCCAAGTCAAACCAAAAAAAATCATATGGCTACTCCTACGAGAAGTGAAGTGCTCGTAAATTTCAAAGTCAAAACAAAGCAAAAAAAATTTCGAGACCTCGCCACGTTTAAACACCCAAGCAGTGTACGTGACAAGGTCCCGAGGGGGCAATTTGTAGGCACGGAAATTTTATTAAAGTGCCGAGAATAAAGCAAAATAAATTATTTTAAGTTAATATCAAATTTTAGCTTAATTTAATTATATTTGTCCCGTTTAATGGAGTTCAGATCAACCCATATTACAAATTGGGTTATTTGAGCCCAAAAGTAAGCCAAGTGGTCAATTGGGCTCTGAACCAAACAATGTGGTCAATTGGACCCAAAAGAGAAGTCAAGCCTATAAACAAGGCCCAAACTCAAGTCCATTTGCCAAGGGAGAAATTCTTATAAATAAGACATTTCTCCACCATTTCAAGGGGAAAAAGATCACTTTTACAAGAGAAGAAATCATTTGTCAAAGTGAAGAGAAAAGAGACATCAAAAGCTCTCAAATTCTCTCTACAAATCACACTTGCAAGTAGACAACAAGCACTACAAAATCGTGCCGCCTACTCAAGTCAACTCAAATCAAATTCAAGCATCGAAGAGAGATTCAAGTCAACGCGACCCTCTCAAGAAGCTAAAGTCAAGCAAGCGAGCCTTGAAGATCGAAGACTCGTAGTTTTAACATTGTTGTAGAATCAGTGGAATAATAGAGGTTGTACACATAACTTTCTGATATTATATAAACTTATTTGTCTATCGATTTTGTGTTACAGTTTTTATTGCGATACAAAATTAGTTGCTACAACTACAATAGAAGAAAAAGAAGGAACAAGGTATGATGCAATTCGGAGGCCAAGATCTCACCGTATCAACGCCATTAGATTGGACACTATCTTCAACAAGTTTAGCAATTAAGGAGTGGTTCCAACGTTGGCCAAAACCATCCTGATCAGTATTAGAATACAGTTCCAATTAGCGCCAGCCACTAAGCAGTACTCTCTATTATCATAAGCAATATCTTGTGGGAGTTGTGATTAACAGGCCTGCAGCTGGGGTGGTCCATAACTGCCACTTGGTTAGCGGAACCTGAATAAAAGTAATGAATTAACAGTGAGCCATCAAGACATGTCTAGAGGTTCAAGATTGACACAATGCACAATTGTTTCAACAATGTTCATGGCACCATTATAAACCTTAGGAGGTAGTGGATCCTCATTTATAACATATACGATGCTACAGAACTCGCACAACAGCAACAGTACCAACAGAAGCTACCAGTTTCCACTGTCACCTTATGAACTCAGAAGTCATAACCATGTTGTCACCATCACAAATTAAATGCTCACCTTAAGAGTTGCACAAGTCTTTTAGAGCTCATCTTTCCTAATACTACCCATGCCATGCGCATTGCCTGTTTGAAAAAAGAGGCAAAAGACAGAGATTAGGCGAGGAGGTAAAATACTGTATTTAGTATAATCAACAAATCATGTTTTGCAGTACTGCAGTGTTGACGTATTGATGAGTAACCATTATACAATTGTACAACCAATATTATGCAGAAGAAAAAATAATAATGTATAGTCCCTAATCCACAAAGCAATTAAGTTGGCATAGTTTAACAAAGCAAGACAAGAATGCCAAACAAGTTTTGGTAAAGATAGTGGCAAAGCACGCAAATCCACAGCAGGATCAGTAGCCCCAACACTCCACTCAAGATCAAGGCAAGCGATAACAGTTAATATTTCTTGCAACTATTCTAAATATTTACACGAATGCAAGAATGATTGATTACTAAGAATATGAAAAGATATACTCCGTATTTGTGTATATGATTGGGTATCTAAGCCATAGGCCATAGCAAAGGACATTTTGTTTCATTACCCATTGACAAGCATAAGATGTGAATATTATGCCCTCCTGATGTAGGTAATTAATAGCTGGAGCAAAAAACCTGAGACAACCGCAAATAAAAAACTATAAAGGAAGAGTCGCTGGAGCAATGTATACACGACAATAAACAGACAAGTTGATGGTCTAAACCCAGAGGTTTTTACCATGCAAAGAGATGAAAGCAAAATCAGAAAAAATGACAGCTCTTCTGATAAATAGATGTGCATAAAACACAACGCATATATAGAGATCAATGAAACATCTCATGCGCTCCTAATGACACTATGTTTATGAACACAGACTGATGCATATTCTTCAAGATGATAAGACGATCAACAAAAATACTAAAAGTTGCAGCGGAATTAAACTATATGTGATATATCACGAATTAGGATAAATAAGAAAGTAATAAAATAATGAACGAATGGTGATGAACAACGAACGAACGAACGATGATGATGGTGTTTGAATGGCGTGACAATGGTGGTGGTCGGTGATGAACGACGATGGTGCTTGGTGGTTGACGGTCGTGTAAGTACACGAAGGTAGTTGTGATCGTTGATGATTGATGGAACGATGTTATGTATGTTTTGTGTATGTTTTGTAGATGGATAGTTGATAATCTAGCCCTCCAATCCAAGAAGATTCGACCACCTTGCAATTTAATCTTGAAGATCAAGCTCACTAAGATACTCAATCAATAATTGTAAAGCTCACACAGATGCTTAAGTTTAAGTTTTAAACTCAAACTAATAATAATTCAATCTATGAAAATAAAGACTAAGGATGTCTATTTATAGTAAGGACATCCGTCACAAACAACAACACCAAACGACTCAAACTACTCGGCCAAAACGTCGAGTTCTTTGAGTCCTACTTCTATCCTAATGGATTAAACTTAATCCTTATTAATAAAATAATAATAAACTAGATTAGGTTGTAACTAACTGCTAACAACCTAATAACAAACTCTAACTAATTCAAAACTAACTTGTAACAACCTAGTAACTAACTAGTTGTAACAACCTAATAATAAACTAGTAACTAACTAACTAATTTATAACAACCTTATTATAACCAACTATAACAAACTTGTAACAAACTAATTAAAACTAATAACATAAATAAAAACTAAGACTAAAAATAATCCTATCATTAGTAGTATTAGCACAGTGTGGAATCACACGTTGCTCTAGGCCGGCGTTGGTTAGCCACCAACGAACCACTACGTAACCTTCCTTGTTCTTTCAATACGTCTTGTCAAGCCAATTTGAATATACGTATCGAACCTAATTCGAATATCTTGAGATCACGTTTAGATCGTGGACCACGATCCTTCCTCCTAGCCAATGCTCCTGCATCATACTCTCCTTGTTTTTGAGAATTTGACCTCAAATTAATCCCGAGTAATCCGCGCTTAATGTTTGAAAAACCTGCACTTGCCCTTACCAAACCATGACCCCCTTGTCCACCCAAGCTCACGGTTCTAGGCTCCTCGTGACTTCCGTGACCAAGCAAACCCACGACCTTCCTTGACAACAACTCCACCACGCTTGGAATGTCCTCACAACCGCCGTACCCTCCGTGTATCTCCTCATAGCCATCCTGCCGTGCCTCCAACCTCTCGGCCACCTCACTCGTCTCTCCATCCTCTCCTAAGATCACAACCAAACTCTCCCTCTTGGACTCGGGTGGTTTAGACCTTGTTATAGATAATGGTTGGAGACAGTAAGTAGCTTTTCCCTTTGTCACACTATATACGTAGGTCCTTCCATCATGGGTGACTTCCCTATCAAATTGCCACGGCCTACCAAGAAGTATGTGACACGCACTTATAGGTACAGCATCACACCAAAGTTTATCCTCATAAGGTCCTATGGTGAATGCCACCAATGCTTGCTTCTCTACCCTTACCCCTTGGTCTCCATCTAGCCAATGAAGCTTATAAGGTTTGTCCCTAGCCCTCACGTTTAACTCCAACTCGGATACTAAGGTTTTGGATAAGACATTAGGGCATGAACCACTATCGATGATTAAACTACACTTCTTCCCCTCAACCTTACACCTAGTGTGGAACACGTTCTCCCTTTGTTCATCTCCTTTTGAAGTAGCCTCCATGTGTAGAGTCCTAACAACTAAGCATTCTACATCACTATCACTTTCGGCCTCTACCTTCAAATCTCCTTCCTCCTCTTCTTCTTTTACCTCGACTTCAGGCATAACAAAATTAGGAACCATACCTTGTAATTCTTGAATGGTTAGGGTTCTCTTTTGTGGACAATCCGTCGCAATATGACCATAGCCTTGGCACCTATAACATCTCCTTATGTTGCTTCCTCTAGGATCGGGAATAGTAGTCCTTGTCGTGTCCTTGCCTTTGACAACAACCTCGTCCTTGACCGTCTCCTCTGCCTTAGATGTGGCGTTGGTGGTAGATGATGTTGAGCCTTCACCGACTCTTGTTGGTTATTCGAGTACTCAAAGTGCCTATTTATGGTTTGAACCTGTCACCCAAAAACTGTATACCTCTCGCCATGTACGCTTTATTGAACACATTTTTCCCTACACCCAACTCGCCATTACCCCTGTCTCGCCTATTCCCTCTCCTGACAAATGGTGTGACCTCACCATACCACTGCTTGACCCAGCTTTACCCATCTCCACCACAACCGCTGACCCACCAACCACGGCAACACCTCCCTTGCCCCCACCCAGACCTCCACCCGAACCCTTGCAGCCTCCACACATCTCGCCTGCCCCTACAAGTCCTCCCAGCTCACCCCTACCTCCAACACCTTACCCTCTCCACCGAATACTCCCTCCACCCCCCCTCCCCCGCCATCTCCACCCCCTTGTGCAGTCATCCGACTATGCAATAATATTATAAAGACCAACCCCAAGTATGCTATACCCCCACCCGTTAAAACCAAGCAACTTGAACCCAAAAAAGCAAATATTGCTACTGCACCCACCCCACATATCACTCATACCACCACCAAACAAGCCCTTGTCGATTCCCGATGGCGAACCACCATGATTGATGAGCACCAAGCCCTTCTCCGAAACCAAACCTGGTCTCTTGTTCCCCGCTCTCAAGCCCAAAACGTTGTTGGTTGCAAATGGGTTTACCGCGTGAAATACAATCCGGATGGTACATTGAAACAGTATAAAGCGCGACTCGTCGCCAAAGGCTTTCATCAACGCCTCGGCGTCGATTACTCAGAAACATTCAGTCCTGTGATTAAACCCACCACGACTCGTCTTGTTTTGTCCATCGCAATAGCAAACAAATGGCCTCTCCACCAACTCGATGTTAACTACGCTTTCCTTCAAGCTAAGCTCACTAATTCGGTTTTCATGACCCAACCGCCAGGGTTCATCAACACGGATAAACCTGATCATGTTTGTCACCTTCACAAAGCCATCTATGGCTTAAAACAGGTCCCACGAGCTTGGTACACCGAGCTCAAAACGTACCTTTTCAGTTTGCAGTTTACAAACTCTGTGTCTGACCCGTCACTATTTATCTTAAAGTCCTCGCAAACCCGACACACATCGTCATCACCGGACCAAACCTGACACACATCCGCGCCTTTATTGATGAACTCTCACGTAAGTTCTCCTTAAAGGACCTCGGTCCACTGTCCTTCTTTCTTGGCGTTGAAGTAACCCCGACCAAACACGGTCTTCACCTTAATCAAACCAAATATATTTCCGACCTACTTCACAAATTTAATATGCATGAGTCTAAACCCGTCACCACCCCAATGTTAACACACCCACCTCTTACGAAAGAACCTCAAAAACCTGTTGAGAATATAAACGACTATCGGCAATAGTTGGAAGTCTCCAATATTTGTCTCTCACTCGACCCGATATCGCTTTTCCTGTCAATAAGCTTGCTCAATTTTTAACCCACCCAACCACCACACATTGGCTTGCTCTTAAGAATGACCTACGCTACCTTCAAGGTACCCTCACCTTGGCATTCACCTTCATCATTCAACACCTCTTCACCTCCATGCATATTGTGACGCGGACTTTGCTGGAGACTCGCGGATTACGTCTCTACAACCGGATTTATAGTTTATTTTGTTAAGAATCCCATATCCTGGTCTTCGAAAAAACAGAGAGTATTATCTTGCTCAACCACTGAGGCTGAATTTAGAGCGGTTGCCAATGTTTCCACGGAACTTTTGTGGCTTGTCTCTCTGTTACATGAACTCGGCATTTCACACTCTTCGTCGCCAACAATTTATTGTGATAATCTATCAGCGACTCATTATTCGGCTAACCCAGTCTTTCATTCGAGAATGAAGCACCTGGCTATTTCTTTTCACTATGTCAAAGAACAAATTCGGAACGGTTTAATTCGTATTCAGCATATTAATGGTTCTGATCATTTAGCCGATACGTTAAACAAAACGCTGCACAAGTCCAGATTCCTTGATCTTTCTTCCAAAATTGGTGTCCGTCTACGACCGTCCATCTTGCGGGGGAGTGTTGGACAAACTAATGCAGCACAACGGAAGCCCAGTCTTCCTCCTACAAAATAGCTACTTGCTTTCAGTTATTATTATCCAGCACACGTATCTTATCTCTATCCCTAATTATTAGTTGTTAGCTCCTTCTTAATAGTAACCTAGCTTTAGTCAATTGTATATATAAACATGTATCATATACATCTGAAAAACTATCAAATACAATTTCATTCTCTATAAACCTCTCTCAATATCTTATATAAATAACATTATGTGAGAAGAAGTTATTATACATAATCATTCATATTCACCTTATCTAAATAAACAATTAAAATCATTGACAAATTGTGGTATCTAATATAATTTTTCATTAAAGAATAACTCGTTAAAAATAATATGCAATCATTGGTAAATTAGGTCATAATTACTTTGAGCTTTCAATAAACTCAATGAACATTTGGCTAGAATTACTCAAAAAGTATGAAATAAGAGGGTTTTGCACCGTGAAACAGTTTAGTTTTGTGAAAAAACAAAAAAGAAACATGGTTAATTTATATGGCTAATAAATAAGTTGTTTTTCTATACAATGGTACAGTCGCATAGTGTAAACCGTCTCAGTGATTAATTTTTTTCCGATTTCTGAAAAATGTCGAGAGATTAAGTTGATAATGAAGATAATTGATAGTGATTGTCAACAGTGAATCGACAATGACAAATAATTATTGTTGAGAGTCTAAGACAGTTTTACACGGTGTAACGGACTCATTGTACATAAAGATAGCTCAAATTTAGTTATTAGCAACAAATGAATATTTTTCTTAATATAAAATAAACCGTCTTATTGTATAGAGCTGCTTATTTTATAAGTTGTGTTTGTTAACCCAAATCATGGGTTTTAATTTGCGTCTTTGCCCAATTGCTCTTAGCTATAATGCTTGTTAGCCTATCAAATGTGTGTTAATAATCTCACCCCACTCGACGACTTTCACATTTTCTATCCTTCCATAACAAAATCGCCTTCATTGTTTCTTCCTTCAACCACTCGACTATGACCTTTTTCACTCTATAAAATTTCACTCAAAATTTGTAGTTCTACTTGTCAATTCTATAATTCTAATTAACTCTACATGACTTTATAGAATGTAATATAAGAAAATCATTCTCTTATGTCGAATTTTCACTTTTTAATTATTATTTGTTTATCGTTTTTTTAGTTTATTTTCACTTCTTTAATATATTATTTATTTCGTTAAACTTTTTAACTTGATAGAGCTAGTCATCAGTGTATTTTTAATTTCTTTTCAAACAAATGCAATTATATTTAATTAATTTTGTTTTCATATTTCTCTTTTTTTTACATTGTTTATATTCAGGTACTTTTAATAATAATGACTAAAGAGGTGAGATTTTTAGTATTCTTAAGTTTAAATAAATTTCCAAATCTCATTAAACTATTATTTAACAAATGGCACGGCTTGTGGTAACACTGGGCCCTAACTTTAAATAAGTTATAGACTTTATATTACGGATACGACAGACAATTCAGATAGTTATGTTGAATTATGGATTGTGACCAAATTTCGAGAGGATGATCATGGAGTTTTGTCTTGGCAGTTTGTTTTCAGAGTTCCATCTATTCCATCCTTTAATTATTTATTTGCTATTGGTAGATTTTGAGATTGCGGTGATCTACTCATTATTCAACATGGAAATTGTTTGGAAGATACAGAGGGCTACCTCTACGATCCTGCAACAAGCACTCTCAAAGCTTTAGGAATAACATTTTGTCATGGTTATGGTTATGTGGAGAGCTTGTTCTCTCTAGCGAGGAAAGAGTAACTAAATTAAGTTGTGTTTGTTGTTGCATCATGCATGATATATACACTTATTTAGTTCTATTATTATAAAGATAATCTTGGACAGACTGAGAGTTGCTTAAATAATGAAGTACTTATTTCTTTGATAAATAATAAACCGAGCATAACATTAATACTTCAATAGCTAAATGGATCTTTTTATAAAATCCTCGTAATGGCACGTGCCCTCGTAATGGATTTTTTTTATCCGGGGAGGGAAATGGTGGGCACATGTTATCTACTTACCCAGAGACACGGGCGGGTCTGGGGAGAGAAAGGGTGGGCACGTGTCCTCCCCCGGTTCCAGAAACTAATTATATATAGCTTCCTTAAATATTGGTTGAATAATACTTTGGATTGAGCGTGTAAATAGTACTCGAGTTTTTGAGTAACTCTTTCAGATCTGTAACAGCGGGTCGTGTCCATCCTGTTTTAGTTGAGTAATTATGGGCTAGTATTACTTACTGTCTTGGGTAAATTCTACAATGTGGTGCTGACTCTTAAGTGTAATTGATCCCACCATGTTTTAGACCCGTCAAGTCTCTGCCAACGACGAACCATACTTTGTACTCTGTTAGCCTGCGATATACGGACACTTTGATTATTTATTTACCTTTTTTTATTTTTTTAAGATATACGGACACTTTCATTAAGTAGTCTTGTGATTTTTAAGGTAGTTTGAAAAGTACTCCATCTGTGAAAGACAATTAAACTTTACACACTCTCTAAATGAGACACTATGTTCAAATCAAATCCGCATATCTCACAATGCTTTTTATCCACTCAAAAAAATACAATGTTTCCTGACTTCTCGTTCACCCTATTAACAGGTTAGTACTTTTCTTGCAATTTTTTTGAGTGACCGTCTCTCTGAAGTTTTTCTAAACAGAAATAGCTAAATAAACTTTTTTATGATAATATATGATTTCAGTTTTTTCCTTCGGTTATTGTTAATTTGTTTCAAATGAGGCAGTCTTACATAGGACTCATTAAAATATTTCTTAATATTGAACATAGTACGTGTTCTTTACTAATTAACATAACTCATATATGAATCGTTTTAAAACAGGCTATTTATGTTTATAACATGAATTTTACAGTCGATTACTTGTAATTTCGACCTCATCCACTAATTCTCGAACACAAAAACTTGGTAGTGAATTTAGCCTTCCTTTCAAATTACCATGTAGGCTTAAATGTGCTTGGATTGAGGACGCTTTATCATGAAGTAGTTGATTTCCCAAGTAAACGATGTAAAATTTCTGCATACACATTATTGAATTTATAGAAAGTTATAATCTGTGACGACTTCTTACAAAAACGAAAAAAAGGAAAAATGTATAGAAGAATAGGTTTTTCAACGTTTGCCCAGACATGCATTAGAAAAACCGATAGACAACACTGTAATCGCAATTTATAATAAGGAAAAGAATAACCTTTTGGTCATTAGGGTTGATTGTGGTGGTGGCTAGGGTTGTGGAAATGGAAATTAGAAAATAAAAGAAAGAATATTGAGAGAGAAATTGCATTGTGGATGCATTTTGCATTGAGAGAGTAATAATAATAACAATGTTGCAAATAGTATGAAGTGAAATGTTATAAGTGAGGGAGTTTAATTAGGTTTCATAAACCAATGAATTGAGTGACCTAATTTAACTAAATACGTAGTATAAATTAACTTGGACTTAACTTACATCTATACAATATTATTAAAAGGTAACATAAAATGCAACATAGACAATGCCACCTAGCATTAACAAAAAGCCACGTCACTTATTACACATGACATGGAGCCACGTCACTATTTCTTATTTTAAAGAGAAAAAGAAAAAAAAATAAACATTAAATGTAAATAACTTATCAAACCATTAACCTTTTGCCTTTTTAATTTCTACATAAATCAAATAACAATTAAAAATCAAAATTCCTAGTAAATTTAAATTATCGAAGTTTATTGTTAGAATATTTTAAGCAACAAATAAATACCATATAATTCTAATTTTTACACCGTTTATAAAAAATAAAAATTTGAAAATATCAAGGGCAAATAAGAACATACTTAACATTAAATATTAGCCTTTTAATTTTTAAAACTATAATATGTTAAACTTCAAATAAAAATTTATAGTCACTCATTTTATAACTTACTAACAATAAAAAATAATGTTAAAAAATATTAAAACTATACTACATATTTATGTATATTAAAGCAAACCTTTCACATTTCATCCATATTTATGTATAAATTAAATTTGATAATAATGAAAAATTATGCTCAAAAGTCACAAAAATTTATTACATATTTATGTATATATTAAATTTGTCATAAAACACATCATCAAATGGCTATAAATGTTTGATGGAAGACAACATTTGTGCTTGAAAATTCAAGCCAGTATTTTTTTTACTCCCATCGTCAACAGCATTGTGTGTGTCAATAATTTTTCTTATCATGTATCAACATTTAGGTAAGTATATTAAGGTAAGATAGTTTTATTATGGTTTTAAATTAATTAATTATTATTTTTTTTTAAAAATTTCATTGTTTATGAAGTGCTCATCCTCCCTATTTTTAAGTGTTGTTTTGTTCTTATTTAGGTGCTATTAAGATTTGTATGTTGTCATACTTAAAGGTAAATATACTTACATCTTTATGACTCAATGCACTTTTTCTTTCATTATATTAGGGTAACCTTAAATAAATAACGATAAGGTTTTTAATCACATATATCAAATTCCACCATTTTGTGTGTTATTAATACTCAATGATTTTTTTTGTAGGGATGGTCCATGAGAGAAACAAGACTATACGAAGAAGGAAAATACTTGAATTGCTTAAAAAAAATCTTCATCCACTCCACTCAAAAATATATCATAACAAAAAAAAATAGTATTTCATAAGCTTTCTAATGTATGTTTTATTTTGGAATGTGTTATTTTCTTATTTATCGTTTTCCTTTGGAAAATAACCCATAGAATGAAATTGGAGTTGCGTGGATATCAATCTTTTCAACAAGTTGGACAAAAAAAATCTTATTGACATACATAATGGCAAAAAGTACATTATTATCTAATATTTATACGTTCATGTCATATTATCTAATGTACATTTCTTATAAAATGTAATGAGAATTGAAAGAGATATGTAGTATGCAACTATTTTTCTTGAATTTATCATTTATGAAAAAAATTACATTTTAGAATTATTGGCAAATTCATATATATGTTATATTAAGAACAACAATGATTAAACTTCATAAATATACTATTATCAAAAATATGATTTATGAGACTATTGAGAGGATATAAAAGGCCCCCAGTCATATATGTTTTAACTTCTTTCCATTAGGGTATTTATCATTCTCAAAAAAAGAAAGAAATAAAGAGAAACAATCCAATTTGAGGTTGTTCTTTCATTTTCATTTTCATATATTATTGCTAAAAACATTTAGTTTTATTACATGTCATTATCAATAATTATCAATAAACTTAATTAATTTAACCTATTATGTTTTTTAAATTGTTAGTATACCTTAATTAATATGGCTCAATAAATATTTTAATAGGAGTACTTTTTTAACACCTGAAATATAAGAACCGTAAGTATAAAAAGGTATTGACAAATAAAACAAATAGGCAATGCCATGAACTCATGGTATACATCCTTGTAAGTGTCATATTTTTTACTCATTCGGAAAAATATTTTTGTATCATAATTATTTTTTGTCTCTAATTTATACTTAATTAATATCGTGTATTAAAGTTGTAAGATTATTATTGTATCAAAATTAAGATAGCACATTAAATATCTTAATGGCTTTTTTAACACCTAAGAATACAAGAGATAAACATAAGAAATGATTAATAAATAAAACAAAGAAACATGAACTCATGGTAAAAGGAGAGTATAGATTAACATTATATAGAGGACTAAATTTATATACATACTTGCAAATGCAATTTTTTTTTTTTTTTTTTTTTTTTTGTAATCCTTCTATTTTTTAATATCTCAAAATAATTTTATACTCCCTCGGTCCATTGAAGTTTTACCACCCAATTACCTTAATATATATCAGAAGTATTATATTGAAATGAGCTGATAAAAGTTGAATGAAGGGAGTATTATAATTATCTTTTGTCTCCAATTTTATTATTTGGTGTATTAGCTCTTATCAAATTATCTTAACCGACTTATTTTGTGAACAATATTCGATATGCTTTTTAGGACCATGGACAATCACAATGAAAATAGATATATATCTATTAATTTCTATCCTGACGTAGTATGAGTAAGCCCAAATAGTTGGATTTTCCACATCATATATGCAATACGACCATTATATATGTAGTTCTCAAAGAGGTTTCAATTACCGAACATAGATCTATTATTTCAATTGTTATGCTAATTGTGGTAAACTCCAAATTATACAACTATAAATACTCATGTATAGTACATTTTTCTAACTAGATAATATAAATTACTTATGATCATTAATTGTTCCTAAAATTGTAAAGACTAATTTTAAATATTAAAACATTCGTTAAAATACCGACTTTAACCTTAATATTTAAAACAACCCGTGTTTTCTGCACGAGTACAAAACTAGTTTATACGTGATTAACATAAGATAATTAAGCTTAATTTAATCCTCTTTCTATAAAACAAAGAACATTTCAAGGTTTCTGATTGGTTCCTTGATTTGAGGTAGATGGGCACACCATCAATTTCTTTCATTTATTTAATTACTTTCCCCTCCAAATTCATTTGCGTTCCATTTTACAAATTTCCGATTCCAAAATATTCGTATTCGTATATTAAGTTTATGTTAAAAAGTTTATGGGTTTTTCCCATTGATACCCCTGTAGTATTGGCTTTTCCCAGTTGTACCCCTTCGTATAGCACTTTACTAACTGTGCCCTTAAGTTTAATTAGTTACTCCCATTAGTAGATAAACGTAATTAGTCCGTTAGTTTTAGGCGTTAAGTGTCATGTTGGCACTTAATTAGCCACCTAAGCAATTGAGTTGGCTTATATTTTCCTTTTTTTTCCCCAAATTCTTCCCACCATAAATTTCCCTCCAACTACCTCCACTACAATTTAATTTTGCCCTCCAAAACCCTCATCCATATTCTACTATTTAACTCATTATTTTCTCCCAATTGATTTCAACTATTTTTCCCCAATTTATTTCACCCACTCTATCTTCCTTTTTTTTACTTAAAATGTCTTCTTCATCCAATTGGAGAAGGAATGTACCAATTGAAAATCTTGATTTTCGAAACCAAAAATGCAATTTATGTGGAAGAAATGCGGTTTTAAAGATATCGGGTTTGATGGAGACGAAGATGAACAGGGGAAGGGGAGATGAAGGGTTTAATTTTTGAATGGGAAGGAAGGGTATGAATGACGATTTGGGGGGTGAGGGAGTCTTAGTTTGCCAACTCACATCCATGTCACTTGCCAACTCAATTGCTTAGGTGGCTAATTAAGTGTCAACATGGCACTTAACGCCTAAAACTAACGGACTAATTACGTTTATCTACTGATGGGAGTAACTAATTAAACTTAAGGGCACAGTTAGTAAAGTGTTATGCGAAGGGGTACAACTGGGAAAAGCCAATACTACAGGGGTATCAATGGGAAAAACCCAAAGTTTATTTACAGAAAAATTTAAGCAAACAAAATTTATGCAAACAAAAAATTAAAAATAAAAATAAAAAAACGAAAATTGTACAGAATGCATATGTTTAAAGACTACGAATTAATAAATTTCAGATTAATAAATTAAAAAAATAACAACCTTAATGAATAATAATAAATAAATATAGACAAGCAAATTCATATAATTATACACCAAATCTAACACAAAAAGCCAAATTATAATATCCTGATAAAAAGAACAAAAATGATCAACTAAAATTAACTATCGGAGATAAAAAAAAATTATGAATAATTTTTTGCATGTGGAAAAAGTCAACTCCATATATGGTGATAATTTTTTTGGGTACTTAGAGGGTCGGAATTTATATTTTATGATAGGTGTTTTCAGGGCCGGCCCTAGGGCCTGTTTAGGTAGGCATTTGACAAGGGCCCAAAGTTGATAGGGGCCGAATGTAGAAACAAAAAAAAAAAAACAGCAAGTTTTTGTACGTAGAATAGGAGAAGAATAAGAGGGCATATAGCAAAAGAGTTTTTCTAACATGTGCCCTAAGGGCACATGATAAGAAGTCAACTAAGGAAAGATCTTCAAGATGATTTCACTTATTATGGTAAATATGAATTTTAACTCTTTATCATGATATATTCTCAACAATATTTACTTACTTAGCTTCTTATCATGTGCCCTTAGGACACATGATAGAAAATCCGATAACAAAATTGTACTACTTTTTAGTAAATTATTAATTAAGGTAAGTTTTGTGTTGACTTTCCTTTTCCTTTTCCTTCTTAATTAAACCAACTTTTTTTTACAATATTCCAAATCAATTTTCCTTATTAAATTTTTAGGGTTCTTCAAATTCACAAAATTCAACACTTTTATTATTTAAAATAAGATTATCGTAAGGAGTATTAAATCTTAATTATTTTTTGTTCTTCAATTTTTATTTATTTTAGTTATTGATTGTTATTAATTGTTGTGGACGTTTCTTAATTATATAATTATATCATATATTATTGTCTTATTGAGATGTAAGAACGGAAAACAATGGCTTAGACTAACCAGCCAACAATCAAAACTTGTCGTCAATGTCGGAAGAACGTTTGAATGGTCTTGCAATGTTATCAATCGAGAAAGAACTTTTGGAAAATATCGATGTTGATGTTATCATTAAGGACTTTGCATCTCAAAAATGCTCATAGGATGCGCTTTTTATGATTTCTTATTATCTTGTAGTAGACAATCACAAATTAATTAATTTAAGATTTTTTTTAAAAATGGCCCCATTTTACGATTTCGCCTAGGGCAAAATTTGTTTAGGACCGGCCCTGGGTGTTTTTTTTGTAGTTAGAGGGTCGACCAATAATAATTTGGGTTAATTATGATATTTAAGGACTTAGGTTTAAACCGTAAATATAATATTTAGATGTTTACATATTTCTATTAACTATTATCCGTTTTAAGTTTAAAACGGGTCAATATCTATTCTTTGGGCATATAGGACAAATATTTTACTTTTCATATGCATAATGTTATTATTTTGTTTTGTTCATCATACACATATATATTTAAACCGTCTTAAATAAGAATGTGTTTATTTTCTATAACGTTGTGTTAATGCAATGTTTTTACATACTTTTAAGTTAAGTGTATAGATTATTTATACATTTTACATCGGCATAACTGTAAAATTAAAACATACTTTTTAAAATATATCCACCTTCTTATTTATTTTTTTAATTTAATAAAATTAAGCCCGTGCATTTTTTGCACGGGAGTAAAACTAGTTTAACTTAAAGTAACTTAATTTTTAAAATTTAACGTACATAAACTTATTTTACTTCTAAGCTACATTTTCAGGTCGGGTCAATTCGAGTTCGGTTAACTATAGGTGGTTTAATTCGAATTTAGGTGAACTCAAGTTCGGTTTTGACCGATTTCATAATCGAGTCAAAATATATTTCTCATACGTTATCTTTCAATATTATATAAATGAGATGCTTAGTTCATAACTTCATAATCAATTGATCAATGGTAATTTGTCTTAAACTAAAAATTTGAATACAATATCTTATATATTTTTTTTAGTAACTATTCATTTATATTATCAAAAACAAAGAACACTGTATTAAATAAGAATTTTTAGGGAGTGCTAGTAAATTAAAATCACTTTGTATTATAAGTTTTGCTTTTAATATGAGTATTGCTTACTTATGATAATCGCGATTAGTATTTCAACACACTATGTATTATGAAGCGTGCTATAGAGCAATCTCTCACTAACCCAAGATCTTTTGTTACTTGTGTTCTTACCTTGGCGAGGGAAAATATGTGTACCACGATCCGAACCTATTTATTTGTTCATTGTTGATTGAGAAAATGATGGATCCGAGCATAAGGATACGTTAAATCCATTGGGGTACATTGGGTAGAAAATACTCTTTCTTGAGGGCATTGTGATTTGAATCGGGATAAAATCTATCGATATTGGATAAGCCTATTATAATTTTATATACGACTTAAACAGAAAATAGTTGTATTCAAACATAACTAAAATTGATTTGTTTGTCAAGTCAATACCAAAAATGATTGGCCGTATAAAAAATAACTCTTGATCTTCATTTTTAACATGATGATTGGACTAGGTAGGAGTGATAGCTGAAACTAAAAATACTAACAAAATAAAAAGTTTCATTTAATATTTTGCCGACTCCATAGAATGAATTTACATTATATTATAGTATCGCTGAAATAATAGTTTTTTTACAACATGGGAGTAACCGTACGAATTATGGTTGTTTTGCTAATTTCATAGAATAGATCGATTTTGTTAGTATCGTAGAATGAAAGTTTAAGACAAATTTTATCCGTTTAAATTGAGAATTTGTGATTCCTAAAATGCTCATACGTCATGTTCTATTACATGCACGGATGCTCATAGGAGCCTTCCTTAATTTCGAAAGAAATATTATTGTGCGTATCGTATCGTATTTGGATACTTTGACCGAATATTGCTGAGTATATATTATCTTTATGCATATTAGTATAAAGTAGTTAAGGAAGCTCTGTTGTTATCTTTTCCTAAACTTTAGGACCCTGTTAACTCATAGTTAGTATATATACTATGCTAACCCTACGTTGTACACACATCAATACAAATCACAATTATTCTCATATTCTCCTTCATTTACTTTATGGTATCCAGAGCAGGTTGAATCTTGCAAATTTTTTTTTTTGTTTCCCTTCCTTGATTGTTCTCAATGGTTGACGACAAGAAGAAGGAGGTTGTTGAGTCCTCACACACTCCCAACCCTATCTATGCTGTTTCTTCCCACGACGGAACGGGGGCTAAAATCACTCATGTAGTTCTCCTCGGTCCAAATTATGAAGAATGGGCAAAAGGATTTCGGGTTGCGTTAGGAGCGAAGAGGAAGTTGGGGTTTATCAATGGCACCCTCAAGGAACCGTCTGATTCTCAAGATTTGGAGGATTGGACGGCTGTTAACTATCTGATTATTGCGTGGATCTTCAATACGATTGATGCACGCGTTCGTTCTTCGATATCCTATCGTGAAATGGCCTTCGAACTTTGAGAGGATATTCGTTTGAATTGCGTTTTACAGTAGGCAACGAAATCAAAATTTACCAAATTCAAAGTGAGTTAACCGAGTGCAAACAAAAACCCGGCGAATCTATCATGGATTACTATGGGCGCATGATGAAATTATGGGACGACATCAATGATTTTGATGCGTTACCATCGTGCAAATGTTCGGGGTGTCATTGTGATTTAAACGTGACCCTGCGACAACGACGTGAGGCGGATCAGGTCCGAGGATTGCTAATGGGTCTCGAACCCTTCTACGCGACTGTCCGATCGCAGCTCCTTGGGACTAAACCCTTTCCTGCCATCCAATCGGTTTATTCTCGATTCGTTCAAGAGGAGGAAGTTCGTACCTTGACTTAGAATTCTGGTGATACAACTACTCCTATGGCTATGGCGGTTCGAGACAGTGGAAGGCAACAATCTAAGGGTGGGAGGCCTCGGCTCAAGTGCACCTACTGTACCAAGGAAGGCCGTACGGAGAGCAGGTGTTGGGAGAAGCATGGTTATCCTAGCGATAAGGACCCATGACGGTCTACATCTAAAGACGGTCCCTCTGCCACTGTTGATCCGAAAACAAACGTTGTACTTGGTGAGCCTCAATTTGTTGCACATGTGCTTCGTTTGAATGGTAAGAAAGCATTTTCATGGATTATTGATACTGGGGCTTCGACTCATGTGTGTTGCGATGACCGCCTTTTCGAGTCGTGTGAAACGATTCAGCCGATTAATATTGGGTTGCCGAATGGTACACGATTGGTTGCTAACAAGGCTGGCATGGTTAAGCTAAATACAAAGCTATATCTTCACAGTGTTTTGTTTATCCCGTCTTTCCAATTTAATTTGCTTTCGGTATCGCAACTTTTGGCGTCATAACAACTACATATACAATTTACTAATTTTCAATGTGTTATACAGGACCCTGCGTTTGCGACGATTGGAGTGGGTGATTTAATAGACGGACTCTTTTACCTGACTATGGAGGAACCAATGCGTGTTAATGTCGTGTCCGGAGCTTCGGATATTGTGTTATGGCATCAACGGATGGGACATCCTTCAACTCGGGCAATGGAGTACCTTCCCACTACTTCATCTTCTAGTAATTTTGATTTTGCATCGTGTGATTTGTGTTTTCGTGCGAAAAAGACCCGTACTTCTTTTCCTTTGAGTGATAATAAAGCTGATAAACTGTTTAAATTAATCCATTGTGATGTTTGGGGACCATATCAACCTAATCGGGCATGTTCTTCCCGTTATTTTTTGTCCATTGTTGATGATTTTTCGCGGTGTGTCTGGGTTTACTTGTTTAAAACCAAAGATGAGGTTCCTCATATTTTGCGCGATTTTTTTGCTCTCATTGATAGACAGTTCAACTGCCATGTGAAAATTTTACGGAGTGATAATGGGACGGAATTTCGCAGCTTAATTCCCTATTTTCGTTTGAATGGAATAATTCATCAAACCTCTATGGTAAAGACACCTCAACAAAATGCTAGGGTAAAACGGAAATATAGGCATATATTGAATGTAGCCCGTGCCTTGCGTTTTCAAAGCTCCCTTCCTCGTGATTTTTGGGGTGAGTGTGTCTTAACAGCTGCACATTTAATTAACCGGACTCCTACTCGGATTTTAGAAAATAAGACACCCTTCGAGTTGCTTTTTCGACAGGCTCCCGATTTAAGTTTGATTCGGGTCTTCGGATGTTTATGTTATGCCAAGAATTTGCATTCTAAAGATAAATTTGATTCCCGTTCCCGCCGTTGTGTCTTTCTTGGTTACCCGTTTGGGAAAAAAGGATGGCACTTATATGATCTCGATAGTGGTGATTATTTTCAATCTCGGGATGTCCGTTTTATTGAGAATGCTTTCCCGTTTGCTACTGATGTGGGTACTATACCTCATTCGGATGAGTCCACTGATTGTAATTACGACTCTGTATGTGTCGATAGTCCGCCCTCTACCCGTGTCAATACTGAAGGGGGGATTCTACAAGAGAGTGTCAATACAGGGGGTAATGGTGCAGGTTTCGGTACTGAAACGGAACCCGATGTCAGTCCCGTCGCAAGTCCGAATAGTGACAACGCTGCTACTGTTGAGGAGGCCATTAGTGACAGCAGTTCTGCTACTGAAACAGAACCAGGGGCTGATGTTGTCAGTAATGACGAAATGGGGCGTGGAAAACGATTGAAATTTGACAATAGTCGAAACAAAGATTATATAAGTTGGAACGACATTAAGAATGTTAACACGTCCTTGGTTCCTCCCGTGACATCACCCACGCCAAATCCCGTCACAGGTACCCCGTATCCCATTGCTAGTTATGTTAATTGCGATGTATTTTCTACTGCCCATCAACAATTTCTTGCAGCTATTTCTAGTGAAACTGAGCCATCCTCATTTAAGGAAGCTATCCGCGATACGAGGTGGAAGAAAGCAATGGAGGAAGAGATTGAGGCGTTAGAACTCAATCACACTTGGTCTGTCGAGGACCTCCCCCCAAATAAAGCTGCTATCGGTTGTATGTGGATTTATAAAATCAAGCGTAAATCGGATGCGTCGGTAGAACGTTATAAAGCAAGGCTTGTTGTCTTCGGGAATCATCAGGTGGAAGGTATTGACTTCGGTGAAACCTTTGCACCTACGGTAAAAATGGTTACGGTTCGCACATTTCTCGCTTTGGCCGCAATAAATAATTGGGAGCTACATCAAATGGATGTCCAAAATGCTTTTATTCATGGAGATTTGTCCGAAGAAGTTTATATGTGTCTCCCACCTTGGTTTAGACGGGAAATGCAAGGAAAAGTGTGTCGTCTCCACAAATCTCTTTATGGGCTTCGTCAGTCTCCGAGATGCTGGTATGCCAAACTAGCCAATGCTTTATGCTCTTATGGCTTTTCTCATAGCCCATCTAACCATTCACTATTTGTTTTTCGCCAAAATGGTGTTCTGATTAATATTTTGGTTTATGTGGATGATTTAGTGATTGCCGGAAATGATAGTACTGCTATTACAGATTTTAAGAGTTACCTAAGTAAATGCTTTCGAATGAAAGATTTGGGTAAACTTAAATATTTTTTGGGCCTTGAGGTTGCACGTAATTCAAGTGGTATTTTTCTTTGCCAACGGAAGTACACGCTTGATATTTTGACAGAAACCGGTATTCTTGGTGCTAAGCCTTCTGCGATTCCAATGGAAGAAAATCACCAGTTAGCTCTTTCTCTGCAACCTTTATTCTCCGATCCTTCTAAATATCGTCGCTTGTGTGGCAAATTAATTTATCTCACACTTACTCGTCCAGAGCTTAGCTATTCGGTGCATATTCTTTCACAATTTATGAAGGCTCCTTCTCAAGCTCACTAGGACGCTTTAATGCGAGTGGTTTGATATTTAAAGGGAAATCCGGGTCAGGGGATAATGTTGCGCGTCAATGCTTCATTGACATTAGAGGCCTATTGTGATACCGATTACGGGGGGTGCCCCATAACGCGCCGATCTCTAACCGCCTATTTTATTTTTCTCGGCGGCTCACCCATTTCATGGAAAACGAAAAAGCAAGTCACCGTATCTAAGTCTTCCGCTGAGTCTGAATACCGCGCTATGGCTGCCGCTACGTGTGAAATCCTTTGGCTCAAAGGCCTGCTTCGAAGTTTGGGTATCGAACATCCGTCGGCGGTTTCATTACGTTGTGATAGTCAAGCGGCTTTGCATATTGCCAATAACCCCGTATTTCATGAGCGTACAAAACACATTGAGATCGATTGTCATTTTGTACGAGACGAGATTCTGCGTGGCACTATCTTACCGTCCTACATTAACACAACGACTCAACTCGCTGATATTCTCACAAAAGCGCTCGGGCGTTCACAATTTCACACGTTACTGGACAAGTTGGGCAATTCGAAGCTTCATGCTCCAACTTGAGGGGGGTATTGTATGTGCGTATCGTATCGTATTCGGATACTTTGACCGAATATTGCTGAGTATATATTATCTTTTTGCAAATTAGTATAACGTAGTTTAGGAAGCTTTGTTGTTATCTTTTCCTAAACTTTAGGACTCTGTTAACTCATAGTTAGTATATATACTATGCTAACCCTACGTCGTACACACATCAATACAAATCACAATTATTCTCATATTCTCCTTCATTTACTTTAAATATAACACAAATTAAGAATCCATTACACAAGAATGATAATGGAAAAAAAACTGAAATTAAGCTAAGAATTGACATCCACAACAAGGATACACTCTGAATAGTGGACATTACGTTGATAAAACAATACGTTTTATAAATTGGGAGAAATTGATTAACATGACAAAATAGGCTAAAGGGAATATTATAATGGTTAGTTAACTTTTTTTTTTTTGAAATCCCAAAATTGGGTTTAAATTGAGAATTTGTAATTCCTAAAATGCTCGTACATCATGTGCTTTTACATGGATGGTCATAGGACCGAGCCTTCCTTTTCGGAGAAATATGACACAAATTAAGAATCCACTATTACATAATAATGATAATGTAAGAAAACTGAAATTAAGCTAAAAATTGACATCCACAACCAGGATAAACTCTTATTAGTGGACTTTACGTTGATAAAACAATTACGTTTTATAAATTGGGAGAAATTGATTAACATGACAAAATAGGCTAAAGGGAATATTATTATGGTTAGTTAACTTTCTTTTTTTTGAAATCCCAAAATTGGGTTTAAATTGAGAATTTGTAATTCCTAAAATGTCTGTACATCATGTGCTTTTAAATGGATGGTCATAGGACCGAGCCTTCCTTTCGGGAGAAATATGACACAAATTAAGAATCCATTATTACATAATAATGATAATGGAAGAAAAATGAAATTAAGCTAAGAATTGACATTCACAACCAATATAAACTCTTAATAGTGGACATTACGTTGATAAAGCAATTACGTTTATAAATTGGGAAAAATTGATTAACATGACAAAAATAGGCTAAAGGGAATATTATTATGGTGAGTTAACTTTTTTTTTTAAATCCCTAAATTGGGTTTAAATTGAGAATTTGTAATTCGTAAAATGCTCGTACATCATATACTTTTACATGGATGGTCATAGGACCGAGCCTTCCTTTCAGGAGAAATATAATACAAATTAAGAACCCATTATTATATAATAATGATAATGTAAGAAAATTGAAATTAAGCTAAAAATTGACATCGACAACCAGGATAAACTCTTAATAGTGGACATTACGTTGATAAAGCAATTACGTTTTATAAATTGGGTGAAATTAATTAACATGACAAAATAGGCTAAAAGGAATATTATTATGGTTAGTTAACTTTCTTAATTTTGAAATACCAAAATTGGGTTTAAATTGAGAATTTGTAATTCCTAAAATGTGCGTACATCATGTGCTTTTACATGGATGGTCATAGGACCGAGCCTTCCTTTCCGGAGAAATATGACACAAATTAAGAATCAACTATTACATAATAATGATAATGGAAGAAAATTTTAAATTAAGCTAAGAGTTGTCATCCACTATCAAGATAAACTCTTAATAGTGGACACTGGACATTACCTTGACGAAACAATTACATTCCATAAGGTTGGAAAAAATTGATTAACATGTCAAAATTGGGTAAAGAGAATATTATTATGGTTAGTTAAGTTTGAGTAGAGGCTATTATGTTTCAAAAAATAGCAAGTGATTTGCCCTATAAAATTCACACATTTTTCAGCATAGGCAGTCAAACACTTGAAGAAGCTAAGGGCCTAAGCATAAACAAAAATAAATTTAATTATGTTGAAATACGTTATAATCATCCTAGCCTTGAAGCTTGCAGTGACAGGGGTGTCTGCACGGCTTGTGGTAACATTGGGTCCTAACTTCCGGTCCTAAGCATTTGGAGGCTCTGGGCGAGGTTGTAAAATTGGGCCCTAACATTAATTTTTTTTCAGATGAAGTTGATTGTTGAAAAATCTTAAGAGATTTAGTAGAAAAAATGATTTTGAACTTGGAAAATTGAATAGGGTGTATCTTATAATTCAACTTTTTTATTGTCAAAAAACTTGTAAAAGATCGAAATTCTTTCAAAATTTAGATATTAGCTTTATTAGAGGAGTCCATTTAATGTATAATTTGAAAAAAAAATATGTTTTAATGAACATAATTCGCACAAGATTTCATAAGCATGAAAAATATTTTTTAACTCAATTGACCAACTAAAATATAAATAAAAGATATTAAATGGATGAGCCCATGAAAATAGTATATTCAAAAATATTGAAAATGAGGATAACAACATTATCTAGGAATAGAACAAGTGACCTTTTGACACTTTGTAACCTGAAATACCACTAGATTCTTTACCATAACTTGCATTTTACATGTGATAAATTGTATTTTACAAATAACACCACTTAATTTACAATAATGAGGCCCTTCTAAACTTGGGCCCTTGTCAAATGCCAACCCTAACATCCCATAGGGCCGGCCCTGCTTGGTTTACTAAATAAGATAAAGTATAAAATTGTAGTTTTATTTGTCCACATATAGTTTAATAATTTCTAACTAGTGTAACACCCGTGAAAAATCACGGGGCTGTGTATTTTTTTTAAGGATTAATTGTTAAAAATACTCTGAACTATGTGTGTTCTGCTCAAAATACTCTAAACTATATTTTAACTACCAATATAGCTAATTAATGCTCTTATTCTCTTTTATTATAATATATGACATTTTGTCTGCTAAATAAGTGAATAAATTTCTAACCCTTCCTTAACCCGTCTTTCTCTTTTTACTTCTCTGTTAATCTATTCATTTAATCACACCATTAAAACATGCTACGATAAGTTAAAAAAACAACAAATTCTATTCAAAGCAAATGAGGACATTAGTTGGTTATATTGGTAGTTAAAATAAAGTTTAAAGTATTTTGAACAGTTCACTCATAGTTCAGAGTATTTCTATCAATTAATCCTTTTTTTAAAAGAAGAGGACAAATTATAGTTATTATATAATCAAAAATTTTCATATGTACACCTTGAAGTTTTCGTTTTATTAGGATCGTTTAATATTTTGTAAGTGTCTTAAAGTTAAACTTATTGAAAAAATAATGTCAGTGTTGATATTTCAAATTCTGTAAAATGGCGGACATTAAAATACGTTCTTACAATAAACATAGTCCTGGCATAATGAAGGTCTCTCATTCATAATGAAGGTTGTCTTCAGCATTTTATTTTTTAGTGTAACACCCGTGAAAAATCACGGGGATGTGTACTTTTATTTTAAAAGAAGACGACAAATTTTATTTATTATATATATATATATAACCAGAAATTTTATTTATTGAACACGTATACTTAAAATAAAAATGAAAAAAAATTAATATATAAATACATAAGGACATTTGAAAAAATTGTTGATAATATATAATAAGATAACATAAGATAATGATAATGTTCATAGTAGTAATAATTGTGAGGTGGTATAAAAATGGAACTATTAAGACATAGTTAAAAAAGAAAACTATAAAATTCAGATTTGAGAACTTTAAGACATATGTAAAAATCCTGTAAAAAAAAGATATATGTAAATTAATTAAAGAAACAAAATTAAGATAATTACATTCGATATATTGCAGAAAATGGAAACAATATAAAAATCGGTTAATGGAAGGTGACATGGCTACTATTGTTCACGTTATTGGCTGAAAAAAACTAAAATTCTGAGGTTGAATGAGAGAGATCCATTAGACTAATTCTAAAACCACATTGCGCCACATCAGCGGTTTTACAAGATTTTTTAATATATATAATGAATAATGATATAATGACGATAATGATAATAAGCAATAATTTGTAAATATTTCTAATTTGTAATTAATTGTAATTTGTTATTTTTTAAAATGTTTAATAATTTGTAATTTATATAGTAGATTGGTAATTATGGTAGGTTATTTTATCTTATGTAAATATAGATAAACATGAATATTAAAAGGTGTTGTAGTTGGTACTTTAAACTTGCAATTAATTAAGCAAGAGATAGTGACCCAGAAAATATGCAAATACAACCGTCATTTAAAAAGTCAACATTGAACCACAGAGCGACACATAGGCTCTGTGGTTGTTATTTTAATAAATAGAACTGAAATGTAAAATAAATTTATATACATTTTAGATTAAATTGACGGATATTAGAAATTACATTTGCCCAAAACCGTATTTTTTTATTATATTGTGGGTCAAGCATTTGGGTTCACAAAATTTTAAAAGAAATTAGTTCATACGAAGTGGATGAGGCTTGAACATTATTTTGTTAGGGTTGTGCTTTTTCACATACTATTTTTACTCTTTCACATACATTTTTTACAGTATTACCCTTGTCATTTTCTTCCTCCATTGACAAATTGGTTTTTTCTCCATTCACCATCACCTTCATTCATTACTTGTGGTCATCATTCACCTACCTCCGTCCATTATATTCGACCAGTCAAGTCGCCGACAAACTTAACGTCGGCCGCCCTTAACGCTCCTCTCGCTCAGGCCGATGTCGGCCTCCCTTAATCAGTATCTTCCCTTACTCGTATGCCCTTTTCGTCTGCTCCGACCACCATACTCACTGATTTGACGATCCGTTTCCGACCCTCCAAAACCCACATCTTCCAACCCCATTAAACCACCGGCTACCAACACCATCGCCAACATTGCCCCTATCCCGCACTCCCCTCCCTCTCCTCCGACCAGCATCAACCACCGTACCTGCCGCATTATCCCTTCGATTGCTCCAAGCCTTGTTCTTGTTTTGAATTGAAGATAGAAAAGGGAGAAGATGGATGTGACTACGGACTGGGGTTTTTTGCTTTTTCCTTTTTTCCTTTTTCCTTTTTTAATCCATTTTCAATAATCTAATAAATCAACACAATTAAAGCTTTCTTTAATTTTCATAATTTAACCAATCTGGGTAGTTATTTGAGCTAATTCTCTAATATTTCTTTCATAATCTTAATTTTTTCAGTCTAATTTCATTAATTAATAATTAACAAACCTAATAATTTTACCCCTAATATTAATAAAGCATATTAATAATTGCTAACCAACAAATTGCTTCACTAGTTTGAAATTATTCAAGTTTTTAGAACGATTAGATTCGATTTTAGTGGAAAAGGTAACAATTAATTTAGGTTTAGGACAAGGGTATTGAACGGAAAATTAATGAAAAAGTGTATGTGAAAGAGTAAAGTCCGTATGTGAAAAAGTAATTCCTGTTACTCAATCTTTTTAAACTATTTATAAATATATTTTTCAATATTTACGTGGTCTATCTTATCTATATTAATACAAAAATATTTAACTCATTCTCATTAACCCACATCATCATATCCAACATCTTTTTTTTTAAAAAAAGAAAGAGTAATTGTGGGACCCACCGTAATGTTTTTGGATATATTTTTGAAAAAACGCTATATTTATTTTTATGTACGTAAATATTTACGTTTACGTTTTTACGTAAACATTAAGAATACTGATAAAGTGAATAAATTGAGAGCAACATTTTTTTCCTAAAATTGAATTTTCATGATAAAAAAATATTTTTAAACACATCAATTTGTATATTAGTTACTCCGATAATCAATTACCATAGCTTATACCAGTAGTTGATAATTAATATATCCAATATATTAATCAATAAAAAATCAAAAATTATTTTTTTTTCGAAAAATTATAAACTAAATTATGGGAACATTAAATAACTAAAGCAAATACAGAAATCACATGTTTGTAGATTTTTTTTCTCAGTATACAAATGAAGGCTTAAATAAAGAGCAGTTTTTTTTTTTCAGAGTTAAGACGCGTAAGACCTTTACAAATTCTCATTTAAAACGAGCAAATTCGATGGATCAATTATTATTCATAGGACTGAAGTGGAATGTATTGAGAATAATGAAATATTTGTCTTATCTATACAAGTGGGTGGTAGTTGACCCATTTTATCCCTAAGATAAATATAATCGTTATAAGCAAGACCTATTAGAACCCAATTAAGGTTAATTTATGGTTAAAGAGAATTCAATTTGGTTGACATGTTAAGGGCTTGTTTTGTTACCCATTAAAATCATGGGATGTTAGACTTCCTAGGAAGTGTAAAATCAAGATGTTGTTTGGTTGACAAAATAATGGGAAATAGAACTCCCCACATGAATTTACTTCCTCTATTATGTGGGAAGTCACTTACCAAGTCCCCCTTAGTCATTGGAACTTCCCGCATAAATTAACTTCTCATATGCGAACCAAACACTTTTTGCGAATTCGCATGAATTGGAAATTCATGTGATCTTGAAGTTCCCTGGAACTTTAATTCCCTTATGTCAACCAAACAAGCCCTTAGTAAAAAATAAGTTATTGTTAAAATATGAATAAAACATATAAAAATGAGAAAAATTTATTGAGTTAATTATTTTAATATTTTTAATTACAAAAATAGATTATTATAACATATATAAGTAATGCAAGACAACGAATATATTTAATATTGAGAGTAAATTTTATTTAATTATTTTTCTCAAATATTGTTCACTCAAAATTGATACTTAACGGCTAATGCATTATGTATATTAAGTGTGTCATTTACAATCTCTTAATTACAAGTGTAATTTATATTTGAAATTAAAATTCTTAGATATTGTTTAGTGTTTACAAATTTAATCATCATTTGATTATATCATTATTTAAAATGCATACCCGTGCAATTTGCACGAGTTTCTTTTAAGACTAGTTTATTGAAGTAGAAAACTGGTTTTACTCCGGTGCAAAAAAATGCACGGGTCGATTTTGCAATTATGATATACTGAGCATATAACATAATTTTCATTTTATCGGCAAATAAATTAAAAGGATATATGAGCTAAAATTAAATTAAATAATAGCACCGACTTTTAATTAAATTAAAATGTAATAATAATGAATTAAATACATTATGATGTATAATTTTTATTAAATTTAGGCCTACATAATTAATGGGAGAGAGTGTAATTAAATCAATAGAGAAAGGTGGAGGTGCCTACCACAAAAGAAAAAGAAAATTAATTTTTTCGTTTTAAAAAATTAAGAACCAATCAATTCTTTTTAAATTTTATTCCTTTTATAGTATAAAGATTCACCGTAACAATCTATAAAACCTTAACAATAAATAAAAGCCACATATGATTAGTAAAAACCCACCTTGCACCATACAAAATCCATATCAACAATCATCAATGTCAACAATCAACAATTAGAATACAAATTCTTATAATTAGATTTTACCAGAGTGTCTTCTTTCCCTCTCCAAACTCCACGTGAAGAACTACACCCCCAAATTCATTTCTCTTCTCACCATCAATCTATAAAATCTTATTAAAAGGGCACCTAAAATAATGTGTCTTGACTAGTTTTAAATGTGACGTGGCATATTTAAATGTGAAATTGACATATTTTTAATGTGACATGGCGAATTGATATGACATGGATTATCAATTTATTATTCAATGACCTTAATTTAAATTATTTATCTATAAATTAATTTAACTCACTCATTTATAATATTAAAGGATATTATATTATTACTAAAGCATTTAATTTAATTCCACATGTTTTAACATTTAATTTTATTCCATATGGCAATTCATACCCATTAATTTTAATTAATTTTAATTGATTATTTAATTTAATTATTTATACTATTCAAATAAAGGGTTAGTTTATCCATTTTATTCCATATGGCAATTTCACGCCTCATTAATTTATATTCATTTTTCTTGATTATTTAATTAAATTGAAAATAAAACATAAATGTAATACTAATTGACTCTATAACTATATAATTAAATATAATTTTAAAAACAAGTTAAAATATTTACCATCACTCTTATATCATATTTTTTATTTTATAAGACAACTTCTTAAACCACTCTCATGCAAAGTATAGAGTTTGAAAAAGAAATAAAATAATAGTAATAATAATAATTAAGAAAACTTTTTTACATTTTATTTCTTTTTGCTGCATATTTATGTCTATATTAAATTTCATAATAATGAGAAAAATTTATAAATATAAATTTATCTATAAGTCTAATTAAAATGCATGCCAAACTTTTTGTTATCATCCACATGACACCCACATGTCATATTTTACTTTCACGAGATAAAATCTTAAATTATTCTCATGTAAAGTGGATTTTGTAGAAAGAATTTAAAAAATAACAATAACCTTATCTATAAATCTAATTAAAAGGCAAGTCAAACTCTATATTATTATCCATAAGTCATATTTTAATTTCATAACATATGTAATATCTGAAACCATTCTCATATAGAGTCGCTTTTGTAAAAGCAAAAATAATAATAACAACAAGTAAACAAACCTTATACATTCCATTTCTCATTGGCCCATATTCATGTCTATATTAAATTTCATAATAATAATAAAATAATGGTCAAAAGTCATCAATGTTGATTGATATTTATGCCTATATTAAATTTGATAATATTTAAAAAGAGGATGATCAAAAGTCATAAAACACATCTTCAACTATTTATATATTTTTGTTGGAAGGCAAAATTTGTAAGCCAATTTTTTTTGTTATTTTTTCGTTACTAGAATTATATATGTCACTAATATTTCTTATCTTTCTATTCACATCAAGTTAATTGTATTAAGGTATTAAATTATTAACTAATTTGTTTATTTTTTATGTAATTTACATTGTGTTAATTTGTTCATCACATTTCAACTTGATCGTATGTATTTGTTGTATTCTCATTTAGGGTTTATATCAAGATTTGTATGTTACTCTTTAAAGGTAAATATACTTACATCTTTATGACTTGCTTCTCATTCCCTATTTCTATCACTATTTACAAGGAAGTTATGTTAATAACGATGATATTGCAATAAAACAAATTTCACTATTCATGGTTATTTTGCACTAATTATTGAATTCTTTTTGTTTATACATATAGAGAGACAATTCATTGGAGAAACAAGACTATACGGAAAAGTGAAATACTAGATTTGATTAAACAATTATAAATTACAGACTAACTACAAGACGTACATGAATGATTAATAGTTTATTTACATTGAGTTAATTTGTTCATCACATTTCAATTTGATCGTATGTATTTGTTGTGTTCTCATTTAGGGGTTATATCAAGATTTGTATGTTACTCTTTAAAGGTAAATATACTTACATCTTTATGACTTGATTCTCATTCCCTATTTCTATCACTATTTACAAGGAAGTTACGTTAATAACGATGATATTGCATAAAACAAATTTCACTATTCATGGTTATTTTGCACCAACTTTTTGTTTATACATATAGAGAGACGATTCATTGGAGAAACAAGACTATACGGAAAAGTGAAATACTAGAATTGCTTAAACAATTATAAATTATAGACTAACTACAAGACGTACATGAATGATTAATAGTTTATTTTTTCATTTGTATGTTTTATTTTGGTATTTGTTGTTTTCCCCATCATTTTGCCTTTGAAAAGATAACACTCTTCACCTACGGACTTATTTAATTATTCCGACTTTGGTCTTTATATTATTAACATGTTCTATCATGAATTATTCACGAGGTGATCAAATGTGTGTGATATTTTATATATCCAATTACTAGAAACACTAAAAATATTACACTAGAAACAAAACATCATGTGAATTTCACAATTCACAAAACTAGTGTTTATATTAAACTTCATAATAATGAACAACGGATGTTCAAAAGTCCTGAATCATGATCCGTATTTTTGCCTATATTAAATTTGATAATAATAATAAAAGAATATTTAATAGCCATAAAACACATCCTCAATTGTTTATATATTTTTTTATAGAAAGCAAATCTTGTAAGCAAAAAAGTTTCTCATCTTTATTGTTAATAAAATGGTAGTGTCACTTATATTTCCTATCATATTATTCACATTTTGTATAAGATTACAGATTAAATAAAGTTGTTGCTTTAAAATTCTTAATTCCGCAATTTATTGTTGTATTAGCTTCAATTTTAGGGGTAGTACGTATAAAATGTCAGTTTTGTCATAATATTTCTAATCGCGTGTTCTATGTTATTTTTAGAATTGTTGATGAAATTTTAATATCTAATTTGTGAGGTGCTCTATCTTTGAGATCTTTGTTTGTCAATATAGTTTTATATAATTTGATTATATAAATGCCTATATTATTAATTTATTTTAGTCTGATTTGAGTTACTTTAATTTTGCAGGGTATTTTAGTATCTATTGTATATGACTTTAATTTCTAATAAATTATTGTACAAAAGACTAATTGACTTTATATAACTACTCTTAAAACTTGAAAACTATAAGTTGTGTTAATGAGTTGATCTTAGTATATTATTATATTAAATCACTAAAATATCACACTAAAAATTAAACATTCCGGAATTTCACTGGTCATAAAACTAGTTAACAAGTAACAAGTGTACGAAGACGAGGAAGTCAATCTGCAGTCTCCAACATAAATCCACACCACTTTTACCAAAGTGCTCCTACACTAATTAATCCCATATAGTCTTCGTCGTGATTAATACCTTGTTTTTTCAATGCAACTTCTAAGTCATTACTCATTTCCGAGATATAAAAATGCTACATTCAATTTCCATTTTCTTAATGCAGAAAACTTGGACTAAAGTTTCGTACTTAAACTTCTTTTCTACGGAGTAGTACATACCTACATACTGCCAAGTGCAACCCCCCTTATATTCAAGTACTTGTTCAACCTCCCCTACCATACAATTTTTCATATAAAACACACACACATTGGTAGTTGAGTAGTTTCCTTAAATACAATTTTTCAAATAAGATTACATAATTTGTTCTAAATTACATTTTTATTCATATATAACAATCGTACAATAGAGCAACTTTTCAGTAGTATTTGTGTACGCTCATTTTCGTTATTGGTGTGTGTCACTCGTTCAATTACACTTTCCGTCTTTCTTTTTAAAACGGTATTATTACTCCCTCCGTTTCGGTTAATAGTTATCAATTTTCATTTTGATTGTATCATTGAATTGTTATCTATTTTAATTTTTGGCAACCTTTTGTGGATCATATTTGATTGAATGTGGGATTATGTGATTTGTGTTGTCCAAATTCATTCATACTTATTTTCTTAATCTTTGTGTCAAAAACAATAAATAATAATTGATCGGGGCGGTGTGAGTAATTCTTTTCATTCTATCTCATTTTTCTTTTCAACTTCTGTTGAGGATGATATATCTATCTTCACTTTAAAACATATTAAATATGTTAAATAAGATAAAACCCATAAAAAATAACAAGATACTTGTATTTATCAGTATATTACATGATCTGTCCAAACTTAAAACGGATCTTTTTATCTTATAAATAAAAATTTATGTTTTTTTTTGTATCTAGCTTGGTAGTTGGAACTTGGAAGCACCGAAAAAATGACTGGTGTCGAACCCAAAACTAACAAAAGACCAACATTTTAAAAAAGACCTCGCCGAAAATACACAGATATAAACAAAGGATGAAAAGGAAGGATAACTGATTGATTAAATTAATATTGCACTGCTCTATCGCTGATCTCTACCTCTATCTCCATCTGTAATTTCGCTTATTAATTAATTTATTTGATTTAGATCCAAATAAAGCAATAGACAGATAGAAAGATATGGCGGGAGCTCGAGTAACGATGCAAGTAACTAAAAATGGCGTCGCCATCATCACTCTTTTGAATCCTCCTGTCAACGCACTTGCCATTCCTAGTAATTTCTTCAATTTTCACTCTTTCTTCATTTTTTTCATATTATGATTTGCAAATTACGAGTAGATACCATTTTCTGATTAATTTAGTCTCTATTAGCTTTGATTTGATTTCAATTAATTTCTTCGATTTGTTTACAATTTAATTCAATTTCGATAATTTAGTTTCGCTGCAGTAGTATTTTGCGATTAGCACTTGGTCGGTGATTAGTTTTGATTTGATTTCGTGCAATGTCTTCGATTGGTTTATAATTTTTTTCGATTGTGATCATTTTAGTTTCGCGGTAGTAGTATTTTGTGATTAGAACTTTGTCCGTGATTAGTTTTGAATTGATTTTGTGCAGTTTCTTCGATTTGTTTACAATTTTTTCTTCAATTTTGATTATTTAATTTTGGCCGTAGTAGTATCTTCTGATTGAATTTTGCCGGTGATTAATTTTGATTTGGTTCCGAGTCATTTGTTAACTTTTGAGATTTTTTAGTTGCGCAGTAGTAGTATTTTGAGATTAGAATGTTCGAAGTATTTATTTTTGATTTGCTTTTGAGGAAATTCTTCAATTTTTTCGAACTTTTTTCATTGTTTTTGATATTTTAGTTACAGAAGTACCACGTAATACACTCTTCCGTCTCTAACTCTTATATTCATTTTTCGCGGAAAACGATTTATATAATCGAATAATGAAAAGTAGAGATGGGTGAGAGTGTGAGACAAAAATTTACAAAGAAATCAATAGTAGTTTTCGAGTGTTTTGCGATTATAAGTACTCTGCACTTATTTTGATTTGATTCCAAGTAATTATTTTAATTTTTAGTTTTTTACAAGATTTCGTTTATTACTTTTAGTCACAATATGAATAGGATTTCACCATTATAACTTAGTCGGTATTAGTTGTGATTTGGTTTTGTTTATGTGGTGTAGTAATTGCGGGATTGAAGGATAAATATGATGAAGCCATGAAGAGAAGTGATGTCAAAGCCATTGTTCTTACTGGTACGCCCTCTGTTTTTTGTACTAATTCCTTTCTTTCATGATGATCTTCATATTTCACATTTTTATGGTTGATGTTTCAAAGTTTTGATCATAAATAATTTATTAAATGGTTACGTATGTAAATGAAATAAACTATGGTCAAATGATTTATCTTGTAGACCGCGTGAAAGTAAACATGAAGATTTTTGTGAAGGAAGTGTTATGGCGGTTATCTCCACGCTTTGGAAATACGAAATTTCCCATTTAGATAATCTTTTAAATATTTGAGTAAATATTGTGAATTGTGTACTCTTACGATTTTTTTTGTTACTTTTAAGGCATTCCATAACATATTTAGATTTTTCAAAACATCAATATAATTTTTATCGTAGATTTTAATTCTAAGCTTTTATAAAAGAAATCCGAGCTTTGCTTTTCACTTTTTTTTTTCTATATTTTCGCATTTTGAGGTATGCGATCAATCGATCACACAGGGATAGGGATGGCTCTAACAGATATTCATGTCAGCCATTTTGGGATTAGGCTCTGATGCTGTTATTGTTCAATTATAATAAAGCAAGGTTTTTTTTCAAAGCAATCTTTTTAAAGTCAGAAGTTGGGGACTCGGAGGCTTATTTTGACGGAAAAAAGGAAACGTGCATATAATAAGAATAGAAGGAAAAATAATTTGCACAAAAAATTAAGGAGCATAATAAGTGTGTTTCAAATGCAAGTTATGAAAGAGTGGTATCACAAAACTAGAAATCAGGAAGCTTCTCAAATGGTTAAAGAACTCATTTATGTATAAAGTCCTCTTTAATCCCCACATGACCGACCTGAGACTCACTTTTCATACATTGTTGCGATGGATCATGATTCATATGACATTCATCCATGCTCCTAACTTAGGTGTACTCACCAGTGTCTTTGCACTAAAATTTTGAAACCCTGACCCAACCCGGCAACACCCTTACCAGCATTTCCAGCAGGTGTCTTTGTGACTTGCACAATATTTTTCTGGTGCGATTGATATAGTTGTACTAGAATCCACCCAGAAGCTAGCTCAATGTGTGGACCATCCATTTCTATACAGTGACAGTAGACATCTCCGTAACATTGCAGCGGATCATAACCAAAAATTGCTATAGTTGGTTAGATGACTTTGATAAATTGGATTGGTATGAATCATGTAATTGAGATTTGAGATGACTGGATCATAAATATATTGCTATTTGTTATTTATGTTTTTATTTGGTCAATTCAGGTGAAGGTGGCAAGTTCTCTGGTGGTTTTGACATAAATGTGTTTGAGAAAGTTCACAAGACTGGTAATTTGAAATTATGCAGTTCATATTTGTTTCAGACTGTATTATTTGCTGCTCTGTTATATCGGCTTGAGATTGTTTGGCGAGTATTTTAATTTTGATGGACTAATGAGAAGGGTATTTGGTTGTGCAGGGGATAAATCTGTATTACCGGATGTTTCAGTCGATCTTGTTGTCAATACCATTGAAGGTCCTTGCTAAACTTACTTTCACGTTTGTATTTTGATATTATAAGCTTTAGGAAATAGTGATTTTTCTGTGTTAAAAGAGTCTAAATTGTTTGTTGGTTATGACCTTAGATGCCCGAAAACCTTCTGTTGCTGCCATTCAAGGACTTGCACTTGGAGGTGGCTTGGAATTGGCGCTGGTTTGTGGACAATTTCTGACTTGCATCTTAAGAGAGTGTTTTATGTTTTCTTTTGGCCTCTCTAATTTAATTATGTCCCTTATTGAAAAGTTAGTTTGAGAAAAAGCTTGGAAGAGGGAAGATATGAGATGCTAGATAAAACTCTGTTAGGAAACGTAAAAATTGGGACGCAAGTTCTCTTTTTTTTCTTCTGCCCCGAACAAAATCTTCCTTTATTGTTCAAGAATAAGAAATGGTGTTTTTTTCCTTTCACTGCTCTTCAGATTCTTACACTAAACTATCTGCAGGGTTGTCATGCCCGAATCTCTGCTCCAAAAGCCCTACTTGGATTACCTGAGTTGTCACTTGGAGTGATTCCTGGATTTGGAGGTACATGCATGTTGTAATGTGTCAAATGAACATATATAGGGACAATGGCTTGTGTTTTCTCTATCATTTAAGTTGGTTGGGATAGTACATCTGAATATTTGAAACCGATTAATGACATACAGGGACACAGCGCCTTCCTAGGCTTGTTGGCGTGAAAAAGGCAGTTGAGATGATGTTGGTAAGATGCTTTCTCGACTTCTCGACTATCCTATCATGTGAATTAAATGTTTGACTTTTTTGGTCCTTGATAGCAGACATGTTATACAAGTTGTAACTCCATTTTCACTTATAAGACTTTAGTTTTATTATTCAACTGCTTGTAGTTGCATATCTCCTGATATTAGATCTGTGTTTTGAAGCTGGAGCTGACACTCAAAACATCTTAACTGAAGAAGAGTTTTTCAAGCTATCCTTTAGGAGAGAAATATAACTTGCAAATCAACTTGTATTAATTTAATTTTAGTTGCTGCAATTCTCTGACCAACTGTGAAAAGAGATAATAATACGACCACAATGTATGTCACTTGTATGTTTAAACTCTGATTAGTGGCTTGAGTTAAGCTGCTCAGTTTAACTCAGATACAGGATATTTATGTTTTATTAGCTTCAAGATTATGAGCTGGAATGTCTAAGACAAATTCTTACAGTTTTTCTTTGACTCAAATGCGCACTTTTCTTCCGTGTGTATGATATTGTGCTCCCTATAATATTGTGCGCCTATACTGCCTCGTCAGATTCTGTAAGTATCTTTTGATTTTGTTTTCTCATTGTTCTTTCTTCAGTCATCTAAACCAATCACGTCTGAGGAAGGGAAAAAGCTTGGCCTCATCGATGACGTTGTGCCACCTCATGAGCTGCTAAATGTATCATGCTTGTGGGCTCTGGATATAGCAGAAAGTCGGAAACCTTGGGCACGCTCACTTCATATGACAGAAAAACTAGGCTCCCTCCGTGAAACACATGATTTTCTAATGAAAGCCAGACAACAAGCAAAACAGACTGCTCGAAACATGCCACAGCACCAAGCGTGTCTTGATGTTATTGAGGACGGTATTATACGTGGAGGTTATTCTGGGGTTCTAAAGGTATACTGGATCTTTAAAGTTGTGTGTTTTTTTTTTGGCATTTGTAGAATCTGTTCTACAATGAAACTGACATTTAAATATTTGCCGCAGGAAGCTAAAGTGTTTAAAGAGCTCGTTGTGACAGATACTGCTAAAGGTCTAGTGCACGCGTTTTTTTCCCAGCGTATGACATCAAAGGTGCTCCAACTTCACTTCTGTTTCCCTTTTTTTTCCAAAAAAAAGTTCCCTTCCAAGTTCCATCAATCATTCTCTTTTCAATTCAATTTTAAAATAACCCCTTTCATCATACGTAAGTTACTGACCACCACCAATACCTTTACACTCAGATACTCAGTCTATTTTCTTGCATATATGCTTGTATTCGTACTTCATTATCACTGTCTCAGCTTACTTTAGTTTTTGAAGCCTTGTTCTTCTCACTTCACAACGTGCCTTTTGAACTGTGATTCTGACAGGTACCCGGTGTTACTGATGTTGGGCTGAAACCAAGGCGCGTATCCAAAGTTGCTGTGATTGGTGGGGGATTAATGGGCTCTGGTATCGCAACTGCTTTACTCCTGGGTAACATAAATGTTGTTCTGAAGGAAATTAGCACTGAATTTCTTTCCAAAGGGTTAAAATCAGTTGAAGGTACTTTTTATCGTAGTTGTCACTTTCCAGCAAGCAAGTGCTCTTTTATTATCTCAACTCCCTGCCCTTGTCCGACTTTATTACAGGGAGGCTGAGATGAGTTTGGGATTCAGAGTTCAGGCTGTACTTTATCGTTTTTTTCATACTTATATCGAGTTATCTACATTTTTACCCAAATCTTTCTGGCGTGATATTTTAGGTTTTCTAAAGTAAGTGACTAGCTGCTAAGCTATGTTACTCCGTTCACTTAGTTGCCCTTGTCATGTGTGCTGCACCTATCGGTTATCGTGTCCGACATGATACCGACACTCCTAACATTTCACTTTAGATCAAAAAAATTGATAATTTAGCACAAAATAGCCGTATTCGAAACTCGACACGTGTCAGACATGACACTCGTGTCTGAGAGCCGTTGTAATACAGCTTCTAAGAAACTTTCTAAAATGAGCTGTGCAGGCAACATTAGGGGCTTAGTCACAAGAGGGAAGTTGGCACAGGACAAGGCAGAGAAGGCAATTTCATTGCTCAAAGGTGTTCTGGACTACACGGAATTTAAGGATGTTGATATGGTCATTGAGGTTAGCTTTTTAGACACTTGCAACTTCATAAAGCTGTTTGTATAAGGGCAGATGTTGTACGGTTATAAAGAGTGTGGTTTCAGTTGACACTGTTGATGATGTAAATGTGCTAGGAATATCATTCTACTTGCTAAGAGTATGCATATTGTCTACCAGGCTGTAATTGAAAATGTTCCATTGAAACAAACGATATTCAGCGATCTAGAGAAATTCTGCCCTCCACATTGCATTTTAGCAACAAATACATCAACTATTGACCTAAATATTGTTGGGGAAAGGACCAGTTCTCAGGAACGCATAGTTGGTGCACATTTTTTCAGGTTTGATGCTGTTCTTGATGCTAAAACTGACAATGTTTTTGCCTTTCAAATGTTGTTATGCAGTTATGCTATTATCTAGCTTTTCTGATCGCAGGTTTGAGCTCAGTCGCTGATTTTTAATTGTCTCGTCTCAGTCTAATGATGTTACTTATATTGGTATAAAAATGGGAAAGTTGTTCCTGTAATCTGTCATTGAGTGGTATGGTCGTATGGTCATAGTTTAATTGAGAGTTTGGCTCCTTCCCCAAATCGCCGTCACTGAGTGGTATTAGTAGTTTGGGGGTTTGAAGTTATAGTGTCTCCATTCAGCTATGATGCGTTTTAGAAAAGTAAACATCTTTCTATGTGAAATTCCAGGCCCCCCTATAATTAAACTTCGAATATGAGGAACGCACCATAGGTTAGGACTGAGATAACATGCATCCATCTCCCAAGTCTTTGTTGACCTTCTATAAGCATTGTTGTTCATACTCTCAATGTCAATTCTGATGTGGTTTATCCTTCATATTAACCATTTAATTGCTTGTTACTTTATGTGTTAGCCTCCTAAATGTACTTGTGGCTAAAAGTACACAATATCCCTTCCATCTAATATGATTGTCCACATTCAGTAGTCTAAGTTTCCCTGTACTGTTTCACTAGCACGCCTGAAAATAAAGAAGTTCAATTATTTCAAACAAATTATTATGGTGTGTTTGGGAATATTGATTTGGAATTGAATTTCGGATTGAGACATTTCAAGCGTTTGGGAACCCATGGAATTTGGAATTGGAATTGGACTCGATTCTTTATCAATTTCAACTTATTAGTTAAAATTTGGTTCTCTCAAATTCCTACCATATAGTAGTCATTTCAATTCCTTCACTACTTGTTTACGTTTTTTTTATGCTAGTTTCATCGCAATTAATTTATTTGTGATTTTTTTATCGCAAATATTTTCCGTCACAAGATTTATTTTTTTCCTAACAAATAAATTACAAAAAAAAAAAATTGGTGACTTCGACCCATACCCGACGCGCCCAATTCCAATTCCATGGGTTCCCAAACGCCATTGAGAAATTGAAATCTGGAATCGAATTCTAGATGATTTCCAAAAGAATTTTTGGAATAGGATTTGAAATTGAATTCAAACATTTTGATTTCTACAATTAAATCATGAAAATGAAATCAATTCCGAGCTTCCAAACACAACCTTCGTGAATGTGTGTTTTTATGAACAGAGATAATACCTATTGTATATGTAAATCATTTAGGTAAGTAGAACCTTAGTATGAACAGCAGACAACCTTCAGTAATTTAAAGATGGCTAGCATAGAGTTTGCCTTGGGGACCAGGGGTCATAATACCTATGGAAACTGCAACAGATTGCTTGCTAGTTTTGACTAGCATAGAGTTCGCCTTAATGACCATGGTTAATGCTTTAGTTGATCGAGTTTGTTTTAACTCTAATTTTGCTTCTGTTATGGTTATGGACAATGTTTTTTTTAATTGGATATGTCTCTGTTGAACAGCCCTGCGCATATCATGCCTCTGCTGGAAATTGTACGGACGAATAAGACTTCAGCCCAAGTTGTTCTGGATCTCATCAATATTGGAAAATTAATTAAAAAAGTTCCTGTCGTGGTGGGTAACTGCACCGGATTTGCCGTGAATAGGACTTTCTTCCCATACAGTCAGAGTGCTCATCTCCTAGCAAATTTGGGGGTCGATGTTTTCAGGATCGACAGGGTGATCAGCGACTTTGGCCTGCCTATGGGCCCTTTCCAGTAAATTCCTCAAACCTCTATCTTTGTTAACTGATGATAAGAGAATTTTTGTATTTACTAGGTCTTCTCTGGCTACAAGCCTACGAGGCTACGAGTGCTAAAAACAAACAAGTAAACCCAAATCTGACGTTTTTTTATTACAGTCAATGAAATAACTGGTACACAACTTATTTCCTTTTATGGGAAATTAACATATTTTTCAGAGAAGTACAATTACTGTAGCACAGTTACGAGTAGACACGGCTATTATCATCTTTTGTTTGATGGATGAAAATTAGATAGTTGTTTATTTCTGCCAGGCTTCAAGACTTGGCTGGATATGGGGTTGCACTTGCAGTGAAAAAAGAATTCGATGCTGCATTTTCTGGTCGAACCTTTTCGTCTCCGCTGGTTGAGCTTCTTGTGAAAAATGGCCGAAATGGTAATTGTTGATAAGATAACTACAAGCTGTTGATCAGTAATTCCTGTTTTATTTTCGTCATAAATTGCTGATGAAATTCATCTTATTCATGCTTTAGGTAAAAACAATGGCAAAGGCTATTATGCCTATGAAAAAGGGAGCAAGCCTAAACCAGACCTCTCTATCCTACCGATTATTGAAGAATCAAGAAGGTTGACTAATATAATGCCAGGTGGAAAGGTACGGAGAAGAGATTAAAGTGGTCTGTCTTTGGATACTTTTTGTTGTGATTTCGTGGTGATCACTATTATTCTCTCCTTCCATGCAGCCTGTATCTGTCTCAGATCAAGAGATATTGGAGATGGTATTGTTTCCGGTGGTCAATGAGGCATGTCGTGTTTTAGACGAAGGAGTTGTGGTCCGAGCATCTGACCTAGATGTAGCTTCTGTTCTTGGGATGAGTTTCCCTTCTTACCGGTTAGTTGTCTTATTGGGTGATTAATTTTCTTCGCCTTGTACATATGTGATATGCCGAGCTTTTCTGACAGAATTTCTCATATGAAACTGTCACGTGAAGTCAACTGTAGTTGTTCTTTAAACTAGTGGGCTGATGGTTTTATAAATTAAGAGTTATACTTTATTGTAGGTCTTACACTATTAACCTGAGACTATCTTTCGATAGACTATTCACTTAACGAATTCTGCGTCAAGATAGGAAAGCAAGCTTGCAACAGCCAATAGCTAACAAATTTGCTTTGTTTCTTCCTGTCAGCGGTGGTATCATTTTCTGGGCAGATACAGTTGGGCCGAATCATATATACAAGTCTCTGCAGAAGTGGACTGATTTGTATGGCAATTTCTTCAAACCGTCAAGGTACTTGGAAGAACGAGTTGCCAAAGGCCTGTCACTGGTGAGAACATTCTCTCATTTCTTCGTTGTGTTACCTCTTTCTCTACCCTTGAAGCTTTTATTTTCAAAACTGTTGTTAGCTTTGAAAATTTTCTAAATATAATTTTTTTGTTAAAATAGCATTCTTCTGTGTACATTGTAAGAATGCTCAATACATATAATGAGTTAAATCAAAATGACGTAAAAACACAAGTTCCGGAGGTTACTGAGTGCAAACTAGATTTCAGTTAGATATGATCACAGACAGCAAAGAGTAGTCGATAGTTGAGGTTGTCAGAAATGTGCTGGCTTACATTTTGCAGGAGAAAGAAAACTCGTAGAATTTTACCTCACTTATTAAAAAAAAGTGAAAACCATGTGAAGACTAGGACTACCCATGAAAAAAGTGAAAACCTTGTTAAGTTCAGTTTATCTCGTTTACCCATGAAGACTACTTGGTTTTGGAACACGATGCAATAAAGGTAAAGCAAAATGAGTCACTATAGTGGTGGAGTGTCTCGAATAGTAGACCGTCCTAGTTATGAATTCTTGGCACAATCATTATTGTGGTCATTTGGAAACAGTTGCTCTTTTTTACCTGATCCCGTATTTCGCCTATGTTTAACCTGTTAAACAAAGTAAAATTAACCTGTTAAACAAAAGTAAGCGATTAGTCTTTCATGAGACTCCGTTAAACCCACAATTTAAGTCACAAGACTTGCCTATTTACCTGTTAAACTATTGGGAGGTTCTCAAAAAGTAATAACTATGTGGCTCACTAATTCTTGTTTGAGACGGCAACATCCGTTTTAATAGTATAACGGACCCAAGTAGGTATCCAAATAGGTAGCTAAAACATTGTCTTATTATCAATTTATCAAGTGCTAGTATTTGAATTTGTTTACTATCGAAACGGATATTGCAGTCTTAAGCGAAACTTGTTGTGTATGGTTAGATATCATTCTAATCTTAATCCGATGAGATCTCGTATGAGAATTTGCGAAAAGCAAAAGCTTTAACCCCCTCGGGAAATTGAAAGTGTGTTCTAAACTATGGTTTAAGAGCTGAGAAGCTGAACTATAATGATTTCTGTTTTGTTTACAGAGTGCACCTGCTTCAACAGCGTCTGCATCAAGACCACGCTTGTAGACGGAGATATTAACAGCCGTCAGAGAAGTTTCACCTCAGATCGACTGGTGATTGGAAGAAGTATACATCACCAAGCACCACCGGTTTACACTAGAATATGAAACATTTTACAACAAATAAAACATGTTTCCAGGTGTAACGAAACGGACTTAGATGTTGAATTACTGTTCTATAGGAATTTCATGAACAATACAAAAGTTGGATGAGAATATCAATAATATCAATAAGATAATGCAAACATTTATTTCGTGTTCCCAATTTCAAGGCGCATATATGGTCTACAATTTCATTTATGCTGGTTGAGTTTAATTCAAGGCGGGCATGACATCCCGAAATTGATATAGTGGCTTCCGCTTTGAGAAAAACTAGTTTTAAACCCGTGCAATTTTTGCACGGGTATCCTTTAAAAAAAATAGTACATAAATATTTTTAACAGAACATAGACGATATAATTGGGCGGAATTTTTGTAACTTTGCTAATGAACTTGAGTCATTTGATGAAGAAAATCTGACCACGGTAAATTTAAAATCGGAACAAAAAAATTTATACTTCTCGTAAGTATACTAAAACTCGTTTTTTAATATAGAAGTAAGATGTTTGTTATTATAAAATGTTAAAACGTTTTCCAAAATTAATTTCTTGGAATTAAAATATTTTGTTTTATAATTTTTTAGTTCATTTGTAGTTACATTTTATTATTTAAATTTCTTATTTTTATCAATTGGTGTAATTTATTATTAATGTTATTTTAATTAAAATACTGTGATTTCTGAAACATCATTAATATTTTCGTACGTATACAATATAATAGTAAGTCTTGCTTGCGACGGGTCACCATTTGTGACGGATATTTTGTGAGATAAAATGGATACTAAATGAGTTATTGGAGAAATGAGACCACATGAATAGTGTTGGAGAGAGAGAAAAAGTGGTATTTTGTGAGAGAAAACGGTATCCGTCACAAGCTTGGACGGATAGTGCCGTTGTAAATAAGAATTTGTGACAACATAAACATAGTGGGTTTTCAGAAATTAAATTCATTTTCTTTGCTGCGGGGCCCACATTTACATTAAAAAAATTAAAAAAAAAACTAAATTTGATGAGATGGCTTCATGAGGATGGGTTAAATGTTTTGCTATTTATATAGATAAGATTGAACAAGGTGATCTCATGCATCAGCTTTTCGCCCCAGGGTTCTCTGCCATGAATAGTTTTGTTAATGAACAATAATTTTTTTTTTTTTTTTTTTAAAACAATTCATTAATAGAACGTCATACCGCACCTACAAAGAATATGTATAATTGAAAATAAATTTAATGAAAACCAAAGAAAAACAATTTTCTTATAAACGAAGGATCTCAAAACAAATAATTCGGCTCGTCCTATTATCGCTATCTTCATATAACTTTTGAGGGGATTTTTAGATCAAAACATACCCCCAACTGGTTCTAAAGATCGTTGACAAAATACTTATAACCTTTGAAAGAACACGCTACTACCATCAACAAACTACTCTTGACGATACTTTTGGGGAGACGATAATTTTGGGGAGACAACTCTCACCAAAAGGAAAACAATTCTCACCAAAAGGGAGACTTTTATTAAAGTATAATTTTGGGGCTTGATGACCGGCTTTTGCCGTCACTACCGATATCAAAAAAATTTATAAACCCGAAAGCAAGTAGTATTAAGATCGGGGTCGAACACGAAGATGGTGGGGATAATCGATTAGTTTGGTTCTAATTCAAGCCTAAGTCGGGGTAATAAGGTTGGTTTGCGAAAAGACTAGCAACTAAAGACAAACAAAAGTAATTGTGCTAAAATTAAGTCGATGATAAAAGCAACTAGGGTGTCGGGGTCACCTAGGTAAGTCGGTAACCAAACATAAGAGAGCGGTCTCGTGTCACCTCTATGGTAAGTCTAGGGTCGTCTCTTCTCTCGAGTCGACTAACCTAAGGTCGAGACTTGTCCTAGCTTTCGCTACAAACAAAGCTAACCTAACACACAAACATGCTCATGAAACTCAAGACCATCGTCCAAAGCAAACAAAGCGAAGACCAATGCCCAACCGTCATTGAGGCAATTCGTCGAACACGTAACATGCACAATGTGAAAACTTAACCAAAGAGGCAAAACAAGACTATCCCTAAGCATGTTTCATGGTTACTAACTACCCAAGCAAACCCCTAACCCTAGAATGAGACTACTCACACATATCTAAGGGAGACATATGAATAATTGATGAGAAATTGCCAAACATGTTTGAATAAGATAAAAGGAAACAATAGATTTAAGAGAACTTGAAACAAAATGTAAACAAATGAGAATACTAAGCAAGGATGAAGAAGATTATACCAATACTTGCATAAAAGTGAAGAACTTGGATACAAATGAAAAATCCTCTCAAATGTCTTCAAAATACACCCAAAAACCCTAGAACAATTGCTAAGAACAATAACTAGAAAGTAACTAAAGAATGATTATGAAGAACTACAAGATTAAAATAAAAACTAAGGAAAGATTAATGTTTTTAGGAGAGTTTTTAGTTTGGAAATGTAAGCAATGGAACAGTAAGTAAACCCTAGAAATGCGTGAAAATATCTTAAGGTTGCGTAAATGAAAATAGACTAAGTGCGGTTATATATAGTGTGCGAAAATCTAAGAAGCGATTCTCAGCCGGTCAACCGGTTGCCGGTCTAGGACCGGCTAAGAGTCAAATTACGGACTTCTGACTTTTTTCTTCTTTTTCTTCCATTGGTCTTGATTCTCAGCCGACCGGCCGGCTGCCGGTCGGTCACCGGCTTTAGAGTTCGAAATCCAAGGCCTGACTTTTTCTTGTTTTCTTCATCATACAGCTACAGGGAGCCGGTCTACCGGCCGTCGGTTGTGGACCGGCTGGCAGCCTTTTCTTAAGGATCTGACTTTGTTGCATATTTTTGAAGAGCTTTGATTCCCGCCGGCCGGCTGCCGGTCGGTTACCGGCTGGCAGACAAATGAAGAATCCCTGTAACATTTTCCCAATTTCCCTCAAAAGTCAAGTCAAGCCTCTCAGCCGGCCGGCCGGCCGCCGGTCGGCGACCGGCTGAGAGGGCCTGGGCCAAAAATCTCAACAAATCTTCACCATTTGCTCCAAAATAACGTCTTTTGCTCCCGTTTCTTCACTCCCGCCACAATACCTACAAAATGTAAACCGAATAGGAAGTCGAGGCAATTGGCGTAAAATCGAGCAAAGGCACGCAAAACGAGGTCGAATCGGGACCAAAAATGAAGAAAAGACGATGAAAAACATGACCCAAATATAGCTCATCAGAATTTCCCACACTTAAACCTTACTCGTCCTCGAGTAAGAGATCAAGAAGTTATATAACCCTTATTCGAAAACAAGAAACAAACTAACTAAGCTAACTAGAAGCCGAATCGGGTTTAGCGACACTCGTAGCCCTTTCAACTCACAATTTGACATTCATGAGGAAGAACGCCCTATTGCAAGGCAAGTTTGGTCTTGCTACAAAATTTTTGATGCAAATAAGTCAAAACAAAACACATATAAACAAACAACATGCATCGGGGAAAAGGAAAAGACAACCGCTTGCCTCATCCAAGCGGGGTTTTGAAAAACTAAACAAGGGAGGTCTATAGCGGAGGATGCCGACTCAAAGTCTAACCATGGTGTCAAACCCCTAAATCGAGCTCAAGCAACCAACAATGACATCACCAAAGACCAAGAAACTAATTCAAGCGGGCAAACAGAAGCACTAAGCTATACTTCCAAGAATGACACGACGCACGCATGATTCGACTCCATGCAAGACCCGTAACCGATAAGAGAACCCTAAGTACCGACTCTCACGGGTGACACTCAACACACAAGGAAAGAAAGGAGGTGATTTTTGTGACAAAAAGTAACCAAATTCACTCGCCTACCTCAACTTGCGAAGCATGCCCGCAATCTAGAATGGTACTCCATCCAAAAATCCATGAGATTATGTAAATGCACATGATGAGAACAAGAAGGATGCAACGGGGTTTGGGTTGGGTGAAAATGGTTTGGTGCAAGCACCGTTCTAGAATTTGAGGCTCAAAAACAAGAATGATTGCCATGATCAACACAACTCCTTATTACAACAACTAAGCAACGCCTATGCCCTAACTTTGGTTTTGACAAAACCAAGCAAAGATTGCATAAACCCCAACTTACTTTGGAAAAACAAACCCATCACAATATTTAACAAAGTGGTCATTATTTAAAACACCGAACAACGTCTACAACCTAACATAAGACTTGAAATCCAAATCAAATGCAAAAATTGTGTAAACCCGGCACGCATGGAAAAACATCAAAAGACCACATTATTATAGCAACGGCTTTTGCTATCTCCCCTTGATGGAAGGGAGTTGTTGCTAGCCTTTTTCTTTTTCAAAACACATATATACACCTCTTTTTTTTTTGGATTTTTCAAAACTTTTCAACTTTTTTCTTTGATTTTCTATTTTCTATTTTCTTTCTTTTTTCATTTTTTCTTTTCTTTTCTTTTTCTCAAACTTCCATTCACCAAGAAAACAACAAGTAAGACCACAACGGAAGAAGCCACCAACCGGCATCCAACCCCGATTCTACCACAAACAAAGTACCAAGAAGCAACCATTCTTGATCAAGGAAGGGTGTTTTGGGATGTAGCTCATCTAGTGGTTAAGGCCAAATGAAAAGGTTAAGGCTCAAAGTGGCTAAACAAAAAGAGGGAATAAGATGCAAGGGTTAAAACAAGGCTAATTTGGCAAATGTAAAGTTGATTTATTTTAAACAAGAGTTGTCTCACATGCACATGAACATAAACACGGAAATAAGGAACGAGCGCCATACTTATGCGTCTTGACATAACATACCACGTAAGGAGGACTACTCACAATCCTAAACTGAGTCGGTTTGATGGGCCGACTATAAAGGAGGCTCTATCCTCACATTTGAGTAACTAATGTTGGTTTTAGGTCGAGTCAAGGTCCAACACGGTCTCACATGGTGGTCGAAACTTGGTCATTAAGCCTAGACTTCCGGGTCCTTGCAAGCAAGAATCCTAACAAGGTGACATCAAACGGTGCAAGCTATTAGGAGGGGTAAGACACAAGCAAGACAAATATCATCATTGACGGCATATATCCTCCACTATTCAACCTCCTATGCATATTTACAAACAAATGCAAAGAGAAAAACCGACTAACAAATATTCACAAAACTATGAAAATGAAAAGGATGTGAAACTACACTAAACTAATAACAAACATATTAAACATGCAACAATAAGATGACTAAACTAGCAGCATATCATCCACAACAACCACAAGTTCCCCAAAGGAACATCCAAGGCACAAAAATCCCGTTCTCTTTCATGCTATAGACATAAAAAGAAAGAGGGAAGGGAAGAAGGAAGTAGGAAAGGGTATACCAAGCGTCTTCATTCTCCTAATACCTCGGATTGTAGTTGCATCTGCCACTTGGTTAGTCCAACAAACATATATATATACAATGCAAGCAAAGGAAAAAAAACAAAAGAAAGGAAGAACATGTTTTGTTTTTGAAATCTTTCAAATTTTTTGATTTTTTTGGCATTTTTGAAGTTTTTCATATTTACAAAAACAAAGAAATATTCACAAGGTGGATATTTTCCTTCCCCACACTTAAGATTTACATTGTCCTCAATGGAACAAAGTGCAAGGGGGAAATGAAGAAAAAGAACGAAAACAAACATGTTTTTGGCTTTTTTGAAATTTTTAAGAAAATGAAAAACTTGTTTTTGTATTTTTTGAAATAAACGGTTCTTCCTCCCCACACTTATCTATGTGCATAATGTGAGGAGGAAAACCGGAAAGTAAAGAACATGTTTTTGAAAGTTTTTGGTTTTTTAATTTTTTTTGGATTTTTGATTTTTATGAAAGCAATAAAAGCAAAAATAAACAAAAGAAATGAAAAACTAAAAACTAAGCTAAGATGCAAACTAAGTGCGCTAATCTACATGAATGCAAACTACATGTGACAATATGGTACAAAAAGGAAATCTAATGCATCTAAATGAATGCAACTAAATGCAACTATATTAATGATGTGAAATGATGAAAAAAAAAAACTAAAACAAGCTATCTAAACTGGCTAACTACTCTAAATGCATGCTAAAAGGAAAATGCAAAACTAAAGAAAAATTTGGATTTAAGGGAGTACTTGCTTTGGATTTTGACATGGGAGCATAGACATCAAACAACCTCTCACTAGTCACCACCACCCTCGTCTCCGGCCTCTCCATGTCCATCTCCATGCAAAAAATCATCCGGGTTCAGAAAGTACTCATTGGAGAACCCAGAAATGGAAGCATCTGCAACGGACCGAGTAGGCGCGTCATTGCGCTGGCGGGCTCCAAATCTCTCTCCTTCACCCACCGGGGGAAAAATCGGCCTAGAATAGTAGTCCGCAGCAACATGCACCTCTCCGGCGAAATGAGGGTCGACGGAGGGCATATACTCAACCTCGGGAGGCATGTATTAAGAAGGATGTTGGCTAGCACTGTGATGGTACCCCTGCTGAATGCCACGATCATAAGTGGAGAAGTTCCCCCAAGCCTGATCGTGGTACAAATAATCTAGTCTCGCGCAGGTATCAGAGTAGCGTATGTCCTCAAGTGCACGTCGCTCGACGGTCTCCTTATGCCTCAAATCTATGCGAGCCATGAAATCCACGATGGTCTGAGGAACATGGCTAGGAGGTGGAGGAGCCGAGCTAGAAGAGGACCCCTGGAAAAAGCTAGGGCCGCCGAATGGTGGTATAGGAAGAGAAGGCTGCTGGTATACAAGGCCACTGGTGGTGGGCAGGCGCTGGTCTCGGGTGAAGACTCGGGTCGTAGGAGGGTCGGAAGAAGTGCCCTCAGGAGGTGCCTCTACAGGGAGGATATAGGAGGGCTGATTAGGCCTCACCCTCATTCTCTCGGAGTTTGGCAAAGGGATGGAGTTTTTATCAACTCGCTCCACCCAAATCTGCCAATAAGTCTTGTTGTCGCTGGGGTTCCACTTAATCCACCCCAATCCCTCCATAAGGTAGCGGCGGGAGAGCACATTCTCCCCGTCGATGTAATCGACCCTAAAGTTTCTCCGGCAAACTGCTGAAGCAATCAAAGTAACCATGCCCCCAACACAAATGGGCGTCGACAAACGGGGCTGATTGATGAGTCAGCTAAGGTGAAGCAACATGTGATGGGCTATGTTGACTTCAAACTTGGGGGGTTGGGTGATCAAACCAGAAGCTAGGATCTCGATCTTAATAGTGGTGAAGTTGTGTGGCTCATCTCGGGAAAAGACGGTCCACCCCAAAAATCTCTACAATATCCTAATCGGAGCAAGATGTACCCTATTTGCCGGTTTATTCTCCCCCTTCGCACTCATCAACCCAGTAATCGATGTCCATACTGACTCCAAATTCATACCTTAAGGGGCATGCAACGGGGCCGCGCTATTCAACCCAAAAATACTAGCAAAATCCGCAAGGGTTAAATGGTAGCCCTTATTCATGAGGCGGAATTGTACAAAAGTAACTATCCCCGAATCTCTATTCTTGGCTACCCAAAGAGAGCTCAAAAACTCCAATGTTAATCGCGGGGAAGTCATTACCGCCTTGGTCTCATACAAATGTCCCAAACCCACATCCTTGAATAAATCGCCGGTGATACCATCCAAACCCAAATCCCTCATAGAAATTCTATCAATAAATCGGGTGGGGTTAAGGGGACGCTGAGCAAAAGATAGGAAGTTACCTTTTTGGGTTTCAGAATCGAAGATCACCCCGGGAAAATCGGGGTCACCCGAAACAAGGAGAGCATCGGGGTTATCTTCTATTTCGTGCCCGCGGTAGGATCGTTCCTAGATTTTGATCTCCTTTCGGTCCTTTCCGACATGGTGAAGTTGAAGGAATTTAATGAAGGATTGAAATGGGTTTGTTTTGGGAGTGTTTTAGGAGAGTTTTTGTAGTGAGGGAAGGTAGAGAGGGAAGGGAAATCTGAAAAATGGGAGAAAATGAGTGGAAAAATGAGGGGTTATGCTTATATAAGATGCGTTACAACTGCTCTCTGAGCCGGCCAGGCACCGGCGGCCGACCGACCGGCTCGCAGCCCTATCTCCCTTTTCCTTCGAAATCTCCGCACAATTGCTCAAAACGGGTTCCCAGCCGGCGGACCGGCTGCCGGCCGACCGACTGGTAGGCCTTTCTTCTTCGTTTTCACAATCCTTTTCCTTCCTCTCTTTTCTTCACATAAAAGCTTCCCAGCCGGCGGACCGGCTGCCGGCCGACCGGCTGGTCGCTCAATCTCCTTCCCTTTTTCATCTCTTCTTCTCTTCTTCTCAACTAGGCTCCCAGCCGGCGGACCGGCTGTCGGCCGACCGGCTGGTTGCCACTTTTTCGTATTTTCCTTACTCCTTTTTCTTTTCTTCTTTCTTTCTCTCTTTGATTTGGGCTCCCAACCGACAGACCGGCTGCCGGCCGACCGGCTGGTTGCCTCTTTTCTTTCTCTTCTTTTTCCTTTCTCTTGATGCATTTAGGACTCTTAGCCGGTTGACCGGCTGCCGGTCCCTTACCGGCTGAGAGCACTTTTTCTCTAAATTTCTGCAATCTGGAAAGCAAGTCGTAAAAAAAAACAGAATGTGCATTTGGGGTTCTGAGCCGGTGGTCGATAGGCAGCCGGCCTACAGGCTCAGGGCCCCTATACACTATTCGTAAAACAATCAACTTACACAATGAAAACTCATTTTGCCAAGAGAAATTACATCAAATACGCCTAACCAAGTCCACCCACCACAAGATGACCACTCTCACAAGTCAAAACTAAACAAGCAATCTCACTTCCAAATTTCCAAATGCAAACTAGAATGAAAATTAACATGCAACCTATATGAAGAACGAAAAGAAAATACTTACAAACGGTGGTTATTAAGTGACTCCACCAAACCTTACACGAACGATCTTCAATTTCCTTGAACGGAAACTTCGTCCATGCTAGCCAAAGACCTTAGAAGACGGTCAAAGGCCTCGGCCGAAGCTTCCGCCTTGCTCTCATGGGCGAATCCCGCTTCACACACCATCACTTTTTGATCATTGACATCTTTTTCGGCAAGTAGTTCCCCTAGGTCCCCTTTTTCAACCAAAGGGATCCTTAAAGAAACTAGTACAACTTGGCTTTTCTTGTTCTCCATAGCGGTGCCTCTTCTCCGGAACAAACAACTCGTCACTAGCAAAACTAGCATCCTCACTCTTCAAAGTCATACATTCCATGACTCCCTTTTCATCAAGCATCATAGGGACATCATTCACCATCACACATGCAAAACCATGTCAACATTTCTTTCTTTGTAACTTGTACCGGGAGCTTCCGGAAGTTCGAACTCCGTCACTTCCTTTCCCACTTGGAATGATAGCCTTCCTCTCTTCACATCGATAGTAGCTCCTCCGGTGGCCAAGAATGGCCTACCAAGTGTCACGAAAGAGTTATTACCCACGGGGACATCCAATATCAAGAAGTCGGTGGGGATGGATAGATTCCCCACCTTGACAATTTCATCTTCAAGTACCCCTAGAGGAAGTTTCTCGGTACCATCCGCAACAGTGATAGAATTTGTAGCGGGGGAAAAATTCTTGATGTCCAACTTCTTGGCCATTGCTAGAGGCATGACGCTCCCGCTTGCTCCCAAGTCACATAATGCATTTTCAATCTTCTTCCCTCCGATATAGCAATTTATCGAAAAGCTACCCGGATCTCCGAGTTTGATAGGGAGGGTGCTTGTGTCTCTTTTGGCGGACAATGTAATTGCATTCACTTCTCTTTTCTCTTCTCGTGAGGGGATTGTTGCTTTCACCTCTTCAACAAGTTTCATCAACTCCTCATAACGAGGATCTCTTTTAGTGATTCTCCGAAAGAACTCACAAACTCTTCTCTCAATGAGTCCCTCTTCATGTTCGGGCTCTTCATCAACCACACCTTTTCCTTTCTAAAGATTCACTTTCCTTTCACCACTGCTCTTCTTTGGGAACTCCTTGATTTGTTCCATCACAAATTGATCTTCATTCATCCCATCTTGGTCACTAGCTTCCGGGGAAGCAATGGGCACCATCACCATTGCTTCCTCCTCACTTTCACCTCCAACTTCACTCCCAAAAACCGTCATGAGTTGCTCAAGTGAAGATTTTCCTCCGCTACTAGTGGTTTCAAGCATTGGTTGCTATTCGCCATTTGTGATAATTGCATTGACCCCATGATGTTTTGTAGCGTCTCTTGAGCTTTGACCTTGAGCAAAAAAGCCATCGGAGGCCTTTGAGGATTGGCTAAAGCTTGGGAAGCGACTCTAGCCTCCATCTCTCGTATCTCCTTTTGGTTTGCATTCCTCAAGTTCATCATCTCTTGGTTGTGGGTTGTTTGCATATTCTTCACAAGCTTGAGTAATTCTCCCACTTGATTCTCACTTGATGGTTCTTGGTGAGGGGTGTTAGTAAGGGGCAAAGCAAACCCATAGTCGTTCCTAGGGACTCCAACTTGAGATTTCCCCTTTGGCATTTGGCTATTGAAGTTGGGATTTTGTTGAATGAAATTTGGGTCGTTGAAATTTTGGTTGTTGTGAAAGTTTTGGTTTGGATTTGGGTTGTTGTGGAAGTTGTTTTGAAATGGGGGTGGGTTGAAATTTTGGGTTTGGTTTTTGTTTTGGTTTGGGTTGTTGTTGAAATTCTTTTGATTTTGGTGGTTTAAATTTTGTTGGTTTGGGTTGTTGTGGAAATTGGGATTGAAATTTGGATCATTGCAATTTTGTGAAAAGCCTTGATTGGCTTGATTGGATTGATTTCCTTGGTAAAAATTTTGGTTGTGGTAATTGTTCCTTAGATTGAAGTTCCCACCCCTTGGTTGGAATCCGGGTAGGTTTTGAGTTTGAGGTTGTTGAATTTGATGTGGGTTCAAAACATTTGTGCTTTTGTAGCTCATATAGGGGCTCCCTCGAATTCCGGGGTGGTAGTAGTTTGAATTCGGGTTGAAAGTGTTTGGGTTCTTCGAGTTGTTAAAGGCTTGGAAGACATACAACTCCTCTTCACTTCCACTTCCCTTAGCTTATACGAATTATTGGCACACACATCGAATGTATGCCCACTTCCTCCACACAAGTCACATGAAACAATATTGTGCACTTGATACATCCACAGAGTGTTACCCTTGGTTTCTTTGCTTGTAGCTCCCTTTGTCAACTCCTCCAACTTCTTAGTCAACAAATCTATCTTGGCATTGGTTTCTTCATTGGCTTTAGAGTTAGAAAGGCTCTCATTGGGGTATTTGCTACTTCTTCTCAATGAATTTCCCCTAGTCCCATAGTTCTCCTCGGAATCAACGATTTTCTTAATGAGCTCGGTCCCATCTTCATGTGGTAAATGGTCAAAACTACCTCCCGCCGACGCATTCACCATCTCCTTTGTGCGAGGGAGAAGTGTTTGAAAGAATGTTTGGGTGGTATACCATGTAGGTATCCCATGATGAGGACACCTAGCAAGCAAGTCTTGATACCTATCACATGCCTCTCCCAAGCTTTCCCCCTCATCTTGTTGGAATTGGGTAATCTCGTTACGGATCATGGCGGTCTTTGACGACGGATAGTACTTAGCAAGGAAGGCCTTGGCTAGATCATCCCAAGTAGTAAAGGTATTTAGGGGATGAATATTCAACCACCTATCCGCCTTATCCGTCAATGAATAAGGAAAGAGCATCAATTTCAAAGTCTCCTCCGGCACTCCCGTCTTCTTTATCATGGCAACTTTGCCTTTGAACTTCCTCAAGTGCCTGTGGGCGTCCTCATGAGAGGCTCCACCGAAGGCATGTTTCTCAATGGAGCTCATTTGAGAATGGTGAATCTCGAAGTTTTGTGGCACAAGATTGCCAAAGTTGATGTGGTTTGTTGTGTCATTGTGGTTGGGGCGATTATGGTCTCTTAAGGCGGCCATTATGTGAATTTGTGGTTGATTTGGGATTTGAGGTGAGGGTGGTGGTGATTGGTAGAACGGGTTGTCGAAGTTTTCGGATGTTGAGCTTGGAATGTCTTGGTTTGGGCTTTGTGGTTCGGGTGAAGTAGGTGGGTTGTTGTGGCTAGTTGAAGCGTGGGAAACAATTCTCACTCTTGCTATAGTCCTCCTCCTTAAGGCTCGAAAAAGCCTTTCCGGTTCGGAAGTTGAAAGAAGAGAATTCGAATCACCCCTTGGCATAAAAACTTAGCAACACAATTGGTCGTCCTAGTGTTTTTTAGGCACTAGGGAGAGTAAAATAACAACCACTCTACACTTAAACTAACAAAGTTTGGACAAAACAAAGAAAGCACAACTAACTAAGGCTAAAAATAAAACTAAACTAAACAATCTCTAGCACCATCCCCGGCAACGGCGCCATTTTGATGACCGGCTTTTGCCGTCACTACCGGTATCAAACACATTTATAAACCCAAAAGCAAGTAGTATTAAGATCGGGGTCGAACACGAAGATGGTGGGGATAATCGATTACTTTGGTTCTAATTCAAGCCTAAGTCGGGGTAATAAGGTTGGTTTGCGAAAAGACTAGCAACTAAAGACAAACAAATGTAATTGTGCTAAAATTAAGTCGATGATAAAAGGAACTAGGGTGTCGGGGTCACCTAGATATAACCAAACATAAGAGAACGGTCTCGTGTCACCTCTATGGTAAGTCTAGGGTCGTCTCTTCTCTCGAGTCGACTAACCTAAGGTCGAGACTTGTCCTAGATTTCGCTACAAACAAAGCTAACCTAACACACAAACATGCTCATGAAAATCAAGACCATCGTCCAAAGTAAACAAAGCGAAGACCAATGCCCAACCGTCGTTGAGGCAATTCGTCGAACACGTAACATGCACAATGTGAAAACTCAACCAAAGAGGCAAAACAAGACTATCCCTAAGCATGTTTCATGGTTACTAACTACCCAAGCAAACCCCTAACCCTAGAATGAGACTACTCACACATATCTAAGGGAGACATATGAATAATTGATGAGAAATTGCTAAACATGTTTGAATAAGATAAAAGGAAACAATAGATTTAAGAGAACCTGAAACAAAATGTAAACAAATGAGAATACTAAGCAAGGATGAAGAAGATTATACCAATACTTGCATAAAAGTGAAGAACTTGGATACAAATGAAGAATCCTCTCAAATGTCTTCAAAATACACCCAAAAACCCTAGAACAATTGCTAAGAACAATAACTAGAAAGTAACTAAGGAATGATTATGAAGAACTACAAGATTAAAATAAAGACTAAGGAAAGATTAATGTTTTTAGGAGAGTTTTTAGTTTGGAAATGTAAGCAATGGAACAGTAAGTAAACCCTAGAAATGCGTGAAAATATCTTAAGGTTGCGTAAATGAAAATAGACTAAGTGCGGGTATATATAGTGTGCGAAAATCTGAGAAGCGACTCTCAGTCGGTCAACCGGCTGCCGGTCTAGGACCGGCTAAGAGTCAAATTACGGTCTTCTGACTTTTTTCTTCTTTTTCTTCCATTGGTCTTGATTCTCAGCCGACCGGCCGGCTGCCGGTCGGTCACCGACTTTAGAGTTCGAAATCCAAGGCCTGACTTTTTCTTGTTTTCTTCATCATACAGCTACAGGGAGCCGGTCTACCGGCCGCCAGTTGTGGACCGGCTGACAGCCTTTTCTTAAGGATCTGACTTTGTTGCATATTTTTGAAGAGCTTTGATTCCCGGCCGACCGGCCGGCTGCCGATCGGTTACCGGCTGACAGACAAATGAACAATCCCTGTAACATTTTCCCAATTTCCCTCAAAAGTCAAGTCAAGCCTCTCAGCCGGCCGACCGGCCGCCGGTCTGGGACCGGCTGAGAGGGCCTGGGCCAAAAATCTCAACAAATCTTCACCATTTGCTCCAAAATAACTTCGTTTGCTCCCGTTTCTTCACTCCCGCCACAATACCTACAAAATGTAAACCGAATACGAATAGTCGAGGCAATGGGCGTAAAATCGAGCAAAGGCACGCAAAACGAGGTCAAATCGGAACCCAAAATGAAGAAAAGACGATGAAAAACATGACCAAAATATAGCTCATAAGGGCTTACCATCGATCGATTGATAATCGATGGGAGCCCACGAGCTTTTGAATTCAATTTCTACAAAAATATATTGGTTGAAAAATTGTAAAAATCACACCATAAAATTCTTTACGAATAGATCTGTATATGTTTCAATATATTTAGTATTTTTGAGAGACATTGATAAAAGGAGTCAGTGTCTCAAAAAGTGAGAATAACAATTAAAAAAGAACAGATGTAATAATAACCAATTAACCGTTATCATACTCTCACTTGTCGCCACGGATGGTCACCCCAACATATTCAAATTCCTTAATCTGAATTTTCTGATATGCAAGATTTGCTTTACAATTAAAGGATAAATTTAGACGAACATATGACAGCCACAAGATGTCACTAAGGCGGTTTTATTTATCTTAAATTCGCGTAAGGTTTTAAGGGAAATGAATCGCACTTTTATTGCGCTCATTCCAAAGTGTGAAAATCCCGAGGTTGTCGGAGATTATCGCCCTATTAATTTGTGTAATGTTATTATGAGCATCATATCCAAGTGTATCGCTAATAGATTGTGGAAGGTTATGCCATACTTGGTTGGGGATTTTCAGAATGCTTGTCTCTGCTAGGCATATTAGTGATAATATTCTTCTCGCACATGAGGCGATACATAGGATAAATAAGCATAGGTATGGTCGGCATGGTCTCTTCGCCTATAAAGCTGATATGAGTAAGGCTTATGATCGGGCGAGGTGAGACTTTTTGGAAGCTGTATTATATAAGTTCAACTTCCCACCTGGGTTGATTAACCTTATTATGAGCATGAGTTATTGTTTAATGGGGTCCGACTAAGCTCATTGTACCCAAATGTGGGCTGAGGCAGGGCGACCCTTTATCCCCCTATCTGTTCATTCTTTGTATGGAGGTGTTATCGGCAATGTAGGAAGGATGGGATGGGAACAGCGAAATCGGGGTATAAAGATAAGCATAAGCACTGCGGAACTTTCGCACTTGTTCTTTGCTGATGATTCCATCTTCTTTATGAAGGACAAGGATAATGCATGCAGCGAGATTAAAGGAGTAATTGGTAAATACTGTGAAGTGTCGGGCGAAATTCTGAATGATAAGAAATCTGGGGTCCTGTTTAGTCCGTCTACTACACTGGCAAGTGCACGGAGCTGTTTGCAAATCTTGAATATTAAGGATAACAAACGAATTGGTAAATATCTGGGGATTTCAGCATAATTCCAAAATTCCAAACAGAATCTTTTTAATAGTCATATCGAGAATGTCCTAAGAAGGATCTCCTCTTGGAATTGGATTTCTTGTCAGCGGCGGGGCGACCGACGTTGATTTTATCCGTCCTATCGAACATCTCTAATTACTTTCTATCGACATTTAAAATTCCGGTAAGTGTGGCAACAAAGATTAACGCTTTGTTGGCGCATTTTTGGTGGGTCGGATGTAAATCAGCGCGAGGTGCCCATTGGTGCAACAGGAACTTCCCGAGCCTCCCAAAATCTATGGGGGGACTTGGAATTAGGAACATTGAATGTATGAATCAAGCCTTGCAAAGAATGCATGGAAAATTTTAATGAGTTCCGATACGTACTTCAACAGGGTTTTTCGAGACCCGATTCTCAAAAATCCGGGCTCGAAAAAGGATATGATTATCCGCTAAGCAGGAGGTGGATCCTGGGGGGTTAATAGTGTTATGCACGGGATGGAGCTCGTTAAAGGTAATATTGGGTGGAAACCTGGAATTAGATCGGATCTTAATGTATGGACAACAAGATGGGTGGACGGTGAGATTCCGATGCCAAAGGAGAATATGTTGTCCTTACAGGCTGTGCATCTGTATAGTTTACGTGTGGGGAATTAATCACAGGTATCGGTACTTGGGATGAAGAGCGTAAAAGAACACTATTTCATGAAGAAACGACAAGGTAAATTGTTGTCTTACCAATTTGTTTTTCGCAACAAAGGGATGTTTTGTATTAGTTAGGGACGAGTACCGGTATGTACTGATGCGCACGATTTAGTCGTCGGTTCTCACGCATCAAACACATTTATGAAAACCCAAATTAGTAGTATAATAGGGGTTATCGTTCGCGAAGACGGTGAGGATAGTTGTATAGTTATGTTCTAATTTAAGCAAGAGTCGGGGTAATAGGTTGATTGACTACTAAAGAACTACTAAAACAAGTAAATTGAGATGAAATAGAAGATTAAAGGAACTAGGGTGTCGGGGGTTACTAGGGTAGTCGATGTTAAACAAGCATAGGGGTAGGTGGTCTCATCTAAGTTAGGTCTAGGTCCGTCTCGTCTTTCGATTTGACTAACCTAAGGTCGAGTCCTATTCTAGCTTTCGCTATAAACAAGGTCAACCTAACACATACACATGCCCATGAAAGTCCTAGACTATCGTCTAAGGCAAACAACAATAAGAATCATGCCCAACCATCGTTGAGGCATTTCATCAAACATCTAGCATGCATACATTGAAAACCTAACAAAGGTGAAACCTAAACCCTAACCCTAAGCAACATACATCAACATCAACTACCCAAGATCACCCCTAACCCTAGTAAGGGGACTACTCACTCATGGCAAGGGAAAACATGTTAACAAGAGATAAACAAATGCTAAACATCATGAACAAGCAAAGGTAAACAATTGATTCAAAAGAAACTTAGATAAATGCAATAACTAAGTAGAGATTAGAAGGATTATACCAATAGCAAAGGAAAAGGGTGAAACTTGGATAACAAGTTGAAGAACTCTTTCAAATCCTCCAAAATACAACCCAAAAATATCCTCTAAAAATGCTCAAGAACAAGACTAAGTAGATTACTAAAGAAAGATTAACAAAAATTGAAAGATTAAACTAAGATCTCAAGAAGATTAAAAGTTTTTGAGAGTTTTTGTAGGCTAAGTATCAACTAATGGAACAGTGAAAAACCCTAGAAAAGCGTGCAAAAGTACGAAAAGACTAAGTGCGGGTTTATATAGTGCGCGAAAATACGAAAAGTGACTCCCAGCCGGTCGACCGGCTGCCGGTCTGGGACCGGCTGAGAGTCCAAATAGGGACTTCTGCAAAATTTCTTCAATATTCATGCCTTCCCAGCCGACCGGCCGACTGCCGGTCTGGCACCGGCTGGGAGGCCAAGTCTTCAATTCTGCATTTCTTCTTTTCTTTTCTTGGCTACAGGTACCCTCAGCCGGTGGACCGGCTGCCGGTTGTCCACCGGCTGGGAGCCCTTTTTGAGTAATCTGCCCAAAGTCGCATTTTTCTTCATTTCTTCAAATTTGGTTAAGTGCGGGAACTGCATCCCAGCCGGCTGACCGGCTGCCGGTTGGCCACCGGCTGGGAGCCTTTTCTCACGGGTCTGGAAAATTCTTCATTTTTCGTCAACAAGGTCAAGTCAAGATCCCCAGCCGGCCTACCGGCCGCCGGCCGGGGGCCGGCTGGGGGGCCCTGGGAGGCTATCTTGCTAATTCTTCATAATTCTTCAAAAATCCCTCTAAATCCGCCTCAATTTGTCTCGTTTCTTCGCCCCCGCCGTAATACCTACAAGAAGTGGATCGAATAGGAATATACGAGGTAACGGACGTAAAAACAACCGAAGACACGCAAATCGAGGTCGAATCGTGACCGAAAATAAAGAATAAGTAAAGAAAATGAAGACCAAAATGGAGCTCATCAGAATTCCCCACACTTAAACCTTACTCGTCCTCGAGTAAGAGATCAAGCGACTACATAACCCTTATTAAAAACAAAGAAACAAACTTACTAAGCTAACTATAAGCCGAATCGGGTTTAGCTACACCCGTAGCCCTTTCAACTCACAATTTGACATTCATGAGGAAGAATGCCCTATTGCAAGGCAAGTGAGGTCTTGCTACAAAACTTTTGATGCCAACAAGTAAAAACAAAACACGTATAGACAAGCAACATGCATCGGAAAAGAAAGAAAACCCGCTTGCCTCATTCAAGCGGCGGAAAACGACTAAAAGGGAGCAAATTCAAAATCGTAAACTCCCTCACAAATATTAATTCTACAAGTCACTAAGGCAAGAAGGATGACAACAAAACACCGCCAAATCATGCTAAACTAGGCTACTTTCATAACCGTTATCCAAATACTTTTGTCAAGGGCGATCGGATGGAATGGAATGATGATCCCCGCAATGCTAAAGGCAAAAGATACAACAAGTCTAGATTCTTCACAAAGTAAAGGTCATGGGTCGTCCCAAGATCGACAAAACGGCATGGCAAAATTGATTTTTTGGAGTGAAATGCTCAAATCAATGCAAAATGGTGGATTACAATCAAAACTTGACCTCATTCAATTTTTCATTTCTTTTTCATGTCATGAGTTAGGATGGGGTTTGTCCCACGCGTGCTAATGTCCTTTGCTTTCGCCAATCGCTTATTAGGCAACCGGTTAACCTCTAGACAATAGCTTATCGGGGTAACAATCACTTTGTCTTGGGCGGTCGAATTCACAACCAAGTGGGAAGCCAACTCAATGGCTACCCTCCAAAGCACATCGAAGTGGTACGCCTCCACCAAAACAACATGTTCTTATTCTTTTTCAACAACCTTTTTTTTTTCTTTTTCACTTGAGGTTTCTTTTTTTTTTCTTTCAAAACATTTCCACTTCTTAGGATTATTGAAAAGAGCATTCCAAATTTATTCATGAAAGTTATTTTTGGGTTGCCAAACCGCCAAGTCGAACAAGGTCACCAAGACAAGATAATCAAAACCACTTCACATCACGGGGGTGGACAAGGTGACTCACATGCAAACCCTTGACTCGGTATTGGACCATGGTCAGAAAGATACTAGAAAAGCATGACCTAGGGTGTTTTAAAAATCATTCTAAAAGACAAAGTCATAAGTAGAAGAATTATTTGCAATGGCCTAAACGATTTTGTCAAAGTTCTCAATTAGGCATTTTCAAAACATTATCCTAAACACAACTACATGCCATGAATGCAACTAATATAGACATGTTATAAAGCGAAAAAAGACTATCAAACTACATGGCAAACAAAACTAACACATCTCCTAACAGCACAAAAGCACACAAGCCACACACAAACTCCACAATACACTCCACATCCTCCAAATACATGCCCATCCTCCTCAATTGTAACAAAAGAATGAAAGTGAGAGTGAGATAGAGGTTGGAATGATCATACCGTGGCGTCTTCAAAATCAAAAGCGGTGCTCAAGCGAGTGTTGCCTTTGCGAAAGGAGAGAAAACAAACACAAGTATATATATACAATTCTACACTAATAAGATAAAAACATGTTTTTGAATTTTTCAAATTTTTCGATTTTTTTGGTATTTTTGAAGTATTTTTTTTTTTTTTTTTTTTTTTTTCATATTTACAAAAACAAACAAATATTCACAAAGTGGATATTTTCCCTCCCCACACTTAAGATTTACATTGTCCTCAATGGAACAAAGTGCAAAGGGGGAAATGAAGAAAAAGAACGAAAACAACATGTTTTTGGCTTTTTTGAAATTTTTGAGAAAATAAAAACTTGTTTTTGTATTTTTTGAAATAAACGGTTCTTCCTCCCCACACTTATTTATATGCATAATGTGAGGAGGAAAACCGGAAAATAAAGAACATATTTTTGAAAGTTTTTGGTTTTTCAATTTTTTTTTTTTTGAATTTTTGATTTTTATGAAGGCAATAAAAACAAAAAGAGACAAAAGAAGATGAAAAACTAAAAACTAAACTAAATGCTTTAATCTACATGTATGCAAACTACATGTGACAATATGATACAAAAATATAAATCTAATGCATTTACATGAATGCAACTATATGCATCTAAACTAATGACGTGAAAACATGAAAAGAAAACTAAAACAAACTAACTAAACTAAACTAACTACTCTAAATGCATGTTAGAAAGGAAATGCAAACTAAATCGAAATTTGGATTAAGGGAGTTACTTGCTTTGTTTTGGATTTTTCAAGGGGAGCAAAGTCATCCACCACGTACCACCTCCAAAGGTGGTCATTGATCAAAGTGATCCTCGGACTCAAAACCTTCATTACCGCTTCCATCATCATCATTCCCATCCACTTGCATATAGTCGCTCGGGTTGATCATAACATCACGGAAGGGGGAGGCATGCGACCCACTAGCTGCCGCATCACTAAACCCACCATGGAAGGATGAATGCCTCGGAGGGCCCGAATCCTCATTTCCCCGGAAGTTGGGGGAAAAGATCGGGTTAGAAAAATAACCCGGGGCGACGTTAATCTCCCCGTAAAAATGACCCTCAGGAGGCACATAACCCCTATCAGGAGGCATGTAGTAGGATGGGCGGCCACCGGCCGGATGATGATAACCCTCGCGGACGGACCGATCATAACTCGGAAATGTCCCATAGGCTTGATCATGGTAGAGGTAATCAAGCCTATAGGTCACATCCCTGTGACGCTCATCGGCCAAAGCTTGGCGCTCGTCTGCTAGATACGCTGCCTTCTTCATTCCCAAGTCAACCCGGGCCATGAAATCAATAAGCTCTTGGGGGCATGAAGATGAAGATGAACCGGAGGCGGAGGTAGATCCCTGGAAGTACGAGGGCCCACTCTGGAACTGGGACATGGTAATGGGGGGCTCTTGAAATGGCTCAAACTGGAGGTCGGAAGGAGTGACACCGACTCTATCTCTGGTGTAAACTCTCGGAGCACGCTGGTCGGGAGGGAGCTCCTCGGGGTCCACCTCTATATCAAGGAGGTAGGAGGTGTTCCCGGGGACAACTCTCATCCTCTCGGTGTTAGGCAAGGGCACCGAGTTCCTGAACTTATTGTCTACGCGTATCTGCCAATACTCATTACAATCATTGGGGTTATACTTGATCCACCCCAAAGCCTCCTGTAAGTATCGGCGAGATAACACGTTCTCACCCTGAATGTAGTCAACAGTGAAGTGCCTCTGACAACGGTTACTGGCAATCAAAGTGACCATCCCCCCAACACAAATGGGGGTAGTAAGCTGAGGTTGGGATGCCAACCTACTCAAGTGAAGGGCCATATGGTGAGCAATGTTTAGTTTCGGGCCACCAACCAAATAACAACCAAGTATCTCGAGCTCCGTAGTAGTGAAATTATGCGGTTCATCCCTAGAGAAAACGGTCCACCCCATGAACCTATGCCATATCCTAATCGGTGCCAAATGCACCCTATTAGCCGGTTTCTTTTTGTTTTTATCACTTACAAGACCGGTGATGGCTGTCCAAATGAGTTCGGTATTAAAGCCCTCCGGAGACTTAGTGGGCAATTTTCCGTCGAGCCCAAAAATTAAGGCAAATTCCTCTAATGTGAGACGATGTTCCTTATTCATCAATCGGAACTCTAAGAAGGCAACTTTTCCCATGGTTCGGTTCTTAGTCACTACCAAAGAACTCAAAAATTCCCAAGTTAACCGGGGAGATGTGTGAACCGGTTTTGTTTCATACAAAGCTTTCATACCCATACCGTCAAAAAGAGCCGCGGTTATTTTCTCAATCCCTATTTCCCTCAAACCGGCTCTATCAATAAACCTAGTTGGGTGAAGGGGGCGATTCTTAAAATAGGTGAAATTACCTTTTTGTTGAATTGTAGCAAAGGTGAGTCCGGGAAAGCAAGGATCCGGGCCAATGTTGCTACTATCCATCACATTCTGAACTTCTTGCTCCACCATAGGGTCGTGTCTTGACTTTGACCTCATTTCCGTTCTTCCCGACATGGCTATTTGAAGGTGAGGTGATGTGGGAATGAAGGGGGTTTTGGTTTGAGAGAGTTTGGTGGAGTTTGTGGGTGATTTTGAAGGTAAGGGATGAAAGGGAGAGGAGGAAATAAGGAAGTAAGAAGAAGAAATGAAGTGAAATGAGGGAAAAAAAAAGAGGGGTTTCGAGTTTTATTATCCGCGACTGAACACTCTCAGCCGGTATGGGACCGGCCACCGGCCGACCGGCTGAGAGTGAGGGTTTGGTAATTTTCTTGATTTTTCGAAATTTTTCTAAGGGCTTTGATTCTGAGCCGGCCGACCGGCTCAAAATCAGTCTTCAAATCTCCTCCGTCTTCTCTTCTTCTTCAAACTCACTCACAAAAGCTCCCAGCCGGCGGACCGGCTGCCGGCCGACCGGCTGGGGAGCTTACTCAGCCTTCTTTTCTTCACTTTCTTCACTTACAAAAAACTCCCAGCCGGTGGACCGGCTGCCGGCCGACCGGCTGGGGAGCCTTCTCCTTTGCTTTTTCTTCACACTTGGTTCACAACTCATGATTCTCAGCCGGGGGGCCGGCTGCCGGCCGGCCGGCTGGGAATCAAGCCTTCTTGAATTTTTTGATTTTTGAACAAGTATTCGTCTTCTCAGCCGGCTGACCGGCTGCCGGTTTGGTACAGGCTAGGGATGCAAAATCTGAAATCTGCCCAAATAAATTATCAAAAACAGAAATGTGGCCAGGTCCTCCCAGCCGGTATGGTACCGTCGGCCGGTGGGCCGGCTGGGAGTACCTGTACACAATTTCGAGAAATAATTTAATTGAACATAAAAAAACCGACTTTGCCAACAACGGTTTTACCTATAATCCTCCGAATATACTCATGAATTACCCACAAACAAGCAACAAGCATATCCAAATATCTCATGCAAGCTAAAAACTAAACTAAAACCGAACTAACCATGAAACTAACATGCAATCTAGATGAACTAAAGGAAACTAATACTTACAACCGGTGGTTATTAAGTGACTCCACCAAACCTTTCATGAACGAACACCTTTCAATCTTTGTAGGTGGAAACCTCGTCCATGCTAACTAGTGACCTTAAGAAAAGGTCAAAAGCCGCGGACGGGGCTTCTACTTTTCTCTCACTTCGAGTTTCCATCTTGCTCATCATCAACTTTCGAGCTTTGACATCTTTTCCGGCAATTAGCTCCTCTAGATCCCCTTTTTCAACCAAAGGGTCCTTAAAAGAACTAGCACAACTTGGTTTTCCTTGATCTTTATCACGGTCTCTCTTCTTCGGACTGAACAACTTTCCGCTAGTAAAACTACCATCCTCATTCTTCAAGGTCATACTTTTCATGATTCCCTTCTCATCAAACATCTTAGGGACATCATTCACCAACAAACTTGCAACCATGCCAACATTCTTTTCCTTAAAATTTGTACCGGGAGCTTCCGGAAGTCCAAACTCCGCCACTTCCTCTCCCACTTCGAATGATAATTTTCCTCTCTTCACATCAATAGTTGCTCCTCCGGTGGCCAAGAATGGCCTACCGAGTATCACGAAGGAGCTACTACCGACGGGGACGTCTAATATCACGAAGTCGGTGGGGATGGATAGATTCCCCACCTTGAAAATAGCATCTTCGAGCACCCCTAGAGGAAGTTTTTCGGTACCATCCGCAAGAGTGATAGGAGTTGTAGCGGGAGACAAACTCTTGACATCCAATTTCTTGGCCATAGCTAGAGGCATGACACTCACGCCGGCTCCCAAGTCGCATAATGCATTCTCAATCTTCTTTCCTCCAACATAGCAACTTATCGAAAAGCTACCCGGATCTCCGAGTTTGATGGGGAGGGTGCGTGGGACTTTCTTGGCGGACATGAGTGTATTCACTTCTCTTTTCTTTTCTCGGGAGGGGATTGTTGCTTCCACCTCCTCTACAAGCTTCATCAATTTCTCACAACGAGGATCTCCTCTTGTAATTGTTCGGAAGAACTCACAAACTCTCCTCTCAATGAGCCCCTCTTCATGTTCGGACTCTTCTTCAACCACACTTTTTCCTTTCTCCATATTCTCTTTCCCTTCATCTTTCTTCTTCTTTGGAAATTCTTTGATTTGCTCCATCACAAATAATTCTTCATTCGTCCCATCTTGGTCACTAGCCTCCGGAGAAGCAATGAGCACCATCACCATTGCTTCCTCCTCACTATCCCCTCCAAAAACCGTCATGAGTTGCTCAAGTGGAGGTTTTTCTCCGCTACTAGTGGTTTCAAGCATCGGTTGCTCATCGGCACTTGTCATGATTGCATTAAACCCAAGATGTTTGGTAGCATCTCTCGAACTTTGTCCTTGAGCTAGAAAACCTCCCGGGGGCCTTTGAGGATTGGCTAAGGCTTGAGAAGCGACTCTAGCCTCCATCTCTCTTATCTCCTTTTGGTTGGCATTTCTCAAGTTAATCATTTCTTGGTTGTGGGTGGTTTGCATATTCTTCACAAGCTTGAGTAATTCACCCACTTGAGTGTCACTCGATGATTCTTGGTGAGGGGCATTGGTAAGAGGCAAAGCAAACCCATAATCATTCCTAGGGGCTCCAACTTGAGAGTTCCCCTTTGGCATTTGGCTATTGAAATTGAGATTTTGTTGAACGAAATTGGGATCATTGAAACTTTGGTTGTGAAAGTTTTGGTTTTGATTTTGGTTGTTATGGAAGTTGTTTTGGAATGGGGGTGGATTGTTGAAATTTTGGTTTGGTGGGTTGAAGGTTTGGTTTTGGTTTTGGTTGTGGTTTTGGTTGTTGAAGTTTGGGTTGTTGTTATTGAAATTTGGATTGAAATTTTGTGGGTTTTGGTTGTTTGGGAAATTGGGATTAAAGTTCGGGTCATTGAAACTTTGTTGAAAGCCTTGATTGGCTTGATTAGATTGGTTGCCTTGGTAGAAATTGTTGTTGTTGAAATTGTTCCTCGGGTTGAAGTTTCCACCCCTTGGTTGAAAACCGGGGGGGTTTTGCACTTGAGGTTGTTGAATTTGATGAGGATTCAACACATTGGTGCTTTTGTAACTCATATAAGGACTACCTCTAATCCCTTGATGATAGTAGTTTGAATTGGGGTTGAAAGTATTTTGGCCTCTAGGATTATTGAATGCTTGGAAAGCATACAATTCTTCCTCACTTCCACTTCCCTCAATTGAGTTGTTTGCACAAACTTCAAATGTGTGCCCATTTCCTCCGCACAAATCACATGTGGCAACACTATTTACTTGGTACATCCCCGGGACATTGCTCTTGGTTTCTTTGCTAGTGGAGCCCTTAGTCAATTCTTCCAATTTCTTGGTTAACATGTCCAACTTGGCATTGGTTTTCTCGTTCGCCTTTGCATTGGAAAGGTGCTCACTAGGGTACTTGCTACTCTTTCTCAAGACATTCCCCCTAGTACCATAATTTTCCTCTGAATCAACGATCTTTTTGATGAGTTCCGTTCCCGTCTCATGCGGCAAGTGGTCAAAGCTACCACCCGCCGATGCATTAAACATTTCTTTCGTCCGGGGGAGAAGAGTCTGAAAAAAGGTTTGGGCCGTGTACCAAGGTGGTATCCCGTGGTGTGGACACTTAGCAAGCAAATCTTGGTATTGAAGAGTCATCATATTTTTCCATAAACTATAGTTTTTGCCATCGAAGATAGGGCACTTGAGATGCTTGGAATCCATTGAAGAAAGAGTATATAATATAGAATCAATAGAAGGATCAAAACTCACGCGGCTAGGCGATCAAGAGCACGAGGCTCTGATACCAATTGAAGAGTCTATTGATATAATATACTCAAGAAGGGGGGGGGGGGGGTTGAATTGAGTATGCCTTCTTTTTAAATCTTCTTTGATGCGTGTATGGTTGTATGATGATCTTTGAGTAGAGCAAATAATAAAGAGAGACACAATATTTTTGAAGTGGTTCAGTCTCACACTCTGAGACCTACGTCCACTATTCTCGATTAATAAAATTAGTACCAACTCTGGATTACAATTTTATCAACCCTACTCGTGTGACTTTGATGTTAGTCACAACTCAATCTAGATACCGTTAAATATTTGTCTTACAATGAGTACCGCTAAATACTCGTTCTATCTTACGTTAATAAGATAAAGTCTTCAATGTTTTCTTGGTGTCACAATCTTGAATGAATAAGATCAATGCTTGAGCACTTGAATCTTGAATCGGATATGACAATGAAAAAGCTCGAACTTGAAGAATATGAACGGCGGTTTTTCTCTCTCGATATGCGTGTATATGTGTGTATGTATTTCGTGTCTACTAATGTGTCATAGGTAGTCTATTTATATAGAATATGTATCTAGGTAATTCAAACCCTAGATGATTTAGGAATATTACTTAAACTAGACTACTAGTCTTTTAGTAATACTACCTTAAATCTAATCTTAATATATTTAGGAAAGATTTAATAATATACTATATGTATTATATAAGGAATCAATTTCCTAATTCATATTTAGGAAAGATCTTTATATAATAAACAATTAGTATCCTTATTAAATCAACTTCCTAAACCATGTCAAAGATAATAAAATATATTACCATAATATAATCTTAGTTTGTTTAGGACATTAAATAAATACATAATATTTATTTAAGTAATCCTTACACGACTTATGGCAATCGTGTCATATTACACGTTTCCCAAAGTCGAAACATACTATATCTAGATTATATATATTTGACAATAAAGATCATATAAAAATCCTTAGTTTATTTTAGTAATAAATAATTATCTCATAAGACAATTATTTATTCCTTATTTAACTTAAAGATATTTTATATAATCCTATTAAGATTAACAATTCTATTTCTATAAATAGAATACCAAATTAGACACTAATTCTACACGACATAAGCTTGGAAACAAACGTTTCAACTCATCCACATATATATTCCGACCATTTCTTCATATTATAGAGTTATAGCTACGAGCTATAACTTGAATCAAACTTGTACTAAAGCTATAGTTGATGAATATAACTTTAGTTCATTATGCGCGCTTGTGATCTTCTATCAATCTTCGACTTAGTCAATTCATTGACTAATATGCTTGAGTCTTTTATCCTTGATAGATTAGATCTTGTTACTAATGTTCTGTACACTTAGCACACGATTATACATACGAGTATATAATATATAAGTAGCTAGACTTGTCATTATCAAAACATAAACATATATATATATTTGAATATATGGTTCAACAAATTCCCCCTTTTTGATGATGGCAAGTCTTTCTTAGATTTCGTGTCTAAGTGTATGTTCCCCCTCAATATAATAATGGTCATTCATAGCAAAGGTCAACTTAGGGTTTTTATCTTCTATCTATCCCATATCCTTTAAGAACCCTAAGAGACAATGAATTACGACAAGGAGCAAGCTTAGGCAAATTCTAATCTAAGTCGCATATTTCCCCCTCTTGACATCATCGAAAAGATGAGAACAAAGACATGAAACGACTAGAATAATATACGTACGAAGCATAAGCAAGCACATAAACGAGTCGAAATAATATGAACATAGAGAATATCACATAACCACATACGGAATGTTAAAAATATACACAACAATCGAAAATACTAAGCCACTGGGCCGAATGTGGAACAAAGTTTAAGAAAATGGGCCTGGCTAGGTTAGTGTATAATGGACCTGCAAAAGGTAACAAATACGATGGGCCAAGTCAAAAGGAAATAGAAGGTTGGGCCGCATCAAAACATGAACTAAGTTTGGGCGGATTGCTTAATGGGCCAGGGAAGGTCATTGGGCCACAACACAAAAGAGTTTATAAGTCCACCCCAGACTTTGAACAAAATAACAACAAACCAGCGTCAAACCAACAACGAAACAGAGACGGAGATGACGGATCACGAACGAGAGCTTGAACCCAGATTCTTTGCATAAGGATTCACATAGTCGGGTCGGGTACGGAATTCGAGGGTCTCCAACCTATCTAAGCAACTGTTCACGTTCCTTCCTTGAGCATTGAGTGCGATTTCGAAGTTAAGTACCTTGAGCGAGAGTGCCTTGACGGCCTCAAGTGCTTTAGAAGCATCCTCTCGCAACAACCCATGATCACGCACGATAGCTCCTCCTTGAGATGCAAGAAAAGAAAGACGATCACTCATGCTTAACAACTCCGAACAGACAACAGAGACCTCCGAGCCAATTTTCACCAAATGCTTATCCACTTTCTCCATCCATTCCGTTACCTTAACCTCAAAATCACGACCCCTCTTAACCCTGCTACCCCCTGCCTCCTCTTTCTCCTTTTTAATGTCACACATACCAAGAATTTGATCCATCTTGGCTTCAAGACCCGCGAAGGATGGCGAAGGATGCGGAGTGGGTTCAGTTTTACCAAACGTAAGATCAACTCCGTCAAAACAAATTCCCATTAACTTCAACAATCGATCACACATACGATCTTTTGGTTTAATCCCAAAACTGGAATCATCGACAACACCTTTCTTAAGCATTAATTCAGAGACCCACATTCCATATGGAATGTCGATGGTGGAGCAGAACTTTTCCTTAACAAGAACACTTGAAACATGACAGATTTTATGGCAAACAAGAGAAGCCAAATCAATTTTCTGTCCCTCCAACCAACTATACAACACTACGGCCTCAACACTAGCAAGCTTATCCCGACCACCCCGACGAGGTAACACAGTGTTCCATAAAAAGTTCAAGAAGAATTTTAATTTGGGGTTGAATGAAACCGTAAACAGAGGAGTGGTCTCAGTGGCATCCGCATCAAAATATTTCTTAATCACCAATTTTTGTTCTTTAGAGACTACACCCCATTCCTTTTTCAGGTCAAGAACTAATCCTTCTTGATCAAATTTAAAGATGTCACAGATATCTGACTTCGTTATAACAACATCTCGACCATTGACAACACCCCTTATCCCATCATCACACGGCTTAACTGAAGCAAAGAATTGAACCAACTCGATAGGAAATAACAAACCCGAGAAATCACTTATGTATTCCCACCCTTGAAATGTCAGAAAATCTTTAAAGAAACTCAATGATTTTGACCCACTGACCCACGACTTAGGGTAAAACCGACCCGCATGAATGGCGTAAGGTAAAACTCGATCAATTAACGTACCTTCTTGTTTGGTCATGCGTACTTTCTCAAGACCCGCACGAGTTGCTTCGACAGAGTATTCAGGAAACATAGGGCGAGGGACTTGAGAGTCGAATTCTTGCATGTCATCAGAGTTAGAGGGTGAACCACGATTGAGTTTGCGTCGTTTGCTCTGGTCGGGGGTGGGAGCGACTGATGCTATCGGAGTCGGGGAAGGTGGTGGTGATGGGGTTGATGAAGGAGGTGTGGGTTTCTTTTGTTGAGAACGGGTTGCACGAGATGGTGGCATTGTGGTGATAGAAATGGTGGTTTTGGATGGAGGTTGTAGCGGAGGTTTTAATGGTGGTTGGTAATTTTTGTTTAATGGAGTTTAGAGGTTTTGAGGTTAATAATGGAGGAAGTGAGAAGTAATTTTAGGTAGTTGGGTTTGGGGACGGTAATAATGGATGGTGAGTGAGGTAAGTTTGAGGGAGTTGGGGTAATAATTGGGTTTGGGTGGAAAGTCAAAGGCTAGGTTTAGTAGGGGACACGTGGCAGTCGTGTGTGGGGTTTGGTTTGGGTGGAGACGTGGCATAGGGGGGACCATTACACACACTTTGTGTGTTTAATTTGAGGTAAATATTTTTGTTTTATAATATTTGAATATTATTATTTTGTATATATTGAAATATGTATGTTGTGGGACAATTATAATATGTGACGTAATATTATTGTGAGATTGATTTGTGCACACATTCATATGTAAATCGTATAATATAACTATAATCACAAAATTTATCATCGAATATATACATACACATGCAGCGGAGTATACGGACACAGTCATATAATCTCATCTAAACCGTAGTCAATCATTGGGTTATTTTTGCTTTTAAGATTTGATTAGGTGCCACCGATTAAACCAATTTCCAATCGCAAAGTCTCAAAGCGTTCTCTAGCCAATGGTTTAGTGAAGATATCTGCCCACTGTTTTTCCGTACTACAAAATTCCAATTTTATATTTTTCTTTTCAACATGGTCTCTTAGAAAGTGGTGTCTAATTTCAATATGTTTGGTTCTCGAGTGTTGGGCTGGGTTTTTAGATATAATTATAGCACTTGTATTATCACATAAGATAGGCACGCATCCAACATCAACACCATAATCATGTAATTGTTGCTTTAACCATAAAAGTTGAGAACATACCAGTGCGGCTGCAATATATTCTGCTTCAGCAGTTGAGAGAGCGACAGAATTTTGTTTCTTGGATCCCCAAGATATAATACAAGGACCTACAAAGGTAGCAAGTCCGGAGGTACTTTTTCTGTCTAAGGAACATCCTGCATAGTCCGCATCTGAATATCCTACTAGATTAAAGTTACAGTCCATAGGATACCATAGATATAATTTTGAGGTTCCGATTAGGTATCTTAAAATTCTTTTAACTGCAATCATATGTGATTCTTTTGGTGCAGATTGGAATCTCGCACAAACACAGACACTAAACATTATATCTGGACGACTTGCTGTAAGATAAAGAAGTGAGCCAATCATACCTCTGTAAGTTGTTTCATCTACAGACTTACCATCTTCGTCTTTGGTTAACTTCTTATCTGTGACCATTGGAGTAGGCATTGCATGAGAGGTTTCCATTCCAAATTTCTTTAGTAACTCCTTGACGTATTTTTGTTGATGAACTTTGATTCCTTCTTCAGTTTGTTGTATTTGAAGTCCAAGGAAGAACTTTAGTTCTCCCATCATACTCATCTCGAACTCAGAAGTCATCAACTCAGAGAAGTACTTGCACAACTTTTTATTAGTTGAGCCAAAAATAATATCGTCAACATAGATCTGAACAACTAGTAGATCTGAGTTTTCGCTTTTAAGAAATAGGGTTTTATCCACAGACCCTCTCTTGAATCCACTCTCCAATAGGAACTTTGATAATCTGTCGTACCATGCCCTAGGTGCTTATTTCAGACCATATAGTGCTTTGTCCAATTTGAATACATGATCTTTGAGTTTGCTGTCAGGAAATCCAGGAGGTTGTTCAACAAATACTTCCTCTTGGAGATAGCCATTAAGAAATGCAGTCTTAACGTCCATTTGAAAAAGCTTCATTCCCTTGTGTGCTGCAAATGCAATGAGTAGTCTTATTGCCTCAAGACGAGCAACAGGAGCAAAGGTTTCGTCATAATCGATCCCTTCCTGTTGGTTGTATCCTTGAACTACTAGTCTGGCCTTATTTCGCACAATGACTCCAGTGTCATCCAATTTGTTTCTGAATACCCATCTAGTTCCAATGACAGTTCTGTCCTTAGGTCGAGGAACAAGATGCCAAACTTTGTTTCTTTCAAATTGCTGGTGTTCTTCTTGCATGGCAACTATCCAGTCCGGTTCTGCAAGAGCTTCCTTGATATTTGAAGGTTCAATGGTGGAGAGAAAGGAGTAGAATGAGCAAAAGTTATTTAAGCTCCTTCGAGTCTGAACTCCATCTGTCAGGCTTCCTATGACATTGTCCAAAGGATGAGAACCTTTGTATCTCCAGTTCCTTGATTGATCATTTGCATTCCCTGAACTTGACTCGGGATCTTGACTTGTTCCCCCTGAATCCAAACCTGGGTTTATAGTAGGGTCAGGTATAACTCTGGCCTCTTCCCTTTGGTTTTGATTCAAAGTTACAGCTTCATTAGCTGTAACTCTGGGTTCCAAGTCATTGGTTTGAGAGTTATCTACAGTATCATCAACTGTAGTTTCATCTCTCGCACCATTTTCTCCCAAGTTGAGTTCATCATGAATTCCTTGAGGTTCTCCTTCTTCAATTTCCATTTCAGGAGGATCTTCCCTTGATAACCTGAAATCAGGTTCGTCTAGGTTTTCCTCTATATCCTGTAATGGCTTATCGAAGACATTATTCTCATCAAAGATAACATGAATACTTTCCTCTATGCACAAAGTACGTTTGTTAAAAACTTTGTAGGCTTTACTATGATCTGAATATCCTATAAAGATTGCTTCATCACTTCTAGGGTCGAATTTGCTTAATTTGTTTTTACCATTGTTGTGAACAAAGCATTTACTACCAAAGCATCTTAAATGTGATATGTTTGGTTTGCGACCACGAAGAAGTTCATAAGGAGTCTTTTTAAGGATAGGTCTAATCATAGCACGGTTATGAATATAGCAAGCTGTACTAATAGCCTCAGCCCAAAAGTTTCTAGGTAGACCACTACAAAGAAGCATTGTTCTAGCCATGTCTTCTAGCGTTCTGTTCATTCGTTCTACGACTCCATTTTGTTGTGGGGTTCTAGGGGCCGAGAAGTTATGACCAACACCATTGGTTTTACAGAACTCAATAAAAGCATGATTGTCGAACTCAGTTCCATGATCAGTACGGATTGTTACTAGGTTTGATTTATATTTGTTTTGGACAAGTTTCATGAGACTAACAAATTCATCGAAAGTTTCGTCTTTAGAGTGAAGAAAGATTGGCCAAACAAATCTAGAGTAATCATCAACTAGAACGAAAACGTACCTGGAACCACCTCTGCTTCTTACCTTCATAGGGCCACATAGATCCATGTGTACTAGTTCAAGAGCTTGTTCTGTGCTTACCACTCTTTTTGGCTTAAAGGATGATCTGACGTGTTTACATCGTGCACATGTGTCACACATCTTTTCTTGATCAAATTTGATCTTTGGAAGACCTTCGACCAAGTCCCATCTTTTCAGCTTACTTAGAATAGGTGAGCTAATATGACCGAATCTCTTGTGCCATAGACATGGATCATCTAACGTAAATTTCATGCATGATAGAGAATCAGTAGGTACAACATTTAAATCAATCATATAAACATTTTTCATCTTGTGACCTTCAAGTATCACTTTACTGGTGCCTTCTAAGATTATACGACATATATCTGAATGAAAAACTACTTTATTTCCTTTGTCACATAACTGAGATATACTGATAAGATTGTGTTTGAGACCATTTACAAGGTATACATCATTTATAGCATGAGAGGATGAAATACCTATCTTACCAATTCCAATGATCTTTCCCTTTTTGTTATCACCGAATGTGACTTTACCTCCGTCAAAAGGTTTTAGGGTTTGGAATAGGTTTACGTCGCCTGTCATATGTCTTGAGCATCCACTGTCGAGATACCATAGGTTATTTTCCTTGGCGACAAACTGCACAAATAATTTTAAAGACAGGATTTAGGTACCCAAGCATACTTGGGTCCTTTGTTGTTAGTAATCACAAATACATCTTCCTTTTTAACCCAGACTTGTCTTACATAGGTCTTTCTATATCGGTAGTGGTTGGGTTTTGATGTTCTTGTGTAGGTTTTAGTTTGGACTCTTGGTGGCCATTTTTTGTGTGATGTTTGAGGAGTCTGTTTGGTTCTGTTTTTCTTTTCTTCGTAGTCAAATGTCATGTCATAGAACCATCTGTGGTCAATGTTTCTTTCCTCAGTTTTGTCACCATCACTATCAGAGACAGAAATAGTGTCGCTTGGAATTCCTAAGGATTTAACAAACTTAACTCCGGTTTTAAAATCTTGTGCGTGTTTTACACAGTTTTCTCGGAGGTGTCCAGTATGGCCACAATAAGTGCATATTAAATACTCAGGAAGGTCGGCATATTTTCTTCTTCTAAAGTCTCTATCTGTTGGACTTTGTTTACACTTTGAGTGATCCCTTCTTCCATAACATTCGTGACCTAAACCCATCTTCATGTTGTTGTCGGATTGTTCAGTTAGGAAGTTTAGAACGTTAGTGCTTCCTTCCCACTTATCGTGAACTTTCCGAGCATGAAGAAGGAGGTCTTTCAAGGAGTCTATTTCTTTCTTACATTCACTATGGTCAGTGTTGCTAGACTCTTTTAGGTTTTGAATGTCTTTATGGAAGTCAGACACAATTTTGGCATGTTCTTTCTTGATTTTAGATATACTGAATTCTAGATCCATGATTTTGCTTTCGAGAATCTCAACTTCTTCTTGATGAGTCTCATCTTCGACCATAGTCGAAGATTCTGACTTAAGCCGTTCATTAACCTTTCTTAATTCTGAAGTTATAGCTTCATTAGCTATAACTTTAGATTGAAGCTCTTTAATGTTGAGTTTTAGTTTTGAGGTTATAGCTTCATTAGCTATAACTTTAGACTCAAGAACCTTTTTCTCAGACATAACTTTTTCCAACTTAGCATTTGCTTCAATGCTTATTTTGGATTTCAGTTTCTTAGCTTTGGCTTTCAGAAGTTGATTTTCCTCAGCATAGCCTTAGATAAGTTTTTAACTTGACTTTTGAGTTGAAGAAAATTTACCTCTTCGTCGTCGTCGTCTGAGTCTGATTCTCCAAGGAGACACATATTAGATGCGTCATCTTCATCATTGTCGTTTGAGATTAGATCTAGGCTGACGTTGCTTAGGCACAGGTTTGCTACCTCTTCTTCTTCAGAGTCCTCGTCATCTTCAGATTCTAATTCTCCCCAGCATGACGCAAGCATTACTTTCTTAAACTCTGTTTTGGTCTTTCCTCTTTTTGACTTGTCTTTGATTTTGTCCCAACTTGGACAATCTTTGATCATGTGGTCTTGTTGTCCACACTTGAAACATCCTCTTTTGAAGAATGTTTGTTTGGAGTCAGTTTTCTTTTTGTCGAACGTTTTGTTGTTAGGGTTTTTGTATCTGCCTTTGAAAACTGCTTTCTTAAATCGTCTAGCGAATAGAACTGTTTCATCCTTAAGTTCTTCTTCGCTTACTTCGCTTGTGGACGCTTGTAAAGCGACGCCCTTTCCTTGGGGATTATCATCGTTTTTATTTAGTATGATCTCGTGTGCCATTAAGGATCCAATCAATTCTTGGTAAGTGATTTTAGATAAACCACGTGCTTCCTCTATGGCCGTGACCTTAGGTTGCCACTTTTTGGTGAGACACCTAAGAATCTTACGAATGATATCCTCAGAATCGATCTTTTTGCCAAGGTTCCGCAGTTCATTAATAATACAAGAAAATCGTGCAGACATGCTATCAATAGATTCATTCTTTTCCATATTGAAAAGTTCATATCTTTGAACGAGCAAGTCTATACGATGTTTCCTGACTGCGGATGTTCCTTCATAAGCAAGTTCGAGACTATCCCATATTTCCTTAGCGGAACTACAGGATGAGAATCTATCGAATTCTGAGGTTATCATACCGTTCTGTAGGAGGCTCATGGCCTTAGAGTTTTTCTCTGCAATTTTGTAGTCACTTTCCACATAATCGCTTTCCATCTTTTCATAGGTTGTTCCATTGGCGGCGGCGACCAAGATCTTCTTTGGTCCAGTTTGGATGATCTTCCAACATTCCCAATCACAACCCTTGATGTAATGAGTCATCATATTTTTCCATAAACTATAGTTTTTGCCATCGAAGATAGGGCACTTGAGATGCTTGGAATCCATTGAAGAAAGAGTATATAATATAGAATCAATAGAAGGATCAAAACTCACGCGGCTAGGCGATCAAGAGCACGAGGCTCTGATACCAATTGAAGAGTCTATTGATATAATATACTCAAGAAGGGGGGGGGGGGGGTTGAATTGAGTATGCCTTCTTTTTAAATCTTCTTTGATGCGTGTATGGTTGTATGATGATCTTTGAGTAGAGCAAATAATAAAGAGAGACACAATATTTTTGAAGTGGTTCAGTCTCACACTCTGAGACCTACGTCCACTATTCTCGATTAATAAAATTAGTACCAACTCTGGATTACAATTTTATCAACCCTACTCGTGTGACTTTGATGTTAGTCACAACTCAATCTAGATACCGTTAAATATTTGCCTTACAATGAGTACCGCTAAATACTCGTTCTATCTTACGTTAATAAGATAAAGTCTTCAATGTTTTCTTGGTGTCACAATCTTGAATGAATAAGATCAATGCTTGAGCACTTGAATCTTGAATCGGATATGACAATGAAAAAGCTCGAACTTGAAGAATATGAACGGCGGTTTTTCTCTCTCGATATGCGTGTATATGTGTGTATGTATTTCGTGTCTACTAATGTGTCATAGGTAGTCTATTTATATAGAATATGTATCTAGGTAATTCAAACCCTAGATGATTTAGGAATATTACTTAAACTAGACTACTAGTCTTTTAGTAATACTACCTTAAATCTAATCTTAATATATTTAGGAAAGATTTAATAATATACTATATGTATTATATAAGGAATCAATTTCCTAATTCATATTTAGGAAAGATCTTTATATAATAAACAATTAGTATCCTTATTAAATCAACTTCCTAAACCATGTCAAAGATAATAAAATATATTACCATAATATAATCTTAGTTTGTTTAGGACATTAAATAAATACATAATATTTATTTAAGTAATCCTTACACGACTTATGGCAATCGTGTCATATTACACGTTTCCCAAAGTCGAAACATACTATATCTAGATTATATATATTTGACAATAAAGATCATATAAAAATCCTTAGTTTATTTTAGTAATAAATAATTATCTCATAAGACAATTATTTATTCCTTATTTAACTTAAAGATATTTTATATAATCCTATTAAGATTAACAATTCTATTTCTATAAATAGAATACCAAATTAGACACTAATTCTACACGACATAAGCTTGGAAACAAACGTTTCAACTCATCCACATATATATTCCGATCATTTCTTCATATTATAGAGTTATAGCTACGAGCTATAACTTGAATCAAACTTGTACTAAAGCTATAGTTGATGAATATAACTTTAGTTCATTATGCGCGCTTGTGATCTTCTATCAATCTTCGACTTAGTCAATTCATTGACTAATATGCTTGAATCTTTTATCCTTGATAGATTAGATCTTGTTACTAATGTTCTGTACACTTAGCACACGATTATACATACGAGTATATAATATATAAGTAGCTAGACTTGTCATTATCAAAACATAAACATATATATATATATATATTTGAATATATGGTTCAACAGGTATCTATCCCAAGCTTCTCCCAAAGATTCTCCCTCGTCTTGCTGAAATTGAGTTATCTCATTTCGGAGCATCGCGGTCTTAGAGGACGGGTAGTACTTGGCAAGGAAGGCCGTTGCCAAGTCGTCCCATGTGGTGAATGTATTTGGAGCATGGACATTTAACCACCTATCCGCCTTGTCGGTTAAGGAATAGGGGAAAAGCATAAGCCTTAATGTCTCCTCGGGTACTCCCGTTTTCTTTATCATTGCGACTTTACCCTTGAATTTTCTCAAGTGCCCATGAGCATCTTCGTGAGAAGCCCCGCTAAAGGCGTTCTTCTCGATATAACTCATTTGCGAAGGGTGTATTTCAAAATTTTGAGGGACGAGAGTACCAAAGTTGATTGGATTGGTGGTGTCATTGTGATTGGGTCGGTTATGATCACGAAGAGCGGCCATTATATGAATTTGATGGTTATTTGGAAAGTGTGGTGATTGTGGTGGTGATTGATAAAACGGGTTGTCAAAATTGTCGGATGTTGGGCTAGGATTGCTTTGATTGGGGCTTGGTGGTTCGGATGAAGAGGGGTTGTTTTGGCTAGTAGATGCTTGGGACGCAATTCTTACCCTTGCAATGGTCTTCCTCCTTAAGGCCCGAAAGAGCCTCTCCGGTTCGGAAGTTGACAACAAAGAGTTAGAGTCACCCCTAGGCATAAAACTTAGCAAACAAATTAGTCGTCCTAGTGCTTGTTAAACACTAGGGTGAGCAATAAAACAACCACTCTACGATTAACTACCAAATCTTTGATCAAAACAAAACAAACTCAACTAACTCAAGACTAAAACTAAAACTAAACTACGCAACTTCTAACACCGTCCCCGGCAACGGCGCCATTTTGATGCGCACGATTTAGTCGTCGGTTCTCACGCATCAAACACATTTATAAAAACCCAAATTAGTAGTATAATATGGGTTATCGTTCGCGAAGACGGTGGGGATAGTTGTATAGTTATGTTCTAATTTAAGCAAGAGTCGAGGGAATAGGTTGATTGACTACTAAAGAACTACTAAAACAAGTAAATTGAGATGAAATAGATGATTAAAGGAACTAGGGTGTCGGGGGTTACTAGGGTAGTCGATGTTAAACAAGCATAGGGGTAGGTGGTCTCATCTAAGTTAGGTCTAGGTCCGTCTCGTCTTTCGATTTGACTAACCTAAGGCCGAGTCCTATTCTAGCTTTCGCTATAAACAAGGTCAACCTAACACATACACATGCCCATGAAAGTCCTAGACTATCGTCTAAGGCAAACAACAATAAGAATCATGCCCAACCATCGTTGAGGCATTTCATCAAACATCTAGAATGCATACATTGAAAACCTAACAAAGGTGAAACCTAAACCCTAACCCTAAGCAACATACATCAACATCAACTACTCAAGATCACCCCTAACCCTAGTAACGGGACTACTCACTCATGGCAAGGGAAAACATGTTAACAAGAGATAAACAAATGCTAAACATCATGAACAAGCAAAGGTAAACAATTGATTCAAAAGAAACTTAGATAAATGCAATAACTAAGTAGAGATTAGAAGGATTATACCAATAGCAAAGGAAAAGGGTGAAACTTGGATAACAAGTTGAAGAACTCTTTCAAATCCTCCAAAATACAACCCAAAAATATCCTCTACAAATGCTCAAGAACAAGACTAAGTAGATTACTAAAGAAAGATTAACAAAAATTGAAAGATTAAACTAAGATCTCAAGAAGATTAAAAGTTTTTGAGAGTTTTTGTAGGCTAAGTATCAACTAATGGAACAGTGAAAAACCCTAGAAAAGCGTGCAAAAGTAACGTATGAAATAAAAGACTAAGTGCGGGTTTATATAGAGCGCGAAAATACGAAAAGTGACTCCCAGCCGGTCGACCGGCTGCCGGTCTAGGACCGGCTGAGAGTCCAAATAGGGACTTCTGCAAAATTTCTTCAATATTCATGCCTTCCCAGCCGACCGGCCGGCTGCCGGTCTGGCACCGGCTGGGAGGCCAAGTCTTCAATTCTGCATTTCTTCTTTTCTTTTCTTGGCTACAGGTACCCTCAGCCGGTGGACCGGCTACCGGTTGTCCACCGGCTGGGAGCCCTTTTTGAGTAATCTGCCCAAAGTCGCATTTTTCTTCATTTCTTCAAATTTGGTTAAGTGCGGGAACTGCATCCCAGCCGGCTGACCGGCTGCCGGTTGGCCACCGGATGGGAGCCTTTTCTCACGGGTCTGGAAAATTCTTCATTTTTCGTCAACAAGGTCAAGTCAAGATCCCCAGCCGGCAGCCGGTAGGCCCTGGGAGGCTATCTTGCTAATTCTTCATAATTCTTCAAAAATCGCTCTAAATCCGCCTCAATTTGTCTCGTTTCTTCGCCCCCGCCGTAATACCTACAAGAAGTGGATTGAATAGGAATATACGAGGTAACGGACGTAAAAACAACCGAAGACACGCAAATCGAGGTCGAATCGTGACCAAAAATAAAGAATAAGTAAAGAAAATGATGACCAAAATGGAGCTCATCATGTACACAGTCAAAAGTAGGTGTGGTATGGTGTTTAAAGACTTTTTTTGAAAATAACAAGTCTAACCGGGGCTGTTCAAGACTCTGGAATTTGTCACAGACCTATTGAGGAAGAGGTTATGGAAGTTATCGGGGCCTAAGAAGTGGAGAGTTCTTACGTGGAATATTATGACGAGCTCTCTTCCGGTTGGGGAGGAAATACTTAAGAGAGACTTAAATCATGGACCTTTTGTCCTTTTTGTGAAAGGGAGACGGAGGAGATTGAAACCCTACAGCATCTCTTTACAAATTGTCTGATGGTCATGCGGTTATGAAGAGGTTCTATTTTAGGTTTAAACTGTGTGGGAGCGGAAGATATTGATGTTGGGTTTTGGATAGCTAATTGGATCGAGTATCTCTGGAAACAAGAAGAGGGTCAAAGAGGCGTTATTATATTACTGGCTATCCTTTGGAATATATGGACGACTCGAAACAACTTTGTCTTTCGTAGCATTCTGTTGGGTCTATGCCTTGAATCTGTTTGTTGGGTATCTGAATTCTGTATTGGGCTAGGGTTTTTGTTTGGGCCTTATTGGATTAGGTCAAATCTGTGTTGTATTATGTTAAGAGTACTATATAAACTCTTAACCTCTACCCTAGCAATATATACAATATTCTATATCGTTCTCAATCTGTAAACTGAAAACTCCTCACATTAATAAAACTCTCTCTCTTCTACCCTGTGGACGTAGCTAACACACCGTTAGTGAACCACGTAAATCTGTGCGTATTGTTCTTTATTGTTTGTTTTAGTCTTTCTCTGTGCTTCCGTTATAACAATTTGGTATCAGAGCCTTCGGGTTCCTGAATCAGAAAGATGTCGGCGATAAACATAAAGATCAATCATTTTACGGGGAGAAATAGTTTTAGTTTATGGCAAATCAAGATGCGGGCTCTGTTAAAGCAACAAGGGTTATGGAATCCGCTTCAAAAGAAGCAGGAAGGCGCAGCCGCCGTTGCAGTCACCGCTGAGATGACCAGTCTGGAGGAGAAGGCACATTCAACAATTATGTTGTGTCTTGCTGATGATATCATCACTGAAGTTGCGGAGGAAGAAACCGCCGCAGGTCTGTGGGCAAAGCTTGAGACTCTTTATATGACGAAGTCTTTGACCAATAAGTTGCTTCTGAAGCAACGTCTGTTCAGTCTGAGAATGCAGGAAGGTATGCTTCTCCGGGATCATCTAGATCAGTTAAACACAACTTTACTAGAACTGCGTAATATTGATGTTAAGGTAGAAGATGAGGATGCCGCATTAATTCTGCTAGTTTCTTTACCACTATCGTAAGAGAATTTCGTACAGTCTTTTATTGTGGGTAAAGATATCGTGTCTCTAGAAGAGGTTAGATCGTCTCTTCATACTAGAGAATTGCGCCATAAGGCAGCTGGTACAGTCACAGATAATCAGGCCGCAGGGTTAGTAGCTAGCGGGGGTTATGGACAGGAAAATTCTGGGAAGAAAAAATATAAGAAGCCGTCTTATGTTGGTTCTTCTAGTTCTGCTGGTACCTCTGGTACATCTGGTTCTAAGGGTCCTAAACCTACTAATGTTTGTAACTACTGTAAAGGAAAGGGGCATTGGAAATTCACGTGTCCCAAGAAAGATAAACAGAATGAATCTGGTACTGCTGGGGTAGCTAATGTAGATTCCGAGGAAGATGATTATGATCTTGTTAGTAATAAGGTCACGGATCATACTGATGTGTGGATCTTAGATTCTGGAGCGTCTTACCATATATGTCCCCGCAGAGAGTGGTTTACAACTTATGAGCAGATAGATGGAGGCAATATTTCTATGGCCAACAATGCTGTTTGCAGAATAGTTGGAATTGGCTCAGTTAAGATAAGGACACATGATGGTAGATTCTTCACATTGAACGAAGTTAGGCATGTTCCACTGATGACGAATAATCTGATTCCTTAAGTACTCTTGATTAGAAGGGTTTCAGTTTTCAGGGTGAAGGTGGAGTTCTGAACGTCTGCAAAGGTTCAAATGTGATTCTGAGAGATATCAAGCACGGTACTTTATATTATCTTCAGGGATCGACACTGTCAGATTCTATTTTTGTTGCATCCTTAGATGTTGATAGCAGAAGATCAATGACATATCACTTTCTGAGGAATGATAGAAGAGGATTAAGGTGAACAAAGTGGGTACTGCTGATAACCCAGCTGACATGTTCACTAAGCCAGTGACTGAGAGCAAGTTCCAACACTGTTTGGACTCGCTAAATATTCGAAGAAACTGATTTCCCAGTTAAGGGCAATATCTAAGAGGGAAGGGAGTTGAGTTTCTGGTACTTCTGGCATCTATGGGGGTGCATCTGGTACATCTGTCTGAGTTTCTGGTACTTCTGGCATCCATGGGGGTGCATCTGGTACATCTTTCTGAGTTTCTGGTACTTCTGGCATCCATGGGGGTGCATCCGGTACATTTGTCTGAGTTTCTGGTACTTCTGGCATCTATGGGGTGCATCCGGTACATCTGTCTGTTTGTGAGAGAATTCAAGTCAAGTTGGAGATTTGTTGGGTGTATGCCTTGAATCTGTTTGTTGGGTATCTGAATTATGTATTGGGCTAGTGTTTCTGTTTGGGCCTTATTAGATTAAGTCAAATCTGTGTTGTATTAGGTTGAGAGTACTATATAAACTCTTAACCTCTATCCTAGCAATATATACAATATTCTATATCGTTCTGAATTTATAATCTGAAAACTCCTCACATTAATAAAACTCTCTCCCTTCTGCCCTGTGGACGTAGCTAACACACCGTTAGTGAACCACGTAAAATCTGTGCGTATTGTTCTTTATTGTTTGTTTTAGTCTTTCTCTGTGCTTCCGTTATAACACATTCCTTTTAGTGTTGTTGCTTTTTACTCTTTGATTCAGGACGCTGCTGAGGTGGCGTGGGTAGCACATATGAGGGACAAGGATCGAAAGGATGGTGACGGTTATCGTGACGGTCGGGCGGAGCATACAACATTTAATGCCTCTAGAGAAGGAATCAGAAATTCGATTCCGATCTTTATGGTAGGGAAGGAACATCCGGATGGGGCGTTACATGTTAAGGTGGATGTGGCATGGAAGTCTGGTGAATCGGCCTTGGCGGATTGGATTGTGTATGATTCAGTTTGTTGTCTTGTTGTGCAGGAGAGTACAACATTTGTAGCGGAATCGCCTTTGCAGACTGAGGCTAGGGGTATATTGGCAGTGGCGCAGTGGGCAATAGAGCATAGAATCTTGCATCTACATGTGTTGTCTAACTGTTTGCATGTTATTTTACAACTAGCCAATCTTTTTTTTTTTGGTGCAACAACTAGCCAATCTTAAAGTGGGTCATTATATCAATGTCATCATCGACATTCATGTGTTGGCCAAAGACTTTTGCCTAAGCTTTAGTTAAATTCCATGTTCCTTAAATAAGAGAGCCCATAATATGACTCAACTAGCACTTATTATGTAATCGTTTTTTCACAGCTGCCAAAAAAAAATCTGGAAATTAGACTATAATAATAACATTGGTAAGCAAGAAACCCGCTGCAAATAAACAATACAAACAGGATCCGGAATCCGGAATCCAAACGAGATCCGGAATTGAAGATGGCGCCTTTATTAGTAGTAGGGGAAGGGATAAAATTGACACTGCCTATTATAAGATGCTTGCTAGAATTCTATTACAGCTTAAACCTCCGTTAAGGAAGGAGCCTAAGGCAAATAAATATTTCTACAGCTTAGTATTTAAATTAAAATGACTGGGACGAAAAACACCCGTATCTGTAATACAAGATACCTGTGCTTTGTATACAAACCCGTCGTCACTTGAGATCTTTTCAACAAATTTTGCAGTGAAGACTCATCTTAAGCTACACTGACGGCCTAAAAAATCACTAATATTTGTAGATCTATAAAAATGGGGAATTAGTGACTACTTTAGTGAAGTAATTATGCGCAAGTGTCATAATCCCGAATCACCATGAAGCTTCACTTGTCATACCATTCTTTCCTATGAAATACTTCTAGATGCTTGGTTTTGAAACATCTTTTCCAGATGAGGGTGGATTTCGGGGGATGATGTTGGTTGGAACGGCCGTAATGGTGGCTCCAATCATTGCTGGAGTCCTGTTAGTCACTGGGACGATAGGTTTGATTCCACCATTGTATAAAGATTCTTGTTGGTTGAAACCTTCACTTCTCGGCCTAGCAGTCCCATTGACCGTTGCTTGATGGCTGACAGAATCGGACCTTGATAAGGAAAAACATTTTGTTTCTGTACAGAGTAGACACATGAAATCATCAAAGTGTTCAGAAGTCATACCTTATAAAAGTTAAGAAAACGCACAGGAAAAATCATGCTTAAGGAGGCGGTCCTCGTACTAGTCGCAGTATTAATAAAACACAGATATCGTATAGATAATAAGCCAATTCATTTGTGCGTGTTTTTTTGGCGATGATGTCCAAACCAAAGTCATGAGTACCACCACTCAATGATTTTACTAGCTAGCTATCAATTGCTAAGCCATCCATTAGTTCCATGAATCAATTTAACAAATATGTAAACTATGAACTTCTAGAAACATATTTGAACTGCTCACCGAAATAGGATACTCCGTACCTTTACAAAAGAAGGAGGCCAAAGAAAGAAGAAAAGGAAGAAAGAGGAATGCTACTTTGTGAATTTTGTTAAAAAAAACTTACCACTCTTGGCGAACGCAAATTGACCATAACATTATATCAAAGGTAACGATTTCATAAGTTTTTATGTTTCTGCAAGAATAAGTGCCACTACATAAATAGCAATTGTAAGTCCTGATCAAACCGAATAGCCTATTGTATCATTGTCTTCCTATACCTTGTGATTATTGAAACCTAAGATAGAATATTTTTTTTAAAAGGCAATCCCCAAAAATTGGTAAAGAAAACTCATCCCTAGCAAATTGTTTCATAACCCATTTACATACACTGAAAGCCAAGGTCCCCAACTCAATTGGTTAAAAAGATTGGAAAGCGAACGCACAAACATCAAATTTACTTAAGAGGATGGCAAACACCTTAACAAAAAATAGGATATATTTCTATTGTGATTAGATTCCATTTCCAAAGCTGCCGAAGACTCCATATTTTGGGCCCATGGTGATGATGAAATAGAGTGAAATGGCTTATGAAACTGGTTGCGATTCTTTTTATTTTGAAGCAGCAATCATTTAATGCACTTCTCATTGCAATTTTCATTTTAGGTCATACCTTTTATGCTGGTGGCTAACACAGGGGAAAGGTTGTACACATTTGACCCCACCCCACCCCACAATTTACAGCAGCAGTCAAGGCACTAAGGTAATGCTATAACTTATAATGATATAGTGATTAGAGAGTGAAATATTAGTAAGAATATCTTAGACTGAGACTCACCTTTAAGTTCTCCATACGTGATAATCCTGTTGAGACAATCCCGAAACTTTGTTAATACAATTCTCTCTTGCTCGGCGTACACCTCTATGTCAGTCGAGCTCTGCTCTGGCAATTGAGGAGACTCATGGACATGATTGGCCAACCCATCAAGGGACTCAGATGTCATGAACATAGTATCTTCTTCATCACACCTCAAAGCTAACGTTAAAGGTGACATTGGCCGAGATCTTGATACATCACTACCATCTACATTAGAGTCGTCAAGACCTGTCTTGTCAGTATCATTCGCACCGGAAAAATCGCCAGGTTCAGCCTTGAGATCCGTTTCACCTTGATTCTGTAACCTTTCTTGACTTGAGGACGTGTTTGCAGTTTCTAGTCCATCTTCTGCCCGTTTTTCATTGGCATTTCTAGTTTCTGCAGAAGCTCAATCTAGTAACTGTAAGTAAATGGAAGCCCATAAATAAGGAAGACTAGAAAATTGGCTAAGAAAGCCTGCCTGTGCATATAAATTAGCAGATACGGAAGACTGGAAAAGGCTCAAATGTAATAAGATAAAGTAAATCAAATGAAATCTTGACTAATCTTACTTTCAAAGGTTCAATGGAGTGATTTAACAGTTTTAACATTAGAATTAAAGGTCAACAATCAACATAACTACTTCATGGTGATCAACAATAACTTGCAACTGGATATCATCTTTGTTGTGAACAACAACAATTGCCAACAGAGTAGCATCTTCATGCTCACATAATCGGAAGGTTTACCGTGGGAATGCCAACACACATGACACATACATAAACAGAAAATAAAAACAAACAAAAAAAGATAAGGGAACTATCAATTCCTACATAGAACATGTACATGATATGGTGTGAGGAGCCACACAGAAATACAAAATATACAAATAGGCTATATCACCCACCGCCAAGAGTTGTAGACATGCAAATCATGATAAACTGTTGCTTACCCAGTGACAACAAATACGAGCAAGTACAAATCAGGAGGCCACACAGAAGTAGCTGCCACAAAAACGTGCAAACTAGATTTTTTTTATTGCCTACAATCACTTGAATCATTATGCTAATTTCCAATTCCCATCTCTTTCCTTTCAATCCTTTCAGTTCAACAAAAAAAGTCCTTGTGTCTTAACTCTTAAGTACCAACTACCAAGGCTAAAGCTGAAAACATGTTGACCACTGCTTACACCAACCACCATGAAACTAACAAGACTTGTAATTGTGAAATGGACAAATTTTGAAATATCAATGTCTATTTCCTTTAACCCCTTCCAGTATTACATTTCCTCCATAAAGGCAATGACATGGTACATGATATAAAAATATAAATAACCTGTTACATAATTGTCAAAAACAGTTAGTTGAGTACCGTTTCTGATGGCAGCAAATAGCACACTGGCACAAAAATGTTGGTTCAATGTTCGAGTGGCTATATAACCTCTTGAGCCGGAAGGGTTTCGTTCTTGGACAACAATTTTAGGAATTTAATCAATGTCACATGGGATGACAGAAAGCATGATACTATACATGTCCTAGATTTCTGGTAAAAAAAAGAAGCCATTAAAAATTCACTTCTTTTTGCATTCATGAGTTTGCGCCTTTGCGGTGATGAAGATCAAATTAGAATGTCAAGCCAAGGCCGCTAAATAACATATTACGGAATTATAGGACAATAATAGATATTGGATAATCATAGATTCAAATCAACTTCTACCTGCAATCGTCTTGGCAGCTTCTTCTGATAAAACTACCAAAACAGAGCAGAGCTCTTTCACATCATGCGGTTGTATGATGTCAGCTAAGAGAGACCTACATTTGTAATATACAGGTTAAAAAGTCCACAATATTGACATCAAAGACAGCATGCATCAAGAGCTCTCACCTATGTTGTTTATGTTACTCCGAGTTCATGACTCTTCATGCTACATTATTACCTAGTGTAACTGCGATAGACATTAGGACATGGTTGACGCGTGTTTTAAGCTTATGAACATGAGTGTATCTTAATAAAAAGCCGAGTCCGATACTTTGGATACGCACCATGTGTTGATTACTTTTAACCGCTGGAGTATGAGTAACATAGGGGGGTAAGGAAGTAGGATAAACACAGACTCAGCCTTTTTATGCTTCTTTACATTCAACTTAAAGAGATTGACTTAAGTGCAAAGATTTTAGTGACTAGTGAAACATTTTGCTTTATTTCTTGATATTCCAAAGTCAAAGGCATTCCCATTCATCACAATAGAGAGTCTTAGCAAAATAGTCTAACAACATTCTGACTTTCTAAAGTAACACGAACATACCTGTACGTGAACTTTGAAGCACCTAGAGAGGCTGAATTAGTAACCCGGGTAGCAGGACCGGAAGATACTGCAGAGGGGGCTGAAGGTCTGATATGATTGGCCTAACAAACATATTGTTCCTTGTGAGAGTATAATCAAATATAAGTCTTGACAGCAATCTAGGTGACGCATTGAAGAGGTTCAAAAAAATGTCAACAGAAACGGAAAATACGCAACCACCCAGACGTTGAGGGTTAATAAGTCATATTTTGACTTATTATGCGTACTACCTGGTATAGTGGTATGTGCAACATGTAGCCATTCGAGGTAGGATAGTCGAATTGTCCAAAATCTAAAATTTGAGTTACCTGATGAAACTGTCCACCTCGTGAAACTGAAGGATCCTTAGATGAAGGTCCAAAGAAGAGTTCTTGGCCCTTCCTTTTCCTGGAATTTGGTGTAGATATGAAACCAGATGACCCAATAGCTCCAGTGATAGCAGCATTTGCTGCCTGCTGCTCATAAGTTAAGTTATTTCCAGGATCTCCATGGAAAAGAGCTTGTCGTTCTTCACTTCCTTCGAAGTTCTTGCAGTCAATACATTTACAGTTTTCAGAGCATAAAATATTGGCTTGAAAACACTCGCAATACTTCTTTAAACATCCTGATTTTTTGCAATGGCATCCCTTGTTGTGCTTTCCCACTATAACTTCTCCAGCCTCTTCCTGCGTGAAAAATGATTGTATGGAATAAATGCTATATTGTCGATTTCAATTAAGTCTATATAGCCATAATCGTATATTGAATGGCTTTATCCTGACACGTCCAAATTACATTTTGCACACAAATCAGAATCAGCAACAATAAAGCTGGCGTATGAAGAATGAATTATTAATTCTGAAGGCTGTCATGCACACATAAGTGGCGTAAATCTAACCAATATCATTACTCATACAATCGGTAAGGATGGTACCCCCTTCTGTTTACAAAACTCTACTCCCCATTATTCATTAAAAATGCTAGATTTAACAAAATTCTCCAAGACATATTTTGACAATTGTAGCAATTCTAATGAGTAGGAGGATACCTACTCTGGCAACCGCACCAGGCCGGATTTACAGGTGGCAAAATTTTATCGTCAAATAAACTCAGAATTTGAATTGCTAGAAAAGAAAAACCTCTACCAAAACTAAAGGCAAAAATAGTGAAGCTTGAAAGACTCTAGGACACAAGGCTAGGGAGTTCCCTGCCTCTAAAAGTATGAGAGCAATATTGTGGAACAAACAACTGATCGATTCTCAGGAGAACCCTCACAAGGGCAATCAAGACCAATAAAGGAGGCATTTCACTGCATAAAAAGGTCACTAATTGCATTAACATGATAGGGCTTAAGCTTGCTCTGTAAGTTTTGTTTAAAAGATCATTTCACAGCATATAAGGGTCAAGTTAGTAAACTCTTCAGCAACCAATTTACTAACCTGAACAAACTTTATAAACCGCACTTAGCCACTTAGGCTAGGCAACTGTACTATAATAAATGGACTGGCATAACAAGGGCTCAGGAATTTTCCAAATATTTATCTTTTGGCTATCATACATCATCCAAACTACCAAAATAACCGCATGCAGATGTAACATTTAAGATCCACACAAGATTTAGGGTATGTTTGGATAGCAAAAGTGGAAGGAAAGGGGGAGGAGGGAAGGAGGGAAGGAGAGAGGAAGGGGAATGGAGAGTGGGTGTTTGGAATACAATTTCCCTTCAACTCTTTCCTATTGTGAAGAGATTTGCTATTCAAACAATGGGTTTTGAATCCCCTACTCTCCCTCCCTTTCCTTTCCCTCAAAATCCCTCCGTCCAAACCCACCCTTAATGTTCTCAAGTATAAGTCAGGCTAAATTAGAATATGAAATTTAAGCAGAAAGCTTTCAGAACTTCACTATACAGTGCATCATTGTAAATTATACATATGATAGACTTAAAGAAGCCATTTTTCCACAGAGTGAATTATGTTTTAGATTACAACTTCTATAATATGTGTTGGACTTAGACCACAAAGTTGACTAACCACATTACTAAACGTTGAGAAGACAGGTGAATGCAAACAATGAGTTGTACATACCCTAGTTTCTCTAGTGCCATGTGGACTGTTTGCTATTTTCGGCCTGAATGCATTTGGGTTACGTTCTAAGGTAGCTTCAACAGCTTCTCTTCGAGCAGCCTCATTCTCAACATTGTTACAGCAATTATTACAGTTGCATCCATCACAGTAGACTCCAGAAGCAAAGCACTCACAATATCTGCACACGGCAAACAAATCCTCAATGCTTGATGAATATAGCAGTTTAGCCTCACAGTTAAAAAGCTATGGAAACTTGTGAAAATTAAGCCAACGGGTGCATATCGCACAAACCGTATAAGACTGGCACAAGTAATAAAAATGGACTAATGAAAAGATCCACCCTGCACCTCATTTAGGAACTAAGAAAAAATGCAATCTGCCTATACATTCTACCAAGCATAAATGACGGCAAATATGGTAATTGTATATTAGCAAAGATTGTTGACTCCAGTTCTAAGCTGTGAAATATGAAAGGAATCCAAGATCTTCCCTTTAGATCTTTTACATCTACTTTCACAAGACTAACATTTTAAAAAAGCAAACAAATTAACACAAGGCTTCCTATGTGGACATCCTTGTACATGCATTCATGTCCTTCCTCATATATCCACGACAGGCACCTATCTATTTAAGTGAAGAAGCTCCTAACCTCCTATAGCACACCTTTCTGGCTTTCCAAGCTAATTAAAAATAACCAAGATCAAAGTATTGGTGACAAACTTACAACTTTAGGCATCGTGAATGTTTGCAGTTACATTGTTTCTGTCTCTTTGGGGTACCATCTTTGGCATCAACATTGGATCTCGGTCGTCCTCGAGGAGACTCTGGCTTCCTGAAACATAAATTTCACACTCATTTCCCATTCGTCATGCGACTTGATCACTGAGAAGGGATACAACATATACTTGGAAAGTAGGCATACAATAAACAGATGAAAAAAAAGCAAAATAAAAAAGTTGATTCATGGTATTCATGTAGGAACCTGTGGCGTTTAAGGCATTTACATCCTCCCCAAATTGACATCACAAAAATATGCATCTTTGTGATTACAAAACTAACAAGATTGATATTTGATTACATAAACTTTTTCTGCTTGATTATTACATCATTTCCACAATTCAAACTTCCCAAACAAAGACACACATAAACAGCATGTTCAAGAGAAATGAAACCTCAAGTGTAATGTACACAAGGGAAAACACAGCAAAAATAAACTACAGAGAACAATTTACTAGTGCAAAATGCAAACAATCATAGCTTAGTTTAAAAAAGGAGCGCTTGGGGCACGCTTAAACCTAACATTCAATAAGGCACTATATAGAACGCCTTGTGTACTTTGTATAAACCGTGCAACTAGCAACATAGTGAGGCGTAGAGCTATGCAACTTCCATATCCTTTTTCTCCTAGCTCTTTCATTACTCCTTTTTCGCCCGATTATCCCTAACTTCTAGTCATTTACATATTAGCTCGATTAACAATCCAAAATATGCATTGTTGAACAAGATATTATTTTGAAAATGCAAATTTGTTGGCAATAACAATGTGCGTCGTGTCTAGGCCCTTACCACATCACCACTCCTCGCGTCTTTAAAACTAAGAACTATTCTGCGCCATGCTAAACCAAACAAAAATTCAGGCACAAGCAATCACTACAGAAACAAGATGACAACACAACTTGAAAACCAAACAAATAAAGAACCGAAATTTGAATAAACTCATACAAAGGTCGCATTGCAGGGTGAACCACCATTGGAGCCACCGCCGGCGGCTGCACTGTCCCACTCAACGCCACTGTCATCGGCTGTTGTGGCGGAAATACTGGCATCATAGGCATCGGTTTCGGCTGCGGTTGCGGTGGTGGTGGCGGCGGAGTCGGAGCTGGTAGCGTGGCAAGAATCCGCGGCGGCGGCGGTGGCTGAGCTGATGATATGGCAAGCTGAGGCGGCTGAGACGATGACGTTGCAGCCGCCGGAGATGATGTTGTAGCCGTTGTTGTTGCGGTTGCAGCATTGAAATCGAGCTGTCTAGCGAGCTTCTTCGCCGGTAAATCCGACGGCGTCGTAGAATTCCCGCCATTTTCTCTCTCCTCCATTATTTAACACACTTCAATTCTATCAAAAATTGCGGACAAAATCAACAACGGAAAATTCGAAATTTTTCACTGTTTCAAATTCAAACACTAAAAAAAACCTCAAATTAACAGAATCCGAGCTAAAATCAACTGATTTCTGAGTCGAATAACAACGAAATTGAACACTTTTGAAATCAAATTGACACGAAAAACTCTGAAAACACCGCCAATTTCACTCTCGATTTGCCTGAAAAATTCGAATTAATTCAAAAAAACGCAAATCAGTTAAAAAAACAAAGGCGTAAGAAAACAATCGGATGAAGTAGCGATCTCGGAGAAAAAGAGAAAGAAAAGATAGGGATTAGATGAGGAGAAAAACAGGAAGAATGAAGAGAGAGAAGAAAGAAAAGGGGTTTGGGTTTGGTTTTGGTTAGAGTTTGCGTTATGATGTTGTTCTTCTTGTTGTTGCTGTTTCTCCCTCTCAAGTTTCAGAGGTTTTTGAAATTGAATTCTTGAGGTGTAATTATTTTCGATTTTGACGGTCAGATTCGTTTTCCTCACTAATCCAACGCTTTTTATTTAATTGGCTTTCATCCTACGGTTTTGTTTCCGTATTTGCTTTTCTTCTCTATCAGGATTGTAGATATGCCAATATCTCTACTTGGATTAGTTGGGTCGACTTACCTATAGGTACCACTTAAACGGACGTGGACACGAACACGAGATACGTCATTTTATGAAATGTAGAACACAAAATACGTTGTTTAAATTTAACAAAATATACATTTTATGGTTATAAATAACCTATGATTTTATTTTTGTAATGTATTTGATATTAAATTTAAATATATGAAGGTAAAATTTAACATTTACTATAGTCTATAACTACTTCTCATTCTCCACCCAAGTCTATCTTTTAATCAATCTCTTTTGACATTTTATTACTCGTCTAAATTATAACATGCTTAAACAAGTGTTCGACGAGTGTCAGGTTTATGGGTGTCCGATACGGCGTCGAGTATAGGACGACTAGTTAGAAGGAGTGTCTGTGCTTTCTAGTTTACATGTAGTGGCGTATTTAGGGGTTGTTAGTAGGGGCTTCCACTTCCGCTGAAAAATGAAAATCCCGCAATTTTTTTGTTAAAATTTTCGATTTTTTTTTTAGTTTATTTTATAATATTACTTGTTCGTCTCCGCTAGCGAAAATCTTGACCCCATCACCGCTTACTTGTTAACTCATTGAGCCTACATTTTGGAAATACTACTTGTATTTGTGGGTATAAATCTCTATTTAACCACCTTTAATTATGGGATTAGTTATCGTATATAGACTTGTAGTTCTGGTAGGTTATGCATATGTTTGGGACAAATTTCGTGACTTATGAATTAAGTTCGAATATGTCGAGTATGATGATGACCTTATAAAAACAAACGTAAAAACAATAGAAGTATGAAAGATAGATGACACTCGAGTTTGTAATGTGGTTCGACTTAATTCAAAAGCCTACGTGACCCTTTTCTATTAATTGTGTATCATGAGCGCCTAATTCGGTTTAGCGTATAATAAACAAGTAATCCCCACAACTAACCCTAATCGTGCTAATGAGAGATTAAGTCTTCGGTGTTTAAAAGATGTGAAGCTCTCGATGGTAAAGGATGTTAAGCTTTCGTGGTGTAGGATATTAAGCATATGGTGCGTAAGATGTTTGATACCGGTTTTAGTCATCATTTCCCGGTTCAAAATAATTTGTAAAACCCAATTTAAATAGTATAAATCGAGGTCGAAAGCGAAGATAGTGGGAATGTACACTTAGTTCGTTCAAGTCTAAGCCTAGTTGATTAAGAGGGAAATTTGATGATTCAAAGGACTAAGTTAAAACTAAAGCAAGAAAGAACGATAACAATTAACAACAAAGATCAGGTGTAAGCAAACGATGGGAAAAACTAGGGTCGCCGGGTTCACCTAAGTGAGGTAGACATAGACAAGTTGTAACACCCTCATTTACCAAGAAGTCTTAAACCAGAATTTCCAAAATAAGTAAGGGCGTTACCATTTCGATTGCCCGAGATAAGTATATCAAATAAACCATCGAGAAATATTTAAAGTATATCGTACAATTATTACAACGGAAAACAACATACATAACTCTGAACTATAACTAGTGAAGACTAGACTTCTACTACAGCTATCTTAACCTCAGGTCATCAATCCAACCCAACAACTAAGCCAACAACATAGCACCTGAATCATATCTGACTGCTCACCATTTACCGACAATATCAAATGGTTCATCGCAGACACGGACAAGAACAAACAAAGACAACATAAAACACCAACCAAATCCTTACATGCTCACAAATAGATTAAAGCAACATAAGATTGTACAAGTAGTAAAGAACAGTCAACTCCAAGCTCCCATGTCAATCAGTAACCACTACACATTGCAATGTGTAGTCCTTCCGGATTACCCATCGCTTCAGGTAATACATACCGCCAGTGGGGACCGCGGCCTTACCACCTAATCCCCATCATCACAACGAGCATACCCATATCATTAATATGCACATTTCCCTCGTGACTGATGGGCATTCATTTGGTCATATTTTCTCTACTTTTTCTATGCTTTTAATCTCGTTTCGGCACTGTTTTACGTGCTAATGCTTGTATTATTTGTCTAATCTCCCTATTGTACGTATTTGTCTCTCATCTTGTAGGATTCGAGATGGGAGTGAGGAAACGAGAGCATTTGAAACGGTTTTGAAGTTCTTAGGAAGAAAAGAGGATAAATTGCTGAAGACGAGCTCCCAGCCGGTAGCCCGGCAGCGGCTGCTCGACTGGGGAGATACGCCCTCTTAATTAGACAAAATTAAAGGCAACTTCGAGTAGTGGCCGGGTATAAGGAGTATTTTGTGCTTCCAGTCGGTGCCTGACTGACAGCCGGTGCCTTGTTTGGAAGTGCAACGTGAGTTTGAGAAGAAGGAAAAAGAAAAAAAGAAAAAGGAAGAAGTCCTCCCAGACGGTAGCCCGGCAGTCGGCTACCCAATTAATCAATTCAAGTTATTATTAATCTTTCCATTACCAATTTTTAATTTGTCCATAGTTTAGCTTAGTTAACATTTCAATACTTTACATCTGAAGAGCGTTGTAACAAGAGGAGTTGAAAGACAACTTTTATGTAATCCAAGTTTCAATATTTTCTTTAGTTGGTATAATTTTCATCCTTATTTCTTTGCTTTAGTTTATTTATTTTCAATTCTAAGTTCTCTATGTGTTGTTTGTTTGTTTTCATTATAAGTTCTTCATTATGTTTGTTGTTTCTTATTCATGTGTTCACATATTTTCATCTGGAATGAGTGAGTAGTCTTATTCTAGGGTTTAACTTTGTTTTTGGGTTGTTTACATTTGTTTTATGGTAAAAATGATAGTCTTTGTAAACATGCATAGAAGGTGTTTATGGAAATGTGTGAATGAAAGTTTATTCTTTTATTCAATGAATGCTCGACATCTTTGTGAATGAAAGTTTGTAAGGATGGTTGATAACATGTTTATGATGAATGTGAGTTCTTGACGATGGTATAGTGTTCTTATTTGCGGTAGGTTAAGACATTAGTCTCCAATTCTTGACTTTCTCTTCTACCCATAACCTTTTGTTACCCTAGACTTAGTTGTCTGGCTTAGGGGAACTCGAAAACCCTAGCTTTTAATCATATATTTTACATCCCTATTTGCTTTTAATGCTTTGATCTTATTTCTTGTTTAGTTTAATCACCATCAACTTTCTTACTTCACTAGACTTAGGCTTGAACGGACTACGTATGCATCCACACCATGCTTGAGGTTTGACCCCAATTTATACTACTTAAGTTGGGTTTTTAAAAATTATTTTTAATTGAGAAATGACGACAAATCTCACCATCAGTGACAGGAGCCACGTGGGCGAACATGGAGTTAGAACCATCTCCCCACAATGGTCCCACAACAGTATCACAAACATCAACATGTCACAATCACAATACCTCTAGCATACCAACTCCGACAAAGACCATCACATACACATCAAACAAGCAAGCACTGACTGAGTAGGAAAACTTACCTTCCCCAAAACCATCGCAGCAACACATACATGCTGATGCCACTGAGTCGTGCCACATCCTGACTAGTTCTTTGCCCCCAAAGGTAAAGTTCTGTTTGAACTTCTTATGGAACACAGTGGTACCAAGACGCGGGGGACGTGACAAGATGTCGAGTCATGAAATACTTATTTTGTATTCCTGGTTTGAAGGAAGTAAAGTGAATCTTGGTCACTTAGCCTAAATCGTATTGTGCAGATTAGTGAGATAGATAAGAAAGAAAAGGGGTCGACAACCATGGACCTTCTTTATGGAATGTGGTTGTCTCAGATACTTGAGATAAAAGGTGTGTTAAAAGTGGAAAGTTTTGGAGTTAAACCCAAAGATTACATGAACGATAAACTCTTGAGGTTAATGGGTTTAATGTCAAAAAATGGAGAATTGATTTTTCTCCGCGGAGATGTAGGCAAGGATTTCAAGGGAGCCTCCTTGATGGAGAAGGAGGCAGGGAGTGAGGCCGAACTCACCAGTGGCTTAAGTAAAAGTCTAGATATGTTCATGGCCCAGATTTCTGAGAAAATTGAGGCTCAATCTTTCGAATTGCAAAATATTGTCTCGGATGCCGAGAACAGGTTATCCGGTACTACTGAACAATCGGAGTTTGCGCTCTTTAGAGCAAAATGCGCAAACGGTGTTCAATGAAGTATTCACCGTCTCAGAAAGGGTGGCCTTCATATCTCGTAGAGGTGGTGAATTAGTGGGAGTTGATTGTGAAATGCGCGACGAGATGAACTTGGTGTTAACAGAGGCACGAGCTCTCTCGCTCAAAGTTCTGAATTTTGAAATAAATTTGCGAAATCACGACATGTCCTTACGTGATTGCACGACTTAATTGGGAAACCTTGAGCAACGAACCAGAACCAACCAAACAACCCGCCCTAGCCTATCCTCCCAGCACCACTGTCGTTAAACCTTCACCATGTCACAGCCCTCATGCCTTCCTCCTTTTTTTTTTTTTCTTTTTTAGCCTCCTCTTTTAATTTTTGTATTTGGGCCTGTTTTTCCTTCTTATTTCTTTTGGCCCAATAACAATTAGTCTGTGTGTATATAATTTTTAACTCTAATCTACATGCTTTCCTATTATTTATTTCTCATTCTTGACCATCGATTCCCGGGTTTATTATGTGTTTTGTCGTATATTATTCTGGTCATTTCACGTTCTTGTATTTTCGATGATGTTAAGAGGGGGAAGAGAACGACAATGGTAAAGAATTTGCCTAAACTTGCTCCTTATCTAGACCATTACTCTTTTATGGTTCTTAATTACTTTTGACCCATGTTAATTATATTTTGATCTTGAGTTAATCCATGCTTCAGAAGGACGATAATATATAGAGGGGGACATCATATATTGAAGGGGAATATCATATATTGAGGGGGAATAATCCGCTTAGTCATAATTTCTAAAAGACTTGCCATCATCAAAAAGGGGGAATTGTCGAGCAATTATTTCCGAATATGATAATGTTTTACTAATGACAAGATTAGTAATTATGATTGTGTATCTCTTGCCTTTAATCGTTTATCTAGTCTATATAGCAAGTATGATTATTAAAGGAAGAAGAGATCGCGTGTTACAAGACTTCACTAAGCATCGAGATCAAATGCTCGAGGATCGACCTATGTATCAGCCAAGAGAAGTTCAAGTAAAGTCAAGACAAAAAGTTATTCCGAATATCTCCAGGAAGATCAAGATAGAATAGGTTCTTGTGTCATATAAGTGGTATAAAAACAACCTGACTTTTATACGTTCAAGGTTATAGCTCGCAGCTATAACCTTACGTATAAAAGAGATCAAAGTTATAGCTCTAAAATATAACTTTGGTTACACGAGAAAAAGCATGCGACAAAATCTTAATTTTTTTTCCAAATCTTTTAAAATATACTTTTAAAGATTTAGAGTTGTAGAATATCTTTTTATGGATGAAATCTTTTGTAGTTGTACAAAATTGGTAATATTAGAGATGATAATTAACTTATGAGTTGTTGCCTCTTTGAATTACCATATTACGTATAAGCCAAATCCTAGTTATCCTCATCCACCCTAAAATATGATTAGGGTTATTTCCATGGATTGAATAAGACAATTGTACATAGGTTTGTGTGCCGCCTTACTCACGGCCCAATAAGTCATGGGTTGGCATTAAAACTCTATTATGTGATAGATAATTTATCTTATGAGAAAAATATTCATAAAATCGTATATAAGCACAAATTAGTTAAGATATATTGACTAAAATCCTTTTACTCTCTTGTAATCATATCTAAAGGGTTTAAGAAATATAATAACCGTATTAAAGATATTTGATATCTTTTTAGATATTGTTAATTCCTAAATATAAGATGTAAGATAGATTATCACATAAAAAAAATATTTTTATTATTCTCGAAAATCTGGGGTTTATTGAAACCTAGATAATCTATTCTTTCCTATAAAAGAAGAATTGAAATGAAACTACAAGACACGTCTTTTACGCATAACTATAATCTTTTTGCAAAAATCATTTTACAGTTTTGCACTTCGTATTTTTGCAAGTTCTTTAATTTTTGAAAGGTCGTGTGCTTTAATCGTGTCAATTATTTTTATAACGTTATAAGACTATAGTGCATAATTAGTTTCCTATTTCGTTCAAACTGTGAACACAAAAGAACAATTAAAACACATTCTTATTAACGTAAGAGATTGAGTATTTCACAATACTCGTAGTGCGTCAAATATTTAACGGTATTTGATTGGTAGTGTAACACCTTGGTTTAAAGACCCAGTAATTAGACCAAGGACTATAACCTTCGGACTTAGAAACCAATCTATGGGGTGAGAAGGAAAGATCTTAGTAAGTAAACTGACTGAGTGGACTCGGTCGAGTGGATGATACTCGACCGAGTGAAGGATACTCGGTCGAATGGGTAGTACTCGACCGAGCGAGACCTACTCCGTCGAGTGTATGGTACTCGACCGAGGAACTCCTACTCGGCCGAGTGGACTGTACTCGGCCGAGTGCCTCGTGTCAGCGGGTTTATTCCGCGTCTGGATACAAGTAAAAACCCCGTAAAAACCCTAATAATATTTAAACGCTTTCTCATTTCTGCAACCCTAGAACAGAAAGAACTCATCTCCTCCTGCCACCCTCTCCTCCCTAGACTTCCATGTATACGTATCACCTTATCATTTGGGGCTAATCGACGCAAGACCTAATCCCTGCCGGTTATACAGCGGTAAGTGTCTCATCCCTATCAGGTTAACCTATCATCAGTATCTATCATAAGTGTATTAACGGGTAGAATCCATATTAGAGAGGGGTCGTTCATACCATGTCGGAGTCACGCGAGGAGCTTGAATACGCATGTCAGATAAATGACCCTACTCAGTTAAGTACTTGTAATGATTATATGTATCTATGTTGTGGTGGTAACGCCACCGCCATCGTGTATGAGATCGTGGTACTGCTGTCTATCTGTGGATAATGGAAAGGTAATGTGTGGGACCGTTGGGAAACAGATCCCACTTCTATGATCGCTCTTCGTGAGACCCACCATGGAGAGGATGTGCACGTTAGTGATCTAGGTACCCCTTGCTGCGGTAAGTGGGGAGATATGCGCTGAGATGACTCAGTGGAATTGTTGTGATATTGTGACGGTAAGGTTGTGGATGAGGAACGATGAGATGTGAATGCCAGAGCTTATTGTGGTTATGTCTTGTTATTATGTTTACCGTAATACCTTCTTGTAGCTGTTATGTACCGAGACTGATGCTTGTGTGTGTATGTCTGTTGTGTCTGCGGTGATCCATTGTTGTACGGAAATGGTGAGCAGTGCAATGTTTTAGGTGAGTTATTTGGATGTGATGCATAGATGCTTATGTGTTAGCTAGGGATGTGGCGACGAAAGAGTTAGTGTTTAGATCCTATCTGGAGCATGATATCAGACAGAGTTGTATTTTCCTTTTTATGATGAGTTGTAATTTATGTAATGAACCTTAAACAGTTGTGTAATGGTGTATTTGATATTTACTCCTCGGGTAACCGAGATGGTAGTGCCTCTGTATTCTAAGGAAGGTCTAGTCAAGGCTCCTAGGGATTCGGGGGTGTTACAAGTGGTATCAGAGCGACGACTTTGGAACCTAAAACAAAAGAATCTAACGAAAATAGGGAGTCTAATAAAATAAACTTGGTGTATGTGCGTTGGGAGCCCCTAGTTCGATTTTGAATGAGAAGGCGCCCTCATTTCAGAATTCCGGCCGCAACACACTTAAGCCAACCACTGTGCTAAACGGTAGTATGATAGAAGGGATATTGTGGTGTGATTCGTACATGTGAAAGTTGAGCAAATGTGTAGATTAAACGTGAATAGATGTGTGTGCGTGTTAAGGGTGCTATTGGAGTACCAGAAGTTTTGTTAGAACCCTTATTGTGTGTTATATGAGTTGGGGAGTAAAGTTCCAGTTTTCATTAGAAGTATTGTATGATTACTAGTTTTAGTTGGCATAGGTAAAAGACTTCATAATGGAGTCGGGCTGCTCCGTTGTAAGGGTAAGAATATGATGATTAGAAACTACTTGGGTAGTGGAACCGGGTCGTTAGAAACCCTTTTTATGTGGATAACGCTTTGCGAACGAACTAAGTTGGAGGAGTGTTACGGTAATTATGTGACCTTGGCCTAGATTGTTGGACTAATCGGGGAGCTAGGAGTGACTTTTCTCGGCCACTCTCACCCAAGCTACGTTGATTGCAGGTTCAAGCATTATTCTGTTTTAAAACTTTTGGTCGTGCCTTGTTAGTCGAATAGTTGAGCAAGCTAAGAACTGGTACTCGACCGAGTACCTACTCGACCAAGTAGGGGACACTTGGCAGAGTGAGAACTGCTCGACCGAGTATGGGTAACTCGATCGAGTACTCGGTACTTGACTGAGTATGTGACACTCGACCGAGTGCGTGGCACTCGACCGAGTGTGTAAAACCCCTCGCGGCAGCGGAAATATAAACATACAAAACATGCCAAAAACGCACGGAATTTAAAACTTTTGACATGATAAGAAAAACATGCGAGGTGCTTTAACAAAACTAACATGCGGAAATAAAATAAAACATAAACAAGTATTAAGTACAATACAAAAGCAGCCCGGGATAGCATATCCCTGTAGGCATAGAATACTGAAAACATAAGTCTAAGGTCTAGCTACACGATAAAGGTAAGTCATCGATGATAGGATCATCGCTCGCTAGCCTCAACGTAACCCCCTGCAAACAGCCTCATGTACCTACACACATACAACATGTGCGCCACAGTCAGTGGGGAGTGACTAGAGCTCTCATAGCCACCTAATGTCATACACCACCGAACATATAAATACAAGCATTATACTCCAACATAAACAATCATGTGAAGTACTCCATCATTAACTCTTCTTAACATACTCATGTAAATAGATATCAAACCGCAACTCAGGTATATCTAAACACATTTAAACACGTAACAGCAGTATATAACACTGTACCCCAACTCAGGCAAGTATATACAACTCAGCATTATATAACACCGTACACCAACTCAGGCAAGTATATACAAATCAGCAATATCTAAGTATAGCCCCAACTCAGGCAACTTAGATACAACAATCAGCAATATCAATCCATGACCCCAACTCAGGCATGGAAGGATACAAACAAACACTACATGGGAAGGTTCATATGACGACTCCATTATACAACAACAACATGTCTACTTAGCCTCAGCAAATACAAGCCCCTGGTAGAACGATCGAAACGATATACGGTCCTAGTCTAAATCTGGCCAGACTCTCGAGGTATAATTCTTCCTCGATTCGACAAGTATCCCCAACTCAGGATACCTCCAAGACTCGAACTAGCTAGGAACGAGATACCCCCAACTCAGGGCGGACTATCTGAAACCTGACCGTCAACGCGCAAGAGACGGTCTTACCAAGACGCAACTCAGTCATGGTGAGACAAGAGTCATATAACAGCTCATAGTATTACAACCACATGCATAAACAACACATTACTCTAGACTCTAATAAAACCGTGACCTAATCCAAATCAACAGTTCTACTATCTCATTTATAAGACTCACTCAACCCTTAACCAACTTCATAAACCATTTGAGGTGAGAGCCGGTCTCCCTTCCGGTTGCCCGGCCGGGGGGTCTTTCCCCTCAAACATATTTCCGAACCTAGTGTAAGAGCCGCCCAATTTCTTGGACTACAACGAACTCAATTGTTAACAACATACATATGATAAATATCCAAATCAACACTTAATTGACCCCGGGAACTAAGCCGAGGGAGAGTCGGTTTCCCTTTCGGTTGCCCGACCGAGGGGTCTCTATCCTCACTCTATTCCCGAACCCAATATAGTGCCGCCCGAACTCCGGGGACTCCAAACATGCATACAAAGCATACGGAAAAGGAATCAACGCAATCCGACTTAAGAAACGAAAGTTACGAAGCAAATATAGTTATTTGGGACTCTCAAGCCAACAATACGTAAAAACAACACAAAGGGCCTCCCAGCCGGCCGGCCGGCTGCCGGGTCACTGGCTGGGGACCCCTTCTTCTCTTCACGCGAAACAACAAAAAGAAACAACAAATGGGACTCCCAGCCGCCCGGCCGGCTGCCGGTCCACCGGCTGGGGACCCGTTTCCCAATTTATCGCAAAAACACCATGATACCAAATGGGGCTCTGAGCTGGTTGGTCGGCCGTCGGTCGGTCGACCGGCCCAGAGTCCCTGAGCACGCAATTCGCAACTTCGACATCTCTAATCCGTTCAATACTTTACCAAACCGTCTTAAACATGATTCTAAGCAACGATTCCACATTTCCAGCATGTATACAACATCAAATAAACACAAAGACATGTATACAATTATTCATTTCATGAATTAGAAACAAAATCACAAATTTAACCGGTCTTAACATGTATACTCTTAAATCGACTTCCTCATCAAATTCATCATTAAATCTTCATAAAAATCAGTTTGTATAACATACTAAGAACATTAAGAACTCAATAACCATACTAACTTCATCAAAACACATCAAAATCACATAATGTGCTAATTTAGACAAAAAGGCCGAGTTACTCGTAATCGTCACCTTTACTCCGCGAATTCACGGGTTCCACTTCAATAATCACTAGCTCTTCTTCCGGGTTGTCACGAGCACCACCTAGAAGCACAAAAACACGGATTAAGAGGGTAATTTCGTGATTAGGGCAAAACAGCCCCGAAATGAAGATTCACGAAACTGAAAACGAAAGTGATAGGAAGATCACAATTTTCGAGAGGATTCCGAAAATGTAAGACTTACCGCGATTCGAGTTCGGGAAGGCCTTGAGATGTTGATTCTAAGCTTGAGAAAAAGATGAAAATGGTGTTTTGTTGTTTAACAGTGAAATGAAATAAGATGGGAAGAAATGTCGATGGATGAGTCCTTATAAGGGTTTTAGGTTGTCCTTTTAAAAGTTTGAGTCGGGTTTGCTTTATTTAAGTAAAGCGGAAATGTAAGACGGGATATTATTAAATAAACAATGCGTCTTAAGATTAAATGATTTTAAGACGAAACTTAACGGAAATCTTAAAAATATAAATTACGACTATTATTAAAATATTATTAAATTATTAAATTCCGGAAATTAATTTAAATTATTAAAATATTCCTTTACGAAAATGCGGGATGTTACAGAGTGCGTGGCACTCGGCCTAGTGCCCTCGGAAAAACCGGGTTCCGCCCTTTCCAAAAAAAATTCGATAAAACACTCAAGATTTCTTATTTCTTTCTACATAACGCCTCTTAAGCCCCCCCCCCCCCCCCCCCCTCTCTCTCTCTCTTAAAAACTCTCCTAAAAGCCTTTAAGATTTCAAGTTCTTGTTATCCGTTGGCTCTTCGCACATCGCTCCATTCTCATCTCAGTTTTTCAATTAACATTCAAGGTAAGTTTTAAAGTTTTAATTTCAGTTTTAGGGTTAGCCTTGGCATCGATATCTTTTTCCCCAAATCGATTTTAAAACTCATCATATTTCATGGTAGTAGGCAACTAATTCGACTACATACCACTATTTTGGTATCTCTACTCCGTATTTAAAGTCTTAACCATACCGGGAAACCCCAAACCTGATACTTGGAACCATCTTTGGGTCACTTTAGACATACCTCAATTGAAGGGAGGTTTCGTTTCCTAAGGCTTGACCATAAACTAACTTGGGGGTTATTTCCACCTGTGTACCGGTTGTATTCGTTCCTTAGTGTACCTTTAAGACGCTTACCAAGGGTCAAAAACCCGGGATTTTTTTTAGAACCTAAAAGGGGTTTAGTGTTTTTGCTTTGAAAATCTTCTTATTCCAGATGCCAAGGTTTGGAGGAATGTCATCCAAAAGAGCAAGGAAGCTTGGCGAGTCTAGTGGATTAGGTAACATGGAAAAAGTTGTAGTAGTGCCAAGAGTAGGGGAGTATCCGCAGGTTGAATTTGCTAATTTCAACCAACGAAACCGCTTTGTGGACTTGATGGGTCGTACCATGAGGGCCACCAGGTGCGTGGATCACGCCATCCTGGAGGATCTTGAAATTGAGGAGGATCTCTACCATATGTTTCAAGTGTTATGACTGATGGGGCTGTTCCGTCTTCGCAAGAAGACGTATGCATTTCTGACAATAGAGTTTCTCAGCTTTTTTATGTATGGCGTGGCGGGATGAGTGGCCAGTTTCGGGCTGATGAACCAGACTCATACTTTGACCTTAGACCAGTTTGCTGACCATGGGTTTGAAGACTATGGAGAGTGATAATGAAGACTATTTGAGGAATGTGGTATGTGAGGAGCTCGAGGCACCGAGAGTCTTTTCTTTCTTCACGGGTCGTGAGTGACACGGATGTCGCAACCCTATCAAAAATAAACCAACTAGTCCGAAAACAAATGTAGTAGAGGCAGTCGGGTATCGAATCCACAAGGAGAAAGGAATCTCATGAGTTCAAACAAGTTTGCTAAAGTAACCAAATAGGGGGTGCGTTTGTTGTTTTGTATTCTAAATTCTAAAGACAAAAGAAAGGATAAGAAAAATAAACGAGTAACTATGAAAGGAGAAACTAGGATCGTCGGTTCACCATGGCCTAAGGTGGAAGGAAGAAATTAAGAATGTATTAAACTAGGAAAGGGGTAGTGAAAAGGTCCTTTCGGTCCGTTATTCGCCCTAGGATAAAACTAACAATCTTTCGCTCTAGCTAGTTCATCCCAAAGTTCATTGCCGATCTACCTTTTCCAATCTTTCGATATAGGTCAAGGGAATCCATACAGTTAATTGAATGCGTCGACTCAAACAATCAAAAGCTATTATATGCAATGATTAAATGCAATCCTAATCTAATACATTCACTACGACAACTATTCTTAAGCCATGGTTCCCCTAAATCCTAGTACAAAACCTAGCTAATCAAGCTTAAGTAATTAACAACGAGAATAAAGGAAAGGGAATTCAACATCATAAAAGAAGAAATGGAAAACATAGATTAATTAACAAAGTAGAAAAGGAAGTACCGCGATTACAAGATTGTGGAAAGATGAACGAGAAATCTGATTCGAAAGCCAAAGAATTAATCTAACTAATTAGGGTTTTGAGAAAGAAAATGAAAATGAGATCTAAAGTTTACTGCTACTGTCTATTATCTAATGCTGTGATATCTCGAGAGTCTTGCTACTGTTGCTTAACCTCCCTTTTATGCTATTTTCAAAACCCTTCAAAGATAGGAAAATTGATGAAGTCTCGCTGCTGAGCTCGATCGAGTAAGTGAGTTACTCGATCGAGTAAACTTTTGCTCCGCCTTGCTCGATGGAGTAGATGTAGGACTCGATCGAGTGAAATGCATATATCAGTCGATGGCCCTAAGTGGAGTGTTCGATCGAGAAAATATCATTCTGCAACCACTCGATCGAGTGAACATCAGTACTCGATCGAGTTGTTTCTACGCTTTGGACGTGGATCACTTTCCTTTGGGATTTTGCACTTCCCAACTTGATACAATTCTTTCTTGACGTCTTTGAAAGTGCTTGGTTATCGAGGATTGAGCGGTTTTTCCTTCTTCCTGACTTTTATCTGCAATAAATACAAAAAGAAACCGAGTAGACAATTCAGGGGATAAAAGTAGCCAAAAGCTATGAAATGGAGGACAAATACGTGCAGAATGGGCCAAAAAAGGTCTATATAAAATGCACGTATTAGTGAGCGCCATAATGTGAGTGTTATGTTGATCAATGAGGTGCAGGACATCACTCTCCGCATCTTCTTCAGGATTTTGACTTCAATACTGTACCCCAGGCGTGATGTTAGTAAGTTGAGCACTCATAAGGTCCTTTTGTTAGCATCCTACCTAAAACCCCGCCGTGAGGAGCATGTCTACTTCAACGTTCCAGCCACTGTGTGTGCTAGCTTGGCGGATATGGCACATAACAGGAACCACCACATTGGGTGTGGTGCCATTGTGACCCGTTTAGCTCAGAGACTGATGGATTTCCAACCCGATGGAGATGTGAGAGCGTTGCATAAGACTGTACCAACCATTGATGAGGAGTATCTAGTGAGGGTCAAGTGGATCAAGAAGCTGGCTGATGGTGGATGGGTGTTCAGGGTGCGGGGCGACTTCTGGTGCATAATCCCTAACCCCGAGTACCTTCCACCCCTTGAGCATGAGGATGACACTGCTGAGACTTTCGGACCGGATCTGCCTCCCATATTCTACACCATTCCCAGGGAGGCTTGGATTGAGTTGTCGGAGACTACACGTGGCGGGGGAGTATACCCTATGGGTCGTCGGACCAGGCAGACCCAGATGGGGCGAGGATAGACTTCCCAGAGGGTAACCCCACCTTTTGAGCCTTACCACACCTAGCAGCCCTCCTACTTTCCCCAGTACCCAGCATACCCGTCAGTGCAGGACCCGTGATGCAACCTTATGTGTTAGCAGAGCGCTTGTTGGCCACCCTGGTCTTGAGGGACACTCATGAGGTTAACCAGTTACATCATGGGGTGCGACTTCAAACAGCTGATCCAACTTGGTGGAGCGGGGTTGGGAATGATGACGGCGTCTTCGGGCCTTTGGAGTGAATCGTGCTAGGTGGCCAGAGCTTTGTCAGCAGCCTGATAGATGGATGACAGGATCGTGGGGAGCGAACTTCGATAGCCAGTTGGATGATCAGGGTAGATGAGAGCATGGGGAGATATTATCCGGCTATGGAGGCTATGGAGGGGATGCTGGTGCGACTGATGTAGTGGTCTACTCAGAGGGACGGATGCGGGATGATGACAATGATGAAGATGGGAATGAGGCATGAGTAGCCTTGTGGTGATGTTTTGCTAGTGACTGCGATGAACTCTTAGTTTTAGACTCGTTAGTGTTATTAAACTATGTTATGAATGTTAGCGTACCCGTGCGGTGCGGGTTCGTACGGACAAGTGTTGGTAAAGGCCTAAGAGCAAGATGTTGGTTCTAGTACGGCTCGTAAATTTGTTCTTGTTGTGCAGGTACTGTCGAGGAAGACTCGACCGAGTGGACCATACTCGGTCGACTATGCCATACTCGACCGAGTGTTCTAAACTCGGTCGAGTGGTCTACACTCGACCGAGCAGACCGTACTCAACCGAGTACATAATGCTCGACCGAGTACTGTGAATTTGACCGAATACCTCACCTAGGTAATGTGGTAAGCCTGATGTCCGCGGGTATACAGTAATGTGATCATACGGGACTGAGGGAAGTGTCATCGGGTGAACTTCGGGGACGAAGTTCCTTAAAAAGAGGGAGATAAACAATAGCATGGTTATGGGATGCGATATATATAGTTATGATGCGTGATTGATTTCTTTATGCATGATTGATCCCTTTTCCCTTGTGCGAGTAATCTTGTGATACATGGTTGGATATATAATTTATGATGCAGGATGAATTTCTTTTCCTTGAGTTATGTAATCCTGTTATGTTGCGTAAGTTAATCATGGTTGTGGTTGTGCCAAGTCGAGTGTTAAGTTAATCATGCCTGTGTCAAGTTGATCATATCTGTGCCAAGTAACCTGGTTGTGTTGAGAAAGTGAGGTGCGTAGTGAAAAATTGGCGAAAATAAGTGGAACATGTTTTTAGTAGGGGCTAATTCCGTGGCCGCAACGAGGTAGTCACGGTACTTGGTAGTGACAAACTCTTATATATTTAAAATGAGATCGATAAGTGGGATGGGTATCGTCATAAAGGAACTTAGAAATATGATGGAATTAGAAGTCAGACCGATTGGACGACCGAATAACTGATGCCTCGCGGTTAGACGGCCGTGAGGGTGGGAAGGATAATGTGAAGACAAGTGAGTCAAGATAACACCGTGGGGGAGGGGACAACGGTAAGGATAGCTTTGAAGAGTAGACACTAGAGTGCGCCGACCTTCTAGCCGCCAAGACGGGAAAAACATCGAGGACGAAGTTTTTTTAAGAGGGGAAGATTGTAACACCCTGGTTTAAAGACCTTGTAATTAGACCAAGGACTATAACCTTCGGACTTAGAAACCAATCTATGGGATGAAAAAGAAAGATCTTAGTAAGTAGACTGACTGAGTGGACTCGGTCGAGTGGATGATACTCGACCAAGTGAAGCATACTCGGTCGAATGGGTAGTACTCGACTAAGCGAGACCTACTCGGTCGAGTGTATGGTACTCGACCGAGTGAGTCCTGCTACTCGGCCGAGTGGACTGTACTCGGCCGAGTGCCTCGTGTCAGCGGGTTTATTCCGCGTCGGGATCCAAGTAAAAACGCCAATGATATTTAAACGCTTTCTCATTTTTCGCAAACCTAGAACAGAAAGAACTCATCTCCTCCTGCCACCCTCTCCTCCCTAGACTTCCATGTATACATATCACCTTACCATTGGGGCTAACCGACGTAAGACCTAATCTCTACCGGTTATACGAGTTCGGTAAGTGTCTCATCCCTATCATGTTAACCTATCATCATTATCTATCATACGTGTATTAACGGATAGAATCCATATTAAGGAGGGGTCGTTCATACCATGTCGGAGTCACGCGAGGAGCTTAAATACGCATGTCAGGTAGGTGACCCTACTTAGTTAAGTACTTGTAATGCTTATATGTATCTATGTTGTGGTGGTAACGCCACCGCCGTCGTGTATGAGATCGTGGTACTGCTGTCTATCTGTGGAGAATGGAAAGGTAATGTGTGAGACCGTTGCGGGAAACGGATCCCACTCTTATGATCACTCTCTGTGGGACCCGCCATAGAGAGGATGTGCACATTAGTGATCTGGGTACCCCTTGCTGCGGTAAGTGGGGAGATATGCGCTGAGATGACTTAGTGGAATGGTTGTGATGTTGTGACGGTAAGGTTGTGGATTAGGAACGATGAGATGTGAATGCCAAAGCTTATTGTGGTTATGTCTTGTTATTATGTTTACCGTAATACCTTCCTGTAACTGTGATGTACCGAGACTAACGCTTGTGTGTGTATGTCTCTTCTGTCCGCGGTGATCCATTGTTGTACGAAAATGGTGAGCGGTGCGATGTTTCAGGTGAGTTATTTGGATGTGATGCATGGATGCTTATGTGTTAGCTAGGGACGTGGCGACGGAAGAGTTAGTGTTTAGATCCTATCTAGAGTATGATGTCAGAGAGAGTTGTATTTTCCTTTTTATGATGAGTTTTTAATTTATGTAATGAACCTTAAACAATCCTGTAATGGTCTATTTGATATTTACTCCCCGGGTAACCGAGATGTTAGTGCCTCTGTATTCTAAGGAAGGTTTGGTCAAGGCTCCTTGGGATTCGGGGGTGTTACAGGTAGAGTATTTCACGGTACTCGAAAGTGCAAGTATTTCACGGTACTTAGTTACAACTATACGTAAGTTGTACGAGTGAGTTGATAATTTTATAATCCGGAGTAGGTACTAAAATTATTAATCGATAATAGTGGACGTAGGTTTTGACTTGTGAAACTGAACCACTTCAAAATTCCTTGTGTCGTTTTCCCTGGGGTAAATATTTTTGTTATGTTTTGACACATCCAAGGGGGGATGTTTCCTGGAATGACTATTTTAAGTACTTTTGGCCCATCTAGGGGGGATATCCCCTGGAGCGAATATTTTGGTTATGCTTTGCTCTAGCATGAATCCGCACAGTAATGGGTATATTTGGGTATTTGTTGGTAATCTTGGTTTTGGTAAGTATAAGTTCAGGAATGTATGTGTTAGTTATTGTGAATTGTTGGCTTTATCAGGAATGTCTTTGATCCTGTTCGTATTTTGTTTTTCCTATACTGGTTTTTACCGGGTTAATTGCCTGTTAGAAGGGCTTACGACCCTTAGCCTATCAGGAGGGCTTTGTTTTATGCCTGTCTGGAGGGTTTGAATAGAAAGTAGTCCAGATTGTTTCACTTTCTTACTTATTATTCGGACTGAGCTTAGTATTTTGTAAATTTTGGGTGACAATTTTCGGTTTTTGCCTTTGTCACTTGTAAGTCATCTTTCTTAGATGATATTTAGGGTTGGTGGAGGTGTCCCTCAATCCTGAATATTTGTCTGAGTAAACTAACTATATACGAGTAAGGGAATAGAGTGAAATGCAGACAAGTTTCCAGAATTCAGAAGAGAGTGTATAAATAAATTAAATTGTATATAAATGGGGTGTAAAACATAGAATTGGTGAACACATTGGCAATTAAGGGAATAAGCAAGAGGACAAATTTTATTCATGCAAAATAACAAGTACAAACACATTGCCAGGAAATACATTGGGAATTTACTTGGCCCTCAGTGGAAAAAATAGAAATTACATATGAAACAACTTCAAGTGTGTGATGTTCCAGGATCTTGGAATCATTTCACCATCTAAGGTTTGTACACTGTACGTTCCTTGTTCGACTACTAAATCAATCAGGTATGGGCCTTCCCTTGCAGGGGCTAATTTGCCTGCATTTGGTTCTTTGGTGTTGGAGAATACCTTGCGTGGGAAAAGGTATCCCTCTTTGAATATCCGAATGCGGACGTTTTTGTTGTAACTTCTGGCTACAGTTTGTTGGTAGGGTAGGCTGCACGGACACGCCTAGGACACGACTCCATATGTGTCGGACACTTCAAAAATCGTGGCTCTGATTTTTTTAAAAGTTAAGCGTGTCGGACATGGTTTAAAGTTGTCGGACACGGTCCGTTTCCGGGGGACACGACAAATAACAACAAAAACCACAAAACCCAATTCTAATTTATAAACAAACGTTTGTCATTTCCTTCATCGCCAAACCTAATTCTAAACAAAACCATCAACAACCTCCCTTCGCAGGCCGTCGACTTCTTGCCTCGCCATAGTTCAAGTAATTCCCCTAATTTCGTATTTATTATTCAAAATAAAATTAAGAGAAGATTACCTTATTGAAGAAAATTGAAGAACCCATATAGATTGAAAGATAACTACCAAAGAGGGGTTGAATGATTTGATAATAGGAACTGTCGATGGATTTGGATGACAGTATAAGAACTTTGTGAAGATTGAATTTCTGAGCTAATCAATATTATAAAGTAAAGTAGTGTCTGATATTAATGATTTAATGGCATAAGATAAGAGCTTTCTTTGTGACATCTGTGTTCGTCCTTTGTTATAGTTTCTCTTTTGATTTTTGGAACCTTAAATCATTCATGCACTTTATTTATTACATCCGTCTTAAGTTAAAACGAGTCAAGTAATATCAATTTGTATGAATAAGACAAAATGAAAAGTTCTAGAGAAGAGCAAAAAGTTTGTCTTATCTATGCAAAAGGGTCATTATTTGGTCCGTCTTAAGCTTAAGACGGATACGGATAATTCCGTCTTAAATGAGAATTTGTGTATTTTGTAAGGCTTGAATATCTATTTAAATTTCAGTTGTAATTTGGACTTTCTATTTTGTACGACATATTTTGATTTGGACGTATGGCTAGACTTGTCGTGAGTCTCCAAATTAACAATTTTATCCACTACAAACTCAAACTAGTAGCAAGTGTAAGTAGGGGCCGATCCCACAAGGAAGGTCTTTTTGTTGATTAAATATGTGCTAAAGTTAAGTAACCAAATGAGGGGTTTTGATGTGTTGATTGATCTAATCTACTAAAACGAAAATAAAATGCAATAAATATAAAGATGATGTAAATAATAATAAAAGGAATCTCGGTACAAACGATATCCACCAACAAACTAAAGATTGATCATTGACTCTATTGATTTACTTTGTTTTTGAATACTTTGTTATTGAAACCATAAATTTCTATTCTCACTTAAATATAGCTAATCACTACGAAAGCGTACATAAATAGCCCTTACGATTATGACAACCTAATCCAAGCGTCTAAGTTTAATCACAACGTAGAGTAAATCAATGTGAATTAACAAAGATGAAAGAACGCACTCACAAGCGGGATACGATTTGATTCATACGAGTATTATCTTTCTATAAATCAACAACGATGAAACGGCATACGAATTGATGAAATATAGTTGCTACAAAATATTTAGGTGAATGAACAATCCGATTCGATTACCCAAATTAGCAATTGATTTTTAATTAAAACAACTAGGTGATCAAACTAGAAGTAAAATTAAAAATCAAATATTAAAACTAAGCAATACTTGATAATCAAATGACAAAATAAGGATTAGAGTCTTACAATCAAAATAGCTTGAAGGTTTCAATCTTTTGTTCCAAGAATTGAGAATTTAGCCTTCCATACAAAATGATTAACTAAAACAAACTAGAAATTGGAAATTATTTTTGTATTCTAATGATTAAAATGGTAGAGAAAGTATGTAAAGTATATGGAAGCACACCCTAAAAGTGTCAACAACATCTTCTTATATAGGTCTTCAACGGACAACTCCTTAATGTCTCCTAAATTATAGGTATTATTACCAAAATAAATGAGAATCAAGGAGTTGTTGAAATTGTATTAAGTCCCATGTTGTGTCATAAACTAGGGTTGGAATCCAATGTTTGTGTCATAAAATATGAGTTGAATGCATGAAATCCATGGAATCCAATGTTCATTTTGATGTTCACTTGCTTCGACCATAGTAATTGGATCTTGACTTGCTTCAAAAACCATATTGCATGAGACATATTTAGCCCAACAACAACCTCCAAAGAAGCCTACTCCATCTATATTAACAAATCAATCCAATTAACCCATAAAAACATGCAAATCCATTATCAACCCAATATCAAAGACATGTGAATTAAAATCCCATAAAATGCTTCTCAACCCATCAAATAACTATCAAAATCACCTTTATTAAACCCTACTAAACTAGACTAATCAATGTATAAGACATTAGTATTGGTTTTTATTTTATGACTTTGTAACCTTTAAATGACCAAAGTTTAGAGATCGGTTGTAATGGACTTTAAATTCTCTTTATTTTAATATGTACATTGCTTTTTTTGCCGTGTCCCGTGTCCTAAAAAATTCGGAGTGTCGTGTCCGTGTTCGTTTCCGTGCAACCTAGTTGGTAGGCTGCCATCTTGATTTTTTGGCTGCATCTCGTAATTCTTCAGCCAAAACTAGGTTGTCCTCCATCAGGTGAGCATTTTGTCCAACTGTGTTCAGGTTGCATCTTGTGGTAGGGACTTGTATTTCTACAGGAATCACTGCTTCACATCCATATACTAGGGAGTAGGGGGTTTGGCTGATGGTGATTTTTGGTGTAGTTCTATCCGCCCACAGGACCATGAGGTAATTCTTCAGCCCATCTGCCTTTTATTTTCTTCAATTTTGTTTTTTATGTAGGAGATTATTACTTTGTTCCTGGATTCAGCCTGGTCGTTGGCTTTTAGATATCATGGTGTTGAGGTTACCAGTTTTATGTTCCATTCGGTGCAAAATGTTGTTGTCTTTCTCCCCACAAATTGAGTCCCATTATCACACACTATTTCGGCTGGAATAACGTACCGACAAATAATGTTGCGTTTGATAAATAATATGACGTCAGTCTCCTTAACTTATCTAAACGAGTCAGCTTCTATCCACTTTGAGAAGTAGTCCGTCATTGTTAGCATGAATACCTTTTGTCTTGGAGCTTGTGGTAATTTACCTACGATGTCCATGCTCCATTTTGACGAATGGCCAAGGTGCGGAGATGGAATGCAACAACTCAGATGGCTGATGAATATATGGTGCATGTATCTGACATTCCTGGCACTTCGAGCTGTATTCCGGGATCGACCCTCGGCGTGGGCCAGAATAGTCTACTTTGGCTTGCTTTGCATTATTTGCAGGTAAGAGCCGGAGCGGATACAAATCAGCCTTTTTACGGTCCTCCAAGCTTGCATAAGAAAGTCGTAGTGGGAACTTACTGCCTCGAGATGCGTGAAAGGAGTCCTTAAGGATGAGGGGCACTCGAAGTGATAATAACCATTCGATCGAGAAGGTTTTTATCTCGATCAACCAATTCCAGCATGAAGAAGTCCTCGATCGAGTCGTCATGTGCTCGATCGAGTAGAAGCCAACTTGAAGGTCTCGATCGAGACCATTATCTTCTCGATCGAGAAGACGTCAACTTGAAGATTTCGATCGAGAGCATTTTATCCTCGATCGAACATTTGCCTGGAAAAAACTTGTCGATCGAGAGCTTTTTGTTCTCGATTGAGAAGTCGACTGACTGTTGAGTTGCTCTTATGGCGTCAGCGTCAGTTTGAGAATTGTTTTATTAAATAAAGCAATTCGTGAACAGTAAAATCATCATTCACATTCAGAAACACACAACTACTGCTACTTCTTAATTCTATATTTGTAGATTAGATTTTGCAACTTTCTTTTATTACTCGGATTGGATTTTCGTTCTTCCTTCCATTATTTTGGTACTTAATTTCGGTATCCATGTTCTCATGTTTTTATTTCATTCCTTACTCATTTTCTGCTATGTTGTTAATTATTTATTCCGTAGTTATAATCGTTCTCACAACAATCATGCATAGTTAATTTCCCCACTAGGATTTAGGGTAGCCATGGTTTAGGTTGAATTGTCAGTTTAGGATATCCATAATTTGGTTTGTGTGTATCCGTCGCATTTTATAGCTGTTAATTGTTTGAGTCGACGCATACAATTGACTGTGTAGAAACCCTCTTGACCTGGATCGGAAGATTGGGATAGGGGTAGTTCTACGATGATTATTAGGACCATACTAATCAGGGCGGAAGCTAAGTTAGTGTAGTCCTAGGGCGAATAGCGGACCGGAAGGACCTTTTTACTACCCACAGACCAAGTTTAGGGTGTCTTACGACTATTAGTTCGGACTTCAGTAGCCATGGTGAACCGACAATCCTAGTGCTCTCTTTTCTTGCTCCCTTCTTCCCTTTTCCTCATAGTTGTTAGTAATCAATCAAACGAACCCATAATCAGTTACTTCAGACGGATTTATTTAGACTATAGAATACCCATCTCTCTGTGGATACGATACCCGACTACCTCTGCTACACTTAGTTGACACCGGTTAGGTTTTATTTTTGATATGGTTGCGACAGCCATGTCATATACTGTCAGTGGTTCTCCTTTATCTGGCTTGGCCAGTAAGGAGGAAGATGGCAGGTAACTTTTCATCTCTTCAAAGGCAGTTTGGTGATCTGGCGTCCAGGCAAAGTCTTTGTTTTTCCTGAGCAGACTGTAAAATGGCTTGCATCGTTCTGAGGATCTTGAGATGAACCTGTTGAGAGCAGCTACTCTTCCCGTGAGTTTTTGTATGTCTTTGATATTCCTGGGTTGTTCCAGCTTTAGAATTGCTCGTATCTGTCCAGGGATAGCCTCAATGCCTCTCTTTATGACCATATACCCCAGGAATTTTCCGGCGGATACCCCAAAGTCACACTTTGAAAGATTCCACTTCATGTTGTATTTCTCTAGGATTTGGAAAGCTACTGCCAGGTCTTTCACGTGGTCCTCAACTCTTTTAGGTTTGACCACCATGTCATATATGTATACCTCTATGGAATCTCCAATTTGGTCTTTGAACATTGTGTAGACCAGGCATTGGTAAGTTTCCCTTGCATTTTTTAGACCAAAAGGCATAGCAGTATAACAATATATAACTCTATTAGTGATGAAACCATTATTTTCCTTATCGGCTGGATGCATTTTGATTTGGTTAAATCTGCTGGAGGCATCCATGAAGGTTAGCATTTCATGGCCAGCCATTACATCTACCATGACATCTATGTGTGGTAATGGAAATGGATCTTTTAGACAGGCTTTGTTCAAGTCAGTGTAATCTACACAAACCCTCCACTTGTCGTTCTTCTTTTGCACCACCACCACATTAGCCAACCAGTTGGGGTACATGACTTCTCTGATCATTCCCATATCTAAGAGCTTGTCTACTTCCTGATTGATTATCTCATTCCATTCTGCAGCAAACTTCTGTCTCTTTTGCCTCACAGGCTTGAAACATGTGACAATATTGAGTTTATGAGTAATTACGCTAGCATCTATACCCGTCATATCTAAATGAGACCATGCAAAACAAGACATCTTATTCTTAAGAAAATCAACGAGGTCAGGCCTAATAGAACCAAAAGCATCTGATCCTACCATTACTTTACTGATATGATACTCAGGGTCTAACGTTACCTCATCCGTCTCCATCTGCGAATTTGGCACATAGGTATTCTTGACAGGGTACGGTAAATGTTAGCCGAGGGACTTACCTGTCTTGGAAGGCTTGAGAGCCGCTATGTAACATTCCTGAGCGGCTTTCTGCTCACCTTTGATTGTTCATATCCCCCAGTCGGTGGGGATATTTACACATTGATGATAGGTTGAAGGAACTCTCTTCACATTGTGTATCCATGGTCTGCCAAGGATCACATTATACGATGACGAGCAGTTTAGGACTCCAAATTTCTCATAGGATACTACCCCTTCCACAAAGGTTGGTAGGTTGATTTCTCCGAGTGTATTTTTTGTTTCTCCACTGAATCCTACCAGGACGCTGGATTTCTTGGTGATTTGTTCCTCTCCGATTGTCATGGCTTTCAGGACATCCATCATTACTAGGTTTACGAAACTGCATCCAACTACTAGGATTATGGATACTTTGGCTGTACCGAGCTGCATGGTGATAACCAGACCGTCGTGATGTAGATCTTATATTCCCTGCAAGTCTATATCATCAAAAGTAATAGCGGGGAGTGACAATGACCTGGATGGAGGTTTGAGCTTCGAGCTCCTGAAAATTCTCTTTGCTACTGAACTGGTAAGGCCACATATTTCTAATCCTCCATTGACGAATTTTACTCCATAGATCAGTGGTGATGGAGGTAGTCCTTCCTTTGTCCAACCGTACTATCATTCCTACTTTCGGTTGTATGAGATCCTTGAGGTATCCTTTCTTTAGTAGGTAAGATATCTGCCTTCTTAAACCTATGTACTCTTTTGTTGTATGTCCCACGTCATTATGGAAATCACGGAACTGGGGCTGTCAGATGGTTTGGGCCATTTTACCACGTCTCCTAGAGTCCTAGGTTATCCAGGCGTCTGACCAATCTTGCAATGTCAATATAGAAGTTATATTCTTGAATAGTTGGGGGACATGAAAATTACCTCTGTATTCCTGAGTCGCATTGACTATAGAGCTGTAATACCCTCATAACCCAAGGCCTTTAGATAGGACCATCAGACTATGAGGACATTACCATCTCAGTTACCTAAGGTACAATATAACATAAACAACAATAGCCCCTTTATTATAATTAAAGAGCCAAGGTTTATATGTGAAATACAATTGTCTGACAACCAAAACTTTAAACCAAAACACACTACGGAAGCTAAAACTCATATGACTTTACAACACTGTCGGTGACCCATCCTCCCAAGCCAGCAAGCACTGCTCATCTACGAACCTGAGACTCTGTTCACCAATACATGGATCATCACTGATGCCCGTCGTTGTAGGCACCAAAATTAAACCTAATGCAAAACTAACATACGCTAGCGGTAAATAGGGTCAGTCTCCACAGGGAAGCGAACTTGTCAACTATCGGTTTCTACCTATTGGTCACGATTGGGGGTTTGAAAATAGTAAACTAAACTACGAGGTAAGAGATGTGCAAAAGAATAAAAATTACCAAAGCAAGCACGAGATGATATGAAATAAATCAAGAATAAAGAGAATATGTTGGGAACTCGGGTCGTTATGTCTTATGCATTATCGGTATAATTGGGATAGGTCAGTTCATTGGAAGGAAAGACTGGGTTATTACGGTCGAGTCTCAAACTCGACTATACCTTCCGGTCTCAAGTCGCCCTAAGGTCGTTTTTGCTTAACTTCCGCTCTCACAAAAACTAATTAAAATAGTTAAGTAAGTCATACCCTTCCAACCTTCCGGTCTAGGTCGGGAATTAACTAGATGTAAGGTCTCATGCGTGCACTCACTAAACCGAACATGAATTAAATTACTTAACGATTACTCCTACCATAAATTGTCCATCCCGACTACCACCTATCATGCATTTGACACAAGTTCCCTCATCCCAACATATTAAGAAATTTAGCTACTCGATCATGACGGTGTTGGCAATGATTATGACCACTATACTAAAACTACCATATGACATGATGAATCGGGAAATAAAATCAGAAACAAGAGAATAATAACAGAAGAGTGCGAATGATGAGAAAACAGTGGATGAACGGACGCGGATTCCGATGCTCATAAACGAAAACAAGACACAAAAACAAGCATACAATACCGAGATGATAGGGGGGTTCAAAACAGAGAAGAAAGTATGAGTAAACTGAACTAATAACCAAAGATTATAGGGGAAGGGAAAACAGAAACAGGAAGTAACAAGCAGGGGCGAAACACGAACGAGAAACAAACGAGATGCGACGATGTATACGAAAACAGAATGTAAGCGCATTAGTGACGATAAACAGAGAACGAGAACAGGGATTAAGATTAAGAATGATAAATAACAGAAGAAAAGAGATAAGGAAGAAGGAATTACGAGGGAAAAATGGCTTAGATTGAGTAACACGATCCTTGAGAACGAAAATGGCGATAAACTAAAATTATTGTGAAAATATTGTGACGGCTACAAATTTCTGGAAAAGAGAGTAAAACTAAGAATAGTGTCTAATGACAGGCTAATGATAAGATAAAACTTAACCTAATGAAATCAAGGAGAGTTCTTAAATAAAGAAAAACAAAACTGCTGTAATAAGTTCTAAGAACACAAAGAGCCAACAGAAACCTCTCGATCGAGAGAATTGCCTCTCAATCGAGCAAAAATCCTTCGAAACTGGTCGATCGAATGAAATTGGTTCTCGATCGACTCTCTCGTCTTCAAAAGCTCTCGATCGAACAACTGAACTATCGACCGAGCATTTTATAACTTGGAAACCTCTCGATCGAGCGCATGATAGCTCGATCGAGGACTTCTCTTCCTCGCCTAGGTCCTTGAGAGGCCTAAAGTTGGTCGATTGCCTATACTTCTCCTTGAATGGTTGATTATAGACCTCACGCTTCTCGATAAATGCGCAACCAGCCACGTTTCTTCCATCGTCAACTAAAATGCAATACTTTGAGGTAGAAAAACTCGATTTCCGCTACACTTTGGTCTATATCTGCAAAACAGCAATACAAACACAAAGTAGCATATACGGGGCATAAAGTGATAATAAATCACCAAATTACATGGAAATGTGTGCTAAAATAAGACTAAAAAGTCTATACAAAATGCACACATCAAACTTCCCCAAACCGAACCTTTGATTGTCCTCCAGCAAACTAAATGCAAACTAAAAGAAAACTATGGACCTAATGGATGGAGTAAGACTCAAAGCTACTAAATAGTCAATGCCAAATGCACATTATACACAAAATCAACCAATGCCAAGATCAGAAATGAGCGAACGAATTTGTACACACCGTGGAAAACATATAGACTTTCGACCTTGCTAGACTCATATAGTTTCGGACTCTCCCGGAATCTCTCTTCTCTCAATCAAGCAAATGGCAAATTATATGTGAAGAGAAGAAGAAAGTATAGACTCTCGCCTAAACTACGACCAACAAATCATGCATGCTAGAATAGTATGAATAAAGGTTTCAAGCATCGTACACATGCACAACCACCGTCAATGTCCATTACACGCCGAACTATAGCAAATTTGGGAAAGTGAGGCTAAGTGGGACAAAAGGGGCAAAACATGTATGGATTAATGAGGTTTAAGCCGAGCTAGAACCTACAAACAAAATGAAAACGCATCCCCAAATTTCCGACTAGACATTAAGCATATTGCCTTTGAGATAGGCAAACACAACACAACCCAAAATATTCTTCCCAACTGTCAACCGATTATTTGATTTTTTCCATTTTTTCAATCATTTTTTTCCTCTTTTTTTTATTTTTTGAATCTTTTTATTTTTTGATTTTTCTTTTGAAATGCTTTTTTTTTGATGAATTTTCTCTTCCGTTGTTAAACAGTGAGAAATCCTTTCGATCGACCAAAAAGGGTGGTCGATCGAGAGCTTTCTTTCCCAATCTACTCGACCGAGCAAAAAGGATCTCGATCGAGCACAATTTTTCCAAAAAGCTTTCGATCGAGCAAATTACTCCAGAAAACTTCTCGGTCGAGCTTCAGAAGCTCTCGATCGAGCAAAACTTAGTAGAAAATCCCCCAATTTTCTTCGTACACACTCCAATAACAACGAAAACAGGCCAAAACTGATATAAACAGGTAAATTCCTTCACTACTTCCTAGCTCAGCACATAGGTAGGCAAAATATAGGATTTAGTTAGGGGACAAAAAGCAGTTTTTGGCTAAAAGTGGAGCTAAATGGGCAAACGAGGAAGGGGTGATGCAATAGTTCTCCTAACGTGCAATACCGACCTCAAACCGGTGCGTGTAGGCAATAAGAAACCAAAACTCATACACATGCAAGACATGAAATGCAGGGAGTACTACTCACAATCCTAATGTAACCGGTCATAGATGTCACCAGTTTAAAAGGCTCTAAGCTCAGAATGTGTAGTAGATTGCCAAAACTATGAGTCAAGTCTAATGATCTAACATGAACTCCATGACAAAATTCGAGACAACGCTTAAAACTCACATGGCATAGCATGACATATGGTTGACTATAAAAAGCTTTGTCATCATCAAAAACTCCAATCCGACTCGACTAAATGCAAAAGTAAACGTGATATTTTTGGAATTTTTGAAAATTTTTGAAATTTACATGAAAACAGTAAACGTGAATGCAAAACGAGATGCAAATGCAAACGCAAAAGGATGAATACCCTCCCCAAACCAAAACAGACAACGCCCTTGTTGTCTTCTCAGCACAGCAAAACCAGCAAGCAATGGGAAAGGGGGGTAACAACCTAATACATGCTCCTAAAAACAAAAAGTAAAACTAAAAAAAAGAAAACGGAAGAAAGAGGTGGTACTCACAAAATTGGCTTCTCCAAACCAGTACCAAACTAGGGAAGCCCTAATCATCACCAGGCGCCTCCTCCTCTCGATATGAGGAATCTTGCGCCTCCTCTCTAGTAGCACGCCTCGCTGCTGCCTCTGCACGTAGGCGAACCTCCCTCGCTACCGGTGTCTCCTCCCTCTCCTCATCAGATAAAGGAGAGACAGGGTACCCACCCTCTGGGTATCGGTAGAAAGAGGGGTGAACCCATCCCGCTGGAAGGGGACGTGCTGTGCAGATGTAGTCCTCATAAATAGGGAACAAGGCCAAAGCTTGGTCCCGGCGCATCTCGGTGAGGTACCTGCAAATGCCATCAAGCATAGGATCACGATGCCCTTGGTCTGAGACCGCAGGCGCCTCAAAGGCACGAGGTAAAACAAAATTGGGAGGATAAACCATCCCAGAAGGAGTAAGAGTAGGGGTAGGTGTAGGTGCAGGTGAAGGTGAAAGTGAGTGAGTGGTAATGGTGGTGGTAATGGAAGAATGAGTGGGAGTAAGAGTGAGTTATGGTGTAGGCATGAAGGTGAACGTGGGCGTGGACGTGGACGTGGGCGTGGACGCGGACGTGGGCATAGACGCGGGTCCAGCCTGAGGCGGTGTATGGGTCGGAGACTGGGAAGACTGCCCAATCTCGTGCTTCCTCTTCTTGCCAGAAGAAGAGGGGGTGCGGTGGTGAATGAGAGGTGGTAGGTGGTAGGAGTCGGTCTTGCTCCCTCAACAGTAGGGAGCGGCAGTAGACGAGGAAGTGTGGCACAAGGTAAGGTCACGGATGGGTAGCCAGAAATCTTCAATGTCATACCATCTATCCATCTAAAATTCGGATGGCCTCTATGTCAAGTCGACCAACCTCCCCCACTAGGCCAATGGTCTCAAGGTAGGCAGGACGAACGCGACGGAGGATCCTAGTGACCAATCCGCCGCAGACCACAGCAGTCTTGACCTTCCTCCCAATACCACCCCAATACTGGGCCATTAAGTAAGAAATGTTAAGAACGAAAGGGGTACGTGAATCAATGTTCAGGTACCCGGCTAAGATGGAAAGCTCAGTGTTGGTGATGTTATTGGGCTCAGGTCGCCCAAAAAGTGTCTCACCCAACAATCGAAGGAAATAACGAGGGGCAGGGGTGTGGACATGGGCTCCCTTCCGAGCAGAAAACGGGGTGTGCGAAAGGGCAGCCCATAACTGAGGTACGAGCTTCCTAGGAGGCTCGATAAGTCCATCATTAACGAGGCCAAATGCCTCCCCAAACTGCCCCAAGGTCCAATCAAATGACTCATTCATGAGTCGAAAAGAAATGCAGGGGCGACTGCGGTCTCGCCTAAAACTTTCTGGGTCAAAGGAGAATGAGCTAAAGAACTCATAAGTCGGTCTATCCAAAGTAAGCTCCCCCATCCCTATCAAGCCAGACATCCCCGTCCCGTTAAGAAAACTACAAACCTCCTCATAAATACATAGAGTCTCTAGGTCAGTACGTGCGAGGAAACGGATCGGGGTGAGGGGAACAGTCAAAAGAGCAAACAACCTAGAACGGTGATCTGCGGAAATGAAGCGTACCTCAGACCTTTTAGTCAAAGGAGTGAGGTCTCTCCCTCGTGGAGTGACAACAGCCCTGGATGAAGTGGGCTCTGCAGCAGGAAGCGTAACAGTAGTAGCGTCAGAAACGCGGGGCTCGGCAGCAGTGGCCCTAGGTGTAGTAGTGAGCTCAGTGGAAGTAGCAGTGGAGCTCATAGTAGCGGCCAAACGAGGCCTAGGAGGAGTGGTGGTAATGGTCATAGGTTGAGGACGAGGGACTGGAGGAAGCTTGGAGTACCTTGGTGTGTCACCCGCGGCTAGCAAAGAAAACGGAGGACGCGGCTGGCCAGCATCCTCACTCTCATCTGAATCGGTCTCCTCCTCGGAGCCACTCTCGGACTCCGTCTCGGCATCCTCTACTAAAACAGGGGTACCATAAGATGCTTGAGGAGCAACTGTACCCTCAACAGCCGGTAACCCAACAACAGGGGGCTGCTGTAACAACCCGACCCGCCACCGTCGTAACACAAACCCAATAAGATGGGTGTGCACTTTTGGGCCCGTTATTTGTCCTCACTTAAGCCCAAAAGCACAAGGCCTTGTTGCTAAGTGGTGGGTGGAAGCTATTATAAACATATCACAAGCCTCACATTCTACCGATGTGGGACAACATTCCTCTCATACTCTTGGGGTGTTACAAACTCCCCCACTTAAAGAACACAACGTACTCGTTGTGCCTCAAACTTGACCACAACCAGGGCCAGAATCCTCCCCCGCTAGGTGTGTGACCCGGGTACTCCCGACCACAGGTTCACCACACGGTCGCAGGGTCGCTCTGATTCCATTTTGTAACACCCGACCCGCCACCGTCGTAACACAAACCCAATAAGATGGGTGTGCACTTTTGGGCCCGTTATTTGTCCTCACTTAAGAAAGCACAAGGCCTTGTTGCTAAGTGGTGGGTGGAAGCTATTATAAATATATCACAAGCCTCACATTCTACCGATGTGGGACAACATTCCTCTCATACTCTTGGGGTGTTACAGCTGCTCCAGCACCTCGACAGCAGCAACAGAGTGTTTCTCTGTTATTTCTTGTACTACATTCGAGACGATTGTCTCGACATAAGGTTCGGGAGCAGGGGTTTTAGCTACTGAGTCCATAACTACAAATATATCAAGTAAGTAAACGAAATAAGTGCATGAAGAACACAGTTCAAAGCTCCCTCACTAACACCCTAAAAAATCATAAAAATCCGGGAATGGAGGTGTTAAATAAGCAAAAGGAGAGTTAGAACACTTACTTGATAACCTTCGTACCCACAAAATGCAAAGAGATCAGAGCAAAAACCACAACTTCGAAAAAATCGAATTGAAAAACCCTAGAAGTCGAAAAATTCGAATTGAAGCACGAAATCGGGTTTTTAGAAGGGGCTTTTGTTTAAATTGAGGTATATAGCAAGTGGGTAACACAATGTAGTGATAAATTCGGGTAAAAAGCGCTTAATTTTCAAATTAGGATGAAAAGCTTGAAAAATTGGGGAAGAACATAAAATGTCGATCGAAGAAAAATGAAGCACAAAGGTCGAAAATTTCCTTTATAGACCGAAAAAGTGCTCGATCGAGAGAAAAATCTCCTCGATCGAGAACTTTCTGTACCTGAGATGTCTCGATCGAGAACAGTGACTTCTCGATCGAGGGAATTGCGACCTTCGATCTTCCTTCTTCCGATCGAGGAGTAAACCCCTCGATCGAGCACTTCTCCCTCCAATTTTACTCGATCTAGAGAATTAATCCTCTCGGTCGAGTACTTTTCAGCTGGCACGCACTTTGATGAGTTTCTGTTCGGTGCGGCTTATTTGTACCTGCAAAAAGCGTATTAAAAATATCCCAAAATCACAAAATTTTGTCCGAGTCACCAAAACATTTCAAACTAACTACTATCGTCTAACTACGGATGTCCTATCAAAAACAAATCCAACAAGTTTAGAATCGTAAATCCAAAAGAAATTATCCTATTTACAACTTGCACGGGGTTGCAAACCCGGCTAATACTCCATCAAATCATCTTGGCCATCCTCCGGCCTTTGTTGCGACGAACTAGCTTCACCTTTATTCGCCCTCAGTTTCCTACGCCACACCGGTGGTTCATTTTTCGCTTTCCTTTCTTCTTTGTATTCCTTGAACAATTCCGCCACACTCTTCTCCTTTTCCGTACTTGGCTCGATTGCAAAGTTTCCCCATCCTGGTCCTGTACATTTGAAAACAGAAATACAAACCTTTCTCTTACTCTCATTACGAGGCAAAGGCGTTAGTGGGGTCGGAAGAGTAACAACATGTGGGGGTTCATCAACAAGCATAGAGTAGGTAGACGGTGTCACATCCATGGGAGTGGAATCGGAATCTACGGCATGAAGGACATTGCACTCTAATATGCGCATTGGCCCCTTGTGGGTTGCGGGTTTAGCAAAAACAAGCTCCTCACCCCCAACTCTAAAGGTCAAAGTACGCAACCCAACATCCACGATAGTTAGGGTTGTGTGCAAAAACGGTCGGCCAAGAATTATAGGTGTATATGAGTCCTCAGGAATGTCAAGTACAACAAAATCAACCGGTATAAAGAATCGTCCAACCTTAACTGGTATGTCCTCCAGAACTCCTAGAGGTCTGGTCATTGATCGGTCAGCCATTTGAATGGACATGTTTGTACAATGAAACTAATTAAACCCCAACCTCCTAGCCAAGGACAACGGCATGACGCTAACACTAGCGCCCAAATCGCATAAGGCTCTATCGATAAAATTCAGTCCTATAAAGCATGGAATGGAGAAACTACCCGGGTCGGATAACGTAGTCGGGGTTCGGTGCTGAAGATGTGCGGAGCACTCTTCAGAAAAGGCAACAATTTCATTAACTGAATGTTTACGTAACAAAATGTCCTTCATAAACTTGAGGTAGGACGGTACCTTTTTCACCAAGTCTAAGAAAGGGATATGAACGTTCAGGCCTTTAACGAGTTGACCGAATCTGGCGAATTCTGGTTCAGTCTTCTTTTCTTTGGTTAAACGTCCCGGAAATGGAACTTGCACTTCAGAATTTGCCTTGTGCGTATCACGAATCAGTTCATTGTTCAACATTCTCTGATTGGGGGCTCTCGATCGAGCACTTTCAGGCTCCATTTCGCTCAATCGATCGGTTTCAGCATCAGAATTGCTCGATCGACCTTCCACCCTTCTCGATCGAGCATCTTTTTCCTCAATAGTGTTATGAACACTGTCATCATTCATACTACTCAATCGAGGATGTTGTGGCTCTTGATCGAGAAGTTCTTCAGAAAATCCCCTCGATCGAGAACCAGAATCCTCCCGATCGAGCTCTTCAACAGCACTTTCAGCTCCTTTCACCATTTCTTTTCCTGAAACATTAACAACAACAGTACGGTCAGGAACTATAGCATTGGAATACGTGTTTCCAGACCTGAGGGTCACCATATTAAGTGTTTCCTTCCTCTTCTCGGATTGGGAGGGCAAATGTCCCACCTGCCTTGCGGATTGGTTGGTAGCAAGTTGAGCTATTTGCGACTCAAGCATTTTAATTGTTGCGTTCTTTGCTTGGTCGGACTTTGACATCTACGTGGCAAATGATTGGATCATTGTCTTCAACTCGCCAATCTCGGAAACTCCTCCTCCTCCAGTTGAGGAACTCCCATGTTGAGGATTAGGAAATTGTGGGGCCCTTGGAAACTGTTGTTTGTGTGGTGGCACGTATGGTTGTTGTTGTTGTTGCGGTGGTGGGGACGGGTTAAGGACATTTTGACTAGTCCACCTCAGATTGGGGTGGACGTACCCGTGGTTATACCCTCTTTGTCGGTATTGTTGGAAGGAGTAAACTTGTTCCCTATCCGTGAAGCAATCAACAGCATTGTGACCTTGTTCGCCACACCTTTCACATAGGATAACCTCTTCTCTTTCTAAAACATGAACCATTTGACGGTTCCCGACACCTTCACTCTCCAACCTCTCCATTTTTGCAAATAGCTTGTCAAATTAGCCTCTAAACCCTCGGTTTCAATGTTAGCAACGGTTCTCGTACCACTCCTAGGGTTACCATACTCGGATGTATGTGTGGCCATTTCCTCTATCAAGCTCCAACCCTTGTCATCATCCACCTCACGTTGGAATCTCCGTTTGCGGCCGAATCAAGAATGGCTCTGTGATTATCGTACAAACCATTATAGAATTGGTTGCAAATGAACCATGGTTCGAAACCATGGTGGGGAACGGCTCTCACATACCCGTTATACCTATCCCACGCCTCACTCAAGTTTTCGGATGGTTTTTGTTTGAAATTAGTTATTTGAGTTCTTAGGGCATTCGTTCGCTGAGGTGGGAAGTATTTTTTGTAGAAGGCTAGGGCTAAGGATGTCCAATCTGTGATTCCGGCTGCCTCCCTATCCAAATCATACAACCACTCCCTAGCATTGTCGGCTAGAGAAAAAGGGAAAAGGGCTTCTTTGATTTTGTCTTGGGTTACCCCCTATTAGCCGGAATGGAGGAGCAATAATCAGCGAATCGCTCCATATGTTTCCTAGGATTCTCTCCCGCAGCCCCTCTATACTGGTTTCTCTCCACCATATTGATGTAAGAGGGTCTAAAATCAAAGGTTTGACCGTCCTCATCTGTGGCTATGCTAAATCCCTTAGGAATGAATTCAGCTGTGGGCTCAGAGTGACTGGCTATATTAGGCATTTTGGGTTGAAGATTAGGTTCGACTATGGAATTTTCCTCAAAGAAATCGGTTCTCTCTTGGTCGGGGGTACTCAAGTCTTCCTCCCGACGGATTCTCTCTAGTTCTGATGTAAGAGGGTCTGAAATCAAAGGTTTGACCGTCCTCATCTGTGGCTATGCTAAATCCCTTAGGAATGAGTTCAGCTGTGGGCTCAGAGTGACTGGCTATATTAGGCATTTTGGGTTGAAGGTTAGGTTCGACTATGGAATTTTCCTCAAAGAAATCAGTTCTCTCTTGGTCGGGGGTACTCAAGTCTTCCTCCCGACGGATTCTCTCTAGTTCTCTCCTTCTTCGTAAGAAAGATCTCTCGGGTTCGGGATCAGGTTGCACCAATTCTCCCCTTTGAGACCTCCGCATACAAAACTTAAAGAGAACGATTAGAACGGTCTTAAGGAAATAAAATTCCTTAAGACAAAAATAGATAAAAAAGAAAATAGAAAATAGCGTTGCTTCCACGGCAACGGCGCCAAAATTTGATGCCCATCGTTGTAGGCACCAAAAATAAACCTACTGCACAACTAACATACGCTAGCGGTAAATAGGGTTAGTCTCCACAGGGAAGCGAACTTGTCAACTATCGGTTTCTACCTATTGGTCACGATTGGAGGTTTGAAAATAGTAAACTAAACTACGAGGTAAGAGATGTGCAAAAGAATAAAAATTACGGAAGCAAGCACGAGATGATATGAAATAAATCAAGAATAAAGAGAATATGTTAGGAACTCAGGTCGTTATGTCTTATGCATTATCGGTATAGTTGGGATAGGTCAGTTCATTGGTAGGAAAGGCTGGGTTATTACGGTCAAATCTCAAACCCGACTATACCTTCCGGTCTCAAGTCGCCCTAACGTCGTTTTTGCTTAACTTCCGCTCTCACAAAAACTAATTAAAATAGTTAAGTAAGTCTTACCCTTCCAACCTTCTGGTCTAGGTCGGGAATTAACTAGATGTAAGGTCTCATGCGTGCACTCACTAAACCGAACATGAATTACATTACTTAACGATTACTCCTACCATAAACTGTCCATCCCGACTACCACCTATCATGCATTTTACACAAGTTCCCTCATCCCAACATATTACGAAATTTAGCTACTCGATCATGACGGTGTAGGCAATGATTATGACCACTATACTTAAACTAGCATATGACATGATGAATCGGGAAATAAAATCAAAAACAAGAGAATAATAACAGAAGAGTGCGAATGATGAGAAAACAGTGGATGAACGGACGCGGATTCCGATGCTCATAAACGAAAACAAGACACGAAAACAAGCATACAATACTGATGAGCTCCATTTTGGTCATCATTTCCTTTACATTTTCTTTGTTTTCGGTCACGATTCGACCTCGATTTGCGTATCTTTAGGTGTTTTTACGTCCGTTGCCTCGTATATTCCTATTCGATCCAATTTTTGTAGGTATTACGGCGTGGGCGAATAAACGGGTGAAATCGAGCCGGATTTAGAACGATTTATGAAGAAATGTGGAAGAATTGTGAAGGAGGCCTCCCAGGCCCTCCCAGCCGGTCCCCAACTGGCGGCCGGTCGGCCGGCTGGGAGCCTTAACTCAAGACTGTTAAAAATGTGAAGAATTTCCCAGAACCTCAATTCAGCCTATTAGCCGGTTCCCAGCCGGCAGCCGGTAGGCCGGCTGGGGATCATATCCCATACTTAGCCATTTTGAATATTTTGAAGAATTTCGTATTTTGGGCAGACTACTCAAATAGGGGTCCCAGCCGGTGGACAACCGGCAGCCGGTCCACCGACTGAGGGTACCTGTAGCCAAGAATTTGAAGCACAAATACAGATTGATGGTTTTGGGCTCCCAGCCGGTGCCAGACCGGCAGCCGGCCGGTCGGCTGGGAAGCTTGGTTATGTGAAGGAAAAAGTCATAAGTCCTTATTTGGGCTCTCAACCGGTCCCAGACCGGCAGCCGGTCGACCGGCTGAGAGGCCCTTTCCGTATTTTCGAGCTCTATATAAACCCGCACTTGTATCATTTTATTATTACGCATTCTTAAGCTTATTTTTAGGGTTTTTACTGTTTCATTACTTAATACTTAGACTCAAAAACACTCTTAAATATTTTTAATCTTCTTTAGATCCTTGTTTAATCTTTCAATATTTGTTAATCTCGCTTTAGTAATCTAGTTAGCCTTGTTCTTGGGTATTGTAAGAGGATTTTGTTGGGTTATATTTTGAAGGGTTTGAAAGAATCTTTCAACTTGTTATCCAAGCTACTTCCTTTCCTATTGTTATTGGTATAATTCTTCTAATCTCTACTTAGTTTTTACTTTTATTTAAGTTTCCTTTGAATCAATTGTTCATCCTTTGTTTGTTCATGATGTTTAGCTTTTGTTCATGCCTTATTCACATGTTTTCATTTACCATGAGTGAGTAGTCTCCTTGCTAGGGTAAGGGGTGATCTTGGGTGTTGTTTAGATGATGAATTCATGCTCGTAAGTTGACTAGTTGTTCTTAAAAAAGTAGTCTTCCATTTGTTGCATGCTAGGTGTTTGATGATTTGCCTCAACGAAAGTTGGGCTTTGATTTTAGCGTGACTTGCCTTTAGCGACGGTTGGGGGTTTGTCTTAGCATGTTTAATGGTTGGTTGTGGTATTTGTAGCGAAAGCTAGGGTATTCCAACCTAGGTTAGTCGACTCGAGAGAAGAGACTACCCGAGACTATTTGTTTGAAACCTTCTAGTTTTCTTCCTAGCATCTTCGTCTAACCACCTTAGTGACCCCCGAAACCCTAGTCTTCTCTTCCATTTATTCAATCTTATTTAGTTGCTTTAATTGTTCGTCTTAGTTGTTCTTTAGTCTTTAATCAACCGCAAACCTATTACCCCTGACTCTCGCATAAACTAGAACATAACTATACAACTATCCCCACCGTCTTCGTGTTCGACAACCCGTTTATACTACTTACTTGGGTTTTTACAAATGTGTTTGATGCCGGTATTGACGACGAAAACCGGCCATCAAATACCGAGATGATAGGGGGGTTCTAAACAGAGAAGAAAGTATGAGTAAACTGAACTAATAACCAAAGATTATAGGGGAAGGGAAAACAGAAACAGGAAGTAACAAGCAGGGGAGAAACACGAACGAGAAACAAACGAGATGCGACGATGTATACGAAAACAGAGTATAAGCGCAATAGTGACGATAAACAGAGAACGAGAATAGGGATTAAGATACGAATGATAAATAACAGAAGAAAAGAGATAAGGAAGAAGGAATTACGAGTGAAAAATGGCTTAGATTTAGTAACACAATCCTTGAGAACGAAAATGGCGATAAACTAAAATTATTGTGAAAATATTGTGACGGCTACAAATTTCTGGAAAAGAGAGTAAAACTAAGAATAATGTCTGATGACATGCTAATGATAAGATAAAACTTAACCTAATGAACTCAAGGAGAGTTCTTAAATAAAGAATAACAAAACTGCTGTAATAAGTTCTAAGAACACGAAGAGCCAGCAGAAAGCTCTCGATCGAGAGAAATTGCCTCTCGATCGAGCAAAAATCCTTCGAGACTGATCGATCGAATGAAATTGGTTCTCGATCGACTCTCTCATCTTCAAAAGCTCTCGATCGAACAACTGAACTATCGACCGAGCATTTTATAACTTGGAAACCTCTCGATCGAGCACAGCACAGCTCGATCGAGGACTTCTCTTCCTCGACTAGGTCCTCGACAGGCCTAAAGTTGGTCGATTGCCTAGACTTCTCCTAGAATGGTTGATTATACACCTCACGCTTCTCGATAAATCTGCAACCAACCACGTTTCTTCCATCGTCAACTAAAATGAAATACTTTGAGGTAGAAAATGCTCGATTTCCGCTACACTTTGGTCTATATCTGCAAAACAGCAATACAAACACAAAGTAGCATATACGGGGCATAAAGTGATAATAAATCACCAAATTACATGGAAATGTGTGCTAAAATACGACTAAAAAGTCTATACAAAATGCACACATCAATCACAGTAAAACAACAACAAGCGTCAACAACTGAATAATAAGACGAATACACTACTAAAGCACAATACAATGTGATAACACCCATCACTGTTATCACCGTTACACAACATCCATGGTGGCCTTTTGCCCCACACCCATCCCCCACCTACCGCAGCAAGGGCTACCTAGACCATTAATGTGGGCATCCTCTCTGTGGCGGGTCCCACGAAGAGCGATCATAAGAGTGAGGTCCATTCCCCGCAATGGTCCTACATATTACCTTTTGAATCTCAATAATCATACATAATACAATGGTAACAACAATAAGACTGTATCGTCACAATCATCATCATACAGAAACTGAGTAGGGAAACACTACCTCAATAGCAATCACAGCATGATAAATCCATGACTGTTCTACCAATGTTCCTCTACGAATCCTCCTCCTATGAATGACATGTAACATCCCGTATTTTCGTAAAATCTAATTTAAGCGTTTTAAATTATTTTATGTAATAAAAATAATATTTTAATAATTTATTTCGACAGATTTTAATTTAATAAGTTAGATCCGTCTTAAGAACCTCAAGTCCTTAAGACGAATACAAACTTGGCAAGGTTAAGTTCCCAACTTAAATATCCGTTCAAGTATCCTAACCCGTTTCATTTATTACGGAAAGGACAATTACTTAAACCCCTAAAATCACATATGTCGACATAATCATCCCCTTCACAACATTTCCACTGTAAACTCCATTTCTCCTAAAACCTCCATAAACATCATCTTCTTTTGAGCTTTTCTTCATCATCCGGTACTCGAATCAAGGTAACAACGACATTTTCGGAATCCTCATTCGATTTCCAAGCCATCTATCACTTTCTTTTCGTAAATCCTTAAACTCGAAATCTGGCCTGTTTTACATAAATTCCGTTTTGATGCTCTTAAACCCGTTTTTCGTGTTTGTAGGTGAGGGATTGGACAACCCGGACATCGATAGCTACATAGTTGAGGAGGATCTTTAGCCGGACTAGCTTGAAAGGTGACGATAATGAGAAACTCGGCCTATATGTGTAAATTAGCACTTTTGTTGTGTTTCTTGTGTTGGTTTCTGATTTTGTTAATGTTCATTGTTCAAAGGACTTAGTAATATGTTTAGGATGTTTGATATATGAAGAATTCATGCTTTAAAGTGTTGTTATAGGTTCATAAGCATATTTTCAGTTTTTCGCATTTTGCGACGGATACTTGTTAAATTCGTTTGAGGATTGTTATGGGACTTACTTGCTGATAGAATAGTAGTATTGAATGATTTATGTTGTTGGGTAAACACCGATTGTAGTGCAATTCGAGTTTTAGAGTCGATTTGTTAAGTATATGAAGTTCTGGAAAATCGCGTTTTCGTTACAGGCTCTCTGAGCCGGTCGACCGACCGGCCGCCGGTCACCGGCTAGGAGCGCATCCTTGTGTTTTTCGTATTTTTTAAGATTTTGGCCTTAGGACTGCCAGCCGGCCGACCGGCTGCCTGCCGACCGGCTGGTAGTCATTGTTGTATTGAGGGTGTTTGCGAAGAATATAGGATAGAAGGGGAGCCCAGCCGGCAGACCGGCCGCCTGCCAGCCGGCTGGGAGTGCATGTGGGGATGGTTACGTGTTTGGTGAAGGCTAAGGGAAGGTCTTCCCAGCCGGCCGACCGGCTGCCTGCCGACCGCCTGGGAGCCCTTTTGTGTTCTGGGTTTTAAAGAAAGGAAGGCTGAGGAGGTCACCAGCCGGCCGACCGGCTGCCTGCCGACCGGCTGGGGACCCCTGTAAGCTATTTGATTTTGTAGTTTAATCGTACCTTTCAGATGGTTAGTCGGTTTTGGTTGAAACTCGTTTTGTGTACCTTTGGCATGTATTTGAGGTCCCCAGAGGATGGGCAACATTATATTGGGTTCGGGAATAGAGTAAGGATAGAGACCCCCCCCCCCCCCCGGTCGGGTAACCGAAAGGGAAACCGGCTCTCCCTCAACTTAGTTCCCGGGGTCAATTAAGTGTTGATTAGGAGTTAAGAAAAATAGAACTATAGACTAGTTCATAGACTTTGGTTGACATTGTATTGATGCGTATTAAGTTATGCCTTAAGCTGGCCTCTGAACTTAATACGTGAGTTGTTTGTCATATATGGGGATATGCCTTAAGTTGGCCTCTGAGCCCTATATGTGTATGTTTGTCGTGTCTGGAACATGCCTTAAGCTGGCCTCTGAGTTCAGACATGTGTGATAGTGATCGCGTTGGAACATGCCTTAAGTTGGCTTCTGAGTCTGACGAGTAGAGCAGATGCACAACGGGATAGCTAAGGAACTGACACCTTGCCCGGGGTGCAGATGTTTGGTGCTAGAACATGCCTTAAGCTGGCCTCTGAGTTTAGTACCTTGTGATGTGGTGAAGGGACATGCCTTAAGCTGGCCTCTGAGTCCTTCACTTTTGGATGCTAGTCTATGCCTTAAGTTGGCCGCTGAGTCTAGTGTCTTGCTGATTGGCAGGTCCATGCCTTAAGTTGGCCTCTGAGTCCTTGCTTGCTGAATGTTTTGGTACTAGGTTATGTCTTAAGTTGACCGCTGAACCTTTTACTTGCTGAACTTATCTGTTTGCCTTGAGTTGGTACGTGTCAGATATAGTTATTGATAAGGATGAGTAAATGTATATTTGTTTGAGTTATGGTTTGATCATCCAAGGCATTGGGTGACCCTTAGTTCGGTTTCATAAATAGTTGGATTGAAAGACCCCCCGACTGGGTAACCAGTAGGGAAACCGGCTCTCCTTCCTAACGGTTTATGAAGTTGGTTGAGAGCCGTGCACTAGAGTTGGCATGTTTTTATGAGAACAGTTGATGAGTTGTTTATGCTTCACATGTTGATATATGTTGGAGTATTCTGTATTGTTTTATGTGTTATGTGTTGTCACAAAAGGTGGCTAGGAGAACTCTAGTCACTCCCCACTGATTGTGGCGTACATGTTTTCATGTATGTAGGTACATGCAGGTTGGAGCAGGGTTACGAGAGGGCTAGCGAGTGATGATCATGTTGTCATCATATGACTTACCTTTATATCGCCTAGCTAGACTCTTAGACTTTTGTTACTTTCGTTTTGGTGCCTGTAGGGATGTTCCATCCCAGGCTGATGTACATATTTGTTTTGATACTTAGAACTGTTACTTATCTATTTTGGTTTTATCCCAGTTTCAGTTTCTGTTTCAGTTTAAGACTTCTCGCATGTCGTTTAGTTTACTTTAAAAAGTTTTAAATTCCGCTGCATTTTTAGTACTTTTGTATGTTTATATTTCCGCTTTCGTGAGGGGTTTTACAGTTGGTATCAGAGCATTATTGCTCCCGACGCACTCATGTGACCCCCAACCTTAACTTGACCAAATAAACAAATAATGAATGAGAGATGGGTAGATCTAAGGACTTATTTTGTAGTCTATTTGTGATTGCTAATTGCTAAGCTAATACTTGTTTTCTCTTTTGAAGGATGGTGAGACCTAGGGCTGCTGATAACATTGTGCTGCAAGCAATTCAGCATTTGCTTGAGACTCAGAGACAGCAAGCAGGGAATGCTCCACCTCCTCCACCGCAGGTAACGAGGCTAATCGTCCTGGTAGTTTCTCATGGATAGCTTCGCAGATGTCCCGTAGCCACGTGAAGACATATGGTGGCGAGGTTGATCCGGTAGCTCTTACCGAGTGGTTCAGGGAGATGGAGAGGAGCTTTGCTATGTATTCGGTGGGTAGAGAGGATAGAGTGCGGCTAGCCACTCACTTTCTTACCCTTGAGGCCGATAGGTGGTGGGCGTTGACAGGACCTACTTTCACTCTTGATCCTTTGTTCGATTGGGATGCTTTTAAGGATAAGCTCGAGACGAGGTTCTATCCTAAAGAGCTCAGATCACAGCGACTCAAAGAATTCATGGATTTGAAGCAAGGCAAGATGTCAGTTCAGGAGTTCACAGACCGTTTCAACCAGCTAGCTCACTTCGCGTCGAGATTTGTTAGAGATGAGGCCGAGAGAGTCTACTTTTACCGCGGCAAGCTAGGGCCACGCATCGAGAGCATGGTTCGTCGAGATTCAACTTCTTTTGTGGAGGTATATGATGATGTTATTTGGGCCGAGAGTTCTATTCGTGCCATAGATGCTGAGACCCGTGCTGCTACTTCTAGTGTGACTCCTCACCAGAGATCAGTGTACCAGGGGAAGAGACCATTTGTTCCTTCTACTTCTTCGCCTTCTTCTCAGAAGAAGCGTTTTGAGAGGTTCTCTGCTCCGGTTGCTAAGACCATTGTTCGCACCGACACCGCTGCTAGTGTTTGCCACCGTTGTGGTAAACCATCTCATCCGGGTTTTGACTGTTTCAAGAATGCTTTCAAGTGCTATACTTGTAATGGATTTGGGCACAAGTCTTATGAGTGTCCTGAGAGGAACACCGCACTTGGCAAGGCTGCCACTGCTGCTGCAGCGACTAAGGGAGGAAAGCCGAAAGGGAAGATCTTTGTGATGACTAGGGCTGAGGCAGAGGCTCATCCAGATATTGTTGCTGGTATCTTTTCTGTTCTTGGCGCTGAGTGCCTTATTTTGTTCGATACTGGAGCTTCTTTATCATTTATATCGACTCAGTTCGCCGACCGTTTAGCTCTTGAGTCTTCATTGGTTGAGGAGACTTCTATTTCCTTACCTTCTGGAGACGTGTTTTCCTGCTCTTCGTCCCATAGGGATGTTCCTATTATTATTGGTCAAGCCACATTTCCAGCGGACTTACTGAGATTTCCTCTCGAGGAGTTTGACATTATCCTCGGTATGGATTGGTTATCGCGATACCATGCTCGCTTCGAGTGTCGCGACCAGAAAATCTGCTTGAGGATTTCTTCAGGAGTTCGTGTTTCCTATAGGGGAACTCGCCCTCAAAGGGGTGTTCGTGTTATCTCTTCGATGAAAGCATCTCATCTTCTTAGGAAGGGTTGCCAAGCCTTCTTGTGTGTTGTTACAGCTGCTAAACCATCGCTACCGAAGCTTGAAGATGTAGCCATTATTTGTGAGTATCCAGATGTTTTCCCAGATGACTTGCCAGGGATACCGCCAGAGAGAGATATGGAGTTTACCATTGAGCTTGTTCCAGGTACCGGACCGATTTCTAAAGCTCCTTACCGTATGGCTCCGCCAGAGTTGAAAGAATTGAAGCAACAGTTGGAAGAGATGATCGAGAAAGGTTTCATTAGACCTAGTGCTTCTCCGTGGGGTGCTCCCGTTTTGTTCGTTAAGAAGAAAGATGGTTCCATGAGACTTTGCATTGACTATAGAGAGCTGAACCGAGTGACCGTGAAGAACAGATATCCTTTGCCTAGGATAGATGACTTGTTTGATCAGTTGAGAGGTGCTTCTAGGTTTTCTAAGATTGATCTTCGATCGGGTTATCATCAGATTCCAGTGAGAGAGGCTGATATTGCGAAGACTGCTTTTCGTACCAGATATGGGCATTTTGAGTTTGTGGTTATGCCTTTTGGGTTGACTAATGCACCTGCTATCTTCATGGATTAGATGAACCGTACCTTCAGTGAGTATCTTGACACTTGCGTCGTGGTGTTTATTGACGACATTCTCATTTATTCGAAGACCGATGAGGAACATGCTGAGCATCTTCGATTGATTCTTGGGATATTGCGTCGTCAGAAGTGGTTCGCGAAGTTCTCAAAGTGCGAGTTTTGGCTTTCTAAGGTCGCATTTCTTGGCATTTGATATCTAGTGAGGGAGTTATGGTTGATCCCGCGAAGATTGAGGCCGTCGTTGATTGGGAGAGTCCCAAAGATGTTGGGGAGATCCGTAGTTTCCTTGGATTGGCTGGTTATTATCGTAGATTTGTTGAGGATTTCTCCAGATTAGCTCGCCCGATGACTCAGTTACTGAAGAAGGAAGCTAAGTTTGTTTGGACCGACAAGTGCGAGAGTTCTTTCCAGGAGTTGAAGACCAGATTGACTTCCGCCCCCGTGTTAGCTTTGCCAGAGATCGGAGTGGACTTTGATGTGTATTGTGATGCTTCGATGTTAGGACTTGGATGCGTATTGATGCAGAGTGGTAAGGTGATAGCCTATTCATCTAGACAGTTGAGAGTTCATGAGGTGAACTATCCGACACATGATTTGGAGTTGGCCGCAGTCGTTCATGCTTTGAAGATGTGGCGTCATTACCTGATTGGATCCCATTGCCGTATTTTCACAGATCACAAGAGCCTTAAGTACATTTTTACCCAGAAAGACCTTAACATGAGACAGAGACGTTGGCTAGAGTTGGTGAAAGATTACGACCTTGAGTTGTTATATCATGAGGGAAAAGCCAATGTAGTTGCTGATGCGCTTAGCCGCAAGACTTCTCACTCGATGAGTGCTATGAGAGTATTGCCCGATGAGTTGTGTTCCGAGTTCCGGAAGCTGAGGCTAGAGATGGTGGGTAGTGGTTTTGATTGGTTAGCTGCTATGACTGCCGAGCCGTCCTTATATTGGGAGATTCGCCAGAGTTTACCTTCAGATGCCGATTTCAAGAAGTTCGAGGCTAAGATTTTGAGTGGTGTTGCACCTGACTTGGTGATTGATGCTGATGGTTTCCTTAGGTTCCGTGGTAGGATGTATGTCCCCGATGTGCCAGATTTGAGGAAGAGGGTTCTTGATGAGGCTCATTTGGCACCGTATTCCGTTCATCCAGGAGGAGAGAAGATGCACAAGGATTTGAGACTTATGTTTCGGTGGCCTGGTATGAAGAAGGAGATCTTGGATTACGTTAGTAGATGCTTGACTTGTCAACAAGTCAAGATAGAGCATAGGAGGCCTGGTGGTTTGTTACAGCCGCTTCCCGTTCCTCAGTGGAAGTGGGAGTGCATATCTATGGACTTTGTGACAGCTTTGCCTAAGACTGTGGAAGGCAAAGATGCGATTTGAGTTATTGTTGATCGTCTAACTAAGTGTGCCAGATTCGTGCCGATCAGAGAGACGTGGGACATGGATCGATTGGCCAGGGCTTATATTGCTGAGATAGTCCGATATCATGGCGTGCCGAGAGAGATCGTTTCAGATCGAGATCCGAGATTTTGTTCCAAATTCTGGAAGGCTTTGCAGGAGGCTATGGGTAGCCGTTTGTTGATGAGTACTGCTTTTCATGCCGCGACCGATGGGCAATCCGAGAGGACCATACAGACACTAGAGGATTTGCTCCGCGCTTGTGCGCTCGATTTTCAGAGTTCTTGGGAGCAATGTTTGCCGTTGGTGGAGTTTTCTTACAACAACAGTTATCATGCTTCCATTGGTATGGCTCCGTACGAGGCTCTTTATGGTAGGAAGTGCCGTAGTCCGATTTGTTGGGACCAGGCTAGTGACGTTCGTGACCTAGGACCGGACCAGTTGGCTGTTACTATTGACCAGGTTCAGCTTATCAGAGGTAGGATGAAGGCCGCACAGGACCGGCAGAAATCCTATGCTGATGTTCGCCGTAGACCCTTAGAGTTTGAGGTGGGTGACCGAGTCTTCTTGAGAGTGTCTCCGATGAAGGGTGTTAAGAGGTTTGGAGTTAAGGGCAAGTTGAGTCCTAAGTATATTGGACCTTTTGAGATCGTGAAGAGGATTGGTGCTGCTGCTTATCGTTTGGACTTGCCTCCTAGTTTGGGCAAGGTTCAAAGCGTTTTTCACGTTTCCCAGCTCCGTAAGTATGTTAGTGACCCGAGTCATGTTTTGCCTAGAGAGATCGAGAACCTGGAGCCGAGTCTTGCCTTCGAGGAGCGTCCAGTGAAGATTCTTGACCGACAGGAGAGGAAGCTTAGGAGCAAGGTGGTGCCCTTGGTGAATATTCTATGGCGTTGCGGTGATGTCGAGGAGCAGACATGGGAGACTGAGGCATCGATGCGTACTGCGCATCCCTTCTTATTCAATTGAGGTATAGTGTATAGATTTATATCCGTTCGAGTTTCGAGGACGAAACTTTTTGAAGTTGGGGTGATTGTAACATCCCGTATTTTCGTAAAATCTAATTTAAGCGTTTTAAATTATTTTATGTAATAAAATAATATTTTAATAATTTATTTCGACAGATTTTAATTTAATAAGTTAGATCCGTCTTAAGAACCTCAAGTCCTTAAGACGAATACAAACTTGGCAAGGTTAAGTTCCCAACTTAAATATCCGTTCAAGTATCCTAACCCGTTTCATTTATTACGGAAAGGACAATTACTTAAACCCCTAAAATCACATATGTCGACATAATCATCCCCTTCACAACATTTCCACTGTAAACTCCATTTCTCCTAAAACCTCCATAAACATCATCTTCTTTTGAGCTTTTCTTCATCATCCGGTACTCGAATCAAGGTAACAACGAAATTTTCGGAATCCTCATTCGATTTCCAAGCCATCTATCACTTTCTTTTCGTAAATCCTTAAACTCGAAATCTGGCCTGTTTTACATAAATTCCGTTTTGATGCTCTTAAACCCGTTTTTCGTGTTTGTAGGTGAGGGATTGGACAACCCGGACATCGATAGCTACATAGTTGAGGAGGATCTTTAGCCGGACTAGCTTGAAAGGTGACGATAATGAGAAACTCGGCCTTTATGTGTAAATTAGCACTTTTGTTGTGTTTCTTGTGTTGGTTTCTGATTTTGTTAATGTTCATTGTTCAAAGGACTTAGTAATATGTTTAGGATGTTTGATATATGAAGAATTCATGCTTTAAAGTGTTGTTATAGGTTCATAAGCATATTTTCAGTTTTTCGCATTTTGCGACGGATACTTGTTAAATTCGTTTGAGGATTGTTATGGGACTTACTTGCTGATAGAATAGTAGTATTGAATGATTTATGTCATTGGGTAAACACCGATTGTAGTGCTATTCGAGTTTTAGAGTCGATTTGTGAAGTATATGAAGTTCTGGAAAATCGCGTTTTCGTTACAGGCTCTCTGAGCCGGTCGACCGACCGGCCGCCGGTCACCGGCTGGGAGCGCATCCTTGTGTTTTTCGTATTTTTTAAGATTTTGGCCTTAGGACTGCCAGCCGGCCGACCGGCTGCCTGCCGACCGGCTGGTAGTCATTGTTGTATTGAGGGTGTTTGCGAAGAATATAGGATAGAAGGGGAGCCCAGCCGGCAGACCGGCCGCCTGCCAGCCGGCTGGGAGTGCATGTGGGGATGGTTACGTGTTTGGTGAAGGCTAAGGGAAGGTCTTCCCAACCGGCCGACCGGCTGCCTGCCGACCGCCTGGGAGCCCTTTTGTGTTCTGGGTTTTAAAGAAATGAAGGCTGAGGAGGTCACCAGCCGGCCTACCGGCTGCCTGCCGACCGGCTGGGGACCCTTGTAAGCTATTTGATTTTGTAATTTAATCGTACCTTTCAGATGGTTAGTCGGTTTTGGTTGAAACTCGTTTTGTGTACCTTTGGCATGTATTTGAGGTCCCCAGAGGATGGGCAACATTATATTGGGTTCGGGAATAGAGTAAGGATAGAGACCCCCCCCCCCCCCCTCCCCCGGTCGGGTAACCGAAAGGGAAACCGGCTCTCCCTCAACTTAGTTCCCGGGGTCAATTAAGTGTTGATTAGGAGTTAAGAAAAATAGAACTATAGACTAGTTCATAGACTTTGGTTGACATTGTATTGATGCGTATTAAGTTATGCCTTAAGCTGGCCTCTGAACTTAATACGTGAGTTGTTTGTCATATATGGGGATATGCCTTAAGTTGGCCTCTGAGCCCTATATGTGTATGTTTGTCGTGTCTGGAACATGCCTTAAGCTGGCCTCTGAGTTCAGACATGTGTGATAGTGATCGCGTTGGAACATGCCTTAAGTTGGCTTCTGAGTCTGACGAGTAGAGCAGATGCACAACGGGATAGCTAAGGAACTGACACCTTGCCCGGGGTGCAGATGTTTGGTGCTAGAACATGCCTTAAGCTGGCCTCTGAGTTTAGTACCTTGTGATGTGGTGAAGGGACATGCCTTAAGCTGGCCTCTGAGTCCTTCACTTTTGGATGCTAGTCTATGCCTTAAGTTGGCCGCTGAGTCTAGTGTCTTGCTGATTGGCAGGTCCATGCCTTAAGTTGGCCTCTGAGTCCTTGCTTGCTGAATGTTTTGGTACTAGGTTATGTCTTAAGTTGACCGCTGAACCTTTTACTTGCTGAACTTATCTGTTTGCCTTGAGTTGGTACGTGTCAGATATAGTTATTGATAAGGATGAGTAAATGTATATTTGTTTGAGTTATGGTTTGATCATCCAAGGCATTGGGTGACCCTTAGTTCGGTTTCATAAATAGTTGGATTGAAAGACCCCCCGACTGGGTAACCAGTAGGGAAACCGGCTCTCCTTCCTAACGGTTTATGAAGTTGGTTGAGAGCCGTGCACTAGAGTTGGCATGTTTTTATGAGAACAGTTGATGAGTTGTTTATGCTTCACATGTTGATATATGTTGGAGTATTCTGTATTGTTTTATGTGTTATGTGTTGTCACAAAAGGTGGCTAGGAGAACTCTAGTCACTCCCCACTGATTGTGGCGTACATGTTTTCATGTATGTAGGTACATGCAGGTTGGAGCAGGGTTACGAGAGGGCTAGCGAGTGATGATCCTGTTGTCATCATATGACTTACCTTTATATCGCCTAGCTAGACTCTTAGACTTTTGTTACTTTCGTTTTGGTGCCTGTAGGGATGTTCCATCCCAGGCTGATGTACATATTTGTTTTGATAGTTAGAACTGTTACTTATCTATTTTGGTTTTATCCTAGTTTTAGTTTCTGTTTCAGTTTAAGACTTCTCGCATGTCGTTTAGTTTACTTTAAAAAGTTTTAAATTCCGCTGCATTTTTAGTACTTTTGTATGTTTATATTTCCGCTTTCGCGAGGGGTTTTACATGACATGTATATACAAGTTACTCACCAATCACAACTAACAATCGAGATGACTAACTGATAAAACAACAGTTACTTGATAACTACGGACAAGGCTAGATGATCGGCCGAGCTGAGTTATGATCAACAAGTGCATTATATAAAAAAAATTCATGAAAAATACAATGAAGTTCCACAACAGTACACAACGTCGAAAAGACCTTGTAATTTCAATTATACGAATTGATATTTATCTTTAGTGGGTTGAAAGCCACATAACACAAATATGAGTATTTCGTGTTATTCACATTTTGATTATTATTATTATGTGAACAAGTTGATCTTCTTAACTGAGCCTTTTATTGAGCAAATTGATAGTCAATTGCATTATACATTGCATACTCCCGAGATATTATATATAATCTTACATAAATTCCCACAAATGAGTCTTATTAGTATAAGATAATGAGAAATTGTATCGTAAGGTGGTTATAAAAATGATTGCAATCTATCTTAAAAATAGTTTTAGCACCTTGGAGGAAGAAAGGAAGTGAAAAGTTGATTAAACAAAATAAGTTCTATCGGATTAAATTATACCTACAGTGTAATATTTGAAAGTTACCGATTCTAGAAATTCTAGTATATGATCATCAAAGTATATCCATATGAAATGGATACACATTTGCGCGCAATATTCAAATGCCAATTGAATTAGGACTTTATAAGTCCATTTTTGTCGACATATTTCAGGTTTGAGCTCAACCAAATCACAGATATTGAAAATAAAATTGTACAGTATTCATTATCGAGTCATCATGTGCATAAATAGACTAAGTTTAGCATTTTTCATATTGTTTTCCTATAACATCATTGCATTACTTCATATCATATAGTTTAGAACTTAGTCACATATCATATGCATGCACATTATTGTTGATGTTATGATCATTCAAAGAAAAGGTGCAGTGATATAAAAGTGATAAGATTATTTGAAATGAAGGTGCGAAAATCCTTATGAATTACTATCTTCATATTATGAAATTTGAAGCAATCAACGAGTCCTATTAATCGAAGGCACCTATAAAGTTGATCAAATCCGAAGATAACTTTTCAAGATCGAGAAATTTTTCTACATCACGAGTTGCATTGACATTGATTCAAGTGATGTAACCATCAAGAGGAGTATGCACACGCTGTACTTTTTTTCCTTATCCATGGTTTTGTCCCACTGGGTTTTTCATGGAAAGGTTTTAACGAGGCAACTGATAATATGCGTATTTGAAGATTATTGTACTCCTTTCTTCAGTAGTGTTTTTTCCACCGGGTTTTTCTATTAAGGTTTTTTTAACGAGACATGTTTTTCAGTAATGTACATTCAAGGGGGGAGTGTTATGATATATAAGTTAGTGTGGATGTCCATTGGGCTTATAGCCATTATATTTATTATATATGTAATTAAGTTTCTCATTCACCCATCTTACTATATATACCACATAAGTAATGAATAAGATAACTCTCTCTACCCTCTCTCAATCTATTTTGCTTATTTTCACTAAGTTCACTCTCTACATTTTTTCTTTTTTCTTATCTTATAACGAAAATCAAAATAAAATAAGATTGCTAAATTGTTGTAAACAAAAACTAGAGAAAAAAAAGAAAAAACAAAACCATGAATCAAACATTCTCACGACAAAATTAAAGTACAACCTCCCTTCCAAGCCAACCACCACCTTCCCACAGGACCACCCGGATAGTCTGATGGTCTTTCTCAAAGGCATTAGATTATGAGGGTGTTACAATTTCATTGTTAATTAACTTGCTTAAATCAATTTAGTGTAGTTAATTTTTTTTTAAATAGTACCTAATTCACCCATATCCCCCTCTTAGGTACTCGGAATCCAAACCCTTCAATTAGTAACAAAATGACAGGTTGAACAAATACACCAAAAAAATTGGTTATTTGAGTGCTTAAATGAATTTTCTCCTCGTTAATTAAAAGTAACTACTCAAGGTAGTCTCATCCAATTTTTTTTAAAAGACAATTGAGAATAAATTTGTTTGCTGGATATAATTTTCACATAATTTTTTTTGCGATAATTTAGTCTAGATGCAAGTAAGAATCATAAAAACCTAGATGTTTGTAAACATGTCTTTGTATCGAATTTGAGTTTTAGATCGTTCACAATATAGTCGATAAATATGAGTCAAGCAAGAATACATATATATTGAGTTTATAATACGGGGCCAAATTATATTTGTAGGCGATCCGAGTTTGAGTCATTGTAGATCAAAGAGTTAGATTAAGGGGGCTTATAATCTCGGAAAAAATTTAAATTAGGTTGAGTCACGTTTAATTTAGGTTAGTTCTTAACAATTTACAAAAAAAAATATTGCATTTTGGAGAGCAAGAGGTAGCCTCTCAAGTCTCATCCCACTCAAATGTTTTATAATCCCTTAGTAAAGTAATGGCTAACTTTTACTCACTCCGTTTCGGTCAATAGTTATCTATTTTCATTTTTGGGTGTATTATTAAATTGTTATCTATTTTCATTTTTGGCAACCTTTGTGGATCACATTTCATTCATTGTATGTGGGATCATGTGATTTGTGTGGTCCAAATACATTCATACTTCTTTTCTTAATTTTTGTGTCAAAAGCAATAAATAACAATTGATCGTGACCGAGGCCGTAACATAAAATATAGTCATAAAATTTTAACAATGCAAATTCCACTACTAAATAGGGGTGAGCAAAACCGTATACCCGGTACGGTTTTGAAAACCGTATCGGGTATACCGTTTTAAAAAACGCAAAAATTACTATACGAATCCGATATGGTTTAACCGTATATACGGTTTTTGGGTACCCGGAAAAACCGTGTATACGAAATCCGTATATACGGATACGGTTTTGTGAGAAATGCCCAATTAAATATTGTATTTATTCAAGTGCTAATAATTACATCGAGCATGCCTACATCTAATGAAAGACTAATTTTTTATTTATTAAGATAAGTTAGTAAAATAAGTCATAAAAAACAATTAAGAGTGGAAGTTGAAAGCCGAACTTTGCGTTTCATTAATTTTTTTATACAAAAATTTCAAACCTTGTCAAAAACCGTATATACAGTTTCATTTTTGCCCGACCCGGATACGGTACGGTTTTGTGAAACCGAATCGTATATACGGATTTTCGTATCGTATGTACGGAAATTCTTATAATTCAAACCGTATACCGTATCGTATCCGTATTATAAAACTGTATCGAAATTTTTTGCTCACCCCTACTACTAAATAGTAAATACTCCCATCCATATTACCTTTGGATTGGATGGGAACCAACGTACTTCCTCCATTCAACTTCATTTTATTACTTTGTTTTTTCATGTTTGTTTACACGGTAAATATCAATAATTACGTATATACAACAATCATAAAAAAATATTTTTAATACATGTAAAGACGAATCAAACGATATCTCAATTGAATATATTTTCAAGTATGTATTAAGAGAAAACTGAAATTAAATGTGCACTTGTTTGTTTTTTTTTTTTTTGGAACTCGTAAGGAAAGTGCCTACGCCCGCATAACCTTATGTGCCTGGTTATGCACAATCCTATTAAGAGATCTAGGAATATAACTAATACTTAAACAATGGAACCAAAATAAAAGCGAATGTAGATCTTCAACAATAGCCGCCACATGATGGTGTAGTTGATCAATTCCTGCTATTTGAAGCACACCGCTCAAACAATCCGAAAGAATCTCCACATGGCAGAATTTTTTCTGACTTGCCCATTTGACCACGTGTTTAATACAACCACCTCAGCCTATAAAGGAGTTGTCGCCCAAATCTTACATCCCCCTTCATAAATAACAGCCCCAGCTTCATCGAAAGCAACCCATCCTATACCTGCCTCTTTATTTTCCTCCCAGCTTGCGTCCACCTTAATTCGCTTATATCTACACTGTGACACCCCGCGATATTACATAAAAATAAACAAGCAACTTGCAGCGGAAATACGGTATTTTTAAAAACTTTCGACATATATAAATAAGCTTAATCGCGGAATATCAAAAGAACATGTGAAAGATTAAAACTAAAGAAAAGTATAACTTATACAAGATAAAAGAAAGATCACAAGGGATAAGGTATCCCTCGATGACAACATAATTAAATCTAAGCTAAACGTATATAGGTAATTGTCGACTAATCAACAATGCTCGCTAGCCACACGTCTTCCCCAAACAGCACCAACCTACATACATGAAACATGTACGCCACAGTCAGTGGGGAGTAACTCGAGGTTCTCCCAGCCACTTTTGTCAGAAAACACGTAAACGGTAATACAACACAACATATACATATGAACATGCATATACAAAGATAAATACTTAAATATGACATATTCAAATATGACAAACATAGTCAAGCATGAACCAACATGTGAACTACAAACAAGGTCATCATGTGAACTATATCAAACGGATAATCAACCCAAGTGAATGACTCAGCGGCCAACACTTGATGGCATGTTCATTCACACAAACAACAAGCAAATAATTGACTCAGAGGCCAACACTAGATGGCATGGCCAATCAAAGAACATACAAGAATAGAATGAACGCCGTCAGGGAACATAACCGTTACCACTGACCGCTAGGTCGCATAACCACGACACTAGCTATCGGGACGCATAACCACGACACCGACTCTATGTATAGTGCATAACCGACAACTATATGCCTAAGACCTGGCCAGACCTCTCGATGTAATAACCTACACCGAACGACACACGGGGACCGGGCCGCATAACCACGGACACCGACCAATCCCGAACATAGATAAAACCCATAACCGGGGTGGCATTGGTTCATTACAATGATACACAAATCGTACCACCGCTATCCATTCACAAACAAGGTGACATAACCGTCACTCACAAACTTAGGATGACATAACCGTCATCCAGACACAAGCAAGGCAACATAAACGTTACCCGACTCAATCTTAAGATAACATAACCGTTATTAAATCACAAGTAAAGTAACATAACCATTACTCGACTCAACTCAAGACAACATAACCGTTATCAAATTACAAGTAAGACAACATAACCGTTATCATTACCACTCAAGCTAACATAACCGTTAACTAACTCATTTAATACATGTGAGCTTCAAATCAATCAAGACAACACTTAAGCTGGTTTTGAGAAGTTAACTTGAAGCGGGAGCCGGTTTCCCTTCCGGTTGCCCGGCCGGGGGGTCTTCCTCCTCAGTTTAGCTACTAAAACGGCTTAAGTATTCAACCATGCAACAACAACGGAAGTATCCAAACATTTTACCCACATGAGTAATACAATAAAGAGAATTCATGTGACGAGTCTCATGCACAAGTTTACATTTCATATATCAAGGAGGAGAAGGAGAGGCAAAGCTTAACCAAGGGAATAAGTGCAAAGTAAAGAGAAGCAAGCAAAAAGGAAGAATTGAAGCCTTGGCATACACAACCAAGAGCCAAAATGAAGAATTGAAAACTCGGTTTCACGAGGGTCAACTTCAAACGACTATATCTCGAGTTCTAGAGCTCCTATTGATGCAAAGCCAAGTGGAGGTGAAAGCTTGTGATCTTAGCTTTCCAACGATAGGTCACACGCCTCATTTGGATAAGAAACGAGAGATATGGCCTTTTGAAGATGCTGCTGTCAGACTAAACCGCAGCCTGCGCATGGCCAGGCCGCAGGCCTGCGTGGGTGGCCGCAGCCTGCGGTTCCCACGGGCTGCTGCCCAGCCGTGCTCAGGTTGCGTGCTTGCTTCTTGGTTCCTTATTCGACAATGCAAGGCGGTAATACGCGACGTATACAACACGTAATGCCAACCATTCACATATATACATTAACATATAAACTTGAACGAACGATAACAACCAACAATCGTCAACTCAAACATGAATTAGAATCAATCGAAAATAATAATATTGGTAAAACGAATTAAGCATGTGACGGATACTAACTAACCCATTAACCACCACCAAAATCTTCATTCATTACTACCAAACAACATGAAATTCATTTCAATCGATTAAAAGATAACCAAGCAACTCAATACACCAAAGCTTTCAGAAAATTAAGCAACAATTAACCAACACCATCCTCAAATTTCAGAAATCAACCAACAACAACAATACACAACGATTTTTGACTTAAAGTCGAGTAACCTCTCAAAGTTACCTTTAAAGCTCTTCAAATCTTCAAAGAATCCTTCATTGAAGTCCATACATCCATTCTCGCTCAAGAACAAAAGGAAAAACGGTTCATACACAAACCCTAGAAAAAGGGGTTTTTCCGAAAGCACAACAATACTAACTTTTAAAGACATGAAAAGAAGGAGAAGAAGAAGAGGAGAACATACCTACCAAGAACTCGGAATTTGAGCAAGAAACGAAGATGCTAGAGTCGATTTTGTGCTCATGGAGAAACACCAACAATGGTGAAGGGGTTTTTCTGATTTTTGAGGAGGATGAAGAAATGAATCGGTTGTGTGAAATAAAACACAACATCGGGGTTATAAGGGTTTTTGAGTCGGAAATGACTCGGAATTCATTTAATGAGTCGGGATGGACTCGAATTTGACTAATTAAGACGGAAACAACCTCTCAAGTCTATTATTACTCAAGATGGGACAAAAATATGCAAGTAAACCACATTTCATGAAATTATCCGCTATACATGTCATTTCTCGAAAATAAAACCGAAACTTAGATTTATAAAACTCGAAACATAAATTGAAACTAAAAAGCTTTAAAACGAAATATTCTTATTACAAATATATATTTACGAAATTTAATTAAAATATAAATTATTCTTGAAATTCAATTAAATCTTTAAATTTTCAATACGGAAAATATCGGAGTGTTACATACACCTATCTGGCATCCCTACCAGAACAACCGGCTTTGAGTCCCTGCAATTGATCCTATCCTCATCCCCGTCCGTACCCCTTTGTTCCAAAGAATCCATACCTCCCCCCCCCCCCCCCCACCCACCCACTAGCATCTTTACACTCCTTAGCCTCAATTGCAGTTGCCACCATCGCACCATAACCCCTATAAAAATTCTCAACCAAAAAAATTGAACCCTTAAAGAACACTTCATTTCTTGTAAACCAAATACTACGAATCAAAGCAACAAACTGGATGATCCTAACATCTGCATCCTCCAACGACCCAAGATACAGTAACCAGTTAATCATCCAGTCTCCCACGGGGATAGTCGTGTCTTGCGACGTACGAATCCCCAACCCTGATCCCGCCCACAGCCTTCCCACCAGTGGACAATCCCTCAACAAGTGTTCAATTGTTTCAACCACAAAATGATCCTCCTGAAAACAAAACGAACACTTACAATTCTCGTCCGTCAAAATACCCCTTTTCCTGAACTCCCACCCCACTGGTAAGGTATTCGTCAAAATTTTCCACACCAAAACCTTCCAAGACTGTGGAATTGGTAAATGTCATAGCTTCTTCCTTGAAAACCCCCTACCATAGTCACAGATCCTGTTCTTATCAGTATTTGTTGCAACATTGCCATAAAAGCCCTCAAACATAACCCCATATCCACTTTTAACGGTATACTTGCCTGATGAGGTAAAAGGCCATAAAATCTTATCCTTCTTTCTCAAAGGATCCAGTGGAATTGTCAAAATCTTCTGAACCGACTGACGATCGAACAGAAACTCCAGCTTCTCCCTATCCCATTCAACTCTCCCATTAATGAGATCCTTAATCTGAACCCCTTTCAAATATGTACAGTCTCTAGTTAAAATAAGGTGATTCGGCTCAGGCAAATTACCATCAACCCACTTAGAAGTCCAGACGTTCAGAGACGATTGCCAACCCGGTTGCCAAGCTAAGAGATCCTTAATAGCCTTAAACCAATGAATAATACTTCTCCTTGCCCATGACATAGCCCCCTTATCTTTAACCCGAAAGCCATACCCATCATCCCATTCAACCCCCAGGAGCTTTCTAAAAATAGTCATCCCATAGACTTTCTCTCCTGAGACTAATCTCCATGCTTGCTTAGCCAGTAGAGCTTTATTAAGGGTCTCAATATTTCTAATACCTAAACCCCCCTTCCCCTTTGGAAGACCCAGAAACAGTTTACTACACCAGTGGATAGACCGCCCTGACTTACATCCCGCCCACCAAAAATGTGACAACAAAGAATCAATCTTACGAGTCACACTTACCGGTATTTTAAATACCGATAGAAAGTAATTGGAGATGGTTGACAAGATAGAAGTAATAAGTAGGACTGAGCAAAACCGGATATCCGATCCGGCTTTGAAATCCGGATCGGATATCCGAATTTAAAATTTTCAATTTTCATGATCCACATCCGATCCGAATTTATTGGATATCCGAAAATCCGGAATCCGAAAATTCAGATATCCAGTTTTCAAAATCCGGATTTTATTATTTGTATATTTTGCGGGCTTTTTCATCCAATCCGATTGTTTTTGCATTTTTATGTCGCCATATCCGTCCATACCCCGTTTTGAAGGGTCTTTGATACTATACAATCATAAATTAAAAGTCTTGCTCAAACAATTGATGATAGTCAACTAGTACTTGGCAATCTGTATGAATGAACAAAAAACGACCACTTGGTTACATAAAAATGATCAAATAATCAACAGTGAGATCACTACATTGTGATTCGTGATAATCAATCAAAAAACCATTACTGTAAAATTAGTAAAACAATATTGTAAAAACTATTAACTAGTAAACCAATAAAGCAAAATTAAAATAGAGAGTAGTTATAATTTAAGACCTTATGAATGATGATGAAAAAAAATACTTATATTCTTACATTGAGTCGGTTTTGATGATTGAAGAGGATAGATATTATGAATGATGAAAGAAATTGATGACGAGATATGATAAATTTGATGATTGATGATGAGATATTGAAAGGGGAGGCGGTTGAAAGAGAAGGAGGCAAGTAGGGTTGAAAGAGAGGATTAAGGTTTGAGAGAGGATTTAGGATTTGAGGGAACTTGAGTGACTGAGTGTCTAAGTTGTGAGTGAGGTAAGGTGAGGATTATTGATTACCCATTTTAGGCCCATAATTCCATAAGGCCATAAGGAGTTGTGATTTGGACGTGATTTTTATTTTTAGATTTTCCTTTTTTTTTTATTATATATTTTTAAAATTCGGATCGGATTCGGATATCCAGTTTTATGAAAATCTCGATCCACATCCGGTCCAGTTTATTCGGAAAAAACCGGATCGGATATCCAATTTAAACGGTATCCATATATTCGGCTTTTTAATTTCGGAATTCGGATCGAATTCGGAAAAAAATTCATATCGGATTTTTTTTGCTCAGCCCTAGTAATAAGGGTTAACCTCCCAGCTGGAGACAAGTAAATACCATTCCAGGAAGTCACCTTCCGTTTTACATTCTCAATTAATCCTTGAAACAAATCCTTTTTCGACCCCTGCAGGTCAGTTGGGATTCCCAAATATTTTCCAAAACCTCTATTCAATCCCTCAAAGTATCCTGCACCCTTCGCAACGTCATGTTTGGGCTGAAAATGACGCCAGACTTCTCCTCATTTAGCCTTTGACCCGACAGAACACAGAATTCATCAATAATACTCATAAGTTGTCCTGTGCTCTGCCCCTTATCTTCCATAAAAAATACAGCATCATCCGCAAAGAACAAATAAGACAGCCTTCCCTCTCCGTGAACCAGATTTAGCCCCCAATACAGACCCCTCTCCTGAGCCCATGATATATTTTTCGACAGTACTTCCATACAGAGAACAAAAAGAAAAGGAAAAAGGGGATCACCTTGCCTTAGTCCACGTTTAGGTAAAAAACGCGGAAGGGGAACACCATTAAGCAAAACTTCATAAGACACCGATGCAATACACCCCATAATTAAGTTAATAAAATTCTCCGGGAAATCAAGTCTCTTCGAAACCTCCTCCACGAAATCCCACCTCATTCTATCATAAGCCTTACTCATATCAATCTTTAACGCTAATTTCCCATTCATCCCCTTGTTCAAGCTATTAATTTGAAAGATGGCTTCATTAGCCAGTAGAATATTATCACATATACTTCTCCCTGGAATAAAAGCACTTTGATAACTTCCTACCAAGTACCCCATTACTCTAGCCATTCTATTCGTTATGCATTTAGAAATTACCGCATAAAAACATTACTTAGACTAATAGGCCTATAATCACTTACTGCCTCTGGATTGTCACAATTCGGAATCAGAACAATGAAAGTTGTAGTTAGAAAATGTGGAGTAAAAAACAGTTGGCCTTATGCGAGCGCCGTAATTGACTTGCAATTGGTTGATATCCGTAATTTAAAGGGCCTCGTGGATTAAAACATTGGCCGTTTTATTAGGTTTTTGAGTTTTTGACAACAAATGAAATCTCCACATCTCACTCATAACATCAAACACATACATTTTACAAGATTACCACAACTCCATACTCCTATTTCACTCCCAGACTATAGCTCAATCAAACCTTCAATGAATTCCGGAAGACGGCCTCGCTATCACTAGTCGATAAAATGTGCACTTAACCTGTAGCAGAGAAATCACAAGGTAACACAGTGCTAAACCATTGCGCGAAATACCAACACAACAAATACACATACCACTTACGAATGTTATATGGCTACGAACAAGTTTATTAATCTCACAATCACTATTTCCAAACCACATTAAATCTAAATTCACCACAACATTTAATACTCTCACAACTAACATAACATAACAGGAAGTGTTATCACCGGCTACAATCATCTCTGTTAGTAAGACATTGCCAATGCAATCTCGACTAACTTCAACCCTCTCATCCCTTAATTCTGTCGTCCAACAAAGCAGGATGTGTTTTCCCTGGCTAATAACGTCTTTCCTAGTAGACATTGCCAACGCGATCTCGACCCACTCCACGCCTCTCGTCTCTTCCTCTTCCCATGTATGGTTCCCTCCTGAAATCTTTTGGTGGCGGCCCTCCCCTAATAGGGGAACGACTCCTTTCTCTAATGTCCCGGTCTGCCCATCGCCCACGACCAGGCGGTGGCGGACCTTGTGGAGAAAGTGGTCGTCTCTCATAACTTTTCCTGTCCATAAAGCCGTCTTTTCCATAGTGGTCACGAGGGCCCCACTCTGCTGGTGGTGGTCGGTCAAACTTGCCTCGGTCCCGAAAATCTTCTTCAGGAAAGTCGGGTCGATGATGATCCCTACGAAGGTGGTGATCTGCAAACCTGCCATCATGTCTAGGAGGTGGAGGCCCACCTGGTCCAAAATCTCTGGGTCCATCCCTTGGCCAGCCACGTGGTGGTGGAGACCTGTAGCCATTGATGAACCTCCCAGGAGAACGGCCCATTGGAGGACCAGGGAAACGCCGTGGAGGTCCCATAGGAGGAGGAGGGCCACCATAACCTCTCCTGGGACTTACAGGTGCATGACGATGCCTTTTACAATTGTTACAGAACTCCCGACGGGCAAAGTTCAGATTTCCACACCTGATAGAACAAATAGATAGCACAAAATTATGACACCATAAGAAACAATATACCCTCTTTAGCCCACTTCAGCAAGTCTACTGAGATGTCTCACCCAAAAATAGTGTGGTATACAGTATACCATTTAAGATGTAGGTTCTACCATTAATATCATACTCCGTATCTAACATGAATGAAACTAATTTAATAAAAAATACAAAAACCATAGACCGTCGAACACTAATTATATACTGTATAATCCAATTCACTATAAAAAAAATAGAAAAGACAGACAAAAAACGTCCTCAAATTGTAGTCCGAGAGACCAGCTAGAGTCAAATGGGAAGGCATAACTGAAATTGTAGTAAGAAGGAAAAATGCGGTAGTAGATTTATCAAGAATTCTAACATGGAAAAAAGTCAACCACTAATCAGGAATCTTAAAACAATGGTTAGATCCCGAGATTTAGTACACTGATTTTTCTAATAGAAAGGAAATAGTAAAATTAGTATGTGCTAAAGCTTATAAAACCTCCTATGAAAATTGAAAAGCGGGAAGTGAAGAGCATAGCAAATAGGCAATGGGCATAACTTACATTGGATCTGAACAATACCAATCACCTTCTCTCGGACGAACATTAGTATTGTTCCTGTGCATGCCTTCTCCTCTGACTGCGCCTGGGCCAAAGCCACGACCACCAAACCCTCTCCCAAATGACCGGCCACCCCTTCCTCGAGAATGAGGAGGTGAATAATCTCGAAAACGACCAGGGGACCTTTGATCCCCTCTTCCACCCCCAAATGCCCGAGGAGGAGGAGAATCATCCAAACGATCAAGCTCAGGGCTATATCTACGATCAATCTCTCTGCGACGAACAGGAGACACAGAAACGGGCCGTGCTCTATATCCTGATGAAAGTGAAGGTAGAAGAACAAAAAAACACTAGTGATGTTTCCATGAACAGCCAACATTATGAGGGTAAGAACAGTTTAACAAACAAAACAACCGCTCATGATTCAGTACCAACGATAACTTGATCCCACTTGACCGTTTTAAGTATAACAAGATTTAGAAAAGACATTCTCATGCTCCCAGCCTTGGTGAACACTTGGTCCGAGTAAGTTTTATACGATTATATCCATAAATACAACAAATTCAGCATATTTACCAAATCTATAAGTTCTAGCTACAAATCTCGTCCATTCCCAAACCCTGTATACCACCATGGCACCATTCACAAAACCCAGTCAAACCATTGGTGGTGAATACCTGCAGAATCAGCCCCCCAATCCCTGCCCCAAACAATGTTCTCATCACAGAGTAAAACCATGCAGAGCAGACAGATCATATGTGTCATCATATGTGCAGCCTGGAAGTCAAGACTTCAATTCCCAATTCCCATGGAATACATTAACCTTGAATTTATTGATTCATTTAAAATGATGAACAGAGCTTTAACTAAACCTCTAATGGCTAGCATAGGGCATACATGAAACCTACACTTAGGATGTGCCACTCATGTCAAAGAACCTCAGCAGTTAAATGACCGGTATATTAGAAATGAGGTAGGGTTCACAACTGCGAAATATTACCCATGGAAAAAACCTGGCACATTGCAAGCCATAAACCAAATGACACCAAGCTCACACCCAATTAACCACGTCCACCAAATATGACCAAACCCTTCAGCATAATTCTTTGCATAATCAACCCCCCAAATTGGATAAATAAACGTCAAGCCCCAACACTTTCCTTCTAATATCAAAGTAAGACATGATACTGGAGAGACTGCATCAGGTGTTCATATTGTTATACATAGAGTGGATAACATCTCAAACCCAGAAGCGGAGAACCCGAAGAACTATCATAATCATAGTTTTAATATCTCCTGCGGCAGTAGCCAACCAGTTGCAAATTTGATACCAACCAGGAAAGCCCATTTTCCACACAAAAATGGTGAAAATGACCCTAAACAAGCATAAATGAAACGTGGACCCAGAGAAATAAGTTCTCTCCCCTATAAACACATAAATCCTATATTTTTCAGTGATTATTGGGCAAGATTGCCAACGTTGGCAAGCCAAACCACTGTATTCTTCCGGAAATAGGAAGCCTAGTGCCAGAATATCCCATAGAATTCCAAATGAAAACAAAAATTTATCACTACTATCCCAGCATTAACCATCCATAGTATACCTAGAAAACTGACAGGAGAAATGTTCACATATGTCCTAGTCAAATCAGAAAAAATATGTCCCAGAGAAAATGCACCAAACAGATTAAGAAATAATAAACTTTGTTGTTGCGATCAGGTTCACTGCAATGGCCCCCATTTTGATGATCTACGATTGAGATTCTTCTTCATACCCATTTACCAGAAGTTTCCCACCATTTTTCATAAACCAATCCATATGAGCATTTGGAAGACTTCACGCGTTAAAGCATTCTCATATACGAAATACTACTCAAACTGGTAATCTATGATGTACACCTATAGCAAGGGCACAACCTGCCTAAACCATGATCAACGTTCACTTAACTCCCGCAAAAGGACATTTGAACAGTACTTGTATCGCAACTATAGGTATGCATCCAAGGCATGCAGTGAATTCAGATGGACTAACGAAACACGTAAATTCATCTGTTAACAAAAATGAACTCTTCTCATAACTACGCTTCAGAACCACAGAAAAAGGAAAAGAACCCCAAAACCCAGTTGAACCCCACATTCACTAATAAAACGCCATCCTCAAGGTCTGCATTCCGCACCAGGCCATTGGGAAAGCTGTGACACAATTAAACAATTTCATTCACCATTTATGGTTAAGTATTTACATTCCAGCATTTACAGCAGAGCTACGATCTAAAGACAAGTAGTATCATATTATAATGAATAGGCAACTTAATGAAGAAGCCAAGAATGACATGACACAACAACAAAATCAATTTACTTCAGATAGGTACGAAAGTCCAAAAGTTGCTTGATCATATGGAAAAAGAAGCATGCCCCGTTTAATTCAAGGGGTATTTACACTTCAGTTTGACACAACTTACTGAGAGTAGGAAATGATGACAGTGGATATAAAAGATACTTTCTCCGTTTCATAAATACTTCCAAAGTAACAGAATTGTACGATTTAAAGAATAGAAATACATACGAAACGTCACAAAAAATAAACTCTTATTTGATGGTATCAGTCGGAAGTAAAAGTTATTATGTAAAATTAGCAAAAAATAATCCAAAATGATGAAAATTACTGAAAATTAGGTATTTCTAAAACAATATAATAGTGAAAAATGGTAGGTGTTGCTGACACAGAGAGAGTTTATGCTCTCGCAGCCAAAACATAGTAAACTTTAGTTTATTACTGCTCCCACCGGTCCACCACACAGTTTTGACTTTCCAAGTCTCCCAACTACTAGTGGAATCTGTACACCCCTTCTCAACAAAATGTGCTTCTGGATAAGGACTCAGCGCATTCTCCTAATAACTCAATAGTTGCCACCTACAGCAAGGCAAGGGATTTGAATGAAAGCAACCTTGTCTCTATATTCAAAACATGGTGTGGGGCTTTTGATAAACACCCAAAGAATCCTAACTCCGAAAATTACTTTAAAAGAAGTCAGTTTAAAGGGAATGAAAATGATATCATAACCTTATAATTTGACATTAGTGTTATCCGCCCTTATGAACCCCTTCAATTTGCTTTATTCCGGATAGGGAGCATCAGATTGTCACATTTAAACTCATTGAGTTGAGTATTTAAATAAGTGAAGATGGTCATAATTAACTCCGGGGATGTGAAATCATTATGAACATCAGAGCATGAATGTTGTCAATTACTCAACTTACGACTCAGAATCATTGACATTAAGGAAGTGGTAAAAGTGCAAACCAATAGCACTTGTCATGCCTGCGAATTGCATGACTTACAAAAAAGTGTACAAGACATGCAAGTTACAACGAGAATACAAAGGTCCCAGAGTCATAAGTTCTGTACAGAGACTACCAGCCGGCAGCCACTAATAAAGTTACCAATAGCAATAGAAGCCACCCGGCCTCCTATAATTATATAATTATAAACCTAACGAAGAACATAAGTATACCTATCGCACAATCATCTAGTCCGCTATGTTTTAAATGCCCAATCAACAGTTGACCTTAAGTGGGCTCACATAGACAAAACCACGCCTCTCACACAGGAGATATTTCAAGCAGTAATTTATTGACCAAATTTATCTATAGTCATTACTAGTAGTAGCAGCATCAATCATCCAGGTAAGCCAAGCAATAACTTTAACAAGCAAGCTTATCAAATACAGAAGGGAGCTCAACACCATATTAACTGAAATATAGAGAAAAGCTGTTTTACGCAAGCATTGATGTAAAATCACATCTAACTGATCTAAATAACCTTATAAAAACTCAAATATGGTTGATTTACATGTAAAACGGTTTCACAGCAAACTTTATGAACTTCTACAGCAGAAGCATGATATTTAAACAGACACTTGCTCAAGTTAGGCTGTTAGCATCCTACATAAAACGACACGTGATAACGAGAAATAGATCACATATTAGCTCATCACTTGCAATCGAAATAAAATCACTAGCTAATAGCAGCAAGATTCGACGCATACCAAGCAAACACGCTAAACAAATATCGCGATTCAATCGAAACATCATTAGCTAATAACAACAAAGTTCGACGAGCAGCAAGCAGATTCGCCAAAAAAGACAATCAACATCGCGAAAAAAATAGAATAAAAAAATAAACTATAACCGCACAACGCAAAAAAATAAAAATTAAATAAATACATAGAACATGTGATTTACGAGCTAAAAATCGAAATCGAACAAATCAGGGGGAAGTAATACAAGGAAAAAAGCGGTAGATCTAGGAAGGAAGGGAAGACGAACCAGTATCTTCGGAGTAACGGTCGGAACGCGAGTAAGGCGGCGCGTCACGGCGGACTTCGCCGGGTTCGTAATCACTTCCGCCGCCGCCGCCGCTGTCGGATGGTCGAACGACGAGGCTGCTTAAAAACGGTTGATGCGGCGTCGTATCGTCTCGAGATCCCATGTTTGGCTCGAACCAGATTTCGTGGTTGTGACTTGTGTGCGGTATAAAACCCTAGAGGGAGGATTACTTCGATTTGGGCCTTTTTAATTTTTTTTGGTAAAGGGAAAACAGAGATACGAGAATTAAACGTATTTAAATTCTCCTGAGAAAACCAATACAAATACGGATAGAGGTATACAACATTAGTGGATCAGCCTCGCCTTGCCCGGTTTAGTTGGGCTTATGCCCAATTTTTTTGAGTTTTTAACAATTTTTTCTTGAACAATAATTTTTAGTGTGAAAATGAAAATCTTTGAGTATTGTATGTATTATTTTTGAGTTTCAATATAATATTTTAATTTGCAATCATTATATATATAAAAGAATCTTGAAAAACTGTCTATCTGGCACGATGTGGAGTCAGAATTAGAATAATGCAAGTCTCTCATTCAATCTCACGATATAGTCGATATTAGTTTTTTTAAACCAATCATGCGGATCGAATTACAAGTTTAATCTAAGATTTTGTACATAAACCAAAGATTAATTATTAAGTACAAACATGTTAAATAACAATCTAAACAATATTACTAATAACTTTATTTATCAAATTACATAGTTATATTTTGCATGGCTTCCTTTAAATCTTAGACTAAGGTAAATTAGCTACTCATACTAGAAAGTAAATTAACAATAATATAAGTGATGAACATGACTATATAAATAAAAAATGATTGATTAAACATAAATAATAATATAAACTAATATTGTAAATAACTAGATGATGTGAATAATATGACAATAATAAAATACTAAGAGGAATATAAAATATAAATGCAATTACCGTAAGGAAAAGAACTTAGAAAATGGAAATGTAGAATAAAAGTAACCAAAAGATTATATTAAAACTAATATTCTAATTTTCCTACTGTCTCTCACTTTCTCTCTAATTCCTCTCGATTCCCAAACCCTAAAATCAAACCATTGCCTCCCTGCGCCTCGATGCCGCCCTGTGCCTCGATGCCGCCCTGCGCCTGCCGTTGCCGCCGCCGTCTGTCGTTGCTCGTGTCTGCCGTCTGCCGCCCTAAAATCAAAGATTTAAACTCGAAAGCTTTTTTGTGGTTTATGAAGCTTTCTCTTTGCACTTGGACACAATCAATATAGTTCGATATTACTTCACTACTAATTCTCATATTTCATTTCTAAGTTTCGTTGTTGTTAAGTACCACTACTAATTATAGTTCGATATTTCATTTCATATTTCAATCAATATAGTTTATGAAGCTGTAGTTGCTGTTGTTTCGTTGTTGTTAAGTTTCTGATTATAATCTTTTGTTGTACGTTATTCTGCAGGTGTTCGATGAATGCGGTTGATTTTCTTTGAAAATGATGTTGGTTTTATCTTACTAATGCATCATAGATTCATAGCGTGTCTTACAGAAGGCTTAATTCCTGGTTTGGTTTTCAATTAAGGATGCTCAGACTCTTCAATTTACAGATACTTATGGCCTTATGGGTTGTTATATAAAGTTCGTATTAAGTGGAATTTTTGCAGAATGCGGAGCTATTGAGAACTGAAATTAGCTGTTTCTTGCCTTGTTATAATGTGTCAGTTCTCGCCTTGTTTACCTCTATAGAGCGCACGACTGTTTATGTTTTTTTTCTTCTTTTTCTTTTTTTTCCATGGGGCCCGCGTAAAACCTGGATCCTACCCGGATCCGCAGGATCCGGATCTGGAACTAACCTTTCTGGACCCGTCGGATCCGGGTCAGATCTGGATCCTGTTGCCAAAACGGATCTGGATCTAGATCCTACTAGACCCAGTCCAGATCCGGCCCGTTGCCATCCCTAGATTTAATGGCCCATTTTTTTAAGGATGAACCATTTTACAAGTATTTTCATAAGTTGGGTGATTTTATCTCTAGATGTCGATACCCTTATCAAACTTGGGAGATTTGTCATGTGGTCTTTAATGGTTTCGATGATGAAACGGTGTTACATGTTTATCATTTAAGTGAAGGGAAGTTTAGATATATATTTAGTTATGAAGAGAAGTAGGAGTTTTTTCTATACTTGGCTAATGAGACTTATCAATGGGAGTTTCAAAACTCTTATCAAACCCCATCAAACTCTTCATTTCAAAAGCCACCTCAAAATGAACCACGAAATTCCTTGGAAGACAACAAGAAAACTCTTGCTATGAACCTAATAACAATACAAAAAGACAAAATGACAATGCAAGCCAACACCAAAGAGTTTCAAACCACCTTGTTCCTACGTACACACTTAACTCACCAATTCTAGAATGGCCAATCTTGAAATACAAATGAGTCAAATTCTTGGTTATATTGAAACAACTAATGATGGTGAAGAGTTCGTCTACGTTATAAATGAGTCTCAATTTGAGGATGACGATTTCTTTGATGATGAAGATGATAGGTATGACTTGGAACTTTCATTGGCATCACCACCCATTGGGATTCCCATTGACATTCATTGTACCAAAGTTGATGCTTCACACCTTGAAGGCGATTCCTTTATTCATAGCGAAATTCACCTTTGAGGAGTCGTTGGTTGGGGTGTTTGAGAAAGACGGTCAAGGAGGAATGATTTATGAGGTGGTTGAGGTTGAAAATGAGAAAGTTTTGCTTCTTTAGAATGTTGGTTGTGACCCTCCTTTGGCTAAGAAGTTAGTAAGAAAGAACTTTGAGGAGAATGTAAATGAGGGAGCTAAAAATGTTTTTGTTGAGGTTTGGCCACACAAAGAGGAATCATCCTTAGGTTATATGAAAGAGTCACTCATTCAAGCTCCTAAAGAACCTCTTGTGCCTCATTGCACCTACTTGGTTTTTATCAAGTCCAATCCTTCTTTCAAAGAGCCTTATCGTGATATTGAATATTTTTTCGAACTTAAGGCACAATGAATCACTTATCATATGCAGATGTTTTCATTGCGTATGCTTGGTTTTTCTTGACTTTCTACTATTGTCACGTCTCTTGTTTGTGGGCTAATGTATTTGATAAGTTGTTAAGGGCGTTGAGTTGCTTTGCTCTTGACCATCGATGTAACAATGAAGTTGTTGGATGTTCACCACCACTTTGAGGACAAAGTGAAGAAGAAGTGTAGGGTGTGTGGTGGACATGTGTTCGTAACTCTTGTAATATATTGTATATATTTCATTTCATGTTGAAAAAAAGAGAAAAAAAAGGAAAAAAAAGAAAGAAGAAGAAAAACCCGGCTAGGATGAAAACTCGAAAGGGCATCCTAGACAAAAATGGGAAAGTGACCGAGGTCGGAATGAAAACCCGAAAGGGCGCCCACAAGCGGTCGCCCTTCTAATTTTAGCGACCAATTTCAGTCGCACGCCCTTAGTCGCAGGCTGTAGTCGCTTTTAGCGACCGATATTGGTCGCCAATTTTAGCGACCGATGAAAAAAAGGCGGGCGACCGATAGTGGTCGCCAAATTAGCGACCGACTGCGGTAGCTAAATTAGCGACCGATTTCAGTCGCTAATTTGGCGACCGTTTTCAGTCGCTAAATTTGCGACCGATTTCAGTCGCTAATTTAGCTACTGACATCGGTCGCTAAGTGGTCGCCAATGAAAAAAAAGTTACAGGGGTTTAGCGACCGACAGTGGTCGCTAATTTTACATGTTCGGTCGCTAATTTTACATGTATTTGCCCATAAAATTCGGTTTTGTCCTAGCCAAATCCGTAGCTACTACTGTAAAACCTGCAAGCAAACCAAAGAAGAGCAGCGCACAACCCAATTGATGCCAAATCTGATCGCTTAAATAAATAAAAGTGATTTGGATTACAAAGTACGAAATTCAAGCACTAAACTTAAAATTATCCAACACTAAACTTAAAATTATCCAACACTAAACATAAGAGTCACTAAAAACAAGAGTCACAAGCTACGACACTGGAAAAGATGCTCCCGCCCCACTGCCACCTCCATAATCGGGATCTCTTGGATCCCGATCCTGTGGACGCCAACCGCTGTTACAATTAGCAAAGTAGGAAGACATCCTTTCCATCTCTTCTTTCATTCTCCTCACCTCTTCATCTCGTTCGGCGTCCCTTCTATCCTTCTCAGCTAGTTGCATCTGAAGGTGACTGACCAAACCAGGAACATAGGGTTGATGCTGGGACGAGGACCCTCTCCTTGCCGGCGGTTCATAAAAGAGCTCTTTAGCTGAACCGGCCCCATAGACTCCTCCTTTATGAAAACCGTCTAGCATTGGGACGTTTCTTCTTATCTACTCTTTCTTCGTACATCCAGCTACGTTCAAATCTCTTCATTTTAATCTAGATAATATATACAGTAATAATTAAACCAAACACACAACAATAATTTCAATTCAATAAGAATTCAACAAATAATAAGTTCAAGCTAAGAATTCAATCAAGTCAATATATGTACTTAAAGATTTCAATTGGGTCCTTATCACTCCAACCTAAACCCATCAATGTATATTTCAAGTCACTAGCAAATACATAATTGTGAATTTATTAGTGGGGAAAAAAAATTTGGCAGCAATTCGCTTAAGTTCTTCAAATACACAATGTGAAATAAATTTGTATTTATTTCACATATGTATTCGAAGAACATAAAGAAATTGTTACCAAACTCTTTCCCCACTAATAAATTCACAAGTATGTATTTACTACCTAAGTGACTTGAAATATACAAAGACAGTCCCAAAATGGGGACTATTCATGAATTTCTCCTAACGAGTAATTCATGAACGGGTACTAGGTCAATAGTAATTCAATTTTTGCACGGAAAATATTCACAATAACTTACAATAACATACAAACATAATAATTAACATCACAAAATCATCCTAGAAATCTAATTACTAACTATACTCATCATCCAATTTTCCCCAATTTCTAACCCTAATCACAATAACACCCAATTTTTTTCCAATTAACTAACTAAAAACATCCTAAAAACATCTTAATAATCTAATTACTAACTAAAATCATCATCCAATTTTCCCCAATTTCTAACCCTAATCACAATAACACCCAATTTTTTTTCAATTCACTAACTAAAAACATCTTAAAAACATCCTAATAATCTAATTACTAACTAAAATCATAATCCAATTTTCCCCAATTTCTAACCCTAATCACAATAACACCCAATTTTTTTTCAATTCACTAACTAAAAACATCCTAAAAACATCCTAATAATCTAATTACTAACTAAAATCATAATCCAATTTTCCCCAATTTCTAACCCTAATCACAATAACACTCCATTTTTTTTCAATTAACTAACTCAAAACATCCTAAAAAGCATCCTAATAATCTAATTACTAACTAAAAGCATCCTAATAATCTAATTATTAACTAAAAGCATCCTAATAATCTAATTACTAACTAAAAGCATCCTAATAATCTAATTACTTGTTTGAATTACAATAATACTATAAAGAGATTTAATACATAATTAAAGTTAGTAAATCGACACAAACCTGAAAAAGGAGTAAAATGTAGGTGAACGGCGGTGGTGGGTGGTCCGGTGGCGTTGCGGTGGTCCGGTATAAGGACTATCTGTCGACGGGTTTGGGGGGTTTTGAGGTTTTTCCTTTTTAAAACGTACGCAATAATGGGAATGACGGGTTGAAGAGGCAAAAAAAAATATAACAGGGGGTTAGCGACCGAATTCGGTCGCTAAATTTAGCGACTGAATTCGGTCGCTAAATTCGGTCGCTAAATTTAGCGACTGTAGCTAAACTCGGTCGCTAAATTTAGCGACTGAATTCGGTCGCCAAATTCGGTCGCTAAACTGGCGCAATGGTACTTTTTGGATTCCCGCGGATTTTTTCGGATAAGATTGGGATAGGCTTTTGGTCGCTAAATTTAGCGACCGACGTCGGTCGCCCGCTTTTTTTTATTCGGTCGCTAATTTGCGACTACCATTGCGGTGGCAGGTTTGGTCGCTATCTGGGGTAATTCTTGTAGTGTAGGAGGGGACTTGGAGGATTATTTGGTAACTAATGCTTGGTATACTAGGTGAATGAAGTGAATTGATTGTTTGTTATTGCCTTTTGAAATTGTGTTGGAATTATGGAGGTTGTTGTGATTACCAACTCGTATGTTAGGAGATGCCTTGATGATCTTGGTAACCTTGCATTTGAAATGAATGGAGTGATAAGGAGTGTTGTGATGAAATGTGATGAGTTCATGGAGAATGAGTGACGAACTAGGATAATTTTAGATGAGAAAAGGCATAAGGAGGACGTGTGAGAGAATATCGTTCGTCATGGAGGCTTTAGGTCACTTACTTTTGTGATGATGTTGTAACGGCATAGTGACCATGTTGATAATGAGATGAGGGTGATATAAGTAGGATGACGCGTGAGAGAGGAAAGTTGGAACGCTAGAGCTCACCCATGCTTAAGTTGCGAGCTTCTTGTTCATTGATTGGATCTACAATAGTTTGCCCGGGACGAGCAAAGGCTTGAGTGTGGGGTGTTTGATGAGCTCGTATTTCTACTATCTATTTAGCATATTCTAAGTACAATAAAGCGATATTGAGATGCGATTTTACATGATTTACGTCATTATTGCAATTTCCAAGTGTCGGGGTTAGTAATGAAGTTTTGTACAATTTTCGGAAGCAAAGTCATGTCTTGAAGTTACCATGATGCAAAACATCCACAAGCATGAAATAAGACTACCTAAGACAGGAGGAATTGGAAGTATGAAACAATTGAAGAATTGAAGTTGCGGTTGCATAAGGATCAACTTCAAATGGGTATATCTTGAGTTCTAGAGTTTCAATCGATGCAAGGCCAAGTGAAGATGAAACGCTTATGTTCTTAGCTTTCCAACGATAGGTCACACGCCTCATTTGGCCAAGTATCGAGGGAGATATGGACTTTGGAAAATTGTTGTCCAGTAGTAAAACCGCAACGTGCGGGTGCCCAACACACTCCAACTCGCACCGTGTCAGTGTCCTGCTGGAATTGTATTTGTACTACGGGATTTTCTCTACATTAAAGCCCATTAATTCTTCTTTGTTGAGTACTATATAAGTGAGGAACATTTTAGGGTAGTATCCATCTTCCATCCTTTGTTTTAGGAGAGAATTAAGCTTGTAATTCGAGGATTATCTTTTTAATTGGGTTTTAGATCTTGAATGCAGAGTTAATCTCTTCTCTTAATCCAACTCAAAGGTGTAATCTTTGGTTGTAAGATACTTTAATCTTTCCTTAATTTTCGTATTGATTAAGACAACTAAGTGTGATTTCCTTGTTGTTTAAATCTCACCAATTTCCTTAATTTATTGTTGTTGGGTTTATTAAGTGTGTTTCCTTGTGATCCCATTTTGCAACAATTTGTCCTTGAATTAATGAATGTGATTTCTTTTTGATTTAATTGACATTAGAGAGATTAATTTGTGATTACTCATTAAGTGTGATTTCCTTGTGAGCAATTGCACCTATTAGATTCCTATTACTTTCTCTTCTTGTTGTTATCCATCCTATGTGTGTGATTTCCACTAGAAGAAATTAATGAGTTGAGTCAATTGCTAAGTGTGATTTCTTTGTTGTTGACCCCTATTAAGGGAATTTGGAGATTCTATCTCACTAATAGGACAATAATTCTAGTTTAAGGATTGATTAAGAGGTTTTATTAACTAAAGTGTCTCAGTCTATTGAGTTGGGTTAAGTCTTTCTTAAACTTGATAATCTTTCATCATAATACTTGTTTGATTGGTTACCTGCTACTCACTCTTATTTGAATGTTATTTATTCTTGTTTGCATCCTTGACCAACTTCCAAAACCCCTCTGTTTACATACTTGTTTAATTAGTTTAATTATTTTATTTACATCTTTAGAAACCATTAGCAAAACCCTAATTCTCTTGGGTTCGACCCCTTTACTTGTTGCTATACTCGTTTTATAATTAGTATAATTAGTATATTTTGTGGTATATAAATTGATAATTTGCGCGTCTTTAATTGCGACGTTTTGGGCGTGTCTGTTATCCTATTATATGTACGATAAAAATCTAGTAGGTTAGTGGTAAAAGGTTTAAATTTTTATCCATTGGTCTTGGGTTCAATTTCTTTTTTAGTGTATGACGAATTTAGTCCGTGCTAAATGAGAATTTGTGTAATAAAAATTGAGAAAAAGAAAATTTGAAAAACAAGTTTGATTAATGAAACCCGACCAAACTCGAAATGGAACCTTCCTGATATAAAAAATTGGATACCTATCCAAATGAAAATGAGGTATTTCACTATTTGTCGGTCTAGTTAGTTCAGTGAGTTCAGTCACTTGAAAGTTGAAACGGTAGACAAAATACACCGCATGATGAAATTTATTTAAATATAAAAGGAATGCAAATAAGTTGAGTTATTGAGACATAAAATAAAGTATGTCTAGCAAGTAACAACTGATGTACACTTCCTGTCTTTTTCATTTTCTCTGTTTGGTTGGTGCAAACCAAAATACAATTAAACACAACCCATGATTTCCATTATTATTCCTGCAATTTCTTCATCTTTTCCCTTTGCAATGTCACTCATTTAGCTTCACACTCATACAAAGATTGCTACTTTTGGTTTGTTGGTAAAAGAGTTTGCATTTTAACTTCTGTTACTGTTTTGATTTTGATTTTTGGATAACAATATGGCTTCAAAAACCAAGTAAGTTCATAATTTTATTAATAATCTTCCTAGATCTGATTTGGGTTTCGGTTATTTTCTGTAAATTCGCATGTTTTGTTTCATTTTTATGCTGTTGTTATCTGATCTTGTTGTGGTTATGTTGATGATTTGTTGTTTTTGGGTATTGTTGCATTTTTGTTGGTTAATTATGTTATAGTGTAATACCATAAGGATTTTGAAAATTCTGAATAAACAATTAAAGAGGGGTAGTTTCTATAATTGAATTTGGTTGTTAATTGTAATTGTTTGGTTGTTTTCAGTGGTAATTGATTAAATATTGGCAACCCAACTCAAAATTCTTTCTGAAGAATTGAAATTTTGGTTTAGATCTACCTTCTATTTTCCATTTCCAAATTAATTTAATGCAAACAAATTATAGTGTAAGACGGTCTCATACCCTCAGCTGGGAGACAGTCCATTTCTATAAAAAACATTCATTTATTACTAATATATAAATTTTGAAACTTTGGCTTGATCTACAAGTGTAAGCCGCTTAATTTCAGCTCTTTTCAATTTCGTTACGTTTTGTTTACGTTCAATCAATTATGTTCAGAATATTAACTTTTAATTCAACTAAATTCACTTCAACTTAATTCCACTCAATTTAGTTCGATTAAGTTCTACCCAATTAATTCAATTCAGCTCATTTCAGCCGAAAAAGAACTAGGCCTTTGTCTGATGACCATATTGCTGAATTATGTGTAGGACCGGGTTATTTCAGACTCCTGTGAGCAAATCTTCATCTACTACATCTAGGAGCAAATTAGGAAGCTCGGCATCAGTAAAGTCAGATGCTGCTTCGGCTTCTTCTACTAATTCACGATTTTCGTTTGATGGGGGATCTCCAAGGCCCGTTACGTCAAGTAGGCCACTCAGTCGATCTTCTCCTCGGGTCTCTACACCAGATGTATGTTCAACTTTTCTAATGAACTTTTGTTTAAAATTATGCTCAATTACTGAATTTTGTATACTGGTGAATGGTTGTATCACTGTATGACATTTGATCCTGAGTAATTTTTGATTCATCACGTCTAGGCTGGTAGCAATCGTAATATCGTGTGATGAAATGCACGTGATTATCATCTTGGAATAGCAAATGTCTGGTCTGCGATTGGATGTAGAAATTGGTTGGTAACAATGGAAATAACTTTGATTGTGTTTAAACACCTCCTCTTTGTGGGTGTAGAGCCCCGGCCTTGCTTTATGTTTGATTTGAGGAGGTTTTTGAGTCCATGACATCAACCTGGTTTGATAGATTAAAACCATGTCATTTATGGAGATGGAGTAGAGCCCATATTGAGGACCTGTTCTAATTTCTAAGGGCCCACACATGTTAGGAGAATGTTTACAGAACTGTTTATTACGTTCCGTTTCACTGTTAGCTTTTACATGAGTGCTCCACGTTAATAGAAGAATAAAGAGTTCACCATTTTATAAACCGAGGAAATCCTCCTCTCATTGCTCATTGGTTCTGGAATAGAGCCTCTTGTAAAGTGTAGTGAACTCTCTTTTTTCTTGCAGGTGTAGTGTAACCTGTTTATATGGAGTTCTACTTCTACATCTTGCAGAGGTTACATTTATTTTGTTTGTTTCTAAATTGCACATGTTTTTATTCTCATCAGAAGCCACAACCACGGATAAATAAGCCGTCAGAGCTGCAGGCCCAGTTACAAGCTGCACAAGATGATTTGAAGAAAGCGAAAGATAAGTTGGTTTTGTCTGAAAAAGAAAAGGGTCAGGCATTAAATGATTTGAAAGAGGCTAAGAAAATAGCTGATGAAGCCAATGAGAAACTCCAGCAGGCTTTGGTGGCTCAAAAGCGGGCCGAAGAGTCTTCTGAGATCGAGAATTTCCGGGCTGTTGAATTGGAGCAAGCCGCTATTGATGCTTCTCAAAAGAAAGAAGAGGAGTGGAAGAAAGAGCTAGAATCTTTGAGGAGTCAACTGCTCTCCTCAGAAGATAAGGCTAGTTCTCTGAATGCTAAGGAAGAGCTCCAAAAAGTCAAACAAGAGCTAGCCTTGGTTATTGAGACCAAGAATCAGGCTCTTGCCCATGCCGATGACGCCACCAAAATTGCTGAGATTCATGCCGAGAAGGTCGAGTTCCTCTCTTCCGAGCTCGTGAGATTGAAGGACTTGCTTGAGTTGAAGGCCAAGGATGAACATTTTGAAAACGGGATGGTTGCGGAATTGAGGCAAGAGCTTGAAAAGGCTAAAAGCTTTGAGCAAGAGCTTACTGAGAAGGAAAAATCTTATGAGAAGAACTTGGTGGATATGAAATCAGAATTGGAGTCACTCAGAGAAGAGCTTGATAAGGCAATGGCATGTCAAGAGGACTTGGTTCAGAAGGAGAAGTCATATGAGAAGATTGTGGCTGATATGACCGTGGAATTGGCTTCACGGGATCAGGTTCTTGAGAAGGCAAAGATTTGTGAGAAGTCTTATGAGAAGACAATAGAAGAACTTAAATCAAATTTGGATTCTCTGCACCAAGATCTTGAGAAGGCAAAGGCCTCAGAACAAGATTTGGTTGACAGAGAGAAGTCCCACGACATTATTGTCGCTGAACTAAAGTCAGAGATTGATTTTGTAAAACAAGAGCTTGAGAAGGCTAAAGGGTTGGAGGTTAAGTTGGCTGAGAGGGAGGCTTTATATGAGCAGACTGTCATTGAGCTAGAGGACGGTAAGAGTATGGTAGAGGAGATGATTGAAAGAGAGAAGTTAAATGAGGAAATTATGAGAGAGATGGAATTAGAGTTGCAATCTCTGAAGCAAGAGCTACAAGTTTCGAAGGGCTTCCGGGAGAGATTGTCCCAGATGGAAGATTCATATGAATTGATGAATGTTGAATTAGAGGCAGCAAGGATGGCTGAATCATATGCTTTGAATTCACTGGATGAGTGGAAGAAGAAGTCCGAAGAGTTGGAGTCCAAGCTGGTGGAAACAACTCAATTGGAAAGATCTGCATCGGAATCGTTGGAGTCAGTTATGAAAAAATTGGAGGGAAATAGTGACGTACTTCACAAGGCGGAATGTGAAGTTGATGCTCTTAAAGAGAAGGTGTCTTTGTTAGAAATATCACTCAGGAACCGGAAAGAAGATTCGGAGGAATCAGAAAGACGTGTTAGGAAAGCAAAAGATGAGGTTAACGAAGCAGAAATGATGATTGAATCAATGAGGTCTGAACTCGAGACCGTGAAGGAGGAGAAGGCACAAGCTTTGGAGAATGAGAGGATGGCGGCTTCTAGTGTTCAAGATCTCCTAGAGGAAAAGAACACTCTCTTAAACGAAGTGCAAAGGTTAAAAGAAGAAGAGGAGAGGAGCAAGATGGCGATGGAGAGCCTAGCATGTGCTTTGCATGAAGTTTCCAGTGAAGCAAGGGAGGCCAAGGAAAGGTTGGTATCGAGTCAAGCCGAGAATGAAAATTTTGAGACTCAGATAGAACATCTTCAATTAGTTGTAAAGGGAACAAGTGAAAAGTATGAGGCCATGCTTGAAGATTCAAGGCGAGAAATTGATCGTTTGACTAGCACGGTGGATCAGTCTAAATTGGAGTTGGATGTTCAAATGGAAGATTTGAAGGTGGTCTTGAAGGCATCAAATGACAAGTATGAGAGCATGCTTGATCAGGCAAAGCAGGAAATTGATCATCTCACTGAAACATTAGAAAAATCCAAGTTGGAGCATGAAAACAAAAAAACGGAGTGGGAGGCCAAAGAATTGAGGATAACTGAGAAGTTAGAGTCGAGTTACGAGGAGTCCAAGGCCGAATGGGAACAAAAAGAGTTGCAACTTGTGAATGTTCTGAAAAGATCTGAAGAGGAGAAATCTTCCCTGGAGAAAGAAATTACGAGGTTAGTGAACTTGCTTAGGGAGGCAGAACAAAAAGCAGAAGAGTCGGGCTCTTTAAAGGAAGCACTTGAAAAAGCCAATTCTAATTGCCTGGAGTTGAAGGAAACTTTACACTTCAAAGAAAATGAAGTTGAGCACATCACGAGAGAAAATGAGAAGTTACGGGCTGCTGAAGATGCAAATGTCTCAAAAATTGATGAACTTACCAAATTACTTGAAGAATCCCAAACCCGGCACCAAAACAACGAGAATGGTGGGATTTCAGACAGTGATAAAGACTACGACTTGCTTCCTAAAGTGGTAGGATTTTCTGAAGAAAATGGACCCCACAGAGAAAAGGAATTGCATTCATTTCTGACAGGTATAGTTTATCCGGAAGGAGTTAACGGGAAATCTACGAAATCTGAGAATAAAGAGGAGGTAAAAGTGGAGATTCCGGAATCGGAAGGGAAAATGTGGGAAAGCTATAAAGTTGACAGAGAATTTTCTACAGAAGAGGGTTCACTGGATGATGAAGTTGAATCCAAGGCAGATAATGCTGAGAGCCTAGATCCGAACAGAAATACATCTGAAAATGGGTCCAACCCTGACTCGAAGCAGCAGAAGAAGAAGAAACCATTGTACCGGAAGTTCGGAAATTTACTAAAGAAGGGGGTTAGCAGCCCAAAGTAGGGATTAGGCAATGAAATGCTGCAGCCTGCAGGTACATCAAACTGGTTGTTATTAGGTTTAGATAACATTTCTGTAAAGTACAAACTACTGCCAAATCTCCTATCCACTTTTATTTGTATGTGAGGGGTATTTTTTGTTTTTTTTTTGGTGGTTGTTTTCTCTTGTGTTTGTGTGTGTAAGGATTATTTTTCCCTTTTATCTCCTGTCAACTTTATCCAAAAGGGTTTATAAATTTGGTTTAGTCTGTATTATCTTTGGCCAAGTGTGTCTTTCAATATTTGAGCCACCATATCTTTCAAGTTTTACTGCATTGCTATTTGGCAGCACAAGATCGTTTCACTGTGGTTATCTTCATGTGCGGCTTTTACTCGATTACACATGTCAGCCCTCATCTCAATCAGTTTTATATCCAACACAAATTTTTAGTCTGAACTAAGATCTGTAAAAATGCCTTCAAAAGTAGCTGAGAAGATCAGAAGAGTACATGGCTCTTTTTGCATATTCTTACAATAGAACAGAAAAGCTCAAAATTGGTGATCATGCATCCTCTATGATTACATAAAAAATAAGAATCAGAACACGGTCATTGTTCTCAATCAAATCGGATAGAAAATCCAGTGTCCGTCTTTGTGAAATTCATGCCACCAAATTCATCGAAATCAGAATCTGACCCAGTTTCTCGATAGTCATGCCAATCTCGGGGTGAATCCTCATCTGGGACCCACCTAGTTGAAGGAACTCTAAGCTCAGACACAGCAACTGGCATAGGCTCTTCATTGAGGTACTTATCATGCAACAACTCCATTGCAGTAGCTCTACTTGCAGGGTCAAAGCACAGGAGCTTCTTAACTATGAGGATTTCATCAGGAGACCGCCCAGTTAAGCATCCTTCTACTCCCACCGGCTTCTCAATTTTATTAAATGATATCATTTTATAATCAGGGAGGTTCGAGCAACCAGGAAAGTTCTCCTCAGTTAAATTACCTAAGGTGTTAAAAATCCTTGCTAGCTGATCGATATCTGAAGTTCCGGGAAAAATGGGTTCCAAACTCAACAACTCTGCAAAAATGCATCCTAATGACCAAAGGTCGATCTCTATACCATAGTTTGTGGATCCATAGAGCAACTCGGGAGCTCTAAACCATCGGGTCCCAACACATGAAGTAAACATGCCGTGGTTATCCTCGACATCTTCATATGGGTCACATGAGTATGAACCTCCGAAGGGGTCGTCTTCTAGTTCACTGGCAGTACAAGTAGCAAGACAGGAAAAATCTCCATCAGGGACATTGGATTCCTTATCAATATCATCTATGGCCGGGTTTTTCTCTTTCAGCTCAACCAAGTTTCTGAAGAGTTCCTCTCTGTTGGCATCACCTTGATCTTCATTTGCACGAGCCTGTTGGACCAAGTCATTGGACGTACCTGGTTCACTTTCGGATGGGACAGTGTGCTGATTATGTTGCAGGTCATCCATGGAAGTAGAATAGCCTGGCTCCAAAAGAATTCTTGCCTGATAATTGATAATTGAAAAAGCAGTCAGTCCCGTGTAAGACGATTGCTTACACATTTACTATAACTCTCCTTAAAAGAGGCACATAACATGAAATGCTGACATGCTAGAGAAAAGACGAGTATTCAGATCAGAACTCACTAATTTAGCGTTAAACCGTTGAAGTATCAAGCTGGCATTTACCCAGATAAAAAACGGTACAACAGACGATATCATAGCAGATTAGCAGGCGTTGCCAAATCAAGAAACAAGAGACACTCAGTTCAATACATCCAAAAAGTTTCAATTAGATTCTACTATAAGCTTTGAAAAATTAATCAAACTGCGAGGAATTAAAGTCAACAGATCTCAACATCATCATCAATCATCATCATCATCATCATCATCAGTACAGCCCTGAAAACGTAGCAGAATCAAACCTCGTGACTCACAAATCAGTAATCACATTCTCAACTTAACATAAAAAGCTTCAATTTTTTCAAATCTAAGACATGCACTCAATCTAATAATTTGGGGACGGCTGACATGAATCATAATTTGAAAACACAAGGATGGATTATATACATAAAAGTTCGGAAATTTGGAAATTAGAAACAAACCTGACCAAAATCAGCCAATTTCAGAACACCATTCGCAGAAACAAGCAAATTAGAAGGCTTCAAATCTCGATGAACAATATTACTCCGGTGACAAGCATCGACCCCAAGCAAAATCTGGATCATCCAGCGCTTAATTTCCCCAACAGAAATCCCACTTTCTTTTTCCCGACGCTTTTTCCCGTCAGAAATGACCGACGCTAAATCCGTCTGTAAATACTCTAAAACAAGAACAGCGTCCTCATCTTCACGCCAAAAGTACTCGATCAAAACGACGACGTTTGGGCAATTCTGTAATGCCTTTAGGGCCTCGATCTCACGGAAGGCGCTCTGGTAATCGTGGATTTCCTTAAGTGCGACGGTTAGACCGTCGGATATTCTCGACGCTTTGTAAACGTCGGAATAAGCGCCGGAACCAATGCGATTGTGGATGTCGTATTTAGAGGTGATTTCTTTGCGACCGTATATGCTCCAGCTCTTTGATTCAGTTGGTGAATCCATTGTTTTTGTTGGATTTTGAGTATGGGTGTATGGGGGATTTTGGAAGTATTGTTAATAGTAGCTATGGAGTTTTTGGAGGATGAAGGGGAGAGGGAAGAAGAGAGTTTGGCGTGATGAATGTGTGACTGGGGAGTGTGCTACTAACTAAGTAACTAACTGCCTTCACTCCAGGATTTCTAATTTTTTCACTTTCAAAATGAGTTGTTGCTCTCCCTTGAACCGGTCGTACTAGCGTAACACCCGTGAACATTCACGGTTGTTCAATTTTAATTTTGATGGGAAATGATCAATTAAAGTTGTTAGATATACTAATAATATATGTGGTATATATGTAAATACTTTAAATAAAAATAAAAAAGTATATCTATAACATAAGATATATAAGAACATGTTGACATTAAAAGTTTGACGTATAACTTGAAAAGCGTAAAATATAATTAAAAAAATGTAAACTTATAACTTTCCAATAAAGGAGGTTTAAAAAAGTAATAGAATAGAAATAGATATAAGGGGTGAAAAAGATTAAGTGAGATAAAATAAGATTTAGCAAAGAGAAAGAATAAAAGATAAAAAAGGTAAAAAAGAGAAATTTAAGTAATTATATGGTTGGAATATTAATTAATAAGTTGATATTTAATGAAAGCTGACATGGCTGTTATTATTCACGTTATTGGCAGAAAAAAACTGAAATTATGAGGGTGAATGAGAGAGCTCCATTAGCCTAATCCTGAAACATGGTTGCGCCACATCAGCAGTTTTACATTTTGCTTTTATATATATAATGATGATATGCAACCTGATTAATAAACGTACTATCCCCACCTGAATAATTTTTAGTTAACTTTGAGTTATTTAGGCTGGAATTCCCGTTTTGTTTATTTTTTTGTGTTGATTTTCAGTTTTTTTCCTAATATACAGGATTTTTGTTACGACATTGATGAAAACGTAATAATTCTGATATATATTCGACCATTGTATATCGTATTTTACCGTATTTTATTTTGTTTGATATCTTAATTTATATTTGATTTGATTGAAAAATATAATGCAATTTAATGTTTGGACTGTAATTATTTTTCGTGTTTGTAATTTTTTGTTTTTCGGAATTGATTTTTATGTTTGGACCGTTCTATATCTTATTTTATTGAAACGTTGTATACTGTTATTTATATTTTCGATGAACAATAATTTGATCCTATCGTATTTTATTATGATAATGACGAAATGTGAATTTAGAAGAGAGAAATTAAATCAAACTAAAGTTAGTGGGTAGTTATTTTTTCTTATTTCAATCAACCAATTAGAATGAGTTAAATTCTACTCTTTTTATAGAGATAGATGAATTACTAAAATAAACCATTTTTTGCTATAAAATCCGACCTATTTCATTACTAATGTAAAAGGCAAATTTTATTTGTTATGGTTTCAGAATTAACGGATTTTTTATTAGAAATATTGTTCCCGTGTTTTTTTATTACCTACTTGTGTGTTGTTTATAAGTGTCAATTATTTGATTATTATCAATATCGTCTCAATCTCTTAGGAGTAGATCTACATGAATAAGATTAATTTGCAGTTTTTTTAGCATAATAAAATTATAATTTTTAGATTTTCAGTTTATTTCCAATATTTTATTCCAGTATTTTATTAGTATTACTATTATAATTAGTATTATCATTAATCGTTAATATGCAACCTGATTAATAAACGTAATATCCCCACCTGGATAATTTTTAGTTAACTTTGAGTTATTTAGGCTGGAATTCCCGTTTTGTTTATTTTTTGTGTTGATTTTCAGTTTTTTTCCTAATATACAGGATTTTTGTTACGACATTGGTGAAAACGTAATAATTTTGATATATATTCGACCATTGTATATCGTATTTTACCGTATTTTATTTTGTTTGATATCTTAATTTATATTTGATATGATTGAAAAATTGGAGAATATAATGCAATTTAATGTTTGGACTGTAATTATTTTTCGTGTTTGTAATTTTTTGTTTTTCGGATTTGATTTTTATGTTTGGACCGTTCTATATCTTATTTTATTGAAACGTTGTATATTGTTATTTATATTTTCGATGAACAATAATTTGATCGTATCGTATTTTATTATGATAATGACGAAATGTGAATTTAGGAGAGAGAAAAATTAAATCAAACTAAAGTTAGTGGGTAGTTATTTTTTCTTATTTCAATCAACCAATTAGAATGAGTTAAATTCTACTCCTTTTATAGAGATAGATACTTGTATCCATCTTAAACATAAAAAAAAGTCAAGTATTACCGTATAACGACATTGATTAAGTAGATTATTAATGACGGTATATTTTAATTAAAATATGATAATCAACCAAATTTGGTTTTCTGTTTTGACTTTTTTTTTTCTATTAATAAATGGACATGTTGGGGAATGAACATTATAAAAGAGCAGATTATAGCTTTATAAATGATTTCAATATGTCATTTACTAAACATTTAGATTTGAGTCAAACATTGAAGAGTTATGAACGATAAAAACCTGAGAGGGAGAGGATGTGAATTAGATGTACGTGATGAACCTTGAAGTACAATACTTGAGAAACCTAATGGAGTGTAAGTTTACAAGAACATACATCAGTTCTATATCACAAGATTGTGAACTGTGATACAGAGCTGATGATTAGTAGACTAGAAAGAGCAAATCAAGAGTACGGAAAAGAAAATAGACAAACAAATGATATTTAAAAATTTGGTTGTTTTATTGCTTGTTTAGAAATTTACTCAGACAACTAAACCTCACAATGAAAATAACTCGTCAATCTACTCCACTTGCACTCAAACTTAAAGGTACCCCGCTTCAAGAGTTTACTTAAACTTAAAGCAACTCCGCTTGCAGAGATTATGAGGTTCAATCTCTTTGGTTTACACGATCAGAATCTCAAAGGTTCACTTAAGAACATGAAGATTACTATTAAGATCTAAACACGAGATCATGTAACAAACTCATTATGTCACAGTGCAGCCTACTGTTACATGGAGATTTTACAACTTTTGAAAACACGTAAACACTTTAAAACCAGTTCCTAGACTATACCACTAGATGTACAATGCTATTTTACATCCGGGGTTATTTTAGTCTTTTTCTTAATTATTTTTGAAAAAAAAGCAATAATCCCACCAATAAGCGGATTATACCACCATAGGTATACAATTTTCTGTACATATTTTGAGCTATTTAATAGAAAATTCGAGCTTTATTAGAAAGAATATGAGCTATATGGTAAAATTTATGAACTCCTTGGGAAAATATTGAGAATCGAAAATTATTATACAACTAAAACACAATACATATAAGTTAAACTATATTTTAATTTTAATATAAAAAGATTAAAATATAACTCAAAATAGTTTAAAAGCTCAACACATATACACATATAAGGTCAATAAAATACATCATGGCTGTACGATGCTATTATAGATCTGGTTGTATAATCCTTTTTGTGTATTCCCATTCTTCTCCACTTTCCTTTTTAACGTAACTCCTTCCCTATTTTTCTAGCTCATCTTCATCCATCATCCATCATCCATCATTCATCATCCATCATCCAGTAATTGATTTTTCACATTAATTATTATATATTCATCTTTCAGTTTATTTAATTATTATGTCAAAGTAATTTTTTATTTTATTAGCCATATTCTTTTTACATTAGCTCGTAAATCGTAATCTTATATTAATAATTTGTATTCCTATAATAATAGACTGTATTCTTATATTAATAGCTCGTATTCTTATCTTAATACCTCATATTTTTATATTGTATTAATAACTCTTATTTTTTTTGATGACGAGGGGTTTGATCCCCCGGGCCCATGCATTCCCGCACCACTACATGGACCATGTAAGCCACCCCCTTCGGGAGCTGCAGTGGCCAAGTGGTCATCGCCCCAGCTGGTAATCGAACCTGAGAACTCTTATTCTTATCTTAATAACTCGTATTTTTTTTTTAATATTAGCTCGTATTTTTTTAATATTAGCTCGTATTCTTTTTATATTAGCTCGTATTCTTAGGGTAATAACTTGTATTATTTTGTGCTCGTATTTTTTAGTTTGTGATTTTCTTAAACTCGTATTCTTTTTACATTAGCTCATATTCTTACATTAATAGCTTGTATTCTTATCTTAATAGCTCGTAATCTTATATCAAAAACTCGTATTCTTATCTTAATAACTCATAATTTTTTTATATTAGTTCGTATTCTTTTAATATTAGCTCATATTCTTTTTATATTAGCTCGTATTCTTAGGGTAATAACTTGCATTCTTATGTGCTCGTATTTTTAGTTAATATTAGCTCGTATTCTGTTTACATGTTGTCCAAACTTTGGGGAATTCTGTGTATTACTATGTTGAATAAACTTTTTTATCCAAAATTTATATTAGCTAGTATATATTCTGTTTACATTATCTCAAATAATTTTTATACTAGCTCATATTCTTATCTTAATAATTCATAGTTTTATTTTATTAGTCCGTTCTTTTTACATTAACTCGTATTCTTATATTAATAGCTCGTATTTTTTATAATAATAAGTCGTATTCTTATATTAATATCTCATATTCTTATCTCAATAACTCATATTTTTATATTAATAACTCGTATTCTTATCTTAATAACTCGTATTTTTTTGTATTAGCTCGTATTGTTTTAATATTAGCTCCGTATTCTTTTTTATATTAGCTCGTATTCTTAGGGTAATAACTTGTATTCTTTTGTGCTCGTATTTTTTAGTTCGTGATTTTCTTAAACTCATATTTGTTTTACATTAGCTTGTATTCTTATATTAATAGCCCGTATTCTTATCTTAATAGCTCGTATTTTTATATTAATAGTTTGTATTCTTATATCAATAGCTCGTATTCTTATTTTAATAACTCGTTATTTTTTATATTAGCTCGTATTCTTTTAATATTAGCTCGTATTCTTTTTATATTAGCTCGTATTCTTTTTACGTTGGATCATATTCTTATCGTAATAGCTCGCATTTTTATGTGTCCATATATCATCAAATTTTAACGAGTACTTAATGTGCTTTCTTGTACCACAGATGCATGAATTGAATCTGAACAATCAGAATTGATTGGACTTAAAGTTGATTCAGAGAATGATGCTTATGAAGCTTATCGTAAATATTCATTTGTTAAGTGCATTGGGTCAGAAAATTCACCCTAAATATTCATTAGGGTTATGATTGGTGTAAATATTCATTAGGGTTATGATTGGTACCTCAAATTAGTATTGCTTGATGCGTTTTTCCTTCTTGATGTCGATGCAAATTGCTTCTCGTTCACCGAAATATTATTCGATGCATTTTTCCGCCTTGTTGAACATACCAATCGCTTCCCTTTCGCCATCTTCGAATCAATTTTTGGTGGGAGAAAAAATTATTGTGACTGTCGTCAAGAGAGAATTAAGAAAGTGTTTACGTTGATTGATAATTAGATATTTGTTTTGTATTGGGCTCTAATAGAAAATTGGAATATTATATATCAGGTGGGTCTGATGTACCATACTTCTATACAACTTGGTGTAGGATCCTATTTGTGCTTTAAAACTAAAAGCGTTTTGTAAAAACCTTAAAAGATAAACTTTAAATGCATACGTAATTTGCAAAAACTCTGAACAAATTCTTTGGAAGTCTTGACAATAAATGTGAAATGAGATATTTATTTATAGAGGAAGAGATGTGTAAAGATTTACCTTAAATAAGCTCTTTATCCTATTGTCCGAGAGTTGGTAGTAATAACATTTAACAATATTAAAGCGTGTAATCGGTTTTGTAGGCTCAATGCAAAAATTTGTTCTCAAAGAAAGGAGTTCTTACACACATTTTTTCGGAACTCACAATTTTTTCAAAAATAGAAAAAAGTAAAAGATCCATTTTTGGAACTAAAATCAACTTGCAAGAATGTGATTAACATCTTTTGTAATAATTTTGCCAGCATATTCCATTTGATGGAGTTCGTAATCAAAAGTTACCTGATTAAAAGTAATTAAATTAACAAAGGTAGACTCGAACAAAATAACATGCATACTGAAAACGATTTACACTAATCTAGACTTTGATAGCATATTTTTCGGGTGACCAGGGAACCCATAACCGCTATTTTCGGTGCACACTAGGTAAACCCTCGAGTATATATTAAAAGTTCGAAGTCTATAATGCATGGGATTGGGTCAAGAATGCTCTACAAGATTTTACCTAGGTCTCCTAAAAATTTCGCCTAAATTTTAACCATTAAACTCCACCCTAACGCACTTTGATATCATCTTTATTGTCTTATCTATAACAACTTTATTTAAGAACACTTGATCCGAAATGTGTAGTTTGAATTATTTATATGAAATAATTAATCAACTTGAGCAATAAAGTAAGAAATGTTAATGACCATGAGTACAAGTAATCCAATACAAGACCAATTAGTTTGATCCGTAATAATTAACATGGAAATTACCTTAATCATAATTCATACTTCCTCCGATTTCTTGTGTTGTTCCCTTTTGATTTTAACCCAAGAAATAAGGAAATCAATTTGGACCACACAATACACATGACCCCACATAAAATTGATTTTTACCACACAAAGTTTTCCAAAAGAGGAAAGAGGGAACAACATGTAATTAGACTAAAACGGAAAGAGGGAACATCATAGGAAATCGGAGGGAGTATTACATATAGTTGTAACTCAACTTTGTCTCAAATTTGCATAGCCCGTCCTAAAATGACCTTAATTCGGGTTAGACGGTTAGACCAACTTATACTCCTATCTTAGCTAGTTATTTCGTCTTTTCATTTTCATGCTAGTTGGGTGTTAGTTTGCTTTTTTTTTTTTGTAAGTTTTTTTGTGGTTCAAAATCAATTTTATACAGAGTAGGGTGTTTTGTGTGGTCTAAAATCATTTCCTTAATTTTGATGTCAAAAGATAAAGACAACCAACACTTTTGACGAAGAGAGAGTATTATTATTCCAATTATTTGCTGGCCAAATCTTTCTAATATTTACTTTCTCCATTCAACTTCACTCTACCATAATCTATTTAGTACACTTTCCACAATTGAGCATTCACTTTCAATTTTCTGTCAATACGCATGTGAAATATATTCATATAAGATTTTGTTTGGTCCGTTTTCACGAGTACGTTAAACATATGCAACTTTTATAATTTTTACAAATAGGTAATTAACGATATATTTAACGCGTAAAATGCGTATTGAAAAATAAAGTGGTAGAATGGAGTTGAATAGAGAAATTATATATACTCTGCATTTTTTTATTTTGATCATTCCTTATAGTGCAGTGGTAAATGAAAAGCGTAGGCAGAGTTATGGACGTAGTTGATTATAGAAGTGAAAAGTGATGGATTCCGTAGAGACAAAAAAACTGGTGAACACGTGAACTCAAGTGGAGACGAGTAATGATCGGAAATTGGGGAATACATTCATCAAAACACATTACATAATACAAATGATACATTTAATACTACTCCTCCTGCTACACTTTTTCTGTTAAGATGGCCTCCAGCCCTCCATATATACAATACTACAATTGTACAATTACTCGACCCGGCACCTTCACTATTCTCCATGTGACCATGTTTTGTACTATCCTCCGTTTTTATATAATGTACCCATTTGTTGAATATATGAGTGTAGTATTTTAATAAAATGGGTACATTATATAAAAATGGAGGAAGTACTAAATCTTATTTTAATAATAAGTATGATTTATAATAAATAAAATTCCATCTAAAATCTATCGTTTTTGACAATAATATTTAAATGTCCGTCTTTTACTTATACTACTTAAACTCGCAAACAACTACTCTGTCATTGTTACTAATTTTAAGATATTTTAAAGGCATATTTACCTTTTACTTATAAAATAAACGTTTTAGCAATTTTTCTTAGCTTTTCAACGCATCAGAAAACACCTCAATCCGAGTTCTTTGGAGGAAATTATGAAGAAAATACGAAAGGCTATCGCGGACTATCCGCTAACAAAACTCTCGCTCGTTGCCTACTCATTCCACATGTCTTAGACTTTAGGACACTTGGCTAAACATACAATTTCCTTCCTGCCCAAGGTCTCCTTCCTTCTCCTTCCTTCCTTTATGTTTTTTTAGTAAGTCTTGCTTGTGACGGGTCACCATTTATGACGGATATTTTGTGAGATAAAATGGATACAAAATGAGTTAGTGGAGAAAGGGGACCACATGAATAGTGTCGAAAAGAGAGAAAAAGTGGGTATTCTGTGAGAGGAAACGGTATCCGTCACAAGCTTGCGACGGATACCGCCGTCACAAATGAGAATTTGTGATGTTTTTTTAGCTAAAACACACCAAACACAAACATCATTGATATACATCTTCCCCTTCAACCTTAAGACGATCGTAAAATCTTCGTTTCTTATCGGTTTTCGACGACTTTCGCGCCTATCTCTTCCTCTCCTCGCCCTCCATCTTTCTAGGTATGAAGAGTCACAAATATCTTCCTTCCTCTCCTCTGGTCGTGACCTTTAAGGCACAAATTTCTATGCTTGTAACACCCTCATAACCCAAGGCCTTTAGATATGACCATCAGACTATGAGGACACTACTATCTCAGTTTCCTGAGGTACAATATAAGATAAACAATCACCAACACTTTATTATAGATGAAATATAACTGTGTGAGAAGGAAAATACAACCGTCTGTCATAACGTCTATAACCAAAGTAGAAACTACAGTTCATGCGGAAGCTACGACCCAAGACTCTACAAGACTGGTGATTTATCCTCCCAAGCCAGCAAGTAAGACTCATCTGCGAACCTGAGACTCTGCTCACCATTATATGGATCATCATAGTAAACAATAACAAGCGTCGGCAACTGCTTAATAAGACAGATACATTACTCAGATACATCACACATACTATTCACGATATCACTGCCATCACCAATATACAACATCCGTGGTGGCCTTTAGCCCCACACCAATCTCCCCACTTACCGCAGCAAGGGGTACCTAGACCATTAATGTGCAATCCTCTTCGTGGCGGGTCCCACGAAGAGCGATCATAGGATTGAGATCCGTTCCCCGCAACGGTCCCACACATTACCATATCATGCCTTATACAATGATACAACAAACATACAGTACTGTCACAACACTATCATACAGAACTGAGTAGGGAAACCCTACCTCAATAGCAATCACAGCAAGATAAATCCAAGACTGTTCTACCAATGTTCCTCTACGAATCCTCCTCCTATGAAAGATATGTATATACAAGTTACTCACCAATCACAACTAACAACCGAGATAACTAACTGATAAAACAACACTTACTTGATAACTACGGACTAGGCTAGATGATCGGTGCTCCTATACTCTTGCTACGGACTCTTGACGAAATCTGAGAGGAAGGGGGCGATAGGGGATTAGGTTTTCTGTTTTATGATTAGGGTAAAATGAATGATTAACCTCGATTAATATTTATAATAACTACGGTCTGACGTCTGGAAAAGACTTACTCGGTCGAGCACGACATACTCGGCAGGGTGCGACAGAGTCGGCCGAGTGCGACAGAGTCGGCCGAGTGCGACATACTCGGCCGAGTGTGACCTACTCCGCCGAGTTGACGCGCAACTCAACTTCTGCCTAAAGGAGCTCGACCGAGTACCACATACTCGGTCGAGTATCACCTACTCGACCGAGTTGATTCAAAACTCAGCTTCTATTAAAGAGAGGGGTGTTACAATCTTCCTCCCTTAAAACGAACTTCGTCTTCGAAGTTCACAACTACCAACCTGAAAGAAAACATAACTCGAAAGTAACATGTCACCACATGTCACCGGTACGACCGTCTTCACAAGATGAGACATGACTAGAAACGGTATACACAAAATCCAAATGAGGACTCTACCCAAACCAACGAAGATCTAGCGCGCGATCATCTCCTAGTACTTACTCAAGATCATCTCATTGTACAACCTAACTCTAAAGACATCTTACTCAAAACCCAACACCACATCCCAAGGATGTGCAGAATGCACCCAAACTCTTACAAGTTCGAAGCTTCTTCTAACTTTGAAACATCGCATCTCAAGGATGCGCAACGCAACACAATGCTGATAACATATGCAAAACTTACATAAAACTGACTGAAAGACTTGAAACTTGACATGATTATCTCCTATCCCCCTAAAACAAATAGGTTACGTCCTCGTAACCTCACACCTAAACGAATGACATACATCTAACCAACAACACTCAACTTTCACCTTACAGCCTCAACATTAATTCACCATGCAACGCCTACAAAAACCATAATATAGTTCACCTAACGCTATCCTACCATCGATCGCAAATCATCTAAGTGCTGACAACTCTGTATTGCTTCTATATCACACATTTAAATCAAATACCAAAACAATTCATCAAGCATGTCTAACCAGGAACAGTTATATTCTTTCACCCTAATAGACAACCTTGTCTTCCAAAACCTAATTACGCTCATACGTGTTACTACTCGTAATCGTCAATACTATCCTAACCATGCACCTCTATAACCTCCCTCCATATACCTCCATATAACCACGTATTACCATCACGCCACCTTAACCTTTAATAATACAGTCACAATTCCATCCATTAAGCTATATTGACCTTACCCTTCCAAGTATACTGCAACACTCGAAAACCATCAAACTCTCTTTGCCGCATCTGACCTCTCTTAATATAAACGTCTCTACCTTCCTAGTACTAAATCCTCAGTGGTTCTTTCTCATTATCATCATCATCTGCCTCCGATAGCTAACCACAACCGCAACCTTGATCACCAAACATATACCTAAGACTCTCATCCGCTAACATTTATATACCTTTACTCATTCCACACTCTATCATCACATCTACCACAAAGCCTCGAATGTAACTAATACTTTAACACTTAAATATTATCGCACGTCCATATTCCTTTCTATTCACGTCTCTAACTCCCTAAACACCACTCATAACCCAAGATTGTTACATCCACCCTCAATCATCACTTTTTCTTCCGCTTAGTTCGTCCATCACCTAACACGATACTAATCCCAACATACCTAGGAGTCATATTCCGCCTGCAACTTCTAGCGTTGCACCCACACATTCCACCAATTATTTTCTAAAACCATGATAACAAGCGCCTTGCTTCACACACGACCGAAAGTACTCCAATAATCTCCCATAACTTCGTTTCCACTTTACTAAGGTACCACTATAACTATAACAACACCAATACATGTTTGACTCTCATTCGTAACGTACTCTACTCTCGCCTCCGAGTCTAAGGTCTCAATAACACAAGGGATTATAACAACGATATATATGTCTCTACCCCAAATGACATATCCTTTCAAAATCCCATCTCACAAGTATATACCTATGTCAAAAAATACCCCATTTGCCTCAAGTTCATACTTAAACCAACAGTTAGGTCTTAAGGACACTAGTCATATGAAAATAAGACAATAAAACAACCTCATTTGCAATTCTAGCCACACGCCACAATATCCATACGTCACTCTATGAAAACACGATAGTAAGACATACATTTAGAAAAAGGGCAAACGGTCTCGAAAAAACCGTTTCCACCAACTCTTGGTGATGGCATCGCAACACCGTCACAGACATTAGTATCGTAACACGAATATAGCCACATCACAATCTTGGAGTACCAAGCTCGACTTCCATTCCGAAGTACATCGACTATATAACATAAATATGACTTACCAAATATAACCATTATATGCCTCATGCTACAAGAAATATACAGATAACGATCGTGTGAACACCATTCTATACCACTACACATGAGATTGACACTTTACATAATCACTTACGTACATGACACCCACACCTTCCCCAACCCAGACAATCACGACTAATTGATCAATGTGACCACGTATCCACTGCTGGACCGCTACTAAGTAGTTTCTTTTTCCCGCATCCTACTCTCTTGCAACCTTGAATACCAACTCCACTAGCATGAACCAGTAATTCTGTCATCAAAGTTATCTCAATAACCATACCAAACGTATCCCTGACCATTCCACTCCTTAACTTATCACTAGGCTCACTCAGCGTATCAAGACTTTATCAAGTACTCATCCTTTAAATTCTTCGAAACCTATGGCTAGCATATCGTCTCACTCATTTCATGTATATACTTCAACTCACTTCCTTATTATAGTACTTTACACCTCCATAATGATCTAATCCCAGGTCTCGTAGCTCCTGCCACAATCACTCGACTCACCTCCACTATTTCATTCCCATGGCATCCGAACACATCACTCAACCACTCACGTCTCCACACGTTCTACAAAACTCTTTAGCAAAACAAGTATATTCTCATTGTTACCATAACATATTCCCTTTACCTAAATCTCTGCTTTTCGCTCCCTCTTATTCAAAACCCACTCAGTATCCGATTTATCTCTACTCACTACTAACAAGCAAAAACACTCACTACCTAACTGCCAATGAAATATCTCATCTTTTGCACATGATATCACTCTTGTCTCGCAACCTCCTTACCCGGTTAACATCTTCACCCCTTTTATATAACCATAACTAATTCTATGAAACCCAAGTTTTCCGGTCAACTAGATTATTTACAATTCAACATGCACGTCACCCTAACTCATAAATTCACCAGGCACTAAATCCCTCCCAACTACCGTGACGAAATCCCTTTATGCACTTCTTAAGCAAACATATCCATATCCATCTCCCTTATTTATCCCTTGCTAATTCCAATGGTATCGACACACATATCCCTTTCAGCCCTTTATTCTATCATTCCTCCAATTTACACTACTACTTGACCATATAGAAACGTAACCACCACACTCAAGCTTACGATAACATTGTCCACTTTACCTCACATGACTCGCTCCATAACTCCATAAGGTCCTAACTTAACTTTATCTTCACTACTCTTCCCTCACAAACACCTCCGACCACTAGTCTATCTCACGAAACTATACCGGTTCGAAAACTGGTTAACACATGAAATACAACAAAGGCATAAATGCGTAAATCTACAATTAGACTGTAAAAGGGACGTCTTTGAAATCAATCTGACATGCAAAGGTGCCCAAAACTAATCATAAGACCATAACGTAATTTACTAAGTCGGGTACTTGTTCATACTACTTGTCTATCAGGTAAGTTCATCGCCTACAACTCAAACGAAGCAGTGACTGGTACAACCAACTCGGTCGAGTAACTCCTAATCGGCCGAGTCAGCCGTAATCGATCGAGTACCACTCACTCGGCTGAGTGAACCCCACTCGGTCGAGTTCTACCTACTCGGCTGAGTCACTCAAGCTCGGTCGAGTAACACACACTCAGCCGAGTATCACCTACTCGGTCGAGTAACCCACACTCGGTCGAGTGCCTCATACTCGGCCGAGTCATACACATCAGTCAGGCTTCGTGAAGGGGAAACCGCCCTTCATCTATCCTACGCATCAAACCACCATATATGCATAGTACAACATTTGCACAACAAGTAATAGTAACCATCATCAATTTTCCCTACAACATACAATTCATATCACCATCTCATTCGCATCTTTCACATGCTCATTACCGTATAGTATACACGAAATCATTACACCTCAATCATACATGTATATACACACCATAACCTACCCTTAGTGGCCAAATACAAGGTTGTAAGCAATTTCGCGGTTCCGGGATGTAACACCCTCATAACCCAAGGCCTTTAGGTATGACCATCGGACCATGAGGACATTGCCAACTCAGTTTTCTGAGGCATAATATAAGATAAACAATCACAACAACATTATTTTAATCCAAGTTTATCAGTATAAGAAAGAATATACAACGTCTGCCAAAACTGTTCTCAAAATACAAGCGGAAGCTAAGACTCATAGGCTATATACAATGGTGATCATCCCTCCTCCCGGGCCAGCAAGAAAACTCATCTACGCACCTGAGAATCTGCTCACTAACACATGGATCATCGCAGTAAAACAACAAGTGCCAGCAACTGCATAAAAAGACGGATACAGTACCAAGTACAATACAACCAATTATCACTAATACTGCCATCACTGTTATACCATATCCGTGGTGGCCTTTAGCCCCACACCAATTCCCCCACTTACCGCAGCAAGCAGGTACCTAGATCATTAATGTGCAGATCCTCTCCGTGGCGGGTCCCACGAAGAACGATCATAGGAGTGAGATCCGTTCCCCGCAACGGTCCCACACATTACCATTTAGATCTCAAGGATCAACCAAATAGAGTGATAAATTAACCATACAATATCGTCACAACACTATCATACAGAAACTGAGTAGGGAAACCCTACCTCAAACAATACAGCGGAAATGAGAAGCACAACCTTCCTATCAACGTTCCACTATGAATCCTTCTCCTAAGGATTACACAAATACATATTACTCACTACACAACCATAATCTATGATATACAAACGATAGGATGACACTTACTTGGGTAAAATACGGATTAGGTAGATGATCGACGCTCTTATACTCTTGCAACATACTCTTGACGGGAACTGGGAGGAAGGGGGTGATAGGGATCTAGGATTTTTGTTTTCTGATCTGGGAAAAATGAGGTTTTTACCCTCAGTTTACTTTATATAACAACTGCGGTCCGACGCCTAGAAAATACTCAGTCGGCCGAGTATGACATACTCGGCCGAGTGTGACCTACTCGGCCGAGTATCACCTACTCGGCCGAGTTGGCTCGCAACTCAGCTTTAGCCTAAAGGAGCTCGGCCGAGTAACATATACTCGGCCGAGTATCACCTACTCGGCCGAGTTGATCTACAACTCAGCTTCTAACTAAAGAGGGGTGTTACACGGGACGTCTCCCAAACCTTTACAGTAGCCTTAGAAACTTATACCCGAGGTTCATTTTATTTAAGACACATCCTAAGTTCATTGGATTCATTGGTTTTATGTGCCAAGATCGTCTCTCTGATACCATTTGTAACACCCTCATAACCCAAGGTCTTTAAATAGGACCATCAGACTATGAGGACATTACCATCTCAGTTTCCTGAGGTACAGTATAAGATAAACTATCACCAACAGTTTATTATAGATGAAATATAACTGTGTGAGAAGGAAAATACAATCATCTGTCAAAACGTCTATAACCAAAGTAAAAACTACCCAAGACTCTACAAGACTGGTGATCCCTCCTCCCAAGCCAGCAAGTAAGACTCATCTGCGAACCTGAGACTCTGCTCACCATTACATGGATCATCACAGTAAACAATAACAAGCGTCAACAACTGTTTAATGAGGCAGATACATTATTAAGTTACATCACACATACTATTCGCGATATCACTGCCATCACCAATATACAACATCCGTGATGGCCTTTAACCCCACACCAATCTCCACACTTACCGCAACAAGGAGTACCTAGACCATTAATTTGCATATCCTCTCCGTGACGGGTCCCACGAAGAGCGATCATAGGAGGGAGATCCGTTCTCCGCAACGGTCCCGCACATTACCATATCAATCTCAATACTCATGCCTTATACAGTGACGCAAAAAACATACAGTACCGTCACAACACTATCATACAAAACTAAGTAGGGAAACCCTACCTCAATAGCAATCACAGCAAGATAAATCCAAGACTGTTCTACCAATGTTCCTCTACGAATCCCCCTCCTATGAAAGATATGTATATAAAAGTTACTCACCAATCACAACTAACAACCGAGATAACTAACTGATAAAACAACACTTACTTGATAACTACGGACTAGGCTAGATGATCGGCGCTCCTATAGTCTTGCTACGGACTCTTGACGGAATCTGAGAGGAAGGGGGCGATAGGGGATTAGGTTTTCTGTTTTCTGATTAGGGTAAAATGAATGATTAACCCTCGGTTAATATTAATAATAACTGCGGTCTGACGTCTGGAAAAGACTCACGCGGTCGAGCACGACACACTCGGTCGAGTGCGACATACTCGGCCGAGTGCGACCAACTCGGCCGAGTGCGACCAACTCGGCCGAGTGCGACCTACTCGGCGGAGTTGGCTCGCAGCTCAGTTTCTGCCTAAATGAGCTCGACCGAGTACCACATACTCGGTCGAGTATAACCTACTCGACCGAGTTGATTCACAACTCAGCTTCTATTGAAGAGAGGGGTGTTACAATCTTCCTCCCTTAAAACGAATTTTGTCCTCGAAATTCATAACTACCAACCTAAAAGAAAATTTAACTCGAAAGTAACATGCCACCACATGTCACCGGTACCACCGTCTTCACAAGATGAGACATGACTAGAAACGATATACACAAAATCCAAATGAGGATTCTACCCAAACCAACGACAAGATCTAGCGCGCAATCATCTCCTAGTACAACCTAACTCTAAAGACATATTACTCAAGATCATCTCCTAGTACAACCTAACTTTAAAAACATCTTACTCAAAATCCAACACCACATCCCAAGGATGTGCAGAATGCACCCAAACTCTTACAAGTTCGAAGCTTCTTATAAGTTTGAAACAACGCATCTCAAGGATGCGCAACGCAACACAATGCTGATTAAATATGCAAAACTTACATAAAACTGACTGAAAGACTTGAAACTTGACATGATCATCTCCTATCCCCCTAAAAGAAACAGGTTACGTCCTCGTAACCTCACACCTAAACGCATGACATACATCTAACCAACATCACTCAACTTTCACCTTCCATCCTCGACATTAATTGACCAAGAAACGCCTACACAAACCATAATATAGTTCACCTAACGATATCCTACCATTGACCGCAAATCATCTAAGTGCTGACAATTGTGTATTGCTTCTATATCACACATTTAAATCAAATACCAGTACAATTCAACAAACATGTCTAACCAGGAACAGTTATATTCTTTCACCCTAATATGGAACCTTGTCTTCCAAAACCTAATCACGCTCATACGTGTTATTACTCGTAGTCGTCAATACTATCCTAACCATGCACCTCTATAACCTCCCCCTATAAACCTCCATATAACCACGTATTACCATCACGCCACCTTTACCTTTAATAATACAGTTTCAATTCCATCCGTTACGCTGTATTGACCTTACCCTTCCAAGTATACTGCAACACTCGAAAACTATCAAACTCTCTTTGCCGCATCCGACCTCTCTTAATATAAATGTCTCTACCTGCCTAGTACTAAATGCTCAGTGGTTCTTTCTCATTATCATCATCTTCTGCCTCCGATAGCTAACCACAACCGCAACCCTGATCACCACACATATACCTAAGACTCTCATCCACTAACATTTATATACCTTTACTCATTCCAGACTATATCATCACATCTACCACAAAGCCCCGAATGTAACTAATACTTTAACAATTTAATATTACTGCACGTCCATATTTTTCTTTCTATACACGCCTCTAACTCCCTAAACATCACTCATAACCCAAGACTGTTACATCCACCCTCAATCATCATTTTTCCTTCCGCTTACTTCGTCCAACACCTAACACGATACTAATCCCAACATACCTAGGAGTCATATTCCGCCTGCAACTTCTATCGTTGCACCCACACATTCCACCCACTATTTTCTAAAACCATGATAACAAGCGGCCCTGCTTCATACACGACCACACAAGACCGAAAGTACTCCAATAATATCACATAACTTCGTTTCCACTTTACTAAGGTACCACTATAACTATAACAACACCAATACATGTTCGACTCTCATTCGTAACGTACTCTACTCTCGCCTCAGAGTATAAGGTCTCAATAACATAAGGGATCATAACAACGATATATATGTCTCTACCCCAAATGACATATCCTTTCAAAATCCCATCTCACAAGTATACACATATGTCACGAAATACCCCATTTGCCTCAAGTTCATACTTAAACCAACAGTTAGGTCTTATGGACACTAGTCATAAGAAAATAAGACAATAAAACAACCTTATTCGCAATTCTAGCCACATGCCACAATACCCATAGGTCACTCTATGAAAACACGATAGTAAGACATATATATTTAGAAAAAGGGCAAATGGTTTCGAAAAAACCGTTTCCACCAAATCTTGGTGATGGCATCGCAACACCATCACTAGGGATGGCAACGGACCGGATCTAGATCGGGTCCAATAGGATCCAGATCCAGATCCGTTTTTGGCAATAGGATCCAGATCCGACCCGGATCCAACGGGTCCAAAAAGTCAGATCCAGATCCGGACCCTGCGGATCCGGGTAGGATCCGGGTTTTACGCGGGTCCCATGAAAAAAAAGAAAAAAAAGAAGAAAAAAACTTGAATTGGCAGCCACTACTCAAGGCCGCGGGAATACTAGGAGCTTCTGGATCGGTAGGTTTTACATAAAAATAGGCGTAAATCCAGACTCAAACTCCTCTAAGAGAAACCATCCTTCTAGAACATGTTCGTAAAGTCTGCCTTAGATAGGAGAATACCACAAAAAAGCAAGGCACCTATATATGCTTGAACAAAGAGCACACCCTTTCTTTCCCAGGGGGAATAAATACAATTGCAAACATAAGAACTATCCTAAAGAGCTTTTCCCCTGCATTTTAAAGAGAAAAACTTAGAAAAAAAGCTAACAGCAAAGTTATGCTTTTGCAAAGGGAGCAAAGATGTTATGCTCTTCAAGTTTAACTACCGAAAAAGGAGATTATATTTCAATACCTAGAAAAGGACGAAAGGCCTACTACCTTAATCAAGCCCACAACCACAAATTAAATTAACAAGAATGATACATTTGATTAGGTTGAAGAGAAAGGTGAGCAGTGGCAAGCGGCAGCGGTAGGAGGTAGGGGTTTTGATTTAGGGTTTGGGAATTGGGAGGAATTAGAGAGAAAGTGAATAGGGGTAGTCGGGTAGAAAAATTAGAAATTAGAAATGAATGAGGCCCATATCCCAGAACCGCGGAAATTAGATTTTTTTTATATTTTTTTCTAATATTAAAAACGGGTCTTAGGGTCGGATCCGGGTCTTGTCAACAAAATCCAGATCCAGATCCGTTTTTAAACTCGTGGATCTAGATCCGATCAAGATCCGACGGGTCCATATTTTAAGGATCCAGATCCGATCCAGCAGGGTCGGGTCCAACGGATCTAGACCGGATCCAGGATCCGTTGCCATCCCTAACCATCACAGACATTCGCATCGCAACACAAATATACCCACATCACAATCTTGGAGTACCAAGCTCGACTTCCATTCCAAAGTACAACGACCACATCAACTATGTAGCATTAATATGCCTTACCAAATATAACCATTATATGCCTTTTGCTACAAGAAATATTCATATAACGATCGTGTGAGCACCATTCTATACCACTACTCATGAGATTGACACTTTACATAATCACTTACGTACATCACACCTACACCTTCCCCAACCCAGACAATCACGACTAATTGATCAATGTGACCACGTATCCACTACTGGACCACTACTAAGTAGTTTCTTTTTCCCGCATCCTGCTGTCTTGCAACCTTGAATACCAACTCCACTAGCACACACCAGTAATTATGTCATCAAAGTTATCTCAATAACCATACCAAATGTATCCCTGACCATTCATCTCCTTAACTTATCACTAGGCCCACTCAGCGTACCAAGACTTTCGCGCCTATCTCTTCCTCTCCTCGCCCTTCATCTTTCTAGGTAAGAAGAGTCACAAATATCTTCCTTTCTCTCCTCTGGTCGTGACCTTTAAAGCACAGATTTCTATGCTTGTAACACCCTCATAACCCAAGGCCTTTAGATAGGACCATCAGACTATGATGACACTACCGTCTCAGTTTCCTGAGGTACAGTATAAGATAAACAATCACCAACACTTTATTATAGATGAAATATAACTGTGTGAGAAGGAAAATACAACCGTCTGTCAAAACGTCTATAACCAAAGTAGAAACTACAGTTCATGCGGAAGCTACGACCCAAGACTCCTCCTCCCAAGCCAGCAAGTAAAACTCATCTGCGAACCTGAGACTCTACTCACCATTATATGGATCATCACAATAAACAATAACAAGCGTCAACAACTGCTTAATAAGACGGATACATTACTAAGATACATCACATATACTATTCGCTATATCACTGCCATCACTAATATACAACATTCGTGGTGGCCTTTAGCCCCACACCAATCTCCCCACTTACCGCAGCAAGGGGTACCTAGACCATTAATGTGCACATCCTCTCTGTGGCGGGTCCCACGAAGAGCGATCATAGGAGTGAGATCCGTTCCCCGCAACGGTCCCACACATTACCATATCATGCCTTATACAATGATACAACAAACATACAGTACTGTCACAACACTATCATACAGAACTGAGTAGGAAAACCCTACCTCAATATGAATCACAGCAAGATAAATCCAAGATTGTTCTACCAATGTTCCTCTACGAATCCTCCTCCTATGAAAGATATGTATATACAAGTTACTCACCAATCACAACTAACAACCGAGATAACTAACTGATAAAACAACACTTACTTGATAACTACAGACTAGGCTAGATGATCGGTGCTCCTATACTCTTGCTACAGAATCTTGACGGAATCTGAGAGGAAGGGGGCGATAGTGGATTAGGTTTTCTGTTTTCTGATTAGGGTAAAATGAATGATTAACCCTCGGTTAATATTTATAATAACTGCGGTCTGACGTCTGGAAAAGACTTGCTCGGTCGAGCACGACATACTCTGCCGAGTGCGACCTACTCGGCCGAGTACCACTTACTCGGCCGAGTTGTCTCGCAACTCAGCTTCTGCCTAAAGGAGCTCGACCGAGTACCACTTACTCGACCGAGTGCGACCTACTCGGTCGAGTATCATCTACTCGACTGAGTTGATTCACAACTCAGCTTCTACTAAAGAAAGAGGTGTTACAATGCTAAACTCATTTATTTGTGTAACTAGTTGCGGTTTGGGACAACCGGAGTGGCTTTGAGTCAAAATCATTCTTATTGAAGAGCTATAAGGTAACGGTGAGAGGTTACTCGACTCTAATCGTCTATCTTTGTGTTCTATATGCTAGTGATATTTAGTATACTAGAAATGTATTTGATTAATTAGTTCTTGATGAGGTTTATAAATCATATGTTTGGATGAATTTCATCTTGGAATGATTGTGTTGGATGAGATTCTAGTTGTGTAAATTCATTAAAGTTTGTATTATTAAATGAGGTTATGATCATTGGGGATGGTTAGTTTGATAGTCTCTCAATTTCATAGAGTTTTGTTTATATTTATGAATTTCCTAAAGTTTCAACACCTTGACAAATCTGTCCGTTGTCTTGTAAAATTTATTTCGTCATCTTAGAATATCCATCTTTGAAAAATTTGAAAATAGACTCCTGTTTATTTTAAGTGTAGAGTCTATCTGTAAATTTTCATAATTTTATTGCATGTCATTTGTACACAATAATATATTTATGAATATCGCGATGAAATACTCGCGGAACGGACAGTAGCTCAAAGATTATTTCGAAAACCATTTTTATACTTTGAAATTATTCTGGGTCTTTTACATAATTAAACTTTGAATAATTTAGATGATTTTAGGATTTTAATTTGCTCCAAAATTATTTGTTAAACCCGTTTTATGAAGCAATACTTTTTGTGGGATGATTTTTGACATACTGTAAAGATCAGTTTATAAAGCCCTGTTAAGTTTGTCTTTTGAAAATGTTTATTTCATATGTATTGTAGGCTTTGTAGCTAAAATTATTATTATTCTGACCCAATTGGCATTGTACCATTTTGATTTTATTTGAATTAATTTTGAATTTTACGGCAGAGGATATCTTTAATGTTAAATGCATTTAGAACTTATGTTTTATTAATCAGTTCTGTTTATTATTCTCCCGGATGGAATGGACTTAAGTGTTGTCTTATTCATCGTTTGTTGGCTTATGTATGTTTAAATGAGTGGGTTAACAGTTATGTTATCCTAAGCTTGTGTAGGTGACGGTTATGTCATCCTAAAATTGTGTTGGCGACGGTTATGTTGCCTTGCTTGTGAATATAGCGGTGGTACTATTTGTGTATCACTGTAATGAACTAACGCCACCCATGTTATGAGAATTTATCTATGTTCGGGATTGGTCGGACGCAGTGGTTATACGCTTCAATAGCCAGAGGCAGTGGTTATACGCTCTGGTATGTCAGAGGCAGTGGTTATACGCTCTAACGACGTTCATTCTATTAATGTGTTGTTTGATAGTCGTATGCTTAGTAATCGGAGGAAGTGGTTATACGCTCCGTAATTTGAGGCAATGGTTATACGCTCCAGTAGCCAGAGGCAGTGGTTATACGCTCTGACGATGTGCATTCTTTGCTTGGATGTTGACTCAATTTTGATATTATCTCATATGCTGACTTTAATCCTGTTACACATGTTAATTCATGTTGTTTTCACATGTTTTGACTTATCGCCAATGCATTGATCATGATGTTCATGTTAGGTAATATATGTAACATCCCGCATTTTCGTAAACAATATTTAAAGGTTTTAAGTTCAAGCTCGAGAAATAATTTATATTTCGTAAATTTTGGGATTTCATTTAAATAACTGATTAATTTATACGAGAATATTTTAAAGGATTTAAATAAGGTTTCATTTAACTGCTTAATTTACGTCTTAGCAATTTAATTTCATAGTCCGGAAATATTTATATCGTCGTAAGTTTATAGTTACCTTAAGTTGGTGTTTTTAACTTAAACCGTCTTAAAACTTGTCTTATGGGCCTAACTTGTTAATGGACCCATTCTCCCTCTCTTCCCTCACAAAACCCTAACCCCACCATCCTCCACCTCTCTCCTTCATTTCAATTTTCAGATCTTGCAAACAACATCAAACACCATTTTTTATAGATTTCTCCTTCAATCTTAAAATGCTCATAGAATCTTCGTTTCTTATCCGATTGAGACGATTTTCGCGGCCACGGATTCCTTGTCTCGAGCCCGTCGTTTTAAGGTAATCAATCTTGCATTTTATGACAGTCGAAATTTCGGCCTGTTTGATTTAATTCGAAATTCGTGATAGTTGTGATGTTTTGTTGTTCTAGGCGGTGTTTGTGTTAGCCCGGAAGAGGACTTGGTGCTTATTGAACAAGATCTTGAAGGTTTCGCTAAGTAAAGGTGACGATAATGAGGAACTCGGCCTATTTGTGAATATTAGCACTTTTGGTGTTGATCTTGTCATGGTTTCTGAATTATGTTGAGTTGATGATTTACGGACTTAGTAACATGTTTAGGATTGTTCCTATGTGAGAAATTCATGCCCTTTTATGTTGAAACATGCTCATATGTTATTTTCAGTTTTTCATATGTTAAGACGGATACATGAAATTAATCGTTTGAGGATTGTTATGGGACTTGTGTGCTGTTAGATTAGTAGTATTTGGTGTTTGATAATGTTGGGTAAACATCATTTGAATCGATTTATAAGTTTTGGTGTCGAATGATTAAGTTTTGATGAAGGCTGGAAACGCGATTTTCTGACCAGGCTCTCTGAGCCGGTCGACCGACCGGCCGCCGGTCGACCGGCTGAGAGTACTTCTTGAGGTTTTTGTGATTTATGCGTAACATTGAGACCATAGGAAATAGGTCTCCCAGCCGGTAGACCGGCCGCCTGCCAGCCGGCTGGGGGTGCGTTCTAGTTTGGTTGCGTAAGTTGTAGTATAGAGAAGCTGAGTTCCCAGCCGGCCGACCGGCTGCCTGCCGACCGGCTGGGAGTCTCTTTGCATTGTGTTGTATTAAAGAAAGAAAGGCAGAGGAGGTCACCAGCCGGCCGACCGGCTGCCTGCCGACCGGCTGGGGACCCCTGTAGGCTGTTTTGAGTTTTGAAGTTTGATCGTAACTTTCAAATGGTTAATCGGTTTTGATTGAAACTCGTTTTGTGTACCCTTGACATGTATTTGAGGTCCCCGGAGGATGGGCAACATTATATTGAGTTCGGGAATGAAGTAAGGATAGAGACCCCCCGGTCGGGCAACCGAAAGGGAAACCGGCTCTCCCTCATCTTAGTTCTCGGGGTCGATTAAGTGTTGATTAGAAGTTAAAGGTAGAACTATAGAGTAGTTCATAGACGTGGATGATATTGTTTTGATGCGTATTAAGTTATGCCTTAAGCTGGCCTCTGAACTTAATACGTGAATTGTTTGTCGTGTATGGGAACATGCGTTGAGTTTTCGCCTCTGAGTTCCATACATGTCTGTTTGTCGTGTCTGGGACATGCGTTGAGTTTTCGCCTCTGAGTCCAGACATGTATGTGTGATCGCGTCAGGACATGCCTTAAGCTGGCCTCTGAGTCTGACGAGTAGAGCAACTGCACGACGGGGCAGTCAGGTTGTCATACCTTACCCGGAGTGCAGGTGTTTGGTGCTAGAGCATGCGTTGAGTTTTCGCCTCTGAGTCTAGTATCTTGTAATGTGGTAGGGGAACATGCGTTGAGTTTTCGCCTCTGAGTTCCTTACTTGTGATAGTGAATTGAATGCTAGTCCATGCGTTGAGTTTTCGCCTCTGAGTCTAGTGTTCTGTGATAGCCGGTCCATGCGTTGAGTTTTCGCCTCTGAGTCCTTGCTTGATATTGTGAACTTGGTATTTAGGTTATGCGTTAAGATGTCGCCTCTGAACCTTTATACTTGCTGAATTATTTAGTACCTAGGTTATGCGTTAAGATGTCGCCTCTGAACCTTTATACTTGCTGAATTATTTAGTACCTAGGTTATGCGTTAAGATGTCGCCTCTGAACCTTTATACTTGCTGAATTATTTAGTACCTAGGTTATGCGTTAAGTTGTCGCCTCTGAACCTTTGTACTTGCTGTTTTATATCTGCTTGCCTTGATGATGGTACAGTGTCAGATATGCTTGGTATGTTGTTGTTGTTATAGGGTTTGTGGTTAAATCATCCAAGGCATTGGATGACTCTTAGTTCGGTTTCATAAATGATTAGATTGAAAGACCCCCCGACTGGGTAACCAGTAGGGAAACCGGCTCTCCTTCTTATCTGTTTATGAAGTTAGTTGAGAGCCGTGCATGGTAATCGCATGATAGTAAGAGATCAGATGATGAGTTGTTTATGCTTCACATGTTGATATATGTTGGAGTATTCTGTATTGTATTATGTGTTACGTGTTGTCACAAAAGGTGGCTAGGAGAACTCTAGTCACTCCCCACTGATTGTGGCGTACATGTTTACATGTATGTAGGTACATGACAGGTGGTTGGCAGAGGGTTGCATGGAGCTAGCGAGCGATGATCCTATTCGTCGATTGACTCACACGTTTACGTTAGCTAGACTTAGTTTACAATTCAGTTTGAGTGCCTGTAGGGATGTACCATCCCAGGCTGTTTGTATATGTATTTTACTTTCAGTTACGGTTTTTAATTCACCTCGCATGTTAGTTATGTTAGAAAGTTTTAATTCCGCTGCATTTTTAGTATTTTGTATGTTTTATATTTCCGCTTTCGCGAGGGGTTTTACAGTTGGTATCAGAGCATTATTGCTCCCGACGCACTCATGTAACCCCAACCTTAACTTGACCATTTAATCGAATAATGAATGAGAGATGGGGTAGATTTAAGGACTTAAATTGTAGCCTGTTTTGTGACTGCTTTTATTAGGTTCTAACGTGTTTGTTGATTGCCTTTGATTTTACTTTATTGCCTTCCAATCGACGAACCGTGGACTAATCCATCTGGCGATGAAGACCTGAGTTCCTACCGAAGATAGAAGATTCGTGCTACTGTTGGAGAATGCTTCTAAGCCTTGAAGATACTTCTCTTTCTTCGTGCATCACCTTTTTCGATAACTCTGGATGCACATCCTTCTTTTAGAATATTTGTCTATCTTGCTTGAACAGATCTTCATACCTTTTCAGCTTAACCTTGTTGCTTGCTTTCTTAAGGTGCCCTCTAGGTAACCTTCTCTTTTATTGGATTTGGAGGAACTAGTCTTAGGATAACCGTAAGCTGTGTTATGAGAAATATTGTTATTTGAGGAATAACTTAAAAGGTATCGAGAGACATGTTTTGGTGATCCAAGGGTCTAGTTGTCTATCCAATTGGGAGAGTAAAAGTGAGTGATAGGATACTTGCTTGAAGGTTGAGTTGTATGCTTAATATTCGGTGGAACCTAACCTTGAGAACCATGCTTAGATCGTGAAAATATGTGGATTGAAGAGTACTGTTTAAGGAGTTAGATAAGATACTTAAGGTTATAGAGCAACCTGAAAGAATAGGCTTAAGATGCTAATGATGATGAAGTGAGTTAGTATCACTTGACTTAGGTGAGTGATTGAGCTGAGAAAGGCTCATTGTTGAGGAATAAGAATCATTTGCTATAATAGTGGAATACTCGAAGAGGTTGACTTAAGCTTAGAGGAAGTGAATCACTATCTGACCCTAGGTTGCTTAATAAATCTTAGCGTTTATTTATTGAAAAACTTAAGAGAAATTTGAAGTTGCACCACCAGTATGTGGATGGAATGAAGTAATTCATTGAGAGATGTAAGTTCGGAAAAACTTGATGGTTTAAAAATTGTTATCTGGTGGACAGTAGGGTAAACAAATAGAGTGGATATAGCATATAGGGAAGATGACCTGAAAGTGTTATTGAATTGTCATTAGTGGAACTAGCAGAGATGTGACATCTCAAACTTTTGGGAATAGGTAGTTATAATGATGATACCGTTTAGAGTTGAAGGATAAGGGTATATGAATCAGTGGAGGAATTGTTCGTGAGAGCCGATAATTGAATGACTTGATGTGGAAAGTAAGAAGTGAGAATCCCGTGAGAATAGTGAGAGACCCGCACCTTGGGAGATGTCCGTAATCGTTTCTTTCACATCACTTCTCTCCTTTCCTTTCCTTTGCTTCTCCTTCTGATCATGGCTTCAATTTCATTGGAGTCCATAGCCTAAGGTTTCTTACCTTGTCATCTCGTTGTTCCTCGAGTCGTTATCTTATGACTCTCTCGGAACCTGTATCGTGTTTGTCTCTGAGGTTCATATCTCATCTCTTCTTCTGTGAGCCTTGTTCCTTTTCATCTAAACTAGTGGCGAGATTGACTTGTTCTTGGAATAGTGATACATGCCTTGAGGAATGCTTGGTTTTGCGTTATCAGAATTTGGTTGAGAGAGTTTACGATAATAATTTTCGGGTGATATGGGATATTGTGCCGTCTTGAGAGTTTCATGTTAAATGGCTAGATGTAAGTGGTGATTGTAGATTTGGAAGTACCATTTGAGGATTTAAATACGATACTTGGAGTCTTAGGTTATTTTGGAGGTACATGCTTAAGATGATGATGTGGTTAAATTGATGAATAAGGTAAGTTAGTGCCACTTAATCTTGAGGAATTTTTGTAATGCAGAAAGGACCACATACTTGAGGAACGAGAGTTATTGTTAACGGTGTGAGAATATTGAGACATTTACAAGTGGACTTATGGAGCTGATTGAGTATTGACCTTGAGTTACTTATAGAACCTCGGCATTTGCCTATTGACGTACTTACGGGTAGCCGTTGATGTTTGGGGTAATCATAGAGTAGAAATTTGAAACTTGTAAGTGTTCATAAATATCAATTAAAGAATCTCGGAATGTGAATGCCTAAGTCTTATGGAAACTATAAGAGTGAAAGTTGTTACTTCTTTGGAAATTTCTTTGAGATGTATATTGTTGGTAAATGGTTGGAAATCAGAGGATTTAGAAGTTGTTACCTTAGTAAGATCTTGTTTTGAATGTTCATTGTGATAATAAATTTGGGAATTTAAGATATCGAACCTTGTGAAATAGGTTTGCTAGGATCGAACTGTCAAAATTTAAGGTTATAGGATAATAAACACCATATCTTAGGTTTTGAGGTTCGTTGTTATGGTTATAGAATCCCAGTTCGGAGTTTTGGAAGCTCTCTTGTTGAGGAATACCTTGTTCTGTGGAGGAGATAATGATAAGAGGGATCGTGAAACCTTGGAGAGTCTAGAGATCACTTGAATTGTCCTTCTTGGGATATACTAGGAATCGTTGTAACGATGTTTTGATTATGGATTGAGCGGTTAGTGTACCCATGTTTGACAAGAGTTACCGTCTTCCTTGACCTCTAACGTTTTCAGTAACATTACTTTTCAAAATAAGGGTTAGGGGTTGCCCTCGAACAAAATCCTCAATATCCAACTAAGTTAGGCCACTTACGAAGCGCCATGGGAAAAGGCAAGTAATAAGGATAAAGTTAAGTCGGGAAGTCACAAAAGTAGCTTCCGAGTTAAAATAGAAGAGAGTTTATAATCTATGGAGTATAAAAATTGTGATCTAGCATTGGTATAGAAATGGATTATCTTGGAGTATTACGAAAATGTCGTTTGAGGAATTTAAGAAGTGTAGATACCCGAAATTTTATGGAGTTGTTGATATTGGAATGATCGTACATCTTTAAAAATTGGAGAACTTATAGTAAAGTGAACCAATTGGGAAATAGGAGGTGAGAAGCTTGTGAGGATTTTGGGAACCCTGAGCCTTGAGAATAGTGCCAGTTAAAATCATAACCTTTCCTCAACACTTCTCTTCTCCTTTCTTCTTCCATGCTAATTCCGCCGAGTTATGCTTTCAAAACAAAGCTTACTTGACCTCTCTTTACGTCATATATCTTTTTACCTCTAATGCTCATTTCTCTTCTCATGGTTTCGCTATTGTTGTCGTCCTACCAGGGGGCTGGATAGTCTGAGATTGAAGATTTTCTGTGGTCATATAGACGAGTCGATTGTCGGCCTGCTTCATATTAGTCTAGTGGAGTCGAGTCACTTGGTTGACTTATCCATTTGTTTTCGAGTCGATTGTCGACCTATCTTGTGGATTCGAGTCACTTGGTTGACCTATCTCATTTGTTGGCGAGTCGATTGTCGACCTATCTTGTAGGAGTCAAGTCACTTTATTGACCTATCTCATTTGTGAACCGTTGCTTGTTGTCGAGTTTGTGTGAGTTCGTGTTTATGGATGCATGATACTTGGTTACCTATAGTAGTCACATGATGATTTATGTTTATATGCTTCTCATAATTATCGTTTATGTTGGAGCATGTGGATATGTGTAATGTGTTTATATGTTACGTGTTAATTGACAATAAGTGGCTTGGAGAACCTCTATTCACTCCCCACTGACTGTGGCGTACATGTTCTCATGTATGTAGGTTTGTGCTGTTTGGATGGTGATTTCGTTGAGAGCTAGCGAGCGGTGTTTTCATCGACATGACATTTACCTATCGCGCAGCTAGACTTTTATCTTATTGTTTTGTTATACTATCGGGATATGCTATCCCAGTTTGGGTTTTGTTATAGTCTACTTTATACTTATCTAAGTTTAATTTCTTCCACATGTTTGTTCATAATTCACCTCGCATGTTATTTATAGTCATGTCAAAAGTTTTAAATCCGCTCATTTTTCATGCATTTGTATGTTTACATTTCCGCTGCCGCTAGGGGTTTTATTGTTGGTAAAGGAGAAAGATGACGAGAACTTGATGAAGGCCACATTTTTTTTAATATGAGAATAATTTAGAAGTATTTGAGTGATATATGTGATAGTGAGGATGAATCCTTTATATAAAGGTAATAGATTAGGATAAGATAAGGTTTTATCTTGAGACTAGAAGATTTCATTTAGATTTAAATAAGATTTTATGTGGATAGGATAAGATTTTGTTTGGATAAAGTGTTATCTGTCTAGTTTTTTTATATGATAAGATATAATAATCGAATTACAAGCACGTAAAATTTATTATATTACATTAGAAGATAGTAACTTACATAATCAAAATACATTAGAATAGTTTAAAAATGTGCATAAATAAAAACTAAACTACTACGAATTACATTACTTTATAATAAAAACTAGTACAAAATAATAATCCAACCTATGTCTCATCTTCTCATATTAATCCATACTAACGATTAACTAAGAAAAATCCAACCTATAACCTCATTTATCTTTCATTTAACTTTGACTATTTTCAAACTCTTATTTTCGGTAGGCTAGATCGTCACCTTCACTTAATTTTTGTATAGGAAGAAGGAAAAACTAAAAGTAAGTCAAGGTGACGTGCTTGTTTACCGATAATAAGAGTTTAAAAATAGACAAAGTTCAATGAAAGATAATTGAGGTTATAGGTTGGATTTTCCTCAGTTAATCGTTAGTAGGGATTAGTATGAGAAGATGGGGTATAGTTTGGATTATTCCTATGAAATAATCCAATATTATAATAGTTCTCTTATGAGTTTATCCTTCAGCTCTTCCATTTCCGAAGTCAAACACGGAATATCAAGTAGTTTTCTAAGTATAGACCAATAAACCTTCTTATTTTTCACCCTTACTTTCTCTGCATCTATGAGGAGCCTTTTCACCTCAATATCTTTATCAACACTCATAGTAAAATCCAAAATTTTCACAACGTCAGTAAAATGACTTACCTCTTCGATAACAGTTTTCATCGCTTTCTTAGCCGCATTTCTACCAATTGGACGATTAGTAGATGCTCTTCCATCTTTGAAGAGTCTATTGATATAATATACTCAAGAAGGGGGGGTTGAATTGAGTATGCCTTCTTTTTCAAATCTTCTTCGATGTGTGTGTAGTTGTATGACGATCGTTGAGTAGAGCAATAATAAAGTAGAGACACGATATTTTTGAAGTGGTTCAGTTTCACAAGTTGAAACCTACGTCCACTATTCTCGATTAATAAAATTAGTACCGACTCCGGATTACAATTTTATCAACCCTACTCGTACAACTTTGATGTTAGTTGTAACTCAATCTAGATACCGTTAAATACCTAGCTATGTCAAGTACCGTTAAATACTTGACTACAATGAGTACCGTTAAATACTCGATCTATCTTACGCTAATAAGATATATCTTCAATGAGTTTCTTCTAGTTCACAATCTTGAATGAATAAGATCAATGCTTGAGCACTTGAATCTTGATATGAATATGACAATTAAAGCTCGGATCTTGAAGAAATAATAGCGTCGACGGTTTTCTCGATTCTTGTGCAAGTGTGTATGATTTCGTGATCTTCAATGTTTCACAAGTGTTCTATTTATATAGAATTATGTCTAGGTTATTAAACCCTAGATGATATAGGAATATTACTAAAACTAGAATTCTAGTCTTTATGTAATACTACCATAAATCTAATCTTAATTGATTTAGGAAAGATTTAATAAGATACTTTAGGTATTATATAAGGAATCAATTTCCTAATTCATATTTAGGAAAGATCTTATATAATAAATAAATAGTAACCTTATTAAAAGCAACTTCCTAAACCTTGTCAAAATATAATGAATTATATTCCATAATATAATCTAGTTTGTTTTTAGGATATCTAAATAAATACATATTTATTTATTTAATCCAATCCCACACGTTTTATGGAATGTGTCATAGTACACGTTTTCCAAAATCGTTTCAAACAATATTTAGATTATATTATTTTGACAATTATGGTTATATAAAAATCCTTTGTTTATTAGTAATAAATAATTATCTCATAAGAAAATTATTTATTCCTATTTGACTAAAAGATATTTTATATTACCATATTAAGATTAATAATTCTATATTCCAAAAATAGAATACTAATTAGCCATTAAATAATCACGACGACTTTGGAAACCAAAATCGCTTCAACCATCACAAATCTTTCGACCATTTCTTCTTTCTGGAGTTATAGCTACGAGCTATAACTTGAATCAATCTCATACTAAAGCTATAGTTGATAAGTATAACTTTAGTTCATTATATGCACTTGTGATCTTCATCTAATCTTCGATTAGTCAATCCTTTGACTAAAGTACTTGAATCTTTTATACTTGATTGATGAGATCTCTTAAACTAATCTTCTGTACACTTAGCACACGATTATACGCACGAGTATATAATGTATATAGCTAGACTTGTCATTATCAAAACATATACTTAACATATATTTGAATATATGGTTCAACAAATTCCCCCGTTTTGATGATGGCAAGTCTCTCTTAGATTTTGTGTCTAAGGGTATGTTCCCCCTCAATATAATAATGGTCATTCATAGCAAAGATTCACTTAGGGTTTCTATCTCTTATCTATCCCATATCCTTTAAGAACCCTAAGAGACAATCAATTACGACAAGGAGCAAGCTTAGGCAAATTCTAATCTAAGTCGCATTTTTTCCCCTCTTGACATCATCGAAAAGATGAGAACAAAGACATGAAACGACTAGAATAATATACGACGAAACATGAATAAGCATGCAACAAAGACGTATCACACAAACACAAGATATCATACAAAACAAGTACGAGTGTTAGAAATATACACAACTAAACCGAAATACTATGCCACTGGGCCGAATATAGGTCAAATATGAGAAAATTGGGCCGGCTTGGATAATTTTTTAGATGGGCCACAAATTTAACAAAAGATACCGAGGGATTAGGCAATATAAGGGCTAGTGGGCCTCGGATTTTGTTGGGCTAAAGATAGTTTCAGAGTTGGGCTAGGATAAGAGTAAGAATTTGAGGAAGTCCATTCCAGACTCATGGCTTCTTGGCATGCTTTCCTTTTTTTTTTTTAACTATAAATCAAGAATTTTATCCATCTTGGCATCTAAACCTTCAAACAAAGTAGATGCACACGGTTTTGGTTTCACACCTACACTTTTACCAAAGGATAAATCAACTTCGTCAAAAGAAATACCCATGAGCTTAAGCAATTTATTTCACATCCGATCTCTTGGCATAACCTTATAACTCTCTTCGTCAATAACACCTTTCTTGAACAGAATCTTCGACACCCACAATTGTCGAGCACACCTTTTCTTTGACCAACACATTAGAGATATGTCAAATCTTGAAACAAATCAACGAAGCTAAATTTACCTTCGTCCCTTCCAACCGATTGTACAACACCACAGCTTCACAACAAGAGAGTTTGTCCCGACCAACCAATTAACTCCGGCGAATATTCAGGAGCTACAGGTGAGTCTTGATTAAGTTTGCGACGTTTCCGGTGTCGGTCGTCGGAATGAACACGAAGATGGGTGTTGGGGACGGTAGAGGTGATGGTGGGTTTTGCTTCTTGCGGCTTGATTGTATTGCTTTTGCCAGAGGCATGATCAGATTTTTGGAGGTTTCTTTGGTTTTGGTAATGGAGGTTTAATGGGAGGTAATTATTTGGGGATTTGGGTTTTTGGTGAAGACGGTAAGAGGGAGTTAGGGGTAGTAAATATGTAGAATCAATAGAGTGATAGTGAGGTGACACGTGGCAGGGAGTGTGGGGTAGCTTGGGACACGGTTTAGGTGTATAATAAGGTAAGATATGTTTTTCCCTTTTTTTTTTTATTTGAATAATATGTATTTTTGCTATTATATAGGTGTATATATTGTAGGTTTGATCATAATATATGACGTAATATTATTGTGAGATTCGGTTGTGCACACATACATACATGAATTGCATAACATAATTATGTTCACATAATTTATCATCGAATACATACATACACATGCAGCGGAGTATACGGACACAGTCATATAATCTCATCTAAACCGTAGTCAATCATTGGGTTATTTTTGCTTTTAAGATTTGATTAGGTGCCACCGATTAAACCAATTTCCAATCGCAAAGTCTCAAAGCGTTCTCTAGCCAATGGTTTAGTGAAGATATCTGCCCATTGTTTTTCCGTACTACAAAATTCCAATTTTATATTTTTCTTTTCAACATGGTCTCTTAGAAAGTGGTGTCTAATTTCAATATGTTTAGTTCTCGAGTGCTGGGCTGGGTTTTTAGATATAATAATAGCACTCGTATTATCACATAGTATAGGCACACATCCAACATCAACACCATAATCATGTAGTTGTTGCTTTAACCATAAAAGTTGAGAACATACCAGTGCGGCTGCAATATATTCTGCTTCAGCAGTTGAGAGGGCGACAAAATTTTGTTTCTTGGATCCCCAAGATATAATACAAGGACCTACAAAGGTAGCAAGTCCGGAGGTACTTTTTCTGTCTAAAGAACATCCTGCATAATCCGCATCTGAATATCCTACTAGGTTAAAGTTACAGTCCATAGGATACCATAAATATAATTTTGAGGTTCCGATTAGGTATCTTAATATTCTTTTAACTACAATCATGTGTGATTCTTTTGGTGCAGATTGGAATCTCGCACAAACACAGACACTAAACATTATATCTGGACGACTTGCAGTAAGATAGAGAAGTGAGCCAATCATACCTCGGTAAGTTGTTTCATCTACAGACTTACCATCTTCGTCTTTGGTTAACTTCTTATCTGTGACCATTGGAGTAGGCATTGCATGAGAGGTTTCCATTCCGAATTTCTTTAGCAACTCCTTGACGTATTTTTGTTGATGAACTTTGATTCCTTCTTCAGTTTGTTGTATTTGAAGTCCAAGGAAGAACTTTAGTTCTCCCATCATACTCATCTCGAACTCAGAAGTTATCAACTCAGAGAAGTACTTGCACAACTTTTTATTAGTTGAGCCAAAAATAATATCATCAACATAGATCTGAACGACTAGTAGATCTGAGTTTTCGCTTTTAATAAATAGTGTTTTATCCACAGACCCTCTCTTGAATCCACTCTCCAATAGGAACTTTGATAATCTGTCGTACCATGCCCTAGGTGCTTGTTTCAGGCCATAGAGAGCTTTGTCCAATTTGAATACATGATCTTTGAGTTTGCTGTCAGGAAACCCAGGAGGTTGTTCAACAAATACTTCCTCTTGGAGATAGCCATTAAGAAATGCAGTCTTAACGTCCATCTGAAAAAGCTCCATTCCCTTGTGTGCTGCAAATGCAATGAGTAGTCTTATTGCCTCAAGACGAGCAACAGGTGCAAAGGTTTCGTCATAATCGATCCCTTCCTGTTGGTTGTATCCTTGAACCACTAGTCTGGCCTTATTTCGCACAATGACTCCAGTGTCATCCAGTTTGTTTCTGAATACCCATCTAGTTCCAATGACAGTTCTGTCCTTAGGTCGAGGAACAAGATGCCAAACTTTGTTTCTTTCAAATTGCTGGAGTTCTTCTTGCATGGCAACTATCCAGTCTGGTTCTGCGAGAGCTTCCTTGATATTTGAAGGTTCAATGGTGGAGAGAAAGGAGTAAAATGAGCAAAAGTTATTTAAGCTGCTTCGAGTTTGAACTCCATCTGTCAGGCTTCCTATGACATTGTCCAAAGGATGAGAGCCTTTGTATCTCCAGTTTCTTGATTGATTAATAGTATTGCCTGAACTTGACTCGGGATCTTGACTTGTTCCCCCTGAATCCAAACCTGGGTTTATAGTAAGGTCAGATATAACTCTGGCCTCTTCCCTTTGGTTTTGATTCAAAGTTACAGCTTCATTAGCTGTAACTCTGGGTTCCAAGTCATTGGTTTGAGTGTTATCTACAGTATCATCAACTGTAGTTTCATCTCTCGCACCATTTTCTCCCAAGTTGAGTTCATCATGAGTTCCTTGAGGTTCTCCTTCTTCAATTTCCATTTCAGGAGGATCTTCCCTTGATAACATGAAATCAGGTTCATCTAGGTTTTCCTCTATATCCTGTAATGGCTTATCGAAGACATTATTTTCATCAAAGATAACATGAATACTTTCCTCTATGCATAACGTACGTTTGTTAAAAACTTTGTAGGCTTTACTATGATCTGAATATCCTATAAAGATTGCTTCATCACTTCTAGGGTCGAATTTGCTTAATCTGTTTTTACCATTGTTGTGAACAAAGCATTTACTACCAAAGCATCTTAAATGAGATATGTTTGGTTTACGACCTCGAAGAAGTTCATAAGGTGTCTTTTTAAGAATAGGTCTAATCATAGCACGGTTATGAATATAGCAGGCTGTACTTATAGCCTCAGCCCAAAAGTTTCTAGGTAGGCCACTACAAAGATGCATTGTTCTAGCCATGTCTTCTAGGGTTCTGTTCATTCGTTCTACGACTCCATTTTGTTGTGGGGTTCTAGGGGCCGAGAAGTTATGTCCAACACCATTGGTCTTACAGAACTCAATAAAAGCATGATTGTCGAACTCAGTTCCATGGTCAGTACGGATTGTTACTAGGTTTGATTTATATTTGTTTTGGACAAGTTTCATGAGACTAACAAATTCATCGAATGTTTCATCTTTAGTGAAGAAAGATTGGCCAAACAAATCTAGAGTAATCATCAACTAGAACGAAAACGTACATGGAACCGCCTCTGCTTCTTACCTTCATAGGGCCACATAGATCCATGTGTACTAGTTCAAGAGCTTGTTCTGCGCTTACCACTCTTTTTGGCTTAAAGGATGATCTGACGTGTTTACATCGTGCACATGTGTCACACATCTTTTCTTGATCAAATTTGATCTTTGGAAGACCTTCGACCAAGTCCCATCTTTTCAGCTTACTTAGAATATGTGAGCTAATATGACCAAATCTCTTGTGCCATAGACATGGATCATCTAACGTAACTTTTCATGCATGATAGAGAATCAGTAGGTACAACATTTAAATCAATCATATAAACATTTTTCATCCTGTGACCTTCAAGTATTACTTTACTGGTGCCTTCTAAGATTATACGACATATATCTGAATGGAAAACCACTTTGTTTCCTTTGTCACATAATTGAGATATACTAATAAGATTGTGTTTGAGACCACTTACAAGGTATACATCATTTATAGTATGAGAAGATGAAATACCTATCTTACCAATTCCGATGATCTTTCCCTTTTTGTTATCACCAAATGTGACTTTACCTCCAGTAAAGGGTTTAAGGGTTTGGAATAGATTTACATCACCTGTCATATGTCTTGAGCATCCACTGTCGAGATACCATAGGTTGTTTTCCTTGGCGACAAACTGCACAAATAATTTCAAAGACAGGATTTAGGTACCCAAGCATACTTGGGTCCTTTGTTGTTAGTAATCACAAATACATCTTCCTTTTTAACCCAAACTTGTCTTACATAGGTCTTTCTATATTGGTAGTAGTTGGGTTTAGATGTTCTTGCGTAAGTCTTAGTTTGGACTCTTGGTGACCAATTTTTGTGTGTTGTTTGAGGAGTTTGTTTGGTTCTATTTTTCTTTTCTTCGTAGTCAAATGTCATGTCATAGAACCATCTGTGGTCAATGTTTCTTTCCTCAGTTTTGTCATCATCACTATCAGAGACAGAAATAGTGTCGTTTGGAATTCCTAAGGATTTAACAAACTTGACTCCGGTTTTAAAGTCTTGTGCGTGTTTCACACAGTTTTCTCGGAGGTGTCCAGTATGGCCACAATAAGTGCATATTAAATACTCAGGAAGGTCGGCATATTTTCTTCTTCTAAAATCTCTGTCTGTTGGGCTTTGCTTACACTTTGAGTGATCCCATCTTCCATAACACTCGTGACCTAATCCCATCTTCATGTTGTTGTCGGATTGTTCAGTTAGGAAGTTTAGAACGTTAGTGCTTCCTTCCCATTTGTCGTGAACTTTCCGAGCATGAAGAAGGAGGTCCTTTAAGGAGTCTATTTCTTTCTTACATTCACTATGGTCAGTGTTGCTAGACTCTTTTAGGTTTTGAATGTCTCTATGAAAGTCGGACACAATTTTGGCATGTTCCTTCTTGATTTTAGATAGATTGAATTCTAGATCCATAATTTTGCTTTCGAGGATCTCAACTTCTTCTAGATGAGTCTCATCTTCGACCATAACCGAAGATTTTGACTTTAGAAGCTCATTAGCCTTTCTTAAATCTGAAGTTATAGCTTCATTAGCTATAACTTTGGATTGAAGCTCTTTGATGTTGAGTTTCAGTTTTGAGGTTATAGCTTCATTAGCTATAACTTTAGACTCAAGAACCTTTTTCTCAGACATAACTGCTTCCAACTTAGCATTGGCTTCAATGCTTATTTTGGATTTCAGTTTCTTAGCTTTGGCTTTCAAAAGTTGATTTTCCTCAGCAATATCGAGGATCTGTTCCTTCAAATCATCTAATTCAAGGCTTTGCTCATGACATTGGTCTAGGGTTTCCTCAAAGTATTTAATTAACATAGCCTTAGATAGATTTTTAACTTGACTTTCGAGTTGAAGAAAATTTACCTCTTCATCGTCGTCTGAGTCGGATTCTCCAAGGAGACACATATGAGATGCTTCATCTTCATCGTTGTTGTCTGAGATTAGATCCAGGCTGACGTTGCTTAGGCACAAGTGTGCTACCTCTTCTTCTTCAGAGTCCTCGTCATCCTCAGATTCTAATTCTCCCCAGCATGACGCAAGCATTACTTTCTTGAACTCCGTTTTGGTCTTTTCTCTTTTTGACTTGTCTTTGATTTTGTCCCAGCTTGGACAATATTTGATCATATGATCTTGTTGACCACACTTAAAACATCCCTTTTTGAAGAATGTTTGTTTGGTGTCAGCTTTCTCTTTGTCAATTGTTTTATTATTGGGGTTTTTGTATCTTCCTTCAAAAACCGCTTTCTTGAATCGTCTCGCGAATAGAACTGTTTCGTCTTCAAGTTCTTCTTCGCATACTTCGCTTGTGGAGGCTTGTAGAGCGACTCCCTTTCCTTTGGAATCGTTATCATCCTTGTTTAGCATGATCTCATGAGCCATTAGAGATCCGATAAGTTCTTGGTAAGTGATCTGAGATAGATCTCTTGCTTCTTCTATAGCTGTGACCTTTGGTTGCCACTTTTTGGTGAGACTCCTGAGAATCTTTCGAATGATATCCTCAGAATCGATCTTTCTACCAAGGTTCCGCAGTTCATTAATAATACAGGAAAATCGTGCAGACATGCTATCAATAGATTCATTCTTTTCCATATTGAAAAGTTCATATCTTTGAATAAGCAAATCTATACGATGTTTCCTGACTGCGGATGTTCCTTCGTAGGCAAGTTCGAGACTATCCCATATTTCCTTAGCGGAACTACAAGATGAGAATCTATCGAATTCTGAGGTTATCATACCGTTCTGCAGGAGGCTCATAGCCTTAGAATTTTTCTCTGCAATTTTGTAGTCACTTTCCACATAATCGTTTTCCATTTTTTCATAGGTTGTTCCATTGGCGGCGACGACCAAGATATTCTTTGGTCCGGTTTGAATGATCTTCCAACATTCCCAATCACATCCCTTGATGTAATGAGTCATCATATTCTTCCATAGACTATAGTTCTTGCCATCGAAGATAGGGCACTTGAGATGCTTGGAATCCATTGTTGATAGAGTATATAATATAGAATAAATAGAAGGATCAAAACTCACGCGGCAAGGCGATCAAGAGCACGAGGCTCTGATACCAATTGAAGAGCCTATTGATATAATATACTCAAGAAGGGGGGGTTGAATTGAGTATGCCTTCTTTTTCAAATCTTCTTCGATGTGTGTGTAGTTGTATGACGATCGTTGAGTAGAGCAATAATAAAGTAGAGACACGATATTTTTGAAGTGGTTCATTTTCACAAGTTGAAACCTACATCCACTATTCTCGATTAATAAAATTAGTACCGACTCCGGATTACAATTTTATCAACCCTACTCGTACAACTTTGATGTTAGTTGTAACTCAATCTAGATACCGTTAAATACCTAGCTATGTCAAGTACCGTTAAATACTTGACTACAATGAGTACCGTTAAATACTCGATCTATCTTACGCTAATAAGATATGTCTTCAATGAGTTTCTTCTAGTTCACAATCTTGAATGAATAAGATCAATGCTTGAGCACTTGAATCTTGATATGAATATGACAATTAAAGCTCGGATCTTGAAGAAATAATAGCGTCGACGGTTTTCTCGATTCTTGTGCAAGTGTGTATGATTTCGTGATCTTCAATGTTTCACAAGTGTTCTATTTATATAGAATTATGTCTAGGTTATTAAACCCTAGATGATATAGGAATATTACTAAAACTAGAATTCTAGTCTTTATGTAATACTACCATAAATCTAATCTTAATTGATTTAGGAAAGATTTAATAAGATACTTTAGGTATTATATAAGGAATCAATTTCCTAATTCATATTTAGGAAAGATCTTATATAATAAATAAATAGTAACCTTATTAAAAGCAACTTCCTAAACCTTGTCAAAATATAATGAATTATATTCCATAATATAATCTAATTTGTTTTTAGGATATCTAAATAAATACATATTTATTTATTTAATCCAATCCCACACGTTTTATGGAATGTGTCATAGTACACGTTTTCCAAAATCGTTTCAAACAATATTTAGATTATATTATTTTGACAATTATGGTTATATAAAAATCTTTGTTTATTAGTAATAAATAATTATCTCATAAGAAAATTATTTATTCCTATTTGACTAAAAGATATTTTATATTACCATATTAAGATTAATAATTCTATATTCCAAAAATACAATACTAATTAGCCATTAAATAATCACGACGACTTTGGAAACCAAAATCGTTTCAACCATCACAAATCTTTCGACCATTTCTTCTTTCTGGAGTTATAGCTACGAGCTATAACTTGAATCAATCTCATACTAAAGCTATAGTTGATAAGTATAACTTTAGTTCATTATATGCACTTGTGATCTTCATCTAATCTTCGATTAGTCAATCCTTTGACTAAAGTACTTGAATCTTTTATACTTGATTGATGAGATCTCTTAAACTAATCTTCTGTACACTTAGCACACGATTATACGCACGAGTATATAATGTATATAGCTAGACTTGTCATTATCAAAACATATACTTAACATATATTTGAATATATGGTTCAACAATCTTGTACAGAGCAATCCGGGGAGAACCCTTCATCATTAAGCCTAGACCTCTTACCACTACTACCAGTTTCGGATGTACCGACATTTGTGGGAGTGGTTGGATCCTCTGGCTGGGCACTCTTCCCCAAAGTATGGAGCAATGTATTTTTGTTGTGGTCATGTTTTGTTGCGGAGATTGGAGAGTAAGAAATTTTGGATGGAATTTCATCAAAATTTGCCGATAACTCATTGACATGGTTTCTTGCGCTCAGAAGGAAGATTAAGTTTAATTAAAGCGGTGACTAGCATTTTCTGAATGAAAAATACCATTTTCTACATTGTTTTAATATGCGCCAAGCATGTTCATAATTAAATTTTCCCTGATGAAATTTATGCGCCATTTGAATGACGTCATCTTCCGACATCTCACTTGTCCTCTTCCGATTAGCTTCTGCATAACAATCACCCCATACCATAACGACTTTGCATATACGACGCATTCTGCTACTAAGAGAATTGATATTCTTCTCCCTAATTCTAGTTGATTTGGATCGACGAATTTCTTCATAAAGAGATTTCACTTTAGCCCAAAGTACCTCTTTCTTTTGATTAGTGCCAACAATACTATCTTCAGAGACTTTCACAAAATAAAGACGAAATTAAAGCCTCATCCTCTTCCCGAGTAAATTTTTGTCCACTTTGACTCGATGCCTCAATCTTATCGTTACCTAATTCTTCAATTTCAATATTTTGTTGAGGAGTATTTTCAAAATTTAGAGGTGTTTGAGAATAAAATGGATGGTAATTAATTTTTTGCGATGAATACTTGATTAAAAGGTAGCATATTAATATTTGTCGATATGGTGGCGGTGGAGGGTTAGAATAATTTTGTGGAAATGGGGGATATGGAATTTGTGTGGATGACGGATTTTGCCGGATATACGAATTTTGGTGACGATACAGATTATTATAAGTTTGTTGAAATTCATTCCACAATTCCAACGTTCTAGGGTCGCTAATCCCATACGGTGGGCGTGGATTATTTGGATCCATAAAATAGATAGATATGAGAGAATAATAAATAATATGTAAATTGGAGAATATAGTAAAGATAGATAAGAAGAAAAGAATAATAAATTGTGAATAAATTTACATCTATTTATAGAAAATGTAAATTGAAAAAAAATGTTGGATAACAAAAATTAGACGTTGAAGTAGCCGTTAATACTGAACTGTTCAGTAGCCATTGAAGAGGTAGAAAAATTAAATGTGTACATCGTTTAAATATGCATTGGGTTGTGGACATTGTCTTGTAGCCAAATTGTGGCCCATCATAAAGGTGATCCTCATCACTTTTTTCACCAAAGTGATGATGGATGTGGAGAAATTGTCCATCACTTCTTAAAGTGATCATCAAAAATTTGGTCGATGGACATGGTCTTATATGCTCCTTAAATTGGATCGGATCAGAATAACATCTATTCGACCCCAACCCCAATTTAAAATTGATACTTTTTCCGTTTTTATATGATGTACTCATTTGTTAAATATATATATATATATAGGGTCGGCATCCAATGAGAACCAATAGTATAATGAGAACTGTGATAACCTCTCACAACCATTAGATCTCAAGAAAATAAAGGGCTCAGATTCACTAAGCTAACTCTCACACCCTTAGAAACTCCAACCCCATCTGTCATTTAACATTTGTCTTTTTGATTTCACTCTTTTTTCTCTCTCTCATTGAAACGCACAACACAAATTTTTTTGTCACTATAGAATAACATCAATCTCACGTGTATGCTTAACTAGTCATTGTTAATTTGTTCTCTCACTTTGACCACATTCGAGTCTCTGAATTTGTCCTCGTTTTGCTTCTTCATCAACGGATTCGACGAGGTAAAAAATTTGAAATTGATTTTTTTTTTTTTTGTGAAATTGGGGTTTATATTTTTATATATTCAATTTTTCGATTAATCAATTAAATTAGTCGAATTAGTTGAAATTGGTGTTTATATTCATCTATTTAATCTTTATTTATGTTTTGTTGATGATAATTAGAGTTTCTATACATCAATTCAGATAATGAAAATCCGATGTTTTCACTTATTGTTGTTCATCTAATGAAGATAATTGTTGTACCCGGGCTGTGTTTTGTGTTCCTATAAGGTGAAATAGTGTATTTGAACTATACTTTAGTGCATTTGTGAAGTGTAATAAGGAATATGAGCCATAACGTGATCTTAAGCAATTCTTAGCATGCTTTTTATGCCATGGTGTGGTTATGTATATTTTGCCACACAAATAGATTTGTGTATTTGGAGGCGTGACTTGTGTATCTAGAGTAAGATGTGTGCATCTTCGTGATTCATTAGGTTTATGGTGGATACAAGGTGCGGTGTTGCAGATATATATAGTTTGATGCTAGGTATACAATTTAGTATTTCACATAAACAACTCGATTTGGGTATTGGAGACCTGACTTGTGTACTTAGAATACGGAAAATGTATTTACATGGTTCGTAAAGGTTTGTTTTATAACTTAAGTATGATTTTGGCTTAGAGTTTTTGTAGTTCATTTAATTTTTGATTAAGTTGCATATCTAATTTGAATAAATGCACAACCTCATTTTCCTTGGATAATGTTCAAATTGTTGTTATTTTTATGTATCTACTGAATATTTCTATGCATATAGGCTTCTTTTTACTGCATAGTACCTCCTTAGAGAAAAATCTAAGTCGTTTAGAGCTCAATCATATGAGATGGATTCCCCCGATGACATCCTTACTTAGTAGAGTGAAAATTCTATATATATGTTGTTATTTATTTCATTTGAATGATGTATAGTTGCCATTTCTTTATGTACCCAACATATTCTCTTCTTGTTAGTTGATCGCATTCATTGTTAGTTGTTCGACTCTGATACCCGTTTATGCTTTATTAGTTGTAAAGGTGTGTTTTTATCCTTATAAAGAGCTTGTTAGATGATCCCACCTTCCCTTATTAATTTAAGTACCTACTCTTGGGTGTGTGGCCTATACAAGTATAACCTATTCAAATAAGAGACATACTGCCATTACCCACACAAAGTATTATAAGACTCTTACGCATCTGCCCTATAAGTACTAAAGAAATGCTAAATAAAGAGTCCGTCTTATCTCTATTACACTTTTAAGGTGAACTGAAGAGTCGATCTCATATGCACAAAACTAAGCAGTATAAGAAGAAATCGATACTATAATAAAGGGATTCACATCTTCCCAATTCACATCACTATAAAAACTATAATTAACTAAAAGTCTTTCTTAAACAACAAGGAAATGAAAGAAGATATGAAACAACCAAAGTATAATGCAAACAAACCCATGGGCCTGAGAATCTAACTAGGGAATATCAGTAGTAATGCTCATTACTTAACAACTGAAACGTATATGTTGTTATTTAGTGCATTAGAATGATGTATAATTGTCATTTCTTTATATACCCACCTATTTTATTCTTGTTAGTTGGTCACATTCATTGTTAGTTTATTGCAAATGTTCGTTGATTTTCTTTAATGAAACATTAACTTATCAGTTTATATTATATATCTTTCATAGTGTCATCATTATTGTTTCTACAATTCATATACTTAACATTTTACTTATTTCAAAAGCCAATTAGCTCAAATGGCAGAGCATTGTGCAATGCATAAGATGTGAGTTCAATTCCCACATTGGCTAGGAAGTACCAAGGTTTCTTTTACATTGAGATCGCCTAAGACTAGACTCTATGGTCATATAGTTTCTATGCATAAAATAGTCTTTCAACTTCTGAGCACTACAATGCTATTACACTTCCTCTTTGGCGTTCTTATTGCACGTGTGAATCTAACTATAGCATGTTCATCATTGCCCGAGTATGATTATGGGTTGTTTAATCTTTGTTGTAACATGGCACTTGCATCTCGACAATTTGCAATCATGATAGTTGTTATTTAATAGGCTATATGGGATTCGAACCCATACCTTTATGTAAAAAGTGCACAACGCTCTACCATTGAGCTAATAGCCTTTAAAATACGATAAACAAAGATGAAACAAGAAATCTACATAACACAATTGTTCCAATGAGATAAATCAAAACATATTATAGAATGAGAATAACTATAGTCTCCCAAGTCCCAACATCAAGCTACCAATCCATGTACATATAATTTTATCTAAAGCAAATATCTTACTGTTTTACTATATATGAACTGCCTACATAAAACTATATTATTTACTTATCTAAAAATACTTCTTTCACTACAACAAGCCATAGCATTTAGTAAGCTCAAGTACTCACATATTTTTTTTCAATAATTAACTTTTTTTCATACGCTTGGAGGCCCTTCTAAAAGTAAGATGAAACACAATAGGCTAGATATGAATGTCCCACCGAGAAATAACATTTAAATTATACAGAACAAACAAAGAATGTATATTCTAATTAATCTTAAAGAGAACATAATTTTTAACACCCCTTGACATGTCATCTTTCAATGATCATAATAAAAATTGTGTCACAAATCGTATGTTACTTCGCAATATAAGAGGCGCACAACGTTTAACGAATCATTTTGCCTAACTTCTTTATATTTCAAAGTGTGAGGTCTTTCACTCTATTGAAAGTAAAAAAGCTTGTACTAAAGAATTAGACAGTATTAGCCCATCGAAGAGTTTGATGCTAAATAACTTGTTAATTCAACCTTGTATATAACCAACTAATGCAACTGGAGAATTTTTTAATGCACATATAGCCTTATTTCATGCATATATGACTTTATTTCATGCACATATAATCTTATTTCATTACCATTTAACAATTACTTCATGCATGTGCACGGTTGTTTAATGCACATATATTGCTTTTTAATGCACACATAGCCTTATTTCATGCACATATAATCTTATTTTACTACCATATAACAATTACTGAATTACTTCATGCATGTACATGGTTGTTTGATGCACATATATTGCTTTTTAATTCATCTTTTTAATGCACATATAGCCTTATTTCATGAATATATGACTTTATTTCACGCACATATAATCTTATTTCACTACCATAGAACAATTACTTCATGCGTGTATAGGGTTGTTTAATGCACATATATAACTTTTCAATGCACATATAGTCATATTTCATGCATATATGACTTTATTTCATGTACATATAATCATATTTCACTACCATGTAACAATTACTTCATGCATGTACATGGTTATTTAATGCACATATATTACTTTTTAATGCATCTACAACTCATTATCATTCATTATTTTCAATTTAGCATAATACAACTGAGGAGTCTTTAAGTAGGCCAAAATTTTATTAAAATGGTTTAAGATGTTCTTACTTGTAGTTATAGGTGAAAAATATGCTTTGCTTGGTGTTTTTTTCTTGACCATGACGGTCTTTCATCTTATATCTATCAATGATTTCAGTGATGTATTAAGACGGTAAAAATACACAAATTGTTGTACAAATAGCATGTCTATTATGAAAAATTAAATGTACTTGAATCGATACCATTAGACTTTGAGTAAGATGCATTAGATAAATCAAAAAAATGACCAGTTAGTCGTTTAAATGTGCTTAATTGTATTAAAACTAACATTTCACAAGCAGTCCTAAACAATTTGCATATAATTCTCTTTCCTATACATCTCGTCAATTATAAGCTCATAAGCTTGACATAACGTACGCTTGTTTTACACACACATTTAACAATTCAAATAACTAAGAATAAGACCATAAATATCTACAATTTGCTGCAAAGAGTCTATCCTAAGAATTATCAGTTTAATCCTTGTAAAGGAAGTTCAAATACTCAACACATCTTAATTGATAAACTGACTTAATTAAGGTAATAAGTTTGTTTTCTGCTGCATTTACGTATGACAATTTTTTTCATCCTAACTGAAATCTCTACTCCAATTTTAGTGAGACGCGACATTTATAAAGAGATGGGAGACTGGTACACTCCTGTGGGCAACTATATACAATTTTGGTTGCACTTCCAACAACATTGTAGAAACATTACAACAAAAGCACCAATAAATTAGTCACTTGTATAAACATTAAGACAAGTGACACTTTTCTAAATAAATTCCGACAAGTTGATTATAATAGCACTTGTTTGTGTAATTCAAACCATATTATGCTTATAAAAATGTGCATACATGCAACTTAATAAATTGTGTATCTTATATTCTAAATTTTTTTGGTTTGATCATGTTGCTATGATTTCTTTTTCAAGCAACTTTTTTATGGCATCAAGCAGCTAGTGTACCTTTTTCTCAGTCTTGTGAAATAAGTCTTTTTTGTTTTAAGTGTCACTACTACAGAAACCCTTAAGGACATCGGTCAATGCACATCGGTTTTTTAAAAAACCGATGTAATAAATAATGCACATCGGTTTTTTCAAAAATCCGATGTCTTGATGATTTTAATGGACATCGGATTTTTGAAAAACCAATGTCCATTGCGTGCTTATTTACATCGAATTTCTGACTAAACCCATGTCCATTACATTTAATTTTTTTATTAAAACCCCCAGCCCCTACTCCCTCACCCGATAATAATAAACACTAATAAAACCCTCAATATTTTAAAGAAACCCCTCTTTCAATCAACCCTAATTTCTTTCCCAATCACAAACAATCCTCAATAAATTTACTGAAGAATTGAAAAGACAAATCAAAGATGGATTAGCTTCAAAGCAGCTAGATGTATTAATGAGGGCGAATTGAAACGGAGATGTTAGGGAACGTAATTGCAAGTATTTCGATCATGACGATGTTTGTCGTCTTTTCTTATCTGGTCTTTGTCCTCGTGAAATTTTCCAATTAAAGGTACTAATTCATCTTCTCAAAATCCTAAATTTTGATTTAATTGAATTGAATTTAGTTGTTTTCACTGTTAAACCCTACCTTGCGAATGTACATGGTTTTTGCTATAGTTGAGATATTTTTGATGTATTGGCGAGTGTTACCGTTACTTTCAATTAATGCTCCCTCCGTCCTGTCGAATTGTACACATTTTTCGAAACATGCGAGATTTGTAGAACTTTATATTATTCGAACGGAGGAAGTATTTAAGAATTAGCAAAGTTTATTGCTGCGTCAATTGATATCGTTCCGATTTGTGATCAACTGCTGGTCCTGAAAGCTGTTTGATGCTTCAAATCAACAAATTTCACTCATTTTTGTTGAACTAGTGGTCCTGTGCTCTGGCTTAATTGCTGGGCACTGACTGGCAAAACTGGCAGACGTCTTTGGTAGTGTTGCAGGGATGATTGTAATTTTTTAGGCTATAAGTTGGATTTTGTGAGTAATTTTTTAGGTATACCAGTGACTGGAACTTTCCATTTTGTACCTGGAAATGCCTTCCATATATCAGATTTCCAACCTGCTGATCTGATTTCTGTTCAAAATGATGATTAGAATGTATGTTCTTGAATCATTTAAACTCATATTTTAGCTTTTTAATGTATAAAAAAGCCTTTCCCTCGTTTATCCTCTGAGATAGATCAATACATTTTGGCTATGACAGATAAGTCACAAAATCAACAAGTTAGCTTTTGGAGAGTATTTTCCGGGCATTGTGAATCCTTTGGATGGGTAATGTTTTGTTATAAATGTGCTTTATATTGGATGAACAGTGTGAAGTACTTCATAAGACATACTCCTATTAGGAACAAAAACTTTCTTACTGGTGTTAATACTTCCTGGTGTCCGTTCTTATTTTGTATCCTGAACGAGGGTTGGCACACAATTTAGAAAATTACCCAAAACAATTGCCCTTGGTTTAATTTTCTGTTGACCCCGACCCGACCCCGTATAAATTTGTTCGAAAATAATAGACCCCCTTTTCTTAACTATAATTAAAAACTGGGTCATTTAGACTAAAATTTTTGTTGCTGCTGTTATTAATCAGGGTGCAGTGGCTGCAAGACACGACTAGTGGAATGTACCAGTATTTTGTTAAGGTTTGTTTATCAACTGCATTAGCCACCTATTTAACCTTACTAGCCCAGCACGTACATTGTCTCATTAATAAATTTTGTGGTCGTCTTTAAAAATTCTTTCAAAAATACTTGTTATTGAAGGATCCTTAATTAAGTTTGACCATATATTTCAGGTTGTCCCAACTGTATATACTGATAAGAAAGGATATAATATCGAAACAAATCAGGTATTAGTCTATCTAAGGAGAATTGATTAATGCCTTTTGTACAGGAATAATAATCATTTGAATGTGGTTTTGTTTAGTTCTCTGTGACAGAACACTTGAGGAATTTAGACTCGGGACATTATCAGGCTGTTCCAGGGGTTTTCTTCTTTTACGATCTTTCTCCAGTAAAGGTTGGTTCATCATCTTGGATGCTTTTTTATGAAGGCCTTCTATTTTTTTTCTTTTGTTATAATTTCTCATTCCTCCTTAAGAATCCGTTCCAGTTGCGCTTACTAATTTTTCATTTCGTCTTCCTTTATGGAATGTTGTTGTATTTGTATACAGTACAAAGATGCTGTAATTCATTTACATGCTCATTGTTTCAGTGACTATTTTTGGGTGTCTATCTCCTCTTGAGGGACCTTTTTTCCACAGGGGTAACTGTGGCGGTGTTGATGTATACGTGTTCTAATTCAGGGCCAGGTTTACTGCTTTTCAAGTTCTTCAATGGGTTTTCTTGTACATTTGCCTCATTGTCTTTCGAGACTGTTATGTATATGTGTGGGTCTATTTACAATAGCTCATTAGTCTCAACTTGGAGGGTTGTTTACATTTTGTTTTTGACCTTTTGTGTGGGTTTATTTGCAATAGCTCATTAGTCTCAAGTTAATCCTCATTCTGTCCGTAACATACTTTTGCAGGAAGCAAACAAGCCACCAGACAGTTAGTTTGAGCTGAAAGTCAACACCCATGTTTACTTGACTGGATTACCCGAAGATGTCACGGTCGAAAAGTATGTTTCATTATAGTTTTGAAAGTTGATGTGTAGATTTTTGAACTATAGTGATACACTTTCAATTTTCTCAGACAATTTTTCTCTGAAACGTTAATTGTACAATTTTTCCACAACTTGTTTATGCATCTCATGTTTTGTCTACTTGTCTGTATGAAATGTTTATTGATGATGCAAGCACACGTTTTTTGGCAGGTGGTCGAGGTTTTATCCAAGTGTGGCTTAATCAAGGAGGTAGGTTTCGGTTTACTAATGCTTCTTTTAGTATCGATTCTTGTTTCTAGTTTCTAAAAACTGTAATCTTATTATTATAACAAATTTCCAGCTTTTAGAAAGCATTGCAATTGTAGGGTATTGGTACTCACTCCTCACTTCTTAGCTTTGAAACTACGAGAATTCTAGTGATGTATTAGTTTAATGCATGAACCTAATGCACAAATGCTTATAACTACACGATACTCGTTTTACATCCCCTATTTATATACATAAATTGCGTTGCTTGTTCGGCATGACTTGCAACATTTACTTTGTAGTGAGTAATTTGCCAGGATGTTCATTGTGTCACCACTCAGAGTTGCATGGCCTTCTAATGAATTATGGTCCGGGAGTATATAAATTGTTCTTTATTTTTATACATTTAGCTGATTACTGACTATATCCTTATTGAATGCTTATTCAACTTAATTTTCATGCTTGAACGTATTACGTTCTTACTTTGCTTCCATATTAATTGTTCTTTGCTTCTGCATCATTCTAAATTGTGGGTTGGATCATTCACTGTCTATGAACTCTCTCGAATCTCGGTTGAAGTTATTTTTCCGTATTATTATTAAAGCTAGAATTTTGTGTATTATTTACAGGTTTTCAAACACCGACTGCCATATTCCCAAGAAGAAATCGACAAGGTCAGGGACTTGTGGGCGGACTATTTTCTAAGTGCATAGTCTTTCTAGCTAGTAACGTAGTACTTTAATTTTGCAAACTAAGCCGATGTTTGGTTAGTTGTTGAACTTTTGATCTCTAGACTATTTTAGATGTCGTCTAAAATGACGCATAACCCTATATGTTTGGTTAGTTGATGAATTTGGATAATGTATATGAAAGACGACCGACCTTTGTCGTGATTTGCTTTGAACTTGTTTAATAAATGACAAACGACTTTATCGTGCTTCGCTTTGAATTTGTGTTTGTTTGGTTGATGGTATGGCAGTCTGGCTGGCATCTGAATAATGTATACTGGTGGTACAAATTACCATCATTACCAGCTTTTTTTTTTTTTTAAAAAAAGAACATAAATGGACATCAGATTACAGCTAAAGAATGATGTGCATAAATATGAAGGACATCAGACTTATTAAACCTCCGATGTGCAATAACACATGGACATCAGATGTGAAGCTAAAGAATGATGTGCATAAGAATGATGGACATCAGACTTATTAAACCTCCGATGTGCAATACCATATGGACATCAGATGTGAGTTAAAGTATGATGTGCATAAGGATGATGGACATCAGACGTTTTAAACATCCGATGTGCATTAGCAAATGGACATCGGTTGCACAACCGATGTCCTTGATACCCATAATGGACATCAGGGAACTCTACATCGGTTGCTAATCCGATGTCCTTAAGGCTTTCTGTAGTAGTGTGTTATGGTACAAATTCTACAATGAATTCACTTAAATTAGGGAATAAACAATGAATTAGCTTAAATTAGGGAAACTACTGAAAATCAGGGTTGATTGTAGGACCCAACTTGAGAAGTATATTACTAATTCTACAGGAATGAATCTCAATAATGGAAATTGAAGCGAATGAGAGGAGTAATAATGCTTGTTGTGTGAACAGTGATGGATGAGTTCGACCATAATTTATTAAGCAAATGTGATAACGTCGGAAATATGATGATCAAAGGGCTAAGAAGATAGATCAATGATTAACTACTAAATTGGATCGATTAAGAGGTTTACTAATTAACATGTGAAACAATTCAATACAAATGACATTTGAAAAAAAAATCATAAAAATCAGGAATGCAAAATCTAACAAACTAATTTGAAGCATGAAAATTATAAGAATTGAGTAAAAAGAAAGAAAAAAGGAGAAATTAAGAAATTACCTAATTGAAGAGAATTGAAGAAGAAATTAGAGACAACGAATAAGAAAACAAGCTTGGAGATGGCAGACTAATATGCTCAAAATCATAGCAATGGCGGTTGATTATCGTAGGACAACTTGATCATCAAAGCGAGATGAAGAATTAGTTGTGTGTTGTGTGCGAAGAGAACGATGGTCAAAAGGAGAGAGAGAGAGAGAGAGAGAGAGAGAGAGAGAGAGAGAGAGAGAGAGAGAGAGAGAGAGAGAGAGAGAGAGAGAGAGAGAGAGAGAGAGAGAGAGAGAGAAGAGAAGAGTAAGAAAGGAAATTTGTAAAAAATGATTTGAGATACAGGGGTTGGGATGCGTAAGTTTGATGGGTTAGATAAGTTTATCTCATTCGTCCAATTCGTCTTAGATCTATAGGATATGAGTGGTTCTCACAGTTCTCATTATCTTAGTGGTTCTCATATGATCTCGAATCTATATCTATATATATCTAGAGAGGCCGGATCACGTGAGGCCGCCTATTATGGTGAGGCCGTCGAACCCTTACTATGTTGCACATTATTTTCAATGTTCATTGGACTAATTTCAATGGGATGAAAATTATGGGTCATTTATAAAAATTCATTTGGCCCGACTATTTTCTCTATTTAAAAAAATTATCCATTTTGCTCTTTTTTTTATTTCGTGAAATTTGGGCTTAAAATATTTGTTTACTCACAAAATGTTTAATTTCTTATTTTGTGAATCTTGGACTTTATTTTGTGAACTCGGGACCTTATTTCGTGAAACTTTGAATAAAATTGTTTGTTCACTCACAAAATATATAATTTCTTATTTCGTGAATCTTGGACCTTAATTCGTGAAACCGGGACCTTATTTCGTGAAACTTGGACTTAAAATGTTTGTTCACTCACAAAATGTTTAATTTCTTATTTCGTGAATCTTGGACCTTAATTCGTGAAACCGGGACCTCATTTCGTGAAACTTAAACTTAAAATATTTGTTTACTCACAAAATGTTTAGTTTCTTATTTTGTGAATCTTCGACTTTAATTTGTGAACTCGGGACCTTATTTCGTAAAACTTAGACTTAAAATGTTTGTTTGCTCACAAAATGGATAATTTCTTATCTCGTGAATTTCGAACCTTAATTTGTGAAACCGAAACCTTATTTCGTGAAACTTGGATTTAAAATGTTTGTTTACTCACGAAATGTATAATTTCTTATTTCCTGAATCTTGGACTTTAATTCGTGAAACCGGAACCATATTTCGTGAAACTTGGACTTAAAATGTTTGTTCACTCACGAAATGTTTAATTTCTTATTTCATTAATCTTGGACCTTAATTTGTGAAACCGGGACCTTATTTCGTGAAACTTGGACTTAAAATGTTTGTTTATTCACGAAAAGTATTACTTCTTATTTCGTGAATCTTGGACCTTAATTTGTGAAACCGTGACCTTTTTTCGTGAAACTTGGACTTAAAATATTTGTTTGCTCACAAAACGTTTAATTTCTTATTTCGTGAATTTTGGACATTAATTTGTGAAACCGGAGCCTTATTTCGTGAAACTTGGACTTAAAAAATTTGTTTACGCACAAAATGTTGATTTTCTTATTTCGTGAATCTTGGACCTTAATTTGTGAAACCGAAACTTATTTCGTGAAACTTGGAATTAAAATGTTTGTTCACTCACAAAACGTTTAATTTCTTATTTCGTGAATTTTGGACATTAATTTGTGAAACCGGGACCTCATTTCGTGAAACTTTGACTTAAAAAATTTGTTTACGCACAAAATGTTTAATTTCTTATTTCGTGAATCTTGGACCTTAATTTGTGAAACCGGAACCTTATTTCGTGAAACTTGGAATTAAAATGTTTGTTCACTCACAAAATGTTTAATTTCTTATTTTGTGAATCTTGGACCTTAATTTGTGAAACCGGAACATTATTTCGTGAAACTTAAACTTAAAATGTTTGTTTACTCACGAAATGTTTAATTTCTTATTTTGTGAATTTTGGACCTTAATTTATGAAACCGGGACCTTTTTCGTGAAACTTGGACTTAAAGTGTTTGTTTACTCACGAAATGTATAATTTCTTATTTCGTGAGTCTTGGACCTTAATTTGTGAAACCGGGACCTTATTTCGTGAAACTTGGACTTAAAATATTTTTTACTCACAAATTGTTTAATTTCTTATTTCGTGAATCTTGGACCTTAATTTGTGAAATCGTGTCCTTATTTCATGAAACTTAGACTTAAAATGTTTGTTTGCTCACAAAATGGATAATTTCTTATTTCGTGAATTTCGGACCTTAATTTGTGAACCCGAAACCTTATTTCGTGAAATTTGGACTTAAAATGTTTGTTTAATCACGAAATGTATAATTTCTTATTTCGTGAATCTTGGGCCTTAATTTGTGAAGGCGGGACCTTATTTCGTGAAATTTGGACTTAAAATAATTGTCTGGTCACAATATGTTTAATTTCTTATTTTATGAATCTCTTGAACCTTAATTTGTGAAACCGGGACCTTATTTCGTGAAACTTGGAGTTAAAATATTTTTTTGCTCACAAAATGTTTAATTTCTTATTTCGTGAATTTTGGACCTTAATTTGTGAAACCGGAACCTTATTTGTGAAACGTAGACTTAAAATGTTTGTTTACTCAGAAAATGTTTAATTTCTTATTTCTTGAATCTTGGACCTTAATTTGTGAAACCGGAACCTTATTTCGTGAAATTTGGAATTAAAATCTTTGTTCAATCACGAAATGTTTAATTTCTTATTTTGTGAATCTTGGACCTTAACTTGTGAAACCGGAACTTTATTTCGTGAAACTTGGACTTAAAATGTTTGTTCACTCAGGAAATGTTTAATTTCTTATTTTGTGAATCTTGGACCTTAATTTGTGAAACCGGGACCTTATTTCGTGAAACTTGAACTTAAAATGTTTGTTTACTCACGAAGTGTTTAATTTCTTATTTTGTGAATCTTGGACCTTAATTTGTGAAACCGGGACCTTATTTCGTGAAACTTGGACTTAAAATGTTTGTTTACTCACAAAATGTATAATTTCTTATTTCGTGAATCTTGGACCATAATTTGTGAAACTTACTCACGAAATGTAGAATTTCTGATTTCGTGAATCTTGGACCTTAATTTGTGAAACCGGGACCTTATTTCGTGAAACTTGGATTTAAAATGTTGGTTTACTCACAAAATGTATAATTTCTTGTTTCGTGAATCTTGGACCTTAATTTGTGAAACTTACTCACGAAATGTATAATTTCTTATTTCGTGAATCTTGGACCTTAATTTGTGAAGCCGGGAATAGAAGCTAGACATTCTCCAAATCACACCTTCGTAACTCAATATCATCTAACTCTGCCACGTCCACTAAGTCAACTAAATCAGACTGCCTCTCTGTATCATTTGAATAACGGCGTTTATATTGATTTTCTGCCTTGGAATTACTTTTTTCAATCAAGCTCATGAATTTAAGTAATTGTTCATTGTCACCCTTGCTTTTCAAGTAATCCAGACACGGCGTAATAACAGACTTGTGGTTGTAGGGAATCCATGTTGAATCATTAAGTTTGAGGGCCTTCTCAACTGTTTTAACCGCATCTTCCATTCGGTTATGAATCAAGTAACCGTGTACAATTGCAAAAGAGAATGTAATTCATGTGGAAAGGCTTAGTGGAATTAATCAATAAGTCTCCCTTGTGTAGCCGTCACAAACTTGCGACGGGTCAAATATTACCCTTGTGAATAAATACGACAAAATAGTTTGGTATTCCTTAGGCACTCTCCTTTTGTCTTATCTACCCCACATGGGTAGTATTTGACCTGTCACAAGCTTGCGACGAATATGCCCGTCACAAATAAGAATTTGTGGGAATTAATAATAGACGACGTGGTCTTACAGGATTAAGGCAAGTAGCTAATAACTAAATGCTTCTGATTTTCTAAATGTTGGTGATGTTGAAGTATGGGATTTGTCTTGTATTGTCCATGTCACCGAATCAATATATGTGAACACGAATATATCATCAGCGAAACTGTGCTGATAGTCCCACATCACAATAGTGGTGTGTTACTTGCATAGATAGGCTCTATACAGGTCGAATTTGTGTCAATTCTTATGCGCAGGTATCAGTTCTTTACGTATCTCAATTCTTGACGTGGTGTGATCCAAACCACATGTTCTAATAATTTGAATGGAAGAGATGAGTCCGACAGCCTCATGCTAAGAGGGGTGCCTCGCGTGATTCAATTCCTATATATATATATATATATCGGGATCCGGTAAGAACCACCCTTATAATGAGAACCATGAGAACCCTCACCAAATCTCCACCATATCTCGCTTCGAAAGTTTCGATGGACCATTTACCATTAGTTTAACTTATTCAAATACAAACTTTAGTATCATTAAACAAAAAATTTTGATTTTATTAACAAAATATATACTTAATGTACCAAAATACAATTAGGCATACTAAAACGGCTATAAATGCACGAAAACAACCACTACGTGCATGAAATTTTTTACATGCATGAAAATGATTACTAGGTGCATGAAATAATAAGATCTACGTGCATTAAAAAGAGTTCTAGGTGCATGAAAAATGATAGATACGTAAAAATCGGTAGTAAGTGCATGAAAATTAATAATACGTATCTAACCTTGATTTCCGTCACTAATATATATTTTCTGGACCAAGAAATATGTTCTCTAGCCATAAAATTCTATGCCGAATCCAAATATATCATTACTTTTTATAAAAAAAGTCCGTAAGTTAGAGTTTTCACGGTTCTCATTATATTGGTGGTTCTCATAGGATCCCAATTTATATATATATATATATATATATATATATATATAAATGGAATATTTTAGTAAAATGAGTATATTATATGAAAATGGAAGAAGCACAATTCTATATTCAGGCCGCATCTATATTCTATAGTGTAATGTACCATATTAGAAAGTTGATATAAATATTTAGTCTGAATTCCCAAACAATACATGAAAGTGTGATATCAAAATGCACGGTGTGAAACCAGGGAAAAAGACATGAACTAATCGAAATGAAAGAGGGAAAGTCATTCGAGAATTAAAAATTCCCTTAAAAACATCTGGAACTATTCACCAAGTTATGACTAAGTAACACAATAAATAATATTTTGTCAAAACACTATTTATAATTTAGGTTACTCTATGAGAAACTACCATAAATTTTATTTTTTTGTCAAACACTACCTAAAGTTTAAATTTTATTTGTTAAACACTACCAAATTTACTAGCAATCATGAAAATGTGAAAATAAACAATTTTAATTTGCCCATATTTTAATATCATGGACTTTATTTCTACCAAACTATACCAATGCGTTGTCACGGAGGCGTCCCGTTACCCAAATAGTTAATTGATAAGGTGATAAGAACAATAAATAACGAATGTAAATAAAGTTGACACAAGGAATTACGTGGTTCACCAGTAAAATAACTGGCTACGTCCACTCTGTAAGGAGATCAAATTTCACTATAATGGAGAAAATAGTACAACAGTAGACCGGTACACACGCGCTCAATATGAGCCAAAAGTATACCCTATTCTATTATGCAAATATGGTAGTCTGAAAGAGACAAAAGAAAAGACTACCCCAAATAAGACGGAGGACAAATTATCTTGAGGTCAACCAAGATCCAAACAAACTCCTCCAATCTTCAAAGACAAACGAGACAGACGAACCTCAATAATAGGGCCTGAGACAAACTGAGTTTTCTTCTCCATAAGGAACCTCACAAATTGACCCTCTTTATTGTGCTCTCAAATCTCTCTCTTGCTAAGCTAGAATAAAACCTGAGTCTTTATATAGTTATTTCACCCAAGATAAAATATCTAGACTAATAAAGAAATCAAAGACTATTAGGAAACTAATATAATAGTTTCCTAAACTAATTCAAGTTCTCCTACCATAAATAAACTAAGAAACCAAGTCTTAATAAGACACTTAGTTTAATCCGTCTTCAACACAAATTCAAGGCATAAATTCTCAACAATCTCCACCTTGACTTGAATTACCCAAAAAACGAACCCAACATAGAAGAACCAAAACCCAAATCAGCTTCAACGAAATCGATCCTCAAGTCATTATCTGTCCCGATAGTCTCCATTCTGACTTGAACACAACTCCCAAAAATGGACAAACGAATCAAGTGTGCAACAAACGTGACCAATATACGAAGTACCCAATGTAGTAAGCTGGAACTACCAAATGTACTAAGTAACCAATATATCTTCATACCAAAAGGAAGGCCAAACGTAGCAAACTCCAAAGAGACCAAAAGCTACCAAACGCCAACACAAATATATGAGATACTCAAAGTCACTATGATGGAACGGTGCCAATTGTTGTAACGGAGGCGTCCCGTTACCCAAATAGTTAATTGATTAGGTGATAAGAACCATAAATAACGAATGTAAATAAAGTTGACACAAGGAATTACGTGGTCCACCAGTAAAATAACTGGCTACGTCCACCCTGCAAGGAGATCAAATTTCACTATAATGGAGAAAATAGTACAACAGTAGACCGGTACACACGCGCTCAATATGAGCCAAAAGTATACCTATTCTATTATGCAAATATGGTAGTCTCAAAGAGACAAAAGAAAAGACTACTCCAAATAAGACGGAGGACAAATTATCTTGAGGTCAACCAAGATCCAAACAAACTCCTCCAATCTTCAAAGAGAAACGAGATAGACGAACCTCAATAATAGGGCCTGAGACAAACTGAGTTTTCTTCTCCATAAGGAACCTCACAAATTGACCCTCTTTATTGTGCTCTCAAATCTCTCTCTTGATTAAGCTAGAATAAAACTTGAGTCTTTATATAGTTATTCCACCCAAGATAAAATATCTAGACTAATAAAAAAACCAAAGACTATTAGGAAACTAATATAATAGTTTCCTAAACTAATTCAAGCTCTCCTACCATAAATAAACTAAGAAACCAAGTCTTAATAAGACACCTAGTTTAATCCGTCTTCAACACAAATTCAAGGCATAAATTCTCAACACAATGCTTAACCTATGTCTGTAAGTTTCATTATATTTTCCGCGAAATTACTTTAATTAGCGTCGCCTTTAGGTTAAGCATTAAGATGAAAAAGTAGTGTGCTTGTCAGGTGTTACAACCTTGGCTCACTAATTACACAACTTCACATATGATTACATGATGCTCCAACAACCTTGGCTCACTAACTAGACAACCCAGCCTCCATATATATACAACTCGCCAAATAGAACCTGCGATATTAGTTTGTTGCTAGCTGTTTCCCAACTCATGTATAACACATCAAATGCAACAACCTGCAATTCAGTTAGAGTTTGTTAGAATTAGTTTGCACGTCAAGTCTTTGTATAGATACTCTTATACTTCATTCATTGCAAGTTAACACAATAATATCAATAAAATTCTCTTTTATTTAGCTTTGTTTTTATCCTTCAGTACAAATATTCTAGATTGTTCTACATTCTATCAACTCTATTAATGGAGGAAATTTAAAATTGAAGAAATTATTCAATAGTATCATCGTCAACTGAGATCCTAAGAATTATCTTTTGCAATTAATTAGTTTGTTTTGCTACAATTCTGTTGCATTTCTAGATCTTTTTTATCATTCTTCATCAGTTTACTCATTTTATTTCAGTTTTTTATCAATTTTTTGATTAATTCAATCACTTTCTTATCAGTTTCATTAAGCGTTTCTTTCTGTACACCAGCATCATCAAGATGCAAGAAGTTGCATCTCGTGTTTATACAAATTCACTATATTTGACTACTTTTGATCAAGCTCTACTACTGTTGATTCCTCAAGTTTATGAAGGTAATCATTTCTCCATTGGTCGCGTACTCTTCGCATTGCCTTAATCACGAAGAATAAGCTTGGTTTTGTCAATGACGGATATCCTAAATCTTCTGAAGATCATGAGAACTACTTCGACTGGATTAGAACTAATTATACAGTTATGCGTTGGATTCTTCTTTCCTTGGATTCTAAGATTGCTGAAGGCCTTTCTTATATGTCTTCGAGCCAGCAGATCCAAGTGGGATGAGTTGTAGGAGCGTTATAATCAATCTAATGCTCCTTTCTTATATCAGCTTAGGAAAGATATGGTGCAGATTGCTCAGGAAGAATCTTTTATTACAGATTATTATACAAAGTTAAGGTCACTTTTGGAGGACATGAGATCTCTTGATCTCGTGCTTGAATGTTCTTGTGGAACTCTTGACAAATGTAATTGCTAAATTCTCAAGAAGATGATGGAGCGAGAGAAAACATATCATGTGATTGATTTTTTTGGTGGGACTCCATAAGAAGTATGAGCATACTCGTTCCCAGATCTTAGCAATGGATCCTCTCCCTAAAGTGTGCCAAGGATTTGCTATTATCAATCAATTTAAAACACAGAAGAACATCACTGTTGAAGATAAGGTTGTTCTTACTCTTGGGACTGCTTTAGTAGTACAAAACTCTTGTTTTATTGTACATGGAGTATTAACAATACTCCAGCCCACGAACAATCCAATAACAATCAAACAAGTCCAATAAAGATCAGTCCATAAAATAAGATCTTTCCATTTCATAGCTTTGTAATTATAGCAAGTATATTAGAGTTTTAGTCTCCCTACTCACGTATCCTTCCTATATATATGTACATCTTCAGAATTGTAAAATACACTTTTCAATAACAAGAATTCTCATTGTCTTACATGGTATCTACGAGCTACAATCGATCCAACCCTCTCAAACCCAAACGCAACACATTCAAACGCATAAAACCGTGCACCTCCCTCCCCACCGTCATCATGAACCACCAAAACGACGCTCAAGTCATCAATCCCTATGACGCCGCCAACCCCCTCACCACTCTTAACTTCACTAACGTTATCAAACTCACCTCCTACAACTACACCACTTGGAGATTTCAACTCTCCAATATCCTATTTGGACTAAGCCTCCTAGGCTTCGTCGATGGAACCCACCCACCGCCGGCAGCCACCACGACCGACGCCGACAACAATGAAGTACCGAACCCCGCATACCTCTCTTGGTTAAAACAATATGGGTTAATCCTTGGCGCACTCATAGGTACAATCTCGTCCGTTCTTCAAACGTTAATCGTTAGGGCGAAATCCGCGAAAGAAGCATGGGATATTTTATCCCAAACCTATGCTAACCCATGAAGGATTCATATCCAACAAATCAAAGCTCGGTTCGATTTGATAACCAAATCAACGAATCAAACAATAACCGGTCACGTCGTGGCCAATTGTCCCCACTTCCGCAAGCTTCACCCCTCCATTGTTTTCCCCGCACCTCCACCAAATCTCTAACAAACCAACCCACCCCAGGCTCACGCCGTGAACCTCACACCCGCATCCCCCGACCCGAATCTCAACTACTTGCTTGATAGCGGCGCAAGCCATCACATAACCCATGACCTAGACACCCTAGCCTTCCACTCACCATATTCGGCCCTAGATGAACTACTAATATGAGACGGTTCCGGACTCAACATTGCCAATACAGGTACTATTAATCTCAATGGTATTAAACTTAACAATGTTCTTCACGTTCCAAATATTTCAAGAAATATTATTTCTATATCACAATTATGTCGAGATAACAATCCGTATGTCGTATTCTCATCAAATTGTTTTCATGTTAAGGCAATGACAACGGGAACGATACTCCTACAAGGCCAACTTAAGGAAGGAGTTTACGAGTGGTGTCCTCCGAAACCGCGCCTCTACAATGCAACCAAAGGAACCACTTTGTTCTCATTACATCATAGATTAGGGCATCCATCTCATGATGTAATCAAAACTATCAATAAAGATTTATTATTTCTGTACTCTAATTTTGAGCATTGTGAATCGTGCAACACAATTAAGAGCAAAAAACTACCATTTTCGCTTTCATCGTTTCGCACCAATGACTCGCTCCAACTCATTTTTCGGACCTTTGGACGAGCCCAGTAACCTCGTTTGACAATTACAAGTACTATATTATATTCGTAGACCACTTTACCAAATACATATGGTTGTACCCATTAAAACGCAAATCCGACGCAAACAAAATATTTATTCAATTCAAAGCTATAGTTGAAAAATACTTTAACAAACCAATAATACATTTTTTCTCCGACAACGGCAGAGAATACATTAAATTAAATACGACGCTCCTCAATAACGGAATATCGCACTCAACCTCGCCACCGCATACACCTGAGCACAATGGATATGCGGAAAGGCGTCATCGACACATCGTCAAAACGGGCCTAGCCCTACTCAAACACGCGCACCTACCACGAAGTATTGGCCATTCGTATTTAGTACAGCTACCCATCTTATAAACCGCCTACCAACCCGATCCCTACAAGACGACTCACCATACTCTCTACTTCACAAAACACCACCCACATACAATAACCTTCATAATTTCGGTGGCTTGTGTTATCCATGGCTAAGACCATATACCAAACACAAGTTAGATGACCGTTCCATACCATGCATCTTCGTTGGTTACTCCAACACGCAAAGTGCATACCACTGTCTTGATCCAAAAACGCACCGAATTTACACCTCCCGCCATGTAAAAGTTTACGATGATATATTCCCATCCACAACAATCAACCCCACGTCACCTCACTCCATAAACCTCGACGAATGGACCACATTCGCTCTTCACATATATACTCCCACCATCGGCGCAACAACCACCTGTCACCTCGCACCCCAACACTCAACCCAAACCACCCCTCACCCATGTCTACTCTCGTCGCGCAAATACCCAACCAGCCCCAACCACGAACCCAGCTATTGAGGGCACTACACCCACGTCGATCACTGCTATCGACCAAACCACCCTCACCCAACCACCTTCGCCAACCAATCGAACCCACCAGGAGCAGGTCCTTGCCCCACCCATCACCACCCACGCCAACCCCGCAACACAAGCTCCATCACCAGCCACCTCCCACTCCTTCGACCAACCCGAAACAGTTTTCCGCTCCTACCCAAAAACCTCGCTCCATTCCACCGAAATCAATAGTCACCAGACTCGACAACAATATACGTAAACCAAACCCAAAATACGCTAATGTAGCCACCACATAAAAACTTCAAACCACTCTACCTAACACTGTAAAACAAGCCCTCATCGTTCCTCAGTGGCGACACGCCATGCAAGCAGAATATGACGCACTAACCCGTAACTCCACTTGGACCCTAGTCCCACGCTCTAACGCACAAAACATTGTGGGATACAAATGGGTATTTCGAAACAAATTCAATCCCGATGGCACCCTCAAACAACATAAGGCACGCCTCGTTGCAAAAGGGTTTCATCAACGACCGGGAATTGATTACACCAAGACATTCAGCCCCGTAATTAAACCCAACACAGTTCGACTCATACTCTCAATTGCCACAGCCAAACAATGGCCACTACGCCAACTCGATGTAAACAACGCCTTTCTTCAAGGTACTCTCACCGACAACGTATACATGACTCAACCTCCTGGATTAATTGACCAAACCAAACCAGAATTTGTGTGTAAACTAAACAATGCTATCTACGGACTCAAACAAGCTCCTAGAGCTTGGTACACCGAACTCAAAAATTATCTAGTTCATATTGAATTTCAACAATCTTCATGCTTATCTATGTTGATGATATAATCATCACGGGACCCAACCAATCACTCCTCGAAACATTCATCAACAAACTAGCAAATCGATTCTCATTAAAAGACCTTGGACCACTATCATACATTCTAGGTATTGAAGTCACTCCAAATACACAAGGCATTCACCTCAGTCAATCCAAAAACATTCAAGACATACTTACAAAATACAAAATGGTCGATGCCAAGCCAAATACAACACCTATGGCTACCTCTCCACCACTACTGCGCGAAGACCAACACCCAATTCATGAACACACTGACTACCGGGCCATCGTTGGGAGTCTCTAATACTTCTCTCTCACTCGCCCTGGCATTGCCTACACCGTAAATCGACTAGCTAAATTCTTACATCACCCAACTACAAATCATTGGATGGCCCTGAAACGGCTTCTCCGATACTTATAAGGCTCTCAACAACATGGAATACAACTTTACAAGAACACACCCCTCCGCCTTCACGCATATTGTGATGCCGACTTCGGCGGTGATAAAGACAACTACTTCTCCGCAACCGGTTACATTACCTATCTTGGTCGCAATCTTATTGCTTGGTCCTCCAAGAAACAAAAGGGCATTGCACTATCCACCACCGAAGCAGAATTTCGAGCCATCGCCTCAGTCACCACGGAAACAATATGGCTTCGTAACCTTCTCACTGAACTCAAAATCACAACAAGCACACCTCCTGCGATTTTCTACGACAACGTCTCTGCCACACTCTATGCCAAAAATCCAGTCTTCCACTCTCGAATGAAACACATGGCCATCTCCTTTCACTACGTCATACAACAACTACAACTTGGTCAAATTCGCATCACTCACATCGCCAGCAAAGACCAACTCGCAGACATACTCACCAAGCCACTACACAAGCATCAATTCAACGAACTACGTACCAAGCTTGGTCTCCTTACAAGATCGTCCAACTTGAGAGAGCGTGTTAACAATACTCTAGCCCACGAACAGTCCAATAGTAATCAAACAAGTCCAGTAAAGACCAGTTCAAAAAATAAGATCTTTCCATGCTTTGTAATTATAACAAGTATATTAGGGTTTTAGTCTCCCTACTCACGTATCCTTCCTATATATATGTACATCTTCAGAATTGTAAAATACTCTTTTCAATAACAAGAGTTCTCATTGTCTTACATGGAGATCCTCCTAATGTTTGGAGGCGAGATTCTAAAATTTTTAAGGTAGGTTGCTATACATTCTTCTATGATCACTGCAATAATGGTGGACATACCATTGATTATTCCTAGACCTACAAACAATTGTTGAAGACACAAGACATCATCAGAGGTCAGCCTAATTCTGACAAGGCATCTTCTTCTGGTACAAAGAAGTTTGCTACAAAAGATATTAACATTATCTTCATCCATGTCTGTCGTCTGAGGAGAAAAAGTGGGTTTCATGCTTTTAGTGGCTAACCGATCAAAGAATTCCATAACTTTATAGACAAGTATTCCACCGAAAGTCTTCCTTACTTATACCTATTGAGTGGAGGTATGCTGTAGTAGGGCCATTTATACCCTGCAAAATAGAAAAGCAAATCGAGACGAGAGACAAATTTCTACGGTGATTTTTTGTATCAAGGCATTCATCAAATCTGTCTTTATAAGCACCAAAAGATTTATTCTCATCATGCGAAAACTGGATGGTGAGTAGTAACCCAAACACGAGAAACGGTCTCAAGAAACTAAAGTTCCCTGAGACAAAAAAGACAAAGTAAAAATAAAACAAATAAACAAAAGTTGCCTCCCCGACAACGACACCAAAATTTGCTCGGGGCTAGTCGTACATATACCTTATAAAAAATAGCTAACTGGTCTAGATTCGTACTGAGAGCCACGGGCTGTTGCAGACAACGCCATTAGGGCCCCGTATTAAAGAGCAATAATGACGCAATCAACCAAATAGCTTGTCGTTGCAAAATCACAAATCAAAGAACCGGAACGAGCTCGGGAATGTGTGCGGGTGCGAGCTGAATTAAGCACCTCGCAAGCCCATATAAAAAGGCTCTCTTCACCCACTAGTGATAGTGTAAAGTGGGAGAAGATATATAAACAAACAAAATACTCATTTCCTCACATATGTGGGACAAGTAGAAAAATAAAACTTGACTAACATCTAATAATTATTAAGAGAATAGTTATCCACCACAAATTTAATCTTCATAGCTTCCTTGCTAATTAGAGAAAAGACCAAAACGAATATGTGTGCTCATCTGTAACTCAATGTCTTTAGCCTGCTATAACCTTCATAGCCTAAAACTCCAAACCCTTGAATTAAATCTTGTAGTTCGCCGCAAGTGTTGGGCATAACGCGATGTTAGATACGGGTAGTGCAAAATAAAGTGTCAAAGTGTTAGGCACACAACACATTACCAAAGTGAAGCGTAACATAGATTATAACTTAATAAGACAAACCAAGTAAAAGTTTAATTACTATAGGTAAAAAATAAAATAACTAAGAAAACCAAAGTGAAGAGTAGCATATATAATACTCCCTTCATTCAACTCCGCAGTGCACATTTTTATTTTGTATACTATTCAAAAGTTAGTCTTCAAATTTTATTTTCTCTCAATACGTAATTGAAAATATATTCATGTGGGATCTTGTTTAATTCGTTTTTGATAGCACATTAAAAATATCTAATATTTATAATTTTTGCAATAACGTAACTAAAGATATTTAACTCGTAAAATCAGCGGTGACAAACATGAAAAAAGATTTGTATAGTGTGGAGTTGAATGGAGGGAGTAACATATTAAGACCGTTGAATTAAAAGTCTAAGGCCCTGTTCTTTCTGGCTTTTTAGAGCTGAACTGAACTGAGCTGAACTGAATGGGGCTGAGCTGAACTGGACTGAACTGAACTGAGCTGAGCTGAACTGAATCGAGCTGAGCTGAACTAAACTGAACTGAACTGAACTGAGCTGAGCTGAACTGAATTGAGCTGAGCTGAACTGAACTGAACTGAATTTAATCGAGCTGAACTGAACTGAGCTGAATGAAACTGAAATTAATAGAAATAACTTAAGTTTAATTAAAGTATACTAACTAATAATAATAATATAAAAAAAAGTTTGATTAATACAAATTTGCGATTTTTTAAATAACAATTATATTAAAAAAATATTAATTTTTAAGTATATTTTTTTGTAGTAAACTCTAATGGACTTTGCCTTTTTCTTTTCTTGTGTTTTAAAATTAACAAAAGCAACATTTGAATATTTTACGTCTAATTAATATTAATTATTTTTTTTATTATCTAAACATTTACGTCTAAATGTGGCAAATGTGACATGTATTTCATTTTTTTTAGTATCTAAACATTAATTATTTTTATATATAAACATTTATAGAATTATAGGTACATATTATTTGGTGGATTCGGGATACCTGAATACACTTGTGTATTTGTCTCCTATTAGCCATCCAAACGTGAGAAACTATGTGCCTGAATATAAGCATGCACCTCCTAGCGGAATATTTGAAAATTTTAATTATCGACATTCATCTTTGAGGATGACGGTTGAAATGGCGTTTGGTTAGCTGAAGAGAATGTGGAAGGTGTTAAAAAACATGCCACAAAATGACAACGAAATATCAAATGTCAATTATTGTATCCGTTTTTACACTTCATAATTTCATTCGGATGCATAAACCTGGTATTCCAGTTATACAACATCAAAGTATTCAAGGAAGAACGAATTCAAACATGGATGATAAAGAACGGAAGAAATTTATGGACAAAGTTCGAAAAGAAATTGAAAAAAAAAGGTGCGATATTGGTGTCCATAATGATCTCGAAGATGAAACACATCAAGATGATAACAATAATAATCATGATGAGAATTATTAATTAATAATAATAAATATAATAATAAATAAATAAATATAATAATAATAACAAAAACAACAACAACAACAACAATAATAATAATAATAATAATGTGGGATGTACTTAATAAAGTCGAGTTGAACCGAAGTGAAAATGAATTAAATGAAGCTGAGCTGAACTGAACTGAACTGAACTGAGCTGAACTGAATTGAATTGAGCTGAGCTGAACTGAATCGAGCTGAACTGAACTGAACTGAACTGAATAGAGCTGAGCTGAACTGAACTGAGTTGAACTGAACTGAACTGAACTGAATAGAGCTGAGCTGAACTGAAACGAGCTAAAAATAAGCCAGAAAGAACAGGGCCTAAATCACTAGAAGTAAAAGAGAAAATAAGAAAGAAAAATAAGGCTCGTTATTTATTGTGTTATTTTATGAAAATAATCATTCATATACCCTCTCTTCGCATATTAATCTATCCTAACGTTTAATTGATTATGACGTCATTTGACTTGCGGTAGTCTGACCCTATTTTTGACTTGCTATTCACGGTTTCTAAACAAGTCATCTTATGGGTCCATACTTCTTTCTAATTTTTCCGATTTTTTTCATTTATTTTGTTTAATTTATTCATCTTCTTCATATCATTATTTCTTCATTTCTTCTTCTCTATTTTGTTTCTTTTTTAATTCTTTTGTATTTTCTATATCCTAATATTTTTTTATCCATTTTTAATCGATAAATGTACACCTCCTGCACACTAAGCATATACCCATGTCAGAATGCCATATTTGTTACAAACTACTTAAATTAGTCCCCTTTTTAATATCAGATTAATGATTTCAAACCTAATACTAATATAAAGCACATTTTTAGAATGTATATTCATCCAAATACACTTGTTTTTATACCCATTTCATGTTCCCAACAATTTTAAACTTCATTAACTTGTTTGTGTTCCTCCTCAAATAGTTTCAGTACAATAATCATATACTTCCTCCATTTTTATCCAAATACCATATTTGCTTTTTGTACACTATTCACCAATCAACTTTCAATCTCAATTTTCTCTCAATACGTAAGAAAAAATATATTCATGTGGGTCTTGTTTAATTCGTCTTTACGAGTACATTGAAAATATATAACTTTTATAATTTTTACAAATACGTAGTTAAAGATATGAAGCACGCAAAACTTGCGTTGACAAACGTGATAAAGCAAATAGGGTATTTGGATAAAAATGGAGGAAGTACATCCTTTTAGTCATATTCAATTGAATAAAAGCAAAACAAACGAAAAATAGAAAAACTCAAAAGCTTTTTCATCTTCAATAATGAAAGTGAGTATTAGTTATGCAAAGTGAGGTGTTTTGGATGATTTTTAGGGGGGAGGTTAAAAAACCCATATCTGCTATTGTTGTTCAATTTGTTGTTGTTAGAATGTGTCGGAGGTGATTTTTATGTGCAGGAGGTGGTGGCGGCATGGAAGAAAGGAGTTGATAAATTAAGGAATCAAAGGGATAAGACCAAATAAAAGCAAAGAGAATTAGGGATCTCAATTTGTTGATCAATTTGCACCACAGTTGAAAAAGGAACTTAATTTAGGGGAGATTAATCTAAGATTTTCATTGTTGAAAAAGGAAATTAAATCGGGGGAGATTAATTTGGGATTTTCATTGTTGAAAGAGGAAAATAAATCGGGGGAGATTAATCTGAAGTTTTCATTATTGAAAGAGAAAAATAAATTGGGGGAGATAAATCTGGGATTTCCATTGTTGAAAGATGAAATTAAATTGGAGGAGATTAATCTGAGATTTTCATTGATTAAGAAATTAAAATATTTGGGAAATAATTTTAGGGTTTTTGGTTTGTCAGAGTTTAATGGTTAAACATGTTTATTAACACAAGGATACCGGTTGCCTAGGTAGCCCTTCCACTAGTTTATTACAAGTTAAATGGCGTCAAAGATTAGATTATTTTCAATTAAACGTTACGATAAATTAATATGAGAAAACAGGGTATACAATGGATTATTCTCATTAAATAACATTAATTTATTACTAAATAAATGAAAGGGAATGGTTACAATATCTGTTGCGGAGTCCTAATAAGTCGATAATGGTACCATCAATAGTCAATTCACACTGAAATTGTCAAATAGAAATGCATCTGAAATGCATAAAATTAGCAAGTACTAGTATTAATGGATAACTAGGTTGTAACCCGTGAACTTCACGGGTCTATTTTTAGTATTTTAAATTAATATTGTTAATAAAATAAAGAGAAAGAAATCAATTATTTTAAAACTTAATAATATGAAATTAATATTGTTAATAATTAAAAGATAAAGAAATTAATTATTTTAGAATTTTAAAATATGAAATTAATATAAAAATAGAGAAATTGATTATTTTAGTACTTTAATAATATGAAATTAATATTGTTAATAATATTAAATAAATATAAATACTTTTAGTTTAAAAATTACATAGCGTTATGTGAAAAATCGTGTTAGATTAAAATTAAAATGCGCTCGCCTAAATTAAGACGCATACATTAATATATAAACCGAGTCGGATTAAATTAATCCGACATATATATTTATAAGTTAAAAGACCAAAAAAATGAAAAAAGAATATTAATCATCTAAATATTCAATGTCGGCGCATCATTGCCCACCAAATAGAAACCATCATCATCATCATCATTTGTTGTTTATGTGAGATTTTAATTTTCATCACATAAAATCAAATTCAATTACTATTCTATGTTCATCTCGTCACTCACCTTCCCCGCCCCCTTTCAAAACCCCTAAAGGTGTACAACGCGTACCACAATTTCTTGTAGAAACTTTTTCTCTCCCAAAGGTGTACAACGCGTACCACAATTTCTGCAGTGAGGATCTCCGAGGTCAAGTGACGTATGGCAACGGGGGTGCAGTTCAAAGCCATAACACAATTCTGGCTGCTTAAGGTATTTGTTAATATTTGTTAATGTTGAATGGTGAAAGATTTGTTTATCTTTATATATTTTCTAAACAAAGCACGATTTGTTTATCCTGATATATCTAAATATATGATATTGGTTGTTTCTAATATATTTATGTGACTTCCGGGCTATGCTAGGGCAATGGCGTGTTTTCTTTTTTATGTAAATGTATTTGGAATCATATATTTCATGAATAATGAATAAAAAGATATAATAATGTATTTAAAATCTGATGATAATCATAAATTTTCCAGGTATTATTCTTTTAGTTTAGGAATTATTCTGATTATAAAATTCTGATTATAAAATCTGCAGGTTTGAAAGATCTACACGGCTTCTGTTTTGGAAATTTTGCACGGGAGTTATTATTCAATATGTTTAGGAAATCATTTGTATAATTAGGAAATTAATTATTAATTATTAATTAATTGTATAATTGTATAAGTAAATTTAGTTATTGTTTCACATTAGAATTTAGTTTAGTAAATTAATTTCAAACCATAATCTATCCATATTTAAAATCATTCAGTTATTATTCTTTTCAGATTAGGTCAATTAATTGTGCATAATTCATGGAGTCACGAAATCTTGAAATTTTATTTAGGAAATTATTGTGCATCATATCTTTCAGTTATTTTTATGATTATGATTCTTTTCAATTTAGTAAATTTAAACAAAATTAACGTGATTCACGAAATTTACAAATTTTGTTTAGGAAATTAATTTATTGACCATGTTTGACGGATTTTAAAAAATTTGTTTTGGAAATTAATGTCAATCAAATCTTTCGGTTATTAGTATTATTCTTTTCAGTTTAGCTTATTGACCATGATTCACGGATTTTAAAAATTTTGTTTTGGAAATTAATTTCAATCAAATCTTTAGGTTATTGTTATCATTCTTTCCAGTTTAGGAAATTTATTGAACATGATTCACGGATTTTAAAAATTTTGTTTTGGAAATTAATTTCAATCAAATCTTTAGGTTATTATTATTATTCTTTTCAGTTTAGGAAATTTATTGAACATGATTGACGGATTTTGAAATTTTTTGTGTTGAATTCACGGAATCTTGACCATGTTTGACTGATTTAAAATTTTTTATTGGAGAATCAATTTAATAATATGTTAGTAGGCTTTAAATCGCGCCACGTAAGACGGAGCTTGTTTTCTGTGATGCCATGTCAGCAGCTTGGCTTCTGCATTAGATAAATATATGATTAAGCAAAGTGTTAAAATCAACATTGTCAAGTGACAACTATACTTATGCGATTACCTACAATAGCAGAACCGGGAGTTGTTATTAAGGTGGGAAAGAGTTCCGAGGTGGTGAACTAGTAAATAATAATAGATCCCAAATCTAATACTCCCTCCTATTCTATGTATTGTTCCCCTTTGAATGGGGCACAAGAATTAAGGTAGGGAGTAAAATAAGTGTAAAAAATTGGGTGGGGTTGGATGATAGGGGAGAGAAATGAATAATTAGGAATTAAATAAGAAATTGTGAGTTGGGTGAGGTTTGATAATAGGAGAGAGAAATGAATAAAATAAGGGTAAAAATTTCCAAAATAAGAAAGGGGAAGAAAACCTGAATAATCCGTTTTAGGAAATAGGGAAGAATAGATAGAATAGGAGGGAGTATATTAAAGCAACAACCATAATGTTGAGCTGTCGCACTGTGATTGAAAGTACATGTTTTTTTTTAAATAGAGGACCCACACTATACCCCATGTTCTAACATCATCATTTTTTACAAACTCACTTTTTTATATGTACAACAATCAAATTGCATAAATAATCAGAAATGTCTCATTAATTAACTGGAATAAAATATGAACGAAAAAAAAAATCGTTATATTATTAATAAATGAAAAAATACAATATACACCTTTATTATGTATTAAACTAAAATAGATGGACTTTTAAAAATTTATATATATAGATATAAGAATTGATCAGAAATATGGTCTAATTATTTGCCATTACTTATTACTTACTAAAAAAAATACGATTAACCAAATTAATTTAGTAAATTGTTCAATAGAAGATGCGATATTTTAAGTAATTTATTCTGTAAAGAAAAAACTCTCGAGAAGAGTAAAATTAGACTAAAAAACAACTAGATGAAATCTCTGATCCAAACTATAAATAATAAAATATTCAAAAATAAATCACACAACCATTAAAACAAATCTTATCGACCCTTGAAACAAAAAATCTGGGCATAGCTATAAATTTATCCCGCATGTCTTTGGATTTATTGTAAATATAATAACTAGTTTAGTTGCCCGTGAAAATCACGGGGCGTTTATGACGATTTTGTCAAAAATATATTTAAAATATACTCCGCATGTTTAGTTTGTTTTTTATGTACCTAATAGTTAGTTTAACACATGAAATATACATATTAAATTACGGAATTACTTACTCACATACGAATTTAATCGTCCACGTACCCTTTTTCATTAGGTTTTTTCCATATGTGAAAAAAGTATGTGAAAGAGTAAAATTCGTATGTGAAAAAGTAATTCGGTTAAGTTATTATATTTTCTCCATTCATATCCAAACTACACATTTTCCTTTTTAATTCATTCATATTCAATCTACCAGTTTCTAAATAAAGCAAAAATAAAATGACTACAATTTCCTTATGAAATTTCTTTATTTACAAAAAATATCATTGAATAACCCACCTTTAAATTAACCATAAGAAATCTAAATTAATAAAAAAAAACTTCTTACACGCTTCCAATTTTACTTTTAGTAGTTTTTTTAACATCGGTTATTCGGTTTTAACATAATACGTATTTAAATAAAACTGTTCAATTAACCCTCTATTATATGTTTTAACCTAGATTTAGTTATAGGGAAGAAAAAAAGATAACGCATATTCTGGACAATGTTTTCGGTCAGCCAAGTAGCATTTGCAATATAGTAATTCTTTATACACAAATTCTACTCTACGATGGTTGCATATGCGACCAATAAAAAAGTGACAACTTTTTGATAAATACTTATTACTTTTAATCAAATAGTGACTATTGTTTTGGTTAAAAAATGACCTATTTTTTCAAAGTGATGATTATTTATTACAAAGTGGTTATTTTTTTTATAAAAAAATGATCACATTTTGTAAAAAAAATGTCGGATGAGACCGTCACAAAGAATAACTATTGTTCTTTATATAGTATTTGTCTATCCCTTTTAATCGCTTACACTTAATAAAACTTGAATTTGAGTCTAATACCGTCAAATAAATTAGTGTTGACGGTAAAATCAAGAGTAATGAAAGGGAGCAATGAAGAGTGGAGGAAAGATAAGGAGTTGAAGAATTTTGCCTCTTCCACTCTTCTACTCATACAAAAAAAACGTAATTCAATGTAAATTTTCCTTTTGTTTACTACTACCCTTTTCTTTTCTTTTTTAGTGTATAGATAAAATGTTGGGTAAGATGGCTAGTGACACGTGGCAAGTCTTGCACAAGCTTATGTGTCACTTCAATAGAGGCTCAAGAAGCCTTTTTATATTATTATATAGATATAGATATAGAAGAGTAATGCATTTGTGTTTTGTGATTTGAATTTATTGCATAAATAATAGTCATGTATCTCTGTTTTGTTTAGACGGTGAGTAGTGTTAGAATCAAACTCAGTTCAGAAGGATATAGAAGAGTGATGGTCATCATCAATTTCATCAAATTTGAGGTGTTAGGATGAGAGTTTAAATGACGGGGATTAATGGCAATGGTAAATATATGAGTGTTTCTTTGGGGTATTTAAATACGGGTCAATAGGGTTTGTAATACGTATGAGTCAAATTTTTTTGGCCCAATCTCCTTTTGTTAGTGGTTTATCGTTATGTATTTCTTTTCATTAGTCTATACTCTATTGTTTAATTTATTTAAAAGTATAGGTTACCATCAACTATTATATAAGACAGTTTTGTAGCATACGATCTCATAAATTAAGGTTGGTCTAATACAAAAGATATTGATAGTTTCATATCTTATAATGATAGTTAGCATATTTTAATATGTAGGTTATCATTTTAATAAAAGTTAATTAAAATAAAGATATTATTTTATATTTTTATAATATTATTTTATATTTTAATTAAGTTATTTTAATGGACATGTGTTAATTTGGATAGTCTTATCTACAGTTACACATGTCAAAAGTCAAATGGGCCAACGAGATTGGATTTGAGCTGGTTAATTCCAAGTTTGAAGATTACAGGTCACGTCGGATCGGTTACTTTGGTTTAGTCAACTATTATTATATTATACTCCCTTCGAGTCATAGTAATGGTTCCTTTACCTTTATGCACAAAAAATAAGGAAATGATTCTAAACCACACAAAACACCCTACCCCACACTGAATTGATTTTGGACCACAAAAAAGTTACTAAAAATGGAAAGAGGAACCATCACTAAACTCGCACTAAAAAGGAAGTAAGAACCATTACTCCGACTCAGAGGGAGCATATGGGTAATGAACTAATGGTCAGCGCAAAATAATAAACATTCAGGTCGAATTATACTGGATCAAATAAATGCGGATTGGGGTCAAAAGCTAGCTCTTGAGTTTGTGCGTTGGGATGCTTTTGTTTGGGCTTTCTTGGACATGACACATCGGTTCAGGTCAAATTTTAAGGGGTTTATTATGATTCAATACTTACAAATTTTAAATAAATTTTAAAGTTAACGTAATCACTATTTATGTTTCCATTTATGACCCGTAAATGCGTTTAATTTTATATTAGTATTTAGCAAAAAATTCATTTCATAGTATATTTGTATGTTTTAATTAGACCTTTCAATTATCATGTCAAGTAAAAACTCATAGTTAGAACTTAGATATAAAAAGGACAAATCATAATTCAACTTAGTAATCGTACGATTAAACCCGATGTATTATATCTAAACTTCTCCTACCGTTTTAAAACTTTTAATCGCAAACGTGATATATAACTCAAATCCAATTCCTTAAGTACGATTTTATTGAAAACATAACCATACTTTCTTTTTAATAACCTTTTCTAATAAAATTATTTAAATTACATACCCGTGCAATTTGCACGGGTTTTAGGACTAGTTCAAGATAAAATATTACTATTATTTTTAGTGAAATTTGTTAATTATCACCTAGTATTTACCGTATTTTACAAACTACCACCTTGTATTTCGTTTATTACAAATAACCACCTACGTTGTATATATCCGAACTCCCACCATATTTCATTTCCGATCATCAATTTATTCAAGTTTTGACTCATTAAATTAATATACTATAAAAAGACCAAATTATCCTTAATTCAGTGGAAGGCACGTATTAACACCTAAAACTAAACAATCCATAACATTCATCAATCATCATTATCACCAAATAATTCATCATCACCATCCTCCTTATCAAATTCATACCAACAAAATCATCCTCATCAGCTCAGCAATCAACAATATTGCCATATTGTTTTTTCCCACCAACAACAAGAACAAGCACAAAGCATCCCGCCACCGCTACCGGACCACCACAAACTCAAAATATCAGAAATTGATTAAGATTTTATTCACTCATCACCCGACCCACCGATTACTCACCACCGCCACTCTCACCGATTACTCGCCGCTACTATGCACTGTCAAGTTAGACTCACCATTATATCGCAGCCCCAGATTTGCCACCCTCACCTACTAGTGACCACACCCTTCCACCGTTGCGTCAATCCTTTCGCCGCTGCATTTTAGGGTAAATTACTCGGTCTTTGAGATTGTGTACAAGTTTTGGTGGACGAGTGTTGTATCTATAGGTAGATGAAGGTCCTCACGATTTGATTGTTGGATTTTGATTTTTCAAATTTAATTTTAATTGCGATTGTATGTTTGGGTAAAACTGGTTTGATTTAGTTTGTCTTTTAGTTAGACGGTAATTAGATGATAACGACGGTTTGGAGTGAATAAAATTAACGGTGTTATCGTCAAATAGTTTTTTTCACTTAATAAATCGGAAATTATGCTAAATGAAGATCGAGAATGAAATACGGTGGTAGTTCAGATATATACAATGTAACGTAGGTGGTTATTTGTAATAAACAAAATACAAGGTGGTAGTTTGTAAAATATGGTAAATACTAGGTGGTAATTAACAATTTTCACTTATTTTTACATAAAACTACTATGAGACTGTTGCACAAATGAATACCATAGAACGGGTCTTTTTCACCCGTTTTATGCAATGATATCCAATTTTTATTACTATATTTTAATAGTTATTTATATGTTCAATAAGTACATTTACTATTACCAAACATTCTCTTATTCAGCTTGTGAAATCATTTTTCCATGTCTTACTACTTCCTCATGCATATAATTGCTTGCTTATTTCCGTGCATCTAATTTATGCTACTTCCATTTTGCCTCATGCATGCAACAATCCTTTGTTCTTCTTTTCTTCTCCATTGATGTCCGAAAAATCTTGTTGTAACTTATCATGGAGATTGGAGAGTGATATCATTCCCATCACAATAATGATGGTAGACAATGAATCATTTGTAGTAGTCGTTTTTTATGTAAACCGTGAAGATCCTTCCAATCCCAATGGTGGTACAAATATGGGAGAACATCTACCATACGCGAATGACTGCAATACTAACAGTTAACAAAGTCTTATGTTTGTCTGCAAGTATTGACCATTTGTATATTAATAGAGACTATTTTATAAACGTTCGTGACCACATAATTTGTTATACGTTTATCTGTAAGTGTTGAGTTCACCATTATATAAAAGATGTCTAAACCATATATGTCAAGTTGCAATTTCAAATGTTAATTTTTGCTTGATCATAACCAACTCAATTGTTAGTTTAATAAGGTTTTTTGTTTTTTTTAGAAAATATGTATTTAAGAATGTCATAATTTTCCTGATGCTGAAAATATGTGTTTAACAATGTCATAATCAAATTTAAATAGAGGTCATAGAATCAGTTTTACAATTAATCTTTGTTAATTTTGCCATAACTTTCACTTAAGATTCAAGAATGTCATAATTTTCCTGAAATACGCTGAGACCGTTGTCCATTTTTTTTATAAACTTTTTTAATTTTTCATATTAATGGAGTCCATTTGTTATGTGGGAATGAGAGATGTTATAAACTACGATGACCATGTTGTAGTTACAGATGATCATGATATAGTTACTTGTGACCATGCTATATCATTATGAACTGTCTGATGAACTATACTTGTTTAGAAGTGTTTGGTTATTTGTTTTGGTGATCATGTTGTAGTTACAGATGACCATGTTATAATTACTGATGACCATGTTATACTATTATAAACTGTCTGATTAACTGTCCATTTTATAAACTCTGGTGACCATGTTGTAGTTATAGATGACCATGTTATAGTTACTGGTAACCATGTTTTAATATTATGAACAGTCTGATGAACTATAATTGTGTTGAAGTGTCTGATTATTTGTTTTGGTGACTCTGTTTTAGTTACAGATGACTATGTTATATTTATCGGTGACAATGTTATATTATTATGAACTGTCTGATGAACTGAGCATTTTTTGTGTGTGGATTTTTCAGGTAGAGATTTATTTCGTTCATTGGAAGGGGAGACGAGATTTAAATGGGAGACATAATATTCTATGTACGAATCTCATGCCAATGCTATTGGTTTCAGAATTAGGTGGGAGACTTGTCGTAGAAAAAGTCCCGAAGTTGCCACACACGTGCTTGATCCGGTGAGGTGTACAACAAAAGGTAGAAGCCAAAGGGAAAAATCGGCAAACTTCTAAAAGCATAAAAAGAACGAATGTACAACATGAAGGTTTGTCGTACACTCCGATCCCTCGTCTCTTATAATATGTTTTCTAATTTAATTTAATCTCGTTTGCAATAGTTTATTAGGGTTTAAGTTTTTTTATTCCATGACAGTGAACTACTGTTTGTAATTTTTTCCTTTCATGACATTGATCTAGTGTCCATTTGTGACCATTTTTCTCATACAAAGTGACCACTTTTAAAGCATTTTTCGCATTTTTTGCCAAACTGGTAATCTCTGTCCACTTTTAGCACATAGTGGCCATTATATTATAGTTTCTGATCACTTAAAGCATTTTTGCCAAACTGCTCACTCTTTAATATAGAGTGACCATTATACTATGATATGTGACCACATAAACTATAATATATGCCGTATAGTATACTATAATATGTGACCACATATACTATAATATGTGACCATTATATTGGTAATTATTGACCAATTTATTAGCTTTTAAATATGATTTGTTAACTTTTGCAAAATGGTTAAGGTGAGTAATATTTAATGCAGAGTGACTATTTTACTGTTATTTGTGACCATTCTGTCATATAGAGTGACCATTTTTGTATTTTTTAACAACTAACTTTAGTGATAACGAAATAAAGTATAGAGTGACCACCTTTGCCATACAGAGTCACCATTTTAAAGCATTCTTGACACTTTTGGCAAAATATTATTACAGAGTGACCGTTATACTATTATTTATGACCATTTTTATCAGACATAGTGACCACCTTATAATACAAAGTTACCATTATACCACAACTTTTGCATATGAAAAAGTTAATAAATACTGCAAAATGGCCAATGGTCATCATAAATTAATCAGTAATCAATATTCGAACCACAGTAAATAAGCACTTCGCTAAATAAGCACTTTTGGCCACACAAAGGTATATGTGCTCACTCCAAAATACCCAAAACAGATAAAATTTCTGGTGCAAGTTTGCTACGAGAAAATAAGTTTGCTACCGACAAAGTAAAAACACAATTTTTTTCCAACAAAATACCAAAACACTACTTCAACATCAGTCTTCTTCTCAGCCTACTTGCTCTTTTTCTTTTAAAACTTGTCTTGCCTTCCAATGAACGAAATAAATCTCCACCTGAAAAATCCACACACAAAAATACTTATTTTATAAGACAGTTCATAATAATATAACATGGTCACCGGTAAATATAACATGGTCATTTATAACTACAACATGGTCACCATTCACCAAATGGTCTCGCATAAACATAAAATATTTAATAGTTCATGATAACTAATCATGTTAAATGGTCTGAAATACGCATAACATGTTCACTATTTTGAACAGTTCAACATATTCACCAGTAAGAACATAGATTAACACTATTTTCAATTAAATCAACATTGACTATAACAAAGACGATATCTAATTCACATAACAAGCAAAATGATATATAATTCACACAAAATGGTCAGCATAATATAGTAAGAACATAAAATTACCACTTTCTGTAAAATATAGGAAAATGGATTAAAATATGAAATTAAAATAACTGGATTATAAAAACCTCGACAAAATGGATTAAAATCGAGAAAATGGATTAACAAAAATTTACAGGACCCAATTTCTGATAAAAATTAAACATAAACATACCTTCACTTGCTATTATTTTTCTTGCTACGGTCTTTCTCCGCATTTGTTCTTCAATAATCTTGAAATAATTGTGGAAGAATGAAATAGAAAAGAAAATTGGGGTAGAAATGAAATAATTGTGTATATGAAATGCAATGGAAGAGTAGCTGAATTTTTTTTTCCTGAAGAAGTGAACGATGATGGTACATGAAAAAATGAAAAGAGGAAACCGTATAGGGAAGACAAATCACAATTTTCCAAAATTGTTTTGAAATTTTCGGAATCTGTCAATTATTTTACACAACTACCCATTGCAATATTAATTCGTCTGACCATTTAACATATTCATTTCGTAAAATGGGTTAAAATGACTCAGTCTCACAATATCCATATGTGAGACGGCTGTACAGTATAATTACTGTTATTTTTGAGGTTAAAAGTTACAAATAGTCTTGCTTGTGACGGATCATAAGTTAAAGACGGATACATTACTCTCACAATAAAACAAGTGGACATGCAAGTGTGAGAAAATAGAACATTTTATGGATAGTGCATCTTGTATTATGTGAGAGGGCACTATCCGTCTTCAATGAGAATTTGTGAAAAAGTTAAATATATATTTTTTTGACGACGAGGGGTTGAATCCCCCAGGGTTATTCATTCCTGCATCACCATATGGACCATGTAAGTCACGAGCTGCAGTGACCAAGTGGTCATCGCCCCAACTAGCAGTCAGACCTGAAACTTCTCAACTTCTACATTTATACAAATTTCAAGGTTTAACCTAGCTACCACTGAACTAACACTATTTGGTTTAAAAGTTATAATTTTAGTTATACTTTTTTTTTGTCATGAAATCGTTAACGTTATTTAAAAAATGGTAACATCTGGTCATTTTTACTTCAGATCGTTTGAAACAAGACGAATTAGTAGTAATGCATTAAAGTGATAAAAATCTACATTTTTTGTAACTAAGATAGTCGTTTTTGAGCTTGACATATGGCAATGGCAACTAGGTAGCACCAAAACGGACACGGACACGGACACGGACACGACACGGACACGGGACACGGCATGCCATGAAATTTAGGACACGGGACACGGCATTTAAATTTAATAAAATATACATTTTATACTTATAAATTTTTGATTTTATTTTTGTAAAAGTATTTGATATTAATTTTAAATAAGTGAATGTAAAATTTGCCCTTGATAACAAATTTATTTTCATTCATCATCCGAATCAATATTCTAATCGATCTCTTTCGATAACGCATTTCTCATCTCAAGAACATCATTCATCGCAAATGATAACCAAATATCGTGGACACGCGACGGACACGGCTCAAATACCATGGACACGCGTCGGACACGTGCCCAAATAAATGTAGAAAGTTAGACACGGCTGTTTAGGTGTTAGACACGTTTTGGCGTGTGTCCGTGGAGTGTCGGTGTCGGACACGGTGTCGGACACGGCACGGCTCATTAGGAGAAGTGTCCGTGCTACCTAGAATGGCAATTGCACTAACTCAATATTAATTCCTTTTTTGGAAACGGATCGTGATAAACTAGGGGCGGTCAAAATTACGAGCCAACCCGTCCAGTCCTATCCACCGGGTCAATTTTAGCCCAACCCGACTTATATTCTATCCATGCCAATTTCGACCTCAATGTCAAGCCCACCCCACTCCAACCTGGACCCGCCCTAAGGTTGCCTAAAAATCCAGCCTGGCCCGACTCTTGGGTCTGTTTCGTGCCTCTCAAGTGAAGCCCGACCCAACTGTTTGACCAACCCTGTGATAAGCAAACATGTTAGCCCGTAAAGGTGATGTCTAATGGTTAAAACTTAGATAAAATTTAAACTTATTAAAATTGACCCAATCCGAACCTAACCCGCACCCGTATATGACCCGAAACCCAAACTAACCAGATTTAATTCAAGCACTAATATTTATTATCATAAACTGGCCATTACCTCAAAATAACTAGTAAACAATCTATAAAAAACGACCCGATCCAACTCAACCGGTATCCGTACAAATCCGAGCCGAGACGGATTTGAGAAAGAGAAATAGGAGTGTAATTGTGTAAACCCATCAACATTTCCATTACTAGGGATATCAGAAGTCACAACATTTATACGGACAAAGACAAATAGAAGTATGGGAGTATAAACCATTAAACCCATCAACATTTCCATTCTCTCCCCTCTCAAAGTCTCACTAAAGCACACATCAACGGTTACTTTCCTGCGCACCCCTTCATTTTCCCTTCACTCTCAGACTCCCATCAGTTACTTGCAAAATGATAAACCCCTTGATGTTCTCTCTCCTCATAGCCGCCACGTGGCATCCTTGGATTGGTCATACAGAAGCAGCAGTTGTCCACCAGCAGCTGTGGTGTGTGGCAAAGAACAACGCAGAGGACAGTGCATTGCAGCAGGCATTGGACTGGGCTTGTGGGCCAGGTGCTGCTAATTGTGGGCCCATTCAACAAGGTGGTCCCTGTTATGATCCTAGTGACATCATTTCCATGGCTTCCTATGCTTTTAATGATTATTGTACTAAGCATGGTATGACTCAAGAAACTTGCAACTTTAGTAACACTGCTGATCTCATTGATCTTGATCCCAGTAAGTTCTTTTCCTTATTACTGTACTTGCTATTCTTTTGCACTAATTCTTATTGAACACGGATGTATGGTTAAGCTTAAGACGAGTCAAGTAGCATGAAGAAGCCAAATGCAGAATGCATAGAAAAATATGCTCAAGTGGGATGATACTTGTCCGTTTTAATGTTAAGACGAATATCGTTTTGATTTTTGATTTGGTATTTCTATGGGTTTTTCAGGTCACGACAAATGCAAATATCCATCAAGGTAAATAAATTGAGACAATGTCACTGTTTTTTGTTTTTTAATTGATTTGGGTGATTTTATTGCTAAAGTTGACATGTTTTGCCGACATAGAGACTAGAGTTGTAATGTAATGCTTGCGGCCTCAATCTCATATATTCTTCTCTGGAAGCTCTGAAATTAATACTAATGTGCGTATCAATGTAGTTCTGAACAATCTTGCACTTTGATTAGAAATATGTGTAGCGCCATTAACAAAGTTTTTAGAGTCATGATGGTATAAACGGACAAGAAAAAGTTTGATTTTGCGTCACCATGGACGCAGTGACGCATTGTTTACAACAAGGTTTGTAAATTTAGAAATTGAAGAGCATTGCACCTTGGGTTTTGGTATGCAATTGAGTGTGTATCTAGTTTTCATTGAAAGGATTGTAATTTTGAAATTAATCCTTGGAATTTGAAATTAGCTATTAGTGTTTGACTTTCACTGAATTGCATAGAGATAAAGACTAGTTGATGAGGGAGTGGTAGGTTATGGCATGAATGTATGATAGTCACTTACTCTGCCTTCTTGTTCCTTTAATCCCATCTACTTGCGGCTTCTTGGCCTATAGTCCTTGTCAAACTTCCCAAAAGAATACTCCCTGCGTCTCGCTCATTTGTTTGCTTTTGGTTTTGGCACAAAGATAAAGGAAAGAGAAAATGACCAAATTGAGTGTAGAGGATTTAATTGCCATAAAAAACATTCCTAAAATAGAAAGGTAAACAATTGACTAAGACACCCCAAATGAAATACGCAAACAATTGACCGGGACGGATGGTTTAACTCATTTAACATTATGCACGTCTATGTCTATGGTCACTGCATATGCCATTCCTCGCCATAGTTTGTGTGTGGGTGTATGGGCCACCTGCAAACTATCTCTCATTATTTTTAATGTGGGTAAAGGCATGAACCATCGAGGTTTGGGTAATGTTGTTTAATTCAACGAGTGAACCTTTTGGACTTAGGCTTACGATAACATGTTTTAGAATGTAGATTTGTTGGAATATGCATTGCGACCGTGAGATTATGAGAACAAGGGTGATCAACCAAATCTGCCAACAACATTTGCGGCAATCATTATTAAACTTTCTTTGGCGAAAGCTATAAGTATTCCCCTAAGATAAGGTCAACATTACTTAGTTTTTATCCCTTTTTAGGTAGTTTCCTTGGATATTTGGGTATATTGCGTAATATTCACTGCTGATGAAGGACACCGAATAAAATGGTGTTTGTTAGCAATCTTTACGAATGGATTTAAGTTTATAATTGTGATTTTAATTTTGTCTGCAGTGCTTTCTCTGTGGGAAATTCTTCCACCCCGTCAACTTCCGGGGTTATTCCAGGGAGTGAGGATTTAAGTGGCAGCACTCGTCTCGAAAAAGTAGAGATTTGGACGTTAGCCCTTATGGTGTTTACGGCGTTCTTATGACATAAAGCAGAATCAGGTTATTGAAGTAATATGTAAGGTAAATTTAAGTGGATGTAGATCTTCGCCTTGATTCTCCCAGAGTTGCTATTTGGGAAGTTCTGTTTCTCTGATTTGATCTTTCAACGTTCATGAACTTTGAGAATAAGGTTATGTTTGATTGATTTTTTTTGTTCCGATGGCATGTTCTATGTTAGATAGGAGGGTAATATTAGTAAATTCATGATTGTTTATTAATATTAAAATTCTGATCAGCAATTCCATTTTGCATCTTGATTCTGATTACTTTTGGCTGTTAATCTTTCCTGCTTGATGTTCCTTCCATCTCATGGTAATCTTCCTATCTTCCGGGAAATCAATTTATATAGAGTAACTGAACAATCACGAGTAGAGAATAGCGAGACAGTTTGCACGGAATCCAGTATTTTTTGTATCGAAAAGGAAAGCGGGAAGATTAGTCTGGGATGATCATAGTGTAACAATTTTAGAGGCTGCCACTGCCATGACTTATGACCATTATTTGAGGCTGTATCTATATTCTATAGTGTCTTATACGAGATTAGAGCGCCGTAATTGATTTCAAAATCAAAGTTGAAATTAAATACTTTCACCATGCAACAATCCAGGAATCCCCAAGCAACACATAATGACATGAAAGTGTGATCTCAACATGATGTTGCCACAAATCGTGGAGTGAAACTAGGGAAGAAGACATGATCTCATCGAAATGAAAGAGAAAAAGGCACTCAAGAATGAAGAATTCCCTTAAAAACTTCACTAGCTAATTTCACCAAGTCATAAATAGAGGTAACACACTATACATTACAAATTTAACCAATCTCAGAAACCAGCGAATGGGGTACTTCAAAAGATGAAAAAGATGATAAACTAGCGTGAATATGTTAGAATTATAGATAACAAACCTCCTTGATCTGTTAGAAGTTTGTTATACTCATTGTATATAAAGATAGTATACTCCTTGTAACTTAACATACATTCATTTTCAATATCACACACACATTATTTACCCCCTGTTTCTTTCTTTAGAATTCTCTAGAATTTCCTTTCAAGCTTCATCCTACATCAATGGCGACTTCAATTTCTTGCTTATTTTCATCAAACTTTCATGGTATCAGAGAGGGAAACTGCTTCTGATTACCTTATTCTTTTCCGCTGCTAATCATTCATTCATTATACCTCAAAATTCAATTTTGTTCTTAAAAATAGCAAAACCTAAAAATCACAAACAAAAAAATGCCGAATTCTGATTCAAATGTTGACGATACTTTTCAAACTACTAATTCGGATTTGATTTTAACCAAACTTGTCTCAAACGTCTTCGACGGATCTTCTTTCAATGGCTGGAAACGTGGAATGTTGATTGCTCTCTCCGCGAAGAACAAATTAGGGTTCGTCGATGGAAGCATTCCAAAACCTGCCGCAAATTCCGCAACTTCTAAGGCTTGGCAAAGGTGTAATGACCTGGTTTTCTCATGGATTCTGCATTCTTGTTCTGAAGAAATTTCTGCATCAATCATGTACAGCGATTCCGCCAAAACCGCATGGGATGAATTGGAAGAACGTTTTGGTCAATCCAATGGGGCGCAATTATACGGAACTCAGAAGAAACTCTCAGCTTTTGAACAAGGTAATGATAGTGTCATCTCTTATTTCACTAAAATCAAGCAAGTTTGGGATGAAATTGATGCAATGAACTTGAATCCTCCTTGTTCTTGCAACTGTACTTGTGGTGCGAATGCTAAGCAAAAGAAATTCAAGCAAGATCAAAGAGTAGTTCAGTTTCTAATGGGCCTTAATAAATCATATTCTGTGATTAGAGGCACAATATTGATTCAAAATCCTCTACCTTCCCTTGGTAATGTGTATAATACTCTGGTTCAAGAAGAAAAACAGTGTGAAATTCAGAATGCTACACATTTTCAGTCAGATTCAGCATCTTTTCATGCCAGAAATACTACCGGAAATAACAATCCGTATAAGAAACCAACACCTGCATACAATCAGTACAATCATTATAATCAGTCCAATACTTCCTTTGGTCGCAATCAGGGTCAATTTCCTAACAGAAATCACAATTCTTACAATCCTGCAATATCCAAACCAAACGAGGAAGGAGTCGTAAAAACTTGCAATTACTGCAAGAAACCTGGACATACCATTCAGTATTGCAAAAAGTTAGAGTACAACAACAGGAAACGATTTGCAAATAGTGCATATGATGCTGAATGTTCTGCTGGTGATGATAAGATCATGGGAACCTTCACTGAGGACAAGAAAATGCAGAATGATGATGATGATACTGCTCTATTCCATCAGTTCAAGGCTTTCCTCAAAATGTCTCAACATAGCAAGTCTAATCAATATTCTGATAATTCTATGCCTTCCACATCTGCCGCTAATTTTGCTGCTCCTAACTGTCAGGATACTTCTGCTGCCAATTTTGCTGGTAATACCTCTTCCTGTTTTAATTCTGTTGCTTATAACGATACATGGATTCTTGATAGTGGAGCAAGTGATCATATGTGTTCGAACCTGAAATTGTTTTCTGACATCAGAACAGTTCCCCATCCCTATTCTATTGCCCTTCCCAATGGCCATTCTGTTACCATAAACTCTGTCGGTACTGTTCCAATCACACCTGATATTTCTTTGCTTAATGTACTTTATGTTCCTTGTTTCAAGTTCAACCTATTATCCATAGCCAAATTAGCCAAACAATTGCAAACCACAATCAGTTTCACTCCTGAAATTTGCTCTATGCAGGGCTCTTCCCTCAAGAAGCCTCTGATTCTTGGTAGAACTCACATGGACCTTTACCTTCTGCAATCCTCTCTCAAGCACAATTTTTCTTCTAGTTCAAATTCTGTTGTAATAGATTCTGCTACTCTTTGGCATAATAGACTAGGCCATCTTCCATTGTATAAACTCAGAAAATTCCCTTTTTGTACTGTTTCAAAAATAAATGAACATGAGCTGCTTTCTTGTTCAATCTGTGCCAAATCAAGGCAACATAGATTGCCCTTTTCATTAAGCAATATTAGTACATCCGCTGCTTTTCAATTGATCCACATTGACTTATGGGGACCATACAATATACAAACTTACAATGGTTACAAATATTTCCTCACCATAGTAGATGATTACACTAGAACTACTTGGACTCATCTTCTTTCTTGCAAGAGCAATGCTTTCAATTTAATTGAATCTTTTATTGCATTAGTTCAAACTCAATTCAATAAGAAAATACAAACCATTAGGTCTGACAATGCTTTAGAACTTGGCTCTAGTTCATTCCTCATAGAATATTTTTCAAAGCAAGGAATTTTACATCAAACATCTTGTGTTCATACACCACAACAAAATGGCGTTGTGGAGAGAAAACACAAGCACCTTCTTGAAACTGCTCGAGCCTTGATTTTTCAGTCTAAACTACCGGAAAAATTTTGGGGAGAATGTGTTTTGACAGCCACCTACATTATTAACAGACTACCTACTAAAATTCTCAACTTTAAATCCCCTTATTCTCTACTTTTTCACAAAGACCCTGACCTGTCCCACATGAAAAGCTTTGGTTGCCTTTGCTATGCTTCTTCACCAAAACCAGGAAGACATAAATTTGACCCAAGAGCAATCCCCTGCATGTTTCTTGGTTATCCTTATGGTAAGAAAGCTTACAAACTCCTGAATTTAAACAATAATTCTGTTTTTACTTCTAGAGATGTCAATTTCCATGAACATATTTTTCCATATAACAAAACAAGTACTTCTCCAACTTCTATATTCATTCCTTCCACTACCGATCTTTTCATTCCTTCTGATATTCCTCATGATCCACTTGTCACTTCTTCTGCCACATCAAACACAACTACTAACCCAACTACTGTCACAAGTCCTACTCCCTCTACTACCAATCCTGTTCTCATCAGACAATCTAAAAGATCTGTTCATCCTCCTTCTTACCTTAATGATTATCATTGCTCTTTTCCACCCTCTAATATCACTAACCCTTCTGCTGCAAACTGTACTCATACCCTTACCTCCTTGTGCATTCCCAAAGATATACCCTGTTGTCAAATGTTAACAAATTCAAGTTCCACAACACATTGTTCCTTGCTTCCCATTCAGGATCCTGTATCTTATGAGCAGGCAGTTCAATTCCCAGAATGGAAGCAGGCCATTGCAGCTGAGTTCGCTGCCCTTGAGGCCAATAATACGTGGACCATTGTCCCATTACCAAAAGAAAAAAAGTCAATAAGTTGTAAATGGGTTTTCAAAGTGAAACACAAGGCTGATGGTGCTATTGAAAGATATAAGGCACGTCTTGTGGTTAGAGGATTTACACAAAAAGAGGGTGTTGACTATACTGAAACTTTTTCGCCAGTGGTTAAGATGACTACCATAAGAACCTTGGTAGCTGTTGCTGTTAAAAGTAAGTGGACTTTGACTCAACTTGATGTGAATAATGCTTTTTTACATGGCAATTTAGATGAAGAGGTATTCATGAAACCTCCTCCTGGATTAGTTGTGTCTCATCCTTCATTAGTTTGCAAGTTGCAAAGGTCATTATATGGGCTTAAACAGGCTTCTCGCCAATGGTATGCAAGACTAAGTGAAGCTCTTAGATCCAGAGGTTATGTGTAGTCTTTGAATGATTACTCACTATTTCATAAAGTCACTGGTTGTCATCACACTTTTTTGGCGGTTTATGTTGATGACATTCTGCTCACCGGTGATGATATAACCGAGATATCTTCCATTAAAGCTTTTCTCAATGATACTTTTAAGATTAAGGATCTGGGTGCTCTACACTATTTTTTGGGCTTGGAATTCACTTCCACAGACTCAGGCCTTGCCATAACACAACAAAAGTTCACTCAAGAATTGCTTGCTGAATTTGGTTGTTTTCCTCCTAAGTCTCCTGTCAGTCCCCTTGATAATAATGTGAAACTTACCCCGGAAGATGGACAGCTACTTACTGACGCATCTGCTTATAGGAAACTCGTAGGAAAACTGAACTTTCTTACTCATACAAGACCTGATATTTCTTTTGCTGTTCAACACTTGAGTCAATTTATGTCTTCTCCTAGAGATTCTCATTGGGCTGCAGCATTACATGTGCTGAGCTACCTTTCTAAAGACATTGGCCAAGGTATTTTACTCAATAATACACCAGATTATACTCTCCAAGCTTTTTGTGATGCAGACTGGGCTGCCTGTTTCCATACCAGGCGTTCTGTTAGTGGTTTCATTATTCTCTTGGGTGGGAGCTTGATTTCATGGAAGTCAAAGAAACAACACACTGTATCTTTGTCTTCAGCAGAGGCAGAATATAGATCCTTGCGCAGATTAACAGCAGAATTGGCATGGTTGACAAGACTTCTCAGTGAGTTATGTGTCCCCGATGTCACTCCTGTTCCCATTAAATGTGACAGTCAAGCAGCCATTCACATTGCTCGCAATCCTGTATTTCATGAGAGGACCAAACACATAGACTTGGACTGCCATTTTATTCGAGAAAAGTTGATGGCTGGCTTAATCAGTCTCTCCTATATTCCGTCCAAATCACAGCCTGCTGATTTGTTCACCAAGTCTTTGCCTGGTCACCAACATCATGAACTTCTTAGCAAGCTTGGTGTGTCATCTACACCCTCAAGCTTGAGGGGGGTGTTAGAATTATAGATAACAAACCTCCTTGATCTGTTAGAAGTTTGTTATACTCATTGTATATAAAGATAGTATACTCCTTGTAACTTAATATACATTCATTTTCAATATCACACACACATTATTTACCCCCTGTTTCTTTCTTTAGAATTCTCTAGAATTTCCTTTCAAGCTTCATCATACATCAATGGCGACTTCAATTTCTTGCTTATTTTCATCAAACTTTCAGAATATCACAACCTTTGCTCAGTAACTAGACAACACAGCCTCCACACATGTATGATAGCATAAACAATTTGAGTCTCATTAGTTTGAATTCAAGTGTGCTGCATTGGCTAAAGAACATGCAGCTGAAAGACTCGTAAAACAGAACTAACTGAATAACTGTCACATGAAACAAGGAACAAAGTGGAGATGAGGGAAAACACAACAGTAAAACAAAACAAGTTACCCATGAAACAATTTTTTTTTTTTTTTTTTTTTGCCAGTAGTAAAGAAACTGTATTATAGTTGAGTAGTACAAGAAGCCAGTTCATGTGCTACCCTATTAAATCTACGAGGAATAAAAGACAAACTAATACAATGAAACAAACTTGAAATAACTAAGCAATCGTCTAAAATACCCTTAATGAGGTAATTCGGTGTTTCAAGGCCAGCCAACTGCATAAGCGCTCTTAAACAGTCACTAACAATATGCAGGTGGGGGACGCCCCAATTCTTAGCCCACTTAAGAATGGAAAAAATCCCCAACGCTTCAGCTTGGATAGCAGATTCCGCCCTACAAGTCTCTCGAAATTGCCCCATTTCTGCCCACTATGATCATAAACCACGAAGCCAATAGCCGCTTCTAAGTTATTCCTCCACCCCGCATCAACCATAACTTTAACCCCATTGCACAAGTCCAACATACCAATAAGGTAGAGCTTTTTCCCTTCCGAGAACTCCCTGATATCAAAGGAATTAGACTCTCTTACCTTATACCGTTCATTAGTAGTGGCCAAAGCTTTTCCATCCGCCTTTTGGAAATCAGACACACTGTTTGCCGCTACCTGGAAAAGATTCGCAGTCGGTATGCAAGAGCCCTTAAAAACAAAATTATTCCTATTCTGCCAAATACTCCACAGGATAGAGACAAAGTACAGACCCTCCACTTGCCCTCATCCAATCTTTCTAGAAAACCAATCCAGTCCACAATCCATTACTGAATACTTATGTAGTTTGCAAACCCTGTCCTTATTCCCAGAATAAAGCCCATCCAGATTCGCGAGGCAAACTTATAGTCGCGGAAGATATGAGCCAAGGTTTCAATCTCTCCCTCCGACTTATTGCAAAGAGAACAACCAAACGAACCTTGAAAATTTCTGGTCATGATTTCTGCACCACACGATAAAGTGTTAGCACAGATTCTCCAAAGGAAGACCTTCCACTTTATCGGAACTGGTAAGTGTCACAGCTTCTTCCCACAAAAAACCTCTATGTTCTTGCTCATCCTTGACTTGTCCTTGGGGATACTTTTACTCTCAAAAAATTAAAAGCACTCGAAATAATGCCATATCCACTTTTCACCGAATACACACCATCTCTAGTAAAGGGCCAAAAAATCTCATCTGAGGTCCGAGAGAAAGGAATGTGCATAGCAAGAATCTTATTTGGCCAACACTCCTCAAATAAGTTTTTCACCATCACCTCATTCCACTTACCGCGGTCATCCAATAGGCCAGATACCGTTAGCTTATACAAGGGAGCCCAGCAGTGTTCCAACCAGCACTCCTTCGGAATCGGGATCTCACCTTCCACCCAATTTGATGTCCAAACATTTAAGCTAGAAGTCCTCCCTGGTTTCCAACCCAAATTAGACCGTATCCATTGAAGCCCAAGGAAGACACTCCTTAAGCCCCAAGACGAGTTTGCATTGATCTTTAGGGTTGTAACACCCCTTCCGTCCTCAGATCCGAAGATTAAGTTCCTGAAAGTCCTGCAAAATAAAGATTCTTCCCCAGACAAAATATTTATTTGGGAGAAAGGATGACAATAATGTGATACATAAATGGGTAGCCGGACATGCTGCACCTTTTCTTCCCTGGAATTTCTCGCCTTCTTAATGGTTGAAGGACAACTTTAATTGCAGTATCCAAAACAGCTTTGACATTATCAACAAGTAAACCGAAAACCTCTTAAAGTCTGTTGTATACTGTACAAAAGTACAAGCTTTGGGGATGTCAGTTATCTTTGTTGTTAAAGTCATTTAGTGTAATACTCGTGATCTAAGTTCGAAAGTCGTCAACGTCCAACGCTGTAAGGTTGTATATTGAGATAGGCGGGGAAGTGGCAAAAAAGTCCCATACGTTTACACCTATGTGTAAATGAACCCCACAACTTTCATATACGTGCAAATTAACCCCGTATCTTTAGCAATTGGTGCAATTTGGCCTCATTTAATTAATTCACCTGATTTCTCTATTCTCTTATTTATTTCTTATGTAGTTTCTTTCATTTTTTTTAAGAAAAAGTTTAGTTAATTGACCAATCTACCCATGCACATATTCTCTCACTTGAACCTCCAACACCACTACGTGAACGGTGAACCACCACTACCACGTGACACCCTCTTCAACCCACGACACTGAAACAATTAAGTTTCACTAGCGCAATACCCTGACCCGCGCGATGTCGACCTAAGGCACATGTCATCCAACACCGAGGACGACGCAACTTAGTCAGTTTAGTAGTAGCAAGGGCGGTTGGAGGTGGAGTGTGTCAAGCTTGTTGTGGTAGTTGATGGTGGATTTGAGATAATCTCTTGCTTGTGGTGGTTATAGGTGGTGAATATCTTGGTATGGTGGTACAAAGAAACAAAGGGTAGATTTGAGTTTTCACACATTAATAATCATGTTAATTCAATTTTTATGTTTTAGATTAAAAAAGTTTAATAATATAACTGAATTGCACAAAATGATGAAGTTATGGGGTTATTTACACATATTGAAAGTTGAGGGGGTAGTTTGCACATTATAGTAAACGTATGGGGCTTATTTGCCCCTTCCCCGATTGAATCGATGAATTTACATAGATACAAAATGATAGTATCTATACATAAGAGTATGCTGGGTCAACTATGTTAATTTCTTAACTTAAGCCATACAATAAGGAGCTACTTTTGAAAGAATAAGTCAAGAAATAACAATAATATTTACAAGAATAATTAGTTCCTAATTTTTCTCAACATCCCCCCAAGATAGACGGTAATTTCGAGAGGCCGATCTTGGACATAAGCATAATGAAATGTGTGTAGGAAGCAGTTTGGTAAAAGCATCGACAAGTTGGTCATCATTAGCAAAGGGAACAACACACATGCAAGAAACCAGATTAGACCTTCTCTTGCATAAAGTGATAGTCAAGCGCAATATGCTTCGTTCGTGAGTGAAAGACGGGATTGGCGCTCAGGTTAGTAGCACCTAGATTGTTACAATAGACTGTTGGTGCACTAGGGAGGACTACATAGAGTTCACCAAGAAGATGGCTAGGCCATGTGATTTCAGCCAAGGCATTAGCAATAATGGACCTGTACTTGGCTTCTGTAACACTCCCTTATACCAAAGTACCTTAGCAAGGACCACCCTAATATATAAAGGGGTTACTATCTCGGTTGCCCAAGATAGTGAACACCAAATCAACGACAAAAGAAACATATTATAAAGATAAAGTGTAAAGTGTAAAGTTTAAAAGTCTAAAATCAACAGGCACAACCAACTCTAAAAGTCATCAAGTCTAAGCAGCGACAACTAAGACAAGGATCAGTGGTGACTCGGCCCCATCCAATCCCGCGAGCTACTCCACATCAATACCCACTCATCAACTGCTCACCATCCCCGAATGGATCACACACAATTTTGCAACAACACGGGGTTAGTCAATTGCATAATCATCAAAGTAAAAGTGTACGGAAGCAATCACAATGAACCAACATCGTCCACTCCCATGCTCCCTCACTCACAGTAACTGACTACACACTGCAATGTGTAGCTCTGTCAGGTTACTCATCGCAACAGGTAATCTTCGCTGCTAGTACATAATACAACCTTACCACCAAATTCCCGCTCGCCGCAACGAGCAAACCCCAAATCATTAATGTGCATATCCCCTTAGTGATAAGAGTCACAAGAGGCAAATAAACATGGTAATGAGATTATCTCCCGACATAGTCCCATTACAATCACAACCACACCACCACCGTCACCTCAAATCCAATCCAACAATAATCACACAATCATACATATAATCACATCCAATCACAAATACACTACAATAAAGAACTATTGCTACGTAGGGAAAATGTTGCATATGACCTCTAAAATGTTGCTTTAGGGTTTATGCAATATTTTTAACCGTGCTGCTTAAAACTCCGTTGCAATAGCCCAATGTAACACTTTGGGCTACATTTTCTACTCAAATGCTACATTTTTTTAAAAATGTTGCAACGATACCCTAATGCAACACATATCCTGAGAAATTATTACAACACTTTAAATATAAATATGCAACACTTTTCTCCTTCCCTCCAAAATTTTGCAACACTTTCTTATTCAATCTTACGCAACATATTTTTGTCTAAGAGAAACATAAAGGCAACATTATTTTGGTGCTAATGCAACATATCCAATATTGTCAAAGACAATATTATTATAATACTAATGTAACATTCCTGAATTAAAATGTATAATATACATTTGTTTAATTGTTTGTCGTGCCCTATTAATTGTAACAAATAGTATCCGCACTACAAGACGTCTGATTCAAAAATAATAATTAATTGGTCCAAAAAAGAGTTGTTCATTAATAATACATAATATTCATGTTTCGTACATCTTATTGAAAAAATGTCAATGAAAAAGAGCTAACAAAAATCAACACTGTTTGAATACAAAAATAAATAAACATCATGCATGTATAAGTCTTGAGTGGATCCAAATTTGCGCTGCTACCGTTGAATTCATCCGTAACCCAAAAGGTGGTCTGTGACAAGAACAAAGAGTAAATAACAACAATCATAATGCCACAAGATTTTTAAACATTAAAAAAGCTTTACAGGGCATCTATCATTCGACCGGTTATGGGTATCTAAGTCGAGAGTGTAATCTTAATGCAGTATTCTAAGATGGTAATGCATACTCTTTTCTCCTGGCAAGAGAGCTCATAATTATTTGGTAGTATAATAAAAAAGCATATAGCATCATCTCTAAGAGAGTTGTTTCGGACAAGTATGTCTCTTGGCAAGAGGGCTCATAATTATATGGTAGTATAATAGAATAACATATAACATCATCTTTAAGAGAGTCACTACTACAGAAAGCCTTAAGGACATCGGACTTTTATGGTCAAGGACATCGGATTAGCAACCGATGTAGAGTTCACTGATGTCCATTATGGGTATCAAGGACATCGGTTGTGCAACCGATGTCCATTTGCTAATGCACATCGGATGTTTAAAACGTCTGATGTCCATCATCCTTATGCACATCATACTTTAGCTCACATCTGATGTCCATGTGTTATTGCACATCGGAGGTTTAATAAGTCTGATGTCCATCATTCTTATGCACATCATTCTTTAGCTCACATCTGATGTCCATGTGTTATTGCACATCGGAGGTTTAATAAGTCTGATGTCCTTCATATTTATGCACATCATTCTTTAGCTGTAATCTGATGTCCATTTATGTTTTGTACATCGGTTGTTGACCGAAGCCCATGTGCATTACAAGTTAATATGCATCATACAATTGCATAAACCGCTGTCCTTGATGTTGTCTTTTTTTAAAAAAAAAAGCTGGTATGGATGGTAATTTGTACCACCAGTATACATTATTCAGATGCCAGCCAGACTGTCATACCATCAACCAAACAAACACAAATTCAAAGCGAAGCACGACAAAGTCGTTCGTCTTTCATTAAACAGGGACAAAGCAAATCACGACAAAGGTCGGTCGTCTTTCATATACATTATCCGAAATCATCAAAAAGATAATGACAAATTAAACCAAAATATTCTGTACAAAAAGATGTCACTTTATTAGCAGATGTTTTCGACGAGTTTCCATGTGATGGTGTTTCTGCCTTCTCAATCCTTTTGATGTTGGTTATTGTCAAACCGGTTAATTCCTGTAAAATCATTTGTGTGTTAGCAACTAAAGGATTATGGAAAGACTTGAGAGTAAATGAATAAGAACCATGATAATGTCCTATATTAAAATTCCAAGCTGCTTAATATTAGTTGTTACCCCTGCAAACTCTGATTTAGCAAATTAATATGCTCTACAAATGGCAAAAAGTTGATCCTGATGGTAAGTTGTGCTAGAAAACTGATGCTCATTACTTAATGTCGTCTGAGTTCTATCAGGCTTTTTTATGTGTTAATTAGACTTGGTTATATGATGAGGCCTAAATTTTTTAATTGTGTCTCAACTGGATATTATGGATAAGGGCACAGATGCTCGCATTTCTAACCAAAGACATATATGTTTCATGCACTAATGAGCAAAATCCACATACAATTATAGTGTGAGTATTGTGAAAGAATGTACCTCTAACCAAAGCTCCAAGTTGTGAGGATCAGAAACAGCGGACTTGGGTATCTGCAGGGAGTTCAGAAGGCAAACAAACATTATAGTGTGGCTGTGTGGGTGTGAAAATGTATTTTGAACAAAGAGTCAAAGACTAATGCAGGGTGTTCACAAGGCAAACATCAACTTCTGCTATGTTATGTTAAAACTAGGAGTCGTTAAGGAAACAGTGGGGGTAACAATAATTGTTGAATAGATCTGAGTCAATTGAAATGTGATAGTTAGACGGAAGATATAACAATACCATTGCACTGATTGGTGCGAAAGTATCCCCAGTCAACAATTTGCAAGATCATACACTCATACTCCGTATCAAACTCTAAATTGAAGCTAGCCATCTTACTCTAATAGAAAAATTATACAGTTATTTAATGAGTAAAGTAAGAGATAAAACATTTTACTACCCATGGAAAACTACTGTTGCTGGTAATGAGGACCAACTGCCCCATCCCAGTAACCTGACACATAAATGTTCCTGCTACTAGTGAACAAAATTTTATTCAAACACAAACATCACCTGAAGACACGCACGCCAATCTATCGGCTTCAGATACGACGGAATTTCTACAGCCCCTTGCACGTTCACATGACGAGCCTCGTAATTTCCTTCATGACAACCAGGTTGAAAATGATAGTGCAATCTAAATATTAAAACATAAACATTGAACTGCTACAGAATTATCAATTAAACAATAAGGTATAAGAAACAAAGTATGAAGAACCAGATGGATAAACGACTAAGGAATGCAGTTACATACTGCTCAAATTTTCTCCTCTTCAAAATTGTTTATTTCCTAAAGGGCACTCGCAATAATGATATTGTTACCAATGCTGAAAAGAAAAGGGAGCTTACTTGTTTCAACGGGAAGTTGTTGTACGCTGATGTGCAGGAATGCTCTGGGTCTGGTCTGTTGCCTTCTGCAGCAGAGCAGTGGTCAGGAGGTTTTGCGGGTCACGTTGCAGTAGTAGTCCGTTTAGGCAGTGGCAATATCATAGTTGGGGCTGGTGTAATTTTCAGACTAATAGTAGTTGATGCAGGCTTTGTTAAGACTGCGTGGTAGGAGGGTCTGGCAGAGTTTGTAGGCAGGAGTAGCTGGAGGTAGACGTTGGCTTGTGCAAGGCTGTGAAGCGGTGGTTGCAGGTCTGGGATCTGAAGTTTGTCTTAGTAGGCTGTGATTCTGTGATAGAGCGTGTTTGTTACAGAATAAGAGTAGGGATTTGTTCTTTAATGTAGGCTGAGTTCTGGTTTTGAATAAGCAGCGGGTCTGTAATGCGCAGATTGCTCCTTTCTTTGCGGTGTGAGGGTAAGTAGGGTGAGAAGACAAGGAAGCAGTAGGTGCCATAACACAAACGAAGGATACTTCACAAGTTCCAAAAGACTACTACTTATGCTCAGAGTTCGAAAGAAGGAAAGAGTCTGCTTATGGGCCGGACCCTCATAAAGGCTTGAGAGTTAGGCTAAGCAGAAAAACATTATCATAGTATAGATTAGACCAAGGTCTAAAGAAAGGGCGCTTACATGACACGAGGAAGAAATATAAGGTCTCCTCTGTTTGTGTTTTATACTAGTTAGTCGTCCAGTAGTCTTTGATCCTCCCTTTGCTCTAGTGTGTAAAGACCCGCCCTTTCTTAGCTGAGTTAGTTGACTTCAGAGTTAGGCACTTTCCTTTGAAGCTCTAACAAGGTCTATCTCGTTACCACATGCTACCTGAGAAGTTCAGAAGGAATCTCTTCATAAAAGAAGTGCCCTGCTTTAACCTAACCAAATGAAGAGGGGGGTTGTCATATTCATGAATGACGGACAGGGGTCTTTCCATTTGAAGAAATCTATGCCATCCTTTTCGACTCTTTTCTAAAATAAAGGAAGATAAAAGAGTTCTGTCCAGCTAGATTCGTATAAGAAGAAGGCAAGTATAGGGTCTTATGGGCTTGGGGCTGCACGTTTGTTGAAGTGTCTGAAACTGATAGCGCAGGTGTATTTGCAGAGAGCAACGGCTACAGTCTGGCTGCAATTGCAACAAAATGAAAAAATTGACGACCATTTTAACCGTAAAGGTTCAACATTTCAAATTTCATACTAATACCCGATCTCCCAAAAGCCAAACAGCTACATTTCAACTTACTAAATAACCCGAAGACAATAACAATGGAGTTTTCACCTATTAGTTAAGATTAAGGTATGTGAAACTGTAGTTGGGTATATTTCTCTCCCTCTTGTCGAACCTTTTTTTTCAATCGTACCTCAGGCGAGTCCCACTTTGGGTCATCTCTCGTCAATCGAGTAAGAAATGAAGGTTAAACGACATTTTAATAATATCAACAATGAAACAAATTAGGAAATCACCAAGCTTACAGCACTAAATTCCAATTAATCGATGTAATTGAACAAACAATAAGGTTTTAAGATGGATAAAAACATGAAATTAAAGAATGTGAAAGTTAAGATTACCAAAATATGAATTTGCTCATACAATAGTTGAACTCGAGGATATTGATAAGGGAGGTTTCTAGAGATGATTTGTCGACAGACCATGGTTTCTTGAGAAATTCGACATGAGATTCCGCCATTAGTCGGATCGGTGGGGAGATGTTGGAGAAGATGAAGGGAATTAGGGATCGGTGGGATGTGTGTTGCATTGGAGAAGATGAAAGAACTAGGGTTTGAGTAATAAGAAGGATATGAAAGATGTGTGGAGCGTTTTTTTTAATCAATATATATAATTAAAGGAAGCTTTTTTCTAAACACGTGGTAGTCTCCACCTTTTATAAAACACTTATTTATTAATAATGATTCATTTACCATTTTTCTACTAGAATTAGGAGATAATTAATTATTTACAATTTTTCTATTAGAATTAGAAAATTAGTAAATAGTTGTTTAGATAATAATTTATTCATAACTTTCCTATTAGAATTACAAAATAATAAAATAATAAATTATTTACAACTTTTCTATTAGATTTAGAAAGATAAAAAATAGCTGGTTATTTACAATTTTTCTATTAAATTTTGAACATTATTATTCTTTAATATTTATATACCTACTATTTAAGTTTATTAACTTTATTCAACGTTTTTATTGAAAATGAAAATCAGAAATGAATTAGAATAATTGATTATTTACAATTTTCCTATCTTATAACATTATTAGAAAATTAGTAAATAGTTGTTTAGATAATAATTTATTCATAATTTTCCTATTAGAATTACAAAATAATAAAATAATAAATTATTTACAACTTTTCTATTAGATTTAGAAAGATAAAAAATAGCTGGTTATTTACAATTTTTCTATTAAATTTTGAACATTATTATTCTTTAATATATATATACCTACTATTTAAGTTTATTAACTTTATTCAACGTTTTTATTGAAAATGAAAATCAGAAATGAATTAGAATAATTGATTATTTACAATTTTCCTATCTTATAACATTATTTTTTAATATTTATATACTTACTATTTAAGCTTATTAATATTGTTCAGCGTTTCTATTAAAAATGAAAATGGAAAAGCGAAAAAAAGAACAATTTAGTTTATCATCGTCTTAACATTAAAATGAGTAAAAAATAGTCTCACGGGGATATCAGAGTAATAAGACAAAATCTTTTACTTTTTCTTATACATTATGTTCTTATCTTTTCCATATTACTAGACCATTCAAACTTAAATGAATACCTCCATCTTACCTAAAACTGTGCGGAATAACTAATAAATGAAATTAGTTAAATATTTAAGTCTAAACAAATTCCTATCAAAAGGAACATTTGCGATCAATCATATTCGATCAAATTAAGAGCAACACTACTAATTTTTTGTACAAGAATAGCACTATTATTCAAGTGAATATTATACACTTTCGTACTTAATTATGCGAAAGAAATGAGATCATTTCTTTAATTAAGTAAAAAGGAAAATAAGATAAATGCAAAATATATTATACTTTAGAGAAACTCCAAAAATGTCAAATTTGGATTTAATTAGTATAAATATAAATATTAAAGACCACAATGATGATGTAGATAGGTGCGTGAAGTGGAATAATTGTGTAGATGACATGTGTTTTAAATTGGTACTGAAAGGTATTTCATAAATAACAATATTTATGCCTACATATTTTCACCTTATTACTAAACGATGAGACATTGTGTTATAAAATGACATATTTTTTTACGGGGGCAGAGGTAGAGAGGTTTTGAGAGAGAAGGTAAGTGTCTTCAGGGATAGGGTTACTTTCTGGCGTTTAAGAGTATTATTTGAGTAGTACAAGCAAATTGGTCAGAGATGTCCAAGAATACAGTTTATGATTTTGAGGATTAAGTTGGTTAGTTAGGTTGTCAAGTTACGGTTTAAGGAGTATAAATATAAATATATAAATATTAAAGAACATAATGATGTAGGTGATCTGAGTTAAGCGGAATAATTGAGTTGATGAGATGAAATGCAAGTGGGTATTAGAAGTTATTCATACAACAAAGTAATGACAAATAAATGGCGAGACGGATAGAATAAGCCGTAAAAAGATCAAAAATATTTTTTAATTATATTAGATTATAGTTTATTATAGCCCGTATTCTTTTTTTCCTCCATATTTTCAACTTATTATTCTTTACAGTGTGACATTGTCTTATAGGGTAGGGGTTGATTTAAATTATATGTGTCCATTTGTTTAGGGATGGGGATAAATAGATCTCGAGGGAAGAGGTAAGTATCTTGAGGACAGAGTTACTCTTCGATGTTTAAAAGTGTCATGTAAGTTGCACAAGAAAATGTCTATAGGTTAGGGTTGTTTAGGGATATGATTGAATATGTTAGTCAAGTTGGGTAGTTATGTGAGAAGGTATGACGAATACCTAAACGTTGCCGAAAAAAGTTGCGTATGTACTACAGAATTATTAGAACAACTGAGCAAGTACATAGGTAGATAAATTTTATTTTAAAATTCTACTTTATGTGATAATAACAAAGGCACAAATTGTAACACCCCAAAAGTATGAGAGAAAAGTTGTCCCATATCGGTAGAATGTGAGACTTGTGATATGTTTATAATAACTTCCACCCACCACTTAGTAACAAGGCCTTGTGCTTTTGGGCTTAAGTGAGGACAAATAATGGGCCCAAAGGCTTACCTCCCATCTTGTTGGGGGTGTGTTACGGCCGTGGTGGGTCGGGTTGTTACAAATGGTATCAGAGCGACCCTGCGACCGTGTGGTGAGCCTGTGGTCGGGAGTACCCGGGTCACACACCTAGCGGGGGAGGATTCTGGCCCTGGTTGTGGTCAAGGTTGAGGCACAACGAGGACGTTGTGTTCTTTAAGTGGGTTTGTAACACCTCAAAAGTATGAGAGAAAAGTTATCCCACATCGGTAGAATGTGAGACTTGTGATATGTTTATAATAACTTCCACCCACCACTTAGTAACAAGGCCTTGTGCTTTTGGGCTTAAATGAGGACAAATAATGGGCCCAAAGGATTACCTCCCATCTTATTGGGGGTGTGTTACGACCGTGGTGGGTCGGATTGTTACACAAATGTTATGAAAATAGCTTAAAAATCTCTAAAGTAACATGTATGCATACTCAATTTTGATTGTTATAGGACGGGGTTTGATTTTACATTGGATATATCTATTGTTTCGGGCGGTGGGGGTAAATAGGTTTTGAAAGAGGAGGTAAGTGTCTTGGGGGTAGAGTTACTCCACGACGTTGAAGAGTGTGAGAGTAGTACAAATAAATGTCGGTAGGTTGAGGTTTACATGGATACATTTTACAATTGATTTTAATGGTTAAGTTGGTTAAGTGGGTGAGAAGGGTACTCCATGGGTAGGATTACTCTACGACGTTTACGAGTGTGATTAGAAGATAGAAAAATATATTCATATGTAGGGCTGAGTTGTTTAGGGATATGAATATGGTTAAGGTTGATTCTGATGGGTTTGGTTGGTTAGTCGGGTGGAAAGGGTTAAATTTGTGAAAAAGTGAATAACATGAGATATTGATTGGAGAAGGTAAATGAATAAATTTTATTTGAAAATGTGTATATATGAGAAAAGAACCGACAAATATAGAAATATATGCTAAAAACATTTAAAATATCATGTGTATAGACTCAATTTTGTTTCTTTGTTGGACACAAAACTAAACAATCAAATGTTATACTCTCTTCAGTCCTATTGAATGCTCCATTGGGCCGGCCGCCGGGGAATAATTTTTAATGTGGAATGGCGTTATAGTGCTTTTTTTTGGAGTATTCTTGGAAATATTTAGGGGTGTGTATAAAAAGATGTCGTAATGTGGAGTTGCAGTTGCAAATTTGTAATGATAACATTGTAAATACAAAAAATAGAAGAAGATATTTATGTCAATTATTTTACCAAGTATGGAAGGAAAACATTTGATTAAATTGTACAAAAATAGAATGTGAGAACATTAGATAAGAATTAAGGAAGGATATGTCATGTCAGTATTATATCGCGATAGATATGTCTGGAGGTAGGAGGTAAATGTCTTGAGGATTGAGTTATTTTTCGATGTTTAAGAGTGTGATTTGAGTAATACAAGTAAATATAGATACAGTGAGGTTGTTCAGGGATGCGCATACGGTTAATTATGATTGTCAAGTTGGTTAGTTGACTGAAAAAGGTACGAACAATGCCTGAATGGTGTGGAAAATGGGGAAGGGGTATGTAGCAAGAAAACTGATGAAGTAGATGAATTTATTTCAAGGTTATATTATGTGTAAATGATTTAGGCATAGATGAAATAAAAATAAGTTAAACATCTCTGAAATATCATGTATGAAAACTCAATTTTGTTTTTTTTTTCTTTTGAAACACAAAAATAAGTAATCAAATGTTAATAAATATTATGTCAATATAGTATTGTTAACGTTTAACTAGGTTATTTTTTTTGTCTCGGTGATTAAAAAAAAGCATTGTGGTTTGTTACACCCAATTTCAATGTAACATCTCGAGTGTTGCATCCACCGTTCATTCCTTAACACCTCTCTCATACCTCTTTTGTTAACCAAACAAAAAAATTGCATGTTTTTGTTTCCCTATCAAGGTTTCTGATAGATGGATGAACTTTTCAAAGGGAGAGCTAACATTAAGGGATAAGTCCGGGTGTTTCGTGAAGGAAGGGTGACTTAAATATTTTAGGTGTGTATTGGAAGCTAGGAAAGAGTGACGACGATGAGTTAAATGGTTGTTTGAGATAACAATAAAATGACTAAACCGCATTTGATGATTAATTTCATGATAGATTAGTAGGTGTGGCTTTGGATTGTGGACCGTTTCATGTGTTGTTTGAAGAGTAAGGGTAGTGGTTTGAAGGGTTCTTTCGTGTGGTATTGTAGATGATTGTGGCGAGTTGGTGGTAACATTAATGACGGAAATGAATATAAATGAGGTAATTTATTAACAAAATAACACATGTATAGAACGAACTAATACTAATTTTACATAAAAGAAAAAGTCTTATGATTTATTTTTGATTTACATGGTGAAAATTTTACGAATACCACAAATTAATTTAGTATCCGTGCATCGCACGGGAAAAAATACTAGTTAATTACTAATTTTGGAGAGGTTTGATACACAGGAATAATAGAATAATAATAATATTGAGGGTTTTATTTTTTGCGCGCATTATTTCACAATAATAATTAACATCAGTTTATTTAAACAATTGTTGTCCTTGATCAATTAATGTACATGAGTTATCATTTAGTCTGATGTGCATTAAAATCAATACTTATGGACATGGGTTTGAAGTAGAAACCGATGTCCTTTATTTTATAAGGACATCAGGTTTTTGTAGTCAACCGATGTGCAAATTAATTACATCAGATTTTTCCAAAATTTGATGTCCATTAACCGATGTCCTTAAGGGTTTCTGTAGTAGTGAGTTGTTTCGGACAGTTTCGTGGTTGTATTTGAATTAAAGTGCATGTTCCGTATATGCTACGCGAAGCTCTTGTTGGCTGTGCTTCTTCCTATTACTTATGAGTGCGACGAAGCTTCGTTTTTTATATAAGAATCATTCTAAAAGATCATACACAACCAGAACGTCGAACTTGCTTGTATTCTTATATTTCTGATATTAAATAAAGAACCACTCTTATAAGGTTTAACTAGTTCTGAATTTCAAAATCTGAGGAAAGTGCACAAGGTGAGCGTTTAATTCTAAGAAGCCAGCCTTGCGCAGAAGTTCTGTTATATTATATAAGCTATTACTTGTGCATATTTGAAACCTAATTGGAAAGAATAGAAAGCTGAAAAGAGGAGACGAGTAGAACTTCTTAATCGGTAAAAGTTAGGTTAGCATCTCATAATAAAAAGCAAGAAATCAAATCCTATTTCACACGACTGACTTACATATATAGAATCACAGATAAAAACTCTTTCTCTTTCTAATCTACAAGGCGCCAATTCTAGCTAAATTCGACAACCTTCCTTACATGTGATTCCCTTTGTAACGTGTTTACACCTGTTAATATGACGTGTTTAAGTTTAATCCCTTATATCTCTCACCAAAATGTTTTACCGCCATATTGGCTATAAGCGCGAGTCTTCGTAGGAATTGGATTCAGTTTTAGTTATTCAACTCTTCTGGTAATCTTAGGTAGATATGGGACATCTAAACTGAAAGCTTTTTTAAAATGGGGCTCAAAAATAAAGTATTTATCGTTTTGGGTCGGAACTAAAAGTATTTGTCGAAATGGTGTCAACGTAGGCTCGAGAATTCTTTACCTGTAACAGGGGAAAGACACGCCATTCGAAATGGCGTGTTTAAGGTAAAGCCAAGATTGAAAAAAAAGAAGAAAAATACGCCATTAGGTGTGGCGGGTCTCTTTTCTAATTCATTTCTCTATCCTCCATTCTCTGTAACTCTACACATTATCCCAACCCCATCTCTTTTCTTAACGCAAGCAAAACTTCCATGTTCTTTTCTCTATCCTCCCTTCCCTCTTTTGTGATGATACACAAAAGTGTATTCCTTCATACTTTTACCCACCAATTCAACAAGTTACTCATTTTCCCAAAACAAAATAACATGGCTGATAAATCGTTGCACATAGTAATGTACCCATGGTTTGCATACAGCTAGACCTGTCAAAACCTGACCCGACCCGAAAATCGACCGTAACCCGACCCGTAAATAACTCGTAAATGACCCGATTTTTCAACCCGAATCCGAAAGATACCTGAACCCGTTTTGACCCGTAAACAGCGGGTCAAAACCCGACCCGCAGCGGGTTGACCGTTGGGTCAAGAAAATATATCATTTTTAAAATATACAATGTCATATAAGTATTGATGATTTATAAATTTTTGAGGAGAAATATGTATATATATATGCGGTATGTCACGTCATCACCTCAAACAACATGCCTCGTCATCACCTCAAACAACATGCCACATCATCACCTCAAAGTGTGTGTCACACCGTCACTTTCACCGTAGTATGTCGAATTGCATTCCACGTCAGCAGCGCCAACTCATCACCTCGAACCACATGCCACGTCATCACATCGAAGTGTGTGTCACGTCGTCACTTTTAGTTTAGTACGTCAAGTTACATTCCACGTTAGCACTGTCACCTCATTATTTCGACGAACCACATTTCACGTCATTACATCGAAATGTGTGCCGCACTATCACTTACACCTCATTTCAGATAATTGCCTAGGACCACATGCCATACCATCACCTCAAAATATGTGTCATACGTCACTTTCACCGTATTACGTGGAACTGAACCACACTTCGTATCAACACTTCCATCTCATCACTCAAATCACATGTCACGTCATCATTGTTATCTTATTTGAGTCTCATTATCGTACTTAGCGAGTTAGTAAGGATCGATGATGATGATGATAACGATGGTGATGTTGGTGGTGAGGGCAAAAATGGTGACACTTAAGTTAACTAAGGCGAGTAAGAGGATAAAAACGTATAAAGGGTAGGAATTACGATATAAAAGAAGTTTTAAAAAATCCGAGGAAAATATATTGATTGACCCGTATTTTTACCCGAACCCGACCCGGAATCCGTATAGACTTGACCCGTATTTTACCCGACCCGAAATACATCCGACCTGTATTTTACCCGAACCCGTATCTACCCGACCCGCAACCCGCCCGTTCGACCTGTTTGACAGGTCTACATACAGCCATATGATCCCATTTCTCCATCTCTCCAACAAACTCGTCGAAAACGGTTACATAGTTACCTATATACTACCTTCAAAAGTTGTAACCCGCCTACAAAACCTCAACCAAAACCCCACCCAAATTACATTTCAGACAATCGCGGCCCCGCACGTCGACGGGCTACCAGTAGGTGCGGAAAATGTAACTGATATCCCAGACATAACCCAACACTTCCACCTAACCACGCATTGGATAGGACCAGACCAGAATTCGAGTCCCTTATGGAATCAATTAAGCTAGATGTGATATTGTACGACGTGGCTTACTGTGTCCCAGAGGTGGCAGCGAAGGTGGGGGCTAAGAGTGTGGCATATAGTGTCGTGTCGGATGCGAGTGTGTCGTTAAGTATGAGTGTAACTGATAAGATGGATACTTCGGAGAAGTCATCAATTATATGGTAGTGTGTAGAGTTGCAGGGAAGAGAGGAAAGAGAAAAGGGATGGGGTTGGGGTAGTGTGTAGATTTGCGGGGAAGGGAGGAAAGACAAAAGAAGAAGGAAAGACACCCGTCACTTATAATGGCGTGTCCTTTTTTTTCAGTTTTTACCTTAAACACGCCATTTCGAATGGCGTATCTTTCCCCTATTGTAGGTAAAGAGTTCCCGAGCCTACATGGACACCATTTCGACAAATACTTTTAGTTCCAACCCAAAATGATAAATACTTTATTTTTTAGCCCAATTTTAAAAAAGCTTTCATCTAAACTTCACTTTTGTGAATATGAGAATTTTTCATAAAATATTTGACTTCAACACTAGTACACGGACGACACTTGCAAACGATGGGTCCTTGATAATTCAATTAAGATAATTTGATGATTATTATTTTGAGTTTACAGACAATATGTGATCTAGAGATCATGGTAGCTGAAGTGCTTATATGAATTCGAATAATAAATCAGTAATTAAAGTTCCCTTTCGTTATGGCACTTATGGGTAAGCATCTCATATAAGCAATAAATCAATTTCATATAACAGTTTATCATGAGTATGCTATTATATTGAAGCAATGTCGCAAGTCTCAATCGTAAAAATGCATTCCAAAAAATGTTATTCCTGAAATTGGGTTTATTTTACAGAAATCCGAAAGAGTATTAAAACTGTAAGTTTTAAAAACTTCATTAACAATAGTGACAACCCTTAACTTGTGTAAATATAGTATTACAGTTGGTCTCTCTTGTAACGGGTTACAAAATGTGACAGAAGAGGTGTGATTATTTTATAACAAAATGTAACCATTTATTACTAAAGAAATATGGAGTATTATTTATCAATCATTACACTTAATCATAAAATGGTTATTTGAATATCTTACATTATTAATTAAAAAAGTTGACATGCATTACTAAAACCAATTACTGAATCCAATTCTTTGAATGGGATTGCAAATTTGCAATTTTTTTTTTTTTGCCAGTGGTAAATAAAGTCTTACATGCGAAAACCACTTGATGCCAGATCATGTGCAATCCTATTAAATCTACGTGGAATAAAAGATAAACTTAAATAGTGAAAAGAAGCGATTAAGACGGTCCAGTCATCGAGAACATCCTGGATATGATGATCCGGGTCTTCCAAACCTGCAAGCTGTAAAATAGCTCCAAGGCAGTCCGAAGTGAGCTGCACGTGAGAAAGACCCCTATCCCGAGCCCACCGCGCTGCCTCCAGCAATCCCTTTGTCTCTGCCTGAAGTGCTGACTCCGCCCTGCATGGTTTATGGTATCGGCCCACCTCATCCCCGTGCTGATTAAAGGCCACAAAACCAATGGCCGCATCAAGAGTAGCCCTCCATCCCGCATCCACCATGATTTTCGTCATGTTACACGAGTCATTCTGGCCAGTAAAGAAGAATTCCTTTCCATCAGCCAAATCCTTGGCCTCAGACATAAACGGTGCCTTCCCCGTCAAGTCTTCGCTCATCGTGTTCACGACCCTTGCACATGATATGCTAGAAGACTCAACATCATTCATCAACAACTGGTAAAGATGTGCCACGGGAAAGCCACTACCCCGGAAGGTGACCTCATTCCGTTGTTTCCACAGATTCCATAGGGTGGCAACAAAGGTGCATATCTTCCATTTCACATCCTCCATCTTACCCAACAGACTAATCCAATTTGCTATCCAGTGTTGCACATCCAAGTGATGTGCATTCTCCGTTCTTATGCCCAGGAGAGAACCAGCCCAAAAACGTTTAGCAAAGTCACAATCCCGGAAGATATGTTTCAAAGTTTCCACCTCTCCCTCCTTTTGACAACATAGCCCACATCGCACAGGACCTGTAAAATTCCTACTCCTCAGTTCTGACCCACAAGGAAGAGTATTAGTACAAACCTTCCAAAGGAAGACTTTCCACTTGGGTGGGATTTGAAGTCGCCACAATCGCCGACCCCCAAAGCTCTCAACAGCTTTCTCATCCGTGACTTATCTTTAGAACTACCCGTCCTGTCAAAGAAATCCTTCCAAATGATACCATAACCACTCTTAACCGAGTAGATTCCATTTCTATTAAAAGGCCAATAGATCCTGTCAAATGAACGATACGATGGAATAGGAATTGCAAGGATTCTGCTACCCCAGGGCTCATCAAACAGGTCTTTCACCATCGGAACATTCCACTCACCCCCCTCAGTGATCAGATCGGAGACAGTGAGATTGTAGAGATGTGTCCAATCAGGATCCAACCAACAATCCTTGGGGCATGGTGACGCTCCATTCACCCATTTGGAAGTCCAGATATTCAACTTAGATCCTTTGCCAGGCTTCCAGCCTATATACTCCTTTATCCACCGGACTCCACGAAAAATGCTTTTTAAGCCCGAGGAAGAGTTTTTCTTAATGCTGAAACTCCTGGCTTCCGTTCTGCCCTGAAAACCCCCAATCAAACCTCTAAAGATCCTGTAGAAAAGAGAATCCTCCCCAGAAAGAATTCTCCACCCATGTTTGGCCAAGAGTGCTTTGTTCATACATCCTATATCTCTAATTCCTAATCCCCCATCCCTTTTGGGGAGACTTAGGAACTTCTTACTGCACCACGCAGTCGTTTTGCCCGATCTATTTCCGGCCCACCAAAAATGTGACAATAAGGAGTTCAACTTCCGTGTCACACTTACCGGTATTTTAAATACCGATAGAAAGTAAATGGAGAGATTTGAAAGGACGGAAGAAATAAGGGTTAACCGACCTGCCGCGGACAAGAAAAGAGCATTCCAGGATGAGATTCTCTGGAATACGTAAATTAAATGTGAGAATGGTAAAACTAGATTGTTGTAACTTGTAATTAAAATCTTAAATAAACGTTCTAAATTGAAATCGATTTTAACTAAATTTAACAGCAAGCACAAGACGGTTAGAATTAATCAAAGAAGGTTATATAGCATCATTAGCAATCAACCTTGTTTTCTATATTTTTGGCAGGTTGACTGCTAATGATGCTATATATTGTTTCATTTGAATCTCCAATGTGCCCGTGCCGCCGTTGTACAGCATAAACTCTATCACCTGTCTACTGAAAATCGCCACCGCCGCCTAATGACGGAGCCCAATAATCGGCTCCGTTGTCGCTTCCAACATGCATTGTACATGACAATGGAACTAGGCACAAACCCTTGCTCCTTAAGTCATTTGCCTCTTCATACGAATCCTAATATCACAAAATTAATTGAGATGTAATTAGGGCAGTAATAAATAAACTAACTAGTACGTCATATATTCAAATGACTATCAGGGTATGTTTGGTTCAACCATTTTAAGTATAAAATACAGGTTGGGATAGGTCTTATTGGGTGTTATGATTGACAATTGACAAGGACCCAAGTCTAGAAGGGACCCATTATTATTAAATTAGAAGTGTGTTATTTGAAAAATGAAATTTATCACTTAAAAATTCAAGGGATATTCTACGGGGTACCCCGTATTTTTCGGTTTTCTATGTTGTACCCGTATTTTTTATAATTTCTATGGTATACCCTTAAACTTCTTACTTATTCTCTATAATGAGTTAATCATTCAAATCTCCAATAACTATATCACTATAAAAAGTCGTAATTTGACTTTATTTTGACTCATAACTACTCTTATGCCCGTGCAAATTACACGGGCTTACAATTTAAAATATTGGAAAAAAATTGTCGTTAATATAAGTAGTTTTTTTTAAATAAGGTCATATTTTACCAAGTTAGTGTGGTTCAATATATGGAGTTTTAAAATAAGGTAACAAAAAAAATTGCTTTTAGTCATATATTACAGCATAACAAAAGTAGAAAATTTTAAAAAGAAGAAAAGCAACACAATGAGCAGTAATGGTGTACAATCATAATTACAATTGTACTCTAACTTCTCTAAATTGGATGCAAATAAGAATTTTTAGTCCTTTTTGCCTGTGACTCTCGAAATGGCCACATAGAGCTAACCATGTGTAAACACCGACTTAAGAAGATATTAAGAAAATTCAAATCGAAGACACAATTCTATGTGAATTACAAAAATGCCAACATAAGACAATATAAACCCGTGTAATTCTTTTACATGTATTGGATGTTAATTAGCGCCCGTACGTGTATTAATAGTGTCCTATAAATTGCACATGGTTGTTTTCACATGTTGGTTGTTAATTAGGACCTATGTATTAAACTTATTGCGTACAACACGTGATTGATCAAGAATTTGTAATATGAACCTGTGTAAACATCCACATTGTGAAATTTGAAATATGGAATTTACATATACTATACGTGTATGAGTGAATTTGAAATAAGGGCATGTGTATTAGAACTATAATACGTAAGCATGTGTAAAACAAAACCTTACAAATTGCACCAGCATGCTTAAATTATCGCGTGTGGTTTTTTCGGTTGTTTCAATGGGAGACAATCTTGTGCAATTTTTTTTTATATTGTTCCAATTTACACAGACTAGCGAATTTGGAAGAACATACTTTTAATTTTTAATAAATATAGACTTATTTATCGCATATCTTTAAATTTTTTTCTTAACATGTTCAATTGAATTATATAAATGAATGAGATAAGAAAATATATAAAACCATAATCCGTAAAACCATTTGAAATTATGGTAATTTTCGTGAAACAAAGAGTCGAAACTTAGACTTACTTTGAGCGAGTTTACCCAAAACAGACCAAGTTCTAAGACATGCTATTAACGACCCATACACCAACCCACCATAGCCACACATACAACTTTGTGCTTTCTCATCTCTCACCCTGAATCTAACTACCTTTCTGGCCATAACATACTACTATGCCTTCTCATTTGATTTCCGTCTCACCTAATCTGTTACACTCGTCATTTCAAGATCATTGAACTCGCAATGTCCCAATTCCTCTCTCTCGTTGCAATCCTTCATACGGAGTAATTTTTTGCCGTATTTTTTCAGATTTCAGTAAAAAAAATTATGCATATTAATATTTTTTTGTCCATATTTTCGGGTTTCAATATTATTATGTTATTAACTTTTTATCAGAGTATTTTTGATTTTTTTCGGTTTACTTAAATTTATCCATCGATCTTAGTTATTTCCATATTTCATACGAAGTTCATCTTATGTGAATAATTTATGTGAATCATACCCATGAGCAATTGAACACCATAGATATAGTGACTTATTTAATTCTAATGTCATAAGTGAATATTTCTCATGTTAATGCTCACCCTATCTAATTTTTTTTATAACAATTTATGTTTTCTCTTTATTTGACTTATTTTTCTGTATTTATTTTCCTATAATAATATTATGTGTTTGAAAAAAATTGTTGAATAATTTTCCTATTTAAACAATAATTAATTTAACTATAAAAGTTATTAATGATTTTTTAATTTAGTTATTTAATATGCAACCCACATATATGAATAATTTGTTAGATTTATTGTTGTAGATGGAAATAAAAGTGTGTGCCTAGGAAATAAAAGAGAGTGGAGAACATGTGAGCCACCTTTTAAAAATAAAATAAAAAATGAACTTTCAACCACAATGCGACACCTAAGCACTGTGGTTGTTGCTTTTATATATATGATTAAAAGTGGTATCACCATTCTATATAGGGAGTATCAAACAAATAATTTTAAATAAGTATAAACTTCTATTAAAAACATATGTTATGAAGCATGAAATAATAACAACAATTTGATGAAATTGAGTTAAATTTGTATACTATTTGGTCGATTAATGGTAATTCGGCGAACTAATAGGGAAATGAGTAGCTTGTCGAGTAATTGAAATGTTAAATAGACGATTTAATAATAAATTAAGAAATTAAGTTAGCAAAGCCAATAAATAAGGTCATTGTATAGACTAATGTATAGAGTTTAAGGGCATACCATATAATTTAAAAAATGTAGGGGTACAACATAGAAAATTGAAAAACTCGAGGGTGCACCGTAGAATATCCCAAAATTCAAATTATGGTAAAGAGTCTAGTGATATTTATCTTAATAAGTGTCAAAAAGTCATGTGTTCTAACCCCCATAAAGCTTGTTTTCTCCAATCTTGTTATTTCATTTTTAGAATTCACACCCATTTCTATATTTTTTTAATACACATTGTTGATAGGCTCATCTATTTAATGTTTATTACTTATATTTTAGTGGGTCAAGAAGTATAAAATATTTTTCATGTTTATGAGATCTTGTGCGAATTATATTCATCAAAACATAATTTTTCCAAATTATACATTTAATGGAGCCTTGGCGCACAGGTTAAGGTGTTGCTTTGTGACCGTGAGGTCACGAGTTCAAGCCCTGGGAGCGGCCTCTTGCCAGAATGGCGAGGGAAGGCTTGCCCCCATTACACTACACCCTTGTGGTGGTGCCCTTCCCCGGACCCTCGCCTAGCGGGGATGCCATCGTGCACCGGGCTGCCCTTTTTTTTTATACATTTAATGGATTTTAATAAAGCTAATATCTCGATCCTTTACAATTTTTTGACGATAAAAAAGTTGAATTATAAGATACACCCTATCCAATTCTTCGAGTTCAAAATCATTTTTTCTACTAAATTTCTTAAGATTTTTCAAGAATTAACATCATCTGTCACATTTCGGGTTGGGCACGGGAATTAAATTGTACTCCCTCTTGTTCTGAATAACTGTCACATTTCGGGTTGGGCACGTGAATTAAGGAATTCATTTGTTTAATGTAAAGTAATGTGTGGGGTGTGAAGATTGGAGAGAGGGAATGTATTATTGATTATTATTGTGAGTAGATGTGATTAAAATAAGTAGTGTTGTGGGGTAAGATGGGGTATTATTGTGGGTTAGAGTGAATAAAATAAGTATAAACAATGTCCCAAAATGGAAAATGTGACATTTACGTGACTAGACGAAAACGGCAAATGTGACAGTTATTCAGAATAGGAGGGAGTATGAGATAATTACACATGAATTACTTGAAAAAAAATTAAAAACTAGGGCCCAATTTTGCAATTTCGCCTAGGTCCTCCAAATGCTTAGGACCGTCCCTGGGGATGAGCTAAATTTATTTTACGTTTTTTTGTATTTTCATACCCATACCTTAAACCCATAAGGTATAAGTTTCTCATATCCAATGGGAGGTGGGTATGAGAATGATACCTTTGGTATCAAATAAAAAGGAAAATGTGGTGAAAAATCCATATTTTTTAAATTTTCACAAAAATAAATTACTTTTAAGGCTTTTTTCGAGAAAATATAGACAATGACTTTGTCCGACATGTTTAATATATTTAAGAACAAAAAAAATTTGACATTTAAAAAAAAAAAAATATATAAAGAAATTATAGAAAAGTTCTAACTACTTAATTCGTGAAAATTTAAAAAAGAAAATTAATACATAAGTAAATAATACAAAAAATAATTAATAAAATAAATATACAACAAGATTTATTTTCTCATTCCAGACTTGAACTAAAGACAAAGTATGAGGAATCGAGTTTCAAACTCATACCACCCTGATTTAACTCCTGATTCCAATCGATACCTTTGTGTGAACCGAACACCCTCTTACTTTTTAACCCATATTCTCCGTATTTAAAATTTGATACGGAGTACCAAACTACCAATACTTAAAAACACAAAACCTTGTTTTCAAATAAAGGCAGATTTACCTCATTAAAGCCTCCTTTTCTCTTCGAACACTTTTCTTATAACAACTGTAATAAAAATTATAATTATAATCTAAAGTATCAACAATTTCTAATAAAGTTTCAGGGAGTAATTTATTTTATATTACGAGTTTTACTATCTTAATACACAAAAGGGAGGAAATTTCTTAGCACTTATTAAAAACGTTGAGAAATCTAATTTCGTTTTTCATCACTTTAGAAAATTGTTTCTCAAAAGAATCACAAACAAATCAAAGAAAAAGCAGACAAGTAGCTGTTAGTAATATAACTATGTACAAAAAACCACATAGCTTGCATGCCCTTAGACCATTCAAGCAATGTCGCCAACCGGGTCGCGCGACCTTGTTGGGTCGCCTTAATTACCTAATTAACAAGACCTTAAATGATAATTAGCTCGATCTTGAATAAGTCGGGGTCAATTGGTGACCCTGAACAAGAAGAGGTCGCCATTTGGTTATCTTCCACAAGGCAATACACTATTGATTTACAAATATAACTTATTTTTAATATTTAGTAAATAATACTTCCTCCGTTCAAATCCAAAGCGCATATATACTTTTTGCACAAATATTAAGAAAGATATTAAAAAATTATTAAAAGTACACTTGGAAGTGTGTAAGATGTTTTTTTATTAATTTAAATGTGTAATGGTGGATTAAAGTTGGGTCATTCAATGACATTTTGTGTAAATAATTGATGTTTATAGGAATATTTTAGTAATTTTTTGCCTTTATTAGGAAAGTGGTAGTTTGGATATGAATGGATTAAAATGGAATATATGTAGGTTGGATTTGAATGGAGGAGGTAATAATTAAAAGAGTAAGAGAGAGATTTTGTGGAGTAGAGAATGAAGAAAATGATTGGGAATGTTGGAAAGTGGAAAATTGCTTGGGTTGGTGACTTAGGTCCTGACTTTCTCCTTGAGAGGGTATAAGTGGATCAAGATAAATTGTAACACCCCGTAATTTCCAAGTATTTATATATTATTAAAATATTATTTTAGTAATAATAATGTTCCACAATAAATAAAATTCCTTTTAAAATTTATCGTTTTTGATAATGATATTAATATGTCCGTCTTAAACTTATACTCCTTAAACTTGTGAAACGCTACTCTGTCCTTGTTACCAATTTTGAGATAGTTTAAGGGCATATCTAGCTTTTGCTTATAAAATAAAAGTTTTATCTCTTTCTCTTAGCTTTCCAACGCCACCAAAAACACCTCATTACGAGTTATGTGGAGGAAATTATGCCGAAAATACGAAAGGCTGTCACAGACCATCCGCAAACGAGATACTCGCTCGTTGCTTACTCTTTACTCTTTTCAACATGTCCTTAGGGACACTTGGCTAAGTATGAGAACTTTTCCTTGCTGTCCAAGGTCATTCCTTCTACTTCCTTCCTTTTTCTTCATTCCTTTATTCTTTTTTTCAGCTAGAACACCCAAACACAAACACCATTGTTACACTCTTTACCTTCAACCTTAAGACGATCGTAAAATCTTCGTTTCTTATCAGTTTTCGACGATTTTCGCGCCTATATCTTCCTCCCCTCGGCCTCCATCTTTCTAGGTAATAAGTATCAAAATTATTCCTTAATATACTCTGGTCGTGGCCTTTAAGGCACGGTTCTCTTAGCTAACCTCGTTTATTTATGTGTAGCTAGTTCGGTTGTCCAAACCGGAGTGGCTTTGAGTCAAAATCATGCATATTGAAGAGCTATACGGTAACGGTGATGGGTTACTCGACTTATCGTCTTTATTTGCATGTATTCTATATGCTAGTAATGTTTAGTACACTAGAATTGTGTTTGGTTAAATAGTGACATGATTAAGTTCATAAATCATATGTTTGGATTAATTTCATTTTGCATGGTTGTGTTGGATGATATTCTAGTTGGAAATTCATTAAGAATTGTGTTGTTAAATGAGGTTGTGATATTTGAGGATGATTAGTTTGATAGTCTTTCAAGTTCATAATGCTTGGTTTACTGTGGTTATTTGATAAGTTTCAGCACCTTGACAAATCTGTCCATTGTCTTGTACAATTTATTTCGATATCTTAGAGTATCCGTCTTTGAAAATGTTGAAAAGAGACCCCTGTCTATTTTATGTTTAGAATCTACCTCTAAAAGTTTGTAATTTTCTTGCATGTCGTTTGTTCACAATAAATTATTTACGAACATTGCGCTGAAATACTCGCAGAATGGACAGTAGCTCAAAGATTGTTTCGAAAACCATTTTTATACTTTGAAACTATTCCGTTCCTTTTCATTAATTAAACTTTGAAGAGTTTAGATGATGTTAGGAGTTTGTTTTGCCCCAAAATGATTTGTTAAACCCGTATTATGAAGCAATACATTTTGTGTGACGATTTCTGACACACTGTAAAGATCAGACAATAACCCCCTGTTAAGTTCGTATTTTGAAAATGTTTATGAGACAAATATTGTAGATAAAAGTCTTATTAATCCGACCCAATTGGTCTTGTATCTTTTCGATTTTATTTGAATTAATTATGAATTTTACGGCAGAGGACAACTGTAATATGAAATGCGTTTAGAACTTTTGTTTCATTAATCAATCCCGTGTGTTCTCTTTCGGCATGGAACGGATATAAGTGTTGGATTAATCATCTTTTATTGGCTCATGTATGTTTAAATGAGTGGGTTAACGGTTATGCTATCCTAAGCTTGTGTAGGTGACGGTTATGTCATCCTAAAATTGTGTTGGCGACGATTATGTTGCCTTGACATGTGAATAGATAGCGGTGGTACGATTTGTGTATCACTGTAATGAACTAACGCCACCCATGGAATGGGAATTTATCTATGTTCGGGATTGGTCGGAGGCAGTGGTTATACGCTCCGGTCCCCGTGTGTCGTTCGGTGTAAGGCATTACATCGAGAGGTCTGGCCAGGTCTTAGGCATATAGGAAGTGGTTATACGCTATACATACATAGTATTTGGAGGCAGTGGTTATAAGCTCCGTAGCTGGAGGCAATGGTTATACGCTTCAGTAGCCAGATGCAGTGGTTATACGCTCTGGTATGTCAGAGGCAGTGGTTATACGCTCTGACGGTGTTCATTCTATTCCTGTGTTGTTTGAAAGTTGTATGCTTTGTAATCGGAGGCAGTGGTTATACGCTCCGTAGCTGGAGGCAGTGGTTATACGCTCCAGTAGCCAGAGGCAGTGGTTATACGCTCTGGTATGTCAAAGGCAGTGGTTATACGCTCTGACTATGTGTATTCTTTGCTTGGATGTTTCCTTGATTTTGATACTATCTCACATGCTGGCTTTAATTCTGTTATACATGTTGATTCATGTTGTTTTCACATGTTTTTGACTTATCGCCCACGCATTGATAATGTTGTTCATGTTTGATAAAATATATATGATTGTTTATGAAATTATATACATGTTCATATGTATAAGATGTTTGGTATTATCGTTTACATGTTTTCTGACGTAAAGTGGCTGGGAGAACCCTGAGTTACTCTCCACTGACTGTGGCGTTCATGTTTCATGAATGTAGGTTGGTGCTGTTTGGGGAAGACGTGTGGCTAGCGAGCATTGTTGATCATTCGACAATTACCCTTACGCTTAGTTTAGATTTAATTAATGTTGTTATCGTGGGATACCTTATCCCTCGTTTGTTTAAGTATTCGTGAATAATTTATACTTTCTTATTAGTTTTAGTCTTCCGCTGCTTGTTTTGATATTCCGCGAAAAAGTTTTAAAAAAAATGTCGAAAAGTTTTTAAAAGTATCGTATTTCCGCTGCGAATTAATTGGTTATATTATGCTATATCGCGGGATGTCACATAAATAAAGTGAGATTAAGGGTTAATATGTTGGTAACCCGATTAAGGCGACGTTCTATTTGGGGATGGTCTTAGAAAGAGGGGCATGAATAAGATGAATTGATCCAATCAAGCTTTTACCTGACCAGGGTCTTTAGGAAATACACACTTTCTCACCTTCAACTTATGTCTATCGTTAAGTTCTACAAATAGTGTCGATATATGGTGCTCGTAAAGAGAATAGAGTTTTCGCACATACTTATTCAAATGTGAGTTTTAATCATCTATACATTTTTACCGTCTTCTCCTTAACATTTTATACATTCTTTCACCCTATTAATTTTTTTCCTCCCTCCCCTCATCTCCCTTCATCACCAACACCACCTAACCACCACCAATCCTTCACAATCGACAAACTGACCACTCACTTGCACTCACTCCAGCCTTTAGTCGTTCCGACTTCCAAATGCCGCCCACTCCAGCCGTCCAAATTGTTGGACTCCACTACTGATACTCTGGACAGAAGGAAAGCAGGCCCAATTGGCACATGATCCAAGATTGATATTTTTGTCTATTTTTGTCCTTTTGTATCTAGGTTTCCTCTCTTACACAAAGTAGGAAAGTAATATATATATATATATATATATATATATATATATATATATATATATATATATATATATATATATAAATATATATATATATATATATATCAGCATGTACATCAGCCGTCAACACATTGAAATTAATACAACATTCACATTTATTCCATATTCAATACATCATTCTGCAAACTTCATTCTATCAGATTATTTCATCATCAATCATGTGCAACTATTACCAATTCTTACATGGTATCAGAGCAGGCTAATCCTGCCTCTGTATACTCATCCATCTTCAGGTTCATTATCTGTCTCTCATTGTTTCATCACATTTCTTTTTCGTTTTGTTGTTAAAGTTTGCACCTTTACATGTTTTTCATCATGCCTGACCAAACAACAAACACCCCTGCCACATTAGACCCACAAGATCCATTTTATGTTCACCCTGGTGACAGCGTCACTCAACCCATAGCTAGCGTCTTTGAAGGAACTGGTTTCACCTCATGGAAGAGATAGGGTTTATAGATGGTAGCATTAGAACCCCTTCCTCAAATGATACCGTTAAACGTAGACAATGGCAGAGGTGTAATGACATAGTCATAGGATGGCTAACTCACTCTCTTAGCAAAGAAATTAGTGATAGTGTCTTGAACTGTGCCACTGCTAAGGAAATCTGGGATGATCTGAAGGAGAGATTTGAGCAGTATAGTGGTGCCCAACTCTATCAGGTGCAGGATGAGTTAAATAGGACATCCCAGGGTACTGACTCCATCTATGCCTATTACACCAAATTAAGAAGGTGATGGGAAGAGCTGAGAAATATCTGTCCTCTACCAAGCTGCATTTGTCCTGCTAAGGAGACCATGACCAAGAATGAAGAAAACCAAAGGGTCGTGAAGTTTTTGATGGGTTTGAATGATAGCTATAAGACTGTCAGAGGAAACATCTTGATGATGACTCCCCTTCCTTCTATCAATATGGTCTACTCAATCCTGATACAAGAAGAGAAGCAAAGGGAGATTTCTACACAGGTGCCTTTGAACCTGGATGCCTCTGCCATGGCAGCAAGGCCTTGGACAGGACAACAACACCCACATGGACAACAAACCAGGTATCCTGGAGGTTACAATGGGAATTACAGAAACAACTCCAACAACATGGGCTCATCCACCAACAATGCAGTCAGATACAACAACTCTAATCAAGGGCAGCAAGGAAATGCAAGGAATGCTAGTCCTAGGGGACCATCTAATGATTTCAGGAGGAACAATTATTTCTGCACTCACTGTTAGATGCAAGGTCATAGCAATTCCAGATGCCACATTCTTCATCCTGAACTAAAGAACAAGAGGTTTGCTCGTGCTGCCAATGGTCAACAAAGCATGGAGAATCAGGGTGATAACACTGAACAAGCACCTCAGGGTACTCAAGGTTCTCACAATGCTGCCAATATGTCTGGTTTCTGCTCTTCTGAGGAATACTCTCAACTTATGAACAACCTGAGCCAGTTCAATGTGAATGATGCTAATGGAGAATGTGCCATGGTAGCAGGTATACCTCATTCTCACCAATCCTATATTTCTTTTGATATAAGTGATTGTTGGATAGTGGACAGTGGTGCTTCCAGTCATATGACTCCTCACCTACACTTCTTTGACATCTATGATAAACTCAAAACACCATCTCAAATCACCATCCCTAATGGGCACAAAGTTGACATTGTTCATGTAGGCACAGTTAAGCTCTTCCCTAACCTCATTCTTACCAATGTTCTCCATGTTCCCACATTCCAATTTAACCTATTGTCTGCTAGCCAATTGACCAAGCAATTTTCCAAAAATATCATATTCACCTCTTCTAAATGCCTTTTTCAGGTCCCTTCCACCAACACTTTGTTGATCCTTGGTAGACAAAGAGATAGACTCTACCTTGCTGATTTCAAGCCTCAACCTGTCCCAGACTCTAAGACTTTCACACCCACTAGTTTTGCAGCTACCTCTTCTTGTAATGTGTCTCTTGATAGATGGCATTGTAGGCTAGGCCATACTCCTTTGTCTAGCATGAAACACTTATCTGTAATAGACAGTTGTAAGCAAAAGGATTTATCTATATGCCAAATTTGTCCTAAAGGCAAATTCACCAGATTGCCATTCCCTATCAGTAATTCTGTTTCTCATGTTGTTTTTTAATTAATTCATGTTGATCTATGGGGGCCTTACTATATTCCAACATATTGTGATCAAAAGTATTTCCTGACTATTGTTTTTGACTATTCTAGAACCATATGGACCTATCTAACCTCCCATAAGAGCAAGGCCTTACCTATCTTAAAAAGTTTCATCAATTATGTTGAAAATCATTTCCAAACCAAAATCAAGACCATTAAAAGTGACAATGGTTCTGAATTCAAAGAAGTTCAAGCCCAAGAATTTTATGAAACAAAAGGAATCTTACATCAAACCTCATGTGTTGACATACCCCAACAAAATGGGGTAGTGGAGAGGAAACACCGACATCTCCTAGACACTGCAAGAAGCTTGTTTTTCCAAGCTAACCTGCCCATTCAGTATTGGGGTGAGTGTTTACTCACTGCCACCTACCTAATTAATAGAATCATCCCTTCAAGTATTCTCTCACAAAACACCCTTAGAAGTCCTTTACAATAGAAAGCCTTCCTATGACCATCTAAGAACCTTTGGTTGCCTTTGTTTTGTGGCTACCTTAAAGAGAAACAGACACAAATTCGATGCCAGAGCCAGTCCATGTGTCTTCTTAGGATATGCTCCTGGGAAGAAAGCCTACACTGCCCTTGACCTTATCACACATAAGGTCTTCCATAATTGAGATATCACATTCCATGAGAACATCCTACCCTTTCACATGAGCAATTTGTCCAAATTTTTTCCTCAATGCCCAACACCCAGCACAGCAGACATGACAGACCCTATCTTCTACACACCTGCCCATCCAACCCATGACCAGGACATATTCACCATGACTGACCCTACCACCCACGCTCAAAACAACCCAGACAACACAAACAACATCAGTCCTGCATCCACCAATGATACCCACAATGACTCAGACAACACAAACACAAGCAGTACTGTCAATGACACAGAACATCACACTGCAACACCCAATCCACCCTCAAACAATCCCATTAATACCACTCAGGTTCTTGTTCAAGCTCAACCCTCTACCAGAGTCAGAAGACCACCATCCTACCTTCAGGACTATGAAACTGGCCTAACCTCTTTTATGTCCTCCACTGCTCAGACACACCCATCATCATAGCACTGGTACAATATTGTCACCTTCACCTCTCTCTCTTCTTATCACCAAAAATCCATCAACAATACTCTTTCCTATTCTGAACCACAATCATATGCAGAAGCATCCACTGACCCTAACTGGCAGGAGGTTATGTCAAAAGAAATACAGGCATTGGAGCAAAATCTGACCTGGGAGGTGACTAATCTACCTATTGGAAAAAGAGTTATTTCATCCAAGTGGGTATATAAAGTGAAACTGAATGCTTATGGGAGTTTAGAAAGGCATAAGGCCAGATTAGTCATCAGGGGTTGTAGTCAGAAAGAGGGCATTGATTACCATGAAACTTTCTCCCCAGTTGTAAAAATGACTACAATTAGAGCATTAATCTGCATTGCCTTGCACAAGAAATGGGATATGCTACAACTTGATGTCAATAATGTTTTTCTGCATGGTGATATGAATGAAGAAGTCTACATGAAAATGCCTGAAGGCCTCCCCAATCCTAATTCTAAGGTTTGCAAATTAAAAAAAATCCTTATATGGACTCAAACAAGCCTCTAGACAATGGTTCTCTAAATTGAGTAATTTCCTAATAGGCCTTGGTTATAAACAGTCAAAGAATGATTATTCTCTTTTCATTCACAAGGATAAGCATGACACCACGATACTAGTTGTATATGTGGATGATATCCTTGTGACTGGCTCCAACAAAAACAACATTGATTTCTTAAAGCAACATCTCCATTTGGCCTTTGGCATCAAGGATTTGGGAAAATTACATTATTTTTTTAGCTTCGAAGTGACTTACATTGAGGATGCTGTTGTTCTAACACAAAAGAAGTTCACCACTGAGTTGTTGAACAACGTGTCATTGTCCAACAGAACAGCCACTGCCACACCTCTTCCTGTGAACTCTAAATTCAACAACACTGATGGCACCCCATACTCTGATGCAAGTTACTACAGAATGGTTATTGGCAAGTTGAACTTCCTCACACACACCAGGCCTGATCTCTCTTTTGCTGTGCAGACCCTCAGTCAATTTATGCAAGCACCAAGAACACCTCACATCCAAGCTCTTCATCATATCTTGAGGTACTTGCATGGAACTTGTGGTCAAGGAATCAAACTTCAGGCTTCTTCTACTCTTTTCTTGACAGCCTTCTCTGATTCTAATTGGGCTGCTTGCCCTACTACCAGAAGGTCCATAACAGGCTGGGTGATTCTATCACGAAACTCCCCTCTCAGCTGGAAAAGCAAGAAACAAAGCACTATATCCAAATCATCTGCAGAAGCTGAATACAGGGCTATGTCACAAGCTGCAGCAGAAATCACTTGGCTCGTAAGGTTATTGCATGAATTAGGAGCACCCAATCTTCATCCTGTCACTCTTTAGTGTGACAACAATAGTGCCTTACACATAGTACAGAATCCTGTCTTACATGAGCGTACCAAACACATTGAATTGGATTGTCATTTCACGAGAGATAAAGTGATGGAAGGGCTCTTACAACTTCAATATATCCCTACAACCTCACAGTTGGCTGATGTTTTCACCAAGATTCTCCCATCTCAGCAACACTGGCAACTCTTGCTCAATCTGGGCATGTTACCTCCGCAACCTGCTCCATCTTGCGGGGGGTGTTGGACTCCACTAGGATACTCTGGACAGAAGAAAAGCAGGCCCAATTGGCACATGATCCAAGATTGATATTTTTGTTTATTTTTGTCCTTTTGTATCTAGGTTTCCTCTCTTACACAAAGTAGGAAAGTAATATATATCAGCATGTACATCAGCCGTCAACACACTAAAATTAATACAACATTCACATTTATACCATATTCAATACATCATTCTGCAAACTTCATTCTATCAGATTATTTCATCATCAATCATGTGCAACTGTTACCAATTCTTACACAAACCCAATCACGCCGCCCAATCCAATCGTTCCATATACACCGCCAAGACAAAAACGGACGTAAACTCTCATATATACATAATAAAAAAGACGAATCCGACCAAAACGACAAATCCTTGAGCTATGCGGAATTTATCGACAATTGACGAATGAAATAAATTTTCAATCAATTTGAAGGTTACACCAAAGCATGATCCTATTGCTTGTGCGCACACACAAAACAAATGAATTTATTAATTTTACTTATTGTTAAACTTAATAATTCTACTAGTAGGGGATTTATAATGTGTATTAAAAAAAAGTATGTGAAAGAATAATAAAGTCTATATATGAAAAGGTAATTTCGTATTTTAATAGTCGACATAAATTAAATCAATAAATAATAAGAAAAGTAAACTTTGGGTTGATTTTTCTTCAAACTTAATTCTAACGCATTCAAAGAATATTTAATTAGGGATGTTACAAAATATCACAATAGGTCGATTTACAATAAGTTTTAGATTGATAGAAAAGTTATCAACATGAAAAGCGTTGGCCTACTTTGCCAGCAAGTACTTTATAAGTTATTTTTTTTTTATGATTGGTGAATGATTTCAAAACTCATCCTAAACAATTCTCGATAAGTAACGACTCGAGTGGTTTACCTGGTGTGTGTGATTTGCAGGCTATCACATATATCCGTGGGTTTATTCAGTGCCCACCGAAAGTAGCGGCTGCAGATTCCCTCATCACCAAATTCTCGATATGTAAACCCTTTGAATTTTTGTAACTTTTTAATTATGTTTTTCATTCATATCACAAAAGTCAATAATCTAATCGGTGATAACTTGATTAAGAGGTCATAAAGTTATAAGGAGTATAACTTATACACGGTATCATAATAATGATAATAAATTCAGTGCTTTTATTACTCATGATCAGGGGACCTAGATTTTTTTTATCGGTGTAGCAAGATTATCTTGTTAATAAAATTAGCGGCTAATTGATTGGATGTCATTAACAATGGCTCGATTTAAACTCACAACTCAAGCTCATTTCAAAACATAAAATCTATCTACTCTACAATTTTGAAACTCAAATCAAGATTGAACAAACATATATTCTTTATACATTTCTCTTTCTAAATAATTTACACCCTCTCACAGTCTCACCTAAAACAAAGATCACACTTATCTTATTCAAACCATCCAAATCATACTACCCACTTCTTTTTGGTAAAAAATACTACTAAAGACATCTCATACACTCTTATTATGTATACAAATGCCATTATATTTGTGGCCCTCATTTAATTAAGCTACAAGCAAGTAATCCTACTTTAATTTCGATATTGCCGTACCTTTTCTTTAATTTCGATATTGCCGTACCTTTTTTTAATTTCTTAAAACTTGAACTCTCTTCCATGTTATCTTTGGTTTGAATGAGAGGAGTATAATTTAGTAATTAATAAGTATGAATGTGCACGATAACCAAAGCAATTTCTTTCTTATCATAAATTCACATTTTAATTTTTGAGTGGCATTTTATTTATATAATCACGTCATAACAAAAACGAAAAGTCAAAAAAATATTCCGTACATTTTTAAAATTAATCAAAATATTATTTAAAGTATTTTGTAAATGTTTAATTTTGTCGAGATAGGAGTATTATATTATTTAAAGGAGTATTGTTAGGAAATTGGGCTGCAAAAAAATATTGAAGACAAGGAATAATTGATTAGGAGATTTGATCGTTTTACAAAAATAAATAAGCTGGGTGTATTAAATTGGCTAAACTTGGGAAAAGTTAGAGACACATGCATATTTTGTGAGTATAAAGACATAATTATTAGTGCAAGCATTAATTATTGTGTAATAAATGGATAACTATGGTATAGCAAATTGAGTTATTTTCACAGAATTTTTTTTCTTTAGTGTAGCATTTACTACACCATGCTTATATGTCGGTCCGCCCCGGTTCATGATCGGTGACTAGCCAGGGTGTATTGGGATATTACTAGTACACTTTTAAGAAAGTATCACAAGCTATTATAATGATCCCAAATTAACAAAACTTGTGGAATTTTAAATTGTTTATAAACCTACCAAAATTGATGGAAGCTATATATTCTTTGAATTTATTAACCTATCATTGCCTCATTGGTCAGCCGTGGAATAAGTACAAACATTGAGAATTTTTGGGGTCTTACAGTATTAGCGTGTGGTTGGCTCTTGTTTCCTGCTCCACTTGTCAAGTACGGAACACTAAGACCCTGTAATATCATTCCATGCGGAACAACGTTAGACTAAGATATTCCCTAAAGAGTGTTTTCACGATTTTCACAAAAAGGATTATATAACCAGATGTATAATAGCATCGTACATCTATGGTATATTTTATTGAGCTTATGTGTATATTTGTTGAGCTTCTAAACTATTTTGGGTTATATTTAAGTTTTTTATATTAAAATTAAAATATAGTTCAACTTATATGTATTGTGTTTTAGTTGTATAATAATTTTCGATTCTCAATATTTTTCTCAAGGAATTCATAAATTTTACCATATAACTCATATTCTTTCTAATAAAGCTCAAATTTTCTAATAAAAAGCTCAAAATATGTACAGAAAATTGTATACCTCTGGTGGTATAATCCGCTTATTGCACGATTTTAGATCTTCGTCAATTAAGTAAATGATAAGTTAACGAAATTTAATGTGTATAATTAAAGTGTTAATTGAGTCTATTTTTAAAACAAAATGTATGATAGTTGACTGAGGTATACAAAATAAAATAAAATAACAAATGAGTGAAATAATACCAAGTATCACAAATGTTATATTGTTATTTAGTGGGTCTAGTTTCAGACCACAATTTTGATCTGAAATAATAAAACGAGATTTTGAAACTATTTTATATTCAAATGTAACCATTATTTACGAACAAGTTACCATAACCTGTAACATTGACCATACTATTCTGGTTACATTTGGTTGTAAAATGGTTACAAAATCCCGTCTTATTATTTCAGACCAAAAGTGACGGTGTGAAACAAGAATTTGTGATTGTTATTATAGGATTGTTTAGTAATGCACGATTACCCGTCATCATTTTGTATTACGTTTTTCACAATTTTTATTTTTATTTATATATTTTGAATAATTCTTGTATATTTTCAACTTTCAGAGTGACAACATATCTAGAAACTTATCAATATTATACGACTGACTTCCTTTATACTTAAAAAAGCATGCAAGGGTTGGTAAATATGGAGTAATACATATTCAAAATAACAATTTTACATTTTATAGTTTTTATAGTGAAAGTTATAGGGGTTTTAAAATTTCATTCCTTAAAGGAAGTTAGTTGGTCGCCACTACATGTTATCAGTGTGTGAAATGGTGAATCATGACTGAACAAACTCCATTAATGGAAGCTTGAGATTGCATAGCTGTATTTAGTACAGAAGATGATATTGTTTGATGTTTATGTAAAAGAAAGAATTGACACAGTAGTCTAAATAAAAGGAATGTTCTTATTAATTATCAACAAACTGTACATGCTGTATATGTTGGGGCTGGTGTCCTTGACAATTAAGTACAATGACTTATTAAATCTCTTTAAGGATCACAAGGGCATACTTCTGTATTACTACCAGTTGATCCACGTTTATCAATAACGGTTGGCTTGCTAGATAAGTTTGACGTTATTGTCATACGGATGGCGGTGATCAACTGGTCCCTATACGTCACACCTATAGGACACGTTTGAGAGATGTGAAGGTATGAAAATACAGTCACATTTTGCCGGATATGACTAAACGGTTAGTCAGAGGTATTGACTATTAAATTAGTCAATAAGATGTTGAGAATTATTATTTAATACAGATTAAATAATTTTAGCTAATACGGATTACATGTTTAATTCGTAAATTAAATATAAACGGTTATATTTAATTAAATATTGTATTCGCGAATTAATATAAACAGTTATATTAATTTAGGTAATTATACAATATCGTATTTTATCAGACCATTATTAATATATCGACTGTATTAATAACTGATAACATGTTACGATTTATAAATTAAACCCGCGAAATATATTAAAGCTAATTGGGTCGAATCATGCATTGGGATAAGGTAAGAGTGGAAAGCCCACTCCTACCCAAACCCCAATTCGGCCGAAATAACTATATAAGGAGGAGGACTCTCCTTATATCAGTTACTCTTGTTGCACTGTAACATAATTCTCAAGTAAAATTAGGGTTTTGAGAGCACTCTTCTCCCAAAACCTCAGATCTCACATCTAAAACCTCAAGGGCTCTCCCTATATTGCAAGGCAATTGGAGAGGATTTCTAGCACACGCGGCCACGTCTCAAACTAAGTCTTGGGTGCAAGTTATAGGAGGGAATTTGCATTAATTCCTGTTCTTAGGCCTTTTGCGCGAGGACTAAAGGTTGTACTTCTTTTCTCATGCTTTTTAATCTTATGACGATATTCGCAATTGTATATTTCATTATAATCCTACAATTTTAGGGTGAATACGCGTTTTATTCCCCACAAGTGGTATCAGAGACAGGTTATGAAATTTTTACAATTGTGTCTTTCATAAAATCAAAATTTTGAGAAAACCGTGCATCTGCCTAGGCACTCGATCGAGTCCCTGTGACACTCGATCGAGTGCCCCCGTACCAGGCTGCCGTGCGTGTATTTTTGTGAGAAATCGATCTTGTTTTTCGATTATAATTTGCATATTGTTAATTAATCGATATTTTTAGCACTATGTAAATCTTTTGTTGTTGTTTATATATGATTTACAAGTTTTAAATCCAAGTTATAAACTCGTTTTAATGTAAAAGTGCAGCGATTTGCAAATTTAATAAGCCACTCGATCGAGCCCTGCTGCACTCGATCGAGTGACCCTGACACTCGATCGAGTGCCCCTGTTACTCGATCGAGTGCTCTCGTTTCGGGGTGTTTATTTTCGAAAATAACTTGTTTTCTTATTTTCACATGGCTTAAAATAATATACTGTATACGGAAATAGTATATTATTTAGTGAAACGGTTCACCCTTGTTTGATACATATTGTTTTTAAAGCAGTTTAAAACAATGGATTATATGTTTGTTAAAATTGGTGATTAAAACGGTATAGTCACTCAATTTTAATCTTAAAAGGTGGTTTGGTATAAATTTATTAATCATAATAACAGTATTATGTCATGTATAAATTGTTTTTTAGTTGATGCATTTTATTTATCGTCATGTGAATGCCTTGAATGCTTTCAATAACGTATTTAATTTTTGCAAACGGTTGTAACTTAGTGTGGCCTTAGAAGATTGTGTTACCGAAATGATGGGACACGATCTTGCTTGTAATTTTGAGATCTTGAATCTCCGTTTTGGGTTTTTGCCATGTAATTACTTTTGTATTTAAATTAGATTGTATCTAGGACTACTTTTGTAATTTAAATTAGTAATTTTGCGAAGACCAAAGAGAAGACGGAGACCGGATGCTCACTCCCGCTGCAAGGACCAAGATGAAACATCAAGACAAGCTTCTAGGGTCCAACGGTGGATTCCAAGTTGTTTTATGTTTATTTTGGTAGGATAGGCCACACTAGGACTTTTATTTACGTTTATTGCATTTATCTTTATGCTTTCATCGATAATAGCTTGCATCATATTCCGCCTAAAACCAAACCACCTATATCATGCCTGAAAACTGACTCATGTAGAGGTCTCGCGTTAGTTTTCTGTGACAATACAGATGTCACATGTCATTTAAAGCCATCACTTTATTTAATTCATTCACGCAATGCTAGTTTTTAGTTCACTTAAATATGAATAAATAAAAGTTGATGGGGTCTTCCTCGTATAACCAAAAATTGAGATTAGTCTTTATAAATCAGCCTCCCATGAATCCCTTCTTCGTCGGTAGGCATAATATGACCCCTTCTACGTCGGGTAAGTGGGAACAGATGATTTATTTTATCTCAACATCATGGTCACTCGATAATATTCCAGTGACTGAGATGGACTAATAGATAGGATTTACGGAAATCTATCGACCAAGAGTTCCAACGATTGGAATTAGCCAAACTGTGGGCTTATCAATATACGGAAATTGAGTCTTGGGATCGTTTATATAATTCTTGAGGGAGATCAATTATATAAATGCTTGAGTCTACGAGTTTAAATTCAATTTAATATAGACTTAAATCACAACAATAAGTTGCTTATATGGTTTTGTTTTATCTTCCTTTTCAGTGTAGAACACGTTCAATAAAACTGCTGTAAAACTAAAATGGCTGGTGAAGACCCAATGCCAAGTGCCAAGCTAGCACGTGAATCCTGGCTAAAAGCCTTCATGGACTCCATGAATCAGTCCACTAGACTGAGGAATGATGGGTCAAACTTCTCTGACTGGGAGGCAGCACTACGGAATGCTGCCATTGCTGACGGAAAGCTCAAGTTCTTAACTGAGCCCATTCCGCCACACCCAGGAACTGGAGCTAGAGCCAACGAAATTCGCACTCATAGCGATTTCGTTATGGAAGCGGGTGCGATAAAGAACGTACTCATCTATGCAATGGAATCCAATTTGCAAAGACGCTTCATAACCCATGGTGCAAACAAGATTTTCACCACGCTCACTAACGAATTCTCCAAGGCTCCGAGAATCGTTTCTTATGAGCATACCTGTCGCTTCTTTGAGGCGAAACTCCAGAAGGGCCAAGCTGTTAGCCCACATATTCTCAACATGATTGAGAATATCGAGAAACTGGAGTCCCTAAACTGTAAGATCAGTGAGAACATCATCGTTGATCGCATGCTTCATTCGCTTCATGACGGGTTCGCCCTCTTTAGGGCCAACTACTACATGAACGACATGAAGAAGACTCCCCATGAGCTCCACTCCCTTCTCGTACAGACTGAGAAGGATCTTAAGTTGAGTGGGAGTCTTAAGCAGGATGTTCTCATGATCTCCAGTAAGGGGAAAGGTAAAGGGAAGGCTAAAGCTCAGGGCGACCTAGCAGTAGGTAAGCCCAGGTTCAAGAAACCAGGATTTGCAAAGAGTGGGCCTGGTGAGTCGAGTAACTCACAAGGCAAGACAAAGAGCAAGGATACTAGCATGGAATGTCACCATTGCCACAAGACTGGGCATTGGAGGCGCTCATGCCCCGTGTATCGCGAGGACATTAAGGCAGGCCGTGTTACTCCTGTTGGTATGTCTTCTTCTTCTTTTATTCACATGATTGAGATTAACCACGCAAGTTGCGGAACTTGGGTACTTGATACTGGTTGTGGTTCTCATCTATGTAATCATGTGCAGGGCCTCCGAAACCAAGAACCCCTAATCAAGGGTGAGGTGGACCTGCGTGTCGGGAATGGAGCACGTGTGGCTGCAGTCTCGAAGGGAACATACGTAATCCAGCTTCCAAGTGGATTCGAGTTATTTTTGTATAACTGTTATTATGTTCCTAGTTTATCCAAAAACATTATTTCAGTTTCTGCACTTGACAAACTCGGATTTTCATTTGTAATAGAGAATAATAGCTGTATTTTCTCTTTGCACAATATGATTTATGGCAAGGCAGTTTCCATGAATGGAATTTATGTTTTAGATCAAACTACCGAGATATTACATGTGAATAATAAAAGAATAAAGGTAGGTGACAAAGATCAAACTTACTTATGGCATTGTCGTATGGGACACATAAATGAGAAACGCGTAAAACAGCTCATACAGAATGGAGCTATTTCGCCCTTTGATTTCGAATCATATGGCACGTGTGAATCATGTCTCATCGGCAAAATGACTCGTATTTCCTTCAAAGGTGTTGGAATGCGCGCTGCCGACCTATTAGGACTCATACATACGGACGTATGTGGCCCTATGTCGATCAACGCACGAGATGGCTATAGGTATTTCATCACTTTCACGGATGATTTAAGTAGATATGGCTATGTCTACTTAATGAAGCACAAAAGTGAATCCTTTGACAAGTTCAAAGAATACCAGAATCGGGTACAGAACCAGCTGGGTAGAAAGATTAAAGCACTACGTTCGGATCGTGGTGGTGAGTATCTTTCACACGAGTTTGATCAACACTTAAAAGACTGTGGGATCGTACTACAGTTGACTCCACCTGGAACACCACAATTAAATGGTGTGTCCGAACGGAGAAATCGAACTTTACTTGATATGGTTCGATCCATGATGAGTCACACCGTTGTGCCTGATTCATTGTGGGGCTATGCTCTTTTGTCAGCCGCTCTAATACTTAACCGAAGTCCGTCTAAAGCTGTTGACAAGACTCCATTCGAGTTATGGAAGGGAACGGTCCCTAACTTGTCCTTTATTCGGGTTTGGGGCTGCGAGGCTTATGTCAAGTGGAGACACGAGGATAAGCTCGGCCCGCGATCGGTCAAGACATACTTTATAGGCTACCCAAAGGGAACGTTTGGTCATTACTTCTACTCGCCTACCGAACAACGTGTTTTTGTTGCGGCTAGTGCGACGTTCTTAGAGAAAGAATTTCTCGGGAACAAGTCGAGTAATAGAACCTTCGAGTTATCGGAGGTTCAAGAACCAACTACCGAGCAACCATTGGAGGAAACAGTACCTCCAACCGAGGCTGCGGTAGATATCCCTGAGGAACCTAGGAGGTCGGGAAGAGTCTCTATTCCACCGGACAGATACATTGGTATGGTCGAGGAACACGATACAGATGACGTCTTACTCCTAGAGGGTAATGAACCCACAACCTATAAAGGTGCCATGACCAGTTCTGACTCAAAGCTATGGCTAGAAGCCATGCAATCCGAGATGGACTCCATGTATGAGAACAACGTGTGGGATCTTGTGGACCTACCTGCAAAGGTACGTCCCCTTCAATGCAAATGGCTTTACAAGATAAAGCATGCCGTGGAAGGACAACAAGATATCCATAAGGCTAGACTAGTTGCTAAAGGTTTCACCCAAGTGCCAGGCTTGCACTACGATGAGATCTTTGCACCCGTAGTCATGCTACGTTCCATTCGGATTATCTTAGCGATCGCCGCATTTCATGACTATGAAATATGGCAAATGGACGTTAAAACCGCCTTCTTAAACGGTTATTTGGAGGAAGAGTTGTACATGGTACAACCCGAGGGTTTTATCGATTCAGCACATCCTAAGAAAGTTTGCAAGCTTAAGCGTTCCATCTATGGACTTAAGCAAGCATCGCGGAGTTGGAATCATCGCTTCGACCAAGTGATAAAAGAGAATGGGTTCATTCGATCAGTCGAGGAACCATGTCTCTATATCAAGTCGAGTGGGAGTAAGATTGTATTCCTAGTACTGTATGTCGATGACATACTCTTGATTGGGAATGACATACCTCTCTTATCTTCGGTTAAAGCATGGTTGAAAAACCACTTCCAGATGAAAGATCTGGGAGAGGCTCAAAGAATTTTGGGCATCCGTATCTACAGGGATAGATCACGACGGATGTTGTCTCTCAGTCAGGAATCTTATATAGAGAAGATTCTGGAGAGATTCAGTATGACGAACTCCAAGAAGGGGTTCCTTCCTATGACTCCTGGGCTTCACTTGAGCAAGACTCAAGAAGCTAAGTCAGTGGAAGAGAAAGAGCGCATGAGTCGGATACCTTATGCTTCGGCAATAGGATCGATCATGTATGCCATGATATGCACACGTCCAGACGTTGCATATGCATTGAGTATGACAAGTCGATTCCAAGCTCATCCAGGTGAACAACACTGGATGGCCGTGAAAAACATTCTTAAGTACCTACGGAGGACTAAAGATTGGGGATTGACTTTTGGAGGCGACTCGACGCTCTGCGCCACGGGTTACGCAGATGCTAGCTTCCAAACAGATCGAGATGACTCAAAATCTCAGTCTGGATTTGTCTTTACTCTTAATGGCGCTGCTGTCAGCTGGAAAAGTTCTAAACAGAGTGTTACAGCAGATTCTACGACTGAGTCCGAGTACTATGCCGCCTCAGAAGCAGCTAAGGAAGCAATATGGATGCGTCAATTCTTACAAGGACTATCAGTAGTGCCTAGTTCGAATGACCCAATCACCGTCTATTGTGACAATAGTGGTGCCATCTTCCAAGCTAAGGAGCATAAGTCTAGCAGCAAGGCTAGGCATGTACAACGGAAAGCTCATCTAATCCGGGATTACGTGGAGCAAAAGGAGATTTTTATTGAAAAGATCGCTACGGATGACAACATAGCTGATCCTCTCACAAAAGCATTACCACGTGATAAGCATGAAGGGCACATTCATTCCATGGGAATTGGATGTGTTCCTAAGTTGTAGTACTCTTTTATGAATTCATGTAATAATTCATTTTCTCGTGTACTCTATTCAACCTTATTGTTATGATATAAAATGTTTTGTTTCTCATGTGGAATTGTACGCCAATTTTGAACACCACAAAGTGAACTGATTAACATTACATCGTTTTGGTCCTTGATTACCCACTTGAGCTGATAACTCAGGTAATCATTTTGTGACGTTGGTTGATGGTGGGTTCAACGAGCCATAAGTCACGTGGATGACTGACCAATCACAAAGGCGAGTTATACGGATATCTCGTAGGACACCCCGTGACAACGTTATGGAGTCCTAAATGTTTTATAACATTGGGTGCCAGGTCGTGGATAGGACCTCCATAGTGTTCCTTAGAGTCGAGTCTTTTGACTTTCAACTGTTTCTTGAGATTAAGACAGATTTTGGGTAACTTTGGTTTCTTTCCCACGGTCACCGTAACAGGGGCCAAGAGGATTTTTTCTGGGTTATTTCATGCTGGGCGATATCGGCAGGATTCGAGTTGAGGGAAATATCCAAACCCTTATCAGGATTTTATCATTTCTCAGGGCCACTCGAGGAGTAGTAACTGAAATGCATGGCCATGCTCGAATACAGATTCGTTTTATCAGTTAAGTTACTCTCTAGTCGGGGAAACCACTCTTGATACAGATCGCTTGTGAGATACGACCTTTGCGAATGCGGATTTGCAAATTGTCTTACATTGAGTGGGAGAAATTTTAAAAGGATATGAGATTCGGTTATCGCACCTACACTTGTACGGACAAGTGGGAGTTTGTTGGAGATTGTGTCCTCCACATGTAGTGTGATAACGTCATTGAACATACCCTTGTACGGACAAGTGGGAGATTGTTGGGGCTGGTGTCCTTGACAATTAAGTACAATGACTTATTAAATCTCTTTAAGGATCACAAGGGCATACTTCTGTATTACTACCAGTTGATCCACGTTTATCAATAACGGTTGGCTTGCTAGATAAGTTTGACGTTATTGTCATACGGATGGCGGTGATCAACTGGTCCCTATACGTCACACCTATAGGACACGTTTGAGAGATGTGAAGGTATGAAAATACAGTCACATTTTGCCGGATATGACTAAACGGTTAGTCAGAGGTATTGACTATTAAATTAGTCAATAAGATGTTGAGAATTATTATTTAATACAGATTAAATAATTTTAGCTAATACGGATTACATGTTTAATTCGTAAATTAAATATAAACGGTTATATTTAATTAAATATTGTATTCGCGAATTAATATAAACAGTTATATTAATTTAGGTAATTATACAATATCGTATTTTATCAGACCATTATTAATATATCGACTGTATTAATAACTGATAACATGTTACGATTTATAAATTAAACCCGCGAAATATATTAAAGCTAATTGGGTCGAATCATGCATTGGGATAAGGTAAGAGTGGAAAGCCCACTCCTACCCAAACCCCAATTCGGCCGAAATAACTATATAAGGAGGAGGACTCTCCTTATATCAGTTACTCTTGTTGCACTGTAACATAATTCTCAAGTAAAATTAGGGTTTTGAGAGCACTCTTCTCCCAAAACCTCAGATCTCACATCTAAAACCTCAAGGGCTCTCCCTATATTGCAAGGCAATTGGAGAGGATTTCTAGCACACGCGGCCACGTCTCAAACTAAGTCTTGGGTGCAAGTTATAGGAGGGAATTTGCATTAATTCCTGTTCTTAGGCCTTTTGCGCGAGGACTAAAGGTTGTACTTCTTTTCTCATGCTTTTTAATCTTATGACGATATTCGCAATTGTATATTTCATTATAATCCTACAATTTTAGGGTGAATACGCGTTTTATTCCCCACAGTATATATACAATCCAACTCTAGAAAATATCTGTTTGTCTAATCAGAAAATATCTACAACTAACTTCTAACTAATCCCTGAATTTACGGATTCAGTTATTGAATTCTGTTATTCTTAACAACTTTGTTTATACTACTGCATTCCTTCTGTCTGCTGTCATTCTGCTGCTGCGTGTGATCAGTCTTGGCATCAGCTACTGTTCTTTCTTCAGTGTAGTTAGAATTACCTGACTCATAGCCTCCCCTCAAGTTGGATGTAGCAAGGAATTGCAAACCCAACTTGGAAGCCAAAAAGAAATGCTGCTGTTGACCCAAAGGTTTGGTCATTAAGTCAGCCAACTGCATGCTAGATGAAACATGAGCAGTAGATATAAAACCTTCTTGTATCCTTTCACGAACATAATGACAATCGATGTTCAAATGCTTTGTTCGTTCATGAAAGACTGGATTGGCTGCTATATGCTGTGCTGCTTTATTGTCACAATTGAGTTGTATGGGAAGAGAAGGAAACACTCTGAAATCAGCAAGAAGTGAATGCAGCCAGACCAGTTCTCCAGCAGTATAGGACATTGCACGATATTCTGATTCTGCTGAAGACTTGGAAACAGTCTTCTGTTTCTTGGTTTTCCAAGAAATCAGTGACTGTCCTAGAAAAACACAATGGCCAGTGAGAGATTTGCAGCTGTATTGACATGACCCCCAATCTGCGTCACAATAAGCACGAAGATGGAGATCATTGTTAACTGGATAAAACAAGGCTGCATCAAGAGTGCCTTTGAGATAACGAACTACGTGTAGTGCTGCTTGAAGATGAGGAAGTCTTGGATTACTGAGAAACTGACTCAGATGTTGGACACAGTATGATAGATCAGGCCTGGTGAGATTCAAATACAATAATTTCCCTACAAGACGTCTGTAGATCTCTGGTTCAGTGATCAGTTCTCCTTCTTCAGTTGACAAGTGAAGACCCCTTGGAAGAGGAAATAATGCTGGCTTACAATCCTCCATACAAGTGTCTCTGAGAATGTCAACAACATATTTCCGTTGATTTACCAAAATTCCTGCGTGTGATCTGACAATCTCTAACCCAAGAAAGTAACGAATTAGACCTAGATCCTTGATGGTGAAGGCCTTATCTAAGGACTGTTTAAGATCTTGAATAACAGAGGGATTGTTGCCTGTGATAAGTAAATCATCCACGTATGCAAGAACAATCACAATAGAAGAATCCAATTCTTGAATAAAGAGAGAATAATCATTTTTTGACTGACTAAAACCTCTTGAGAGTAGCAACTTAGTGAGCTCTATATTCCATTGACGAGAGGCCTGTTTGAGACCATAAAGGAGAACGCTTCAATTTGCAGTATTGACCAGGAGTGCCTTTAGAATACCCATCTGGGGGATGCATGTAAATTTCTTCATCCAAATACCCATGAAGAAACGCATTATTAATATCGAGTTGAAAAATTGGCCAATCTTTTGATGCTGCCACTGATAAAAGGACTCTAACAGTGCTAAACTTGGCTACTGGAGAGAAGGTTGATTTGTAATCCTTGCCTTCAATCTGAGTGAAACCTTTAGCTACTAAGCGTGCCTTATACCTTTCTACTGTTCCATTGGGATTGAATTTGATCTTAAACACCCACTTAGAGCCAATGGGTTTGAAACCAGGTGGCAGATTGGTCATTTCCCAAGTACCATTGGATTCAAGAGCTTCCAATTCTTTGTCCATGGCTGCCACCCACTTAGGGTCTGTCTTAGCTTGAGAGTAGTTGGCAGGTTCTATAGTACTCAATACAGCATTTAAGGATGCTGTATAAGAGATAGGATATGTAGTGGGTTGAAATATATCAAGAATCTGAGAATTAGAGGCAGTAGAAGGATTAGAGGCAGTAGAAGGAATTGTAGGACATACAAAATCCTGAAGATGAGATGGAACTTGTCTTGCCCTGGTAGACTTTCTTATAGAAGTATCCTGAGATGTGGAAGTAGCATCTGTAGAGATGCCTGCAGGAATACTGTGTGTTCTAGAGCAATCTGGTTCAGTTCTAGATATAGAAGTATGAATATGTTCAGCTTCAGTACCAGGAATAGAAGTAGGATCATTAGATATGACTGGTTCCTCAATGTGAGATACATCATGAGCAGGAAACGATGGAGAAGATGATGAGCCAGAATCATGAGAAGTATTGCCGTGCTTGAAAGGCAAAATATCTTCCTGGAACAAAACATTGCGGCTAACAAATACTTTGTGAGTAGCCAAATCATAAACTTTGTATGCCTTTTGGCCATAGGGATATCCAAGGAAAAGGCACTTAATCCCTTTGGCTGAAAACTTGTCTTTATGGGGTGTAGGATCTAACACATAGCAAAGGCATCCAAAGATTTTTAACTCATCATAAGCAGGTGTCTTTCCCAGTAAAACTTCAGAAGGAGTCTTCCAATTCAGAACAACAGAGGGAAGCTTATTGATAATATAAGTTGCAGTTAACAAGCATTCTCCCCAAAACCTTTTAGGAAGACCAGCATTCAGCATTAAGGCTCTAGATGTCTCAATCAAATGTCGGTGCTTCCTTTCCACCCTTCCATTTTGTTGGGGTGTATAAGGAGCACTTCTTTGGTGTATGATACCTTTAGAAAGAAACAATTGAGTACAAGATTCCTGAAATATCTCTGTACCATTGTCACTTCTAATGACCTTAACAAGTTTACCAAATTGAGTATAAATCTGCTGTAGAAAATTCTCTAAGACATTTCTGACTTCTGTTTTGAATTTAAGCAAGAAGGTCCAGGTTACCCTTGAATGGTCCTCAACAATAGTTAGAAAATAATGAGCACCAGTGAGGGATGGTGTTTTGTAATGACCCCAAAGATCAACATGTATTAGATCAAAAGAATTAGATGCTCTAGAAGTACTTCGAGGAAAAGGAAGCATATGCATCTTAGCCAAATTGCAAATTTCACATTTATAAGTGGATAAACCAGTACAATTTACATCCTTGATGTGATGCATTTTTGATAAGGAGGTATGTCCTAATCTTGCATGATACAAATCAACTTTAGAACTGGATGTAGAACACAAAACATTACACTGAACGGATTTGGAAACATTATTATGGTGCACAGAATTATTCTTCTGATTGACATTCTTCAACTTATAAAGGCCAGCCTCTTGTTGACCAATAGCTACTGTATTCTTAGAAGCTGGGTCCTGAATTATGCAATGATTCACAAAAAGTGAATTAGCATATGAGAAGTAGATAACAATTTTCCCACTGACATGAGATTATGTTTGAACTCAGGAATATAAAGCACGTCATGAAGTATTAGCAAAGGATGAAGCTGGATTTCACCAATAAATCGCACCAATTTGATAGTACCATCAGGTAAACCCACAATAATAGGTTTAGTCAAAGGTCTGAGAGAAGTAAAATATGATTTATTGGCTGTCATATGATCACTAGCACCGGAATCAATAATCCAATCATAATCAGTAATGTTGCAGGCAGTAGTGATAACATTTGTTACTAGAGCTGTACCTGCAAAATTGACTGCTGCATTGGTAGGATCAATTGAATTACTGGTACTAGCACCTTGCTTGTTCTGCAACATCTGCATTACTTGTTGGAACACTGCATTAGCTATGTCTGAATGTGCTGCAGCATTATTGCCCTGATGATCTGGATGAGAATATCCATTCTGAAACTGTTGAGCCTGATAAGGATGAACCTCTATTGGCACATCAACACCTCCTATTGGATTATCAACTTCTTCTTGAATTCTGGCATTACCAGAAAACCGTGCAAAATATTGAGCCTTGAGTTCAGGATGCAAAACAAAACAGGTCTCCTTTGTATGACCTGATTTGCTACAATGTATGCACCACCTTTTTTCTGTCTTAGACTTCTTATCCTTCCTCCAGTTTCCTTGTTGTCCGCTGGTTTGGCTTCCTTGATTTCCAAACTGGTGTCCTTGCTTGTTAGAATACAAAGCACTAGTATCATGAACCGAATTCATGACATTAGAGATCTGCTTTTGAGACTCCACTTGCTGAACAATAGCATATACTCGATTGATAGTAGGTAAGGGCTCCATGGCTAGAATTTGTGACTTCAAGGTGTCATATGTGTCACTTAATCCCATCAGAAAAGTGAGCACTTTCTCCATAGTCGCTTTTTCAAGCATTTTCTGCAACAGATTGCAGGTGCACTTGGCCAGTACACCACAGCTACAATCTGGAAATCCTTCAATTTCTTCTATCTCGTCCCAATATCTTTTGAGCTTATTGAAATACTTAGCAACTGAGCTTTTGTCTTGTTCAACATTTCTCAGGTTTTTCTTCAATTGAAATAATAGTGGACCATTCATTTGGCCATACCTCTCAAAGATTTCTCCCCAAAGTTGCTTTGCTGTTTTACAAGACATGAATCCTTCTCTGAATTCAGATTCCATGCCATTAATGAGCCAGCAACGTACCATAGAATCACATCTCCACCACAAATTGTATTTTGTGGAAGTAAGTGCAGGAATTGGAGTTAATCCGGTCAGAAAACCTTCTTTGTTCTTTGTTGACATAGCTAGGATCATACTCTTGCTCCAATGGCGATAATTCCGTCCATTGAAGAGAGTATTAACAAAGCTTAAACCAGCATGATCAGAATTTGCGAGGAAAAGTGGATCTTCAAAAGGATTACTATTGTATTGTTCTGGATTTGTCATTTTGAAAGTGATTGTGTGATTTGCGAAAAATTGAATCAAAGAAGAGACGAAACCTGTTTTATTTTCAATTGATGTATAAAGGAAACAAAGAATTAGAATAGAACTATATGAATTACTTCAGAGTAAGCGGAAGAGTAGTGAGTATGCAGAAACAGGTTCAAAACCTGCTCTGATACCATGTGAAATGGTGAATCATGACTGAACAAACTCCATTAATGGAAGCTTGAGATTGCATAGCTGTATTTAGTACAGAAGATGATATTGTTTGATGTTTATGTAAAAGAAAGAATTGACACAGTAGTCTAAATAAAAGGAATGTTCTTATTAATTATCAACAAACTGTACATGCTGTATATATACAATCCAACTCTAGAAAATATCTGTTTGTCTAATCAGAAAATATCTACAACTAACTTCTAACTAATCCCTGAATTTACGGATTCAGTTATTGAATTCTGTTATTCTTAACAACTTTGTTTATACTACTGCATTCCCTCTGTCTGCTGTCATTCTGCTACTGCGTGTGATCAGTCTTAGCATCAGCTACTGTTCTTTCTTCAGTGTAGTTAGAATTACCTGACTCATACAGTGGATAATACTTCGAGTCTCCGACTAAAAAGATGTCTAATTATAATAAATTAATTTTAATTTCACTTAAATGAAGTAATTTATTATTATTATAACATTCTTATTAATCTTAAAATTTTTAGTCATTTGACTAATTTAGCTTAAAAATGTGTTTGTAAATAGTTGTCTTTGTAAATAGTTGTGTTCAATCTTTATTATATTTACTCTTTACCTCTATTTGGCTTTGAAGAAATCTAATGTATCCAAAGGACTCTAACAGGACAGAAGCTGTATCCGTCTACATAAGAGATCAGATGAAGCATATACAAAACGCATAATTAAAAGCATATACAACAAGAAAAGATTTTGATCACTACTTAAAGTCACACTACTTTCAAATACAATAATCAGTGATCTTTTTGATTCTTATATTTTTTTAAGAGAAAAAAAGAAAACTAACAATTTTCATACAAAGATGTTTTAGGATAATATTGAATGATGGTTAATACCTTCCCAAATGGTGACACAAGTTGATGAAGTATAGTTATCCTATCTCCTACTTTCTCCTTCCTCACCTGGATTTCCAATTGTTGAAAATAAAATTAATTAAACAGATTAATTACAATGTATAAATAGTAATAAAAAATTATACATAATAATAATTTATTAGGATATTAGGTGTTGGAAGTAGTGTTTCAAAAGAAGGAAAAGGGCACAGTCTTCCGTATTAATTGTTGTTAATTCTTGTGTTGAATAATCAGTCTTCCATACTGATTGTTGCATTCACCACACTGATTGTGCAAAATACTATTTTGGTTTTCCGAGACTATTAATTACAGTTCTCTGGATTCTTCTTTCCAATCCTATAAATACCACACTACTTTGCCATTCAGAAACACACAACATCTATTCTCCTCTCTTTCTCTCTACATACACTTCATTCTCATCCCTAAATTATTCTAGCTGATATTCTGGCAACGTTCTCTTAGTAGTTCTCAATCTGAGTCTTCGTCATACACCTTAGACTCGGAAGTCGTGTTAACCCTGGGGGTTGGTTGCCAAGAGGCCGTGTGTATTGAGCGGGGCAAATTCAACTTTAGGGCAGTGATTTTCATCACGCCACGACATCTTGTTTCCAAGTTCTGTAAGTTTATTTTGTTTACTGTTTAAGTATAGCTATACCGCCTACAGTCTAAAGTTGAAATTTTTCTAATTGTTTTTTTTTCCTGCTCATAAAAAATTAGTATAGGCGATATGACTATACTTGCTTCTGCTGCTTCTTTCAAACCGACCCTTATGCCTACTGTTTTTATCCCTGATATGTCAAAACTCAATTTACTAGATGGTAAAAACTATAGGATTTGGTCGGATAAAATTGATTTCCTTTTAAGTCAGTTGAAGGTAGATTATACCCTGACCGAAACAGAAGCACCAGAAAACAGTGAACGGAATTTTTTTGCAGACAATAAAACTTGTCGTGGTCTCTTACTACATTATATGACCGAGCCTTTATTTTTAATCTATAGCAAACATACTACCGCTAAAGAAATCTGGGACGCTCTTAAAACAAAATACAGAACAGATGACTTTGGTACTAAAAAGTATGCTTGCAGTAGATGGCTAAATTTTCGTATAACCGATGAACAATCTATCTTAGACCAAGTTCATGAGTATGAGACTTTATGTACTGATATTATAACGGAGGGTATGAAAATCTGTGAAACTTTTCAAGCTAACTGTCTTCTCGAGAAACTTCCACCTTCTTGGCAGAATTATGTACACAATATGAAACACAAACAGAAAGATTTTTCTCTTGTTGAATTGGTGTCTCATATCAAAATTGAAGAACAAAACAGAATCCAATCAAAGGGTAAGCAAGTTGACCACTCTTCCTCCAATGCAAATCTTGTTGAGACAAAAGGTTATAACAAAGGTTCAAGACGCAACGACCACAAAAACAAAGACAGGAGATCAACCCAAAATCTAGGGGTGAAAAATCAGTCAAATTTCAAACCTAGAAGGCCGTTCAAGGGAGAATGTTTTACTTGTGGTGAAACGGGTCATTCCGCAAAATTCTGTCCTCAAGGATCCCAAGGAAAGTCGAGAAACAAACACCAAGCTCATCTCACTGAAACTGAAGAAATTATTGCCGCAGTTGTATCCGAGGTGAACTTGGTGAGCAATGTTACAGAATGGGTCCTAGATACTGGAGCCACGAGTCATATATGCTGTGACAAGGACGCGTTCAAGGAATATGTGCCAGAAACTAATGGGCAATGCGTGTTCATGGGAAATTCTAGCACTACATGTGTCATTGGTAAGGGAAAGGTACAACTGAAGCTCACATCCGGTAAAATTCTTGAACTTAATAATGTTCTTCATGTACCCGAAATCCGCAGGAACCTCATTTCAGGTTCTCTTCTTAACAAAGCTGGCATAAAACTCACTTTTGAATCCGACAAACTTGTACTCACTAGAAATAACAATTTTGTTGGAAAAGGTTTTTGTAATGGCGGGCTTTTTGTGCTCGATGTGGTAACTGTTAATAAAAACTCCACCGCTTCTGTTTATCTTGCTGAGACTATTACTTTATGGCATGCTAGATTAGGTCATATTAATGTGGACTATGTTAAACGTTTAAAGAGTCTTGACCTTATATCTAGCTTTAGTAATACAGCTTTTGACAAGTGTGAGATATGTGTAGAAGCTAAACACTCCAGGACACCGTTTAATAAACAAGTCAATCGTGCTTCTACCCTTCTTGAATTAATTCATACGGATTTAGGGGATTTCAGAAACACGATGAGCCGTGGAGGTAAGCGTTATTACATTACTTTTGTTGATGACTTTTCTAGATATACGAAAGTATACTTGTTAAGCACAAAAGACGAAGCCGAGCAAAAATTCATGATCTATAAGGCTGAAGTTGAGAATCAATTAGATCTTAAAATTAAACGTGTTAGGTCTGACAGGGGTGGTGAATATGAGGGTCATCCTTTAAAGAAATATTGTGAAGAAAATGGTATTATTCACGAAATCACCGCCCCTTTCACACCTCAACAAAATGGAATAGCCGAAAGGAAAAACAGGTCCTTAAAAGACATGATGAATGCCATGCTTATAAGTTCTGGTATGCCTACTAACATGTGGGGCGAGGCCATTCTCTCTGCTTGTTTTGTGCTTAACAGGGTTCCACACAAAAAATTGGAAAGAACTCCGTATGAGCTCTGGAAAGGTCACAAGCCCAATCTTCATTACCTCAAAGTGTGGGGGTGTTTGGGAAAGATTGGAATACCTGCATGTCAAAGAAGCAAAATTGGACCAAAAACAATCGACGGTATTTTTATTGGTTATGCTTCTAACAGCGCAGCATACAGGTTCATTTTAAAAGATGGTTCAGGTTTTGGTTCTATTAAAGAATCAAGAGATGTTGTTTTTTTTGAGAATATTTTTCCGATGAAAACTAACCATGACCCTCGTTTGCCTTCTGTTTCTGCTTCCACTAATGATGCTTCTCCTAGTGTAGTGCTTGAACCTAGAAGAAGTAAAAGGCCCAGAATCGAAAAAAGTTTTGGTCCAGATTTTGTCACTCATTTAACAGAAAAGGTGAATCTTGATGAGGAAGACATATGTGCTTTCATTCTGGAAAATGATCCTAGGACTTACAAGGAAGCCATGAATTCTATCGGTTCTACCTTCTGGCTTGAAGCAATAAACAGTGAGATAGACTCCATCAAAAGTAACAACACTTGGATTCTCACTGAGCTACCTAGAGGGTGTAAGCCTCTAAGTAACAAATGGGTATTTAAAAGAAAGTTAAAGCCAGATGGGTCAATCGACAAATATAAAGCCAGGTTGGTTGTTTGCGGTAATCGACAAACAAAAGGTTTGGATTTCTTTGACACTTACTCTCCTGTTACTAAAGTTGCTACTATTAGATAGAGCTTTAATTGCTTTAGCCTCTATACATGATCTATTTGTACATCAAATGGATGTTAAGACAGCTTTTTTGAACGGAGACCTGAACGAAGAAATTTACATGAAGCAACCAGAGGGTTGTATAGTTCCGGGACAAGAAGATAAGGTATGTAAACTGGTTAGATCACTGTATGGCCTAAAACAAGCTCCGAAACAATGGTATGACAAATTTCACCAAACTATCACTTCTTATGGTTTTCATGTGAATGATTCAGATGCTTGTGTTTACGCCAAAAGTGACAAAGATGGATGTGTCATCATATGCTTATACGTTGATGACATGCTCATTTTTGGCACTAATATGGGTGTGATCAATGACACCAAAGCTTTCTTAAGTTCCCGTTTTGATATGAAAGATCTAGGTGAGGCCGACGTTATTCTTGGTATAAAAATTACTAGGACCAAATGGGGTTTGAGTTTGGACCAATCACATTACGTTGAGAAAATTCTTAAAAGATTTGATTGTTTTGATTGTGTACCGGTCAAAACCCCATATGACCCTAGCATACACCTAAAAAAGAACGGAGGTGTTAGTGTAAACCAAGAAGAGTATGCTAAAATAATTGGCAGCGTCATGTTTTTAATGAACTATACAAGACCAGACATTGCTTATGCGGTAAGTCGTCTTAGCAGGTATACACACAGCCCTAATCAGACACACTGGAATGCTTTATTTAGACTTCTAAAATATCTTAGGGGGACGATGGATTGGGGTTTACATTTTTCAAAATCCCCATGTGTTTTAGAAGGTTTTTGTGATGCTAATTGGGTGTCTGATAATGATGAGATTCATTCTACTAGTGGTTATGTGTTTACCTTGGCTAGTGGTGCTATTTCTTGGAAATCTTCTAAACAAAGTTGCATTGCTAAATCTACAATGGAATCTGAATTTATTGCTTTAGAATTGGCAGGTCAGGAAGCCGAATGGCTAAGGAACCTGTTAGCAGACATTCCATTGTGGGGGAGACCGGCTCCATCAGTTTCAATGCATTGTGATTCTCAAGCGGCCATTGGTGTGGCAGACAATCAAGCTTACAACGGAAAAAGGAGACACATACGCTTGAGACATGCCATAGTGAGGAATCTGATCAGAAATAATGTGATATCACTGGATTATGTAAAATCGGAGAGGAATATTGCGGATCCTCTCACGAAAGGCCTCTGCAGAAAACTAGTGCTGGAGTCAGCACGGGGAATGGGTTTAAAGCCTATTGGGAGTGAATCGTGACGGGGCTCCCCCACTTGGGTTACCCAAGTTCAATGGGTCAAACGAAGTCACGAGGATCTCATGTTGTAATACTACTACCATTCCTGTTATAATAAAGTGATGTAGTATCTATTATTTATGCATTTTGTTGCATTATGGTTTATCTGTCATGTGAGGAAGGTTGAGCTAAAGCTCTTAATAAGTCCATAGTCCTTGTTTAAGGGTGGTTTGAGACAGTCAAACTTGATGGACTTACCTATGTGAATGTGGGGGAAATGCCCTACCCCCTATGAGGTCTTTAGGCTTTAAGACCTCTAGAGCATTCACGAGAACCCAGGTACATGAGGGGCACCGTCTTATGACATTTCGCGAGAACGAACACAGATTCGAATGCAGGTTTGTGCGCAGCTAACTGTATACAACCCACCGTGGAGAGTCCAAAGCCTTCGTGCAACTCGACACGGCTGTAGCAGGTAATGTATGCACTGGGTGACAATTCAATTCCTCTGGAACATTGTCATCTTAAGACTTACGTTCCGTTGCCTTTATATCAGCTATTTCGTTTCTCTTCTTTTGAATCATGTGGGGGATTGTTGGAAGTAGTGTTTCAAAAGAAGGAAAAGGGCACAGTCTTCCGTATTAATTGTTGTTAATTCTTGTGTTGAATAATCAGTCTTCCATACTGATTGTTGCATTCACCACACTGATTGTGCAAAATACTATTTTGGTTTTCCGAGACTATTAATTACAGTTCTCTGGATTCTTCTTTCCAATCCTATAAATACCACACTACTTTGCCATTCAGAAACACACAACATCTATTCTCCTCTCTTTCTCTCTACATACACTTCATTCTCATCCCTAAATTATTCTAGCTGATATTCTGGCAACGTTCTCTTAGTAGTTCTCAATCTGAGTCTTCGTCATACACCTTAGACTCGGAAGTCGTGTTAACCCTGGGGGTTGGTTGCCAAGAGGCCGTGTGTATTGAGCGGGGCAAATTCAACTTTAGGGCAGTGATTTTCATCACGCCACGACATCTTGTTTCCAAGTTCTGTAAGTTTATTTTGTTTACTGTTTAAGTATAGCTATACCGCCTACATTAGGTTCATTAGGGCGGATTATTGTCTTGATTTACCCTACTAGAGTTTATTATATATAAACTCATCTATTGTAACAAAATGACATCAATAATATTTATACCTTATGCAATTCTCTCCTTTCTATATTCTCAACATTATTCCATTTAAATAAGTTATGCATGATCCAAAATGTTAATTGATCATCACTTGTTGAGAAAGAAAATAGGTAATGTCTTAGATGGATGAAATCCTCTTCTATGGACGAGAGTTGAGAATAATCACCCTTGGTAGAAATAGACATATGAGAAAGACAAGAAGGATTACACAAAGTAGGTATATGTTTTTACGGTTTGAATTTTCTCTATTTTCTCAAAAGAAATGAAGCTCCATTTTTTATTGACGATCCAAATCAAATATTATGATCCAATGTTTGTAATCTTTTCACAAAAATAATGTTTTAATGAGAGAGAAAATGTACTAAAATACGAGTGTATTAGAAAGAAGTAGAGAGAAAGTAATGGAGAGATTTCAATTCATGTTTTTTCATGTGTTTTTATGCTTTGTAGTTATATTTTTCTCAAGACTGAGAGATTTTCAGGAATAATTAAAGGCGTTGGTGAAATTAGGGAAGTGTTAGTAGGGTAGCTCACTCCCTCACTCCTGTTAAAAAATAAAAATTTTAAAATTTCTAGTTTTCAAAAAAACACATTTCAATTTTGACTTTTAATTTCGGCTCTGTCACTGATTATACGATACTTTAACTTAATTTAATTTTATATGACATGGTTATTACCTTGAAGGGGGGTTGGGTTGGGGATGGTTGAACCTTTTGCTTCTTCAGGGATCCACCGGTGGATGTGCTATTACACTGCACAACAATGGCAAAATAAAATATATGTAATTACAATATATAGTTTGAGCCTATGATTTATCGTCAAAATAGCTCAAACTATATATAGAAACCTCTTCGGTAATATTGTGGTCATACTAAGTTTCTACTCTGTAAAAAACAATCCATTTAGATTCGATTTGGTTATAGTAAATGATGCATATGTAATTATGTATGCCATATACATACAACAAAAAAATAACATTACAATAGCCACAGCCAAGCAACTTAATTTCCATAGGAATACTTATTGATTTTATGAAACTAAGCTTCATAGTTCATGATTATACATACCTCGGGATATTTATAATCAACAAGAAATCATAATTAATCATATGAAGTGTTATAAAGTAGAGTTACAAAGACAAAGTCAAAAGATAGGCAAAACAAATAATCAACACTATTTGATCATTATTTCCTCCATTAGTTCAAAATTACTCATTTTACTCTTTCTAAAGTATGAAAAATGAATTAATATTTTCCTTTTTTTGCCTTGAGAAATTTAAGTATAATAATACAAATGAAATACTTTTTACCTATCTTTCATACTAATATCTACAAGTTTAAACAAATAATAAGACAGATGAATTCAAACCTAATATATAATGCATTATTTTTATTGAAGAGGTCTTAGTCTAATGGTTAAGACTGAGATATAATGACAATAGGTCATGAGTCTGATTGTCCTCCCCTCTATAATCTACCGGCATTGCGTCTCATTTGACCCCAAAAATAACAGTTAATGTACCTTTAGTTTGACATACCTCAAAAGAGTTACCCGAGACCGGAACTGGATTACTCTTTGTGTTATGAAGATTATCACTACTACTACATTTAGACGAGAAATCCACCATGTTGTTGTTGTTGTTGTTGTTGTTGTTGTTGTTGTTGTTAACGCCGGTGATTGAGACAGATGATGGGGGAGATGAAGCTGGAATACTATAAATATTATTACTGTTGCTATAATGATTATTGTAGATATTAACTGAGTTTTGGTGCTTCATGTGATCTACAAGAGAGGGATGATGTTGAAGCGGCCTAACTTGTTCTTCCCACATTTCCATCTTCTTTCCTTCTTCCTCCACATGCACTCCACTTCTGCATACACAAATCAACTCCATTTTACTTGGCTAATAGAGACGACTAAACTAGCATTAGGGAGTAGATGATCCACTTTATTAATATTTGTATTCATATTATGAACATGTATGTGTAAAATTATACCATAATCTAATCAATCCATAAAGGGAAAATGAGAAACTATATCATGACAACAAAAAATAACCTCTACCCCTTAAAATGATAGATAAATTTTAGTGTTACATACCCAATACTCCATCCTTTCATTTCGTTTCCATACGGTTATTTAAAATAGGTGTCGACAATTTTAAACAAACATATCGAAATGAAATGAATGCTGGATATATAGAGTATTAAGTAATAAAGAAATTCATACAACCAAAAGATTAGAAAAAGAAAAGAAATATGAGATGATAATTACAAGAGAAGTTGGCTCAAAGATTCAGGAAATGGAGGAGGCTGCTCTTCCACGTTATTATTATTATTATCATATAACCACGAAGAACAAGGGGTAGACATATTCATATGATGACTTGATGAGCTTTGAAAAAAGTATTAAAAGTGTGATTGACTGATTGTCAATATGATTATGACGACTAATGATATGATTAGGAGGTGGAGCCAATAAGAAGTTGGTGATAGTTGAAGAGGAAGAAGAAGAATAAGAAGAAGGAGGAGGTGATGATGATGTAAAGGGTGGTCTCATCAACTTGTCTATGCTCCATAAGCTTGATGGATAAGTAGCTTCCATCATTTGCTGCACTCTTTCAATTTTGCTTACTCTCCTTATTTATTACCACTATATCAATCGCCAATAAGTCTTCCTTCAGCGGTCATTTTTCGCTTAAGCTTAAATCAGAGTAACGTGATCTTTTTTTTTGAAAGGGAGTAACGTGATCTAATAATAATAAAACGTACCCATTTTTTTTATAAAAGCTAATAAAACAACTTTCTAGTTAGGATATAACATTTTGTCGACATTTTACCTTGTTTACAATATAATGTAAACAAAAGTGTATGTCAACAATAAGTATTTGTGATCACTCAAACTGTTCAGGATTTTCTACTTTTCAAGTCTCACTCGAAGGCCCTTGGGGATTTTGGGGATTGTTGTTTGTTAATGTGTAAACTACATAGTTAGGTTTTGTAAACTTTTTTTGAAGAGAAAAGTTGAAATTTACTTCATTAAGGATAAATTAAAAATAACAACATTATGCGCAGCCTTCGGTAAAGGCTCCGCCCCCTCGAAACGACTAGCCTCTACTCATGTAACATGAGCGAGAGCATGAGCTACTGTATTGTTCACCCTACTAATATAAGACCACTCAATAAAATTAAACGACAGACTCAACAATAAAATATCTTCTACAATTAGATTAAAAAAACTTCTTTATTGAGCTCGATTCTTTAGAGCATTCACCACTTGAAGGCAATCGGACTCAATCAGCACTTTGTCATGTCCCTTGCGTTGGGCCTCTCGCACTCCTTCCAAAACCGGGGCAAGGCTCGAAGTTGGTCCAACCTCTCAAATCCGTCTAAAAGCAATTTTTTTTGCAGCACATACTGATTGAAGACGAAACACGAGCCAGCTCGACCCGACCTTATCCTTGGCACCGACATGTTCAAGTCTCGGGTTGCTTAGCTCGGACGGGCGAAAGTGGGTTTGGCTAGACCCTAAACTGGTCGTGGCCAGGTCTTCTTACAAGGGCAACGTAATCCTTCTTTGATTAGTTATTAGCAGACCTGACAAGTTAGACACAATCCGAGTGACTCGGTTCGAATCCGTGCAAACCTGACCTCACAAAATTCGAGAATATTACAAACTGAAACGGACCCCTCCCAATGACGACCTATAACCTACTACGACCGAAAATTAGTGACATGATTAAATTGACAACCCGATAATTATTAAGCTTAATGTTGACTAACAATAAAGGTATTTAATGTTAAGTTTGATACATTTGACTTAATAATAACATAACTAAACCAAATAATGGTCAAAAACTAATTAAAATGATAAAAATTGAAATAACACAATAAAATAATAAGACTCGATAATAACCGGACTCAAATCAAACCTGGTTCGATATATCAATGGACCCATAACGACCTTACCCAAATTATGTGAAGGAATATCATGATTCCCAAAGAGCCAGTTTAAGCTATAACTTAATCCAATTACAAATCCAAATTTTAATATCACAAGGAAGTTCTAATCCTTAAATAAGTGGTCTAAAGTTTTCACTCCTCTCATTTGTGCATTTCCATTGAGTTTACATTTAACACACACGTTTCTTCTTTGAAATTATAACTTGGAAAATTTAGCCATTTAATAGATGACAAAAAAGAATGATACAATCTCCAAGAGGCACTATTGTTTGTTTTTGTACAATTGTACCCAACCTTCATTGAGAAGAACCAAAGGCTAGCTACACCACAAACACAAGACACTGCCTATTCTCCATGCTTGATGGGTTAAAATCATAATTATTTGAGTAAATTATCAATTACACCCTTGTATAGTACACTTTTTAAAACTTACTCCCACGTCAATTTTTTTTATTAAATTACACCTAATTTAATAACTCAGTTCAAAAGTTGCACCGAAACTCATTTGCAGACGAAAAACTACTTGAAGTGACCATTGTGCCATCGCGACTATTAACCCCTGACTGTGCCTCTTCATTTACCATAACTCTTTTACTTTTATCTTGTTTTCATTTTTTCTCAAAAAATTCTACCCTAAAAAATCCGCAAAAATTCATCTTAATTCATCTGCTATACTCATCATCGTTCATCCATCAGAAGTTGTCAGTAATCCAATTTATGTAAGTTGTCTTATCAATTATTGATTGATTTTTCCTAATTTGGTAATGTCGTCAATTTCTAGTAGTGTATTTTATTTGTTTACCCTAATTTGTGTGTTTATGGTCATTAAATTACTTCAATTGCATGAATCTAATTTCTAGGTTTTAATTTTTACTATTTTTGGAAATTACATTTGCTAACCCTAATTTCTGGGTTGTAAATTATGGAAAAATTGTTAACCCTATTTCTGGGTTTTAGGATTCTTTATATTTGAATGTTAGGGTTATTAATTTTTGATTTCTGAATTTAACCCTAATTTCTGGGTTTTAAGACTCTGGGATTTCAATATTAGGGTTCTTAATTTATGATTTTTGAATTTCTGGGTAGTTGTAGTTATTTGAACTAAGTGGTTTTTGTGAATATATTGTAGGAAATGACTTCAAAACCTCCTAGAAGGGTTAGTTTGTGTGTGTTTCATGGTGGTCAGTTATGCATGTGACGAAGGAAAGTTTGCATATGTGGATGGTAGTGTGCATCTTCGACCAGGTATTTTGTATGATGATGTTACTGTGGATATGTACAAAAAATTGGCACTTAAATTAACTAATAGAAACGACTCACAAATCTGGTATAGAAGACCAATTATGAGTATTAGTGATGCTAATGGAAGAGCTTTATTGGATTCTTGTTTTGCTTTACTTGATTTACTTAAGACTTTATGCAAGAATACCAAGACATTGTCTGTGTGGTTAATCTTACCAACAACAATAGAATCTTTTCCTTTAGAAAACAGCAAAAGTGTCAGTATAGGCCCACCGAAAAAAGATGATGTGGTGGGTAGGGTTGAGCAAAATCGGATATCCAATCCAGATTTAAAAATCAGATCGGATATCCGATTTTAAAATTTTGAATTTTTGGGATCGAGATCCGATCCGAATAATTCGGATATCCAGAAATACGGAATCCGAATATCTGGATATGCAGATTTCGGAAACCGGATCTGATCCATTTAACATTTAATTCATTTTTTTCGGTAAATCTCCAATTGATGGGTTATATATAATTCTCCTTATCCCGTCTTTCTTTGTTTGGTTTCTCTAACACCATTCAAATTGTTTTTGCCAAATGTTTTTACTTAACAAATTTCTCACTTCATGAAAAATTATCATCGTAAAGATTTATCAAACTTGTTAATGTTCAGTTAGTTCTACACGAATACATCAAGAAACAAATTACAAACACGTAAAACTTATGGGAACAATATCTTACTAAGATTACTAAAATTGGGTATTGACAAGTCATAAGAAGCTTTTTGTAACACCCCAAGAGTATGAGAAGAAAGTTCTCCCACATCGGTAGAATGTGAGGCTTGTGATATGTTTATAATAACTTTCACCCACCACTTAGTAACAAGGCCTTGTGCTTTTGGGCTTAAGTGAGGACAAATAATGGGCCCAAAGGCTTACCTCCCATCTTATTGGGGGTGTGTTACGACCGTGGTGGGTCGGGTTGTTACAAATGGTATCAGAGCGACCCTACGACCGTGTGGTGAGCCTGTGGTCAGGAGTACCCGGGTCACTAACCTAACGTGGGAGGATTCTGGGCTTGGCTGCGGTCAAGGTTGAGGCACAAGCCGCACAACGAGGACGTTGTGTTCTTTAAGTGGGGGAGTTTGTAACACCCCAAGAGTATGAGAAGAAAGTTGTCCCACATCGGTAGAATGTGAGGCTTGTGATATGTTTATAATAACTTTCATCCACCACTTAGTAACAAGGACTTGTGTTTTTGGGCTTAAATGAGGACAAATAATGGGCCACCTTGGGCGAACAGTCTCTAGTCTAAGAATCGACTCATGTGAATAATATAGTAGCTCTCGCCACGACCAGGCTAATATAAAATTTCCAGAACTCTATAAGCGGTCACTTATTGCCCGACAGAGTGTCTTCTGCAGTCTGCCTATGTGATCGACTAGTCATCCGATATGACTCTATGACATCTGAACTTGCCATCAATCGCCTCACACTCTAGTCGCTTCGAGACGTCACCTCATATAAGCGACTATGGGTTATACTAAGTTAATCCAGTTCACTTATGGGGTTCAAAATTGTCTCTTACAACCCATTTGGATCTGACAAAGTATATAAATAGTGTGTTAATGATAACTCAAACGATAAGAGTCATCGTTATGTACAAACAGTCAATACGATATTACTGCTCCACATAAACAATCTTTCATGCTCGTACATCAATTTGTATTAATGGTTTGTTGTTGGAGTAAATGTCCTCCACAGTGTGTGATTATTTGAGTAAATTTGTTACAAGATCACGCAGGGATACTTAGTATATTAATCAGTTGATTAACGTTTATCGGTAACGATTGGCTCACTAGAAGTTTGACGTTATTGTCATATGATGGCGATAATCAGCTGATCCCTAAAGGTCACACCTATAGGATAATACTGAGAAATGTGATTATATATTAATATAATTACATAAATGCTAAACTTAGCTAAATGTAGTTAAGTAGATGATGAACATTTAATATGATTAAATAATAACTAGGAGAAATGAATTAAATGTTAATTCTAATAAATATATATAAAAGTTATATTTATTAATTATATTTTAATATATGATAGAATAATATAATTGGGATTAATTAATTATAAGATAATTAATAAATATTCTCCGAGAATTAAATTTGTACACCGAAAAGTATTAAAATATATATGATATTTTAAGGAAGTTCGGAATAAGGAAACTGACTCAAAATATTATATTATAATGAGGTTTCCTAATTGAAGTACAATACCAACACAAACCAAAACCCCATATATATATATATATATATATATATATATATATATATATATATATATATATATATATATATATATATATATATATATATATACTCCTTGATTAGTTTATCATCTTAATCCCAAAATAAATCCTCTAAAATAATTAATAATAATTTAGGAGGAGCTTTGAGGGAATCTTTCAGTCGTCTTGGGTGCAATCTAAGGAGAACTTCTACCTTAAAGTTTGGGTTTATACTAGGTTGTTTTTAGGCCGATCTCATATAGGACCAAAGGTTATTTCTATGATCCTTGTCCTATTATTTCAGTTCTATTGTTTTAATATCAATTCGTTTTTGATATAATCCTTGGCAGTATTAATTAAGTTAATACTTTTATGAGTAATTTAAGAAATTATTTCCTACAAGTGGTATCAGAGCCATTGTTCAAAATCGTTTTGATAATTAATTGAGAATTAAAATCCCACGACACACATATTTTTCACCGTTTATAAAAAAAAAAAAAAGTTTTTTTCGGTCTGTTTTTTTTCGTGATATGTCACGACTAAAATTTTTTGGGTTCACGTTTTTTTTGGTTTCGTATTTTTTTATTTTGTTATTTTAATTGTTAAAATAATTATCATGTGATGATGCTCATAACAATTATATAGATCAATGATTATTAAAAGTTCAATCAAGATATTGTTAGAATTAGATTAATTTGTTTTAAATTGTTAAGATGAATGAATATTGTTCACATGAATTAAAAAGGCTAATCTTAATGACAATATTTGAAATTTTTTAAAAACCTAATATGATTAGAACTATAACACAAAATTATGAGATGATTTTTGTGTTACTATGAGTGATTTTAAGAAAGTTCATGAATTAGTAAAGTTTCCAAAATCTATTTCTACCTTGATTATACCATTTAAGGAAATAGTATAATATCTTATGAATATGTCAATTATTTACATGATATTATTTGATAATATGAGTAATTGCCTTTTTTTAACAAAAAAAAAAAAAACGTGTAATATTGGACCGCAAGTATTTTTTTTCCGGCCCTACCCTAAATTTTGTGATTTGTTGCTTTTGTTATTATTAATATTATATGATAATTTATATTAACTAAATTATAAATAAAGATTTATAATTAGAACAAATTTTTAAAGATAAAACAAAAAAAAAGGGTATTAAAAAACCGTAAAATTGGATTTTAGGATTATTTTATTTGTTTTCGTTTTTATTTATATTATGAGATAATAGTCATATTAACTAAATTATAAAAGATGTTTTGTAATTGTAACAATTTTTTTTCGAAAAAAAGGGGTATAACCGTGTGATTGCCTTGGGAAAGAAAGAAAATAAACGAAAATTATTTGATAATTTTTCGGTTACTTAATCATTTATTTATTTTAGAAGGTTTATTATATCTAATTGATGATACTTACTAGATTATAAAATTGTTTGAAATTTATTTGGATTATGATTTACATGTGTGACATGTAATTTTAAAATTAATGGTGGTTTGGATAATATTGCTTGCATTATGAATGTTTTATTATATTGTTAATGATATTGTTTTTCAATGAAGTTTGAATTTATTTTTACAATTGTTGTCAAGTATAATCATGTAATCTAGTGTGGCTTTAGTTTTTGGTTACTTTTCGGTAATGGTGGAAAGTAATCAAGTGATGTAATTTATGAGATCTCGGATCTCCGCTTTGTATTTTAATTTTTCTTTATTTTAGATTAAATGTAAATAGGATTTACATTTTAATAGCTTAGAACAAAGAAGAAAAAGAAGAAGAGGAGTTTGATGCATCCGGGTCTCTATTTCCAGTTTACATCTCGAGATGAAGAACGGTGATCCATGAAACTTCTAGGGTCCATGTGGATTCAAAGTTGTATTTACTGTTTTTCATAGGATAAGCCACACTAGGATTTTAATGTTTTACGTTCTTATCTTTATTGCTTGAATGTTGCATATCATTATGTTCCGCCTAAACCAAACCACCTATATGCATGTAAAATGACTCATGTAGATTATTTTGCATTTTGGCATATGATGTTTTTTTTTTTTTGCCATCACTCATTCCTACTCATATCAAATAGTTCACTTAAATGAGTTTAAAATAGTGATGGGATCTCACTCTTTATAAAATTGAGACTTTAGCCTTTCTAGATCAAACAACTATGAATCCCTTGTTCGTCGGTGGGCATATAGGACCTGTTGTTATCTCCATATGGACCCCTTCTACCTCGGGTAAGTAGTGTGTTGTGACCTAGTTGAAATCAACACAATGATTCAATCAAGCTATTGAAATCATTGTGGACTAATAGATAAATTTAAGAAATTTGTCGACTAGGAGTTCTAATGTAGAACCAGTTAAAGGGTTAACTCACCAAATCGGGATTTGGGTCTTGGGATACATTATATAATTCTTTGAGTGAGATCGATTATATTATGTTGTATATCTTTGTTTAAAAAGATTTTAAATTCATTGATTTCTCATGTTTATTTATTTTCTCATTTGTAGATCATTTAATATCTGCCTTTTAAAATGACTGATCCAAATGCAACTCCGGGCCCTAGCGCCACCCTTACCAGGGAGTCGTTGTTACGCTCTTTTATGGACCACGTCTCCTACAATCAGAACTCCCGCCTTAAGAATGATGGGAGTAACTTTACCGATTGGGAGGCAGCATTACGGAATGCTGTCATTGCTGACGGTAAATTAAAGTATTTGGTTGAGCCAGTACCGGCTGAACCAACTGCTAGGACTGGAGCCCAACGAACTGCATATGATGAGGTCGTTCGTGAAGCTGGTGCGATTAAGAATGTACTTATTTATGCAATGGAAAGCAATTTGCAGCGCCACTTCATTTCACAAGGTGCGAATAAGATTTTTACCACTCTTACCAATGAATTCTCGCAAGCTCCGAGAATCATGAGATATGACGCAGCAGTCCGCTTCTTCGAAGCTAAACTGTCCAAGGGCCAAGCTGTTAGCCCACACATCCTCAAGATGATTGAGAATGTGGAAGTTCTGGAGTCTCTCGATTGCAAGATTGAGGAGTCAATCATTGTAGACCGAATCTTACACTCTCTTCATGATGGGTTCACCCAATTTAGGGTGAATTATAACATGAATGACATGAAGAAAAGTCTTCATGAACTCCGCTCTCAGCTCATGCAAGCTGAGAAGGATCTCAATTTGAGTGGGAGAGGTAAGAAGGACGTCCTTGTCATACAAGCTAATTGGAAGGGAAAGGGAAAGGCAAAGGCTCCCTTAAATGTTAAGAAGCCTCAGTTCAAAAGAAAGCAGCCGAAGCCCAAGAGTGGACCTGGTGAGACCAGTAACTCAAAGGCCAAAACTAAGAGCGAAGGGAAAGAAGAAGAGTGCCACCATTGCCACGAGTCTGGGCATTGGAAAAGGAACTGCCCTAAGTACCTCGAGGATATCAAGGCTGGACGAGTGACAGCCACAGGTATACCGTCATTTATTCATATGATTGAAATAAACCATGCAAGTTCAGCAACATGGGTATTTGATACTGGTTGTGGTTGTCACTTGTGTAATCACTTGCAGGGTTTAAGGGACATCCGCAAACTTGAGAAAGGGGACGTTGACCTTCGTGTTGGAAATGGAACAAAGGTTGCAGCTGTCTCCATAGGAACTTATGTACTCAAACTACCTAGTGGTTTCGAGTTATTTTTAAATAATGGTTATTTTGTTCCTAGTTTGTCGAAAAACATTATTTCTATTTCTGTTTTGGATTCAGAATGTTTTTGTTTTAATATTAAGCACAATTGTTGTACTTTTTCATCAAACGATATGATTTATGAAAAAGCTGTTTCCGTAAACGGAATATATGTTTTAGACCAAACCACCGAGGTTTATCATGTGAATAATAAAAGGGCTAAAACAGGTGATAAAGAACAAACGTATCTATGGCATTGTCGAATGGGACACATCAATGAAAAACGCGTAGAGAAACTCATTAAGAATGGGTCAATATTTCATTACGAATCAATTGATACGTGTGAATCATGTCTCATCGGAAAGATGACTCATATTTCCTTTAAAGGTATTGGAATGCGAGCTAGTGATCTTCTAGGACTCATACATACAGATGTATGTGGTCCTATGACAATCACGGCAAGAGACGGCTATAGATATTTCATCACTTTTACGGATGATTTAAGTTGATACAGGTATGTCTATTTAATGAAACATAAAAGTGAATCCTTTGACAAGTTCAAGGAATTCCAAAATAAGTTTGAGAACCAATTGGATAGGAAGATAAAGGCACTTCGATCTGATCGTGGTGGCGAGTATATTTCGACTGAGTTTGATCAATACCTGAAAGACTGTGGTATTGTATCGCAGTTGACTCCACCTGGAACACCACAATTAAATGGTGTATCCGAACGGAGAAATCGAACTTTATTAGATATGCTTCGATCCATGATGAGTCACACGGTTGTGCCTGATTCATTATGGGGATTTTCTCTTCAATCAGCTGCTCTAATACTTAACCGAAGTCCGACTAAAGTAGCAGACAAGACTCCATATGAGATGTGGAAAGGAAAAGTTCCTGACTTGTCCTTTATTCGGGTTTGGGGCTGTGAAGCTTATGTCAAGTGGAGACACGAAGAAAAGCTAGGCCCACGATCGGTCAAGACTTACTTTGTAGGTTATCCCAAAGGAATTTTTGGTCACTACTTTTACTCACCTACCGAACAAAGAGTGTTTGTTGCGGCTAGAGCGAAGTTTTTAGAGAAAGAGTTTCTCTCGAACAAACAGAGTAGTAGAACTTTTGATCTGTCAGAGGTTCAAGAACCAGAAACCAACAGTGTGATGGAAGAAAGTGTTCCTTCCACATCTGCTATGGTATCCATTCCAGAGGAACCTAGGAGGACGGTTCAAGTTTCTCACCCCCCAGACCGATACATTGGTATGGTTGAGGAAGGTGGTGCAGAAAACCTATTACTCCTTGAGAGTAACGAGCCTGCTACCTACAAAGGAGCCATGACATGTTCCGACTCTAAGCTATGGGTCGAAGCCATACAGTCCGAAATAGATTCCAAGCAAGAGAATCAGGTATGGGATTTGGTTGATTTGCCTGAAAGGTAAAACCCCTACAGTGCAAATGGCTTTATAAGATAAAGCGTGCACTAGATGGACAACCAGATGTTTATAAAGCACGATTGTTGGCAAAAGGTTTCACTCAAGTACACGGGTTGCACTATGATAAGATATTTATTGAGAAATGTGTCCTCAACAATAGTGCGATCACCACAATGATAAAAATCATTGTCATAAATCTTATGAAAAGAATATGCAAGGGACGATCCGATATTTGATATAGTCAACTGACCAACATTAATCGGTAATGATTGGCTGACTAGAGTTTGACATTACTGTCGTATGACGGTGGTGGTCAGTTGATCCCTTTAGGTCACACCTTTAGGACTAACCCCTTAAATATATATTGATCAGTTGTATAGGATACGAATTGATCGATATTCTTAAAACCGTTTACCGAGAAATCAGAGGTTTAATCTTAAAGTAAGATTTATATTTGAAATTGAAATGTGTCGATTGTCAAATATTAATCAATATTTTAGAAATATCGAAATTAGTATAATGAATGGTTCATGGCTATAACAAACGTTGTATATCGTATTGACGATTATTATGATAACCATATATTGGGACGGTAATTACAAATTACTAAATTAATTTGTTAAATGTGATTTAATTAATTTAGAAATATTATTTATATGATAAATATATATTTTAAATTAATACAATTATTATGTCACATAAGATGTCACATATTAGTGAATTGTACAAATTGTAAATTGTAAAATGAAAGAGTCCATTTTACAATAATGTGGACCGTGTAAGTTAATGTTATAAGATAATATTATATGATAATTTATCTTATTTACATAATGATTATATTAGGTTATGACATGACCTTACATTGAGCATGTGAGCATGACTAAAGGGATTAAAACCCTTCCCCTTGCCTTGTGTGTACACGGCACACCCAACCCAAGCATCACACCCTCTATTTATATGTGATGATCTAATTCATTTGATACTAATCCAAATGAAAGTATTTTTCTAGAGTGAGAAAATCACAAAATCTCTTAAGTATTATTTAGATAATATTTTTCTGGTATACTAATAATAGTATTAGTTTACGGTTTTTAAGAAACCTATTTCCGTCTCCTAGCTCGGGGTTCGGGTTTTTGGTTCGTTTAAGGGTAGGTCTTGGTGTTTACGTAAAGGAGGCAAGCTTACTTGGTTGCTCCTTGGAGGATCATCCTAGCACCCTCTTGGACCGATTGTAAGGCCCTTTCCGTTATTATTCCGCATTTACATTTTGCATGCATAAAGATCTATATTAATATGAGAATAATAAGTAAATTATTAGTAAGACTAAATAATTAGGTGAACTAGTATGACTATCGTTTTCCTTCAAGTGGTATCAGAGCATTAGGTTGCTTGCATGCAACTCGATTTTTACGTTTTTGCGAGAAAATACGATTTTAATTAAAAACGAAAATGATTAGTACATATAGGATATGCACGAAAATCTTAATGCATGTATACTTTCTGGTCTTAAAATATTTTTAAGTCATTTTGGATGATTTATGGAATAATATTGTTCAATATTGTAATTAAATTGTTTAATTTATGCTAAAATCGGTTAAAAACGTTTTAATATGGGAAACTTAGTAAAATAATGTTTCTGGCCGAGAATTTTAATTTTGTTCTCACATGCATTTAACATATTATGAATATATAATTTTCGAAATTTTTTAAGTTTTATGCATGGTTTATGATTTTTAAAGGTTAAATAGTCATAAAATGGGATAAATATGAGTTTAAATAGTTATATTATGAATTTAAGTACGAAAATTTTTGTAGATGTCACATGAAATATATAAAATATATGATAAATTTTCCAGAAATTGTTCTTTAATATTGCATGAATATTTTAGCATGAGAAATGATTTTAATCGGTAAAATCGAGTAATATATGACACGATTTATTAAAAATAGTAAAAGTTGCTAAAATGGTCCGAAAAATTCGCCCATAATTAGTCATATTAGATATGATCATCAAAATATTTTTCTTAAGTGCCAAAAGTTTCTGAAATTTTATATTTTAATTTTAAAAGTTAAAGTTAGAAATTGAGAATTGTAAGAGTCATATTTTATTTTCAGACCTTAAACAGTGTTTTCAATCTGATTTTTCTGCATTTTCAGTCACTTTGAGTGTCTAGGAATATGTAAAAATTATATTGGTATTTTATTGCATGATTTTTGAAGTAATTTTGAATTTTTCGAATAATTGTGCATTTTACACGGTTATTTTACGAAATAAATAGTATATTTCGAAAATATTTAAATTTTAAGGATCTGAAATTTAGAGAAAATTTTCATTATGTTCTAAATTTGAATTTTGATTTTTGAAATATTTTATGATTCGTTTTGATTATTTTAATGTTATTTCCCGTAAAATCGATTAAAACCGAACAATATTAAAATAAAAGGTTAAATTATTTCGAAATTTGAGTAAGACTAAATTTTGAATCCTAAAATGTGATAGGAAACTTAACCAAATCGTGAATAGTGATTCATAGAGTGATTAGTGATTTTAAAATGTTTAAATCACGTTATTCCATAAAACCGTGTTATTACGAATAACGATATTTAAAATGTGTTTAAATAGGACGATTTGGCTTAGGTTTTGCATTTTACATAAGCATTGCATATTTAATTATTGTTTATGAATGTCATAATTTATTTACGTAATTTTGAATTATGTAATTTGCTTAGTATGGCCTTAGATTTTAATCGTTAATTCCCTAATGTAAGGGGTTATCGATTCGGTTGTAATTTAATGTGATCTCGTATCACTTTATTTTATTGTTTTATTTTATAATGTATAAAATAGATAGAAAATTTGTAATTATTTGTAATTCCGGAGATCCTTGAAGACGGTGCCTTTTCGGAAAGGAGTTCCGACCAAGACGGAGTTTGCCTTGGGATGCGTGCCGCGTGTGAAGTTCAAGGGACCAAGGAGTTGGTTTCCGAATTTGTATTTTATATAATTTTCTACTTTAGGAAGGCCATACTAGAGTTTATTTATGCTTTTAAGTTTTTATGCTTTTATTTATGCTTATCATGTTTGCATGCATAGCCAAATCGTCATTCAAACTCATGCATTTCATCGATTTTATCGACCGTGTCAATCAATTTATCGATAATTCACCGACTTAGTTCACTTAAAGGAGATAGATAATAAATTGACAAGATCTCTTACGTTGTTTAAAAATCGAGACATAGCCTTACCAAAAAGTAAAGAACCCGCGAAGGATCTTCTTCATAAGGGAGTAGGCTCGGCTAAACCGAGGTGCAAACCTTATTACGTTGGTGAAGTGGGGTAATATGATTACTTATTCTTGAAATTTGGTTGATCTCGACGAAGGTATTCGAGCCACCGTAGTGGTAATAAGTTCGGGCTAAGATAAAAATTAGTGTAAATTTTATCGACCGAGAGTTCTAAAAGTAGAATCGATTAAGGGGTTAATCTACCGAGTCATATTAATGAGGGATGTATCGGCTAAACCGTGCCCGAGTTAGTATGTATTTGGGTCTCAGTATCATTTACTTAATTGGGTAAGGGATCATTAAGTAGATACTTAACTTGTTTAATATTTACAAGTTTAAATTAATTACTAAACGATAATTGTGTTTTAATTCCTTTATTTTTATTGTAGTTCATTTTCGACTATCAATCATCAATGGCAAATATCGCTCCACCACTCCCACACGTTTCATGGCTTTGGTCCTTTATGGATCGTTGCAAACTTGAGAAGCATGGCGCCAATTTTAAGGATTGGGACGCCCAATTAGTGTTGGCCGCGGAAGCTGACGATAAGACTCGTTATCTTACCATTGCCGCTCCTCCCACTCCCGGCCCTCGTGCATCGGAGGCGACTCGTGAGGCCTATGAGACCTACATGAAGGAGTCACATGCTCTAAAGAACGTGCTTATATTTTCGATGGAGCCGGATCTCCAAAGAAGAATGATTAAGCTAGCCACGGCTAATGAGATTTATACTAGAGTTGCGACCATGTTTTCGCAAGCTCCTAGAGTAATCCAATATGAGGCGGCCTCCGTCTTCTTTGATTTGACCTTAAAGGAAGGTCAAAGGATTAGTCCTCATGTGCTCAAAATGGTTGAGCTAGCCGAAACCTTGAAGTTGCAAGCGGTGAATGTTCCCGACTCGCTTTTTGTTGACAAAATTCTTCACTCCCTTAACAAAGTGAAATCGTATGTTCAGTTTCGGGTAAACTATAACATGCGTAATCAAGAAACCACTTTGGACGAGTTACATAAGAAGTTAGTCCAAGCGGAGAGGGATATGGGACTTAATGAGAGTTCCACGAAGGATGTTCTAAATATCGAGAAGAAAAGCAAGGGGAAGTTTAAGCGGAAGGCTAATAAGGGTAAATATGTCAAAGCCTTCAAACCCGCATCTCCTAAGGAGAAGACTTTTACGAAAGGTGCTTCTTCGTCGTCGTCAAAGGTTGAAGACAAGTGTCATTATTGCACTAAGATGGGGCATTGGAAGCGCAATTGCCCGAAGTATCTCCATGACCTCAAAGTCGGAGGTTCTTGCAGTAGGTATTAATTCTCGTCTAATTCATGTTATTTAATCAATTTTGTATATTGATACAAGTTATTGATTCTTACCCGTTTATAAATTGTTTTTAAAGGGGCTCCTACCAAAGACAAAGGCAAGGAGAAGGAGAAGAAAGCTTGAAGTTCCTTCCATGGATGGCTATGGTAGCATCCAAGATTGAAGACATAAAGAGCATAGGCTCTAATTTTTGATTTTGATGTCTTCTTTCATTTTGCATTTTAATTTAAGAACTTTGTATTTCTTGTATGACAAGAATCTTGTTGAAACAATGGTTGTAATATTCGTGATTTGGTTTTCAACCCAAGTCATCATTTTGTGGGGAATAAAACGCGTATTCACCCTAAATTTGCAGGATTATAATGAAATATGCAATTGTGAATATCGTCATAAGATTAAAAACATGAGAAAAGAAGTACAACCTTTAGTCCTCGCGCAAAAGGCCTAAGAACAGGAATTAATGCAAATTCCCTCCTATAACTTGCACCCAAGACTTAGTTTGAGACGTGGCCGCGTGTGCTAGAAATCCTCTCCAATTGCCTTGCAATATAGGGAGAGCCCTTGAGGTTTTAGATGTGAGATCTGAGGTTTTGGGAGAAGAATGCTCTCAAACCCTAATTTTACCCTGAGATAATTTAACAGTGCACCAAGAGTAGTCTACATAAGGAGAAGGACTCTCCTTATGTAGCCCTAGGATTCGGCCGAAATAGGGTTTGGGTAGGAGTGGGCTTTCCACTCTTACCTTATCCCAATGCGTGATTCGACCCAATTGCTTAAATATAATTCGCGGGTTTATAATTATAAATCGTAACATGTTATCAGATATTAATACAGTCGATATATTAATAACGGTCTGATAAAATACGATATTGTATAATTACCCAAATTAATATAACTGTTTATATTAATACGCAAATACAATATTTAATTAAATATAACCGTTTATATTTAATTTACGAATTAATCATGTAATCCGTATTGGCTAAAATTATTTAATCCGTATTAAATAATAATCTCAACATCTTATTGACTAATTTATTAGTCAATACCTCTGACTAACTGTTTAGTCATATCCGGCAAAATGTGACTGTATTTTCATACCTTCACATCTCTCAAACGTGTCCTATAGGTGTGACGTATAGGGACCAGTTGATCACCGCCATCCGTATGACAATAACGTCAAACTTATCTAGCAAGCCAACCGTTATTGATAAACGTGGATCAACTGGTAATAATACAGAAGTATGCCCTTGTGATCCTTAAAGAGATTTAATAAGTCATTGTACTTAATTGTCAAGGACACCAGCCCCAACAATCTCCCACTTCTCCGTACAAGGGTATGTTCAATGACGTTATCACACTACATGTGGAGGACACAATCTCCAACAAACTCCCACTTGTCCGTACAAGTGTAGGTGCGATAACCGAATCTCATATCCTTTTAAAATTTCTCCCACTCAATGTAAGACAATTTGCAAATCCGCATTCGCAAAGGTCGTATCTCACAAGCGATCTGTATCAAGAGTGGTTTCCCCGACTAGAGAGTAACTTAACTGATAAAACGAATCTGTATTCGAGCATGGCCATGCATTTCAGTTACTACTCCTCGAGTGGCCCTGAGAAATGATAAAATCCTGATAAGGGTTTGGATATTTCCCTCAACTCGAATCCTGCCGATATCGCCCAGCATGAAATAACCCAGAAAAAATCCTCTTGGCCCCTGTTACGGTGACCGTGGGAAAGAAACCAAAGTTACCCAAAATCTGTCTTAATCTCAAGAAACAGTTGAAAGTCAAAAGACTCGACTCTAAGGAACACTATGGAGGTCCTATCCACGACCTGGCACCCAATGTTATAAAACATTTAGGACTCCATAACGATGTCACGGGGTGTCCTACGAGATATCCGTATAACTCGCCTTTGTGATTGGTCAGTCATCCACGTGACTTATGGCTCGTTGAACCCACCATCAACCAACGTCACAAAATGATTACCTGAGTTATCAGCTCAAGTGGGTAATCAAGGACCAAAACGATGTAATGTTAATCAGTTCACTTTGTGGTGTTCAAAATTGGCGTACAATTCCACATGAGAAACAAAACATTTTATATCATAACAATAAGGTTGAATAGAGTACACGAGAAAATGAATTATTACATGAATTCATAAAAGAGTACTACAACTTAGGAACACATCCAATTCCCATGGAATGAATGTGCCCTTCATGCTTATCACGTGGTAATGTTTTTGTGAGAGGATCAGCTATGTTGTCATCCGTAGCGATCTTTTCAATAAAAATCTCCTTTTGCTCCACGTAATCTCTGATTAGATGAGCTTTCCGTTGTACATGCCTAGCCTTGCTGCTAGACTTATGCTCCTTAGCTTGGAAGATGGCACCGATATTGTCACAATAGACGGTGATTGGGTCATTCGAACTAGGCACTACTGATAGTCCTTGTAAGAATTGACGCATCCATATTGCTTCCTTAGCTGCTTCTGAGGCGGCATAGTACTCGGACTCAGTCGTAGAATCTGCTGTAACACTCTGTTTAGAACTTTTCCAGCTGACAGCAGCGCCATTAAGAGTAAAGACAAATCCAGACTGAGATTTCGAGTCATCTCGATCTGTTTGGAAGCTAGCATCTGCGTAACCCGTGGCGCAGAGCGTTGAGTCGCCTCCATAAGTCAATCCCCAATCTTTAGTCCTCCGTAGGTACTTAAGAATGTTTTTCACGGCCATCCAGTGTGGTTCACCTGGATGAGCTTGGAATCGACTGGTCATACTCAATGCATATGCAACGTCTGGACGTGTGCATATCATGGCATACATGATCGATCCTATTGCCGAGGAATAAAGAATCCGACTCATGCGCTCTTTCTCTTCCACTGACTTAGCTTCTTGAGTCTTGCTCAAGTGAAGCCCAGGAGTCATGGGAAGGAACCCCTTCTTGGAGTTCGTCATACTGAATCTCTCCAGAATCTTCTCTATATAAGACTCCTGACTGAGAGACAACATCCGTCGTGATCTATCCCTGTAGATACGGATGCCCAAAATTCTTTGTGCCTCTCCCAGATCTTTCATCTGGAAATGGTTTTTCAACCATGCTTTAACCGAAGATAAGAGAGGTATGTCATTCCCAATCGAGAGTATGTCATCGACATACAGTACTAGGAATACAATCTTACTCCCACTCGACTTGATATAGAGACATGGTTCCTCGACTGATCGAATGAACCCATTCTCTTTTATCACTTGGTCGAAGCGATGATTCCAACTCCGCGATGCTTGCTTAAGTCCATAGATGGAACGCTTAAGCTTGCAAACTTTCTTAGGATGGGCTGGATCGATAAAACCCTCGGGTTGTACCATGTACAATTCTTCCTCCAAATAACCGTTTAAGAAGGCGGTTTTAACGTCCATTTGCCATATTTCATAGTCATGAAATGCGGCGATCGCTAAGATAATCCGAATGGAACGTAGCATGACTACGGGTGCAAAGATCTCATCGTAGTGCAAGCCTGGCACTTGGGTGAAACCTTTAGCAACTAGTCTAGCCTTGTGGATATCTTGTTGTCCTTCCACGGCATGCTTTATCTTGTAAAGCCATTTGCATTGAAGGGGACGTACCTTTGCAGGTAGGTCCACAAGATCCCACACGTTGTTCTCATACATGGAGTCCATCTCGGATTGCATGGCTTCTAGCCATAGCTTTGAGTCAGAACTAGTCATGGCACCTTTATAGGTTTTGGGTTCAGTACCCTCTAGGAGTAAGACGTCATCTGTATCATGTTCCTCGACCATACCAATGTATCTGTCCGGTGGAATAGAGACTCTTCCTGACCTCCTAGGTTCCTCAGGGATATCTACCGCAGCCTCGGGTGAAGGAACTGTTTCCTCCAATGGTTGCTCGGTAGTTGGTTCTTGAACCTCCGATAACTCGAAGGTTCTATTACTCGACTTGTTCTCGAGAAATTCTTTCTCTAAGAACGTCGCACTAGCCGCAATAAAAACACGTTGTTCGGTTGGCGAGTAGAAGTAATGACCAAAAGTTCCCTTTGGATAACCTATAAAGTATGTCTTGACCGATCGCGGGCCGAGCTTATCCTCGTGTCTCCACTTGACATAAGCCTCGCAGCCCCAAACCCGTATAAAGGACAAGTTAGGGACCGTTCCCTTCCATAATTCGTATGGAGTCTTGTCAACAGCTTTAGACGGACTTCGGTTAAGTATTAGAGCGGCCGACAAAAGAGCATAGCCCCATAATGAATCAGGCACAACGGTGTGACTCATCGTGGATCGAACCATATCAAGTAAAGTTCGATTTCTCCGTTCGGACACACCATTTAATTGTGGTGTTCCAGGTGGAGTCAACTGTAGCACGATCCCACAGTCTTTTAGGTGTTGATCAAACTCGCGTGAAAGATACTCACCACCACGATCCGAGCGTAGTGCTTTAATCTTTCTACCCAGCTGGTTCTGTACCCGATTCTGGTATTCTTTGAACTTGTCAAAGGATTCACTTTTATGTTTCATCAAGTAGACATAGCCATATCTACTCAAATCATCCGTGAAAGTGATGAAATACCTATAGCCTTCTCGTGCGTTGATCGACATAGGGCCACATACGTCCGTATGTATGAGTCCTAATAGGTCGGCAGCGCGCATTCCAACACCTTTGAAGGAAATACGAGTCATTTTGCCGATGAGACATGATTCACACGTGCCATATGATTCGAAATCAAAGGGCGAAATAGCTCCATTCTGTATGAGCTGTTTTACGCGTTTCTCATTTATGTGTCCCATACGACAATGCCATAGGTAAGTTTGATCTTTGTCACCTACCTTTATTCTTTTATTATTCACATGTAATATCTCGGTGGTTTGATCTAAAACATAAATTCCATTCATGGAAACTGCCTTGCCATAAATCATATTGTGTAAGGAGAAAATACAGCTATTATTCTCTATTACAAATGAAAAGCCGAGTTTGTCAAGTGCAGAAACTGAAATAATGTTTTTGGACAAACTAGGAACATAATAACAGTTATATAAAAATAACTCGAATCCACTTGGAAGCTGGATTACGTATATTCCCTTCGAGACTGCAGCCACACGTGCTCCATTCCCGACACGCAGGTCCACCTCACCCTTGATTAGGGGTTCTTGGTTTCGGAGGCCCTGCACATGATTACATAGATGAGAACCACAACCAGTATCAAGTACCCAAGTTCCGCAACTTGCATGGTTAATCTCAATCATGTGAATAAAAGAAGAAGAAGACATACCAACAGGAGTAACATGGCCTGCTTTAATGTCCTCGCGATACACGGGGCATGAGCGCCTCCAATGCCCAGTCTTGTGGCAATGGTGACATTCCATGCTTGTATCCTTGCTCTTTGTCTTGCCTTGTGAGTTACTCGACTCACCAGGCCCACTCTTAGCAAATCCTGGTTTCTTGAACCTGGGCCTACCTACCGCTAGGTCGCCCTGAGCTTTAGCCTTCCCTTTACCTTTTCCCTTACTTGAGATCATGAGAACATCCTGCTTTAGACTCCCACTCAACTTTAGATCCTTCTCAGTCTGTACGAGAAGGGAGTGGAGCTCATGGGGAGTCTTCTTCATGTCGTTCATGTAGTAGTTGGCCCTAAAGAGGGCGAACCCATCATGAAGCGAATGAAGCATGCGATCAACGATGATGTTCTCACTGATCTTGCAGTTTAGGGTCTCCAGTTTCTCGATATTCTCAATCATGTTGAGAATATGTGGGCTAACAGCTTGGCCCTTCTGGAGTTTCGCCTCAAAGAAGCGACAGGTATGCTCATAAGAAACGATTCTCGGAGCCTTGGAGAATTCGTTAGTGAGCGTGGTGAAAATCTTGTTTGCACCATGGGTTATGAAGCGTCTTTGCAAATTAGATTCCATTGCATAGATGAGTACGTTCTTTATCGCACCCGCTTCCATGACGAAGTCGCTATGAGCGCGAACATCGTTGGCTCTAGCTCCAGTTCCTGGGTGTGCCGGAATGGGCTCAGTTAAAAACTTAAGCTTTCCGTCAGCAATGGCAGCATTCCGTAGTGCTGCCTCCCAGTCAGAGAAGTTTGACCCATCATTCCTCAGTCTAGTTGACTGATTCATGGAGTCCATGAAGGCTTTTAGCCAGGATTCACGTGCTAGCTTGGCACTTGGCATTGGGTCTTCACCAGCCATTTTAGTTTTACAGCAGTTTTAATGAACGTGTTCTACACTGAAAGAAGATAAAACAAAACCATATAAGCAACTTATTGTTGTGATTTAAGTCTATATTAAATTGAATTTAAACTCGTAGACTCATGCATTTATATAATTGATCTCCCTCAAGAATTATATAAACGATACCAAGACTCAATTTCCGTATATTGATAAGCCCACAGTTTGGCTAATTCCAATCGTTGGAACTCTTGGTCGATAGATTTCCGTAAATCCTATCTATTAGTCCATCTCAGTCACTGGAATATTATCGAGTGACCATGATGTTGAGATAAAATAAATCATCTGTTCCCACTTACCCGACGTAGAAGGGGTCATATTATGCCTACCGACGAAGAAGGGATTCATGGGAGGCTGATTTATAAAGACTAATCTCAATTTTTGGTTATACGAGGAAGACCCCATCAACTCTTATTTATCCATATTAAGTGAACTAATATCTAGCATATGCGTGAATGAATTAAATAAAGTGATGGCTTTGCAATTGACATGTGACATCTGTATTGTCACAGAAAACTAACGCGTGACCTCTACATGAGTCAGTTTTCAGGCATGATATAGGTGGTTTGGTTTTTAGGCGGAATATGATGCAAGCTATTATCGATGAAAGCATAAAGATAAATGCAATAAACGTAAATAAAAGGTCCTAGTGTGGCCTATCCTACCAAAATAAACATAAAACAACTTGGAATCCACCGTTGGACCCTAGAAGCTTGTCTTGATGTTCTATCTTGGTCCTTGCAGCGGGAGTGAGCATCCGGTCTCCGTCTTGTTTTTGGTCTTCACAAAATTACTAATTTAAATTACAAAAGTAATCCTAGATACATTCTAATTTAAATACAAAAGTAATTACATGGCAAAAACCCAAAACGGAGATTCAAGATCTCAAAATTACAAGCAAGATCGTGTCCCATCATTACGGTGACACAATCTTCTAAGGCCACACTAAGTTACAACCGTTTGCAATAATTAAATACGTTATTGAAAGCATTCAAGGCATTCACAAGACGATAAATAAAATGCATCAACTAAATAAAATTTATACATGACATAATACTGTTATTATGATTAATAAATTTATACCAAACCACCTTTTAAGATTAAAATTATGTGACTATACCGCTTTAATCACCAATTTTAATAAACATATAATCCATTATTTTAAACTGTTTTAAAACAATATGTATCAAACGAGGGTGAACCGTTTCACTAAATAATATACTATTTCCGTATACAGTATATTATTTTAAGCCATGTGAAAATAAGAAACAAGTTATTTTCGAAAATAAACACCCCGAAACGAGAGCACTCGATCGAGTAACAGGGGCACTCGATCGAGTGTCAGGGTCACTCGATCGAGTGCAGCAGGGCTCGATCGAGTGGCTCGTAAAAACTGCAAATCGCTGCACTTTTAAATTAAAACGGGTTTATAACATGGATTTAAAACGTGTAAATCATAAATAAACAACAACAAAAGATTCACATATTGCTAAAAATATCGATTAATTAACAATATGCAAATTATAATCGAAAAACAAGATCGATTTCTCACAAAAATCACACGCACGGGCCTGGTACGAGGGCACTCGATCGAGTGCAACTGGTACTCGATCGAGTGCCTAAGCACAGTGTACGGTTTTCAAAATTTTTAAAACTTATGAAAGACACAATTGTAAAATTTTCATGGCCTAAGGCTCTGATACCACTTGTGGGGAATAAAACGCGTATTCACCCTAAATTTGCAGGATTATAATGAAATATGCAATTGTGAATATCGTCATAAGATTAAAAACATGAGAAAAGAAGTACAACCTTTAGTCCTCGCGCAAAAGGCCTAAGAACAGGAATTAATGCAAATTCCCTCCTATAACTTGCACCCAAGACTTAGTTTGAGACGTGGCCGCGTGTGCTAGAAATCCTCTCCAATTGCCTTGCAATATAGGGAGAGCCCTTGAGGTTTTAGATGTGAGATCTGAGGTTTTGGGAGAAGAATGCTCTCAAACCCTAATTTTACCCTGAGATAATTTAACAGTGCACCAAGAGTAGTCTACATAAGGAGAAGGACTCTCCTTATGTAGCCCTAGGATTCGGCCGAAATAGGGTTTGGGTAGGAGTGGGCTTTCCACTCTTACCTTATCCCAATGCGTGATTCGACCCAATTGCTTAAATATAATTCGCGGGTTTATAATTATAAATCGTAACATGTTATCAGATATTAATACAGTCGATATATTAATAACGGTCTGATAAAATACGATATTGTATAATTACCCAAATTAATATAACTGTTTATATTAATACGCAAATATAATATTTAATTAAATATAACCGTTTATATTTAATTTACGAATTAATCATGTAATCCGTATTGGCTAAAATTATTTAATCCGTATTAAATAATAATCTCAACATCTTATTGACTAATTTATTAGTCAATACCTCTGACTAACTGTTTAGTCATATCCGACAAAATGTGACTGTATTTTCATACCTTCACATCTCTCAAACGTGTCCTATAGGTGTGACGTATAGGGACCAGTTGATCACCGCCATCCGTTTGACAATAACGTCAAACTTATCTAGCAAGCCAACCGTTATTGATAAACGTGGATCAACTGGTAATAATACAGAAGTATGCCCTTGTGATCCTTAAAGAGATTTAATAAGTCATTGTACTTAATTGTCAAGGACACCAGCCCCAACACATTTTGTTCTTAATCAAATATGTTGGTTTTAAAATGCTATTATGTGATACATAACATGAGTTGATACGATTTTCATAGATCGTAATAAAGTACCTTGAATGATTCACCGTACAATAGAAATGATAGGATCATTATAAAAGTAATACGACTTACTTAAAACGAGAATCACACCCCGTGAAATACTTCAAATTCAAACATAAGAACATTAGTTTATTATAAGATTTTCACCTTAAATGAATGAGAGTACTAATGTCTCACTACTCACATAATTCTTTATCCAAAACATTGTTGACGGGCGAAAATGTTATCCTACTTAAATAACGGTTATTTTAAAGGATAGAGTGGGAGAAATCCTACGCCCGCAAACCAATGAGATAAACATAGGATCTTAGAGAAGAGTCCTATAAGGAGTCCTTGAGAAGAACTCTAAGAGGTTGGATAGAAGAAACTACGAGAGGACACAGAAGAAACTACGCGAGGACACAAAAGAAATGTTTCTTATGTCGTCATTAGTTCCTAGAGAGGACAAAGGGAACCGCGTGTGTGAACGGAAGGAAATTGTTTCCATGATGTTAATGTTTCTGTTTTATAAAGATAATAGAGGAGAAATCATCTCCCATTCTCGTGATAATAGAAGTTCTTTCCGTGGGAAGGAAAATGAAAAATGAAATGTTCATAACGAGTTGAGAAGATGTTTGAAGTAAATGAAAATGAAATGTTCATTATGAGTTGAGAAGATGTTTGAAGAAGTTACCAAAACACTATGAAGATAGTGGGAGTTATTAAACTATAAGATAGTGATACGAAATTCAGTGGGAGAAAAGTTATTAAGGAATTTGAACCTACCATTGAGAGAGAATGGTGATTCTTTAAAAGGTAAAGAATATGAGGTTTCAATTCTAGATGAATGTATGTTAAAAACATAAATCATAAGTGAGTTTATTATATGATAATGAAACGTCATCGATTAATTTACAAGGTTTGGATATGAATCCAAGATATGAAAATGTTAATTCATATAACCTTGATTAAGATGCCAAAGTTGAAACAAAACCTTATTTCGATATAAGTTTCTCGAGGAGAACTAGTGGATCGAATCTAGGTTAACTACAATATGAATTCTAGTATAGTATGAGTATGTTCATAAAGATGACATGTCATGCGTTTTAAGAAAACAATGGGAGCTTCCTTAAGGTGAGGAGACTCGAGTCGAGTATAAGGACTTGAAATGTACTTGAATAAGATCATATTAAACGAGATAATATGAGTCAAAAGGAAACCAAAATTTGTAGGTTAAAAGATGTGAATATATGGTATATTCACATAGCAAACCATTAATACAAATTGACGTATGAGCATCAAATATTGTTTATGTGGAGCAGTAATATCGTATTGACTGTTCGCACATAACGATCACTCTTATCGTTTGATTTATTATTAACTCACAATTATTATATACTTTGTGAAAATCCAAATGGGTTGTAAGAGACAATTTTGAACCCCATAAGTGAACTGGATTAACTTAGTATAGCCCATAGTCGCTTGTATGAGGTGACGTCTCGAAGCGACTAAAGTGTGAGGCGATTGATGGCAAGTTCAGATGTCATAGAGTCATATGGGATGACTAATCGATCACATAGGCAGACTGTGTAACACTCTGTCGGGCATTAAGTGACCGCTTATAGAGTTCTGTAAATTTTATAATTAGCCTGGTCGTGGCGAGAGCTACTATATTATTCACATGAGTCGATTCTTTGACTTGAGACTGTTCGCCCCAGGTCGCACAACTTCAGATTGACTTTGATTTTTGCTCTAAGATCAACCGTTAAAGGGGGTCAAATGGGCTTCTTTTGGGTCATGATGGACTATGTTAGTCGAAGGGAATAGGAAGATAGGAATTGTTCAGTCCCTCGCCGGGGTTGTCATAAATCTCAGGGCCACTCAAGGAGAAGTTTAACTGAAAATGCGTGGCCACGCTCGGAAGGTATCTATGGTAGATAATTCCGGTCAAACAGTTAAATCTCCAGATCGAGAAAACCGCTCAAGATATGATCAAATGCAAGTACGACCTGGAAGACACCTTGCATTGGGTGGGAGATGACGTAATAGGACAAGAGAATTGGTGACGCACACTTGTCGAGGACAAGTGGGAGATTGTTGGGAAATGTGTCCTCAACAATAGTGCGATCACGACAATGATAAAAATCATTGTCATAAATCTTATGAAAAGAATATGCAAGGGACGATCCGATATTTGATATAGTCAACTGACCAACATTAATCGGTAATGATTGGCTGACTAGAGTTTGACATTACTGTCGTATGACGGTGGTGGTCAGTTGATCCCTTTAGGTCACACCTTTAGGACTAACCCCTTAAATATATATTGATCAGTTGTATAGGATACGAATTGATCGATATTCTTAAAACCGTTTACCGAGAAATCAGAGGTTTAATCTTAAAGTAAGATTTATATTTGAAATTGAAATGTGTCGATTGTCAAATATTAATCAATATTTTAGAAATATCGAAATTAGTATAATGAATGGTTCATGGTTATAACAAACGTTGTATATCGTATTGACGATTATTATGATAACCATATATTGGGACGGTAATTACAAATTACTAAATTAATTTGTTAAATGTGATTTAATTAATTTAGAAATATTATTTATATGATAAATATATATTTTAAATTAATACAATTATTATGTCACATAAGATGTCACATATTAGTGAATTGTACAAATTGTAAATTGTAAAATGAAAGAGTCCATTTTACAATAATGTGGACCGTGTAAGTTAATGTTATAAGATAATATTATATGATAATTTATCTTATTTACATAATGATTATATTAGGTTATGACATGACCTTACATTGAGCATGTGAGCATGACTAAAGGGATTAAAACCCTTCCCCTTGCCTTGTGTGTATACGGCACACCCAACCCAAGCATCACACCCTCTATTTATATGTGATGATCTAATTCATTTGATACTAATCCAAATGAAAGTATTTTTCTAGAGTGAGAAAATCACAAAATCTCTTAAGTATTATTTAGATAATATTTTTCTGGTATACTAATAATAGTATTAGTTTACGGTTTTTAAGAAACCTATTTCCGTCTCCTAGCTCGGGTTCGGGGTTTTGGTTCGTTTAAGGGTAGGTCTTGGTGTTTACGTAAAGGAGGCAAGCTTACTTGGTTGCTCCTTGGAGGATCGTCCTAGCACCCTCTTGGACCGATTGTAAGGCCCTTTCCGTTATTATTCCGCATTTACATTTTGCATGCATAAAGATCTATATTAATATGAGATTAATAAGTAAATTATTAGTAAGACTAAATAATTAGGTGAACTAGTATGACTATCGTTTTCCTTCAATATTTGCTCCAGGCGTAATGCTTAGATCTATTCGGATTATCTTAGCGATAGCCGCATTTCATGATTATGAGATCTGGCAAATGGATGTGAAAACCGGCTTCCTAAACGGGTTTTTGGAAGAAGAACTATATATAATACATCCCGAGGGTTTCATCGATCCTAAACATCCTAAGAAAGTGTGCAAGCTCAAGCGTTCCATCTATGGACTTAAGCAAGTATCACGGAGTTGGAATCATCGTTTTGATGACGTGATAAAACAGAACGGATTCATTCGAAGTGTCGAAGAACCATGTCTGTATATCAAGTCAAGTGGGAGTAAAATCGTATTCCTAGTATTGTATGTAGATGATATACTACTAATTGGAAACGACATTCCCATGCTTTCGTCGGTTAAGACATGGTTAAAGAACCATTTTAAAATGAAAGATTTGGGTGAGGTACAGAGGATTCTAGGCATCCGCATCTATAGAGATAGATCGAAAAGGATGTTAGCATTGAGTCAAGAAGATTATATAGATAAGATTCTTGATAGATTCAGTATGAAAAACTCCAAGAGAGGTTACCTTCCTGTTGTTCATGGGGTGCATCTGAGTAAGAAACAATCACCTACAACACCGGAAGAAACTGAATGCATGAGTCAGATACCTTATGCTTTGGTAGTAAGGTCGATCATGTATGCCATGATGTGTACACGTCCTGACGTGGCATATGCATTGAGTATGGTCAGCCGTTACCAAAATAATCCAGGTGAAAGTCACTGAATAGCCGTCAAGAACATCCTTAAGTACTTACGAAGGACTAAGGATTGGGCACTGGTATATAGTGGAGACATGGAGCTAAGTGCTAAGGGTTACACAAATGCTAGTTTCCAAACCGATCGTGATGATTCTAAATCTCAGTCGGGTTTTGTCTTTACTCTTAATGGTGGAGCAGTCAGTTGGAAGAGTTCCAAACAAAGCGTTACAGCAGATTCTACAACAGAGTCTGAGTACTTGGCAGCTTCCGAAGCTGCAAAGGAAGCTATTTGGATGCGTTATTTATTACAAGGACTAAAAGTAGTACCTAGTGTGAAAGATCCAATCACCCTTTATTGTGATAACAGTGGTGCAATCTTCCAGGCTAAGGAGCCTAAGTCTAGCAACAAATCTAGACTTGTACTCAGAAAAGCTCATCTGATAAGAGATTACATGGAGCAAAAAGATATAACATTGTGCAAGATTGGAACGGATAACAACATTGCTGATCCGCTGACTAAGGCACTACCGCATAATAAACATGAAGGGCACATCTCATCCATGGGGATAAAGCGTGTTCCAGAATTGTAATAAACATTGTTTTATTAATGTTTGATCATTTCAAATTATTACTTAATAAAATCATTGAATTTCTTTATATTGTATTACATGTGGATTGTACGACAATTTTTGAACATCACACAGTGAACTGTTTTACTTTATATGTCTGTTTTTGTCCGTAAACACCAATATGAGCTGATAACTCAGGTGATTATTTTGTTAGTTGAAGGATAGAAGGTTCAATATTCCATAAGTCAAGCGTCTGACTGATCAATAACAAATATGGGTATATGATATCGCATAGGACATAGTGACCACAACATAGAGTCCTAAATGTTAAGATACATTAGGTGTCTGGTCGTGGATGGGACGTCTATCGTGATTCCTAAAGTCGGTTCTTTTGACCATTGTTTATTTCATGCGATATAGACAGTTTTTGGGTGGCTTTGGTTTCTGTCCTAGGTCGCACCGTAAAAGGAGACCAATCGAACTTTTACTGGGTCATTTCATGCTGTGCTTCCATCGGCAGGTCATAAGTCAAGGAAAATATCCACCCTTTATCAGGTTTTATATATATTTCTCAGGACCACTCGAGGAGTAGTAACTTAAACGCATGGCCATGCTCGAATATGATTCGAATCAGCTATGTTGCTCTCTAGTCGAGGAAACCACTCCTGAATATGATTACTTGGGATATACGACCTTGTAAGGTAAGACTTTGCAATTTGTCTTCCATTGAGTGGGAGAATAATGCATGGATATGAGAATCGTAATCGCACACACACTTGTAGGACAAGTGGGAGATTGTTGGAGTAAATGTCCTCCACAGTTTGTGATTATTTGAGTAAATCTTTTACAAGATCACGCAGGGATACTTAGTATATTAATCAGTTGATTAACGTTTATCGGTAACGATTGGCTCACTAGAAGTTTGACGTTACTGTCATAAATGGCGATAATCAGTTGATCCCTAAAGGTCACACCTATAGCATAGTACTGAGAAATGTGATTATATATTAATATAATTACATAAATGCTAAACTTAGCTAAATGTAGTAAAGTAGATGATAAACATTTAATATGATTAAATAATAACTAGGAGAAATGAATTAAATGTTAATTCTAATAAACAAATATATAAAAGTTATATTTATTAATTATATTTTAATATATGATAGAATAATATAATTGGGATTAATTAATTATAAGATAATTAATTAATATTCTCCGGAAATTAAATTTGTACACCGAAAAGTATTAAAATATATATGATATTTTAAGGAAGTTCGGAATAAGGAAACTGACTCAAAATATTATATTATTATGAGGTTTCCTAATTTAAGTACAATACCAACACAAACCAAAACCCCATATATAGAGGGTTTCGGCCATGAGGTTGGAGACATAAGAAGAAAACGTTTTTCCTCTCTTATTCTCCTTGATTAGTTTATCATCTTAATCCCAAAATAAATCCTCTAAAATAATTAATAGTAATTTAGGAGGAGCTTTGAGGGAATCTTTCTCAGTCGTCTTGGGTGCAATCTAAGGAGAACTTCTACCTTGAAGTTTGGGTTTATACTAGGTTGTTCTTAGGCCGATCTCATATAGGACCAAAGGTTATTTCTATGATCCTTGTCCTATTATTTCAGTTCTATTGTTTTAATATCAATTCTTTTTTGATATAATCCTTGGCAGTATTAATTAAGTTAATACTTTTATGAGTAATTTAAGAAATTATTTCCTACATTTGCATCATCCAAACCTACAAATTTCAGTTTCCTTCTGACTTATATTATCTCGTATAATATGATCTTATTCAAATACATTTCTAGTCCTCATACTAGACTCGAGTCTCCTTACCTGAAGGAAGCTCCCACTGTTATCTTATAACTTGTGACATGTTGTACTCATGTACACAGTCACATTGTACTAGAATTCACATTGTAGTTTACCTAGATCCGATCCACCAGTTCTCCTCGAGCACTTATATCGAAATAAGGTTTTTGTTTCAACATTTTGGCATATTAATCAAGGTCATATGAATCAATACTTTCATATCTAGGAGATTCTTTATTCATCGATATGAATAATTTATCCAACCTTGTAGATCAATAGGTGACGTTTCATTATCATATAATAAACTCACTTATGATACTTAACATATTTACTCATCTAGAATTGAAAACCTCTTATTCTTTACATCTAAAGAATCATCATTCTCTCTAAATGGTAGGTTCAATTTTCCTAATAACTTTACTCCCACTGAATTTCGTATCACTATCTTTATAGTTAAATAACTCCCACTATCTCTATAGTGTTTAGTAACTACTCAATTAATATCTTCTCATCTCTTTATGAACATTTCATTTTCCGTCCTCGTTCCCATAGAAAGCAACAAGACATGATTTCTCCTCTATGTTCCCTTAGAATAAGAACTACTATCATTAAGAGGATGGGAGACGATTTCTCCTCTATTATCTTATAAAATCAGAAACATTAACATCACGGAAACAATTTCCTCCCGTTTATACACGCGGTTCCCTTTGTCCTCTATAGGAACTAATGACATCAGGAATATTTCCTTTTGTGTCCTCGCATGGTTTCTTCTGTGTCCTCTTGTAGTTTCTTCCTACCAATCTCTTAGGGTTCTTCTTAAGGACTCCTTTTATAAGACTCTTCTCTAAGATCCCACATTTATTCCATTGGTTTGTGGGAGTAAGATTTCTCCCACTTTATCCTTTAAAATAACCGTTATTTTAAGAAGGATAGCATTTTCGCCCGTTAACAATGTTTTGGATAGTAGGTTATATGAAGAGTGAGACATTAGTTCTCTCATTCATTTAAGTTGATCATCTTATAATGAACTAATGTTCTCATATTTGAGTTTGATGTATTTCACGGGGTGTAATTCTCATTTAAGTAAATCAAATTACTTTATTATGATCCTATCATGTGAAACGTACGGTGAACTATTCAAGGTACTTTATTATGATCTATGAAGATCGTATCAACTCATGTTATGTACTACACAATGCATTTTAAAAACAATATATTGATTAAGAACAAAATAGATGACTTGGGTTGAAAACCAAGTCACCAATATTACAACCATTGTTTGGATTAACAAGATCTTTGTCATACAAGAAATAAAATGTTCTTAAAATTAAAATGCAAAATGAAAGAAGATATCAAAATGAAAATTAGAGCTAAGCTCTTCATGTCTTCAATCTTCGGATGCTACCCTAGCCATCCATGGAAGGAACTTCAAGCTTCCTTCTCCTTATCCTTGCCATTATCCTTGGAAGGAGCCCCTTTAAAACAATTTATAAATGGTTAAGAATCAACAACTTGTATCAACATACAAAAGTTGACAAAATAACATGAATTAATTGAGAATTATTACCTACTGCAAGAACCCTTCCGGCTTTGAGGTCATTGAGATACTTTGGGCAATTCCGCTTCCAATGCCCCATCTTAGTGCAATAACGACACTTATCTTCAACTTTTGAAGACGATGAAGAAGCGCCTTTCGAAAAGGTCTTCTCTTTAGGAGATGCGAGCTTGAAAGCTTTGACATTTTTGCCCTTGTTAGCCTTCCGCTTAAACTTTCCCTTGCTCTTTTTCTCGATGTTGAGCACATCCTTCGTGGGACTCTCATTAAGTCTCATATCCCTTCTGCTTGGACGAGCATCTTATGCAATTCGTCGAAAGAGGTTTCTTGATTACGCATGTTGAAGTTCACCCGGAACTGAGCGCACGTTTTCACTTTGTTTAGGGAGTGAAGAATTCTGTCAATAATTAGAGAGTCGGAAACCTTCACCCCTTGTAACTTCAAGGTTTCGGCTAGCTCAACCATTTTGAGCACATGAGGACTAATCCTTTGACCTTCCTTTAAGGTCAAATCAAAGAAGGCGGAGGTCGCCTCATATTGGATTACCCTAGGAGCTTGCGAAAACATGGTCGCAACTCTAGTATAAATCTCATTAACCGTGGCTAGCTTGATCATTCTCCTTTGGAGATCCGACACCATGGAGAATATAAGCACGTTCTTTAGAGCATGCGACTCTTTCATGTAGGTCTCATAGGCCTCACGAGTCGTCTCCGATGCACGAGCGGCGGGAATGGGAAGAGCGGCTATGGTAAGGTAACGAGTCTTATCGTCAGCTTCTGTGGCCAAAACCAATTGGGCGTCCGAATCCTTAAAATTGGCGCCATGCTTCTCAAGCTTGCATCGATCCATGAAGGATCGAAGCCATGATACATTTGTGAGAGGTGGAGCGTTATTAGCCATTGATGATTGATTGTTGAAAATGAACTACAAATGAAAATAAAGGAATTAAAACACAATTATCGTTTTAGTAATTAAACTTGTAAATTTTAAACAAGTTAAACATCTACTTAATGATCTCTTACCCAATCAAGTAAATGATCCCGAGATCCAAATATATACTAACTTGGGCACGGTTTAGCCGATACATCCCTCATTAATATAATTCGGTGGATTAACCCCTTAATCGATTATATCTTTAGAACTCCCGGTCGATAAAATTACATTAATTCTTATCTTAGCCCGAACATATTACCACTACGGTGGCCCGAATACCTTCATCGAGATCGACCAAATTTCGAGAGCGTAATCATATTACCCCACTTCTCCAACGTAATAAGGTAGCACCCCGGTTTAGCCGAGCTCACTCCCTTATGAAGAAAGTACTTCGTGGGTTCTTTACTTTTTGGTAAGGCTATGTCTCGATTTTGAATAACGTAAGAGATCTTGTCAATTTACTATCTATCTCCTATAAGTGAACTAAGTCGGTGAATTATCGATAAATTAATTGACTCGGTCGATAAATTCGATGAAAGTGCATGATATGGGATGACGATTTGGCTATGCATTCAAACATATAAAGCATAAATGAAGCATAAAAACTTAAAAGCATAAATAAAACCTAGTATGGCCTTCCTAAAATAGAAAATTTAAAATACAAATTCGGAAACCAACTCCTTGGTCCCTTGAACTTCACACGCGGCACGCAATCCAAGGCAAACTCCGTCTTGGTCGGAACTCCTTTCCGAAAGGCACCGTCTTCAAGGATCTCCGGAATTACAATAATTACAAATTTTCTATCTATTTTATACATTATAAAATAAAACAAAACAATAAAATAAAGTGATAGGAGATCACATTTAATTACAACCGAATCGATAACCCCTTACATTAAGGGAATTATGAAGGGAACTAGTGTAGTCTTTACTAACATGTTCAAATTATTAGTCTTACTAACATAACTAATTAAACTCATATTAATTTAGTCGATCTTATGCATGCAAAGTGAATGCGGAACAATGATGGAAAGGGCCTTACAAACGGTCCGAAAAGTGCTAGGACGATCCTCCACGGAGCAACCACATTAGCTTGCCTCCTTTACGATGCACCCAAGACCTACCCTTAAACACCGAAGACCGAACCCGAGCTAGGAGACGGAATTAGGTTATCTTAAAACCGTGTACTAATAATAATATATTAGTATACTACAAATATTATCTAAGTAATATTTAAGAGGTTTTAATGGTTTTATTTTCTTATACTAGAAGATGATACTAGCATAAGCATTAGTCTTGTGTGATAATGAACACACATATATATAATAGGTTGGGGTTGAGTGATCCGTGAAGTGTAAGCTTGGGTAAGGGGATTTTTATGCTCTTTTTAACTAACCCATGCAATATAGGCATGCAAGCCTATTATTAGGTTAAAGCTAGCATAATAATTGTGTTTAAATCACACAATATAAACCCTTAAACACTTCACACAAAACGTCACATATAAGATAAAATGGACCTTCATTTTATAAAATGTAATTTGTACAATTGAGCAACATGCAACATCTTATGTGACATAATTAATTGTATTAATTTAAAATATATTTATCATATAAATAATATTTCTAAATTAATTAAATCATATTTAACAAATTAATTTAGTAATTCGAAATTACTATCCCAACATATGGTTATCGTAATAATCGTCAATACGATATATTAACAACGTTTGTTATAACCATAAACCATTTATAATACTAATTTCGATATTTCTAAAATATCGTTTAATACTTGACAATTGACACATTTCAATTTCAAATATAAATCTTACTTTAAGATTCAACCTCTGACTTCTCGATATACGGTTTTAAGAAGATCAATCAATCCGTATCATATACAATTGATTAATATATAATTTAAGGGGTCTGTCCTATAGGTGTGACCTAAAGGGACCAACTGACCACCACCGTCATACTAATGTCAAACTCTAGTCAGCCAATCATTACCGATTAATGTTGGTCAGTTGACTAAATCAATATTGGATCGTCCCTTACATATTCATTTCATAAGATTTATGACAATGATTTTTATCACTGTCGTGATCGCACAATTGTTGAGGACACATTTCCCAACAATCTCCCACTTGTACTCGACAAGTGTGCGTCACCAATTCTCTTGCCCTATTACGTCATCTCTCACTCAATGCAAGGTGTCTTCCAGGTCGTACTTGCATTTGATCATATCTTGAGCGGTTTTTCTCGATCTGGAGATTTAACTGTTTGACCGGAATTATCTACCATAGATACCTTCCGAGCGTGGCCACGCATTTCCAGTGAAACTTCTCCTCGAGTGGCCTTGAGATTTAAGACAACCCTGACAAGGGGTTGGACAATTCCTATCCTACTGTTCCCTTCGCTAACACAGTCCATCATGACCCAAAAGAAGCCCATTTGACCCCCTTTAACGGTTGATCGTAGAGCTAAAATAAAAGTCAATCTGAGGCTGTATCACCTTGGGCGAACAGTCTCAAGTCAAAGAATCAACTTATGTGAATAATATAGTAGCTCTCGCCACGACCAGGCTAATTATAAAATTTCCAGAACTCTATAAGCGGTCACTAAATGCCCGACAAAGTGCCTCTTGCAGTCTGCCTATGTGATCAACTAGTCATCCCATATGACTCTATGACATTTAAACTTGCCATCAATCGCCTCACATTCTAGTCGCTTCGAGACGTCACCTGCCTCATACAAGCGACTATGGGCTATACTAAGTTAATCCAGTTCACTTTACGGGGTTCAAATTGTCTCTTACAACCCATTTGGATTTCACAAAGTATAAATTGTGAGTTATTATTAATAATAATAATAACTTAAACGATAAGAGTGATTGTTATGTGCGAACAAACAATACGATATTGTTGCTCCACATAAACAATCTTTAATGATCATACATCAATTTGTATTAATGGTTTGTTATGTGAATATACCCTATCTTCACATCTTTTAAACCTACAAATTTCGGTTTCCTTTTGACTCATATTATCTCGCATAATATGATCTTATTCAAGTACATTTCAAGTCTTTTATACTCGACTCGAGTCTCCTTACTTTAAGGAAGCTCCCACTGTTTTCTTAAAACTTATGACATGTCATCCATATGAACACAGTCATATTGTACTAGAATTCATATCATAGTTAACCTAGATTCGATCCAATAGTTCTCCTCGAGAAACTTATATCGAAATAAGGTTTTGTTTCAACCTAAGGCATTTTAATCAAGGTTATATGAATTTAACATTTTCATATCTTGGATTCAAATCCAAACCTTGTTAACTGATCGGTGACGTTTCATTATCATATAATAAACTCACTTATGATCTATGTTCTCAACATACATCCATCTAGAATTGAAAACCTCATATTCTTTACTTTTAAAAGAATCACCATTCTCTCTAAATGGTAGGTTTCGCTTCCTTAATAACTTTTCTCCCACTGAATTTCACATTACTATCTCATAGTTTAATAACTCCCACTATCTTCATAGTGATTAGGTAATATCTTCAAACATCTTCTCAACTCATAATGAACATTTCATTTTGATTTACTTCAAACATTTTCTCAACTCGCTTATGAACATTTCATTTTTCATTTTCCTTCCCACGAGAACGGGAGATGATTTCTCCTCTATTATCTTTATAAAACAGAAACATTAACATCACGGAAACGATTTCCTTCTGTTAACACTCGCGGTTCCCTTTGTCCTCTCTAGGAACTAATGACAACATATGGAACATTTCCTTTTGTGTCCTCGCATAGTTTCTTCTGTGTCCTCTCGTAGTTTCTTCTATCCAATCTCTTAGAGTTCTTCTTACGGACTCCTTATAGGACTCTTCTCTAAGATCCTATGTTTATTTCATTGGTTTGCGGGCGTAAAATTTCTCCCACTCTATCCTTTAAAATAACCGTTTATTTAAGAAGGATAGCATTTTCGCCCGTCAACAATGTATTGGATAAAGAATTATGTGAGTTGTGAGACATTAGTTCTCTCATTCGTTTAAGGTAATCATCTTATAACGAACTGATGTTCTTATGTTTGAATTTGAAGTATTTCACGGGATGCAATTCTCGTTTTTAAGTAAGTCGTATTACTTTTATAATGATCCTATCATTTCTTTCGTACGATGAATCATTCAAGGTACTTTATTACGATCTATGAAAATCGTATCAATTCATGTTATAAAAGCATTTTAAAACAACCAAACATGTTTGATTTAGAACAAAAGGATGACTTGGGTTGAAAACCAAGTCACCACTATTACAACCATTGTTTCAACAAGATTCTTGTCGTACAAGAAATACAAAGTTCTTAAATTAAAATGCAAAAAGAAAGAAGACATCAAATGAAAAAATAGAGTCATGCTCTTCATGTCTTCAATCTTGGATGCTACCTTAGCCATCCATGGAAGGAACTTCAAGTTTCCTTCTCCTTCTCCTTGCCTTTGTCTTTGGTAGGAGCCCCTTTAAAACAATTTATAAACGGGTGAGAATCAATAACTTGTATCAATATACAAGAATTGATTAAATAACATGAATTAGACGAGAATTTATACCTACTGCAAGAACCGTTCCGGCTTTGAGGTCATGGAGATACTTCGGGCAATTGCGCTTCGAATGCCCCATCTTAGTGCAATAATGGCACTTGTCTTCAACCTTTGATGACGACGAAGAAGAAGCACCTTTCGTAAAAGTCTTCTCCTTAGGAGATGCGGGTTTGAAAGCTTTGACATTTTTACCCTTTTTAGCCTTGCGCTTAAACTTCCCCTTGCTTTTCGTCTCGATATTTAGAACATCCTTTGTGGAACTCTCATTAAGTCCCATATCCCTCTCTGCTTGGACCAACATCTTATGTAACTCGTCCAAGGAGGTTATTTGATTGCGCATGTTATAGTTTACCCAAAACTGAACGTACGATTTCACTTTGTTGAGGGAGTGAAGGATTTTGTCAATAATAAGCGAGTCGGGAACATTCACCCCTTGCAACTTCAAGGTTTCGGCTAGCTCAACCATTTTGAGCACATGCGGAGGCCGCCTCATATTGGATCACCCTAGGAGCTTGCGAAAACATGGTCGCAATCTTAGTGTAAATCTCATTAGCCGTGGCTAGCTTAATCATTCTTCTTTGGAGATCCGGCTCCATCAAAAATATAAGCACGTTCTTCAAAGCATGTGACTCCTTCATGTAGGTCTCATAGGCCTCACGAGTCGCTTCCGATGAACGAGCACCGGGAGAGGGAGGAGCGGCAACGGTAAGATAACGACTCTTATCGTCGGCTTGTGCGGCCAATACCAATTGGGCGTCCCAATCCTTGAAATTGGCGCCATGCTTCTCAAGCTTGCAACGATCCATAAAAGATCGAAGCCATGAAACGTGTTGTGGGAGTGGTGGAGCGTTATTTGCCATTGATTGAAAGTCGAAAAATGAACTACAAATGAAAATAAAGGAATTAAAACACAATTATCGTTTTAATAATTAAACTTGTAAATTTTAAACAAGTTAAGCATCTACTTAATGATCTCTTACCCAATTAAGTAAATGATCCCGAGACCCAAATACACACTAACTCGGGCACGGTTTAGCCGATACATCCCTCATTAATATGACTCGGTAGATTAACACCTTAATCGATTCTACTTTTAGAACTCTCGGTCGATAAAATTACACTAATTCTTATCTTAGCCCGAACTTATTACCACTACGGTGGCTCGAATACCTTCGTCGAGATCAACCAAATTTCAGGAATAAGTAATCATATTACCCCACTTCACCAACGTAATAAGGTTTGCACCCCGGTTTAGCTGAGCCTACTCCCTTATGAAGAAGATCCTTCGCGGGTTCTTTACTTTTTGGTAAGGCTATGTCTCGATTTTTAAATAACGTAAGAGATCTTGTCAATTTATTATCTATCTCCTTTAAGTGAACTAAGTCGGTGAATTATCGATAAATTAATTGACACGGTCGATAAAATCGATGAAATGCATGAGTTTGGATGACGATTTGGCTTTGCATGCAAACATGATAAGCATAAATTAAAGCATAAAAAATTTAAAAGCATAAATAAAACCCTAGTATGGCCTTTCCTAAAATAGAAAATGAAGTAAAATACAAATTCGGAAACCAACTCCTTTGGTCCCTTGAACTTCACACGCGGCACGCATCCCAAGGCAAACTTCGTCTTGGTCGGAACTCCTTTCCGAAATGGCACCGTCTTCAAGGATCTTCGGAATTACAAATAATTACAAATTTTATATCTATTTTATACAGTATAAAATAATAAAATAAAACAATAAAATAAAGTGATACGAGATCACATTAAATTACAACCGAATCGATAAACCCTTACATTACGGGAAATATCGATTAAAATCTAAGGCCATACTAAGTAAATTACATAATTCCAAAATTACTTAAATAAAATATGACATTCATAAATGATAATTAAATATGCAATGCTTATGTAAAATGCAAAACCTAAGCCAAATCGTCCTATTTAAACACGTTTTAAATATCGTTATTCGTAATAACACGGTTTTATGGAATAACGTGATTTAAACAATTTTAAAATCATTAATCACTCTATGAATCACTATTCATGATTTAGTTAAGTTTCCTAACACATTTTAGGATTCAAAATTTAGTCTTACTCAAATTTCGAAAATTAACTTAACTTTTATTTTAATATTGTTCGGTTTTTAATCGGTTTTACGGGAAATAGCATTAAAATAATCAAACGAGTCATAAAAATTTCGAAAATTCAAAATTCAAAATTTTGAACATACTGAAAATTTCTTAAAATTTCAGATCCTTAAAACTTAAATATTTTCGAAATATGCCCTTTTATTTCGTAAAATAAGCCGTGTACGTGCATAATTAATCGAAAAATTCAAAATTACTTCAAAAATTATGTAATAAAATACTAATATAATTTTTACATCTTCCTAGACACTCAAAGTATCTGAAAAATGCAAGAAAAATCAGATGCACACTGTTTTAGAGCTGAAAAGTAATTATGACTCCTCCAACACTCAATCTCCAATTTTAACCTTTTAAAATTAAAATTAAAATTTCAGAAACTTTTGGCACTAAATAAAAATATGTTGATGATCATATATAATATGACTAATATGGGTGAATTTTTCGGACCATTTAAGTAACTTTTACTATTTTTAATAATTCGTGTCATATATTACGCGATTTTACCGATTTAAATCATTTCTCATGCAAAATTCAATATATTAAAAGCTCAAAATTCACATGCATGCTAGAAATAATATATGTGACACTATATTAAATTTTTATGGTCAAATTCGAACTTAAACTATTAAGCTAAAATATGTCACTAATATTACGATTTTTACGATAAAAATCAATATTCATGCAATATTAAAGAAAAATTTCTGGAAAATTCATCATATAATTTAAATATTGCATGTGACATCTAAAAAAAATTTTTATAGTTAAATTCATAATATAACTATTTAACCCATATTTAACTCATTTTATGACTATTTAACCATTAAAAAATCATAAACCATGCATAAAACTTCAATAATTTCGAAAATTATATATTCATAATATGTTAAATGCATGTGAGAACATATTTAAAATTCATGGCCAGAAACATTATTTAGCTATTTTTCCCATAATAAAACATTTTTAACCGATTTAGAGCCTGAATTAACCAATTTAATTACAATGATGAACAATATTATTCCATAAATCATCAAAATGACTTAAAACTATTTTATGACCAGAAAGTATACATGCATTAACATTTTCGTGCATATCCTATATGTACTACTCATTTTCGTTTTTAATTAAAATCGCATTTTCTCGCAAAAACGTAAAAATCGAGTTGCATGCAAGCAACCTAGTGCTCTGATACAACTTGAAGGAAAACGTGTAGTCATACTTGTTATCCTAATAATGTAGTCTTACTAATTATTTTACATTTTAATTAATCTCATATTAATTTATACTCAAGATCTTATGCATGCAAAGTGAATGCGGAACAATGATGGAAAGGGCCTTACAAACGGTCCGAAAAGTGCTAGGACGATCCTCCACGGAGCAACCAAATTAGCTTGCCTCCTTTACGATGCACCCAAGACCTACCCTTAAACACCAAAGACCGAACCCGAGCTAAGAGACGGAATTAGGTTATCTTAAAACCGTGTACTAATAATAATATATTAGTATACTACAAATATTATCTAAGTAATATTTAAGAGGTTTTAATGGTTTTATTTTCTTATACTAGAAGATGATACTAGCATAAGCATTAGTCTTGTGTGATAATGAACACACATATATATAATAGGTTGGGGTTGAGTGATCCGTGAAGTGTAAGCTTGGGTAAGGGGATTTTTATGCTCTTCTTAACTAACCCATGCAATATAGGCATGCAAGCCTATTATTAGGTTAAAGCTAGCATAATAATTGTGTTTAAATCACACAATATAAACCCTTAAACACTTCACACAAAACGTCACATATAAGATAAAATGGACCTTCATTTTATAAAATGTAATTTGTACAATTGAGCAACATGCAACATCTTATGTGACATAATTAATTGTATTAATTTAAAATATATTTATCATATAAATAATATTTCTAAATTAATTAAATCATATTTAACAAATTAATTTAGTAATTCGAAATTACTATCCCAACATATGGTTATCGTAATAATCGTCAATACGATATATTAACAACGTTTGTTATAACCATGAACCATTTATAATACTAATTTCGATATTTCTAAAATATCGTTTAATACTTGACAATTGACACATTTCAATTTCAAATATAAATCTTACTTTAAGATTCAACCTCTGACTTCTCGATATACGGTTTTAAGAAGATCAATCAATCCGTATCATATACAATTGATTAATATATAATTTAAGGGGTCTGTCCTATAGGTGTGACCTAAAGGGATCAACTGACCACCACCGTCATACGACAGTAATGTCAAACTCTAGTCAGCCAATCATTACCGATTAATGTTGGTCAGTTGACTAAATCAATATTGGATCGTCCCTTCATATTCATTTCATAAGATTTATGACAATGATTTTTATCACTGTCGTGATCGCACAATTGTTGAGGACACATTTCCCAACAAATTATCGATTAAAAACTAAGGTCATACTAGGTAAAATACATAATTCCAAATTACGTAAATTAAATTATGACATTCATAAATAAATAAATAAATAAATATGCAATGCTAATAAATATGCAACTAACATGCCAATCCTAAGCCAAATCGTCCTATTTAAACACAATTTAAATATCGTTATCATAATAACACGGTTTTATGAAATTGCGTGATTTTAACATTTAAAATCACTTAACACTATGTGAATCATTATTCACGTTTAAGTTTAAACATCCTAACACATTTTAGGATTCAAAATTTAGTCTTACTCAAATTTTGAACATGTTATAACTTATTTATTATTATTATTATATTGTTCGGGTTTTAATCGGTTTTACGGGAAAAAGCAATATAAAAATCAATTGAGTCATAAAATATTTCGAAAATTCAAATTTCAAATTTTGAACATTCTGAAATTCTGTTAAAATTTCAGATCCTTAAAAACGTTAATATAGCCGAATTAAACTATTCATTTCGTAATAAAACGTGTAAACATGCATATATAGACTGAAATTCAAAATTACCTCCAAAATTATGCAATAAAATACCAATAAAATTTTTACATATTCCAAAACACTCTAGTGACTGAAATGGACAGGAAAAAAATAGGAAAAACACTGTTCAAGGGTTGAAATATCATTTTATGACTCTTACAATTCTTATTTTTAACTTTAACCTTTTAAAAATTAAAAATAAAAAATCGAGAAACTTTTGGCACCCAAGAAAAATATGATGATGAACATATCTAACATAAATGGGTTGATTGTTCCGGCCATTTTAGCAACTTTTACTATTTGGAACAAATTATGCCATATATTACACGATTTTAACAAATAAAATCATTTCTCATGCAACATTCGAATTAAAAAGCTCAAAACTTACATGCATGCTAGAAATAATATATATGACACTGTATAAAATTTTCATGGCCAAATTCAAACTCAAACTATTTAAGTTGAATTTATGTCACTAATATCTCGATTTTTACCTTAAAAATCAATATTCATGCAATATAAAAGAAACAGTTTTGGAAAATTTAATATACATTTTAAATATTGCATGTGACATCTACAAAACATTTCGTAGCTAAATTCATAATCTAACTATATAAACTCATTTTTCACTCATTTTATGACAATTTAACAATTAAATATCATAAACCATGCATAAAACTCAAATAATTTCGAAAATTATATATTCATAATATGTTAAATTCATGTGAGAACATATATAAAAATCTTGGCCAGAAAGTTTAATTTACTATTTTTCCCATGATTAAAACGTTTTTAACCGATTATTTAGCATAATTTAACAATTTAATTATAAGATTGAACAATATAATTCCATAAATCATTCAAAATGACTTAAAACATTTTTAAGACCCGAAAATATACATGCAATAATAATTTCGTGCATATCATATATGTACTAATTATTTTACGTTTTTAATTTTAATCACATTACTCGCAAAAATCGTAAAATCGAGTTGCATGCAAGCAACCGAATGCTCTGATACCACTTGATGGAAAATAGGTCATAATAGCTTAACCATAAAATTAGTCTTACTAATTATATAACTCTTTTATATATAAATAAGCTTTAGATCTTATGCATGCAAAAGTAAAATGCGGAATAATTAAGAAAAGAGTCCTTACAATCGTCGGTCCAAGAATGCTAAGGACGATCCTCCACGGAGCAACCAACGTAGATTGCATCCTTCAAGTTGAACCCAAGACTTACCATTAACATCGAATGTTAACACGGACTAGGTGAACGAACAATCGGTTTTCCAAAAACCGAGTTCTAATCTTATTAGAACTAACCGAGACAATTACTATATAATATAGTATTAATGATATTATCAAATAATATTTAGAGGATTTTAATTATTTCTTACTCTCGAAAAATATTAAGCATTAGGCTAGAATAAGAATATGTGAGTGAATCACGTATATAGAGGGTGTTGGGGTTGGGATGCCGTGTGAATGGGTAGTATGGGGAAGATATTTTATTCCTTTTGTCCTACGGCTCTTACCCATGATGCTAAGTGTTAGGTCACATCAACCCTAACAAATAATTATGTTAATAGGATATAATATCACAATATTAATCTAATAACATACAATTACACGGTTGGCATTGTGTAAAATGAACTTTCATTTTACAAATGTAATTTGTACAATTGTGTAATATGTAACATTTTATGTGACATAATTAAATTGTATTAATTTAAAATATATTATTTATCATATAAATATTATTTCTAAATTAATTAAATCATATTTAACAAATTATTTTAGTAATTCGTAATTACCGTCCCAATATATGGTTATTATAATAATCGTCGATACGATATAAAACGTTTGTAATGACCACGAACTATTCATATTCTAATTTCGATATTTCAAAAATATCGATTAATATTTGACAATCGACACATTTCAATTTCAAATATAAATCTTACATTAAGATTCAACCTCTGATTTCTCGATATTCGATTTTAAGGAATTTGATCAATTCATATCGTATACAATTGATCAATGTATATGTTAAGGGGATTATCCTATAGGTGTGACCTAAAGGTATCAACTGATCACCACCGTCATACGACAGTAATGTCAAACTCTAGTCATCCAATCATTACCGATTAATGTTGGTCAGTTGAGTATATATAATATCGGATCATCCCTTGCATATTCTTATCATAACATTTTGACAATGATAGTTATCATTGACGTGATCGCACTATTGTTGAGGACATATTTCCCAACACATAATTCTGCCAAGAAGGTGGAAGTTTCTCAAGAAGACAGTTAGCTTGAAAAGTTTCACAGATTTTCATACCCTCCGTTATAATATCGGTACATAAAGTCTCATACTCATGAACTTGGTCTAAGACAGATTGTTCGTCGGTTATACGAAAATTTAGCCATCTACTGCAAGCATACTTTTTAGTACCAAAGTCATCTGTTCCATATTTTGTTTTAAAAGCGTCCCAGATTTCATTAGCGGTAGTATGTTTGCTATAGATTAAAAAAAGAGGTCCGGTCATATAATGTAATAAGAGAGCACAACAAGTTTTGTTGTCTGCAAAAAAAATTCCGTTCACTGTTTTCTGGTGTTTCTGTTTCGGTCAGAGTATAATCCACCTTCAACTGACTTAAAAGGAAATCAATTTTATCCGACCAAATCCTATAGTTTTTACCATCAAGTAAATTGAGTTTTGACATATCAGGGATAAAAACAGTAGGCATAAGGGTCGGTTTGAAAGAAGCAGCAGAAGCAAGCATAGTCATATCGCCTAAACTAAATTTTACGAGCAGGGAAAAAAAAATTAGAAAAAATTCAACTTTAGACTGTAGGCGGTATAGCTATACTTAAACAGTAAACAAAATGAACTTATTACAGAACTTGGAAACAAGATGTCGTGGCGTGATGAAAATTTACTGCCCTAAAGTTGAATTTGCTCCGCTCAATACACACGGCCTCTTGGCAACCAACTCCCAGGGTTAACACGACTTCCGAGTCTAAGGTGTATGACGAAGACTCATATTGAGAACTAGTAATAGAACGTTGCCAGAATATCAGCTAGAATAATTTAGGGATGAGTATGAAATGTATTGCAGAGAGAAAGAGAAGAGCAAAGATGTTATGTGTTTTTGAATGGCAAAACAGTGTGGTATTTATAGGATTGGAAAGAAGGATCCAGAGAACCGTAATAAATAGTCTCGGAAAACCAAAATAGTATTTTGCACATCAGTGTGGTGAATGCAACAATCAGTATAAAAGACTGATTATTCAACACCGGAATTAGCAGCAATTAATACGGAAGATTGTGCCTTTTACTTCTTTTGAAGCACTACTTCCAACAAATTACTTCATCTCTTTCTACATCGTAGTATTGTACAAGTACAATCAACCTAATGAGAAAGCGTGTTTCAAATTATTTTCACGCAAATATGAAGAAATGTCATGGAGCTCGGAATTTCTAGGGTAGGACGGTTTTGCACAAATTTTTATTTGTGACAGGTAAATCTGTCACAATTTTGTAATGTGAGACAAACTTATAAGTGGGAGTGCAAGTGGAGAGGGCAAGTGGGAGGGATTGTGAGACGTCACAAGCTTGTGACCGTCACAAGCAAGACGGATTGCGGGTTTTGTGTGTAAATTGACACAAATATGATTATAAATCCAGTTATATATAAGCATTGTATATGTAGTTTTTCTGAACTAATTCAAAGTTCATATTTTTATTGTGTAACTGAATGAGATCAAGTACTTTCTAATAACACTCATATTTTTTAAAATAAAACTTGGATACTTTATTACAAAGCTCAAATTATATACCGTGCAACTGGTACAATTGGTGGTACAATCCATGAATTGACAAATTGGTTATATGTAAAATGTGATGATTTTTTAATTATAAAAATTGGTTATTGTTTATCCAAAGAGGATAACTAGCTACTTACTCAGAAGTAGTCAGATTTTACTCATTGCCCAATAAATTTTGTGCATGGAGCCTAGGTAGCACGCACACTCCTTATAACTAGTCGTCATCTGTTGACGTTGCGTCAGACACTCGACACTCGTCGGAGACACGCTAACATGTTACTCCCCACTAGGGTGAGTGTTGGTTCCTCCTTTCTATTTCCATGCTAGTCATGCGTTGGTTCTCCTATACTTTTTCTCATAAGTCTTTTGTGGTTCAAAATCAATTTCATATGAGGTAAAGTGTTTTGTATGGTGAAAATTCATTTCCTTAATCTATAAAATCTAATTAAAAGGCTAGAAAAAAAATGTGACATGGCAAGATTTAAATATGACATGGCAAGTTTAAATGTGACATGGCATATTAATATGACATGGATTAAAAAATTATTATATGACATTTGTTTAGTTTATTTACCAATAAATCTATAAAAAAAATAAAAAGGTTGGCCAAAAGTATCTTATTTCACCACTAGAATACTAACAAGTCACCTCATTATTTCTTATTTTAAAAGTAAAAAAAATTAAACCTTTACCTCTTGAATTTCTAGATAACTTAAACAACAATTAAAAATCAAAATCAAAGTTCATACAATACTAAATTTTAAATTTGTATGTTTATTGTTAGAATATTTTAAGCAACAAACTAATATACACAACTTATAAAATAATAGTATATAAGTTTTAAATATTAAGGAGAAATAATATCATACTACATTAAACATTTGACCTTTTAATTTTTAAAATTAGAAAATGTTAAACGACAAATAAAAATTTACACCACTCTAATTTTAAACATTGACATTTTAATATTATCATTATTCTTAAATTAGTTTTGTATACTAAATGTACTATTTTCCCAAATTTATGCAACTCTTCAAAATTTCATAATTTATAATTAATTTGACATTTTAAATGAAAATTTTGTAATACAAATTTCATAATTTATAATTAAAATTAAAGTTTTAATTATTTTGTTTTAATAAAACATGTTAATAATTAATTAAAACTTTTGATATTACTTAACACCCACCACTTTTTCCTATTTAATTCATTTTCTTAATTGAACATGGTAATAAATTAATTAAATTTATTCATAATACTTAACCCCAACCAAATTAATTAAAATTTAAAGCAAACCTTTTACATCTCATTTATTTTACTTTATTCTTATGTCTATATTAAATTTGCTAATAATGAAAAGAATGCTCAAAAGTCATAAAACATTAAAATCGTGCTACATATTTATGTATATATTAAATTTGCTAATAATGATAAAAAAAAAAAAAAAACTTCCAAAAGTCGTAAATTGCATCCTCAATTGGTTATAAATGTTTGATGGAAGACAACATTTGTGAGCCAAAATTCAAGCTAATTTTTTTTTGTATGCCTCCATCACCAAGAAAATTGTATGTGTTAATAATGTTTCTTATCATTGACTCAACATTAAGGTAAGCTAAGTATATTAAGGTTTTATTTATTTAATTATTTATTTATAAGTTTCATTGGCTATGGATGACTCATTTAAATTCACATATATGTTGTTTTGTTTTCATCTAGGACTATCAAAATTTGTGGTTTGTGATATTGAAAGGTAAACATACTTACATTTCTATGACTCAATGTCTTATTTTTTTTATTATATAAAAAATCTTAAACTAACAATGATAAGGTTAACAATACAAAAATCAAATTCTACCATTTTGTTTATTAGTAATCATTCAGTAATTTTTTTTTGTAAGAATGATTCATTGGAGAAGAAGGCTATATGTCTACCCCATCACCGAGAGAATTGTATGTGTAAATAATCATTCGTATCATGGTAAGTGTATTACGGTAAGGTAAGTGTATTAAGGTGTTAAATTAATAGTTTATTTTCTTATTTTTTAAGTTCTATTGGTTATGAAGTACTATCACATTTTTTAACTTCACATATATGTTGTTTTGTTGTTATTTAGGGCTACCAAAATTTGTGGAGTTGTGCTATTCAAAAGTAAAATTTACTTACATTTTTATTATTTAATGCACTATTTCTTTCATTATTTAAGGAAAAAAATAAATTAATATAATCATAATATAAATATTAAATAAATCAAATTCCACCATTTTGTTTGTTATTAATCGCTAAGTGAATTTTTTTTGTAGGGATGGTTCATTAATCATTTGAGAAAGAGAACTATATGAAGAAGAAAATACTAGAATTGCTTAAACAAATACTCCCCATATTTCCCTCAATACTATATTATAAACTAACGACATGATTGACAACATGAATGTTCATGATTAATTATTTTTAGTTTCCAAAAAAAAAAGTGTATTTCATAAACTTTAAAATGTATGTGTTTTTTTGTAAATTTTATTTACATGAATAATGGCCATATGTACATTATTATTAATATTTATGCCTACAATATAGTTAGAAGGCTACTTAAAACATTTAATTTTAATCAACATGTCATAATTATTTTGGTTTACATAATTCATCTATATTATTGATTACTAGATTATTCATTATTTTTATAATATTGTAAGAAGACAAGACTAAATATCTTATTAATACCAAAAATCTTGATAACCCTTAAATTTGAACAAAACAAACGCGTACGACGAAATTTGAAAATGTGACGAATATCTCATAACCCAACAATGAAACTTACATAAAAAAAATAAAAAAAATGATTTAATCAGTTTAAAACCTTAATACACTTAACTTGATGTGAATAGATAGATATGACATATTAGTGACACATGCAATTCAATTGACGATATGGATAGAAAAAAAAATTGCTTATAATTTTTTCCCCTATCAAATATTATAAACAATTAGAGATATGTTTTATGACTTTTGAGCGTTTTTTTCTATTATTATCAAATTTAATATAGACATAAATATTAATCAAGGTTCGTGACTTTTGAGCATCAAAGTTAAAAAGACAATACTGAGTATCTTACTATGTCATATTGTCATGTGTTATTAAAAAGACAAATCTAAAATCATGTGTCACATGCTTATTAATACAAAATAAAAATAAAAAATGTTAATTGCAAACACAAAAATAAATTAACACAAACTATTTAGTTTTCTTTCCTAAATTTGGTTATTAACCTAAATATTTATTTGACTTTTATTTCTTTTATTTAATAGGATGACTTTTTGGTTTTCCTCACCAATTCACCATTTGTAGTAGGCTACTATTTAACTTAATTTATCATTTTTGCAAAATTTAAAATTTAGGATTTTTGACAAACTGATATAGATGTTATATTAAGACTAGCATTTATTAAACTTGATAAATATGCTACTTTAAAAAAAATATGATTTTATAAGAAACAAAATATTGAGATAAAAATCACTCTAATTTAATTAAAAAATATGGTTTAAGCTATTTACACTGGGAATTTTATCATTCTAAAACAAAGAAAGAAAAAATCAAACATTATGCACTAATTTGTCCTTTTGTCTTCACTCACTAACTTCATATAGCTAGATACCAAAGGGTCGTTGAAGCTTTTATATAGAAAATTTTGGTACATAATTTATCTATACAATCTAATCTAATTTAAAAGTAACCTTAAACATTTAATTTTTTTCCACATAATGACAACACTAAATTATTAAAAACAATTACATTCAAATGTATTAATAATTATTTTGTTCATATTCATGGACTATGTTGTTGGTGGTTTTGAAGGTAAAAGTTTATAATTATAGGATCAACAATGTAGAATTTAATTTCCATTTATTTATTATTTATGTTTCGCCAACGACTGTTGACACCTTCTTTTTTTAAAAAAATACATGTTATTAGTATATTAATCAAATTAACAACTAAAGTACAATATATAACTTTAAAAATAAATCTGAGTTGTCAAAGAAATGAGACATTAACTATCTAACTTTTTGTATTTCAAGACTATATTTTTTAAATGAATAAACTAATTGCTCGGACAAATCTTAACAATAGATAAAAGAATAAAACTAAAATAGATAAACCCGTGAATTTCACGGGTCGCAAACCTAGTTTTGGTGTTAAAATTCATTTCCTTAATTTTGGTGTCCAAAAGAAAGCGAATCAACATTTTAGACGATAAATGAAATGTCAAAAAAGATTGATTAGAAAATGGGTTTGAATGGGAAATGAAAATTAGTTATATTCAAGGTCAAATTAAACTTTCACTTGTATAAACTTAATATTAAATACATTACAAAAATAAAATAATACGTTATTTATAATCAATAAAATATACTCTTCTAATTCTATATATTCTTGAATTCTTCCATATTTTTTTTTTTGAGTTATTTTATGTTTCTAACTTATTTCGTTTTTTACTTTCATATGTGTGGTCCAAATTTAAAGTATGTGTGATGTGTTTTATGTGGTGCAAATTCACTTTTTTTATTTCTTATGCAAAGAGGAAAAATATACTTGTATAAAATATGAGGAAATATATTTTATTATATTTAAACGGCGTATTCGTGTTCTTAATTTCATAAAATGTCATATCACATAATTTGTCGTGTACTCGTATTTATATCCGTGTTCGTTTTGGTACTATCTAGGAGGTAGGCTGGAGCTATGGTCTATGGATCTCACTGGAATTATGGACCCAACTCAACTTTAAGCCTACATGGGTCTCTCTCTCGTTGCCCACCAATTACTTTTTCCTTTTAAAAATAGTATTTTCTTTGCCTGTAAATTCAAAAGGTTAATCATTCCATTCTCAATCATTTTATTTTATATTTTATTTTCGTACGCTTTGTCCTATTCGATCCATTTTTTCTCTCAATTTTTATTCTATTTCTGTTTGGTAATGTAGGCGTCATCTTCACGTCGACTAGATAAAAATATATACTTCCTATATTAAGTCTTGCTTGCGACGGGTGACTATTTGTGACGCATATTTTATAAGATAAAATGGATATAAATTGAGTAATGGAGAAAGGAGACCACAAGAATAGTGTTGGAGAGAGAGAAAAACTGGGTATATTGTGAGAGAAAACCGCTATCCGTCATAAGCTTGCGACGGATCGTGTTTTTGCAAATAAGAATTTGTCTACTTCCTATTAAGGGATTTTCATATGTAAATGATCGAATGACCCATACATCTTTTAACACATATTTTTATTTAAGATAATCACTATCCATATTAAGTTTACAAAGATTTAAATATATTAAATAAGATAAATATAATTAAAGAAAAATACATTAGAAGAGGTAAAAGATTTGTCCAATATATCCATGTAAGGTGATATTTAACCCGACTTAAGCATAAACTGATAGTACTTTCTTAAATCTTAAGCAAGACTCATTGTTTTAAAACTATGATGTCCTAATACTTAAATTACTCTCTCCTCTCTCCGTTCCGGACTTCCAGAACAATTGTTTACCTTTTTTTTGGGCACAAACACTAAGGAAAGTGGAGCTATGTAAAAAAACTATTTGTATGTGATGGTTGTTAGTGGATGACAAGTGACAACGCTCGTTTTGTTAATTGAGTTTAAATGTATTTAGGGTAAGATTATTAGTGAGTCTTGAGACAAGATTCACATGAGTCTTGAGATAAGACTCACCTAAACCCTTAATAATCTACTCAAGTCTTGACAAAATCTTAAATAGAGTCTTGGAAATCCATGACACAACTTAAGACTCTACAAAAGTCTTGACCCCACCGTTTTATAAATGACAACCAATAAATGGCTGTCATGTGCTAAAGTATTATTATTTTCCTTTTTATCTAAAATCCGATAAGAAAAGTGTAATGGAAAATTAGAGTCTGAGGTGTGTCTGAGGGATAATCTATAAAGTCTGAGATGAATCTGAAGTGGGTCTAGACAATAGAATAATAATAAAAGTTAGGGTAACATTATCAGTAAGACTGTCCAAAGTCTTAAAACTTTGCTACATCAGCTTTCCACTAATTTTTATTATTATTCTATTACTAGTTGCTAAGCCCGTGCGTTGCACGAGCTCTTTTTATCTTTTTTTTTTTGTTTGAACAATGTAACATTTGTAGACAGTATTTGTCCCATTCTCACATATTGCATATTAACTCCTTTGTTTATTTCTTTTTTGTTTATCATATAATTTTAATTATTGAGGTGTTGGTTTTTTAACTTTTATGGTCGGAAATGAGTACACCATTAAGGTAAGAGAGTCATTAACAGAGCATGTTTATGTAAACTTGGCAAATTATAGAATTTTCAAATGTTGGAAGTTATGGAAATGAGCATACCATTAGGATAAGAGAGTCAATACTATATTGACTAACTTTTTTTGTCTTCATATTTGTTTTATTTACTTTATATATTACAGACTAATACCTTATAAAGTATTTTTGGGGATATTTAAATTCATTGATTTTCATTTGTGACGGATGATATTCGGCACAACCTTGTGACGAGCCAAATAAAACCTACATTGGAAGATAAAACAAATCATTTGATATTCCACGTACATATTACTTTTTGTCTTATTTATATGTATGAGTGATACTTGAGCCGTCTCAAGCTCGTGACGGTTAATCGGTCCCAAGTAGGGGTGAGTAAAACCGTATACCCGGTACGGTTTTGAAAACCGTATCGGGTATACGGTTTTAAAAATCGCAAAAATCACTATACGGATCCGATACGGTAACCGTATATACGGTTTTCGGGTACTCGGAAAAACCGTGTATACGGAATCCGTATATACGGATACGGTTTGGTGAGAAATGCCCAGTTAAATATTGTAGTTATTTAAGTGTTAATAATTACATCTAACTTGCCTACAGCCAATGAAAGACTAATTTTTTATTTATTAAGATAAGTTAGTAAATAAGTCAAAAAAACCCATTAAGAGTGAAAGTTGAAAGCTGAACTTTATGTTGATTATGTAGAGTGTCTGCTGAAATTTCTGTTGTTGTTCTATGGGTCGTAAATTATATGGAGCTTTTTCTGTTGTTAATAATGTTTTTATTTGTGTTTTAATAGACGGTTGAAGATAGCTATTGAGGCAGTCCAATTATGTTAAATTTAATTGAATAATGCATTTGGTAAAGAATTAGGTAAATAAACTACAATATAATATATGGATATAAGGTCTCGTTACTGTGCAGCTATGGCAGTGTAAGCAAGTTCGAAAAGACTTCCTTGTACACTATATTTCTGGTGTGGCCTTTGTTTGCTTGTGTAGAGTCGTCAATAAAGAACCGTATTACAATACTTTTTACACTAAATTTTCCATTTGTTTGTCCTTCTCTAGAAAAACATTAAATTTGATTCTCTCTTTCTTCTAAGATGCCTTTAAACATTTTGAGGCATGAGATATATTGTTAATCCTAATTAAAATTAATATTAATATTTAGATGTGGGATAAATAGTCAATCTTAATTAAAATCTAAAAAACTTTCTTTGTCCTTCTAATTTTTAGACGTGGGATATATTGTTAATCCTAATTAAACTATTAGGTACTCATAAAATTAATTATATTGTTTATCTTAATAAAATCTAAATGAATTATTTTGTTCTTCTAATTTTTAGACGTGGGATATATTGTTAATAGTAATTAAAATATTAGGTACTTATAAAATTAATTATTGACTTTATTGTCTAATATTATCTACTATCCTAAAATTGTTTTATACCTTTTTCTTCCATTTCTCTCCTAATATTTAGATGTGAGATATATTGTAATCTTAATTAAAATATAAAAATTTTATTTGCTCTTCTAATTTTTAGATGTGGGATATATTGTAATCTTAATTGAAATATAAAATTGTTTTATACCTTTTTCTTCCCTTTATCTGTTTTTTTCTTTTTCTCATAATATTTTCTCTCCTAATGTTTAGATGTGCGATATATTGTTAATCTTAATTAAAATATAAAAACTTTATTGCCTAATATTATTATCTACTACTCTAAAATTGTTTTACACCTTTTTATTCCTTTCTCTCATAATATCTAGATGTGAGCGAGATTTATTGTAAGTCTTAATTAAAATCTCAAAATCGTTTTTTGTTCTTCTAATTTTTAGATGTGGAATATATTCTTATTCATAATTAAAATAATACGTAATCATAAAATTAATTATCAACTTTATTGGTAATCCTAATTAAAATCTTAATTAAAATCTAAAAAATTTACTGCCTAATATTATCTACTTCTCTAAAATTGTTTTATATATTTTTATTCCTTTCTCTCGTAATATCTAGATGTGGGATTAAAATCTCAAAAACTTTGTTGTTCTTCTAATTTTTAGATGTGGATATATTGTTATTCATAATTAAAATAATACGTACTCATAAAATTAATAATCAATTTTATTGGTAATCATAATCCTAATTAAAATATATAAATATATAAAATATTTAATTAGGTAGTTTAAAAAGTTGGAGACTACCACATCGTTCGAAGAAAAGGCTCAAATATATACTTATATACTAAAACTTTCTTTGTTCTCGTAAATCTTTAGATGTGGGATATACATGTAATTCTAGTTAAAATATAACAAATAATTAATTAGGTGGTTTAAAAAAATTGGAGACTAATAATCAACTTTATTAGTAATCCTAATCCGAATCCTAATATTTAGATGTGCGATATATTGTTAATCTTAATTAAAATCTAAAAACTTTATTGCCTAATATTATTATCTACTACTCTGAAATTGTTTTATACCTTTTTATTCCTTTCTCTCATAATATCTAGATGTGAGATTTATTGTAAGTCTTAATTAAAATCTCAAAAACGTTTTTTGTTCTTCAAATTTTTAGATGTGGGACATATTGTTATTCATAATTAAAATAATACGTAATCATAAAATTAATAATCAACTTTATTGGTAATCCTAATTAAAATCTAAAAATTTTACTGCCTAATTATCTACTTCTCTAAAATTGATTTATACATTTTTATTCCTTTCTCTCGTAATATCTAGATGTGGGATTAAAATCTCAAAAACTTTTGTTATTCTTCTAATTTTTAGATGTGGGATATATTATTAATCATAATTAAAATAAAACGTACTCATAAAATTAATAATCAACTTTATTGGTAATCCTAATCCTAATCCTAATTAAAATATATAAATATATAAAATATTTATATAAATATATAAAATATTTAATTAGGTAGTTTAAAAAGTTAGAGACTACCACGTCGTTCGAAGAAAAGGCTCAAATATATACTTATATACTAAAACTTTTTTTGTTCTCCTAAATTTTTAGATGTGGGATATGTTGGGAAATGTGTTCTCAACAATAGTGCGATCACATAATTAAATCTCATAACGAGAATGCGCAAGGGATGATACGATTTATATTAGTCAACTGACCAACATTAATCGGTAATGATTGGCTAGCTAGAGTTTGACATTACTGTCGTATGACGGTGGTGGTCAGTTGATCCCTTTAGGTCACACCTTTAGGACAATTCCCTTAATTGATAAAATGATCAAATGTATAGTGATGCGATTTGATCATATTCCTTAAACGAGAAATTAGAGGTTAAATCTTAATGTAAGATTTATGTTTAAAATTGAAATGTGTCAATTGTTAAACATTGAACGATATTTTATTATATCGTTGTTAGAATGAATTGGGATATAATTATTACAAAGGTTGTAAATCGTATTGACGATAAATTATGAATGACCATTTTTATAGTAATTTCGAATTACTAGTCAACTTTATAGATATGATTTATTAATTTATGAATAATATTTACTTGCTAAATATGTATGATTAAATTAAAACAATTGTTACTACTTAACATTGTGACATATTTCATGTGACACAATTAACAATTGTAAAGTTGACAAAATCATAAAATGGACCATTTGTAATATGGTAGCCGGTTTTATGTAGGTTAGTTAAGGGTATGTTTTGTGTTTATTAGTGTATGAAACACAATCATTAAAACTTACCTAGAGAACACTAACCTAGAGCCACCCTAGTGTCTTGAGAAGTCAAGATGTTCCCCATTGTGGTTCCCTAAGGCCGGCTAGCCTCCTTCCCCATGCCATGCTTAAGTTAATTGTTATCTTAATAAGATGCATGCTTAATATATACAAGATATATAAGCCAGATTATTCAACCTCAAAACTATATTATAAGATAATATATACATACTATTTAGTAGTATTGAAATAATATTCTAATTAGAGAGATTAGAATAAGTTTAAGGAGAAACCGGTTTTGTGCTAGCTTGTTCAAGATCTCGGTTGATTAAGGGATTGTCTTGGTGCATCCAAAGGAGGTATTCTTATTTGGGTACTAGGAGGATCATCCTTGCCATTCATTCGGACCGTATGTAAGGGTTCGAGAACTCTCTTATTTCCGCTTTTTAGCATGCTTAAGATCACTTATAATATGTTGATTAAAAGGTTAATTAAAAGATTATGTTAGTATGACTAAAGATTAGTTTATGAGTAACTAATAAAACCTAACAATTGGTATCAGAGCAATAGGTTGTTTGCATGCTTTCCGTTTACATTTTTACGGAGTTATAGTGATAACAAAATAAAATTGATATTTTCGTTTGATATATGATATGCACGAAATAATTTTAGCATGATTACCTACTGTTTTCTAAAATGTTTTAGAATATTTGGAATATATTTTGCATGAATATTGGTTAATGGTATATTAAATCTCGGTTTTTATAAAGTTTTAATGGTTAAAGTCGTTTATTTTGGGAAAAATAGCTAAAATCATCTTTTGGCCGAGATTTTTCAGTATGTTATCACATGTATTTTCTATAATATGAATATGAATTTTCGTAATTTATGCACTTATAAAACGTGTGATATGAATTTTAAGTGTTAAAATGCAATAAGATGAATAAAAATGGGTTAAAATAGTTATATTATGAATTTGACTATAAAAATTTATGAGGATGTCACATGCAATATTTAAAATTTATGTTGAATTTTCCAGAAATTTATCTCAAATATTGCAATATTATAGATTTTTAATGTAAAAATCGGGTAATTAGTGACATAATTTCGACTTTAATAGTTTAAGTTGGAATTTGGCCATAAAAATTTAACACGATGTCATATATATTATTTCCAGCATGTATAAAATTTTATAGAATTTTATATTATTTTATGCTTGAGAAATAATTTTAAAGGTTAAAATCGTACGATATATGACGTAAATCGTTAAAATTTGCAAAAGTTGTTAAAATGGCCGAAAAATGTAACCCATATTAGTCATATATGATATGTTCATCATGAAAATATTCTTGGGAGCCAAAAGTTTCAGATTTGATTTAATTTTAATTTGTTAAAAGTAGCATTTAAAATTGAATATTTAGAGTCATCTTTAAAAATTTCGGCTATGGGGCAATGTGCCATTTAATTTTCTGTCCATTTTGTGTTCTTAAAATGTTTTGGAAGGTATAAAAAAATTATTAGTATTTAATTTGCATTTATGAAGTTAATTATTGAATTTTCCGACTTAAAAATGCTCGTTTTACGTCTTATTTACGAAATAATGTTAAAACCGTTTAAATACTAATACTTTTAGATTCTGAAAATTTTAAGAACATTCTGGATTTGTCAAAATTTGAATTTTGAATTTTCGAAATTTTTATGACTCTTTTGGATTTTTATATTATTTTTCCCGTAAAACCGAGTAATACCGATCAATATTGAAATATATATATTAAGTTAATTCATGTTCAAAGTTTGAGTAAGACTAAATTTTGAATCCTATGCGAGTTAGGATGATTAACTTAAGGATGAAAACCGTTTCATATAATGCATAGTGTTGTTAACCGTTAAAACACGCGATTCTATAAACCAAGGTTTACGATAACTATTTAAATAAGCGTTTTAAATAGGACGATTTGGCTTAGGATTTGCATGTTAATTCATATTTACATAAGCATTGCATATTTTATTATGAATGTCATGATTTTATTTACGTAATTTTGGGAATTATGTAATTTACTTAGTATGGCCTTAGTTTTAAATCGGTATTTCCCGTAATGAAAGGGGTTACCGATTGGGTTGTAATTTTGTGATCTCGTATCACCCAGTTGTAATTATTTCTATTTTATAATGTATAAAGTAGACTAGAAAAGTTGTAATATTTGTAACATCCGGAGTTCCTTGAAAACGGTGCCATTCGGAAAGGAGTTCCGAACAAGACGGTGTTTACCTCGAAGTGCGTGCCGCGTGAAGTTCAAGGGACCAAAGGAGTTGGTTTCCGAATTTGTACTTTATTATTTCTTTTCTAGGAAAGGCCATACTAGGGTTTATTTTATGCTTTTATTTTGCTTTTATATGTTTGCATGCATAGCCAAATCGTCATATATCGTCTCATGCATTTTCCGATTTTATCGACCTAGTCATTTATTTTATCGATAATTCACCGACTTAGTTCAATTAAACGGAGATAGATAATAATTTGACTAGATCTCTTACATATAAATATTGAGACTTAGCCTTACCAAAAAGTACGGACCCATGAATCCCTTCTTCACAAGAACGTAGGCTCGGCTACACCGGGGTACTAAAATTGTCACGTTGGGTAAGTGGGGTAATAAGATTACACCTTGAAATTTGGTTGATCTCAACGAAAGTATTCGTAACCGTAGTTGCAATAAGTTCGGGCTAAAGATAATTTTAAGAAAATTGTCGACCGAGAGTTCTAAGAGTAGAACCGATTAAAGGGTTAATCCACCAAATTATACCGATACGGGTTGAATCGGCTACACCGTGCCCGGATTAGTATGGGTTTGGGTCTCGGGATTGTTTACTTAATTGGGTAAGAGATCATTAAGTAAATATGTATAACTAAACTTGTTAAAGTTTCTAGTTTAAATTATGAATAATAAAAATGATGTTGTTTTTCCTTTTATTATTGTAGTTTAATTTTCAACAACATCAATGGCAACCAACGCTCCACCTCTCACTAACGTATCATGGCTTCGATCCTTTATGGATCGTTGCAAACTCGATAAGCATGGTTCAAACTTTAAGGATTGGGATGCGCAATTACTTTTGGCCGCTCAAGGTGACGATAAGAGTCGTTACCTATCCGAAGCCGCTCCTCCCGCACCGACCGCTCGTTCGTCGGTTCAAAATCGTGAGGCTTATGAAGCCTACATGAAAGAGTCCTCCGCTCTTAAAAATGTGCTCATCTTCTCCATGGAGCCGGATCTCCAAAGGAGTATGATTAAGTTGACCACATCGTATGAAATATACACCAAGCTTGCGACCATGTTTTCGCAAACTCCAAGGGTGATTCAATATGAGGCGGCCTCCGCCTTCTTTGACATTACATTCAAGGAAGGGCAAAAGATAAGCCCTCATGTGCTCAAACTCGTTGAGCTCGCGGAGACTCTAAAAGCTCAAGATGTTGATGTTCCCGACTCTCTTATCATTGACCGAGTTCTTCACTCGCTCAATAAGGTTAAAGCGTATGCTCAATTCCAGGTGAATTTCAATATGCGAAAGCAAGAGACCACATTGGAAGAATTGCATAAGATGCTCGTCCAAGCCGAAAGGGACATGGGACTTCATGAAAGTTCCACCAAGGATGTTTTGAACATCGAAAAGAAAGGGAAAACGAGCTTCAAAAGGAATGCCTCTAAAGGCAAGGGCAAGAAAACGTTCAAGCCCAAGGCGACCAAAGAAAAGACCTTTTCGAAAGGCGCTTCCACCTCGTCTTCAAAAGAGCAAGACAAGTGCCATTATTGCACGAGGATCGGTCATTGGAAGCGAAATTGCCCCAAATACTTAAGCGATCTCAAAAATGGGAAGGCAACCGCCGTAGGTAATAATTCTCGTTTAAATTCATGTCATTTATCAACTTATGTATAATGATACAAATGTGTTGATATTTACCCTTTTTAATTGTTTTAAAGGGGCACCGCCTAATAATGATAAGGGCAAGGAGAAGGAAGCTTGAAGTTCCTTACTTGGATGGCTATGGTAGCATCCAAATTGATCGAAGACTTGAAGAGCTAGCCTCTAATTTTCATATCGTCTTCTTTCATATTTTGCATTTTATTTTGGAACAATTTACTTGCTTTCTTGTAAGACAAGGATTAAAATCCTAAAACAATGGTTGTTTTTTGGATATTGGTGACTTGGTTTTCAACCCGAGCCACTACTTTTGTTCTTAATCAATGTTTTGATTTATCAAATAAATTGCATGCCTTGTTAAAACATGAATAATAGTGATCTAATCGCACAATAAACTTTGATACGATCAAAATAATCAAAGTGTTGATTAAAACGGAGAACTACACCCCATGAGATACTTTCAATCAAAATGAGACAATATTAGTTCATTATAAGATTTTCATTTTAAGTGAAAATGATAATGTATTCATCACACCTATAAAACTTCAAACATTCATATGCATTGGTTAATCGAAATAGCTATCCTTATACGAATAAAGGTTATTGTTAGAAGGATAGAGTGGGAGAAAATATTTCGCTCGCAAACCAATGATGAAAATAAAGGATCTTAGAGAAGATTCCTATATGGGATTCTTGAGAAGAGCCCTAAATGATTTGAAGTAACTACGAGAGGACACTGAAGAAACTACGGGAGGACACTCGAAGAAAGGTTCTTTATGTTCATTGTTTCATAGAGAGGAGACATGAAACCCCGTATGAAATCGGAAGGAAAACGGTTCCTTAATAAATGATTTTTCTAAGTTTATAAGATAAAAGAGGAGAAATCATCTCAATCCCCTCAATGTAGTTATAAAGAAATTATCATGTCATTTTCGTCTCGAGGAAACGAAGACATGATAAGAAGGTAATGATTGATTGAATGGAAACAGATCACTATAGGGATAGTGATAGTGATAATGATTCGAGTAATAGTTTAACATGCGAGAAATGAAAGGTTCATTTAAGATATCGAGAGATATTGTTTTCAGTGGGAGCAATATTCATTAAAGAATTGAAACCTGCCATTTAGAGAGAATGGGTGATTCTTTAAGAGTAAAGAATAAGAGGTACTCAATTTAGATGAATAAAATAATTTGTATCATATGATGATGGAGTTTTAAAGGGAAAGTTTATTATATGGATAATAAAAGGTCGCCCATTAGAAGTTAGAATGGTTGGATACATTATTCATAACGATGAATGAAACCATTATCAAATAGCCAAGATGAGTGAAAATTATTAGAATGATGAAATCATAAATAGACTACAATATAGATTTCAGTACATAAGTGACTATAGAGAGTGATTTTTCCCTCCAGTATATCGATACGTCACAAGTTATAAGATAACAGTGGGAGCTTTCCTCCGGAAAGGAAACTCAAAATCTAGAAAGAGTTCTAGATATGTACTCAAATAGAATCATATTATACGGGATAATATGAGAATAAAGGAGACCAAAATTTGTAAGTTTTGCAATCATGAATAAAGGTTATTCGCAAAACACTAATACAAATAGATGATTGTGCATCAAATGCAATGTAATAGTATTGACTATTGTTGCATGACAACATCATCTGAGTTATAATTAACTCAAAGTAAAACATACTTTGTCAGAATCCAAATGGGTTGTAAGAGACAATATTGAACCCCATAAGTGAACTGGATTGACTTAGTATGCCCCTAGCCGCTTACATGAGGTGACGTCTCAAAGCGACTAGAGTGTGAGGCGATTGATGGCAAGTTCAAATGCCATAGAGTCATATGTGATGACTAGTCGATCACATAGGCAGACTGTAAGAGACACTCTGTCGGGCAATGTGACCGCTTATAGAGTTCTAGAAATTTTATAGCCGGGTCGTGGCGAGAGCTGCTATAGTATTTTTGTGAGTCAATTCTTAGACTAAAGACTACTCTCCCAAGATGGTACAGTTTAGGCATAACCTTGATCCATTCTCTACGACTTTTCGTAACTGGAGTCAAATGGGATTGTTTTGGGTTGTGACTAACTGTGACTAGTTGAAGGAAGTAGTGCGATAGAAATTGTCCACCCCTTGTCAGGGTTGTTCAAATCTCAGGGCCACTCGAGGAGAAGTTAACTTGAAATGCGTGGCCACGCTCGGAAGGTATCTATGGTAGATAATTCCGGTCAAACAGTTATTCTCCAGATCGAGGAAACCACTCATGATATGATCGAATGCAAGTACGACCTGAGAGAGACATCTTGCATTGAGTGGGAGATTGTAATAGGACAAGAGAATTGGTGACGCACACTTGTCGAGGACAAGTGGGAGATTGTTGGGAAATGTGTCCTCAACAATAGTGCGATCACATAATTAAATCTCATAACGAGAATGCGCAAGGGATGATACGATTTATATTAGTCAACTGATCAACATTAATCGGTAATGATTGGCTAGCTAGAGTTTGACATTACTGTCTTATGACGGTGGTGGTCAGTTGATCCCTTTAGGTCACACCTTTAGGACAATTCCCTTAATTGATAAAATGATCAAATGTATAGTGATACGATTTGATCATATTCCTTAAACTCGTATATCGAGAAATTAGAGATTAAATCTTAATGTAAGATTTATGTTTAAAATTGAAATGTGTCAATTGTTAAACATTGAACGATATTTTATTATATCGTTGTTAGAATGAATTGGGATATAATTATTACAAAGGTTGTAAATCGTATTGACGATAAATTATGAATGACCATTTTTATAGTAATTTCGAATTACTAGTCAACTTTATAGATATGATTTATTAATTTATGAATAATATTTACTTGCTAAATATGTATGATTAAATTAAAACAATTGTTACTACTTAACATTGTGACATATTTCATGTGACACAATTAACAATTGTAAAGTTGACAAAATCATAAAATGGACCATTTGTAATATGGTAGCCGGTTTTATGTAGGTTAGTTAAGGGTATGTTTTGTGTTTATTAGTGTATGAAACACAATCATTAAAACTTACCTAGAGAACACTAACCTAGAGCCACCCTAGTGTCTTGAGAAGTCAAGATGTTCCCCATTGTGGTTCCCTAAGGCCGGCTAGCCTCCTTCCCCATGCCATGCTTAAGTTAATTGTTATCTTAATAAGATGCATGCTTAATATATACAAGATATATAAGCCTCATTCTACTCCTTCTTCTTAACCTAGCCAAAATTCTACTAAGGTAAGGAGAGATTATTCAACCTCAAAACTATATTATAAGATAATATATACATACTATTTAGTAGTATTGAAATAATATTCTAATTAGAGAGATTAGAATAAGTTTAAGGAGAAACCGGTTTTGTGCTAGCTTGTTCAAGATCTCGGTTGATTAAGGGATTGTCTTGGTGCATCCAAAGGAGGTATTCTTATTTGGGTACTAGGAGGATCATCCTTGCCATTCATTCAGACCGTATGTAAGGGTTCGAGAACTCTCTTATTTCCGCTTTTTAGCATGCTTAAGATCACTTATAATATGTTGATTAAAAGGTTAATTAAAAGATTATGTTAGTATGACTAAAGATTAGTTTATGAGTAACTAATAAAACCTAACAGGATATACTTGTAATCCTAATTAAAATATAACAAATAATTAATTAGGTGGTTTAAAAAAATTGGAGACTAATTATCAACTTTATTGGTAATCCTAATCCTAATTGAAATTAAAATATATAAATATATAAAATATTTAATTAGGTAGTTTAAAAAGTTGGAGACTATCACGTCGTTCGAAAAAAGGCTCAAATATATACTTATATACAAAAAATTTCTTTGTTCTCCTAAATTTTTAGACGTTTGATATACTTGTAATCCTCATTAAAATATAACAAATAATTAATTAGTAGTTTAAAAAAATTGGAGACTACCACGTCGCTCGAAAAAAGCCTCAAATGTATATTTATATTGATTCAGAACCACTTCAGATTCAACTCAGACTTTATACATTATCTCTCATACTCACCTCAGACTCTAATTTTCCATTATACTTTTCTTAACGGATTTTAGATAAAAAGGAGAATAATAATACTTTAACACATGACAGCCATTTATTGTTTGTCATTTATAAAACGGTGGGGTCAAGTCTTTTGTAGAGTCTTAAGTTGAGTCTTGGATTTACTTAAGCCTTTGTCAAGACTTGAGTAGATTATTGGGGGTCTTGAGCGAGTCTTATCTCAAGACTGATGTGACTCTTGTCTCAAGACTAATCAATAATCTTACCCTTAGTGTAAAGTTGATGTGCCAGAGTCTAGTCTTACTGATAATGTTACCCTTATATGCATAGTTTTGGAGCAATATTAAATGAATTTATATGTATAGTTTATGAGGAATACTGTATGTATATTTTTAGGTTAATGTTTAGGTGAACGAGATCAAAAACTTTATAGTAACTCATAATTTTTAAAACAAAACTCTCGAACTTTAATATAAACTCGGAAATTACCCAACCGATCACTTGTACGACATATGATATATAATCTATGAATTGTAAAAGAAAAATTCTAATATAAAAGATAAATAAATAAGTGAAATATTTTAAAATAAAATAGGTAATAAATAAACCATAGCATATAGTAACAAAAAAATTTTGGTCACAATTTGCTAAAACAATTAGCCCCCCTTGTGACGGATGGTATCCGTCACAAGGTGAAGACGGAGCGAATATCAACCAGATTAGACAATATGAATATTAGTGGCCCGTTTTTGGTATGAATACAAAAAAAGATGATTTGACAATAAAGATTAAAAAAAGAAGAAATGGGGAAGTCCCTATGTTATGTCAGACGACAGTAATCACAATTTACATCCTCACTTTTGCTTTTTTCATTCCAATTTTAAAAACTTCACCCTCTCTCTAGTTTTTCGTTATCTCTCCAGTAAACCCAAATTAATTAAAATCTCTACCATTTTCGTCCTCCCCATTTTCATTGATCTTTTGAAACTTCATCTTCATCTTCCCCATCTTCACTAAAATAATTAAAACAAAACCGGTATCATCTTCTTTTGGAGTTTCATCCAACTAGTGAGAGAAAAAACAATGGCTAGAAAGAAAACTCCGCAAAAAAATATGGAAGCTATTGTGTTTTTTCTTTTGTGTTTTAATATATAGCTCTAGGGTTGTTATGTCGAAAAATGGGGATTTTATAGAAATAATGGTCACATTTGTTTAATTATTAATTTTGTGGTACACTAATTTTTGTTTTACTTGAAAAAAAATAAAAAATTTCGAAGCAGGGAATGCTACTCGCAGGTAAGTCCCTGGCATAACAACTAAAGTCGCATGTCAGGAAAGAATACGTTGCAGAAAAACAAATGGAGACAGGAGAGCTGGTAACCCTGGATCATGAATGTAAAACCCCTCGCGAAAGCGGAAATATAAACACATAAAAGTACCAAAAATGCAGCGGAATTAAAACTTTTTAAAGATAAAACATGCGAGAAGTCTTAGACTGAAACGTAAACTGAAACTGAAACCAAATAGATAAGTAACAGTTCTAAGTACTGAAATGAAATATATACATCAGCCGAGGATGGGACATCCCTACCGGCACCAAAACAAATGTAACAAACTACGAGTCCAGCTAAACGACATAAGGTAAGTCATGATGAACGGATCATCGCTCGCTAGCTCTCGTGAACCCCTGCTCCAACCAGCATGTACCTACATACATGAAAACATGTACGCCACAATCAGTGGGGAGTGACTAGAGTTCTCCTAGCCACCTTTTGTGACAACACGTAACATAAAAACAATACAGAATACTCCAACATATAACAACATGTGAAGTATAAACAACTCATCATCTGATCTCTTACTATCATGCGAATATCATGCACGGCTCTCAACTAACTTCATAAACAAATAGGAGGGAGAGCCGGTTTCCCTACTGGTTACCCAGTCGGGGGGGTCTTTCAATCCAATTATTTATGAAACCGAACTAAGAGTCATCCAATGCCTTGGATGATTTAACCACAACTCATATAACAACAATAACATACTATACATATCTGACACTGTACCATCATCAAGGCAAGCAGATCTAAAACAGCAAGTACAAAGGTTCAGAGGCGACATCTTAACGCATAACCTAGGTACTAAATAATTCAGCAAGTATAAAGGTTCAGAGGCGACATCTTAACGCATAACCTAAATACCAAGTTCACAATATCAAGCAAGGACTCAGAGGCGAAAACTCAACGCATGGACCGGCTATCACTGAACATTAGACTCAGAGGCGAAAACTCAACGCATGGACTAACATTCAATTCACTATCACAAGTAAGGAACTCAGAGGCGAAAACTCAACGCATGTTCCCCTACCACATTACAAGATACTAGACTCAGAGGCGAAAACTCAACGCATGTTCTAGCACCAAACACCTGCACTCCGGGTAAGGTATGACAACCTGACTGCCCCGTCGTGCAGTTGCTCTACTCGTCAGACTCAGAGGCCAGCTTAAGGCATGTCCTGACGCGATCACACATACATGTCTGGACTCAGAGGCGAAAACTCAACGCATGTCCCAGACACGACAAACAGACATGTATGGAACTCAGAGGCGAAAACTCAACGCATGTTCCCATACACGACAAACAGTTCACGTATTAAGTTCAGAGGCCAGCTTAAGGCATAACTTAATACGCATCAAAACAATATCATTCAAGTCTATGAACTACTCTATAGTTCTACCTTTAACTTCTAATCAACACTTAATTGACCTCGAGAACTAAGATGAGGGAGAGCCGGTTTCCCTTTCGGTTGCCCGACCGGGGGGTCTCTATCCTTACCCTATTCCCGAGCCCAATAAAATGTTGCCCATCCTCCGGGGACCTCAAATACATGTCAAAGGTACACAAAACAAGTTTCAAGTAAAACCGATTAACCGTTTGAAAGTTACAATCGAAAACCTCAAAATAGCCTACAGGGGTCCCCAGCCGGTCGGCAGGCAGCCGTCGGCCGGCTGGGAACCCATTTCCCTTGCCTTCACTAATTCGTAAACCAACCCACATGCACTCCCAGCCGGCTGGCAGGCGGCCGGTCTGCCGGCTGGGCTCCCTTTCTTTCCTAAGTTCGCGCAAAACGACACAAACACATCATAAGTGACCACCGGCCGGTCGGCAGGCAGCCGGTCGGCCGGCTGGCAGTCCCAAGCCAAGTTTCTACGAAATACGAAAAATACCAAGACACGCTCCCAGCCGGTCGACACGCTCCCAGCCGGTCGACCGGCGGCCGGTCGGTCGACCGGCTCAGAGAGCCTGATACGCAAAATCGGGATTTTCAGCTTAAACGGAAACATCACAAATCGACTCCAAAACTTCAATGATTGCTACAATATGATTTGCCCAACATTTCTAATCATTCAACATTACTTTCTACCAGCATCAAATCCCATAACAATCCTCAAATGATAAATTCAATGTATCCGTCTGAACTTTGAGAAAAACTGAAATCACATATGAACATATAACAACATCTTTAGGTATGAATTCTCCACATATTAAACATCCTAAACATGATACTAAGTCCATTAAACAACATATTTTAACAAAAATCAGAATCAACATAAGAAACACAACAAAAGTGCTAATATACACATAAAGGCCGAGTTTCTCATTATCGTCACCTTTCAAGCTTTCCGGCTAAAGATCTTCCTCCACAATGTAGCTATCGATGTCCGGATTGTCCAATCCTTCACCTACAAACATGAAAAACGGGTTTAAGAACACAAAAACGGAGTTTGTGTAAAACAGGCCAATTTTCGAAATGGAGGAATTGAGAAACGGAAGTGATAGATGGATTGGAAATTGAACAAGGATTCCGGAAATGTTATCGTTACCTCAATTTGATCGACGGATAATGAAGAATTCCTCAAAAAGAGATGAATAAAATGGAGGTTTTGTGAGGATTATGTTTACAGTGAAATGAAATGAAGGGGATGCAATTGTGTCGATGGAAGGGTTTATGGGGGGGTTTTATGGACTGTCCTTTCCGGGTCAATTAAACGGGTCGGACATTTGAACGGATATTTAAGATACGGGAACTTAACCTTGCCAAATTGTATTCGTCTTAAGGACTTGAGGTTCTTAAGACGGATCTTACCTATTATATTAAAACCTTTCGAAATAAATTATTAAATTATTATTTTATTACTTAAAATAATTTAAAAACGCTTAAATTAGATTTTACGAAAATACGGGATGTTACAATCACCCTAACTTCAAAAAGTTTCGTCCTCGAAACTCGAACGGATATAAATCTATATACTATACCTCAATCGAAAAGAGAAGGATGCGCGATACGCATCGATGCCTCTGTCTCCCACGTCTGCTCCTCAACATCACCGCAACGCCAAAGGATCTTCACTAGCGGCACCACCTTGCTCCTAAGCTTCCTATCCTGACGGTCTAGGATCTTCACAGGACGCTCCTCGAAAGCAAGACTCGGCTCCAAGTTCTCGATCTCTCTAGGCAAAACATGACTCGGGTCACTAATGTATCTGCGGAGCTGGGAAACGTGAAAAACGCTATGAACCTTGCCCAAACTAGGAGGCAAGTCCAATCGGTAAGCAGCAGCACCAATCCTCTTCACGATCTCAAAAGGTCCAATATACTTAGGGCTCAACTTGCCCTTAACGCCAAACCTTTTGACGCCTTTCATCGGAGAAACTCTCAAGAAAACTCGATCACCCACCTCAAACTCTAAGGGTCTACGGCGAACATCAGCATAGGATTTCTGCCGGTCCTGTGCGGCCTTCATCCTACCTCTGATAAGCTGAACCTGATCGATAGTAACAGCTAACTGGTCCGGTCCTAGGTCACGAACGTCACTAGCCTGGTCCCAACAAATCGGACTACGGCACTTCCTACCATAAAGATCCTCGTACGGAGCCATACCAATGGAAGCATGATAACTGTTGTTGTAAGAAAACTCTACCAACGGCAAACACTGCTCCCAAGAACTCTGAAAATCAAGGGCACAAGCACGGAGCAAATCCTCTAATGTCTGTATAGTCCTCTCGGACTGACCATCGGTCGCGGCATGAAAAGAAGTACTCATCAACAAACGGCTACCCATAGCCTCCTGCAAAGCCTTCCAGAACCTGGAACAAAACCTCGGATCACGATCTGAAACTATCTCCCTCGGGACACCATGATATCGGACTATCTCAGCAATATAAGCCCTAGCTAAACGATCCATATCCCATGTCTCTCTGATCGGCACGAATCTGGCGCACTTAGTTAGACGATCAACAATAACCCAAATCGCATCCTTGCCTCCAACTGTCTTAGGCAATGCTGTAACGAAATCCATAGATACACACTCCCACTTCCACTGAGGAACGGGAAGCGGCTGTAGCAAACCACCAGGTCTCCTATGCTCTATCTTGACTTGTTGACAAGTCAAGCACCTACTAACATAATCCAAGATCTCCTTCTTCATACCAGGCCACCAAAACATAAGCCTCAAATCCTTGTGCATCTTCTCTCCTCCTGGATGAACGGAATACGGTGACAAATGAGCCTCATCAAGAACCTTCTTCCTCAAATTTGGCACATCAGGAACATACATCCTACCACGAAACCTAAGGAAACCATCAGCATCAATCACCAACTACTCAGGTGCAACACCACTCGAAATCTTAGCCTCGAACTTCTTGAAATCGGCATCTGAAGGCAAACTCTGGCGAATCTCCCAATATAAAGACGGCTCGGCGGTCATAGCAGCTAACCAATCGAAACCACTACCCACCATCTCTAATCTCAGCTTCCGGAACTCGGAACACAACTCATCGGGCAATACTCTCATGGCACTCATCGAGTGAGAAGTCTTGCGGCTAAGCGCATCTGCAACTACATTGGCCTTTCCCTCATGATATAACAACTCAATGTCGTAATCTTTCACCAACTCTAGCCAACGTCTCTGTCTCATGTTAAGGTCTTTCTGAGTAAAAATGTACTTAAGACTCTTGTGATCTGTGAAAATACGGCAATGGGATCCAATCAGGTAATGACGCCACATCTTCAAAGCATGAACGACTGCGGCCAACTCCAAGTCATGTGTCGGATAGTTCACCTCATGAACTCTCAACTGTCTAGATGAATAGGCTATCACCTTACCACTCTGCATCAGTACGCATCCAAGCCCTAACATCGAAGCATCACAATACACATCAAAATCCACTCCGATCTCTGGCAAAGCTAACACGGGGGCGGAAGTCAATCTGGTCTTCAACTCCTGGAAAGAACTCTCACACTTGTCGGTCCACACAAACTTGGCTTCTTTCTTCAGCAACTGAGTCATCGGGCGAGCCAATCTCGAAAAATCCTCAACAAATCTACGATAATAACCAGCCAAACCCAAAAAGCTACGGATCTCTCCAACATCCTTGGGACTCTCCCAATCAACCACAGCCTCTATCTTCGCGGGATCTACCATCACACCCTCGCTGGATATCACATGTCCTAAAAAGGCAACCTTCGAGAGCCAAAATTCACACTTCGAAAACTTTGCGAACCATTTCTGTCTGCGCAGAATCCCTAGAATCAATCGAAGATGCTCAGCATGTTCCTCATCGGTCTTCGAATATATCAAGATGTCATCGATAAACACCACAACACAAGTGTCAAGATACTCACTGAAGGTACGGTTCATCTGATCCATAAAAATCGCCGGTGCATTAGTCAACCCAAATGGCATGACTACAAACTCAAAATGTCCATATCTGGTACGAAATGCAGTCTTCGCAATATCAGCCTCTCTCACTGGAATCTGATGATAACCTGATCGAAGATCAATCTTAGAAAACCTCGAAGCACCTCTCAACTGATCGAACAAATCATCTATCCTAGGCAAAGGATATCTATTCTTCACGGTCACTCGGTTCAGTTCTCTATAGTCAATGCATAATCTCATGGAACCATCTTTCTTCTTAACGAACAAAACGGGAGCACCCCACGGAGAAGCACTAGGCCTAATGAAACCCTTCTCGATCATCTCTTCCAATTGCTGCTTCAACTCTTTCAACTCTGGCGGAGCCATACGGTAAGGAGCTTTAGAAATCGGCCCGGTACCTGGAACAAGCTCAATGGTAAACTCCACATCTCTCTCTGGCGGTATCCCTGGCAAGTCATCTGGGAACACATCCGGATACTCACGAACAATGGCTACATCTTCAAGCTTCGGTAGCGATGGTTTAACAGCTGTAACAACACACAGGAAGGCTTGGCAACCCTTCCTAAGAAGATGAGAAGCTTTCATCGAAGAGATAACACGAACACCCCTTTGAGGGCGAGTTCCCCTATAGGAAACACGAACTCCTGAAGAACTCCTCAAGCAGATTTTCTGGTCGCGACACTCGAAGCGAGAATGGTATCGCGATAACCAATCCATACCGAGGATAATGTCAAACTCCTCGAGAGGAAATCTCAGTAAGTCCGCTGGAAATGTGGCTTGACCAATAATAATAGGAACATCCCTATGGGACGAAGAGCAGGAAAACACGTCTCCAGAAGGTAAGGAAATAGAAGTCTCCTCAACCAATGAAGACTCAAGAGCTAGACGGTCGACGAACTGAGTCGATATAAATGACAAAGAAGCTCCAGTATCGAATAAAATAAGGCACTCAGCACCAAGAACAGAAAAGATACCGGCAACAATGTCTGGATGAGCCTCTGCCTCAACCCTAGTCATCACGAAGATCTTCCCCTTCGGCTTTCCTCCTCTGGTCGCTGCAGCAGCAGTGGCAGCCTTGCCAAGAACAGTATCCTTCTCAGGACAGTCAAAGGATCTATGCCCATATCCATTACAAGTATAACACTTATAGGCATTCTTGAAGCAATCAAACCCTGGATGAAGCGGTTTACCACAACGGCGGCAAACAGTAGAAGCAGTGTCGGTGTGAAATGTGGTCTTAGCAACCGGAGCAGAGAACCTCTCAAAACGCTTCTTCTGAGAAGAAGGCGAAGAAGTAGAAGGAACAAATGGTCTCTTCCCCTGGTACACGGATCTCTGGTGAGGAGTCACACTAGAAGTAGCGGCACGGGTCTCAGCATCTATGGCACGAATAGAACTCTCGGCCCAAATATCATCATCATACACCTCCACAAAAGAAGTAGAGTCACGACGAACCATACTCTCAATCCTCGGCCCTAGCTTCCCTCGGTAGAAATACACTCTCTCAGCCTCATCACGAACAAATCTCGATGCAAAGTGAGCTAACTGGTTGAACTTGTCAGTAAACTCCTGAACGGTCATCTTGCCTTGCTTCAAATCCATAAATTCTTTCAACCTCTGCGATCTCAACTCCTTGGGGTAGAACCTCGCCTCGAGCCTGTCTTTGAAAGCCTCCCAATCGAACATCGGGTCAAGAATAGCGGTAGGTCCAGTCAATGCCCACCAACGGTCAGCCTCCAATGTCAGGAAGTGAGCGGCTAAACGCACTATATCCTCCCTAACGACTGAGTACAAGGTGAAGCTCTTTTCCATCTCTCTGAACCACTCTGTGAGGGCTACTGGGTCAGCCTCGCCTCCATAGGTCCTAACATGGCTTCTGGACATCTGAGAGGCAATCCAGGAAAAGCTACCCGGACGATTAGTCTCGCCACCCGGCGGTGGAGGAGGTGGAACATTCCCCGCTTGCTGTCTCTGAGTCTCAAGCAAATGCTGAATTGCTTGCAGCACAATGTTATCAGCAGCTCTGGGTCTCACCATCCTTTAAAAGAGAAAACAAGGATTAGCTTAGCAATTAGCAATCAGAAATAGACTACAAAATAAGTCCTTAGATCTACCCATCTCTCATTCATTATTTGTTTATTTGGTCAAGTTAAGGTTGGGGGTCACATGAGTGCGTCGGGAGCAATAATGCTCTGATACCAACTGTAAAACCCCTCGCGAAAGCGGAAATATAAACACATAAAAGTACCAAAAATGCAGCGGAATTAAAACTTTTTAAAGATAAAACATGCGAGAAGTCTTAGACTGAAACGTAAACTGAAACTGAAACCAAATAGATAAGTAACAGTTCTAAGTACTGAAATGAAATATATACATCAGCCGGGGATGGGACATCCCTACCGGCACCAAAACAAATGTAACAAACTACGAGTCCAGCTAAACGACATAAGGTAAGTCATGATGAACGGATCATCGCTCGCTAGCTCTCGTGAACCCCTGCTCCAACCAGCATGTACCTACATACATGAAAACATGTACGCCACAATCAGTGGGGAGTGACTAGAGTTCTCCTAGCCACCTTTTGTGACAACACGTAACATAAAAACAATACAGAATACTCCAACATATAACAACATGTGAAGTATAAACAACTCATCATCTGATCTCTTACTATCATGCGAATATCATGCACGGCTCTCAACTAACTTCATAAACAAATAGGAGGGAGAGCCGGTTTCCCTACTGGTTACCCAGTCGGGGGGGTCTTTCAATCCAATTATTTATGAAACCGAACTAAGAGTCATCCAATGCCTTGGATGATTTAACCACAACTCATATAACAACAATAACATACTATACATATCTGACACTGTACCATCATCAAGGCAAGCAGATCTAAAACAACAAGTACAAAGGTTCAGAGGCGACATCTTAACGCATAACCTAGGTACTAAATAATTCAGCAAGTATAAAGGTTCAGAGGCGACATCTTAACGCATAACCTAAATACCAAGTTCACAATATCAAGCAAGGACTCAGAGGCGAAAACTCAACGCATGGACCGGCTATCACTGAACATTAGACTCAGAGGCGAAAACTCAACGCATGGACTAACATTCAATTCACTATCACAAGTAAGGAACTCAGAGGCGAAAACTCAACGCATGTTCCCCTACCACATTACAAGATACTAGACTCAGAGGCGAAAACTCAACGCATGTTCTAGCACCAAACACCTGCACTCCGGGTAAGGTATGACAACCTGACTGCCCCGTCGTGCAGTTGCTCTACTCGTCAGACTCAGAGGCCAGCTTAAGGCATGTCCTGACGCGATCACACATACATGTCTGGACTCAGAGGCGAAAACTCAACGCATGTCCCAGACACGACAAACAGACATGTATGGAACTCAGAGGCGAAAACTCAACGCATGTTCCCATACACGACAAACAGTTCACGTATTAAGTTCAGAGGCCAGCTTAAGGCATAACTTAATACGCATCAAAACAATATCATTCAAGTCTATGAACTACTCTATAGTTCTACCTTTAACTTCTAATCAACACTTAATTGACCTCGAGAACTAAGATGAGGGAGAGCCGGTTTCCCTTTCGGTTGCCCGACCGGGGGGTCTCTATCCTTACCCTATTCCCGAACCCAATATAATGTTGCCCATCCTCCGGGGACCTCAAATACATGTCAAAGGTACACAAAACAAGTTTCAAGTAAAACCGATTAACCGTTTGAAAGTTACAATCAAATTACGAAAACCTCAAAATAGCCTACAGGGGTCCCCAGCCGGTCGGCAGGCAGCCGGTCGGCCGGCTGGTGACCTCTCAGCCTTCCTTCTTTCTTTTCCAAAACGAAACAACACAAAGGCCTCCCAGCCGGTCGGCAGGCAGCCGGTCGGCCGGCTGGGAACCCATTTCCCTTGCCTTCACTAATTCGTAAACCAACCCACATGCACTCCCAGCCGGCTGGCAGGCGGCCGGTCTGCCGGCTGGGCTCCCTTTCTTTCCTAAGTTCGCGCAAAACGACACAAACACATCATAAGTGACCACCAGCCGGTCGGCAGGCAGCCGGTCGGCCGGCTGGCAGTCCCAAGCCAAGTTTCTACGAAATACGAAAAATACCAAGACACGCTCCCAGCCGGTCGACCGGCTCAGAGAGCCTGATACGCAAAATCGGGATTTTCAGCTTAAACGGAAACATCACAAATTGACTCCAAAACTTCAATGATTGCTACAATATGATTTGCCCAACATTTCTAATCATTCAACATTACTTTCTACCAGCATCAAATCCCATAACAATCCTCAAATGATAAATTCAATGTATCCGTCTGAACTTTGAGAAAAACTGAAATCACATATGAACATATAACAACATCTTTAGGTATGAATTCTCCACATATTAAACATCCTAAACATGATACTAAGTCCATTAAACAACATATTTTAACAAAAATCAGAATCAACATAAGAAACACAACAAAAGTGCTAATATACACATAAAGGCCGAGTTTCTCATTATCGTCACCTTTCAAGCTTTCCGGCTAAAGATCTTCCTCCACAATGTAGCTATCGATGTCCGGGTTGTCCAATCCTTCACCTACAAACATGAAAAACGGGTTTAAGAACACAAAAACGGAGTTTGTGTAAAACAGGCCAATTTTCGAAATGGAGGAATTGAGAAACGGAAGTGATAGATGGATTGGAAATTGAACAAGGATTCCGGAAATGTTATCGTTACCTCAATTTGATCGACGGATGATGAAGAAGTCCTCAAAAAGAGATGAATAAAATGGAGGTTTTGTGAGGATTATGTTTACAGTGAAATGAAATGAAGGGGATGCAATTGTGTCGATGGAAGGGTTTATGGGGGGGTTTTATGGACTGTCCTTTCCGGGTCAATTAAACGGGTCGGACATTTGAACGGATATTTAAGATACGGGAACTTAACCTTGCCAAATTGTATTCGTCTTAAGGACTTGAGGTTCTTAAGACGGATCTTACCTATTATATTAAAACCTTTCGAAATAAATTATTAAATTATTATTTTATTACTTAAAATAATTTAAAAACGCTTAAATTAGATTTTACGAAAATACGGGATGTTACAATGAATTCCCAACAGGAAGGTACTTGTTGGTTCTGATGCACCTGACTCAGTCACACCTGATCTGGTTAATTTTCTTAAAACTAAGATGTCTTGTTTTGCTTGGTCATATTTTGATATGACTGGTATTGACGCTAGTATTATTACTCATAAGCTCAATATTGACACATCTTTCAAGCCTATGCAGCAAAAAAGGCGAAAATTTGTTTCTGAAAGACATGAGATCATCAACCAAGAGGTGGAAAAACTGCTAGACATAGGTATGATCAGGGAAGTAATGTATCCTGATTGGCTAGCCAATGTGGTGGTCGTCCAAAAGAAGAATGACAAGTGGAGGGTCTGCGTAGATTACACTAATCTCAATAAGGCTTGTCCAAAGGATCCATTCCCTTTGCCACACATTGACGCCATGCTAGATGCTACAGTACGGCACGAAAGGCTAACTTTCATGGACGCTTCAAGTGGATTTAATCAAATAAAGATGCATCCTTCAGACCAGAAAAGCACAACATTCATCACTGAAAGAGGTATATATTGTTATATTGTTTTGCCTTTTGGTCTGAAAAATGTAGGGGCAACCTATCAGAGGCTGGTCCATATGATGTTCAAAGATCAAATTGGAGACACTATGGAATTCTATATTGACGACATGGTGGTCAAATCCAAGAAGGCTGAGGATCACGTTAAAGACCTGGAGAAGGCCTTCCAAATACTGGAACAATTCAATATGAAGCTGAATCCCTCCAAATGTCACTTTGGAGTCTCAGCATGAACATTTTTGGGCTACATGGTGACCAAGAGAGGGATAGAAGCTAGCCCTGAGCAGATCAAGGCCGTCTTGGAATTAGAACCACCAAAGTGTATCAAAGATGTCCAAAAATTGACAGGAAAGGTAGCAGCCCTGAACAAATTTATATCAAGGTCATCCGAGAGATGCAAGTCATTCTATAATCTGCTCAGAAAAAACAAGACTTCTTGTGGACCCCTGATCACCAGGCAGCCTTTGAGGAACTAAAAAGTTATCTATCCACCCCTCCCTTACTAGAAAAGCCATTAAAGGATGAACCCCTGACGGTTTATCTTTCAGTAACTGAGACTGCTGTAAGTGGAGTTCTAGTCAAAGAGCTGGACGGACAACAACACCCAGTCTACTATGTAAGTAAAAGTCTCCTGGATGCTGAAATGAGGTATCGATTACTTGATAAATATGTTTTAGCTTTGATTATGAGTTGCACCAAGTTGAGACCTTACTTTGAAAGCCACCCCATAGTTGTCCGGACCAACCTACCTATTAAATCCGTTCTGCGAAAGCCTGAACTGTCCGGACGTATGTGCAAATGGTCAGTTCAGCTTAGCACCTATAATTTTAAATTGTAACCCCGGACAGCAATCAAGTCCCAAGCATTAGCAAACATTATGGCTGATTTTAGTCCTACCCTCGAACCTGATTCAATCAAAGAGATAAACACACTGACCAGTGACCAGACAGACCTAGTATGGACCTTATTTGTCGATGGTGTAGCCAATATGAGAGGAACATGCTAAGGTATAGTACTTAAATCGCCACAGGGGGATAAGATAGTACCAGCCATAAGTTGTGCATTTGAGGCAACAAATAATGAAGTAGAATATGAAGCCCTGATAGCCGGTCTAAAGGTATGTGTTGATCTAGCTGCCAAAAACATCAAGGTACACCCCGATTCCCTTCTCATTTCAAATCAAGTAAATGGAGTCTATGCTGCAAAAGGTTCAAAAATGATGTTTTACCTTAACATTGTCCAAAATTTTAAATCAAAATTTTATACATTCAGTATTAACCAAATACCCAGGGATTTGAACACCCAGGCCGATGCCCTGGCCGACCTAGGATCCAACTTCAGTCCCCCTGACTTTGACAACATTCCTATAGTTCATCTATTAGAATCCTCAATAGACAGATGGAATCAAACCTTTCCTATATACGTTGCCAACTCCTGGACAAAGCCACATTATGATTGGCTCGGGAAATATTACCCCCGAACAGGCAGGATGCTAAAGCTCTTCAAATTAAAGCTGCCTCATATACTATAATTAACAATGCAATTTTTAAGCGATCAAAGGTTGGACCATATCTCAGATGCCTGGAACCACAAGAGGCTGAACAAGTGTTGTCAAAAATACATGAAGGGCACTGCAGAAATCATAAAGGCGGCAGAACCCTGGCAAGCAAAGTACTCAGGACAGGCTATTTCTTGCCAACACTGAGGGACGATTGCCTGGAATTTAGCTCTAAATGTAAAGCAAAGCCTGCCAGATCCATGCACCCTATATTCACCAACCCTCTGAGCAGCTACACTCAATCTCTGCTCCTTGGTCGTTCATGAAATGGGGGGATGAACATTGTTGGCAAAATGCCCCGAGCTCCAGGACAGAAAGTATTCATGCTGGCAATGACTGACTACTTCTTAAAATGGATTGAGGTAGACTCATTCAGCCAAGTCAGGCAATCTAATGTTATCTTCTTTATTAAAAGGAACATCATCTGCAGATTTGGCATCCCCTCAGAAATCATTTGCGACAATGGCAGCCAATTCATAGGCAAAAAAACAATAGTATTTTGTGAAGCCTGGAATATCAAGCTCATCACATCAACACCAGGCTACCCAAAAGCAAACGGTCAGGCTGAATCAAGCAACAAAATAATCATAAACTGCCTAAAAAAGAAGCTGAAGGCACGAAAAGGCAAATGGGGTGAAGAATTGCATTTTGTGCAATGGGCTGATATGATCACTTCCAAAACCGCAACAGAGCATACCCCATACTCCATGGACTACGGGTGTGAAGCCGTGATCCCAGAAGAAATTGACATTCTATCAGCCAGAACTAGCCTCAATACCCCAGCTAATAACACTCCCCCGATGAAGAACAACCTAGACCTGACAGAAGAACTGAGAGAAGCAGCCAACATCAGAATGACCGTCTATCAACAAACAATTGCAAAAAGCTACAACAAAAATGTCAAGGCCAGGATATTCAGGGTAGGAGACTTGGTACTCAGGAAAGTATTCACAAACACCAGGGAAGAAAACGCAGGCAAACTAGCCCCAGCCTGGGAGGGCCCCTACCTGATTGACTCAATTGCTGGTGAGGGTGCCTACAGGCTACAAACCCTAGACGGTGAAATGATTCCAAGAGCATGGAACATTACCCATTTGAAATTATTCCATATGTAGCCTACATTGCCTTGGTCAGGTACAATAGTCCAAAACCTCCTTTTTGCCTGACCTGATTGTAGCAACTTTTATGAAATGTGATGTTTATATGAATAAAACTTTCCTACATACTTTTTTCCTGAATATGCCTGATTTGTTCTTATGTGCCTTATTAGCAGTACCTACTTAGTACGCCAATGATATCTGACTATTGCAAACATGTTTACTTCAAATCTTAAATACTTGTTTACTTCTTGCATTGATGTAGGCTGCATCGTTAACTTAAACAATTTTTTAAGATTAAGGGCCACTTTACCAGCATACTTCATATAATAAATCTACAAAAACTCAACTTTTCAGTTGCAAAAAACTTAAACACAAGGCCTCATAAAAACAAAACATGAGCTTAGTCAAAAATAACAAGCAAGGGAAAGTCTTCCTGACTTGCTTGCCATGGGTGATAAGCCCTCCAGACAGGCAATGGACTATAAGCCCTCCTGACAGGCAAGGAAACCCACCCATCACGAATATAAGCCTGGCCAAACCAGCTAAAAAGCCTGGCCAAAACCAGCTAGAAAGCCTGGCCAAACCCAACAAAAAGTCTGGCCTGATCCAGATAAAAACCTTAAAAACAAAAAAAAAAAAAAAACAGAAGAGGGAAACACTTAAAATAGAAAAGGCAAACAGCCGAAATCTATATACACATTCAAACGGTTGGCCAGACAACCCTGACCAACCCAAAACGCATTCCAGGGACTTACCCCCTGGATGAGATCATCCAAAAAAAAACTACCAGCTAAATTGTTCGTTCCAGGGAATATCCCCCCTGGATAGGCCAAAACGATCACAAAACAACAAGTTACAAGCTAAGTTGCTTTCTAAGCAGGAGCTGATCCAGAGCCTTCTTCGACTGCATTCCCCAAGCTCTCCTTGGACGCCGGAGAATCAACCTCCTCCTCCCCTTCTTCAGCGCCCAATCTGGCCAAATCAGGAAAGTGATCGTCAAGATCCTTCTCATCCTGGTCAGGTTTCTATTTCGCTCGAGCAGCCTCTAGATCTCGCATGGCATCCGTCCGTCCCTTGCCAAAGAAGTACAGGGCAGCATTCCCCAGCCCGGCTTCAAGCACGCTCTTCTCAGCACCCAACTCATCATTCTTTTTCAGAAGCTCTTGCATGGCCAGCATCTCCTCAGACAACTCACTCCTCACAGCCCTCTCAACATTCTTGGCTGCTATCTCACCAACTTGGCTAACTCTAGCCGCTTTCTTGGCAGGGGCCAATTGAGACTCCAGCTGAACTTCCCCGGCCTGGAGACGGTTGACCTGGTCATCCAAGACCTCAATCCTAGCCCGATATTCCATCAGCCGAGATCCGCTGATCAGAGAAGCATCCAATCACTGCAGAAAACAACAATTAGTCACCAACTAAAACTATAAGCCTACGTAAGCAAAAATTTATGAACTAAGCACAAAGTACTAACTGACCTGCTTAGCCTGAATTGCAGCAGCAAACAAATTAACCATCAGGGTGTTGGACAGAGCCACCAGCTTTGCTGAGGACTCAATAGTATCCCCTACAAGCATCCCCTAGTCAACGTTCTGGGCAAATTAACGTAAAACGGCCTTGGCAGTGCCTAGATCGCCAGCCTGGCCAGGGACCTCCTTGGTAGGATGAGGCACAATCGCCCCAGCAGGACCCTCTTCCTCCTCGTCCTTCTCATCAGCCTCGCCGATGACAACCCTCTTCCTCTTCTTATTCGACCGCACACTAAGCTTTTCCGGAGTAGGCTCAGAACTAACCAGCACATCAAAAGATTTCTCACTCTCGCTGTCCTTCTTACTTTTGGACGCCTCAGAAATCTTGGCCAAGCCTGCCTTCAGAGAGGCAGCAGAGAAACCAGCCAACCGAGCAGATAACCAGTAGACTGGATCAATAAAAACCAAAGTAAGTACAAGAATGACAACAAGGAAAGAACCAAAAAAGAGAGAGAATAACTCACCAGATTGAGAACTGGAAGAGAATCCTTGCATAGGCTGGCAGGCCATGTCCGCTCAGCCTCAGGAATAGCCAAGAAAGCGGCTATTCTATCAGTAAAGCCCTCATCGGGGTCCACCAACTAGTCAACAACTGAAAATAAAGAAAATCAAAGGTTTATCAGAATTCACTTTTAATATATTTTAAAACTGAACATGAATTACAAAGAGATGAGTCTTACCAATAATCATGGCTGGATATCTGAGGTAGTCCATTCCCGGACCAAGGGTCTCGGTACGTACGAACATAAAGGTCTTAGACCAAAACTTGTCATGGTGATCAGAGGAGTCATTTTGCTTCTAATCTGAAGATTGAAGCGTCCATCAGAATGGTTTCTAAGATGATAAACGACCCTGATATCATTCATAGTCAGGGTGAGGTTATGCTTACTGCATAAATTCTCAACGAAAAGAATTAACTTCCAGATCATAGGCATGACCTGGAACGGGGCAACCTCCATAGCCCGCATGGCTTCAGCCATGAGAGGAGTGAAAGGTAGACAGCAATCGGCCTTAAAGGCCCACTCATGAATGCAGAACCAACCAGGAAAAGTCCAGTTGGCCCTGACAAGACAGTTCTCCGGTATCCAAATTTCAGTAGAACCGGTAATAATATTTCTCTCCCTCAGAACCTGATTGTAATCTGTCCTCAATAGATTAGCATCCCAGAATGAAGAATTCAGGGAATAAATAGCAGTAAAAGTGGAATGTTAATAGGTGTAAGTGGTATACTCGATAGGGGTACTGATAACAAAACCTCATGCTCACTTTCCTGAGCAGAGGACTCCCCTACAGTCTTGACTACTTTCGGGACAGAGCATTTTTCTTGGGTGCCATCTTACCAAGTAATTGAAATAATATGCTTGGGTTGGAATTTGATTTGGCTATTTCTGTTTTCTGTTCTGTGGATTATGAGCTAATTTTCAGGAAAAAAAAAGTATAAATCTTGCAGGTTAAGTAGAAGAATAAAACGAAAGATGGGAGAGTTTGGATGAATAACAAACTCACAACAGACTCCTATTTATAAGGAGATCATCAATGTAACAGATAACACCCTAGAGAACCTAGGCAAAGCATAAGCGTAACATCATGCAAAAACTAGACGTTATCAAACAAGTACGCATGAATTGGCGATCAAACTTCCAGCAACGGACAATCATACCAGAATAGCAGAACAGGTTGACACACTATTCCTGGCCAGACCAGACACGAATAATATGTCAAGGGGCAATTGTTGAGCCATAATTAGCCTGGTCATATTTTTATCTAGTCCGGGCAACCCTGAACAATAAAGACGGATCAGGGAATCACACCCTAAATAGAGCGCATGCCTGCCCAAGCAAGGAGTGACAACTGAACAGAATCAAGTAGAAGCATACCCGAATGACTTGTCCTGGACAGTAGTACAGCAAGCCAGTTTGCAGAAGATACTAAGGCTCATATTTTCAAGGGAGACCAAGTCAAAACCCTAAACGAACACTGGAGAACCGTGTGATCATAGGAGATTCCATAAACGTTGAGGGAAGAAGAGTCAACCCGAATTTATAGGGATGTTCCCTACTAATCCGGAACGACTACAAACTGAGGAAGAAGAACGTTGAAGCATCCAACATTCAGTTCACAGTTAGTATATAAGCAAGTGTAATCATTTGTACAAGATATATGTAATCGGTGCGGTATTTTGCAAGCAATATAAACAATCATAATTCACTCTTCTATTCTGTCGAGAAATACTTGTTCAAGTCTTCATTCATTTATTTTTCCTTTTTATATATTCAATTACGTTCATATTGATCATACTAGAGCTAGATACCCTACATTTCTTATATTATTTAGTTTGAACCGATTAGGATAAATCTTGCTAAAACAGTGATTAGTTGATCCCTTAAGGTAAGGAATTCCGTCTTAATAGATTATTTAATTAATTGTATAGGATACAGATTGATTAATACCTTGAAATTAGAAATGATATTGTTTGACATATATTATTGTAATGGGATTATAATAATATTTTGTCAAAGTGATAAAATTGTTTTATTACTTAGTTTTATTTAATTGTTTATGAAACAATTAAATGGGGAATGAATATTGTTGATCATAATTACAAATAGTTGTAATAAAATTATGATAACACATTTTTATAAGGTAATAATTATGAATTACTAGTGGAATTATTTAAATGTTATGAATTTGTAAATTATGAATTTTAAAGGGTTAAAATTGCATAATTACATAATGTACCATGTGTCATGTGATATGTGTGATATGGTACATTTAAACAATTGACAAACTTAAGGGTAACATTATTGGGGGGTCTTAAGACAAGACTTTCTTAAGTCTTAAGACAAGACTCCCTCAATTTTACCAATAATCTACCCGAGTCTTGAGGAAAGTCTTAAGTCGAGTCTTGAAAATCCAAGACTCTCCTTAAGACTTTGGTGGGTCTTGACCCCACTAAAAGTAGTTTAATAATTATGTAAAAAGAAAAAATAAAATGGAAAAGTAGAGTCTGAGGTAAGTCTAACGGATAATGTATAAAGTTTTGGGTGAGTCTGAGGTGAGTCTGAACAATAAAAAAATAATAAAAATTAGTGGAAATCTGATGTGGCAGAGTTTTAAGACTTTGGGGAGTCTTACGAATAATGTTACCCTAATATGGACTCCATATTAAGTGTACAAACCGACCACAAGAGGAGGATAACGAAGTGCCCTTATCTATACATAGCCTTAAAACTAGCTTACACACCTAGTATTATGGGTTAGAACAAAGTGTGCATGCATTGACCATGTGTAAGATGACATGTATAGGTCTTTTCTCCTATGAAAGGGCCGGCCAAACCAAGCAAAAGTAGAGGATTTTTTCTCATATTTTTGGTCATTCATTTTCCTCTTGAAATTCATCTTACAAGCTTCTTTCTCTAAAAGTCTAGAGAAATAAACAAAATCTATTCTATACCAATCCAAATTAATTACTAGAAGTAGTAATAATTTTATTAGTAATATATTTCCAAGGTAACTAATATAGTTTTCTAGTAACAAACCTCTATTAGTATTAAGACGGGTCCTTGATACACATCTTTTGGAGTCGGTTCTAATTTAGACAGTGGAAAGGAGGATCATCCAAATGTTATTGCTTAAGAACAAGTGAAGGTAGATCGAAGACCTTACTTGTCCCCAAAATCGGTCCATTGATAATGGTAGGAAAACCGATTTCTTTATTCTTATGTAATAATTTTAAATGCAAATATCTCTTAAGTTTTATGACTAAACTTTTGATCACTCATATGGGATATGAGTAATAATTCGAAATTCGATTTCTATCAAAAATGACTTCAAGCGAAATACAGACAACGTTAGTAAAGCAGCTGCTCCCGTTGCATCACCCAAGAAGCAAGAAATGCCAAAAAAAGTCATCGTCGCCAATATTGCGTTATATAGCTAAGGAATATGATGTCGAAGGAACCGAGAACACAAATAAACCAATTGTCTGTAATCTCTGTATTGAAATCGTGCTTCAGGAATACGATCAGCTGTCAAAACTAATAAGTTCAAATCATTAACGGAAGCAAAAGAAGAGTTACGACACCATAAAGCTAAGAAAAGATCATAGAAATTTGACATTACAAAATAAGAAAATAGCTCAGAAAATCCCCCGCAAGCAATACTTTCCGAAAAGGACCATGAAGAGGAGGCCAGGAAGTGTGAATTTGTTCAAGAGTTTCTCCTCTCCATGATGTTGGATGACATATTATGAACCCGAAAGAAGCACTGAAATGCTGAAAATGTTTGCTTCCAAAAATGGCAAATTAAGACAAGTAATTATGCCAATGGCTTTAGAGAACGAATGGAAATATTGCTTAAGCTGCTCAGAGAGTTTGAGGACAATACTTACTCTTAAAGAAAATTTTGCAACCCCAACCTCTAAAAGGACCAATAATATTCCTTAAGTATTGTCCTCAAACTCTCTGAGCAGCTTAAGCAATATTTCCATTCGTTCTCTAAAGCCATTGGCATAATTACTTGTCTTGATTTGCCATTTTTGGAAGCAAACATTTTCAGCATTTCAGTGCTTCTTTCGGGTTCATAATATGTCATCCAACATCATGGAGAGGAGAAACTCTTGAACAAATTCACACTTCCTGGCCTCCTCTTCATGGTCCTTTTCGGAAAGTATTGCTTGCGGGGGATTTTCTGAGCTATTTTCTTATTTTGTAATGTCAAATTTCTATGATCTTTTCTTAGCTTTATGGTGTCGTAACTCTTCTTTTGCTTCCGTTAATGATTTGAACTTATTAGTTTTGACAGCTGATCGTATTCCTGAAGCACGATTTCAATACAGAGATTACATGTATATACGCTTTTTATCTTCCTAGTGATATGTTATATGTATATACGCTTTTTATCTCCATTTTAGCTCGTATTTCATTATTGTTTACACTATTTATAGTGTTTATTGAGCTACTTCCGTGTTCTGGGTGAGTTGTACGTGGTTTATCGATTTTTGTAGGAAATGCATGATTTTCCTATCTTTTGGCGTTCACCGAGTATCACGGAGCTAAACAAAAACAATTCAAGCAATTACCGAGCAATAAAAGTGACGGAAGAAGGAAGGAAATGAAAACAAATCAAGCAAGTCAACAAAAGTCAATGCTTGAAAGGCAATTACAAAAGCAAGACATCACAAATGACGTCATCTTATGACGTCATCAAAAGTCAAAACGTAAACAATTGAAGAAATACAAAGTACGAGGACTTTAGTTTTCACCCCGGTCTGGGTGAGCTGCCCCGGGGTACCGGGGTGGCTGCAACTTAGTGTCGTTTGATTTTTCCTCCCCTTTTGTTATATATACTCATTTATTTTCATCGTGTAATCATCATCTAGCTCTTTCTGAAGTTTTTTTTCCAGAAAAACTTTGTTCTAGTTTGTAGTTGTATTTTCCGTTTAAGAATTCTATCAAGTTTATTCAAGTCTTTTTCAGGTTCACTTTGCATTTTGTTCATCAAGTTCTTAATTCCCTATTTCTTTATTGTTGGTATTTTCTAACCTTTTCCTATTTACAGTTTTCATTTCAATTAGTATTGCAAATTGTTATTATGTCGATTACGATTCATACAATTGCTAGTTTAGTTCCCCAGCCCATGTGTGAGTAGTCTCTTATCTAGGGTAGGAAAGTCATGTTAGAATAGGTGATTAGTTATGTCAAGTTGCAATGTTTTCATCATCAGCATGTTAATTATATGCATGCTTGCTTACTTAATTAATCTATGATTGTTGGCCATAATCGTTGGTTAATTCGTTATTCTTATCCTAAGAGCAAAAGTCGGGATAGAATTAGACAAAGCATGCTATAGTAGTTTAACCCAATTTATGCGAAAGTTCTTTAGTAGTTAATCTATGGTTAGAAGGCCGAGAGGAAATTGTTAAAGCTTAATGGACCTTTGATGATGAATTCCGTTAATTTGGCACAACTAATTGTTTTTCTACATGTTGCGTCCCCAATCCCCTAGATTATTTCTTACGATTGTTTACATCTTCATTTATCAATATTGTTTTACCTTAGTTAGTCTCAAATCAAAACCAAACTACTTGTGACCGACCTTGATAGTTTTCTATCCATAGCTAATCCCAATTGCATTCCCGTCTCCCTGAGATCGACCCTTTCTTCGCTATCTACATTAATTTGTATGTTAGCCAAGTCTAGGGTAATTTATCTTTGTCAGGTGTACGATAAGCCTATCAAATTTTGGCACCGTTGCCGGGGAGCACGGTTCTATTCTTTGTGATTAACTGAATTATATCATGTTTTTCCTTTGTCTTGAGGAACACTTGTTCCTTGAGACCGTTACTTACGATCTTCTCTACGTTGTTGTCTTATGCCTAGGTCCTTTCGAATAGGTGTACTACTTCCCGTTGATCCCAAGCACGAGAAGTCTTTGTATAGACGATTACGTTTTCTTAAGGAGATTGCCGAAGCTGCAACTCTTGCGGACCTTGATAATATTTGAAGTTCTTATCTAGAAGATCTCAAAACTATTAAGCAAGAAGCTTTTAGTTCTCATCCAACGCAGAAAAAGATGGTGCGTTTGTCAGATCATTCTAAGCTCACCGCGGCTATGCTTCCAAGAAGAATTGTCACTACTCAAATTGGAGCGGTTGACTTTGAAATCAAACCGGCCTTTATAAGCATTGTGGAATGAAAATAGTTTGGTGGGACTCCAACGGAAGACCCTAACTTACATGTTCAGAATTTCTGTGACTATTGTTCTATGATTAGGCAACCGGGTATTACACAAGCTCAAATAAGGGAGACACTCTTCCCTTTCTCCTTGAAAGACAAGGCCAAGTTATGGATAAATAGCCTTGATCAAGTTGCTTTGGGAATCAACGATTGGGATATTTTAGCCCTTGCCTTTTATCAGAAATATTTCCCTCCCGAGAAAACACGACAATTGAGGAGTCAAATAACTGGTTTTCGCCAAAGTGGTCATGAGAGTTTATGTGAAGCATGGGAAAGATACAAAGAGCTTTAAAGGGAGTGTCCTCATCATGGTTTGGACCCATGGTTCCTTGCCATCACGTTCTACAATGGGTGTTGTGTGGAGTCTCGTCTAGTTTTGGATTCCGTAAACGATGGAAAATTTGACAACATAGATGTGGAGTTAGCTCATTCTACCATTGAGTCTATGGCGGTGCAAGACTCCCAATATGTTAACTCGAGGAGTATCTCATTGAAGGCAAATGAAGAAGACCCAGGGATGGCTCTTTTGAAAGCTCAAGTAACACTTCTCCAACGACAAGTTGACAACCAGGGATCAAGCTCGTCTCAATCTGTAACACCCCCATTTATTTAAGAGCCTTTAGCAAGACATTCTCAAATAAATAGAGCTGTTACCATCTCGAAAAGTCCGAGGTAGTGAATAACAAGTAAAACAACCTCAGTACTTTATATAAAACTGATAAAATTTAAGCTTTGATAATTACAGATATTACATTGTGGAAAAACGAAATACAACTGATGACTCCTCTAGAAGTGATATAGCACTAAGTCGGTCCAATGTATGCATCTCACATTCCTGCCCCAGCTCCTAGCTCATCTGTCTCTGACCTGTAGAATCTACTCCCCATTCCGGATCATCGTAGGTGTACACGAATACACTGTCAACCTCGCGGTTGAGTAGGATAACACAATAATAAATAATGCAACAACCATGATATGCAAATGCCATGATATGCTCGAGCTCAATCACAATCTCAATCTCAACCCGAAACACCAATCTCAAACCCGAAACACCAAGCCATACCGAACCTCCCGGCAGACTATAATCGGTCGTCACCGAACACCAGCTCAATAGCTGATAAGACACCAGGCCTGGTCTGCAGAACCACCCTGGGCTTTATATCAAATCAATATCCATTCCGTAACTTTCTCAGTAACAATGCATATGCCATGCTCATGAATGCAACAATACTCTTACTCAATCATGTTATTATATAATGAAATGCTCATGCCAATAATAATAATAATAAACACTCAATCCAAACAATATCATTCTCATATTACTCATGCTCAGCATCAATAACACACAATCCAACAACCATTCATAACACATCATAGAGTATAGTGTCGGTGTATCCTACCTGGATAGCAATATAATCCCATCACGCAGCTACATCCAATCAGCAGAATCACTTTACCACATACTCAACACCTAACAAAAATAATATATATAATTACTAACTACTACAATTACGCCATTAATATAGTATATCAATTATTCAAATTAATTATTTAAATACTATATTACGCATAACGAGACCGTATAAAACACGCCTACTTCGATTAACTTGACTAACCCGTCTTAATACTTTTATAAATGACTTCAATTAAATAACCGAACATAGGGAAACGAACTATTGATAACCATCACATTCTTGTATAAATTACTTTACAACTTTAATGATTACTAACATGAACAATATTACTAATAACAATATAACAACATTAACAATAATAATAACATATAGTCATAATTTAATACTAATAATAATAAACATAATAATAATGATATGTTAATAAAACAACAAAACTTAAAACACCACTAATAATAATAATAATATAGTAATAATAATAATGCTAATAGTAATAACACTAACAAACACAACTAACCCTTACTAACCTATACCCACGACATTACTAAAGTCAGAAAACACGACAACAGCAGCCACCAAAACCGTATAAGCTACTCGCGCACCCAACTTCACGACCCTACCACCACGTTTCCAGCCACCCACTGCCACCAACGAAGGTCCTATCCTCTTACCCACACTACTGCCCACGTCATACCTCTAATAGTCACCCCTTACCGCCCTCACAGCCACCACAAAACGTAGCCCAAAACACCAGCAACACTCGACGTACTCTGTTCCGCCAGCACTCCCCTTCCAACTCCCTCTCTTTCCATGCTACCCCCTCTCTCCTCCATGCCCAACACCACCTGTTGACACCACCGTGGTGACCCCTGACACACGGTGGTTCATGGGGTGGTCCCTTGGTCCACCAATCCTCCCTATAGCTACCACGACAACCGCTCTAAACTAACCCGTAGCCTGCCCCTGTTTTCAGATCCTATGACACTATACGTGTTTAACACCATCGTGGTGGTTATTATCACCACCGACGGCCACCACTAGGACACCCAGTCAGGCGACGCACTCCTAGCAACCTCCACCCTTCGACCCAGATGCAGAACCACCCCCTAACTGGTCCAAAACGTGACACTAACAGACCATAACCACACGCATCCTCTTATGTTCCTGCTCTCTCAGTCCCCTTCTAAGGTCGAAAAACCCCCTTAACTGCCACCACAACCACCACCCTAGAAACCCAAAACCATCAATGCTTACCCTATTTCAACTACCCAGAACTCATACCTCAAAATTAGATTAGCAAAAACTCGAAAATCAAATAAGAACACGAGCAGACAAATAAACATGAATATACGATTATCGATAACGAATGCTTACAGTTATGGGCACGGTGGTTGACGGACACGATTGGTGTGTTGGGTTCCTCTACCTTTCGTTCCTCCTCTATCCACGGTGGCTGAAGATGACTTAGGGTTTTAGTCGGTTTGTCGATGAATGAGATAGTAGGGAGGATGTCGATGAAGGTAGTATAAGGTAGGGTTTGAGTTTTGTCGATGAACAAAAGTTTTGTCGATTGGTGTGTTGGGTTTTGTTTGTTGATCTCAACCTTAACCCGAGTCCACAACCCATCACGCATCTCGAGGTAACAAAAAAACCGCTCTCAACCCGTAACCCGAAATAAACGAGTACGTATAAATTATTTACTCTAATTAAATTTTGTAATTAGTGCTAGTAACTATTAATTGAATTAATTATAAGAATATTATGACAAATAAAAAAAAAATAGAAATTAAGTATAGATGAGAAACATGAATATAAAATATTTTAAATTATAAAAGTATTATTAAAATTAAAGAAATACGAAATAATCGTAGGAATACGATTTATAAATAATAATATTTTACGTAAAATACTTTATAAACATTACATTTGAAATACTTGTACAAAACAAAGTTTGACTGCCGTTTTTCGCGGTTAAAATACGGGGTATTACACAATCTCATGAGCAAGTAAACGTGACAAGCCAAATTATTGTATGTGAAGCTTGTGGGGGTGCGGGACATGGGTTTCAAGAATGTAGGAGCAACATGGAACAAGTGAATGCCTACTAAAGTTTTAGGCAAAATTTCAATCCCTTCTCCAATACCTACAATGAAGGTACAAAGTTCTGTTGGGGCTGATGTCCTTGACAGTTAGTACAATGACTTACTAAATCTCTTTAAGGATCACAAGGACATACTTCAGTATTATTATCAGTTGATCCACGTTTATCAATAACGGTTGGCTTGCTAGATAAGTTTGACGTTATTGTCATACGGATGGCGGCGATCAACTGGTCCCTATACGTCACACCTATAGGACACGTTTGAGAGATGTGAAGGTATGAAAATACAGTCACATTTATGCCGGATACGACTAAACAGTTGGTCAGAGGTATTGACTATTAAATTAGTCAATAAGATGTTGAGATTATTATTTAATACAGATTAAATAATTTTAGCTAATACGGATTACATGATTAATTCGTATATTAAATATAAACGGTTATATTTAATTAAATATTGTATTCGCGTATTAATATAAACAGTTATATTAATTTGGGTAATTATACAATATCGTAATTTTATCAATCCATTATTAATACATCGACTGCATTAATATCTGATAACATGTATGCGGTTTATAATTAAAATCCCGCAAATAATATTTAGCAAAACGGGTCGAATCACGCAAAGGAATAAGGTAAGAGTGGAGAAACCCACTCTCACCCACCCAATTCGGCCGACCCTCAAGTACTACATAAGGAGAGTCCTTCTCCTTTTGTCAGTCACTGGTTAATTGATAATCTCAAGAATTAGGGTTTTGAGAACATTATTTTCCCAAAACCCAGATCTCACATCTAAAACCTCACAAAAGCTCTCCCCATATTGCAAGGCAATTGGAGAGTATTTCTAGCACACGCGGCATCATCTCATTCAAGTCTTGGGTGCAAGTTATAGAAGGGAATTTACTTTAATTCCTGTTCTTAGGCCTATTCAAGCAAGGACCCAAGGTTGTATTCCTTTTTCATGTTTTTATTAATTTATGACAATAATCTCAATTGTAAAATTCGTTATAATCCTTCACGTTTTAGGGCGAATACATGCTTTATTCCCCACAAGTGGTATCAGAGCCAAGGCCACGAAATTCTACTTTTGTGTTTTTCATAAGTTTTAATTTAAAAATTTTGAAAATTGATTTCTGTTGGCGTGTGGGTCGGTCGACCCATTATTGTGGTCGGTCGACCTCTGCCCGCGTAGGGTTTCTGTTTTTCGGCAGTTTCTCTTTTGTTTAATCGATCTTGTTTTCGATTCCTGTTTACATATTGTTAATTAATCGATATTCTTGACAATATGTGAACCCTTGTTGTTGTTTATTTTGATTTACGCGTTTTGAACCAAAGGTTAAAACTTGTTTTGATTAAAAGTGCAGCAATTTCGTGTTTTCAGAAACTCGACTTCGTGTTTTGTGGTCGGTCGACCCGTTTATTGGGTCGGTCGACCACTCTGTTGTTACAGGAAAATTATTTTATATGTCAGGAGGTCGGTCGACCTGTTTAATGGGTCGGTCGACCACTATGTAGTTACATAATTTTTTTTTTTTGACAGGAGGCCGGTCGACCCCATGTTGAGGTCGGTCGACCACTTCCCTGTAACAGTCGTGTTTTATTTTTCCGAAAATAACTTGTTTTTATTTTCCCTTGGCCAAAAGTAATATGCTGTATACGGAAATAGTATATTATTTTTGTGAAACGGTTCACTCTCGCATGATACATATTATTTTAAAACGGTTTAAGATAATGGATTATTAACTTATTAAAATTAAAGTGGTTAAAACGGTATAATCACATAATTTTAATCCCGAAAAGGTGGTTTGGTAAAAATTGTTAATCATAATAACAGTATTATGTCATGTATGAATTTTAATTTTAGTTGATGCATTTTATTTATCGTCTTGTTGAATGCCTTTTGAATGCTTTCTATAACGTATTTAATTTTGCAAACGGTTGTAACTTAGTGTGGCCTTAGAAGATTGTGTCACCGTAATGATGGGACACAGTCTTGTTTGTAATTTTGAGATATTGAATCTCCGTTTTGAGTTTTTGCCATGTAATTACTTTTGTGTTTAAATTAGAATGTAAATAGGGTTATATTTGTAATTTAAATTAGTAATTTTGTGAAGACCAAAGACGGAGACCGGATGCTCACTCCCGCTGCAAAGACCAAGATGGAACATCAAGACAAGCTTCTAGGGTCCAACGGTGGATTCCAAGTTGTTTTATGTTTATTTTGGTAGGATAGGCCACACTAGGACTTTTTATTTACGTTTATTGCATTTATTTTTATGCTTTCATCGATAATAGCATGCATCATATTCCGCCTAAAACCAAACCACCTATAACATGCCTGAAAACTTACTCATGTAGAGGTTACGCGTTAGTTTTCTGTGACAATACAGATGTCACATGTCAATTGCAAAGCCATCATTTTATTTCATTCATTCAATTTCACGCATATGCTAGATACTAGTTCACTTAAAATGGAAAAATAAAAGTTGATGGGGTCTTCCTCGTATAACCAAAAATTGAGAATAGTCTTTATAAATCAGACTCCCATGAATCCCTTCTTCGTCGGTAGACATAATATGACCCCTTCTACATCGGGTAAGTGGGAACAGATGATTTATTTTATCTTAACATCATGGTCACTCGATACTATCCAGCGACTGAGATGGACTAATAGATAGGATTTACGGAAATCTATCGACCATGAGTTCCAACGGTGGAATTAGCCAAGCTGTGGGCTTATCAATATACGGAAATTGAGTATTGGGATCGTTTATATAATTCTTGAGGGAGATCAATTATATAAATGCATGAGTCTACGAGTTTAAATACATTTTAATATAGACTTAAATCACAACAATGAGTTGCTTATATGGTTCTGTTTTATCTTCTTTTCAGTGTAGAACACGTTCAAATTAAACTGCTGTATAACTAATGGCTGGTGAAGACCCAATGCCAAGTGCCAAGCTAGCACGTGAATCCTGGCTAAAAGCCTTCATGGACTCCATGAATCAGTCTACTAGACTGAGGAATGATGGGTCAAACTTCTCAGACTGGGAGGCAGCACTACGGAATGCTGCCATTGCTGACGGAAAGCTCAAGTACTTAATTGAGCCCATTCCGGCACACCCAGGAACTGGAGCTAGAGCTAACGAAGTTCGCGCTCATAGCGACTTCGTCATGGAAGCGGGTGCGATAAAGAACGTACTCATCTATGCAATGAAATCCAATTTGCAAAGACGCTTCATAACCCATGGTGCAAACAAGATTTTCACCACGCTCACTAACGAACTCTCAAAAGCTCCGAGAATCGTTTCTTATGAGCATACCTGTCGCTTCTTTGAGGCAAAACTCCAGAAGGGCCAAGCGGTTAGCCCACATATTCTCAACATGATTGAGAATATCGAGAAACTGGAGGCCCTAAACTGCAAGATCAGTGAGAACATAATCGTTGATCGAATGCTTCATTCGCTTCATGATGGGTTCGCCCTCTTTAGGGCCAACTATTACATGAACGACATGAAGAAGACTCCTCATGAGCTCCACTCCCTTCTCGTACAGACCGAGAAGGATCTGAAATTAAGTGGGAGCGTGAAGGAGGATGTTCTCATGATCTCCAGCAAGGGTAAGGGTAAGGGAAAAGCTAAAGCTCAGGGCGACTTAACAGTAGGCAAGCCCAAGTTTAGAAGTCAGGATTTACTAAGTGTGGGCCAAGTGAGTCGAGCAACTCACAGGGCAAAACAAAGAGCAAGGATACTAGCATGGAATGCCACCATTGCCACAAGACTAGGCATTGGAGGCGCTCATGCCCCGTGTATCGTGAGGATATTAAGGCAGGCCGCGTTACTCCTGTTGGTATGTCTTCTTCTTCTTTTATTCACATGATTGAGATTAACCATGCAAGTTACGGAACTTGGGTACTAGATACTGGTTGTGGTTCTCATCTATGTAATCATGTGCAGGGCCTCCGAAACCAAGAACCCCTCATCAAGGGTGAGGTTGACCTGCGTGTCGGGAATGGAGCACGTGTTGCTGCAGTCTCGAGGGGAACATACGTGATCCAGCTTCCAAGTGGATTCGAGTTATCTTTATATAACTGTTATTATGTTCCTTGTTTATCCAAAAACATTATTTCAGTTTCTGCACTTGACAAACTTGGTTTTTCATTTGTAATAGAAAATAACAGTTGTATTTTCTCATTACACAATATGATTTATGGCAAGGCAGTTTCCATGAATGGGATTTATGTTTTAGATCAAACCACCGAAATATTACATGTGAATAATAAGAGGTTAAAGGTAGGTGACAAAGATCAAACTTATCTATGGCATTGTCGTATGGCACACATAAATGAGAAACGCGTAAAACAACTCATACAGAATGGAGCCATCTCGGCCTTTGATTTCGAATCATATGGCACGTGTGAATCATATCTCATCGGTAAGATGACTCGTATTTCCTTCAAAGGTGTTGGAATGCGCGCTGCCGACCTATTAGGACTCATACATACGGACGTATGTGGCCCTATGTCGATCAACGCACGAGGGGCTATAGGTATTTCATCACTTTCACGGATGATTTGAGTAGATATGGCTATGTCTACTTAATGAAACATAAAAGTGAATCCTTTGACAAGTTCAAAGAATACCAGAATCGGGTACAGAACCAACTGGGAAGAAAGATTAAAGCACTACGTTCTGATCGTGGTGGTGAATATCTTTCACACGAGTTTGATCAGCACCTTAAAGACTGTGGTATCGTTCTACAGTTGACTCCACCTGGAACACCACAATTAAATGGTATATCCGAACGGAGAAATCGAACTTTACTTGATATGGTTCGATCCATGATGAGTCACACCATTGTGCCTGATTCATTGTGGGGCTATGCTCTTTTATCGGCCGCTCTAATACTTAACCGAAGTCCGTCTAAAGCTGTTGACAAGACTCCATATGAACCATGGAAGGGAACGGTCCCTAACTTGTCCTTTATTCGGGTTTGGGGCTGCGAGGCTTATGTCAAGTGGAGACACGAGGATAAACTCGGCCCGCGATCGGTCAAGACATACTTTATAGGCTATCCAAAGGGAACTTTTGGTCATTACTTCTACTCGCCAACCGAACATCGTGTTTTTGTTGCGGCTAGTGCGACGTTCTTAGAGAAAGAATTTCTCGAGAAAAAGTCGAGTAATAGAACCTTCGATTTATCAGAGATTCAAGAACCAAATACCGAGCAACCATTGGAGGAAACAGTTCTTTCAACCGAGGCTGCGGTAGATATTCCTGAGGAACCTAGGAGGTCGGGAAGAGTCTCTATTCCTCCGGACAGATACATTGGTATGGTCGAGGAACATGATATAGATGACGTCTTACTCCTAGAGGGTAATGAACCCACAACCTATAAAGGTGCCATGACCAGTTCTGACTCAAAACTATGGCTAGAAGCCATGCAATCCGAGATGGACTCCATGTATGAGAACAACGTGTGAGATCTTATGGACCTACCTGCAAAGGTACGTCCCCTTCAATGCAAGTGGCTTTACAAAATAAAGCATGTCGTGGAAGGTAAACAAGATATCCATAAGGCAAGACTAGTTGCTAAAGGTTTCACCCAAGTGCTAGGTTTGCACTACGATGAGATCTTTGCACCCGTAGTCATGCTACGTTCCATTCGGATTATCATAGTGATCGCCGCATTTCACGATTATGAAATATGCCAAATGGACGTTAAAACCGTCTTCTTAAACGGTTATTTGGAGGAAGAGTTGTACATGGTACAACCCGAGGGTTTTATTGATCCAGTAGATCCTAAGAAGGTCTGCAAGCTTAAGCGTTCCATCTATGGACTTAAGCAAGCATCACGGAGTTGGAATCATCGCTTCGACCAAGTGATAAAGGAGAATGGGTTTATTCGATCAGTCGAGGAACCATGTCTCTATATCAAGTCGAGTGGGAGCAATATTGTCTTCCTAGTACTGTATGTCGATGACATACTCTTGATTGGGAATGACATACCTCTCCTTTCTTCGGTTAAAGCATGGTTGAAAAACCATTTCCAGATGAAAGATCTGGGAGAGGCACAAAGAATTTTGGGCATCCGTATCTACAGGGATAGATCACGACGGATGTTGTCTCTCAGTCAGGAGTCTTACATAGATAAAATTCTAGAGAGATTCAGCATGACGAACTCTAAGAAAGGGTTCCTTCCTATGACTACTGGGCTTCACTTGAGCAAAACTCAAGGAGCTAAGACATTGGAAGAGAAAGAGCGCATGAGTCGAGTTCCTTATGCTTCGGCTATAGGATCGATCATGTATTCCATGATATGCACACGTCCAAACGTTGCATATGCATTGAGTATGACCAGTCGATTCCAAACTCATCCAGGTGAACAACACTGGATGGCCGTGAAAAACATTCTTAAGTACCTACGGAGGACTAAAGATTGGGGATTAACTTACGGAGGCGACTCGACGCTCTGCGCCACGGGTTACGCAGATGCTAGCTTCCAAACGGATCGAGACTACTCGAAATCTCAGTCTGGATTCGTTTTTACTCTTAATGGCGCTGCTGTCAGCTGGAAAAGTTCTAAACAGAGTGTTACAGCAGATTCTACTACTGAGTCCGAGTACTATGCCGCCTCGGAAGCAGCTAAGGAAGCAATATGGATGCGTCAATTCTTACAAGGACTCTCATTAGTGCCTAGTTCGAATGACCCAATCACCGTTTATTGTGACAATAAAGGTGCCATCTTCCAAGCTAAGGAGCATAAGTCTATCAACAAGGCTAGACATGTACAACGGAAAGCTCATCTAATCAGAGATTACGTGGAGCAAAACGAGATTTTCATTGATAAGATCGCTACGGATGACAACATAGCTGATCCTCTCACTAAAGCATTACCACGTGATAAGCATGAAGGGCACATTCATTCCATGAGAATTAGATGTGTTCCTAAGTTGTAGTACTCTTTTATGAATTCATGTAATAATTCATTTTCTCGTGTACTCTATTCAACCTCATTGTTATGATATATAATGTTTTGTTTTTCATGTGGAATTGTACGCTAATTTTGAACACCACAAAGTGAACTGAATTACATTACATCGTTTTGGTCCTTGATTACCCACTTGAGCTGATAACTCAGGTAATCATTTTGTGACGTTGGTTGATGGTGGGTTCAACGAGCCATAAGTCAAACAGCTGACTGACCAATCACAAAGGCGAGTTATACGGATATCTCGTAGGACACCCCGTGACAACGTTATGGAGTCCTAAATGTTTTATAACATTGGGTGCCAGGTCGTGGATAGGACCTCCATTGTGTTCCTTAGAGTCGAGTCTTTTCACTTTCAAATGTCTCTTGAGATTAAGGCAGATTTTGGGTAACTTTGGATTCTTTCCCACGGTCATCGTAACAGGGGCCAAGAGGATTTTTTCTGGGTTATTTCATGCTGCGCGAAAATCGGCAGGATTCGAGTTGAGGGAAATATCCAAACCCTTATCAGGATTTTATCATTTCTCAGGGCCACTCGAGGAGTAGTAACTGAAATGCATGGCCATGCTCGAATACAGATTCGTTTTATCAGTTAAGTTACTCTCTAGTCGGGGAAACCACTCTTGATACAGATCGCTTGTGAGATACGACCTTTGCGAATGCGGATTTGCAAATTGTCTTACATTGAGTGGGAGAAATTTTAAAAGGATATGAGAATCAGTTATCGCACCTACACTTGTACGGACAAGTGGGAGTTTGTTGGAGCTTGTGTCCTCCACATGTAGTGTGATAACGTCATTGCACATACCCTTATACGGACAAGTGGGAGATTGTTGGGGCTGGTGTCCTTGACAGTTAGTACAATGACTTACTAAATCTCTTTAAGGATCACAAGGGCATACTTCAGTATTATTATCAGTTGATCCACGTTTATCAATAACGGTTGGCTTGCTAGATAAGTTTGACGTTATTGTCATACGGATGGCGGTGATCAACTGGTCCCTATACGTCACACCTATAGGACACGTTTGAGAGATGTGAAGGTATGAAAATACAGTCACATTTATGCCGGATACGACTAAACAGTTGGTCAGAGGTATTGACTATTAAATTAGTCAATAAGATGTTGAGATTATTATTTAATACAGATTAAATAATTTTAGCTAATACGGATTACATGATTAATTCGTATATTAAATATAAACGGTTATATTTAATTAAATATTGTATTCGCGTATTAATATAAACAGTTATATTAATTTGGGTAATTATACAATATCGTAATTTTATCAGACCATTATTAATACATCGACTGCATTAATATCTGATAACATGTATGCGATTTATAATTAAAATCCCGCAAATAATATTTAGCAAAACGGGTCGAATCACGCAAAGGAATAAGGTAAGAGTGGAGAAAGCCCACTCTCACCCACCCAATTCGGCCGACCCTCAAGTACTACATAAGGAGAGTCCTTCTCCTTTTGTCAGTCACTGGTTAATTGATAATCTCAAGAATTAGGGTTTTGAGAACATTATTTTCCCAAAACCCAGATCTCACATCTAAAACCTCACAAAAGCTCTCCCCATATTGCAAGGCAATTGGAGAGTATTTCTAGCACACGGCATCATCTCATTCAAGTCTTGGGTGCAAGTTATAGGAGGGAATTTACTTTAATTCACGTTCTTAGGCCTATTCAAGCAAGGACCCAAGGTTGTATTCCTTTTTCATGTTTTTAATAACTTATGACAATAATCTCAATTGTAAAATTCGTTATAATCCTTCACGTTTTAGGGCGAATACATGCTTTATTCCCCACAAGTTCCACCCCAATTTTTCCACAAAATTACTAATGTTCTTAACCCACAACCAAGACCATCACAAAATATGGCACCATCGGGTTTTCAAAATCAAGGGCAAAAGAATCAATTTCAAGAAAACGTTCAACAACCTTTCCCAAACTAACAACCTTTCCCTAATCAACAATTTCAAAATCAACAATCCTTCCAAAACCCACCCTCATTTCAAAATCCACAAACTCAACAAGGTCAATCCTCAAATTCCCAACAAATGAGTAAGATGGAAGCTCTATTGACCCAAGTAACCGAGACACAAATGAATATGGTCTCCCACATTCAAAAGACCGATCAAGCTAGGGATGCTACAATCAAGATGCTTGAAACACAAATGGCTCAACTTGCTACCTCCAATTCTCAAAGACAACAAGGCTAATTGCCACTTCAAGGAGCACAACCTCATGAATAAGCAAATGTGATCACTCTAAGGAGTGGTACTACCTATGAGGTGTTAGGTTTAAATAGTCTCAGTCATACTAATAAAAAGAATAATTAACATTTTAATTATATATATTTTAGATCTTATGCATGCTAAATATAAAGCGGAACAAGGAATCGAAATCTCACTTATTTCGACAAGAAGGCACGGATGATCCTCCAAGCTTAATACCCAAGTAGGATATCTCCTCTAAGATGCACCCAAGACACACTACTCAAAATATATTTAGTATTGTTTTGCTAGAAATCTAATACAAAATACTAGTTCTTATTACATAGGATTATCAAAATATTATCTTTGATGAATGAGGAGTATGCACGGTTTTTTGAGAGCAAGGATGAACAACTCTTATTGTTTTCTCTCTAATAAAAACCCTAATGACAAGAATGAATGAGCATAAGGGAACAAAGCCATCTTTTGTTCTCCTCAAAAGAGTGGCCGGATGGGGTAGGGTAGTGTGCCCAATCCTTGGCACCTCAAACCCTTCAAATGTTTCCCACTCATGCCTTCTCATTAATTAGATATTTCATTTATGTTTTATTAACACATTATCTTATAATGTGATAATATGTATAATGTATGTATGTTGTGAGTGTAACACTCGGTCCATATAGCCGCATGGACTAACATACAACATACTTTGATTTGTGATGTAACGATTACATTAATCATATTATTTTACGAAATTTGTAATTTAACTATTTAAATACTCATTCATAAAATTAGTAATTTAAATAATTACTAACATCTAACTATTTAATTTCCGGCCACAACAATTGTAGTTTGAAATAATTCATTCGAGTAATTATGTTTCATAAACATGTTGATATTAGTGACGACATTTCGATCACTAAAATATTACAATTTATAATCCTATTATAAATGTTCTCGTAATCTTTTTACGAACTAGAATTGAACTGACTCGTATCGATATACAGTGATTTCATTTACTATCAAGAGAGTTGTCCTATAGGTGTGACCTAAAGGGATCAACTGACCACCACCGTTATAAGACAGTAATGTCAAACTCTAGCTAGCCAATCATTACCGATTAATGTTGGTCAGTTGACTATATAATTTTGAATCATCCCTTGCGCATTCTCGTCATGAGATTTAATTGTGTGATCGCACTATTGTTGAGGACACATATCCCAACAATCTCCCACTTGTCCTCGACAAGTGTGTGTCACCAATTCTCTTGTCCTATTACAATCAACCACTCAATGCAAGGTGTATCTCTGGTCGTACTTGCATTTGATCATATCATGAGTGGTTTCCTCGATCTGGAGATTAACTATTTGACCGAAATTATCTACCATAGATACCTTCCGAGCGTGGCCACGCATTTTCAGTTAACTTCTCCTCGAGTGGCCTTGAGATTTGAACAACCCAGACAAGGGGTGGACAATTTCTATTGTACTACTCCTTTTAGCTAGCCACAGTCAGTCACAACCCAAAGCAATCCCATTTGACTCCAGTTACGAAAAGTCGTAGAGAATGGATCAAGGTTATGCCAAAACTGTACCATGTTGGGAGAGTAGTCTTTAGTCTAAGAATTGACTCATAAGAATACTATAGCAGCTCTTGCCACGACCCGGCTATCATAAAATTTCCAGAACTCTATAAGCGGTCACTTTGCCCGACAAAGTGCCTCTTGCAGTCTGTCTATGGGATCGACTAGTCATCATATATGACTCTATGGCATTTGAACTTGCCATCAGTCGCCTCACATTCCAGTCGCTTTGAGATGTCACCTAATGTAAGCGGCCAGGGGCTATACTAAGTCAATCCAGTTCACTTTATGGGGTTCAAAGTTGTCTCTTACAACCCATTTGGATTTTGACAAAGTATCTTTCATTGTGAGTTAATCATAACTCAAATGATATTGTTATGCAAAAATAGTTAATACTATTTCATTGCATTTGATGCACGATCATCAATTTGTATTAGTGTTTTGCGAATAAATCTTTTATTCATGATTCCAAAACTTACAAATTTTGGTCTCCTTCTATCTCATATTATCTCGTATAATTTGATCTTATTTGAGTACATATCTAGAATTCCTTCTAGATTTCGAGTTTCCTTTCCTTGGGGAAGCTCCCACTGTTATCTTATAACTCGTGACGTATAGGTAAGCAGGAGGGATTAAAATCACTCGAAAGTACCTAGTCACTTATGTACTGAAATCTATATTGTAGTTATTTATGATTTCATCACTCTTACAATTTTCAATCATCTTGGCTATTTGATCAAGGTTTTATTCATCAATATGAATAATGTATCTAACCATTTTGATTTCTAATGGGCGACCTTCTATTAACAATATAATAAACCTTCCCGTGAAGCTCCATCATCATATGATATAAGTTATTTTGTTCATCTAGAATTGAGGACTTCTTATTCTTTACACTTTAAAGAATCACCATTCTCTCTTAATGGTTCGTTCATTTCTTTAATGAATATCGCTCCCACTAAAATCAACATCACTCCTTTTATAGTGATTGATATTTCTTAAATGAACCTTTCACTTCACGCATGTTATTCATTTGCTTTTACTTGAACCAGTATCACTATCCCTATAGTGGTCTACCTTCATTCAATCAACATCACTTCTTTCATGTCTTCGTTTCCTCGAGACGTATATGACATGATATTCCCTTATAACTACATTGAGAGAATTGAGATGATTTCTTCTCTTTTATCTTATATTTTTAGAAAAATCAATTGTTAAGGAACCGTTTTCCTTCCGATTTCATACGGGGTTTCCTTTATCCTCTCTTTGAAATAATGAACATAAGGAACATTTCCTCTTGTGTCCTCCCGTAGTTTCTTCAGTGTCCTCTCGTAGTTTCTTTTATTCATTCATTTAGGGTTCTTCTTAAGACTCTCATGTAGGATTCTTCTCTAAGATCCTATATTTATATCATTGGTTTGCGGGCGAAATATTTTCTCCCACTCTATCCTCCTTAAAATAACCTTTATTTGTATGAGGATAACAATTTTCGACATAACCAATGCATATGAATGTTTGAAAAAGTTTTATAGGTGTGAAGAATACATTCTCATTTTCACTTAAAATGATCATCTTATGATGAACTAAGATTCATTTTGATTGAATATTTTCCTCTTAGAAGGTGTATTTCTCGTTTTTAATTAATCAACGCTTTGATTCTTTGTATTGATCGTATCAATGTTACTTTACAATGAACGTTTCATGGTTTTTATGTAGTGATTTATAGAAATCACTTTGATTCATGTTCGACAAGTTATACAATTTATTTTAAGAATCCATAATTCGATTAAGAACAAAAGTACTGACTTGGGTTGAAAACCAAGTCACTAATATCCAAAATTACAACCATTGTTTTTAGGATTCAAATCCTTGTCTTACAAGAAAGTAAATTGTTCTAGGAAATAAAATGTAAAATATGAAAGAAGACAATAATGAAAATTAGAGCCAAGCTCTTAAGTCTTCAGTCAAATGGATGCTACCATAGTCATCCATGTAAGGAACTTCATGCTTCCTTCTCCTTGCCTTTTTCATTAGGAGGTGGCACTTTAAAACAATTAAAAAGGGTAAAATCAACAATTTGTATCACTATAAATAAGTTGACAAATAACATGAATTTTGAACGAGAAGTATTACCTACGGCGGTTGCCTTTCTATTTTTGAGGTCGGTCAAGTATTTGGGGCAATTACGCTTCCAATGTCCTAACCTCGTGCAATAATGGCTTTTGTCTTCAGATTTTGAAGATGAGGTGGAAGCGCCTTTCGAAAAGGTCTTTTCTTTGGCCGGTTTGGGTTTGAACGTTTTCTTTCCCCTTGCCTTTGAAGGCATTCCTCTTGAAGTTAGTTTCCCATTTCTTCTCGATGTTCAAAACATCCTTAGTGGAACTTTCCTGAAGTCCCATGTCCCTCTCGGCTTGGACAAGCATCTTATGCAATTCATCCAACGTGGTCTCTTGATTTCTCATATTGAAATTCACCCGGAATTGAGCATACGATTTCACCTTATTGAGAGAATGAAGAACTCGGTCAATGATGAGTGAGTCGGGAATATCAACTCCTTGCACTTTTAGAGTCTCCGCGAACTCAACTAATTTGAGTACATGAGGGCTTATCTTTTGTCCTTCCTTCAAGCTAATGTCGAAGAAGGCGGAAGCCGCCTCATATTGAATCCCCCTTGGAGTTTGTGAAAACATCGTCGCAAGTTTGGTGTATATCTCATATGATGTGCTTAACTTGATCATACTCCTTTGGAGATCCGGCTCCATGGAGAAGATAAGCACATTTTTAAGAGCGGAGGACTCTTTCATGTAGGCTTCATAGGCCTCACGAGTTTGAACTACGGAACGAGCGGTCGGAGCGGCTTCGGAGAGGTAACGAGTCTTATCGTCACCTTGAGCGGCCAAAAGTAATAGCGCATCCCAATCTTTAAAATTGGAACCATGCTTATCGAGTTTGCAACGATCCATAAAGGATCAAAGCCATGAAACATTAGTGAGAGGTGGAGCGTTGGTTGCCATTGATGATGTTGAAAACTAAACTACAATAAAATGAAGGAATTAAAACAACATTATTTTTAAAACTCGTAATTTAAAATAATCAAGTTTAGTCATTTACTTAATGATCTCTTACCCAATTAAGTAAACAATTCCGAGACCCAAACCCATACTAATCCGGGCACGGTATAGCCGATTCAACCCTTATTGGTATAATTTGGTGGATTAACCTTTTAATCGGTTCTACATTAGAACTCTCGGTCGACGATTTTCTAAAAATTGTCTTTAGCCCGAACTTATTGCAACTACGGTTACGAATACCTTCGTTGACATCAACCAAATTTCAAGGTGTAATCTTATTACCCCACTTACCCAACGTAACAATTTTAGTACCCCGGTGTAGCCGAGCCTACATTCTTGTGAAGAAGGGATTCATGAGTCTATACTTTTTGGTATGGCTAAGTCTCAATATTCATTCGTAAGAGATCTAGTCAAAATTATTATCTATCTCCGTTTAAGTGAACTAAGTCGGTGAATTATCGATAAAATAATGGACTAGGTCGACTAAATCGAATAAAATGCATGACATGATATGACGATTTGGCTATGCATGCAAACATATAAAGCAAAATAAAAGCATAAAATAATAAACCCTAGTATGGCCTTTCCTAGAAAAGAAAATAATAAAAGTACAAATTCGGAAACCAACTCCTTTGGTCCCTTGAACTTCACGAGGCACGCTTCCCAAGGTAAACACCGTCTTGGTCGGAACTCCTTTCCGAATGACATCGTTTTCAAGGCTCACCGGAATTTACAAAAATTACAACTTTTCTAGTCACTTTATACATTATAAAATAGAAAACAATAAATAAAGTGATACGAGATCACATTAATTACATCCGAATCGATAACCCCTTACATTACGGGAAATATCGATTAAAAACTAAGGTCATACTAAGTAAAATTACATAATCCAAAATTACGTAAATAAAATTATGATAATCATAATTAAAATATGCAATGCTTATGAATATGAACTAACATGCAAACCTAAGCCAAATCGTCCTATTTAATATCATTTATATATATAGTTATCGTATACCTCGGTTTTATGGAATTGCGTGTTTTAACGATTAAAAACACTAGGCATTATGTGAATCGGAATTCACTCTTAAGTTAATCATCCCAACTCATTTAGGTTTCAAAATTTAGTCTTACTCAAACTTTGAACATGACTTAACTTAATATTATAATATTGTTCGGTATTACTCGGTTTTACGGGAAAAATAATATAAAATTCAAAAAGAGTCATAAAATTTCGAAAAATTCAAAATTCAAATTTTGAATACTTTAAAACTTACTTAAAATTTCAGAACCTTAAAATATTAGCACTTACACGGTTTTATCATTTATTTCGAAAATAATACGTAAAACGAGCATTTTGAGTCGGAAAATTAAATAATTAGCTCCATAAATGCAACTAAAATACTAATAATATTTTCACACTTTCCAAAATACTTTAAGAAACCGAAATGGACAGCAAAATTAATTAGTACACTGCCCAATATCCGAAATTTTAATTACATGACTCTTATTATTCAATTTTTAAATATAACTTTTTAACAAATAAAAATTAAATAAAACAGAAACTTTTGGCTCCCAAGAAAAATATGGTGATGAACATATCTAATATGACTATTATGGGTTAAATTTTTCTGCAATTTTAACAACCATTGCTAATTTTAACGATTTACGTCATATATCGTACAATTTTAACCATTAAAATTATTTGACAAGCATAAAATCAAATAAAATCTCGAAATTTTTATATATGCTGGAAATAATATATATGACATCGTGTGAAATTTTTATGGCCAAATTCCAACTTAAACTATTAAAGTCGAAATAATGTCACTTTTATCCGATTTTTACATTAAAAATCAATAAACATGCAATATATGAGATAAATTTCTGGAAAATTTATCATACATATTAAATATTGTATGTGATATACTCATAAATTTTTATAGTCAAATTCGAAATATAACTATCCAAACCCACTTTTATTCATTTTATGGCATTTTAACATTTAAAATTCATAAACCATGTATTTTAGCTCCATAATTTACGAAAATTCATATTCATATCATAGGAAATACATGTGAAACCATACTAAAAATCTCGGCCAGAAGTTAATATTTGCTATTTTTCCCAAAAATAAACATTTTAACCATTAAAAATCAATAAAAACCGAAATAAAATACCTATGAACAATATATATGCAAAATATATTCCAAATATCCTAAAATATATTTAGAATCAGTAGGTATTCATACATAAGAAATTTCGGCCATATCATATACGAAATAAAATTTCAATTTTTATTTTGTTATCTAATAACTTCGTAAAAAATGTAAACGAAAAGCATGCAAACAACCGATTTGCTCTGATACCAATTGTTAGGTTTAAATAGTCTCAAAACCTAATGTCTTAGTCATACTAATAAAAGAATAATTAACATTTTAATTATATATATTTTAAATCTTATGCATGCTAAATATAAAGCGGAATAAGGAATCGAAATCTCACTTATTTCGACAAGAAGGCACGGATGATCCTCCAAGCTTAATACCCAAGTAGGATATCTCCTCCAAGATGCACCCAAGACACACTACTCAAAATATATTTTGTATTTGTTTTTGCTAGAAATCTAATACAAAATACTAGTTCTTATTACATAAGATTATCAAAATATTATCTTTGATGAATGAGGAGTATGCACGGTTTTGTGAGAGCAAGGATGAACAACTCTTATTGTTTTCTCTCTACTAAAAACCCTAATGACAAGAATGAATGAGCATAAGGGAACAAAGCCATCTTTTGTTCTCCTCAAAAGAGTGGCCGGATGGGGTAGGGTAGTGTGCCCAATCCTTGGCACCTCAAACCCTTCAAATATTTCCCACTCATGCCTTCTCATTAATTAGATGTTTCATTTATATTTTATTAACACATTATCTTATAATGTGATAATATGTATAATGTATGTATGTTGTGAGTGTAACACTCGGTCCATATAGCCGTATGGACTAACATACAACATACTTTGATTTGTGATGTAACGATTACATTAATCATATTATTTTACGAAATTTGTAATTTAACTATTTAAATACTCATTCATAAAATTAGTAATTTAAATAATTACTAACATCTAATTATTTAACTTCCGGCCACAACAATTGTAGTTTGAAATAATTCATTCGAGTAATTATGTTTCATAAACATGTTGATATTAGTGACGACATTTCGATCACTAAAATATTACAATTTATAATCCTATTATAAATGTTCTCCTCATCTTTTTACGAACTAGAATTGAACTGACTCGTATCGATATAAAGTGATTTCATTTACTATCAAGAGAGTTGTCCTATAGGTGTGACCTAAAGGGATCAACTGACCACCACCGTTATACGATAGTAATGTCAAACTCTAGCTTGCCAATCATTACCGATTAATGTTGGTCAGTTGACTATATAATTTTGAATCATCCCTTGCGCATTCTCGTCACGAGATTTAATTGTGTGATCGCACTATTGTTGAGGACACATATCCGAAAGGGACCTCAAATGCCCAATAAAGAAAGTGATCAAGTGGGTAATAAAAATGATGGTGCGAGCAAGGCCGCTAGCTCTAAAGAGGGCGAGGAGGAGTCCAAAAAGGTCGATGAGCCTGTTGTGGTGAAAGACATGGAGAATGAGCCCCCAAAGGTAGATGACAAAGTTAAGGAGCCGAAGAAAATTCAAGTGCCTTTCCCTCATAGGTTGGCAAGAGCTCAAAAGGAGACACAATTTGGTAAGTTCATGGAAGTGGTCAAAAATTTGCACGTAACCATTCCTTTTACCGAATTAGTCACCCAACTCCCCTCTTATACCAAATTCATGAAGGATATTTTAACTAGGAAGAGGACAATTGATAGTGTTGAAACCATGGCCTTCATCGCTGATAGCGGGCTTTTGCCGTCAATTCCCGCTTTAAACAAGATTTGTAAAACCCAACTTAAGGTAGTATTTGAGTCGGGGTCGAACACGAAGATGGTGGGATAATTGCTTAGTTCGGTTCTGGTATAGGTCTAGTTGGGTAATAGGTTTTGATAAATGATGACTAAAAACTAATAAGCAAGAAAAACCAAGATGTGAATTCAATAAAGGGTAAACTAGGGTGTCGGGGGTCGCTAAGGATGGTAGACGAAAGGATACTAGAAGGTCGACTAAGTTGTCCTAAATAGGGGTCTCGATAGGTCTCATCTCTCGAGTCAACTCAAACCTTGGTCGGGCTACCCTATCTTTCGCTACAAATAGGCACAACCAACTTACAAACATGCAAAAACAAGCCTCCAACCGTCGCTAAGGGCAAGTCATGCTAGAATCTAAACCCAACTTTCGTTGAAGCATATCATCAAACACCTAGCATGCATTCAAAGAATAACCCACTACTTAGAACAACTAGCCTATAATCTAGCACAATTCTATCATCTAACAAGACCAAAGGTTCCCCCTAACCATAGGTATAAGTTTACTCACACATACTTGCAAGAGAAATGTAAACTATTGAAGGAAAGTTGACTAACATGATGAACTAAGTAAATGTAGACAAATCAAAACATAAACATTGAAGGAAATGTAAACAAATGAGTAAACAATGCAAGAGAAGGAAAGATTATACCATAGATTGCATAAAAGATAGGAACTTGAATTGGATTACACAAGAAGGGTTCTTTCAAACCTCTTCAAATTACACCCAATAAAACTAGTGAAGAACAAAGAATAAACTAGGATATATAAACTACAAGATTAACTAAAATATTAAGAGAGGTTTTAGTGATTAAGTAAATGAGAAGAGTTTTGTAGCCTAAAATGAAGAACAATGGAACAGTAGAAAACCCTAGGAATTCGTGCGTAAGTTGTATAAAAATTGCGTAAATAAAATAGTCTAAGTGCGGGTTTATATAGTGCGCGAGAAACTGAAGAGGGGCTCCCAGCTGGTCAACCGGCTGTCGGTCTGGGACCGGTGAGGACCATTTTCCTTGTTACTGGAATTTGTCTTCAATTATGCATCCCTCTCAGCCGGTCCACCAGCCGCCGGTAGGGTACCGGCTGAGGGCCTTGAACCTTCCTACTGGAATTTGCGGGAATCCTTCAAATTACTAGGGCTCACATCCGGTCTACCGGCTGCCGGTCAGGTACCGGCTGAGGAACCCATCTTCAAAATTGGCCGACCGGCTGAGGACCCTGCTCCTCTTTCCTTCCTCTTCTTCAATGGGTCTAAGGTGGACCCATCATCATCATGCTTCTTTTCAAAAACCCCGCCACTCTAGTGCAGATCTTTTTGACATGATGAGAGGATTAAAAGTCAGTGTGGATACTATACGGAATGACCAAAGTCTTGCTTTAAATCCCATCTACACTCATTTTGCCCGCCAAGGGGTCATCCAACGGGAAGGACCTCACGCACCCTTACTTCTTCACATGGCCTGACCGTGGTTTTTCTGGTGGTGATTTTGCAGGTTTTCCGGAGCCCCAAGTTGCACCTCAAGTTGCTCCCTATCCCGCTCCTTCTTTTGTAAGTGGAAGTGGAAGTCGAGGAAGATAAGTTGATGACCCGAACCAAAATGTCGACTTCAACAACTTCTTTGATGGTCTGATGTGAATGGTTTGCTTCTCCCCTTGTACATACTAGCTTGGAGGAGACTAGTCGGTTTAGTAAGTTTCTATTTTGCATTTTATTTTTGTAGTTCCCTTTTCCCCATTAAACTCGTTGGTTGGTTGGTTGGTTGTCTCTATGGTTCACATTAGGGACAATATGGAGTTTAGCTTAGGGAGGGATTGCTTTTCCTTTTCGTAGTTTAGTGTGAGTAAAATGATGATGAGTTTTAGGATGATGTGTTTTGCATGAATCCCCTACTGTTTTCCCCTTACATTTTTCAATTTTCATGCTTTTTAAGGCTTTGTGAGTCACATGCGACGGAATTTCGCTATGCATGGGGATGTCATGACATAGTAGGTAGAGAATGGAATTTTGACTTATTTGGCTTGACCTTTTGGCATTGGCAAACCTAAAAAATTGAAAGTTTTAGAGCCTCATAAGACCGTTACATCCTTTTTCGGTCTCATTTAGGTGTGTGAGTATGTCTCCTCGTGGTTTTGTGTTACATCAAAAGACATAAGTATGGTTTTTATTCCATTTCATAAGCATTGCATTCATCTTGTGAGTGTTTGAAAGCCTTTCACATGACCTTTTTGCCCATTCTTCGCCCTATACACATGATATATTGTTTTTAAACTACATTCAAAGATTTGTCTACCTTGTCAAGTTAGTAGCTTATTCAATGGTGTTCGGGTGCTCAATTGGGATATGGTTTAAATGTTGTTTGTTATTATCGTGATTGGCAGTGAAAAAGATTCATTTTAAGAAAAAAAAAAGAAAAAAATGAAGAGAGAGAAAAAAAAGCAAGAATGAAAAAGAAGAAAAGAAAGAAGCATGCAAGGAAAGATAAAAAAAGCAAGAAGAAAGAAAAAAATAGAAGTTTCCATGACATTCACAATAAAAAAAATTGTTGGGAAACTTTCATTTGTGGGGAGTGTTTTAACATACAACTTTCCTCTACATATATATTTGTGTGCTTGAGTGTACCGCGAGAGTCCTTTGCCAATATGATCATACAAAAGCCAAATAGTCTAAATAAAATTCTTTACGCTATGCCGTCGTTTAAATCTCAACCGTGTAATACATCTTTCCTATGCCCATGTTGTCTTCGGGATATTGACTCACATTGATTCATTTAGCTAAAATTGGGATTTGCAATTGATGGGATTATGGAGATTCATTGGCTTATCTTAGTTTGATTGTGCTTGCTTGAGGACAAGCAAGGGTTTTGCTTGGGGTAATTTGATGTGTTATAATTATATATGCTTTTTATCCCCATTTTAGCTCGTATTTCATTATCGTTTACACTATTTTATAGTGTTTATTAAGCTAATTTCGTGTTCTAGGTGCGTTGTACGTGGTTTATCGATTTTTGTAGGAAATGCATGATTTTCCTATCTTTTGGCGTTCATCGAGTATCGCGGAGCTAAAGAAAGACAAGTCAAGCAATTACCGAGCAATAAAAGTGACGAAAGAAGGAAGGAAATGAAAACAAGTCAAGCAAGTCAACAAAAGTTAATGATTGAAAGGCAATTACAAAAGCATTACAGCACAAATGAAGTCATCCTATAACGTCATCAAAAGTCAAAACGTAAACAATTGAAGAAATACAAAGTACGAGAACTTTTGTTTTCACCCCGGTCGGGGTAAGCTGCCCCGGTGTACCGGGGTGACATGGAGCATGGACTTTTTTAGCAAAATTTCAATTGCCGAGCAATTTTGTTCTCACCCCGGTCGGGGTGAGTTGCCTCGGGGTACTGGGGTGGCTGCAATGTAGTGTTGTTTGATTTTTCCTCCTCTTTTGTTATATATACTCATGTATTTTCATCGTGTAATCATCATCTCGCTCTCTTTCTGAAGTTTTTTTTCCAGCAAAACGTTGTTCTAGTTTGTAGTTGTATTTTCCGTTTAAGAATTCTATCAAGTTTATTCAAGTCTTTTCCGGGTTCACTTTTAATTTTGTTCTTCAAGTTCTTACTTCCCTATTTCCTTATTGTTGGTATTTTCTAACCTTTTCCTCTTTACAATTTTCATTTCAGTTAGTATTGCAAATTGTTATTATTTCGATTATGATTCATACAATTGTTAGTTTAGTTCCCCAAGTCATGTGTGAGTAGTCTCTTATCTAGAGTAGGGAAGCCATGTTAGAATAGGTGATTAGTTATGTCAAGTTGCAATGTTTTCATCATCCCATGTTAATTATATACGTGCTTGCTTACTTTAATTAATCTATGATTGTTGGCCATAATCGTTGCTTAATTCGTTATTCTTATCCTAAGAGCGAAAGTCGGGATAGAATTAGACAAAGCATGTTATAGTAGTTTAACCCAATTTATGCGAAAGTTCTTTAGTAGTTAATCTTATGGTTAGACAATAGACCGAGAGGAAATGGTTAAAGCTTAATCAACCCTTGATGATGAATTACGTTAATTTGGCACAACTAATTGTTTTTCTACATGTTGCAACCCCAATCCCCTAGTTTATTTGTTACGATTGTTTATATCTTCATTTATCAATACTGTTTTACCTTAGTTAGTCTCAAATCAAAACCAAACAACTTGTGACCGACCTTGATAGTTTTCTATCCATAGCTAATCGCAATTACATTCCCGTCTCCCTGAGATCGACCCTTCTTTCCTATCTACATTAATTTCTATGTTAGTCAAGTCTAGGGTAATTTATCTTCGTTAGGTGTGCGATAAGCCTATCACCTAAATCAAAATGTAACTTATTCAACAAGTATGAAAAAATTGATCCGGATGAAAAATTCAAGCGTTATCCGTCAAGGTTGTAAAATGACCAAGGTGACGTAAATTTAAATATGATTTATCAAAGTTACAAAATATTCACGGTGATGAAGATTCAAATGTCGTCCGTCAAGGTCACAAAATGACCAGGGTGACATAAATTTAAGTACAAATCGTCAAGATTACAAATGACTGAGATGATAAAAAATTCAAGCGTTATTATCCATCAAGATTACAAAATTATCAAGATGAAAGACGCATTCAGTCATCCGTCAAGTCAAATAATGACATGGTGACACAAAAAACACTACTGACACAACAAAGTGGAAGCCAGTTGACTTCCAAGTCATGTTAAATGGAGCTACCGTAACGACGAGTCAAGGTGACCATCGACTTTCGAGTCAAACACGGTGACCATCGACTTCCGAGTCAAGCAAAATGGAGTTACCTTAATGAAGAGTTGAGGGGTCGTTGACTTCCAAGTCAAAAACAAAAGGAATCGAAACCCCGCCACTTCAAGACACCCAAAAGTGCACGTGACAACGTCTCGAGGGGGCAATTTGTAGGCACAAAAAATATATTATTTAAGTGTCGAAAATATAGAAATGAATTAAATTGAGTTAATAATAAATAAATTACTCGATATAATTATATTTGTCCCTTTTAAATCAAATTTGGGTTATTCTGAGTTATTCAGGTCCAAACAGAAGCCGAATTGGGTCAAAATCGTAAACAATCCGAAAATGGGCCTGGAGCTCAAAGCCCTCGGAAGCCCAACATTTTCTCTATAAGTAGAGCGAAGTTTGTTCAAAACAAAAAAAGGAGAAACGGGAAGAAAACTCGAAGAAAAGAAAAGCTCTGGAATTCTCTCTGAAAATCTTGTGAAATTCATCATAAGCAATCAACAAGCACAACAAATTCGTGCCGCCTGCACAAGAAATCTCAAACACTCAAACTCGAATATTCAAACATTCAAACTCGAATATTCAAACATTCAAACCTTCAAGAGAGAATCAAGTCGTTCGACCCTCTCAAGGATACAAGTCAACTTGACGCGTAGAGTGCATCCACCCTCTACACGCGGCCCCCCTCCAAGAAAATGCACGCGCACCCCTTAAGTGGATCGTGCACGTGTAACCTGTTTGTCTAGATAGTTAGAATTAGAGGATTATTACAGATTGTACCAAAATTTTATGATATTAATAAAAACACATTTTGTTTCTGTGTTTTGTATTTCAGTTATCGTTATACAAAATCCGTCGTTACAGATTCATACGATGCATTCACAACACGATACTTCAGCTTTGGTAATATTCTGTCAAGACATAGACTAGTATGTTGTTACCTACTAGTATGCTTTCAGCAGCAGCGACAGTAGCAACAACAACAGTACAGACCAATAAGGAGCCCATTAGTTTGTGCCAGCAGCCTCCAAGTAGAGCCTCCAGGTAGGACTAGTCGACTCTTATCCATGATGTGTAGCAAGACAACATTGCCTTCTTAAATAGCAGTTGTAACCAACAGCCATCTATATATGTTTAGATTACCTGCAAAATGAAACACTCAACCTAGACAAGTAAAACATAAAGTATGAAAAATACCCATAATATCAGCAGTAGTTTTATTCTTGACCTAAACCCATTTTTTCCCTTTTTTTGGCAACCGACGCTATCAATATCCCCCTACAAAGTTTGCGAAACTCAGGGAGGCACTTAAGTTGACTCTACTAAACAGCTAAGATGCATATTAAATTAAACAAACATGAAAGCAATAAAAATTAAGCTTGGGTTGCCTCCCAAGAAGTGCTTTGGTTTATGTCGTGGCTCGACATAGTTTAATTTCTTCAAAAATCAGCTCCTCTACAACCTCTAAATGTTACTAGCAGATGCCTTATAACTTAACTTAGCCCATTCCTCTCAAAAATCTGCTCAAACTTGTTTTTCATTTACATTTTGTACCAGCCTTCCAATAATACTTCGTCACACTAGTTTGGACATTTTTTCCCTTTCAAACCTAAGTCCACAACTTACCAGCAAATTATACGTCTTTCTCCTCACAATTTCTTTTCTGTAATTCAAAGAGTCACTTAACAATAAATTAGTACCAAATTTTTAGTTCAGGCTGATTTCCAGCCCGGTGTTCGCTCCGTCACTACACCATCATTTAATATTATCCTCAAAATCAGTGATCTTCTTTACTGGCAACTCATCCTGCTATCAATCCATATTAGCTCATCCAACAATAAGATCTCACTCACTCATCAACAACTACGAACATTCAGATTATACTCCTTATTTTCCATCAGATGTACCCAGCAAGTACAGCTCAAAATCTCAATTCACAAATATATATATATATATATATATATAGAGGTAGGATCCGGTGAGTCCACCTAAATTTTTGAGTCCATGAGTCCACCTAAAGTATCACTAGTTGTATTAAAAAATATCACGTTTGTTTTACACTACAAAGTCTACAATATCACAACCTTTTCAATACAATATCACAGGAAACAATATCACGCACTATATAAAACAATATCACGAAAATTTTTCCAGAAATTTTTTTCCTAAAATTTTTTTTTCAAAATTTTTTTTTTCTCGAACTTTTTTTTTCTCAATTTTTTTTTTTCTCAATTTTTTTTCATATTTTGTTTTGCGATATTATTTTAAAGAACCGGTGATATTGTATTGAGTAATTTGTGATATTGTAATGTAAAAAAATAAAAATAAAAAATTCGAGAAAAAACGCCTTTTTTTTCTCGATTTTTTTTTTTTGTGATATTATTTTGAAGAACCGGTGATATTGTATTGAGCAACTTGTGATATTGTAATGAAAAAAATTCGAGAAAAAAAAAACTTCGAGAAAAATCGCCTTTTTATTAAAAATAACGTGTTTGTTTTAAAAAAAATTGATACTGAAAAAGGGAATTTTTTTAATAAAGAAAATGTCATTTTAAAAGAAAAGGCAAAAATAAGGAGAAAAAAAAGTAATATTGAAAAAGAAAAAACAAAAAAAGGAAAAAAATTTGATATTGAAAAAACATGATACTTTTTTATATAACTTGTGATATCATTGTTAGACTCATGGACTCAAGTATTTAGGTGGACTCATGTGATCCTAACTCTATATATATATATATATATATATATATATATATATATATATATATATATATATATATATATAAGCAGCTCCTTTTATTTCCTCAAATGTCAGCTTGTCAATGTCTCAGCTCAAACACTCACTCCCCCACACGTATATTAATTCATAACAGCCGCTTAAAAAAAGGTGGAGGGGTCTAGTCAATTTATACAAAACCTTAAATGAGAAACACCAGCTCCATTACCCACAACACGTTAATAACATCAAAAGTTTGATTCTCATAATCGATGTTCTTAATAGGCAACACCTATAATTTATTTGCAGGGGTATAAACCAAAGGATATGGAGGAATACAGACGATAAGCAATGTGAGAGATGATAAAGGGTTATGCAAACGTACAACAAGAGACAAGTAGTTAGCTAGACTACCAAGTTCCTAAAAAAAAGCATCACTTGACCCACAATCAATTTGTTCCTGTACTCACTGCCAAAATCTGCGCACTCTCAATCAAACAAACTATTATCATTTTTCTGCAAATATATCCAATTTCCTCCTAACTCTTTTCTTATGCATCAAACAATTCAATCAAGGTAACCTTACTAGTCCTTACTCCTCCATACAATCCATCTTTACAAATAACGGTCAAGATGGGAACAAACTATAATTACAAATATAGTTATTCGAACAAGTCTTATTAGACAAAGTTATTACTATAGCCAGATTCAAAAATAGGATAGAACACGAAAGCAAATAACATGCAAAAATGATCAGTAAACAACTCATCTACTTAAAGTGGCTTGCAAAGAAAATATGGCAAAAATTCTAAATAACATAGCTGGATTAAAAATCGGAAAAACAAGACGTGCAAACAACATGCAAAAATTGTTAGAGAAACATGTTCTCGACCAAAAATTCCACCAAAATGAAATCCAGCTAAAAAAATTACCTAAAGTATGAAAGTTAGTAACAGGTTTACAAACTCTACAGAAAATTAATTTTAACATCAATCTCCCCGGCACCGGCGACAAAATTTGATACGTGTGTGGACACCAAAATTTTGAATTTTGAATTTTGGTATCTATTTGTCTTATTGTATCTTTAATATTTCGAGATAATTATCAATAAATATTGTGATAATATCTTAGGAAATAATTGGATATTCTAGAATATTGTACCTTGTCCTCCAAGCCATTTCACTATAAATATTGACATTGACCTTAGGGTTAGATGGGAGCATGGGTCAAGTCTAAAAAATGACTCCGTCTTCCTACTAACAAATTGTAGGAAAGATGGAATAAATCGCACAAGAGACCCTATTATCTCCCTACGAGATTAAGTCGATAAGACCCTCGTAGCACTATCAAAACCCCAAATCCCGAGAGATGGAATCAAGAGAATCCCGATAATTGTAACCCACAATCTTTCGATAATAAAATAAAATTCTTGTTTTCTGTATTATTTTTGTTCATCTTTAATTATTATTGCAGGTTTCAAATTTTATGGTTTACAAATTTTAAAAAAAAAAAAAAAAACAAATTCACCCGCCAAATCAGATAATGATTGCGCCGAAATGTTTTTCTTGGCAAGTTAAAAAAAAAAAAAAAGACGTCAAAATGACGGGTTGATTTTATGACAAGTATCGGCTCTAATCGACTTCTAAGAAATACAAATTCACCCGCCAAATAGATAATGATAGGGTGACATTACAACAAAAAATGGACTACCTTCACGACAAGTTAAGGTGCTATTATCGACTTCCAAGTCAAAGCAAAAGCAATAGAGACCCCACCACGTCAAGACACCCAAAAGTGCACATGACAAGGTCTCGAGGGGGCAATTTGTAGGCACAGAAAATTTATTAATGTGCCGAATAAATAAAATAAATTAATTATTTTGAGTTAATACCAAATTTTAACTTAATTTAATAGTTTTTGTCCCGACTAAATGAAATACGGGTCAATACGGATTACAAAAGAAGCTATCCGAATCTCTAAACCCAAAAGAAACAAATTTGGGTCAAGTTCACAACTAAACCCATAAATGGGCTTGTGACTACCAAAGTCCAACAAGGAGAATCAAAACTCTATAAAAGGAGTTTCTCTCATTCATTCCAATGGTTGAAAATTCATTATTGCAAAGAAGTCAGAGAAGACAAGGTGCAAATCCATCAAAACTCTCTCTATCAAAGTCATTGCAAGTAGTCAATAAGCACATCAAACCGTGCCATCTGCGTTGAAGATTCAATCACAAATTCAAACCTTCAAGGGAGATTCAAGTCATCGCGACCCTCTCAAGAAATCAAATTCACAGCACGCGTACAGTAATCAAAGTTGCCTACAGTGCACCCCTCACATGTACCATGTACACGTACCCCTACGACATACCAGAATCAGAGGATACATTAGAGATTGTACACGTACTTTTGATATTTAATTAATAAAATTTATTTGTTTCATTGTTTTGTATTGCAGTTATCGCAATACAAAATATGTTGTTACATGGTGTCGTTTGCGCATACAAATTAACAATTTATAAAACATATCTTAACCTAAAAAATAACAGCATAGTAAAGGATAAGTAGGGTCGATCCCACAGAGAGACCGGAAAAACTAAATAACTATTGAGTACATTTATTTACTAACTTACATATATACCATTTATTTACATATTTACCGTTATTAACATTATGTACGATTAAGGGGGTTCTGATTTGTGATTGAAATGATTAACTAGTAGAACTAAAACTATATGTGAAGGCAAATACCCCATTAAGCTCATATTCTTCTGGTAATTATAGCTTGTCAACCGATTATTGTTTACGTCTAATGTCAAGTATATTCATAGGTTATTGCGGAACTCAAGATAACAAGAACTCTCTATCTTCTCTAAGATTACAATAATCTACTTGAAGTAAGTCTAGACCGAATCTTAACTAACCGGCCCATGTAAGTTTGTCGCACCATACTAAAGACCGGAGTAGAAGTGTTATCGTACCAATAAGACATTATTAAACCAAATTAACCCTTCCGTATCATCACTACCTAAGATTAATTGAACAAATTTTACTCCTAATATAAACTATCTCCAATTTGCAGGGATTAATTTAAACTAGTTGGTACTTGGATTATGTAACTCGAACTAAGCCAGAATCACATAAATAGTGTAGTTACCAATGCTAGCTATAATAAGATAACAAAGTATAAACTGAAACATTGACACTGTCGATTGAGAATGGGTAAAGCTTGGATACTAAGATTAACAATAAACATCCAGCGATTTTCAATACTAAAATTAATCAAAAAAAAAATAAACCATAAATTGGACACAAGAGAGGTAGAGAGAACTTAATTTATGCCCGGAACTTGTAATCGGAACTTTGGATGTCGCACCACGGGAACCGCCTCAAATTCGCACTTTACAGGTCCACAATTTCTGGACTTTTCACTCATTCCGGATTTGCTTGCAATACTTGTTCGTTAATTACTCGGCTCACGTACACTTCGACTCGTGCCATTGTATATTAAGCGCGTTATTTGGCCCATTCTCTTCCGTCTTGTAATCTGCTATATCAAAACATACTAATTAAGCCCATTTGTAATTAAAAAAATAATATCGGTAATCAAATACCAATATTACAAATATATAACAATATAGCTCAAATAATGTGAAAGACAATACTAAAAATAGATAGACAAGGGGTATAAATATAAGTAATAAATATCGTCTTATCATTTGGGCAATGTTTGCGACGGAAAATTCGTCACAAATGTTGACTTTCCTTTGACTTTTGACTGGTCAAATCAAAGTCAGTAAATGTTTGCGACGGAAAACCCATCGCAAATGTTGAGTAGCTCTGACTTTCAACATTCCGTCGCAACAAGTTTGGCGACGGAAAATCCGTAGCAATTTCCTTTGCGATGGGAAAATCCGTCGCAATTCTATTTTGCGACAAAAAACGCAACAGAGCTATTCCGTCGTAAGTCTGTCGCAAATGTGGATTTTGCGACAGGATCGTCGCTTTTGCAATGGGACCGTCGCCGTAGCAAATACGTTGTTGTTTTGTAGTGTGCGCGCGCATCCTTGCCTGACTCTAGGCAAGAATGCAAGCAACAAGAGTCTCGTACTAGTGAGGGATCGCCCACTAGCACGTATCTCCGGTCTCGGAGTGTTTGTCGGGAATCCTAGTCACGATTATCAACGAGACTCCAAGATTCGATACGCATAAAGTAGTCTTGGAGTACTAAATGATACAAAACCTAGAAATGAAACTACAAAAGCGAAATAAGAAGTCTAAGGGCTCGAAGTAAAATGACCATGCGCGCAAATTCTTGGCTATGAGGCTAGATTTGTGGGTGGCTCCTTACGACCTACACCTCTTCTATAACCTGTCACTGCCTAATTTATTTTTTCACCTTATTATCATATAATATATCTTTGGGGTATTTGGTTTGCATAACATAACGAATGGGTTTGCAATCAATATCCAATAAGGGTGATATGAGTTTGGAACTTGATTTACGTACTCTTAAATAATGCCAAACTAGCAAAATAACCCTAAAGACAATTATTAGATTTTACTCCTTTGTGAAATTAAAAAAAATTTAAAATTACCCCCTTTTGAACATTTTTGCTAAAATTTTTTGTTAAATTGCATTTTTTGCTAATTTTCTCTCAAACTCCACTTTAAGTGACTTATTACGTATATTTTTGAACTTATTCTATTTGTTGCTTAACCAATTTATACTGTGAAAGGTATAAATATGTAGATAAATGTAGGGGGGTTCAAAAATAGAGAAAATAAGTCAACTTAAATTGGAGTTTTGAATCGATTTTTGGAACAAATAAAAATTAATTTTAACAAAAAAATGCAACTTAAGAGGATAATTAAAAAAAATATAATAAAAATGAGTAAATTTTAAAAGGTTGGTTTTAAAAGTGAGTAAAATCTAATTTACTCTTATAATTATATATAATTTATCATATTTAATGAATAAGAAATTTTTTGCATATCGCAAATTCTATTATACAATTGTCTCACATGCAACAAAAAATATGATCACTTTTTATTGAATAATGACCATTATGGGTAAATAGTGATATGACCATTTTTTATGACTAAAAAAGAACATTTTTTCCAAAGTAGTCAATATTTAACAAAAATTGGTCACCTATTTACCAAAGAGTATTGCCCATAAATTATGTACATGAATTGACATTTTACCCTCTCCATTTCAATACATTTTTTTTCCAATTTCTTGTTCAATTTTATTTTTGTCCATTTTAACTTCCTTCACCACCCAACCACTACCTTTATCGCCAACAAGGCAACAACCACCCCTCTGGCCACCTATCCCGCACTACTTTTTATCAATACATATATATTGAACAACCGAGCCTGAAAAATAACAAGTGGGCATTATCCTTTACACTAAACTACTTTACGGGAAAGTGATTAGGTTCTTAGTAGGGTAACAAATGGGAAGAAAAACAAATTTTACAAGTCGATGAAATGCTATGAAAACCTTCAAGCGTGTACGACAATTTTTTAATTCATCCAATAGAACTATTAAAACCCTATTAAAGATAAAATTGATGAATTCAATCAAATCCACCAAAAATTGCTATAATTTATTAATAAAATTGGTAATTATTTGTTCGATAGAAAAATTAACATTCATAATTGATAAATTCAAGTGAAATTTAATTAAGATTGAGGAGAATAAGAAAAGAGAAAAAATTGGTTATTTAGTTTGGAAGAAGGGTAGTGTTTAAAAACATAATGGAAAAAAAGTACATCAAATAGTAAATGTTTTGGATGTAAGAGATTTACTACTATATGTCAAAAACGAACAAGAGATTAGCTAATTTTATATAAGAAGGTGGTATTGACTATTTAGTCTGGATATGAAACCCTAATTGTACTGAATCACTGCTTTCCTTCTCCATTGACTCCCGTGCCTCCCTTCCCTATTCTTCTACAAGCAAAATGGGATACGATGTGCTTAATTATGACAAGGAGAAACAAAGTTACCTCTCTGATGATTTAGTAACTCAATAAATACTTCTAAGATTGCCCATCAAATCAATTCTTCGATTTAAGTCAGTTTCCAAACAATCGTACTCTACTCTTTGTTCTCGCAAATTTGTCAATGCCTACCTTCTCAAAACTTCGTTTTCTCACCCTTCTGCTTCTGTAGTAACCTTGTTTATCAAATTTAGCAAGAATTTTTATGTTTTTTCTTATGACGATGATCAAATGACTGGTAATTTTGAAAATAATTTGGTAGAAATAGACGTCGACTGTGGCATCGAGAACAATGATTATCTTTAACTTATAGGATTTCGCTATGGATTGATTTCTATAGTCTCAGAGATTTCTACAAATTATTACATTATACGGAACCCGGCTACTCGCACAGCTCAAAAATATGAGCATGTTCAGTATAAACTTGTTCAAACAAAATTCGATTTTGAAATAATAATAGATATTGATGAAAAACTATATTGTGCTTCTGCTAGTAAAAAAGACGGTCATTTTTTGTGAGTTTCAATACGGTGGTGAGACAATCGGCTTTTTTATGTTCGACTTGGACTTCTTAAGAGTCACGGAGGGTGTTTAAGCAAGTGCGGCTCTGATAAAGCATCTGATAAAGCAAATACAACTGACGAATCTCCTACAATAGTGAAATTTATAGGCCTCCGCCTTCTCTGAAATAATGATCGTGTTGATGAGAACTGACAATTTCTTTTTTCGTCACATGTCTCAAGTAAAGGATATTTAGCCATTAATTTATCATGTGTGTTTTTTTATATTGTTTCACTATAGTTGTATCCGTTTTGTCCTTGGTTGATCGGACTCAGGATTGGCAAATTGACGAGTCGCTGACATCCCTGCCTAGCATGGGATATGCCTATGATTAACTCGTTGCTTGCTTGCGTGCTTAAAACAATTGTTCAAGTTCAACTGTCTAATTTACTGCAGCCAGTTTCTAACCTGGGTAGCATCAAAATGGACACGGACACGGGACACGACATCCCGTGAAATTTAGGACACGTGACACGGCGTTTAAATATAATAAAATATATATTTTATGGTTATAAATAACGTATAATTTTAATTTTATCATGTATTTGAAGCTAAATCTAAACAAGTAAAGATACAATTCGACCTTTATTATAACTAATTCTAATTTTTCCACCCAAATTCATCTTTTAATCGATTTTTTAAAATTTTTAATCCTCGTCTAAACTATAATATGTTTAGACATGTGTCCAACGAGTGTCGGACACGGTGTCGGACACGAAACAGCTTATTAAGAAAGTGTCCGTACTACCTAGTCTGCAACTACAGTTCGTTAATCTATAATCATGTTAGAGCACCCAGGTGCATTGGATTTTAGCCTTTGATGGTGGTTGTCATTATTTCAATGATGGTGGGAAGGAACTCGAAAGTCCCGTATGTGAGGGTTGTCCATATCGAGAGAAGAGGAGAAAAATTATCACTTTATATAGCAAGGCAATGGGTTACTCCATCTATTGCCAAATTTGTTCTAGGATGAAACGTCTTTGGTTTATATTGTGGAATATTTCTCCTTCGTTCGAGTGTGACATAGACCTGTTGTTGAATTTAACATGGTATCAGAACCCATGACTAAAGAACTGGGTTTGATGGGCCAAAGTTTGCAGCCGGACGAGCAAAAAAATTGCTCAAATTCCGTGGATAGAAAGGTATTGTCCATTAATTTTAATGTGAAATCCTCTTGAATTTATATGATGGACTTTATATTATGGACTTTTTCTCTTTCGTTCGAACAATTTGCCCTAACAAACGAATCTTCTTTATAAAAGCAACAACCACGGAGCTGAGGTGTCGCTCCGTGGTTGAAAGTCAATTTTTCAAAGTAAAAGTTTAGTGGGCCCTCCATGTTCAATGAATGATTTAATTGTTTTTGTACGTATATATGCGGATTAAATTGGTTTGATATAAATTACATTCTTATATGATATTGCTAAACTATTAATAGAAGAACAATATTTCAATATTTTTAACAATAACCTTACTAATTAGAAGCACAACAAAAATATTAAACTAATAACTACTAATATAAAAGAATTGACTTAAAACACCCAAAAAAGAGAAAAATGACAAACGAAAAAATATACCAATTTTCTTTTTTAAAAATATTATGTAGATAGCTTCTTCAATAAATTAATTATTACTCAAGAGTGATGGGTAAAACTCGCACATAAAAAATTCTGAAAAAATAAATAAAAATAATATAACAAATTGTTAAAATTGCATTTAAAAGAATTTTTTTATTAAAAATTAAAAGTTACTAGAATTTTAAAACAAAGGCAAACAATAATCATAAATTAATACAAGTGAGAAAAAACGAAGTGTGTAAATGGAACATTCGCATATACAAATATACAATACTATCAATTATTGTATGTAGTCAATTAATTCCTTTTTTTACCCTCCATGAATGAATCTCAATGGTTCAACGGAAAACCATTGACAATGAATAGAACAAGTCTTATACGAAGGATTGAGATACAAAAATGTGAGATAGAGGCGATCGCCGAAATTTAGGATTGTATTTATGTAATGTGAGATTTGTATGGTGGTGTATATTTAGAAAAATTGAGAATGTGAGGTAAGATAGACCATGTAGAATTGTGATCTAAAGTGCTAGATCATATTGTTACAAATTAGATACGTAAGTTTTTAAATGACTTTGTAGAAGACTATTTGGATAAATTTATGCAAAGCAGTTATGCATTAGTTCTACTCATGATGCCAATTTTTTTATTAATTTCATATGATAAATAATTTTTTTTATAATAGGCATACAATATTTTCTTTTAAAGTGGACTACGTCGAGCTTACAAGTCATGCATGACGGCCTTCGGACCTGAAGCAACTACGTTAATTGAAATTACAAAATTTCATCTTAGAATCCAAAGTCATGCCTAATAAAAAAAAATATTCACAACTACGTCTATATTCAAGCATTTGTTAAGGTTGCATTGTGTTTCCGGTCCATAAGTCTTTTAACTCTTCTTTTATTCATAGTATTTGACCAATTTAAAATTGAGACAAGTAACCATCTTGAGTAAGAATTTATCATCATAAGACTTTTATCTTACTACCTACCACAACAAACCTACACTTACAACTTACCCGAATATGATGTAACATTGTACTAACTTAATACAATAATCCATGAAAAATCCGTTGTGATGATGTGTTAATTAGATGTCAAGGTTTGACAAAAGACAATATTTAGTTCCTTCTCACTTTGACGGAAAAATATCTTCGAAATTTTATGTTTTACAATGATAATAAATGAACCGATCGGAGGTCAATTTTATCTTCAATGTCGGTGTTTATAAATGATCAAATTCTGTTTTGCTATTTTAAGGGTGACACATGTAAATGGTTTGAAATTTTAATTTGTGACTATGATATGCACATATCTAATAAAACAAATAATGTAGTTTAAAGAAATATTTGAGAAATTGTAGTACCATTTACTTAAGATTGTATAATATTTTTTTTTCCATTTTTTATATCTATTATGATCACATGTTGTATGTTTTTGAATATAAATTTTATTGTTTATATTACCAAATCTATCATTTATAACAACTCTGTGATTGCAATTGAAATCATAATACAAATTAAAAATATTATTAATCATAATTGAATCATCATTTTTTACATTCTTTGACAACAAGTTAATAACCTCATTTGAAATAGCAAACGACTAGTCCCTTTATAAAGCAAGAGGCCTCACTCCATTGCCAATTGATTTTACGCTCAACAATCTAGGGAAATCCTCCTCGCAACAATCGGCTCAGTTTCTTCCTTAATCTGCTACGCCATCACAAGCCCTCACCGGGCCTCCATTGCTGCATCAAAACTCGGAGTACTACCCCACACACTCTCAACTCCCAACTGTCCCGTTCCCATTCCGTCCCCATGGCGAAGCGAAAAACATCGAAACCCGGACCCCATCCACATCCACCCGATCCGCCAGTACTAAGAAAAGAAAGGTTTCTCCTTCCACTTCCGCTGCTGCTGAAAATTCCGAGGATGTTATGGAGGATAGTACTCCGAGTTTTGATGCGGCAATGGAGGCGGAAGCGGATGAGCTTATGATGGGAGCAGCAGATTCTGGTACTGCTGATGTGGTTAAGGAAGAAACTGAACCGAGAAGAATGTTAAGAAAAGAGGAGGAACTTGATTGGTGGTTTCTCGGAGATCCGCTTCCTTATGATGTTCCTAACTCACGCTGGCCAGATCGGTATTCTGATACGAATTCGCGGGGGAAGGATGTGAGAACTTGGGGGACCCGTTGTTGAATTTAACAGATGACATCTATAGCGGTCTAACAGGATCATCAAAAAGACGATGAAGGAAGACGAGGCCCTTATGCCCAGTATGTGGTATGATTTAGTAATTGTTGGCTTGCTTATCTTTCTCTACTCCCTACCTCTTAAAATTACACTTCAATATTCTACTGTTTAATAATTCACAACAAAATTTTAGTTTGGTAGACAAAATTATAATCTCAAGCTTAGCACAATTTAATTGAGGAAGTTCGATTACATTTTGCACAAAATGTGACAGGCAAAGGTCATCGAGAAATTGCTTCAACCAGATTTTGCTTGAGAAATGCTCTGGCTATAAATATTCAACCAGCTTACACCATTACCATTTAATAAGGTTATAGCCATCTAGGTTGTAAATAGACTGGGATGGCTCCTTTACTTACATGTAGTGAATGATCACAAAATAGGAAGCATTGGATAGCTCATACTTTCAGCCATCGTGTTTTTCCGAACTTTCAGGTTTGCTCTTTGATGCCTGCTAGTCATCAAATCAAATGTCTCAATGATGGTAATTAGCTTGATGATGGAAATTTGTACCGTGACTGTCCATATTTTCAGATGAGCAACTAGCCCTTGTTCCTACGTAAATAAAGTCCATCCCCGGAAAACTTTGTTTGATGTGTTATGCGACCTTTATTTGTCGATGACACTCGCACGAAGCCTATGCAATAGAGAATGCTTTTGAGTTTTAATAATATGCTTTTGAGGTTTGATAATATGCTAGATATGTTCCAAGCCTAGCTTTGCCTTTTGTCTTTGAGGAGCCTTCACAAGCATAAATAAGAATATAAGATGCGTTGTTCAGATTAGTATGATGTTCTAGGAAAACTAAATTGCTTCTAGTAGTGTGACATAGTCCGTCGGATTAGTATTGACAAGTATTTGTTTACTTTGGGTTTTATCTTATCATTTCTTGCAGTTGATCTCTTGTAACTTGTATGGCAGTTTAACTATAATTATTGCCAGACCAAGCAAAGTATGAGTCGGTAGGGAAGATGCATTTGCGTTTGATTTGTTTTGCTAGTTAAGCTTGGTCCTATGTTGGTTGAACCCATCAGCATTGGCAAGTGTTTTATCTCTTTAAAGAATTCAGAGGCAGCTATCACACATGGATCCAGATTCATGGATCAAATGTAATGTTCTTCTCCTATAACTTAGGAATGCAAGCTGATAAAGGTTGTACAGTAAGCTACATTTTAAGTGATCTACTGTATCAACTTCCTCTGCTTGCTGTTATTTAGATGCATCCCGTATGCTACTACTGTTCGTCATACTCTCTGTATACACAGAACCCACATGATTACAATTTTGGTCGTCGATAGTAGTTGAGGAACTATAAGAGGAAGAGCAGAGCAATCAGTTACTACTACCTGCTGGTTGCTGAATTCAGGTTTGCACCATTGTTTAGGATTCCATGATTTTTTTTCCATATATTTTTGCATTTTGGGGTGTCCGAGAACGGTTTTAAAGGAAAATTCATGTCAGGCGACCCCAAATCTTTTTGGGATTAAGGCTTTGATGTTTTTGTTGTTATACATCTATTTGGGGTTGAATATTACTCGTTTTGCCTCGGTCATTTACTTACCTTTTTTTTTTTTTTTTTTTTTTCTTGTGACGGTATTTTAATAGAAGTTATACATACAAATGAATGAAATGGGGGTAACTAATTTAGATTTTCAACCCTGTTATTTACTTTTCAGATGAATCTTTATAGATTGCTATCCGTTTAATATGTGTGGAAAAATGGGAGACATACCCAAATAATGCTTTAGAAGAAACAAGCAATTCTGCAACAAAGCTTCCTCTTTGATGATCTAATATTTCAGGATATACATACAAGATTACCTATTAAATCCATTATTTGATTCAAGTCAGTTTCAAAACAATGGTATGCTACTCTTTCTTCTTTGAATTTTGCCAATGCCTACCTTATGCGACTCCTCTTTTATCACCCTTCTGCTTCTGTTAACACCTTGTTTATCAAATGTTGAAAGGATTATTACCTTTTTTCTTATGATTACGATGGTCAAATTTCCGGTAATTTTCAAGATAATTGCTTAGACTGATGTCGACTTTGGGGTCCTGAGTTATAATCTTCAACTTAAAGGGTCCTGCAATGGGTTGATTTGTTTAACCCCTATCTCTGCTGACTACTTCATTCTATGGAACCCAGTTATCATGGGCGTCACAAATTTAGGTTACATGGGCGTTCAATGCGTTTTCTAACAGTCGCTCGCTCTGTTGTACAAGTACTTCTTCAGACTAATGTTGACAACTAGCTCCTTATATTTTGTTTCACCTTTACTATTTCCTTGCACCAATTCTCTTGTAAGGCTGGATACATTCTTATTACTATTTCCTTGCACCAATTTGCTTCGTGCGTTTTCTAACCATTAATTTATCACCAGCGTGAGCAATACATTCTTATTACTCCCTCCATTCCACTTTTATTCTCCTCTTTTTCAGAAATTTGTTCCAATTTAATTGTCCTAGTTCTAAATTTAGTATGCTAAAATGGATGAACTACTATTACCCATAATCTTTTAACTAGCTCTCTATCAAAATGACATGGTCTTATTCCTCGATGGTCTTTTCTTTGATTTAGCCCTCGAGTTGTTTGACATTATAAATTAGTATTGTCAATGATTTCCATAAAAAGCGTCGTCTAATTATTTAAATGTGTTTCATTTAGCGGAATTAAAATGTAATTATTGTATGCGAAATAGTGGAAAAAAATAGTTTAGGTCCATTTCGCTACAAGACCGGACCGGACCAAATATTTTTGGTTTGGTCTGGTCCAAGACCGAAAGTTTTAGTTCTGATCTTTGGGGAGCCCCGTCTCCTACAGTCAGCCCTTTTCTCGTTTATCCTTGCTCCTAAGGTGCCATCTCCCTCTGTCTCTGAATCTCTCCCGTTGCTGCTGCACCTGCTTTTGGCTCTAGGGCCACACTAGAGCTTGCTTCTGGGGCTGCCTCTGGATCTGGGTCGTCTTCTGGCCTTGTTCTTTCGTTTCCTGACAGGTTTGGTAGTGCCAAGGCAGGTCTTTGGCTTGGCTTGTCTTCTCTGCTTTTTCCTAGTCAAGCCTCTATGCTGGGGGTCGTCCTCTTGGGGAAGTCCTCAAACAGGCGCCTGAGCTTTCTTTTGAGGTGACATTCACTCCTCTCTGGTTACTGTGTTTGTGATTCTTCCTTCGAGGTGTCTTATTGCTTTTCTGGTTTGCATAGTCCTTGGAGCTATCCTCGTTCATCCAGAAGTAGGCTGGGCAGTTGAGAGATGAAGTTCTCCGCCTCAGAGCGGAGAATGATGCTGTCATGGCGAAGGTGAGGGAGGTGCTAGCGAGACGGAGCAGGCCTAGAGGAGTGCTGTTATGGCGCTGGTGGACAAGGTGAGGGAGGAGCATGTCCAGCTTCAGAGGTCTTTGGAGGAAGCCATGCTCAGAAGGGGATTATTCAAGAGCAGCTTCAGGGGATGCAGGCCAAGCTGGATCACTTCGTGTAATATTGTTCGTCTTATGAGGGATTTATATGCTGTCTTCCTACAGCTTGAGTTTGGTGCCATTCGTGATAGTTGTGGTATACATAACGTGATGAGCTTATTACAATATTACCTCGTTTTAGCGGTGCCACCTAGACCTGATCAAATTGAGGCGATGTAAATCTAGTATGAGCAGAGAATTACAATTCTTAAATAATGTGAACCAATTGACACAATGTGGAAATTAACATAATTTTTTGTACATAGTGTATTATTTTTTGCAGTGAAGGTTGAGGTACACATGACTGCGCCACTCATGAGTCATGATAGTTACTCGTAATTAGTTATGGTATAACACAAACTAATATGATGAAAACTTCAAAGTAATGCTTCGCAATTAAGAAAAACGGTGAAGGAAAGTCGATTGTAGCATAAAGAAAAACAAAAGCGGGGAGGGAAGGTCAAAACAAGGATGAGAAAAGTGATATTAACAAGATTGTCTATCAAATCCATGATTCGATTCAAGTCCGTCTCCAAACTCTGGTATTCTACTCTCTCTTCTTCTCATTCTGCTTTCGCACATTTGAAATTTCCCAAGCCATCACCCATAGAATGCCTACTCATTCGAAATGACTACAAATTCCAGATTATGTCTTACAAAAATGACGAAATTGACTTGGTCAACATGGAGGCTGACTTTGATGTAGGTGATGAGAAAATGGATTTGGTGGGCACTTGGAATGGCTTGGTTTGTTTAGGATCACATTCTGGTCGTTTGTCCATTGTATGGAATCCAATAACCCGCGAATTTCAGAAATACTTGGTAACTGAAATCTCTAACTCTTTCGGACCAGACGGTTTGGTCTTCTGGGGATTTGGGTATGTTTGTAGTGATGATGACTACAAGATTGTTCGGTTATGTATGGATATCTCTGGTCATTCTTTGACAGTACACGTATGCTCGATTAGGTTAGATACATGGAGAGTAACCAACAACGATGCTTATGATACCTCTAATTTGAGCTATCCAGCGCTCATACGTACATCAGGACTCTTTCTCAATGGGACATTATATTGGGGGTTGTCGGAGGTAATTTGTTCCTTCAATTTAGAGTCTGAGAAGCTCAATACATTTCCAGAACTCGAGGTCATGACCAGCAGCACATCATTGTCATATGTTAATACGTTCGATAACAGGTTATTTGTGGTAAACGGGTGCTTATCGATGTATGGTCCATGTCGTATAGGTAATGATCATATTTTTACAATTTTGAAAAGCCCGGAGGTGGTTCAACAAATCATTAATCCTAAGGATGTGGCTGGCTTGATGCCTTATGGGGGAGTTTTAATTGGATTCACCCGAAGTAACAAGATCTTTATACAATCTTCAAAACAACGTTTAGGGTTTATTGATCTAAGTTTACGTCCTCTGAATCTCGCACCATTGATGAAACTTGGAGGAAGAGGAGTAACTGAGGTTGTTAGTTATACTCCAACTCTTATTTCACTCAAGTCTATGTGTTATAAAAATGATTAAGGATGAGGAGGATTCCAATATGTGTCCTATTGTTCTATTTATTTTTGTGGTATTTATTTACGTATTAGGTCATACCATGGCTTTGTCTTCTACGGAGTTCTTTGTTGTATTACTTCGGTGTTCATTATTTACAAATTCTCGGCTATTGCGGTCGCACTTGCACTTAATTGAAAAGGGACAACTTTGTAATAAATAAATATTACTTTTGATTAAATATTAACCACTTTTTATAGTGCTAAAAATGATACTCCCTTTCAAGTTTTTATGTTGTTCCCTTTTTTCTTTTTGATCGATAACATTGTTGTTTCCTCTTTCCCTTTTTGGACAACTTTGTGTCGTCTAAAACCAACTTGGGTTGGGATCATGTGTATTGTGTGGTATAGCTGATCATGGGTTGGGCTTGATAAGGTTTGGGCCAGACTGGCATGTTAAAAACAACTCATCCATTTGGGTCGAGCTGGGTCGGGCCAAGTCAATGAGCCTTTTTCTTTAGCCCAAATCCAGCCCTTCTGGGCTCAAACGAGCCCTCGGGCTAGATCGGGCTAGATTGGGCTTTTTTGGCCATTACGACTCGTAACACCTTCAAAACGTGAAAGAGGCAAAAAACGCGCATTGAGAAAAATACAACTAAAAAAGGCTTCAAACAAGGTTTTAGCAAATTCTAATCCACAATTCCAAGTCAAATAAACTCAAACTTGATATTTATAAAATGTTTATAGAACTTGGCCGTAGACAATAGCATATCAATAATCAACGATTTTTGACTTTTTGCTTACTTATATAGTGTACACATCACATTACAGGAACGATAAATTAGGGCCGACTTTGGGGGGTTTTTTGGGGCCGAGAGTTTAACCCAAATCCAACCCAATATTTCCAATGCATAGGCTGCCTGGATCGGATTTTGGGCTTTTTTGGGGCCCAGAAATTTAGCCTAAACCCTAGAAAAAGAGGATCGGGTCGAGTAGGGCTTTTGGGGCCTGTGCCTTTTGATGAGCTTTATTGTGTGGTCCAAATTGATTCTCTTATTTTTGTGCGAAAATGAAAAGGAAACACCCTAGGAGCTTGGAGGGAGTATATTTTTTTTTTAAAGTGGTCACTATTTTCCAAAATGTGATTACTTTTTAACAAAAAATGGTCACATTTTACAAAATAACACAAAATGATACCGACACACATAATAACTACAACTCCCTCCATTCAAATTCATGCTACATATTTGTTTTTTTCACGTTTAACAACACATGTTTTACGTGTTAAATATCTTTAGCAACGTATTCGCAAAAAACATAAAATTTATATATTTTCAATGTACTTGTAAAGAATGATTATTGCCACTTAATGAAGTGCTAGTAATAATTCCTTAAATTTGAATGAAGAAGCTTGTATAAGTCATCCTTCTTTGGAGCAGAAGCCGCTGCAAGCTAAGTAGGGTCCTTTATAACGCATTGGTTCATATCAAAATGAACCATTAAACCAGATGTAGTCAATAACTTTCCAAATGATAACAGATTATGTTTAAAATCTGGCAGGAATAACACATCATGAAGGATAATTTTCGGATGAATTAGTATATCTCTTATATAATTCACCACTTTATTCACCACTTTATGAGTTCCATCGGGAACACCAACTTTGATAAGTATTTGCAAGGCTTTAAAGGAGTGAAATAAATGTTTTTTGGGATGTCATATGATCAGTGGCACCCGAATCAATAATCCAGTCATATGTCATAGAAGCATATAGTGCAGAAGATACAATAGATGCAAGAACAGTACCTACAAAGTTCACACTCCCGCCAATAAGTCCAGAGAAATCAGTTGGATTATGCTTCATGCTCTGTATAATCTGCTGATAAACAGCAGGAACCAAGGCACGATCAGGAGCATTAAGACCAGAAGTTTGAGAAGTGGTGGGGGTCCTATGAGTGGGATTGTGATGCTGCTGAACAACAGGAATATCAAAAGGAATATCTGAAGCATTATCATCATCAGCTTCTGCAGCATTAACAAACTTCTTGGTAGAAGAACCTCCTTTACCAGAGTTAACACCAAACCTTGAGGCATTATTATACTTTGCTCGCAATTCAGGATATAGAGCAAAGCATTTATCTGTGGTATGACCATACCTATTACAGGCATCACAATGAAGATCATCAGTCTTGGGCCTCTTTGCATCCCTATGCTATGTATTCCAGGGAGCAATAGATACTGTTGAATACATCTGGACAGTCTGTCAATTGTGACAGACTGGCTCAAACTTCCAAGTGCCCAAATGATTGAAGGCCCTTATTTCTAGGCCCATACCTTTGTGTACTAGGTTTAGGTTATCTTACATACCCCATGTATCTTATATAAAGTCTACATCCTTGTACAGCAGCCTTACACATTCATAATCAATACATCACAAAATTCAAAAACCTCAAAGTTTCTTTCTTTATTTACTCTGTTTTCTATCATTCATCTTTCGTCTAAATGGCATCAACATTCAGAAGTTTACATGGTATCAGAGCAGGTTAATCCCTGTCTCATCATCATTCATTGTTTGTTCATTTTTCATCTGAAAGGTTCAGCCTTTTTCTTCATTCTTCTGTTTATTTCATCCCATTGTCTTGTTCTCTTCTTTTGTTGTTGATCTGTTATCTATCATTCTAAAAGTTTCCATCTTTATTTTTTTTCTTTTCTCAAAAAAATGACTGATGATACTGTCATTCCCAACGTCAATGTTAACACCAATGTGGCTTTAAACCCTTTCTTTGTTCATCCCAATGATTTTAGTATACAACGTCTAGTTGCTTCTCCTTTTGATGGTAATGGGTATGGAAATTGGAGGAGAACCATGCTCATAGCTCTTTCTGCAAAAAAATAAGATAGGCTTTATTAATGGAAGTATTATGAAACCTTCCTCTGATGATTCCAAGATCAGAGAATGGGAGATGTGCAATTCCATGGTGATTTCTTGGATTATAAACTCTGTCAACACAGAAATTCGTGACAGCGTATTGCATTGCGACACTGCTAAGGAGATATGGGATGAGTTACGGGAAAGGTTTGAGCAGTACAATGGAGCACAACTCTATCAAGTGCAGGATAAGTTAAACCAGACTACTCAAGGTTCTGACTCCATATCATCATACTTTACCAAACTTAAGAAAGCCTGGGAAGAACTAAGGAACATCTGGACTACTCCTAAGTGCAAGTGTGGATGCAAATGCAGTGTTCCTGACACTATAATGAAACATGAAGAAGATAAGAAGGTGATCAAGTTTCTAATGGGACTCAATGAAACATATAGCACTATCAGGGGCAATATCTTGATTATGGATCCCATCCCATCTCTCAATGGAGTCTATGCCTTGCTGATCCAAGAAGAGAAGCAGAGAGAGATCTCCTCTCAAGCTGTTCTCAGTATGGAAGCCTCTGCCATGGCCGCGAGAAACTACTGGAATGGCAACCAGCAAGGAAATAGGCAGAAGGGTGTCAACACTGGGAATTACAAGTCCAACCATGGAGGTTCAGACAGTAAGAATTACATCAACAAAAATGGCAATGTTTACAAGAAGAACAACTACTTTTGTACTGCCTGCAATGTCGAGGGGCACAGCAACCAGAGATGTTACGTATTACACCCCGAGTTGAGACAGAACAAAAGAAACAGTGCTAACACAAGCAACAACAATGGAACTGGGACTGCTGCAGTGGGCATTACAGAGCCAGGAAACACTGAAATGGCAAATAACAGTCAAGAGTACACTCAGATGCTGGGAGAGTTGAGCAAGTTTAACATCAATCCTAATGATTCTCATGCTATGATGGCAGGTATTGAATCTCAAACTCTCACTCATGAGTGGATCATTGACAGTGGGGCATCTAGTCATATGACCCCTCACTTACAACTGTTTAGTGATTATCACAAACTCAAAATGCCTCATTATATCACTATACCAAATGGAAAGAAAGTCACTATCATTCATGCTGGAACTGTAAAACTTTCATCTATCATCACTTTACATAATGTTTTGCATGTGCCTGAGTTTCAATTCAATCTCATTTCAGCCAGTCAATTTACAAAAGACCTTTACTCTCCTATCATTTTTACCCCTAATTTTTGTCTAATCCAGGTCTCTTCTATGAGCAATTTAACCATGCTTGGTAGACAAAAACAAGGCCTTTACATAGCTGAGTTCAAGACTACAACCCAAGCCAATTTATCAACTAATACATCAAACTTCAAATCAAATCAAATATGTGCTGCTGCCAACACTTCTACAGTTTCTCTTGATACCTGGCATTGCAGATTAGGACATATTTCTTACTCTAATTTAAAGTTTTTGAATGTAAGCAATAGTTGCAAACCTTCCAACAATTCTGTATGTCAAATTTGCCCTAGGGCCAAGTTCCACAGATTGAAATTCCCTGACAGTTTCTCAAATTCCAAATGCAATTTTGATTTGCTACATGTTGATTTGTGGGGTTACTATCATACTCCAACACATTCAGGGTATAAGTTTTTTCTGACTATTGTTGATGATCATTCTCGGACAACTTGGACTCACCTCCTCAGTCATAAGAGCAATGCTCTACCCATTCTTAAAGCTTTTGTCACATATGTTGAAACTCATTTTCAGGCACATGTAAAAACAATTAGAAGTGATAATGGTTTTGAGTTTAGTGAGTCCCAAGCCCTAAGTTTCTATGCTTCTAAGGGCATCTTACATCAAAGCTCATGTGTTGAAACCCCACAACAAAATGGGGTAGTGGAGAGGAAACATAAACACCTCCTTGAGACTGCTAGGAGTTTATTTTTCCAAGCAAATTTGCACATACAGTATTGGGGGGAGTGTATCTTAACCGCAACCTACCTCATAAATAGGATGCCATCCAGTGTGCTTAACAACAAGTCTCCAATGGAGGTATTGTATAATGAACCCCCTAAATATGACCACCTTAGATCATTTGGCTGTTTATGTTTTGCTGCCACTCTAAAGAGGAACCGAGACAAGTTTCAATCAAGAGCTAATCCGTGTGTGTTTTTGGGATACCCAAATGGCAAGAAGGCCTATACTGTCCTTGATTTACACACTCAAAAGGTCTTTCATAGCAGAGACATTGTTTTTCATGAAGGCATTTTTCCGTTTCACAACAAAAATTTATCTAAGTTCTTTGACAAGGATGCCTTGCCTTGCCCCCCTCATGAATTGAGTGATCCCATATTTTTCTTTCCTATTGATCCCTCTCCTGAGCCTGTAGAAATTACTGAGCCAGTTGGGAGTGAGGTCCCTATTGATGATCAGACTAACAGTGTTGAAGACACTCAAACTGCTCATGAACAAAACAGTGATGAAGCTCAAAATGACAACCAAAGTAAAGATGTCATACCTGCTGATAAGCCAGGAACCTCTGGTAGAATCAGAAAGCTACCTTCTCATTTGAGGGATTATGAGGTAACCATACCTCAGTCCATACAACCACAACAAACATCTGGTTTAGCCAGGCAGTATCACCACTGGTGCCATGTTGTCAGTTTTGAGGCTTTACCTTGCCATTCTCAGCAGCAACTTCAAAAGCAATCCTCTTTGTACTCTGAGCCTCAAACTTACAAAGAAGCAAGTACAGATCCTCACTGGATTCAAGCAATGCAACAGGAAATCCAAGCCCTAGAAAGCAACAATACATGGGAATTAATTGACCTTCCACAACACAAAAGGGCAATTTCTTCTAAATGGGTCTACAAAGTCAAACTAAATGCTGATGGAAGTTTGGAAAGATACAAGGCAAGACTTGTCATCAGGGGTTGTAATCAAAGGGCTGACATTGATTTTCAAGAAACATTCTTCCCTGTCGTGAAGATGACCACCATAAGAGCTATCATATGTGTTGCACAACATCAAAAATGGCCTGTTTACCAGATGGATGTGAATAACGCATTTTTGCATGGTGATATAACAGAAGAGGTTTATATGAAGGTTCCTGAAGGAGTTCCAAACCCCAACAACAAGGTTTGCAAGTTGAAAAAGGCTCTCTATGGCCTCAAGCAAGCCTCAAGGCAATGGTTTTCCAAGCTTTGTGATTTTCTGCATGGATTGCAGTATACTCAATCAAAGAATGATTATTCTTTGTTCATCAAAAAAACCACTGATAGCACCACTATCTTGGCCGTCTATGTGGATGATATTATTGTGACAGGATCAGATACTTCTCATATAGAACATCTCAAGGTTCAACTTCATCAAGCCTTTGGTCTCAAAGATCTAGGACATCTGCATTACTTCTTGGGCATAGAGGTTACTTATCTCCCTGAGGGGATTGTTCTTACACAAAGGAAATTCACTACTGAGTTGTTGCAAGACACTGGTTTCCTGGACTCTAAAGGGGTTGTGACACCTCTTCCTTTGAATCACAAGTTCTCCACAGACAATGCTTCTACCATCCTTGACCCCAGCTATTACAGAATGATAGTGGGGAAGTTGAATTTTCTCACACATACCAGACCAGACTTGGCCTTTGCTGTTCAAGTTCTCAGCCAATTTATGCAAAGTCCTTCGAATGCTCACTTGCAGGCTGCTCATCATGTTCTAAAATACTTAAGTCATTCTAATGGTCAAGGCATACTTATGAAGGGTTCTGACAAGCTCCACCTCCATGCATATTCAGATTCAGATTGGGCAGCTTGTCCCATCACCAGAAGGTCCATCACTGGTTGGGTAGTTATGTTGGGTCAATCTCCCCTAAGTTGGAAAAGCAAGAAACAAAGCACTGTTAGCAAGTCCTCTGCTGAGGCCGAGTACAGGGCTATGTCCCAGGCTGCAGCGGAAGTCACTTGGTTGACAAGGCTATTAGAAGAATTGGGGGTTTTCAATCTCAAGCCTGTCACTCTTCATTGTGACAACAACAGTGCCTTACACATTGCAAAGAATCCCGTCTTTCATGAGCGAACCAAGCACATAGAGCTTGATTGCCATTTCACGAGAGATAAGGTTTTGGAAGGTCTGCTTCAACTCCGTTATCTCCCCACAGACTCCCAACTTGCTGATGTTTTCACCAAGGTTTTACCATCTGCTCAACATTGGAAACTTTTACACAAGCTTGGAATGCTTCCCTTCACTCAGCCTCCAGCTTGCCCGGGGGTGTTGAATACATCTGGACAGTCTGTCAATTGTGACAGACTGGCTCAAACTTCCAAGTGCCCAAATGATTGAAGGCCCTTATTTCTAGGCCCATACCTTTGTGTACTAGGTTTAGGTTATCTTACATACCCCATGTATCTTATATAAAGTCTACATCCTTGTACAGCAGCCTTACACATTCATAATCAATACATCACAAAATTCAAAAACCTCAAAGTTTCTTTCTTTATTTACTCTGTTTTCTATCATTCATCTTTCGTCTAAATGGCATCAACATTCAGAAGTTTACAGATACAGTAATGGTAGAAGAAGTATTTGTAGTACCAGGATTGCGACCATAAGAAGGCCTGTAAGAGCCAAAGCACTAGAATCTGCAGTATTTTGCATTGCATTAGTGATGGATTTCTGACTTTCAACTTGCTGTAGGATAGAATATGCTTTATTTGCAGTTGGTAGAGGATCTATAGCTAGGATATTAGACCTTCGAGCATCATAAGAATCATTCAACCCCATTAAGAAGTTGATAACCTTCTCCTTAGAAGAGAATTCCAGAACACGCTTAAGAAGATTGCAACTGCAATCAATCATAACACCACAAGTAATATCAGGATATTATTCAAGCTCTTCAATATTATCCCAATATTTCTTCAATTTTGTATAATATTCAGCAATAGAAGAGTTGTCTTGTGTAATAATCCTTAGCTCCTTCTTCAATTGATAAAAAAGAGGACCATTACTTTGACCATATCGTTCAGAAATCTCAAGCCAGAGTAATCGTGAGGACTTGACAGTCATGAAACCTTAGCTTCCTTAATACTGTCCTCAATTGAATTAAGAATCCAGCAGCGCACCATTTTGTCACACCGAAACCATTTCTTATAATTTGCAGATGTGAAAGCTGGCATAGCAACAATACCATTGAGAAAACCTTGTTTATCCTTCGTAGCAAGAGATAACAAGACACAACGACTCCAAAGGAGATAGTTCTTGCCATTGAAGATCGTAGTGATGACATTCATACCAGGATAATCCGTATTAGAAAGGAAAAGCGGATCATCGAATTGATTCGTAGCAGCGGAAGTAGAATCAGAAGTCGACATGATCAATTGCAGGAAGACGAAATTTAGGGTTTTCTGGAAAAAAATTGATGAAAAGAAGTAATTTCTTCAAAAGAAATTACAATTGAAGAAGAAGAGAAGCAAAAAATAGATCAGAACCTGTCTGATACCATGTGAAACAGTAATTCAGGCTTTGATGATGAAGATCAAAGCATAGGAAGCCATTAATAATCAACGAAGATATTTATGAAGTAATGAAAATCTAGAGAAAGTATGAAGATCAAATATAAATAAGAAATGAATTGTATTGATTATTGTAAATGTACAATAGCTTCACCAGCTTTATTTATACAACTCAATGATATATAATTAACAAACATAATAAACTATCTCTAACTGCCTAACTAACTTTCTCTCTCCTGTAACAAACTCATTGATGAGTTGGCAATAACCGTCACTACTGATGATGTTGTATTGTATCCACATAATCAGTCTCATAATAGTCTGGGTTGTCTTAGTTTATAGCGCTCGGCTATTTGAATTCGAAAATAGTTGGAGTACTTGGTTTCTGGATTCCAGTGTTCGATGAAGTATTTGGTGCTTGTGCGGTCTGAAGAGTCAGTTAATATTAAGCTTGGTTTCGTCTATTTCCCATTGAGTAGTTGTCTTAGACTCTATCACTCTATAGTTAGTCTCTGACACTCTGGCAAGGCCGTTGTACGCATTTGTTGTGTAAAACGGACCCGCAACCATGGAAACTGGTTTTTTTTTCCCTAAGAGTTTATGGAAGGCAGTATTATACAAGAATTTGCCCTGTCCTATTTGATGCAGTTATTCTACTACTACAGTTCGTCAAACTGTTGTAAGTGAGAGTACCACACAAGTAGGATCTTGTTCTTCGATGGGATTCTCATTCATTGATTTTTATTGACGAGGATTGATGTCGTCTACAAGCAGTCGACTAAGATTGTTGAAAAAACAATAAAGGAAGATTGCTCTCATTTCTAGTCACTTTTCTAGTAGTCCGTTATACTACACCAAGTGTTCAACTAAGCAACTACACCAATTGGATCAGGATGGATCTTTTACGCATGAGCAGTGAATTATTGCAAAAATCGTGTGTATTAAATGACCCATACTTTCGGTATTTGGTCATCATAGATGTAAGAAGATATCGTTTTATTGAGCTTGCAGGTTGACTCTTTTGATGGTTGCCCGCAATCCAATCAAAAGCCTTATTAAGAGTTTATGACAATGAGTACTTTGAATCGAATCCATTCCCCGAGTACTTGTATATCTAAACCTTAGATGATAGTCCCTGTAAAGTTACGAAAATGAAAAATGTGTATAAAATGGAGAAGGCATTAATTAAAGTATCATGTTGGTCTGCTAAGTGAAAGTATGACAATTTCAAATTAGTAGTGATGAGCACTCAGCCACTCATATTTGTGAATAAATAACAAAACTAAAAGTGAAGAAATTGTAGAAATGGAAAGTCAAAGCAAGTCTGAGAAAAATACAATACAGCAACCTGAACAAACAGAGCTCCCAGATGATATAATAGCTGAGATTATATTAACAAGATTGCCTATTAAATCCATTCTTCGATTCAAGTCCGTTTCCAAACGTTGGTATTCTACTCTTTCATCTTCTCCTTTTGCTGTTATCCACTTTAAATCTCCCCATACTTCAACCATTCAATCCTTTTTTATTCAATCTTACTCTAAATTCCAGATTTTGTCTTATGAAAATGGCCAAACTGACCTGGTTAACCTGCAAATTGACTTTGATGTACATAAGGATATGATGCTGGTGGGCACTTGTAATGGCCTGATTTGTTTAGGATCAAAAACTAGGTTGTCCTTCATTCTATGGAATCCCATAACACGCCAATTTCGCAAATACTCCAACACTAAAGTCTGTAAAGACAAAGAGTGGTTGCTTACTTGGGGATTTGGGTACGTTTCTGCTACCAACGACTACAAGATTATTGGGATATGCAAACGTCTATGGGGTCATGCTATTAGAGTTCATGTCTTCTCTACAAGGTTCAATAAATGGAGAAGAATAGACAATGACTTTTCCTCTCAAAATTTCTCTGATTTGAGGGCTAGTGATCACCTAGATAGACCAGGGTTGCTTGTTAACGAGACTCTGTATTGGATGACTGTTCATCGCAAATCCGGGATACAAAGAAATATTCTTTTCTTTGATTTAGCCCTCGAGTTGTTTGACACATTTCCCCACCTCGCAGTGCCAGTGAGCACGTATACTGCTGAGGTTGCTGACAAGTATTACGACAAGTTCTTATGTGTCGTAAATGGGTGTCTTTCTAAGTTTGGTAGATCTCTTAGAAGCCCTGAAAGGGTTATTACCATGATGAAAAATCCTGGAGAAATAGAACAAATTGTTCTCTCTGGACATTTACATTCAATTAGTTGGATATCCGGAATCTTTTCCGGGGTTAGAGGAAGTGGCAAGTGTTTTACAGAATATCATGCTATTACTGTAGGAAAACTACATTTAGGGGTTATGGACTTAAGTTCGTCCCCTATGGAGCACACTTCATTGGCGACATTTGATGGAAGGTCGGAAATTGCCGGCTATTCTGCAAGTCTTCTTTCTCCCTTTGCTGTTACAAGAGGGTCCAATAATAAGTGTAGAAAAAGACGATAGAGGCTGCACAATGAGTTGCTCAAGTGATTTGTTCTTTCATCTTCCCTCTCCTTGCTATCATTTTGAATTTTTGATGCAGTCAGCCGGTCTGCACAATGAGCTGCACAAAGTTTGTGCTCGGGCGTCTGTTTTGGACAACTTTTTTCCAAATTGCTTATCTCAACAAGACGCACATAATACAAAAAATTGTGTTGGCCTACGTTTGGTCGTGTGGTTTACACGTCATGACGTAAGCACAGTCAGGTACACCATACCACTGTGCCTAGAGCTGTTAATGAGACAAAACGGCTCGCGAGCAACTCGATCTCGATTCGGTTAAAGCTTGGCTCGCCCGAGAGCTTAATGAGTCAAGTCGAGCTAATATTCGCTTGGCTCGAAAATCTCATTTGCAGCTCGAACTTATGTATTAGATAAGATATACTCATATTTTAATGGTTATGCATTTGGATCAGGCATATAAAAAATGTCTCATTTATCTTCTAATATTTGTATATAAAATTTTCGAGTCTTGTTGTTAAACATATCGAGAGAGGAAAAATAAAACTTCGACAATTATATTTAGGTTCAAGTTGAGCTCGAGTTTGGCTCGAATTCGCGTTAAAGCTCGCAAGCTTGATAACGAGTACATGTTTTCTCAAGCTCGGGTAAGCTCGATATCCGCTCAAACTCGAGTTTTACTTTATGAGCACAAGCCGAGTAAGGTCAAGCTCAGACTCAGCTCGGTTCGTTAACGCCCCTAACCGTGCCTATGCCCGGATGTGTATTCCGCATGTCTGGGCCATGTAAATATTTTTTCCCCAATGTATTCGTTTTATCGAGATAAGCGAATTGAAAATAAAAAATCGTTTAAAATAGACATTTGAGTGCAAATTTATGCTCATTTCAAATTATTTTTTTTAATCATCAATGATTTTTGTCTCAATTTAAATGGTTATAATATTGATCTTTTGATAAAAAGTGATCATTTTTTTTATAAATAATGACCACTTTTAAAAAAGGTTTTGCTCTTTCATGGACATGTTTTACTTTTTTATGGACAAAATTGACCACTTTAGCCCTCCCTTTTCTACACCATATTTTCAAGTTTCTAATCTCTCTTTCAACTTCCTCGCCCTAGCTCACAAACACCGCATCACCACCACCTGTCCTCCACCGCGTTACCACGCACCAATGCCTCACCCCTCCTCTGCTCCACTGCTTCCCAAGCCCGCATATTCTTCCTCTGCCCAGTCATACTCGCCTCCTGCACAACCCCTCCCTCCACCCCATCGCCTAACCGCCGCCTACCACCTGACATTCTCCCTTGCCTCCTTCACACACCCTGCTCACCTAAGAGTAGAAGCGCCCCTTGGCCCACTCAAACAGGGCCGCCCCCTTCTCTGCCACCGTTGCTCGACCTTCACTGCTGCTTGAACTTCGCTCATCGCCCCTCCCTCTCCATCTACGTACGCCATCAGCCCTCCCCTTCGCTGCCACCCCTTTCCAAATAAAACCCTGATTTCTATAAAATATCCATAAAATTATGTGTGTTGTTATAAATTGATACAATAAATTGTTGTTTACAAATTTAAATGGAATTATTAATCAATCAATATGTGATTCGGATGCATAATTGTTGAATTTGCTAAAAAAAATTTTAGCAAATGATTAATTTTTTAGAGGGATGGGAAAGTTGAATTTTTTTTTGTGAAGGGTAGGTGTTTGAAAATTATAACAAAAAGTCCATAAAAGGGTAAAACGTGTCCATGAAAGAGCAATTACGTTAAAAAATAGGTCATTTTTAAACAAAAAATTGGTCACTATTTTATAAAAAATGGTTACTAATTATTAAAATGTGATCATTTTTCTACTGATTACATGTAAGACCGTCATAAAGTAAAATTTGTGTACGAATTAAATTAGTGATTTTAAAAATTGTCCTTAAAAGTGATTTTCAATAAAACAATACTTGAATTTCAATAACCAATGAGTCTTGCTGAAGACGGATACTATCCGTCATAAGCTGAAAACAGATAGTATCCTCTCATAACAATGCAAGTGGGAAGACAAGTATAGGAAAATTGAGCATTTTCATAGGTCATGCCACTTGCATTTTGTGAGAAAGACATTATCCATTTTCAGCTTGTGACAGATAGTGTCCGTCTTCAATGAGAACTAGCTTAGCACCCGTGCAAATTGCACGGAAATGCATAGTTGAATAGTTCGTAGTTCTATATAAATAAATGTTTAAAACGTATAAAAAATCAAAACAATAGTGTTGTCAATATGTTAGAATGGTCGAGCACAATTCATTATTTGTAATTTCAGATTTGGAGTAATATTTGGTCTCGCCTTTTATCTTTATATATAAGCTCTTATTTTCAGTTACTCGACCATCACAGTTTATCCTTTATTATTGTCATATTTCAAAAATATTTGAGAACAATAGTTGTTACAGATCCAAAAATAGGTTAACTTAAGACCTGACATTGACCCAAACTACAACACCTGAATGTGACTCAAAATCCGAATTAATCCGACCCAGCCCAAATGACCTAAATTATCGTGACTCATAACTGATTCAACCCGAATTGACCTAAATATAGTACAATGCTGGAAAATCATGTTAGTTCAGAAAGTTCAATGAGTATGCTAAAAAATATAGTATGTTGCTCGAATATTGTGTTATGCTCAAAAAGTATAGTGCAATGCTCGAAAACCATGTTAGCTCAAAAACTTTAATGACGATGCTCAAAAATATAGTATGCTGCTCTAAAACCGTGTTATGCTCAAAAAAATAAAGCAATGCTCTGAAACTTTTGGTGAAATGCTCAAAACAATAGTTTTGTTAGCTGCTGAGAAACTTCAATGATGATGCTCATAAAGTAAAGTACATTAATTTAGATGAACCTGGTGACTTTCAAATCCACGTAATATTTGAACGGTGTAGTTTTCAAACTTTTCTTTTGAGTAGGGCTCAGATCTTCCAAGAGTGACACAGAGTCACGTGGAGACATACGTGAAACTAGTTTCGGCAATCGGATTGATGTGTCTTCAGCCTCCGAAGTTACTAGTTCTTCAGTTTTGTCTTTCGCTTGATCTTTTTTTGATAGATCTTCATTGTCCTGTTCTGTTTGTTTTTTTATTGTGTTTTTTGCCATTTTGCAAGTCACCTTAATTGATTCCGCTCGCCTCTTCTTTTCGGCACTCCTAGGTGTAGTATACAGAAAAAATGACAATTTACGTATAAAAAACGCTGAAATGGTAAACTCGGAAACTTTTATGCAATGCTCACAAAGTATGAATTAAACTAAATATGTTGTACATTAGTTAAGCATATGTTTCGTACAGACTTATAGCAAGAAGCCTTCTATAAATGTAAAAGGTTTCAAAGTTTGAATTCAAAGCTTAAAAGATTTTCTATATAACAATTTTTTTACGTGGCTAAAAATAAATCTCCCTGATCGACATCAATTACCTCATAGTAGCTTCGTATGCCTTCTTTTTTCTTGTATAGTAAAACAAGATCTTTTTCTTTCTCTTCTCCCTGATAGCATATAATCAATCAAAAAAATTATTTAGCTTTTTACAGTTGCATAATAAAGAAAGTAATATGGTGAAATAAGAAGACACTTCTAACCTTCTACAATATGGAATGTCACACTTTGTACGCATTACTGCTCCAGTTACAACTGTTGGAGTAAGTGTCCTCCACAACAGTGCGATCACGTCACTGATATAAATCATTGACAAATCTCTATAAAAGAATATTCATGAGATGATTTTTCATCATAGTCAACTGGTCAACATTAATCGGTAATGATTGGCTTGCTAGAGTTTGACATTACTGTCGTAATGACGGTGGTGACCAGTTGATCCCTTTAGGTCACACCTATAGGACAACTCTCTCAATGATAAATGAACTGACTATATATTGATACGAGTCAGTTCAATTTTAGTTCGTAAAGGATGAGGAGAACAATTATTATAGGATTATAAATTGTAATATTTTAGTGAAACATAATTGCTTGAATAAATTTCTCCTAAACTACAATTGTTGTAAGTATACGGAAATAATTAATTTGATGTTACTACTAATTTTATGAATAAGTGTTTAAATAGTTAAACTACGAATTTTTTAAAATAACATAGCCGGTGTAATTGTTGCACACCAAATTAAACGTGTATTATTTATTAGTCCATTTCGGTTATATGGACCGTGTGTCACACACACATAATACACAAATACACATTTTACATATTATGGTAATATGTTAATGTAAAACATCTTATTAATGCATGGTTTAGGTGGGGGACAATTGAAGGTATTGAGGTGCCCATGTATTGGGCACTCTATCATACCCCAACCGGCCACCTTAATTGAGGAGAACAAAGAGTGCCTTGTTCCATCTATTCATTCATTCATGTTATGCATTAGGGTTTTTAGTAGAGAGAAAAACAAAAGAATTGTTCATCCTTGCTCTACAAAAAACCGTGTATAACCCCTCATTTACATATATTATTTTGAATACATATTGTACTAAAGAGTTAGTAATAATTTGAACTAGATTTGTATTTTATTTCTAGCAAAATTAATACAAATAATTGAGAGTAGTGTGTCTTGGTGCATATCTTGGAGGTCGTCTCTTTGAAGGCTCAAGGAGGATCATTCCCATATTGTTAGCTCAAGAACAAGTGCCCTAATAACCGAGTAACACCAAGTAAGGGTGAAATCGTTTTCTTCCTTAATCTCGATTTATTTATGTTAAGCATGCCTAAGTTCTTTGAGTTATAAGATAATCAAATAGTATGATTAAAATAAGGTATAAAACCTAACAATTGGTATCAGAGCAAAGGTTGTTTGCATGCTTAATTGGTTATTGTTTTTCCGAGTTTTGAGACTTAAATAAAACTATAATTTTTAGATCTATAAGATATATCACTCGAAAATTTTGCATGTTATATAATCTGGTCCTAAATTTAATTTAGGTTATTTTGATAATTTATGGGATTTTTATTGTTCATAATATATATTTTTAGTCATTTTATGCGTTTTAAGGGTAAAATTAACTAAAATGGTTTATATATAGATAGAAAAAGTTTCTGACCTTGATTTTTCCATATAACCTCACATGCATATTTTACTTATTGTATGTAAAATTTGGTACAAAATCAAGTTGTATAGCATGTTTTACGATTTTATTTGATAAAAACCGTATTAGAGGCATTTTTGGTTAATAATATTAGATATTTCGAAACAAGTTCGAAAATTTTAACCAAAATTTTTGACATTATAAATATTAATGTAATATTTCAGAATGTTCAAGAAATTAAAATCCAAATTTCGAAAATTATTGTAATTTATTTGGATTAATTACGTAAAAGTTATGCATTTCAAGACCTATATGAACAATAATAGTAATTAAAGTGTTAATTATAATCAAAATTATTAATGACTAGTTTTGAATCCTAAAATGTGTTGATATTATTTAAAACATAAATTTAATTTATGTTTTATTTTATGCATTTTTAAAGAGTTAAAAGTTGCAAAATCCCATAAAACCGGTTTATGTTTAACCTAATAAAATAAATTAGGGCGATTTGACATTAAAATGGACATGTTATATCATATTATATTGCTGCGTTTTTAGTATGAATGTCATATTTTTATTGTATAATTTTGAATTATGTAATTTATTCTAGTATGGCCTTAGATAATCGGTAATTCCCGTAATGTAAGGGGTTATTGATTCGGATGTAATTTTGTGATCTCGTATCACTTTATTGTCTTGTTCTATTTTATATTGTATAAATTAGATAGAAAAATGGAAATTGTAATTATTGTAATTTCGGAGTTCCCAAAGGCTAGGGATGGCAGTCTCACCCTGACCCTGTGGATATCCATCCACCCGAAATTAAATGGGTGGGATATGGATGATGATTTTTTTTGCAATTTAGGGTGGGATATGGATATGGGTGAATTTAGGGTGGGGTATGGATTATAGTCTACCACCCGCTTATCACCCGGTGGATATCCTAAATTAATAAGTATATTTATTTTTTTTCTAAAAAGTATTAATAAATATTTTGATTAGAAAAATGCTTTCAATTTGTAAAGTTTTTTTTAAAATAAACTTAGAAACTACTCGTTAATGTTTTGTTGTACTTTTTTTATGGGCGTGTAAAGCTTCTGCGGATTAGTTTCGCAGTTGTAAGTTGTAAAATTGTAAATATGGTTTACAGGATTAAAATTTATGTTCAATTTTCTCAAAAAACTATGTAATCCGGAATTGTTTGGTAATGTACGCTTTAAATTTTATCATTTTAGGTGTATATTTTTTATATATCGCCTTGAAATTTATGAGGGTGGAAATATCCAACGGGTGCCCACTCCACCCGCTTCACCCGGTGGATATGAATATGGATGGATGAAAAAATATTAAACGGATAAGGGTGGGATATGGATGACCACAAATTAAATGGATATGGATATGGATATGGCTCCACCCCATCCATATCCCACCCATTGCCATCCCTACCAAAGGCGTTGCATTCCCGGAAGGAGTCCAAGACGGTGTTCCTCAAGATGTGTGCCGAGAAGACCTAGGGACCAAGGAGTTGGTTTCCGAATTGTAATTTTATTTATTTTCTTTTAGGAAAGGTCATACTAGGAATTTTATTTATTTCGCTTTGCATTTGTTTAATATGTTGCATGCATAGCCAAATCGCCATTAACATAACATGCATATCGAGTTTCGAGTCCTCAACGTATCAATTTATTATCGATAATTCACCAACTTAGTTCACTTAAAAGAAGATAGATAATATTTGATAAGATCTCTTACGTATTAAATATTGAGACTTAGCCTTACCAAAGAAAAGAACTCATGAATCCCTTCTTCACAAGGAAGTGGGCTCGGCTACACCGGGGTACTAAACTTGTTACGTTGGGTAAGTGGGGTAATATGATTACACTCGTAGTATTTGGTTGATCTCAACGAAGGTATTCGTAACCATAGTTGCAATAAGTTCGGGCTAAAGATAGAAATTAATGTAATTTTATCGACCGGGAATTCTAATGTAGAATCGATTAAATGTTAATCCATCGAATTATATTAACAAGGGATGAATCAGCTACACCGTGCCCGAATTGAGATGGATTTGGATCTCGGAATCATTTGCTTAATTGTGTAAGAGATCATTAAGTAAATGCTAAACTTGTTTAAATATGTTTAATAAGTATTTAAAATGATGAACGTTAATTGTTTTTCCTTCGTTTCCGTTTTTGTAGTTACTTAACCGCAATGGATTCATTCAACCCTATCACTATTGATTCTTGTCATAATATTTTTGACGATGTTTGCAACCAAAACAACATTGATACTACTAGAGAAGTTCATTTCGGAACGGGTCAGGATGGCAATGTTAACTTTATCACTTCTCTCCCACCTCCCAGAGGCCCACCTCTTGACACGGCTTATATTGATGAGCTAAACAAAGAATTGGATGCCTTATACTTGAAAGAAAGGGCTTATGATCAAGCTAATGGGAGTTCTAGCAAGAATGGTCTTGCAAATATAAAGAAGAAGAGAAGAAAGTTACAAAAGGGGCGATGCCACTATTGTAGTGTCATGGGCCATTGGAAGAGGAATTGTCCTAAATACTTACGACATATTCAAGAGGGTCTTGTAATCCCGTTAGGTAATTCTAAATCTGAAATTTTTGTTATTGACATTAATTTTACTTCCAACATAACATGGGTATTGGATACTGGTTGTGGTTCTCACCTTTGTAATCGTTTGCAGGGTTTAAGAGAAGTGGAGAAGATAGACAAGGGTGACATGCATCTCCGACTTGGAAATGGAGCTCGGGTAGCGGCCACTTCAAAAGGAATTTGCACTCTTGGCTTATCAAGTGGATACGAGTTACATTTAAATAATTGTTATTATGTACCGTCTCTTTCCAAAAACATTATTTCCGTAGCAATGTTAGACATTAAAGGATATAGTTTTTCCATTAAGAACAATTGTTGTGTTATTTCTAAAAAATGACATGGTCGTTGGTCATGCTTCGTCAATTAATGGAATTTATGTTTTGGAAACTTCGAACTCGTCTGACGATGTCTATAACATTCAAACCAAAAGGATAAAGACAAATGACCCAAATGAATCGTATGTTTGGCATTGTCGACTTGGTCATATAAATGAAAATCGCATTAAAAGATTGGTCAAGGCCAATATAATTAAACCATTCAATTATGAATCATATGGTACATGCGAGGCTTGTCTTCTAGGAAAAATGACTCGTAATCCCTTTAGTGGTAAAGGAACACGAGCTAGTGAGTTATTAGGGCTCATACATACGGATGTATGTGGACCACTAACAATCACCGCTAGGGGCAATTATGATTATTTCATTACCTTCACCGATGATTTGAGTAGATATGGGTATATCTACTTAATGAAATACAAGAGTGAAGCGTTTAAGAAATTTAAAGAATTTCATAATGAAGTAGAAAACCAACTCGACAGAAACATTAAGACACTACGATCCGATCGTGGTGGTGAATATGTTAGTAACGAATTTGATTCACATCTAAAAGAATGTGGCATTGTGTCACAACTTTCACCTCCAGGTACGCCACAATTGAATGGTGTGGCAGAAAGGAGGAATCGAACCTTATTAGATATGATCCGATCAATGATGAGCCAAACAGACTTACCTGATTCGTTTTAGGGATTTGCGATCCTAACCGCCATCAAATCGTTGAACAATAGTCCAACAAAAGCGACCGATAAGACTCCATATGAGATGTGGAAGGGAAAGGTTCCTAACTTATCCTATATGAAGATATGGGGATGTGAAGCTTATGTCAGGGTAAAGACCGATGACAAACTTGCTCCACGATCCGAAAAATGCATTTTTGTTGGTTATCCAACCACCTCACGTGGCTACCACTTCTACAAACCTCAAGAAAACAAAGTGTTTGTGTCTTCAGAGGCTGTCTTTCTAGAAAAGGAATTTATTTCTAAAAGACAGAGTAGGAGAAATTTTGAACTTGATGAAGTTCGAGAAGTTCAAGAGCCACAAACTGAAACAGAGATGAACGAAGATGTTCCTTCATCGTCTACTTCGGTACCTATTCAACTCAGGAGGTCGAGTAGGGTTCCACATCAACCTAATAGGTATGTTGGACTAATTGAGGAAGATGGTAGCCTAGACGTATTACTTTTGGAAAGTGATGAGCCTACCACTTGCAAAGCTGCAATCTCTAGTCCCGACTCCGCTAAGTGGCAAGAAGCCATGATATCCGAAATGGATTCTATGCATCAAAACCAAGTATGGGACTTGGTAGACTTAACTAAAGAGATGAAACCTCTTCAATGCAAGTGGATCTTCAAAGTAAAGAATGGCATAGAAGGACATGATGATGTCTATAAAGCTAGGCTAGTAGCTAAAGGGTTTTCCCAACTTCAAGGTCTTCATTATGATGAAACCTTTGCTCCAGTAGCCATGCTAAGATCCATTAGGGTAATGTTAGCGAATGCCGCATTTCATGACTATGAAGTGTGGCAAATGGATGTCAAAACCGCCTTCTTAAATGGGCATTTAAAGGAGGATGTGTATATGATACAACCTGAGGATTTTGAAGATCCTAAAAATCCTAACAAGGTATGCAAACTTAAGAGATCCATTTATGATCTTAAGCAAGCATCCAGGAGTTGGAATCATCGCTTCAATGAAGTCATAAAAGAGAATGGTTTTACTCGAAGTGTCGAGGAACCTTGTCTATATATGAGATTCAGTGGGAGCAACGTTGTATTCCTAATTTTGTATGTGGATCGGATGACATACTACTCATTGGAAATGATGTGCCAATGCTTTCATCAGTTAAAGAATGGTTAGGTAACCATTTTCAGATGAAAGATTTAGGAAATGCACAATGCATATTAGGTATCCGGATCTATAGAGATAGGTCCAAGAGGATATTGACACTAAGTCAAGAATCTTATATCGATAAGATTCTACGACGGTTCAACATGGGAAATTCTAAGAGAGGGTTTATCCCAATGGGAAGTGGGATTATATTGAGAAAATCTCAATCTCCCACAGAGCCTAAAGATGTTGAACGCATGAAATTGATCTCTTATGCTTCTGTTGTGGGATCTATCATGTACGCCATAATATGCACTCGTCCAGATGTCTCATATGCTTTAAGCATGACTAGTAGATATCAAGCAAATCCAGGTGAGAGTCACTGGATTGCAGTCAAGAATATCCTTAAGTACTTAAGAAGAACTAAGGATTCAGTTTTAGTGTTTGGAAGGGAAGAAGATTTATGTGTAAAGGGTTACACAGATGCAAGCTTCCAAACAGTTAAAGAAGATTTTAAATCCCAGGCTGGATTTGTCTTTATCTTGAATGGTGGTGCCATTAGTTGGAAAAGCTTTAAAGAACCAGTCGTTGCGGATTCTACTACAGAAGCAGAGTACATCGCAGCATCAGAAGCTGCAAAGGAAGCAGCATGGATAAGGCAATTCATTGAGGGACTAAGGGTAGTGCCAAATGCCGAAGATCCTATCACCCTCTATTGTGATAACAGAGGTGTTGTCTTTCAGGCTAAGGAGCCGAAGTCTAGCAATAAATCTAGACATGTACCTAGGAAATATCATGTAATCCGAGATTTCATTAATAGGAAGGAAATAGCGATTTGTAAGATTGGGACAGATGGTAATGTTGCTCATCCCTTAACCAAACCATTGTCGCAAGTTAAGCATGATTCTCATGCTCGTTCTATGGGTCTTAAATGTTTACCCAATATGTAATCGATTATATGATATGAAACGAAAAAGTGTTGTTTTTGTGTTCATATAAGATAATCTCGTTCATCGTTTAAGTTTTAACCTTAAAACTTGTTTTATTTTTACTTTGTTAAATCCAAACAGGATTGTTTGACAATAATTGAACCCTGTTAAAAGTGAACTGGATTAACTTAGTAGTGCCCCTAGTCATTTGTATGAGGTGACGTCTCGAAGTGACTAGATTGTGATTCGATTGATGGTGAGTTCTAATACCATAGAGTCCTATTATATCCTCAAGTGACTAGATTTTGTGTAGAGCAAGGATGAACAATTCTTTTGTTTTTTCTCTCTACTAAAAACCCTAATGCATAACATGAATGAATGAATGAATAGATGGAACAAGGCACTCTTTGTTCTCCTCAATTAAGGTGGCCGGTTGGGGTAGGATAGATTGCTTTTCCATCCTCAAATAAGATCAGAGGGTGAGGGTCTGGGTATAAGTTCGATCAATGTAATGAAATGGCTCAAAGGTTGTAATCAAAGGTTCTTTCATCATTAACAAAATTCGAATAGTCAAAAGTTTCACAAAAGTACAAGCAAGTGTATGTGTGCAATATGCTAGTGTACATTAATATAGTAATCTTGTTGATATCTTGTTATGGTAGAATATAACAAGCCATGCATTAAAAGTAGCAAATTGTGTCCAAAAAAACCAAATACCTTCGCAAACCACTGATGCGTGATTCTTTGACGTATATTGCACTACGTCCTAAAGTAGGTGAGTTTTTCTCAAGCTCGGATTTTAGGCCCTGCAGAGTGAAAAGCAACAATGTTAGTCAATACTATTCAAGTTGATGCACTTGTCATAGTTGCAAAGGAGAATCGGACCATCAACCACCAAACTTGTGAGGAAAAGGGTTTTATGTTGTTCAATAAGGAAATAGTCAATACACCACCGAAATATTGCACCTAATCGGAACACATATTTAAATGAGAATATTGAGTGTAAACACATTGCACCATATTTTCTTGGTTACCCCTTTCGAGCTTATCATTTCCTCATAATTCAAGCCTCATATTTAACTCCAGTATCCAGTATAAACAACACCTATCATCTAACACTCTAGTTTGTGTCACAGGAGAAGAGTCATTTGGGTGAGAGGTGGTTTGACCCAATTTAACCAGTAGCTTCCATCTCGAAAGCTGGCCTAATATCTAATGTGACAGTCTAATTTCAATATTGTTACTCGTGATAAATGAAAAGGTGGACATGATTTACACTTAAGGGAAAAGAGGGGGAAAACTTATAGACCATGTGCATCAATGTAAGGTTCCAAAATCAAAACAGGATATACATGGGTCAAACAGAGTCGTCATACACATACTCAAAGGAACGTTATATTCCACAACAATTTACCCAATTCATCCATAGTATACTAATTAAGGAATGAAATCTCGCCTAATATACAAATCATTTCAACTAATACGTACACTATCAAATTTTGGTAAAGAGAAATACGTACACTATCAAATTTTGCAAGAAAAATACTTACAGTACTAAGTTTCAGAGCATCAAAATTAATAATGAACAAAAAAATCGCATGATACAGAAATTTGAAAAAACGTATCTGATCACTGATTCTCATTTTAATCTACACGAATTAAAGTCTTGATAAAGGGATTGACGAAGTTTTAATGTAGAAGGAGATTTGAGTAGGGTTTTAAAAAAGGGTTTTGTGAAACTGAACTTTTTTGAATTTCGATTTTTGTTTTTTTGTTTTGTTTCTTTTGGTAATGGGTCGGGTTAATAGGGTTGGGTAGTGGATCAGGGCTGGGTATTCGATATGAGGTAATACCTCCGATGTACCTTCGTATTTCTCCGAAACAAATGGGTTGGATTTTGGAAGGAAGTTTGTATTTTGGCCCAAAATTTGGAGGGAATCATTAGGCTAATATGTTTTGGGTTGGGTCACTAATCTTGTTTAACAAAATAACCCAGCAACATTAGCCAACTAAACCAATGGCAGTTTTTGTAATTTGTGAAATGTCATCAGGAGCAACTTGTCATTTAATTGTCTATAATAAGAAAGTAAAAAAATGGGAAGAAAATAAGTAATTTGTCATATAAGGAAGATAAGAAGAACATTAAAAATGGAGGAAGTAAATGATAAGTAAAATAGGAATGTGATATAAGACTACGTTTATAGGTAGGTGATAGTAGAGAGTTGTGTCGGTCTTAGATTGTGATTTTATCACGATCTAGTCTTTTATTACGGGTCGTTAGTGTCGTCTTGTCAAGTATTTTGATATTTGGTCATGTTGTGGTTTTATATCATTTTTACCTTTGTTCCATGTTAATTCTTATAATCGGAATTCAAGGATCAAGGGAAACCGTTCCACGGTCAAAGAATGACGCGCATGTTTCAACATCGTCCATCTATTTTGCTTGGGAAGTAGCTTGTGAAGTGAACTTGGGAGGATTTGAAGTTTTGATGCAAATTGAAGAAATGAAGCAAAGGAATGCAAGCTGCGAGGCACTGCGCAGCCTGCGCCGTAGTCGTGTGCAGCTGCGCCCCATTGCGCAGGCAAGAAGCCCATTGCGCAGCCTGCGCCCCCTGCGCATCCCTGTTTTACACGGATTTTCTAATCCGTGTTTGGGCTTTTAAAATGGAATTATCCTAGGGTTTTGTGCAGGGGTATAAATACTAAATTTCAGAATGTTTTAAGACATCATCTTATCTTTAGAACAAGAACATTTACTCTCAAATTAATTGTAATCTTTCCCTAATTTAAAGCTTGTAATTATGCAAATGAGAAGCTAATCTTCTCATTCTTGGTGTAATCCTAATCAAAGTATCCAACTTTGATATTGTAAGACACTTTCATCCCTCTAGTTTATCTAATGTTCTCTCTTTGTTTTAATGTTTTATTTTGAGTAATTAGTTGTTGGGTTTGATCATCCTTGCTTCTAGTTGTTCAATCTTTGCATGTTCTAAGGAAATGGCTTAGTTTTTACTTAGTATTTGTAGTAGCAAACTCAATTTGTGTGGAATTGGTTTAAAGGAAATACCTTTTGAGTAGAGTTTACATGACTAATTCTACTAGCATGGTTTAATGTGTGTAGATTAGTTTCCTTGTTCATCCTTTGGCTTAATCTTTAATCGCTTGGTTTTAGTCCTCTTGTTACGGTTTAGTGGCTTAGGCTAGAATCGAAGGAACCCTATGTACGGTTTAGTCATGGGATTCACTATCTTAGGATGTTCTTAGTGGGTAGATAAATAGGAGGGGTGATAGAGTCGACTTTGTCTTTGTTGAGGTATTTTGAGAAGGTTACACCAAGATTTTCTCCCTTATTGAATTTGTGCACATTTATTGTTTGTGGTATTGCCTAGCCCAAAATCATTTCTCATTTATTACTCTTTTATTGTCTTTGTGAATGTTTTTCCAATCATTGATCTTTGCATTTATGTTATCTCCTTGTTGTTCATTTATGTCAATATCCATGGTTTGTTGATAAGTCATTCATCTTTAGTCTCTAATCATCATCAAGTCTTCATTAAATCTTTGTTTAGTTTTGTTTAAAGCAAGTCTTTAGTTATTTCCTTTCTCTTGGGTTCGACCCTTAACTTGCACTTTACTACTTTTATTTCGAGTATAGTCGAGTCTAGTTTAGGTTTTATAAATTGTTTGGCGAGACAATTAGTGTAATAACGACCACTAGTTTTTCCGTATCACATTTTGGCGCCGTTGCCGGGGAAGGGCAACATAGCTAAAGCTTGTTTGTGTTTTGTGTTGTGTTGAACTTTTAGTTGTGTTTTGTTTATTTGTTGTTAGTCATTTTTAGTCAATTTGGTATATCTTTGTAAGTAAGTGGTAGTTCTAATTAGTTTTGTTTAGTGTGTAGTGTTTTGCTTATGCCTAGGTCACAAGAAGGGGATACCAACGTTGAATCGGAGGAAAGTGCGGCATATTCGTGGCTCTTCTCGAACCCCTTTTACCACCGTAACCGTCAAGAGGAAGAAGCAAGTCCATCTAGTAGCTACACATCCATTGAGAACTCACCCTCAACCATAGAGATTGACCCAATTGAAGTTGAATACCCAAGAATGGCGGATGACACTAGAACTATTCGGGAGCTTCGTGCCCGGAATTATGAGGAACAACCCTCATGCATCACCTATCCACCAATGGGAGCCAATGGAAACTTTGAGTTGAAGGGTTATTTCATCCACAACCTTCCTAAGTTCTATGGCTTAGCGGGAAATGATCCAAACCGACATCTAGCGGAATTTCACATGATGTGCCAAGGCACCATTCCCACCGGAGTATCCGAGGATCAATTTAAGTTGCGGGCTTTTCCTTTTTCTCTTCACGATGGTGCGAAAGATTGGCCTTATTATCTACCTCCGGGCATCATAAACACATGGACGGATATGAAGGCGGCCTTTTTAGAGAAATACTATCCGGATTCCCGCCACAATCATGCCAAGAAGGCAATAACATCTATTGAGCAAGGGAGTGGGGAGACCATGTATGAGTACCGGGAGAGATTTAAGAAGCTTGTAGCTCAATGCCCATACCATGGTTTGAGTGGAGATTATTTGCTTGTTCATTTTTATGATGGTCTAAATGAGCAAGACCAACGGATGGTCAATTCCACCACCGGTGGAGGATTGGAAAATTATTCGGTGGTGGAGGCTAATGAGCTCATTGAGAGGCTCGCCGCTAGTACAAGAATGCATGGAAGGTCCCGTCAAGCTACAAAGAATACCTCCGCCATGGGAGCCTCTTCTTCATCAAATTCAAAACTTGAGAAAAGTGTGGAAGAACTTAAGCTTCTTGTAGCCAACATGTTGGTAGGCTCACAAGGAGATGGTGGAAACCAAGGTGGCCAAGTTGAATGTTCTTTTTGCCAAGGTCCTCACCCGGTAGAGGTTTGTCCTATCATGCAAGTGGAGGATGTTGGGGTTGAAAATGTTAGTGCTATGGGGCAAGGACACTACAACTCAAGGAATCCTTCCGGTGGTGGATACTACAAATATGACCCAAGTGGAGCCACTTACAACATAGGCTCACGAGATCACCCAAAATTTAGTTGGGGAGGAGATAAATCAAAGAGTTTTGTGAATGGACAATTCAACCACTTGAGGGACCAAGGACAAAATCAACAAGGCCAAAATCAACAAGGAACAAACTTTCAAAGAAACACAAATTTTCAAAGACCACCCAATGGTGGAAATCAAGGCAATACATCACAAAAGCCTAATGAAGAAGACATGTCAATGAAAGAGATGCTCAAGGCTCTTTTGAAGGGACAAGCGGATTCCGACAAGAGGTCGGCAAATGAGAAAACCATGAATGATGCAAGGTTTACAAATCTTGAGAACCAAATGGGGCAAATTTCCGAAGAGATGGCAAAGAACAAACAAAGGAGTTCATCTTCCATTCCTTCCACCACTCTCCCTCCTCCTCGGCAAAATGCTAGTGCCATGACCTTGAGGAAGGGAAGAACTCTAGACACCCCTCCCAAGAAGACAAGAGCTAAGTCCAAGGATTGGGTAATTGAAGAAATTGAAGTGGAGGAGGAGGAACTAGAGGTCACTCCAAGAGTTGAAACATCCTCAAAAGGAAAAGAGAAGGAGGTGGACAACAACACCCCACCAACCAAGGAAGTAAGCAAAGAGCCCCGGAAGAAGGCCAATGACACTTTGGAGATTCTCTCAAAGGAACTTGAACCGGAGGTACCATTCCCAAGTGCCCTCACAAATCCTAAAAGGATTGATAAAGACTCCGATCTTTATGAGACTTTTAGGAAATGTGAGGTCAACATCCCTCTCTTTACTATTATCAAATCCGTTCCTAGGTATGCAAAGTTCCTAAAAGAACTTTGTACCCCTAAGCGGAAGCCAAGAAAAGGAATTGAGAGAGTCACGGTTAGTGGGCATGTCTCGGCAATTTTTAAAAGAAACCTTCCCGAAAAATGTGATGATTCGGGCATGCTAACTATACCGTGCTCCATTAAGGGTGAATCTTTTGCTAGAGCCATGTTAGACTCGGGGTCCTCCATAATGTCATGCCTGACTCCGTGTATGAGACTTTAGAGTTACCCCCTTTGTCTAAGTCAAATGTCGTCATTCAATTGGCGGACCGGTCAATAATTCAACCCAAAGGTTTTATTGAGGATGTCATAGTAGAAGTTGACAAATTTATGTTCCCGGCCGATTTCTATGTTCTAGATATGGAGCCGGATTCCAAGGCTACACCCCTTTTACTAGGAAGACCTTTCATGAGAACATCTAAGACCAAACTTGATATGTATGATGGCAACTTAACAATGGAATTTGAGGGAAACATCATAAAATACAATGTGTATGAGTCCATGAAAAGAGCCGATGAGTTGAGCTTTTGTTATTTTTTGGATGTCATTGAGCCATTAGCAAATCAAGTTTATAAACTTTGTCATAGGAGCCCTCTTGAAGTGGCTCTCACTAACGATGTGGAGAAAGAAGGGGTGCGTTTCTTGTTGTCTAATGATGTGCAGGAAACTATCAAAGCATTGGAGAAGGAGGAACCCTTGGAAGAAACCAAAGAAGGAGAGGAAATGAAAGAAATTGGAAGTGAGAATGCGAGCCAGGGCGCAGGCTGCGCTCAGGAGGTGCGCAGCTGCGCAGGAATTTCAAGGGAGCAATACAAATTAAAAGAAAAGAAAGAGCAAACTGCGACCAGAGGCGCAGCCTGCGCAGACTACGGGCGCAGCTGCGCAGGACTGGCGCAGTCTGCGCATACCCCAAGCGCAGCCTGCGCAGTTCCCAGCCCTGTTTTGCCTTGTTTTTCGACTATTCCTTGCACATTCCAAAACAAATTTCTTCCCTTGGAGGCTTCCCTTGAAAGACCACTACCCTCTACTATAAAACCACCCACCCCCAATCTCAAACAACTTCCCGATCACTTGAAATACGTTTTTCTTGGTGAAAAAAATACCCTACCCCTTATAATTTCAAACACACTTGAGGGTGACCAAGAGAAGAGATTGGTGGAGGTTTTGCAAAAGTACAAAGGTGCTTTTGGGTGGAGTATTGCGGATCTTAAAGGGATAAGCCCAAGCATTTGCATGCACAAGATTCGTTTGGAAGGAGAAGCAAAGCCGGTTCGACAACCGCAAAGGAGATTGAACCCTCCAATGATGGAAGTTGTGAAAGAAGAGATCATCAAACTACTCCAAATGGGAATCATCTATCCTATTAGCGACTCCCAATGGGTAAGCCCTACTCAATGTGTACCTAAAAAGGGTGGGGTGACGGTAATCGAAGGCAAAGAAGGAGCCTTAATCCCCACTCGGATTCAAACCGGGTGGAGAGTTTGCATCGATTATCGCCGCCTAAATGCCGTGACCTTCAAAGACCACTACCCCTTGCCCTTTCTAGATCAAATGCTAGAAAGGTTGGGGGGGAGAGAGTTTTATTGCTTTTTGGATGGCTACTCCGGATATTTTCAAATCCCAATTAAGCCGGAGGACCAATCCAAAACAACGTTCACATGCCCTTTTGGAACATATGCATACCGAAGGATGCCCTTCGGGTTATGCAATGCTCCGGGTACTTTCCAACGTTGCATGATGAGTCTATTCTCGGACCTTGTGGAGAGAGTCTTAGAGGTCTTCATGGACGATTTCACCGTCCATGGAGACCAATTTGACGCATGTTTGGACCACCTCGCTATGGTCCTAACACGATGCACGGAGTCACACTTAGTGCTGAACTCCGAGAAATGTCACTTTATGGTAAAAAGCGGCATCGTGTTAGGACACATAGTGTCTAAAAGAGGGATTGAGGTGGATGTGGCAAAGGTGGAAGTAATAAAAACCTTGCCATATCCCACTAATACTCGAGACGTGAGGTCGTTTTTGGGACATGCGGGCTTTTACCGGAGGTTTATAAAAGATTTTTCGAAAATCGCTTACCCCTTGTGCAAGCTCTTGCACAAGGATGTGGAGTTTGTGTTTAATGATGTTTTTAGGTTGGCCTTTGACACCTTGAAGGAGAGGTTGGTGACGGCACCTATCATTCAATCTCCACGATGGGACCTTCCCTTTGAGATTATGACGGACGCTAGCGATTACGCTCTTGGCGCGATTCTAGGCCAACGAGACGGAAAGGTGGCACATGTGATCCAATATGCCTCATCGCTTTTGAATGATGCTCAAAGGAACTACACCACCACGGAGAAGGAGTTCTTGGCGGTGGTGTATGCGATAGAAAAATTCCGATCATATCTTTTGGGGGCAAAGGTAGTCATTTTCACCGATCATAAGGCCATTAGACAACTTGTTGATAAGAAGGATACCAAGGCGAGGTTGATGAGATGGGTTCTTTTATTGAGTGAGTTTGATATCGAGATCAAAGACAAGGAGGGAAGTGCAAATGTGGTGGCCGACCACTTGAGTAGGCTCCACATAAATGAAGATGTGGCAAGGAAGATGGGAGTGGTCGATGGGAGTTTACCACACGAATCGCTTTATGGATTGAGAGTAATTGAGCCTTGGTATGCAAACCTTGTCAACTATATTGTGACCAAGAGGTTCCCCACCACCCTATCTTCGAGTCAACGGGACAAGATTAAGAAGAATGCCCGTTACTATATTTGGGATGACCCGTATTTATGGAAAATTTGTCAAGACCAAATGATTAGGAGGTGTGTGCCGGATGTTGAAGTACCTTCAATCCTTAAGCATTGCCACGAATATGCGTGTGGCGGACATTTTGGGCCTCAGAGAACCGCTAGGAAGGTGTTGGAGTGCGGATTCTATTGGCCAAGCTTATTCCGGGACACTAATGTATTTGTGAAGAGCTGTGATCGTTGTCAACGTTGTGGCAACATTTCAAGAAGACAAGAAATGCCTCACCAACCCATGCTTTTTCTTGAGATATTTGATGTATGGGGGATCGACTTCATGGGGCCGTTCACCAATTCAAGTGCAACCTCTACATTCTACTTGCCGTAGATTATGTTTCCAAATGGGTTGAGGCAATCCCCACACGGAATGATGATGGGAAAACCGTGAGTTCTTTCGTGCAAGACAACATCTTTCCTCGGTTTGGCTTTCCTAGATGCATCATAAGTGATAGGGGAACCCACTTTTGCAACAAATTAGTGGGCTCCCTCTTGAATAAGTATGGAGTGATCCATAAGATTTCCACGGCCTATCACCCGCAGACCAATGGCCAAGCGGAAGTGTCAAACCGAGAAATTAAGAGCATTTTGGAGAAGACGGTCAACCCCGACCGGAAAGATTGGAGCAAGAGACTCAATGATGCTTTGTGGGCCTATAGGACGGCTTACAAGACTCCCATCGGCATGTCCCCCTATAGGCTCATCTATGGAAAAAGTTGTCATCTCCCGGTGGAGATTGAACACAAAGCTTATTGGGCAATTAAAGCATTCAACCAAAGTTATGATGAGTCGGGGCTCCACCGAAAACTTCAAATTCAAGAATTGGAGGAACTACGAAGTGATGCTTTTGACAATGCCGCAATCTACAAAGAGAGGACAAAGAGGTTGCATGATCAAATGATCACTCGTCGGGTTTTCAAGGAAGGAGAGGAGGTGCTAGTTTTCCAAAGCCGATTCAAGAATTTTCCCGGAAAGCTAAGGTCTAGGTGGTTTGGGCCTTTCATAATTCGAAAGGTACTACCTCATGGAGCCATTGAGGTGGAAGACCTAAAAACCGGGAAAGTGATTAAGGTGAATGGGCAAAGGTTGAAACATTACCTTAAAAACATGGAATTGCATGGAGAAGGGGAGATCCAACTCGCGGACCCCGTTTATCAAGAATGAGGAAGCAAAGAGGTGGTCGAGCCATCGACATTAAATAACGGCAAAGTTTGTAAATATTCTATCCTTATTTACTTGTTTTCTTAGACTAGTTTTAATTTCATGTCATAGTCCTTTTATTGTCCTTTTAGTCTCAATAATCTATTTGCTTTGAAATCCAAGTACTCTTGAGGTTTGTTGAATGGTGTAGTGATTTGCATAAGACTTTGGAGAAAGCGTGCTCGAGAGGAGGTGAAGGCCGAGTCGGAAAAAGGGAAACGAGTTTAGGTGAAAGGTTGGCTAAGAAGAGGAGTGAAAAGAATTGAGAAGAAAAGATTTGCGAGGCAAGGCGCAGCCTGCGCACCCCTTCAGCGCAGCTGCGCAGGAATTTCAAAAGAAAAAAAAGCTAGAAGATGTCGAGCTGAGGCGCAGCCTGCGCACACCTTCAGCGCAGCTGCGCAATCTCAGCGCAGGTCTTCACAAAAAAATTGCGCAGCCTGCGCAGCCTGCGCAAGCCAAGAAATTCCGGTTTTTCTTTCTTTTTATCCTCACTCTTATCCAACACAATCTCCACATTGCTTTCATCGACACAAGCAAACCCCAAAACCCCTCTCAAAAACCCATCTCAAACACTCCATTCTCTTCAATAATCACTCCCACCATCAACAATCTATAAATCTTTTCACTCAATCCTTCATAAAACCTTTCCCCACCATAAAACAACCAATTTTCAACAACCAAATTTCTGAAAAAACCCCTATTTTAACCAAAAATCCTAGACTTTTCCGGGTTATTCTCAAGATTTGCAAAAGTTTTGAAGGGTGCATAGGAGGTTTCACTTGTTCTCATTCCATTTCAACAAGCATTGAGGAACTCGGGACGGTATAAACTTTCTCACTTTTCTCTTGTGATTTAATCTAGTGAACTCTTTGTTAGTTGATTTAGATTATTTCTTGTTGATTGTGGTTGAGGATTGTTGAGGAAAATTTATGTTAGGGAAGGAACAAATTAACAAACACCATCTTAGAACTTGTTTTATCACTAGTGCCTTCAAGGTGTTTGTTGAATTGCCCCTTAGAAAATTCTTTCAAAAATTTGTGTTGTTTCAAGTTGGTTGATTTATATCACAAGGATCACTTTCAAGATGGTTTTCGGTATTGGCAAATCCAAGGGAAAGGGTAAGAAAGGAGAGTCATCCAATGCTCCACCACCCCCACCCCCACCCGAGCCTTTTAAAGGAAATGAGGGATTGAATGCCACTTACAAAAATCACTTCAAAAATCTAGACAACAAACCACTTCACATCTCAAAATTCCTTCACCCAAGTACTTTGAACGATATGGGGATTTTTGATCAAACCTTGGCATTTCTTACCAAGGTGGGGCTTGAGAGATACATGAACCTCCAATGTAACACCTACCCCGCTTACACCTTGGAGTTCCTATCCACCCTAAGTAAAGAGGAGGTAAGGGGAAATGAGACCGTGAGTTTTAGATTAAACAAAGTGTGGCATTAAATTTCCTTTGAGACGGTGATGGCCGGATTTTGTCGTCAATTCTGTCACCAAAAACAATTTATAAACTCCCAAATTAAGTAGTATAATTTAGGGTCGAACCCAAAGGACGGTGGGGAAGTTGTATATTTAAGTTCTAGTTCGAGCTTGAGTCGGGTAATAAGTTTGAGATTGATTAACAACTACTAAAGATAAATTAAAGCAAATGTGAAATCGATGAATAAAAGATACTAAGGTGTCGGGGGTACTAAGGTAGGTTGGTAACGAATCATGCAAGGGAATCTAGGGTCTCCACTATACTAGGCCTAGGTTTGTCTCGTCTATCGATTTGACTCACCTAAAGTCGATCCCTATCCTAGCTTTCGCTACAAACAAGGTCAACCTAACATACATACATGTTCATGAAGGCCCTAGACTATCATCAAAGGCCAACAACAATTCGAATCACGTCCAACCGTCGTTGAGACATTTCATCAAACATATACCATGCACAAATGAAAACCTAGCAAAGAAGAGAACCAAATTCTAACCCTAAGCAAGATTCATAGCTATCAACAAACCAAAGCACACCCCTAACCCTAGTAGGGGAACTACTCACACATGGCTAACATAAATATGTAAACAAATGATGAGGAATTGCTAGACATGTTGGATTAAGTAAGAGTAAACAATTAAACAAGCAAAACTTAAAGGAAATGCAAAGACAAAGTAAAGATGAAGGAGATTATACCATCAACTAAGGAAAAGGGAATGACTTGGATGACAAGTTGAAGGATCCTTTCAAATCCCCCAAAAATACAACCCAAATAATCCTCTACAATTGCTTAAAAACAAACCCAAGGAGAATCCTCAAGAGAGATTAACTAACAATGAAAGATTAAGTAAAGATCTAAAGAAGATTAAAATAAATTAGAGTGTTTTTTGAGTCTAAGTGTTGAGTAATGCAACAGTAAAAAACCCTAAAAAAGCTTAAGAAAAATGCGTCCCTTCAAAATGATACAAGTGCGGGTTTATATAGTGCTCGAAATTCTGAGAAGGGCCTCTCAGCCGTTGGACCGGCTGCCGGTCTGGAACCGGCTGAGAGCCCAAATGAGGACTTCTGACTTTTTCTTCGTTTTTCTTCAAATAAGCCTGTTTCCCAGCCGACCGGCCGGCTGCCGGTCGGGCACCGGCTGGGAGGCTTGTCCTCAACTTCTGATTTCTTGACTTTCTTCTCGAGTGCACAGGTAGCCTCAGCCGGTGGACCGGCCGCCGGTTGTCCACCGGCTGGGACCCCTTTTTGAGTAATCTGCCCAACAAGCTCATTTCTTCAAACTTCGAAAATTGGCTAAGTGTAGGAACTGATCCCCAGCCGGCCGACCGGCTGCCGGCTGGGAACCGGCCAGGAGTCAAATGCTGGGGTCTGGAAAACTTCCTCATATTTATCAAAATCTTGGGTCAAAGATCCCCAGCCGGCCTACCGGCCGCCGGCTGGGAACCGGCTGGGAGGGCCTGACCTGGCTACTTCACAAATCCTTCATAATTCTTCATAAATCGCACCAAATTCACCTCGATTTCTCTCGTTTCTTCGCCCCCGCCGTAATACCTACAAAAATTGGATAGAATAGGAGTATACGAGGCAACGGACGTAAAAACACCTAAAGACACGCAAACCGAGGTCGAATCGTGACCGAAAACAAAGAAAATGTAAAGGAAATGATGACCAAAATGGAGCTCATCAGAATTCCCCACACTTAAACCTTACTCGTCCTCGAGTAAGAGATCAAAGAACTATATAACCCTTATTAAAAACAAAGAAACAACAAACTAAGCTAACTATAAGCCGAATCGGGTTTAGCTACACCCGTAGCCCTTTCAACTCACAATTTGACATTCATGAGGGAGAATACCCTATTGCAAGGCAAGTAAGGTCTTGCTACAAAACTTTTGATGCCGACAAGTAAGAACAAAACACGTATAGACAAGCAACATGCATCGGAAAAGAAAGAAAACCGCTTGCCTCATTCAAGCGGCGGAAAACAACTAAAAGGGAACAAATTCAAACCGTAAACTTCCTTACAAATATTAATTCTACAAGTCACTAAGGCAAGAAGGATGACAACAAAACACCGCCAAATCATGCTAAACTAGGCTACTTTCATAACCGTTATCCAAATACTTTTGTCAAGGGCGATCGGATGGAATGGAATGATAATCCCCGCAATGCTTAAAGGCAAAAGATGCAACAAGTCTAGATTCTTCACAAAGTAAAGGTCATGGGTCGTCCCAAGATCGACAAAACGGCAAGGCAAAATTGATTTTTTGGAATGAAATGCTCAAATCAATACAAAATGGTGGATTACAATCAAAATTTGACCTCATTCAATTTTTTTTCATTTCTTTTTCATGCCATGAGTTAGGATGGGGTTTGTCCCACGCGTGCTAATGTCCTTTGCTTTCGCCAATCGCTTATTAGGCAACCGGTTAACCTCTAGACAATAGCTTATCGGGGTGACAATCACTCTGTCTTTGGGCGGTCGAATTCACAACCAAGTGGGAAGCCAACTCAATGACTACCCTCCAAAGCACATCGAAGTGGTACGCCTCCACCAAAACAACATGTTCTTATTCCTTTTTCATTAACCATTTTTTTCTTTTCTTTTTTTTTTTTTTTTTTCTTTCAAAACATTTCCACTTCTTATGATCATTGACAAGAGCATTCCAAATTTATTCATGAAAGTTATTTTTGGGTTGCCAAACCGTCAAGTCGAACAAGGTCACCAAGACAAGATAATCAAAACCACTTCACATCACGGGGGTGGACAAGGTGACTCACATGCAAACCCTTGACTTGGTATTGGACCATGGTCAGAAAGATACTAGAAAAGCATGACCTAGGGTGTTTTAAAAATCATTCTAAAAGACAAAGTCATAAGTAGAAGAATTATTTGCAACGGCCTAAACGATTTTGTCAAAGTTCTCAATTAGACATTTTCAAAACATTATCCTAAATGCAACTATATGCCATGAATGCAACTAATATAGACATGTTATAATGCAAGTGAAACTATCAAACTACATGCCAAACAAAGCTAATGCATCTCCTAACATCACGAAAGCACACAAGCCACACACAATCTCCACAATGTACTCCACATCCTCCAAATACAAGCCCATCCTCCTCATTTGCAACAAAAGAATGAAAATGACAGTGAAATAGAGGTTGGAACGATCATACCGTGGTATCTTCAAGATCCAAAGCGGTGCTCAAACGGGTGTTACCTATGCGAAAAGAGAGAAAGCAAACACAAGTATATACAATTCTACACTAATAAGGTAAAAACATGTTTTTGAATTTTTCAAATTTTTCGATTTTTTTGGTATTTTTGAAGTTTTTCATACTTACAAGAGCAATCAAATATTCACAAGGTGGATATTTTCCCTCCCCACACTTAAGATTTACATTGTCCTCAATGTAATAAAGTGCAAAGGGGGAAATGAAGCAAAAGAACGAAAACAACATGTTTTTGGCTTTTTTGAAATTTTTGAGAAAATAAAAACTTGTTTTTGTATTTTTTTGAAATAAACGGTTCTTCCTCCCCACACTTATTTATATGCATAATGTGAGGAAGAAAACCGGAAAATAAAGAACATATTTTTGAAAGTTTTTGGTTTTTCAATTTTTTTGGATTTTTGATTTTTAAGAAGGCATTAAAAACAAAGGTAAACAAAAGAAAAGAAAAACTAAAAACTAGACTAAAAGCAAACTAGATGCTCTAAACTACATGTATGCAATCTATATGTGACAATATGATACAAAAATATAAATCTAATGCATCTAAATGAATGCAACTATATGCATCTAGACTAATGATGTGAAAACATGAAAACTAAACTGAAACAAACTAAGTAAACTAAACTAACTACTCTAAATGCATGCTATAAAGAAAATGCAAACTAAATCGAGATTTGGATTAAGGGAGTTACTTGCTTTGTTTTGGATTTTTCCATGGGAGCAAAGTCATCCACCAACCACCTCCAAAGGTGGTCACTCATCAAAATGATCATCAAAATGATCCTCAGGCTCAAAGCCTTCATCACCGGCTCCGTCATCATCATTCCCATTGCCATCATCGACCACCATGTAGTCGCCCGGGTTGGTCACAAAATCACGGAATGGAGAGGCATGCGACCCACTAGCTCCCGCGTCACTAAACCCACCACGGAAGGATGAGTGCCTCGGAGGGCCCGAACCCTCATTTCCCCGGAAGTTGGGGGGAAAGATAGGGTTTGAAAAATAACCCGGGGCGACGTTAATCTCCCCGTAAAAATGACCCTCAGGAGGCACATAACCCCTATCAGGAGGCATGTAGTACGACGGGCGACCACCATCCGGATGATGATAACCGTCGCGGACGGACCGATCATAACTCGGAAATGTCCCATAAGCTTGATCATGGTAAAGGTAATCAAGCCTATAGGTCAAATCCCTATGCCGCTCATCGGCTATGGCTTGGCGCTGGTCCGCTAAATCCGCTGCACTCTTCATGCCCAAGTCAACTCGGGCCATGAAATCAATAAGCTCTGGGGGGCATGAAGAAGAAGATGGACCGGAGGCGGAGGTGGATCCCTGAAAGTATGAGGGACCACTCTGAAACTGGGACATGGAAATGGAGGGCTGCTGAAAAGCCTCAAACTGGAGGTCGGTAGGAGTGGCACCGACTCTATCTCTGGTGTAGACTCTAGGGGCACGCTGGTCTGGTGGGAGGTCCTCGGGGTCCGCCTCAATATCAAGGAGGTAAGAGGCCTTCCCCGGCACAACTTTCATCAACTCGGTGTTTGGCAAAGGGACTGAATTCTTGAACTTGTTGTCAACCCGAATCTGCCAATACTCTTTGCGATCACTGGGGTTATACCGTACCCACCCCAAAGCATCCTGCAAGTATCGGCTAGATAACACATTCTCGCCCTGAATGAAGTCGACCGTGAAGTGCCTCTGACAAAGGTTGTTGGCAATCAAGGTGACCATCCCCCCAACACAAATGGGGGTAGTAAGCTGAGGTTGGGATGCCAACCTACTCAAGTGAAGGGCCATATGGTGAGCAATGTTTAACTTCGTGCCATTAACCAAGTAACAACCAATTATCTCAAGCTCAGTAGTAGTGAAGTTGTGAGGCTCATCCCTAGAGAAAACGGTCCACCCCATGAACCTATGCCATATCCTAATCGGTGCCAAATGCACCCTATTAGCCGGTTTCTTTCTGCTTCTATCACTTACAAGACCGGTGATGGCTGTCCAGATAAGCTCGGTATCAAAGCCCTCCGGAGGCTTAATGGCTAGTTTTCCGTTTAGCCCAAAAATTAAGGCAAATTCCTCTAAAGTAAGACGATGTTCCCCATTCATCAATCGGAACTCTAAAAATGCAACTCTCCCCAAAGTTCGGTTCTTAGTAACAACCAATGAACTCAAAAATTCCCAAGTTAACAGGGGAGATGTGTGAACCGGTTTTGTCTCATACAAGGCTTTCATACCTAAACCCTCAAAAAGAGCCGCAGTTATTTTCTCAATCCCTAAGTCTCTCAATCCGGCTCTATCAATAAACCTAGTTGGGTGAAGGGGGCGATTCTTAAAATATGTGAAATTACCTTTTTGTTGGGTTGAGGCAAAGGTGAGACCGGGAAAGCTAGGATCCGAGCCAATGTTGCCACTCCCCATTACATTTGCGACCTCTTGCTCAACCGAAGGGTCGTGCCTTGATTTGGATCGCCTTTCTGTTCTTCCCGACATGGTTAATTGAAGGATAAGTGATGAGGGAGTAAAGGGGGTTTTGATTTGAGAGAGTTTGGTGAAGTTTGTTGAGGTTTTTGAAGGTTAGGGATGAATGGGAGTGAAGGAAATAAGGAAGAGAGTGGAAGAAATGAAGGGAAATGAAGAAGAAATGAGGTAGAAATGAAGAAGAAGGGGGAGGTTAGCTTTTTAAAATACCCGACAGAACCCTCCCAGCCGGTAAGGGACCGGCCGCCGGTCGACCGGCTGAGAGTGAGGGTTTCGAATTTTCTTTGTTTTTTCGGAATTTCCTAAGGGGGCTCGATTCTGAGCCGGCGGACCGGCTGCCGGCCGACCGGCTGCCGGCCGACCGGCTCAAAATCAAGTCTTCGAATCCCCTTCGCCTTCTCTTCTTCTTTTCCTTACTCACAAAACACTCCCAGCCGGCGGACCGGCTGCCGGCCGACCGGCTGGGTAGCTTTCTTCGTCTTCTTTGTCTTCAACAACCTCACTTACAAAAACACTCCCAGCCGGCGGACCGGCTGCCGGCCGACCGGCTGGGGATTCCTTCTCCTTGCTTTTTCTTCACATTGGTTCACACAACACATGATTCTCAGCCGGTGGACCGGCTGCCGGCCTACCGGCTGGGAATCATTTCCTCTTGAATTTTGATTTTTGAATAGGCCATCGTCTTCTCAGCCGGCTTACCGGCTGCCGGTTTGGTACAGGCTGGGGATGCAAAATCTGAAATCTGCCCAAATAAACTATCAAAAACAGAAATGTGTCCAGGTCCTCCCAGCCGGTATGGTACCGTCGGCCGGTTGGCCGGCTGGGAGTACCTGTACACAATTTCGAGAAATAATTTAATTTGAACAGGAAAATCAACTTTGCCTATGACGGTTTTGCCAATAATCCTCCGACTATGCTCATGAATCATCCACAAACAAACAACAATCATATCCAAGTATCTCATGCAAGCTAAAAATTAAACTAAAACCGAACTAACCATGAAACTAACATGAAAACTAGATGAACTAAAGGAAACTAATACTTACAACCGGTGGTTATTGAGTGACTCCACCAAACCTTTCACGATCAATCTTCCTTGAAATCAATCCTCCTCGGGGAGTGGGTCCCCGAGGTCAACAACTTCGACGGTGCCTTTGGAATCTCCTTGATAATAGCGCTTAATCCGATGCCCGTTGACTTTGAAGGTGCCACCGCCTTCACTCCAAAGTTCAAAGGCCCCATGAGGTGAAATATCCATCACTTTGAAGGGCCCGGACCATCGTGATCTAAGCTTCCCGGGAAAGTTCTTGACTCTAGAATTGAAGAGGAGAACAAGGTCTCCTATGCTCACATTTTTCTTCACTAGCTTGGCATCATGCCACTTCTTCGTTTGCTCCTTATAGAGTTTTGAACTCTCATAAGCTTCATATCTAAGCTCCTCAAGCTCACTCATTTGTAAGAATCTCTTCTCCCCGGCCATGTCTAAATCGAAGTTCATCTCCTTCAAGGCCCACCAAGCCTTGTGCTCAAGCTCCACCGGGAAGTGGCATGCTTTCCCGTACACAAGCTTGTAGGGAGTCATTCCTATGGGAGTTTTGTAGGCCGTCCTCAAAGCCCATAGCACATCATTCAATTTTTGGGACCAATCTTTCCGGTTCTTTTGCACCACCTTCTCTAGAATAGCCTTGATTTGACGATTTGAAACCTCCACTTGCCCACTAGTTTGAGGATGGTAGGCAAGTGCTACCTTGTGGGTTACTCCATAGGAGGCTAGGAGGGCTTTGAATGTATGTTTCCAGAAGTGAGAACCTCCGTCACTTATCACTATTCGGGGTACACCAAAACGGGGAAAGATGATGGTCTTGAAGAGCTTTACCACTACCTTGGAGTCATTGGTGGGGGAGGCAACCGCCTCAATCCATTTCGAGACATAATCCACGGCTACTAAGATGTACTCATTCCCGCATGAATTGGGGAAAGGTCCCATGAAGTCAATCCCCCAACAATCAAACAACTCAATCTCCAAGATGGTTTTTAGGGGCATCTCATTCCTTTTACCAATGTTGCCCGACCTTTGACAAGCATCACAAGATCTAACAACATCGTGAATGTCTTTGAACATTGAAGGCCAAAAGAACCCTCCTTGAAGAACCTTGGCTATAGTCCGTGAAGCCGCCAAGTGCCCTCCATAGGCGGAGTTGTGAACCCGATCCACAATTTCAAGCCCCTCTTCCTTTGATACGCATCTCCTCAAGAGCCCATCCCCACACTTTTTAAAAAGGTAGGGATCATCCCAAAAATATCTCTTAGCATCCACTTTCAACTTTCTCTTTTCTCTTGCTTCCAACTCCTCCGGGATAAAGCCATTAACAAGATAATTGGCAATATCCGCAAACCAAGGCAACTTATTGCCTATTGCCATCAAACTATCCTCACGCAACCATTCATTGATTGGGCCATCTCTATCATGCAAACCATGATCCTCAAAAGTCAATCTAGACAAGTGGTCCGCAACCACATTCTCCGACCCCGACTTGTCTCTTATCTCTAGATCAAATTCTTGGAGTAAAAGAACCCATCTCAAGAGTCTTGGCTTGGCATCCTTCTTCAACATTAATTGCCTCAAAGCGGTGTGATCGGAGTACACCACCACTTAAGATCCCATGAGATATTGCCTAAACTTCTCAATGGCATGCACGATTGCCAACATCTCCTTTTCGGTCGTGGAATACTTTGCTTGAGTTGAATCAAGAGTCTTTCTTGAATAGTATATCACGTGGTGTTTCCTATCCACAACTTGACCTAAGACCGCTCCTACCGCGTAGTCGGATGCGTCACACATAATCTCAAAAGGCAATCCCCAATCCGGAGCACGAATAATAGGAGCCGTCACAAGTGCTTCTTTGATCCTAGCAAAGGCTTCAAGACAATCATTAGTAAACAAAAAGGGAGCATCCTTGAGAAGAAGAGAAGTCAATGGTTTGGCAATTTTGGAAAAATCTTTGATAAAACGCCGGTAAAAGCCGGCATGTCCAAGAAAACTCCTCACCCCTTTCATATTGGTGGGGGGTGACAAGTTCTCAATGACCGCCACTTTTGCACCATCAACTTCTATGCCCCTCTTGGACACTATGTGACCGAGCACAATCCCCTCCTCTACCATGAAATGGCATTTCTCCCAATTTAGGACAAGATTGTGCTCCTCACATCTTTTCAACACATTTACAAGATTAGAAAGCCCTAGGTCAAATGAATCACCATGAACACTAAAATCGTCCATAAAAACCTCCATAGATTTCTCAAGGAAATCGGCAAAGATGGCCATCATGCACCTTTGAAAGGTGCCGGGTGCATTACACAACCCGAATGGCATCCGCCGATAAGCATACACACCTTGGGGACATGTAAAAGTTGTTTTCTCTTGGTCTTCCGGGTGAATGGGTATTTGAAAAAACCCGGAATAACCGTCAAGAAAACAATAGTACGAATGCCCCGCAAGCCTCTCTAGCATTTGATCAATGAAGGGGATTGGGAAATGGTCTTTGAGAGTGGCCGCGTTCAACTTACGGTAATCGATACACATCCTCCACCCCGTCACTGGACGAGTCGGTAGGAGAGTCCCATCCTCTTGTGTAACCAAAGTTACACCCCCCCTTCTTGGGGACAACATGGACGGGGCTCACCCACCGGCTATCCGTGATCTCATATATGATTCCGGCCTCAAGCAATTTAAGGACTTCACTCTTCACTACATCCGCCATTTTCGGATTCAATCTCCTTTGACCTTCCACTCTAGGTCGACTCCCCTCCTCTAGAATTATTCTATGCATGCAAAGGTTCGGGCTTAGCCCCTTGATGTCATCAAGGCTATACCCCAATGAGCTCCTATGATCCTTTAAAGTTGAAATGAGTTTGGATTCTTGTTGCTCATTGAGGTTGGCATTGATGATCATCGGGTAAGCCTCTCCCTCCCCAAGAAAGGCATACTTGAGGGAGGGAGGAAGGGTTTTGAGTTGTACCTTTGGAGGGAGCATTCCCTCCACCTTCTCAACTTCCTCATCTTCTAGCTCAATGTTCTCATCCATTTCCTTGTCTTCACTAGTTGTGATGCCACATAATTGTTCCATGTGGCCTTCCTCCTTTTCTTTCATCTCTACCATCTCCCTTACCACTTGCTCCACAATGTCCAATGTAAATGCCTCATCATGCTTTGGACCTTTCATCATAGTAGGTAGATTAAACTCAATTTTGTCATCCCCAACTCTAAAGGTAAGCCGCCCATTCTTAACGTCTATCAAGACGCCTCCGGTAGCCAAGAAAGGCCTACCAAGGATGATGGGAGTGTGTCTATCCTCCGGAATATCAAGGACGACAAAATCGGCGGGAATCAAATGCTTACCCACCTTGACGGGTACATCCTCAAGCACTCCCAAAGGGCGCTTGACGGACCTATCCGCCAATTGGAGGGTGATACTTGTAGGAACTAAACTCCTCCCTCATAGCCATTACTTCTTGGTCACCCAAGGTTCTCTTGCCCGACAAGATTTCTTTTAAAAATTTGGAGTAAGTTGGCACATTCAATATCACCTCCGTAAAGGGAAGAGTCACTTCAAGTTTTTCAATCATTTTACAAAAATTTGTGAACTTGAAGTTTTCCTTTCCTTTCAAAGCCCTTGAAGGATAAGGCAAGCTAGTTGGTTGAGGGTTAGATAGTACCTTGGTGGGTGTTGGTTTGCTTGTTACCTTAGTAGTTGGTTTTGGAACCAACTCCTCTTGTCTAGCATCCACCTCCTCCAAGATAACTTCATCTTCTTTCTCCTCATAAGGGAGGTCCTCCACATAAAAGTCATCATCCCTTGAATTGCCACCATCAACTTCTTTTCCTTTGTCTTTCACAAGTTCCAAGATAGGCTCCTCTTCACCATAGTTGTAGTCTTTGTACGGGTCCTCTAGCTCCGTTCCACTTCTCAAAATCACCGCATGTGCTTGGTGATTGTGTGATGCATCTTTGGAACTTTGACCTTGGGCAAGGAAGCCGCCCGGTGGCCTTTGTGGATTGGCTAGAGCTTGAGAGGCAACTCGAGCCTCCATTTCCCGTATCTCCCTTTGGTTGGCACTCTTCAAATTAGCCATCTATTGGGTGTGAGTTGTTTGCATGTTCTTGACAAGCTTCAATAACTCACCCACTTGGGAATCACTAGTATCTTGGTGAGGTGCATTGGTGAGGGGCAAGGGGAACCCATAATCATTCCTTGCACCCCCACCTTGAGAGTTGCCCTTCGGAACTTGATTGTTGAAGTTTTGGCCTTGATTGTTTGGTGAAAAGTTTTGGTTGTAATTTGGGTTGTTGTGATTTTGTGGGTTGTGGTTGTAGTTGTTTTGATTTTGATTGGGATTGTTTTGAAATGGTGGTGGATTGAAGCTTTGGTTTTGGTGTTGGTTGTAGTTTTGGTTGTTGTTGAAATTTTGTGGATTTTGGTTGTTTTGGAAATTAGGGTTGAAGTTTGGATCATTGAAACTTTGTTGAAAGCCTTGATTGGCTTGATTAGATTGGTTGCCTTAGTAGAAATTGTTGTTGTTGAAATTGTTCCTTGGGTTGAAGTTTCCACCCCTTGGTTGAAAACCGGGGGGGTTTTGCCCTTGAGGTTGTTGAATTTGATGAGGATTCAACACATTGGTGCTTTTGTAACTCATATAAGGACTACCTCTAATCCCTTGGTGATAGTAGTTTGAGTTAGGGTTGAAAGTATTTTGGTTTCTAGGATTGTTGAATGCTTGAAAAGCATACAATTCTTCCTCACTTCCACTTCCCTCAATTGAGTTGTTTGCACAAACTTCAAATGTGTGCCCATTTCCTCCGCATAAATCACATGTGGCAACACTATTTACTTGGTACATCCCCGGGACATTGCTCTTGGTTTCTTTGCTAGTGGAGCCCTTAGTCAACTCTTCCAATTTCTTGGTTAACATGTCCAACTTGGCATTGGTTTCTTCGTTTGCCTTTGCATTGGAAAGATGCTCACTCGGGTACTTGCTACTCTTCCTCAAGACATTCCCTCTAGTACCGTAATTTTCCTCCGAATCAACAATCTTCTTGATGAGTTCCGTTCCCTCCTCATGTGGCAAGTGGTCAAAGCTACCACCCGCCGATGCATTAACCATTTCCTTAGTCCGGGGGAGAAGAGTCTGAAAAAAGGTTTGGGTTGTGTACCAAGGTGGTATCCCGTGGTGTGGGCACTTAGCAAGCAAATCTTGGTATCTATCCCAAGCTTCTCCCAAAGATTCTCCCTCGTCTTGTTGAAACTGAGTTATCTCATTCCGGAGCATCGCGGTCTTGGAGGATGGGTAGTACTTGGCAAGGAAAGCCGTTGCCAAGTCGTCCCATGTGGTGAACGTATTCGGAACATGGACATTTAACCACCTATCCGCCTTGTCGGTTAAGGAATAGGGGAAAAGCATAAGCCTTAGTGTCTCCTCGGGAACTCCCGTTTTCTTTATCATTGCGACCTTACCCTTGAACTTTCTCAAGTGCCCATGAGCATCTTCGTGAGAAGCCCCGCTAAAGGCATTCTTCTCGATTGAACTCATTTGCGAAGGGTGTATTTCGAAATTTTGAGGAACAAGAACCCCGAAGTTGATTGGATTGGTGGTGTCATTGTGATTGGGCCGGTTATGATCACGAAGAGCGGCCATTATATGAATTGGATGGTTGTTTGGAAAGTGTGGTGATTGTGGTGGTGATTGATAAAACGGATTGTCAAAACTTTCGGATGTTGGGCTAGGATTGCTTTGATTGGGACTTGGTGGTTCGGATGAAGAGGGGTTGTTTTGGCTAGTAGATGCTTGGGATGCAATTCTTACCCTTGCAATGGTCTTCCTCCTTAAGGCCCGAAAGAGCCTCTCCGGTTCGGAAGATGACAACAAAGAGTTAGAGTCACCCCTAGGCATAAAACTTAGCAAACAAATTAGTCGTCCTAGTGCTTGTTAAACACTAGGGTGAGCAATAAAACAAGCACTCTACAATTAACTACCAAATCTTTGATCAAAACAAAACAAGTTCAACTAACTCTAGACTAAAACTAAAACTAAACTACACAACTTCTAAACACCGTCCCCGGCAACGGCGCCATTTTGATGGCCGGATTTTGTCGTCAATTCCGTCACCAAAAACAATTTATAAACTCCCAAATTAAGTAGTATAATTTAGGGTCGAACCCAAAGGACGGTGGGGAAGTTGTATATTTAAGTTCTAGTTCGAGCTTGAGTCGGGTAATAAGTTTGAGATTGATTAACAACTACTAAAGATAAATTAAAGCAAATGTGAAATCGATGAATAAAAGATACTAAGGTGTCGGGGGTACTAAGGTAGGTTGGTAACGAATCATGCAAGGGAATCTAGGGTCTCCACTATACTAGGCCTAGGTTTGTCTCGTCTATCGATTTGACTCACCTAAAGTCGATCCCTATCCTAGCTTTCGCTACAAACAAGGTCAACCTAACATACATACATGTTCATGAAGGCCCTAGACTATCATCAAAGGCCAACAACAATTCGAATCACGTCCAACCGTCGTTGAGACATTTCATCAAACATATACCATGCACAAATGAAAACCTAGCAAAGAAGAGAACCAAATCCTAACCCTAAGCAAGATTCATAGCTATCAACAAACCAAAGCACACCCTTAACCCTAGTAGGGGAACTACTCACACATGGCTAACATAAATATGTAAACAAATGATGAGGAATTGCTAGACATGTTGGATTAAGTAAGAGTAAACAATTAAACAAGCAAAACTTAAAGGAAATGCAAAGACAAAGTAAAGATGAAGGAGATTATACCATCAACTAAGGAAAAGGGAATGACTTGGATGACAAGTTGAAGGATCCTTTCAAATCCCCCAAAAATACAACCCAAATAATCCTCTACAATTGCTTAAAAACAAACCCAAGGAGAATCCTCAAGAGAGATTAACTAACAATGAAAGATTAAGTAAAGATCTAAAGAAGATTAAAATAAATTAGAGTGTTTTTTGAGTCTAAGTGTTGAGTAATGCAACAGTAAAAAAACCCTAAAAAAGCTTAAGAAAAATGCGTCCCTTCAAAATGATACAAGTGCGGGTTTATATAGTGCTCGAAATTCTGAGAAGGGCCTCTCAGCCGTTGGACCGGCTGCCGGTCTGGAACCGGCTGAGAGCCCAAATGAGGACTTCTGACTTTTTCTTCGTTTTTCTTCAAATAAGCCTGTTTCCCAGCCGACCGGCCGGCTGCCGGTCGGGCACCGGCTGGGAGGCTTGTCCTCAACTTCTGATTTCTTGACTTTCTTCTCGAGTGCACAGGTAGCCTCAGCCGGTGGACCGGCCGCCGGTTGTCCACCGGCTGGGACCCCTTTTTGAGTAATCTGCCCAACAAGCTCATTTCTTCAAACTTCGAAAATTGGCTAAGTGTAGGAACTGATCCCCAGCCGGCCGACCGGCTGCCGGCTGGGAACCGGCCAGGAGTCAAATGCTGGGGTCTGGAAAACTTCCTCATATTTATCAAAATCTTGGGTCAAAGATCCCCAGCCGGCCTACCGGCCGCCGGCTGGGAACCGGCTGGGAGGGCCTGACCTGGCTACTTCACAAATCCTTCATAATTCTTCATAAATCGCACCAAATTCACCTCGATTTCTCTCGTTTCTTCGCCCCCCGCCGTAATACCTACAAAAATTGGATAGAATAGGAGTATACGAGGCAACGGACGTAAAAACACCTAAAGACACGCAAACCGAGGTCGAATCGTGACCGAAAACAAAGAAAATGTAAAGGAAATGATGACCAAAATGGAGCTCATCAGACGGTGAGGGAGATCCTTAGAATTACCCAACCTCCTTCCCCCATCAACCCACCACCCGGAAAGCTAAATGAGATGTGGTGTGGGATCACGGGCAAAACCCACCAAACTAACAATGATAAAATTTCTGCTATCACCAACCCACCCCTACGGATTCTTGCTAGGATGATAGCATCATTCTTTTTCTCAATGGGGGAGCCAACCAAGGTAAATGATAGCGTGAGAGAGTGCTTGTGGGCTATGCTTCCCGAGGGAGGAGGAGTGCCGGATTGGGCGAGGTTGTTCGTGACAAATGGGATCAAGCATAAGGGAAAGAAGGGGAGCATCAATTGTGGGGGACTTATCACCCTTTTCGTCCGCCATTTTGTGGACATAATTCCCGAGGACCAACCTCAATTGTTTGGGACAAATCTTTACAATGAAGCGGGTCTTGTGGAAACTCACATGATCCAAGCTTTAGACACGGTCCCGTGGAGTTGTGTGTGGTTGGGAGAGGGAGGTGTTTCTTACATGAGGCTCCCTAGTAATGATCCCCTTCCTAGTGGTTTTTTGGCGCGGGAGTTCTTTTGCCCCGGTGAGGGAGATGTTATCCGAGCCCCGCAACAAAGGATAAGGAAGAGAAGAGCCGTGGAGTCAAGCTCCAACCCTCAAGTTGTGGAAGAGAGGGAGCGTGAGTCTTTTGAGCAAGGTTTTCATGATACTCCTATGCCCGATGTTGGTGGGAGTGCTCACAACCCACTTGCTCCTTGGGAGCAACGCCTTTACGACTACTTTGACTCCACAAAGAGTACTTTGGAGTCCATTGGTGGGAGGGTAGAGAGCGCCCATAATTGGCAAGGGGAGGTTAATACATGGCGCTCCACGGTAGATGAGAGAGCCCGGTTGCATGAGGAGGCCGAGAGGGCCCAACTAAAGTTGATGGAAGATATGCAAAGGCGCCAAGAGGAAGACCGTCTTTGGAGAGAGCAACAAAGCAAATACCGGGAGGAGGAGTTAAAGAGATGGCATGACCAAGAAACTTGGAGGAACTCTATGAGCCATCACTTTGAGGTGCAAAACCAATGGCATCAAGAGTATCTCCATGACTCTTATGAGGACTCCCGGCTCCAAGAGGACTCCCTTGGCATCATTCGGGGCCTCTTTGGGATGCAACTTAACCCAAGTGCCCCTCCTCTTGTGGATCAAACGTTTGTTGATGAAACTTACAACCGGGCTCAACAAGAGAGAAGAAGAAGAGAAGAAAGAAGGAAGAACCGAGGCACCTATGAAAAAGAAGGTTCCTCGGGTTCCCATGAGTGAGCAAGGCTAGTGACTACTTCCTTCACATTGAGGACAATGTAAAATGTAAGTGTGGGGGAGGTAGATAGCCTTGTTGTTATCAAATGGATGTATTTTTGTAATTTCAAAGCAAATTTCCTTGTATTTTCATTCTTGTTTCAAAAAAAAATAAAAAAAAATAAAAAAAAATAAAAAAACGAAAAAAGAGAAAAGAAAAAGAAAAAGAAAAGAAAAAAAAAATCCCGGCTAGGTGAAAACCCACAAGGGTGGGCGCCTAGGCAAAATTGGGAAGGTGGCCGAGGACGGAATGAAAACCCGAAAGGGCGTTCCGGGCAAAAAGAAAAATTGAGTTGCGAGCCACCACGAGAGGAAAGGAAAAGCTAAGGTGAAAACCCGAGAGGGCACCTTAGGCAAAATGAGAGAAAAGAAAAGAGAAAAAAAAATGGAGAGACAAGAAGGGAGTGATAAGGAGGTTTTGGAATGAGGTTAGAAATAGTTTTAATTTCTTTTTGTGTCACAAATTTTGTTTTTTAAATCGGTGATTTTCATTTGTGATACTTAGCTTGTCAATGTTTAGGTGTTTGGGGGCAACCAAGTATCATGGTTTACATCTTACGGAGTGATAAGGGGGTGTTATAAGTGGGAATTTTGTTGATCTTGATGGAGGTTGAGGCCACCTCACTATCACCTCGGGATGAGGTGAAGGTGGTCATTTCTTGATAGGGAGTTATAAGAAGGGTGGAAGTGTCGGTTTCGGAGTTGGAGTCTTGTTGAGTCTTGTGTAGAGGGAGGTATAAGGAGGGCGTGTGAGGGAAGAGTGTTTGTTAAACAATTGAGTCTAGTTTTTCTTTTTTTAATCGGTGGCTTGTGTCGAGGGAGATATAAGAAGGGTGTAGTAAGGGAAGAGAGGTCAATGCACCACACTTTCTTGTTAATTTTCGGAAAAGCTTATCTCGGGTTTTGCTCGGGACTAGCAAAAGTTAAGTGTGGGGGTATTTGATAGTAGAGAGTTGTGTCGGTCTTAGATTGTGATTTTATCACGATCTAGTCTTTTATTACGAGTCGTTAGTGTCGTCTTGTCAAGTATTTTGATATTTGGTCATGTTGTGGTTTTATATCATTTTTACCTTTGTTCCATGTTAATTCTTATAATCGGAATTCAAGGATCAAGGGAAACCGTTCCACGGTCAAAGAATGACGCGCATGTTTCAACATCGTCCATCTATTTTGCTTGGGAAGTAGCTTGTGAAGTGAACTTGGGAGGATTTGAAGTTTTGATGCAAATTGAAGAAATGAAGCAAAGGAATGCAAGCTGCGAGGCACTGCGCAGCCTGCGCCGTAGTCGTGTGCAGCTGCGCCCCATTGCGCAGGCAAGAAGCCCATTGCGCAGCCTGCGCCCCCTGCGCATCCCTGTTTTACACGGATTTTCTAATCCGTGTTTGGGCTTTTAAAATGGAATTATCCTAGGGTTTTGTGCAGGGGTATAAATACTAAATTTCAGAATGTTTTAAGACATCATCTTATCTTTAGAACAAGAACATTTACTCTCAAATTAATTGTAATCTTTCCCTAATTTAAAGCTTGTAATTATGCAAATGAGAAGCTAATCTTCTCATTCTTGGTGTAATCCTAATCAAAGTATCCAACTTTGATATTGTAAGACACTTTCATCCCTCTAGTTTATCTAATGTTCTCTCTTTGTTTTAATGTTTTATTTTGAGTAATTAGTTGTTGGGTTTGATCATCCTTGCTTCTAGTTGTTCAATCTTTGCATGTTCTAAGGAAATGGCTTAGTTTTTACTTAGGATTTGTAGTAGCAAACTCAATTTGTGTGGAATTGGTTTAAAGGAAATACCTTTTGAGTAGAGTTTACATGACTAATTCTACTAGCATGGTTTAATGTGTGTAGATTAGTTTCCTTGTTCATCCTTTGGCTTAATCTTTAATCGCTTGGTTTTAGTCCTCTTGTTACGGTTTAGTGGCTTAGGCTAGAATCGAAGGAACCCTATGTACGGTTTAGTCATGGGATTCACTATCTTAGGATGTTCTTAGTGGGTAGATAAATAGGAGGGGTGATAGAGTCGACTTTGTCTTTGTTGAGGTATTTTGAGAAGGTTACACCAAGATTTTCTCCCTTATTGAATTTGTGCACATTTATTGTTTGTGGTATTGCCTAGCCCAAAATCATTTCTCATTTATTACTCTTTTATTGTCTTTGTGAATGCTTTTCCAATCATTGATCTTTGCATTTATGTTATCTCCTTGTTGTTCATTTATGTCAATATCCATGGTTTGTTGATAAGTCATTCATCTTTAGTCTCTAATCATCATCAAGTCTTCATTAAATCTTTGTTTAGTTTTGTTTAAAGCAAGTCTTTAGTTATTTCCTTTCTCTTGGGTTCGACCCTTAACTTGCACTTTACTACTTTTATTTCGAGTATAGTCGAGTCTAGTTTAGGTTTTATAAATTGTTTGGCGAGACAATTAGTGTAATAACGACCACTAGTTTTTCCGTATCAGTAGGTCTAACCAGGTCAAGGTCTTTGAATAAGGACAAATTAATTAAAATAAAAAAGTAAAGTAAAATAAATTATAGGAACTAGTTCCGTTCCAAATGGTCTGAAATGGACCTGTTGGAACATGTTTAGAACCTGGTATTTGCATGTGGTCCCCATAGGTGACTCTAATTTAACCAAAAATAATGTCGGAATTCCTAGTTCTAAACAGGGCTTGATAAAATAACAAAATCAGGAACTAATTCTAGTAAGTAGATTAAGTAGTATTTTAATGCAGGAACTCGGTCTAGGTATGGGTGCATCGCCGCAGGAACGACCGATAAACATGGTCTAAGAGTCCCTTAGAGGATCCAAATTTGAAAGAGTGGTGGTGATATAACAATTCCCGTTAATTCACAACACCTGCAATAAATTTGTGGGAGTAATCAAACCCCAATTTCTTCCTCCCTTCTTCTCTATTCTCTCTCTACTTCAGATGGTAAACAAAGACCCAGTTATCTCGAAGAAGAAACAAATGATTCCGCAGCAAAGTTACCTCTCTGAAGATCTAGTAATTGAAGAAATACTTACTAGATTGCCCCCCAAATCCGTTTTTCGATTTAAATCGGTTTCCAAACATTGGTATTCTACTCTTTCTTCTTCCGATTTTACCAATGCTCACCTTCTCAAATCCTCCTCGTCTCACCCTTCCGCTCCTTTTAACACCTTGTTTATCAATTCTGGTGAGAATTTCTACATTTTCTCTTATAATGATGATCAAGTTTGTGGTAGTTTTGAAGATCATTTGGTTAAAGTAGAGGCGGATTTTGGTGTGGAAGAATCTCTGATTGTTGCAGGAAGCTGCAATGGGTTAATTTGTTTAACCCCACCTTCAGATACATATTTTATCATATGGAACCCGGCTACATGTAAGATGCACAAATATTTAACTCGTTCTAGTGTAGAACCTTACCGTTTTAAAAATCGTGGATTTGGATATGTATCTTCTGTTGACGACTACAATTATTTTCGAATTTTATTTGGGTGTGACAAAATGGGAAGACGTCGTACTATTCTTTATATCTACTCTCTCAGGGAAAATAAATGGAGGGAAAAATTTGTTTTTGATCATCATGATGGTATGCTTCCTTGGGGACCGGCCTTTCTTATTAATCAAAAATTATACTGGTCTGCTTACACTCACCGTAATGGTATTATAATGGCTAGCTTTGATTTAGGGCTTCAGAGCTTTGACCTAGTTAAGCTCCCCTTAGTTGGGACCGACTTTTTCGCAGTTATGGGAGGCTGTTTGAGCAAGTGTAACCGTGATACACTTATGGGTGACAACTTATTGCACATTTTGGAACCTCCAGCGGTGATCAAATCTATTGCCCTGCCACCGGGGTTGAGATTAGACTCCGACTCTAAAATGATCGGCTTTACCAGCTCTGGAAAGGTTTTTGTGACCGGGCCATCTACTGACGACCCAACCGATGTGCAACCTGATAGAGCGTTGGGGATTTTTGACACTGACACACGCACGAAACCTGTCCAGTACACAATGCTTTTGAGGTTCAATAAATTGCTTAGCATTGATAGATATGTTCCAAGCCTGGTTTCACCTTTTGCCATTGAACAGCCTTTATAGGCATATATATGACACACTGTTCAGATTAGTATGATGCTTGTAGTAATCTTAGTATTCACGAGTAGTTCTTGACATTCCGTTTTATCTCATCATTTTCATGTACTAGGTCTCTTGTAAGCCAATTTAGCTTAGTGTAGCAGTGTACGAATGATCAAATGGTAGAAGAAGTGAATTTGTGTTTGTTTGAAATGTTTCGGTGAAGTAAGAGCGGGTATCAACGTCTTTAACAATTCAGAGGCAACTAGCATTCATGAATCCGGATTCATCGATTAATGCTGAATTAATATGTAATGTACTCTTCCTCTAGCTTGGGAACAAGTTGACTATGGTTGTTTTACTCTAGCTTAGGCCCTTGCCCTTGGTTGGCGGTACATCAGGCTTCAGAGCTAGCAGAGTTATCCGGATTCATCAAGTAAACATTGAACTGATATGTAATGCAATCATCTTTAATTTTGGAACAAAGCCATAGTAAGCTATGTTCACCATTTTGTATCTCTGAGAGTCTGAAATTAACAAAATGATTAGGCTTGTGATTTGGTGTTTGCTCTCATTTTTAATGCAGTCAGTCTGCTACAAGTCTATAACCTTCGTAACACTGTCTGTATATGGTGTTTGTATCTTATAATGTTCAGATGCATCCTTTTGCTACCAGAGACTGTAAGTTTGTTCTTATTTTCGAATACAGGGAGCATTTTAAGACCATGGATGGCAGTGTACATGAAATGGTATTTGCTTGGAATATTTGGCTGTAATTCAGACCGTTGTCCTTGGTTGGTTTGACCGATCAGGATCAGCATGCTTTTCGTCGCCAGCAAACATTCGGAATTAGCATAGATTGATTCAGCTTCACCGAGTAAACCTTTGACTAATATGTAATGAACCTGTCTTGTAAATTTGGAATAAGCTGATAGAGGTTGTATAGTAAGTTATGCTCTCAAGTGATTTATGGTGCCGAATACTCTGTTTGCTGCCATTTAGATACAGTCAATCTTCTAGTACAGTGTGTAGCATTGTCTGTATAAGATGTTTGTAGTTCGTATATTTGTCACTGTATCTTATATGTTAGTGTTCCGTTGTCATTAACGATTTTGAGCTAGCACAGATGGATTTGTATTCATCGAGTCAACTGTCAACACTGAACTACTTCTAAATTGTTCTTGGAATTGTTTTTTCTACCGATTTGGCAATATCAGCCAATTTTATTACCAATTTGTCACTTTTGCTAGTATATTTTTGCAGGCAAAAGTGGCAATTTGACCTCTTAACTACGTTGAATGGCGAAATTAAACTCGTTATTCAAGTGTAGCAATTAAATCCCATAACTCTAATAAAAAGTGAAATTCATCCCCACTTTTTAATAATCACTTAAAACTCAACAAAATTCATTTTCATATTCATATTACACAATTATAAAAAAATAAAAGTTACTAATTTCAATTTCAATAATTTATATAAAATTAATTATTCATCTAAATAATAATTTTACATTCATTTATAATAAACAAAATAAAAATATGATAAAAATTCATGAACTACTCTAACATTTATAATAAATTGTCTAACAATTGTAAAATTATCAAAATACTCGCTACTACAATTATATATATTGTATAAAAGTCACAAGATTATAAAAAATAAATTTTGTATTTGATTAATTCGATTATGAAATTCATTAATATTTATGAGAAACTAGTTTTTGGCCGATACAAAAAATTGCATGGGTTATTTTCAAATCATATTATCCAAAATATGTTAATTAATACTATTAGCTAGGGTGTAATATTTTCATATAATAATACAATACTAGTATTTTTGCCCGTGTGATGCACGGATACTGAATTAATTTATGGTACTCATAAATTTTTCACCATGTAAATCAAAAGTAAATCATAAGATTTTTTTTAAATAAAAATAGTAATAGTTCGTTTTAAACATGTGTTATTTTGTTAATAAAATTACCTCATTTATATTCATTTTTGTCATTAATGTTATCACCAACTCGCCACAATCATCTGCGTAACACGCGAAAGAACCCTTCAAATCATTACTCTTACTCTTCAAACAACACATAAAACGGTCCACAATCCAAAGCTACAACTACTAACCTATTATGAAATTAATCACCAAATGTGATTTAGTCATCTTTTATGCTACCTCAAACAACCATTTAACTCACCATCGACACTCTTTCCTAACTTCCAATACACACCGAAAATATTCATGTCACCCATCCTTCACGAAACACCCGGACTTATCCCTCTAAGTTAGCTCTCCCTTTGAAAAGTTCATCCTCTATCAGAAACTTAGCTAACTTTTGCTTTCAAAACCGATCTTGTTTGAATGAGAAATCCTTGAAGGGAAATACAAAAACATGCAATTTATTTGTTTGGTTAACAAAAAAGGTATGAGAGAAGTGTTAAGGAGTGAACGGTGGATGCAACACTCGATATGTTACATTGAAATTGGGTGTAAAATTCAAATTGCGATGTTTTTTTAATCACCAAGACAAAAAAAAAGTAACCTAGTTAAACGTTAACAATTCTATATTGACATGATATTTATTAACATTTGATTACTTATTTTTGTTTTCACAAGAAATAAAACAAAATTGAGTTTTCATACATGATATTTCAGAGATTTTTAACTTATTTTTATAGCATTTATGCCTAAGTCATTTACACATAATACAACTTTGAAATAAATTCATCTACTTCCTCAGTTTTCTTGCTACATACCCCCCCTCCCCCCTTTTCCACACCATCCATGCATTGTTCGTACCATTTTCACTCAACCAACCAACTTGACCATCAGAATTAGCCGTATGTGCATCCCTGAACAACCTTATTGTATCTATATTTACTTGTACTACTCAAATCACACTCTTAAATGTCGGAAACTAACTCTATCCTCAAGACACTTACCTCCTACCTCCAGACCTATCTACCCGATATAATACTGACATGACATATACTTCCTTTATTCTTATCCAATGTTCCCACATTCTATTTTTGTACAATTTACCAATGTTTTTCTTCCACACTTGGTAAAATAATCGACATAAATATCTTCTTCTATTTCTTGTATTTACAATGTTATCATTGCAAATTTGCAAATTTGCAACTCCATATTACGGCATCTTTTTATACACACCCTTAAATATTTCCAAAAATACTCCCACAAAAAACACTATAACGCCATTCCACATTAAAAATTATTTCCCGGCCCAATGGACCATTCAATAGGGCTGAAGATAGTATAACATTTGATTGTTTAGTTTTGTGTCTAACAAAGAAACAAAATTGAGTTTATACACATGATATTTTAAATGTTTTTAGCTTATATTTATATATTTGTCGGTTCTTTTCTCATATAATACACATTTTCAAATAAAATTTATTCATTTACCTTCTCCAATCAATATCTCACGTTATCCAGTTTTTTACATATTCAACCCTTTCCACCCGACTAACCAACCAAACCCATCAGAATCAACCATAACCATATTCATATCCCTAAACAACTCAGCCCTACATATGAATATATTTTTCTATCTTCTAAATCACACTCGTAAACATCAGGGAGTAATCCTACCCTTGGAGTACCCTTCGTTCTCACCCATTTAACCAACTTAACCATTAAAATCAATTGTAAAATGTATCCCTGGAAACCTCAACCTACCGACATTTATTTGTACGACTCTCACATTCTTCAACGTCGTTTGAGTAACCCTACCCCCAAGACACCTACCTTCTATCTCAAAACCTATTTACCCCTACCGCTCGAAACCATAGATATATCCAATGTAAAATCAAACCCCGCTCTATAACAATCAAAATTGAGTATACATACATGTTACTTTAGAGATTTTTAAGCTCTTTTCATAACATATGTGCCTCTGTTATTATCACATAAAATAGAATTTTGAAATAAAATTTATCTACCTATGTACTTGCTTAGTTGTTCTAATCATTCTGTAGTACATACGCAATTTTTTCGACACCGTTTAGGTATTCGTCATACCCTTCTCACATAACTACCTAACTTGATTAACATAATCAATCGTATCCCTGCACTACAACAAATCATCTCTTGCGCCACGAATTATGCCACGAGAATTCGTAATTCGTGGCAAAAAATCGCTTTGCCACGGGAAATATTGTTTCCCTCCTTGAAAATGAATTGGTATGAAAAAGTATGCCATGGGAAAAATATAACCGTGGCAAATAGTTGCTTTTAGCCACGAATTAAGCCACGACCGTGGCTAAAAAATGTGGTTAGCCACGAAATAAGCCACAGTCGTGGCTAATAATTATGATTAGCCACGTCTGTGGCTAATACTTATGTTTAGCCACAAAATAAGCAACGTCCGTGGCTAATAATCGTTTTTAGCCACGACCGTGGCTAATTATTGTTTTTAGCCACGACCATGGTTAATTATTGTTTTTTCGCCATAAGTAAAAGTACATAGACCCTCTTTATTGCTCATAACCACGAATTAAATTACATCTTGCCTAAGTATTTTTATTTATGTTAAAAACTCCCTAGTAGAAAAAACTTTTATCGTAGCGCCTTCATCGCGGCGGTTCTAATAGAAACGCCGCGAAAAGCCCAAAAAATTGGCGGGAGAGAACTTTTCAAGGTGTAGGAAGTCTATTGTGGCGGCTTAAATTAAGAATCGACGTAATAGAAATATATATTTACGGCGGTTTCATTTAAGAAACGTCACACTAATACAATTAATGGAATAAGTAACACTAAATAGAGAACATCATAGTTGAATAAGCGTCTTGTAGATTAATAGAGAACGCTCTAAATACAAAACTGTTATTTAAAACTATAATATAAAAAGTCTAATTTACCGTTATCTATGATTATAATATAAATATAAAACACCTAGTATAATAACCGTTTTCTATGACTAGCCTATTCCTATTAATATTATATTAATTAATTATTAGTTGTTAAAAGTATTAGTATATACTACTGTAAGTGGGTATGGTTATGTTGAATACCCCGTATTCAATTCAACGCCAAATAATTAAACTCCAGGCCAAGTTTAGTTAATTATCAATTGCTTCTTCCTTGTTAGCTTCCTGTAAGACATTCACAATTTTACGCGCGCCGCTTCGGTCTTCTCTTCATCTTCTTCGATATCGCTGCATCCTCTTCAATTTCGCTGCATTCTCATCTCCTTCATCCTCTTTAATTGGTAAGTTTGTTATTCTTGTCTAATTTTTCGTTTTCAATTTGAAGTTAGAATTAATTAGTATTGAGTAGTATTAATGTGGTGATATCCCTCTGCTTCCGTTTAGCATAGAAGGAAAGTGAGTAGCCTTGTAATTATTTTAGTATTTAGTGCTTTACTTATTGGTTTGAGAGTAGATTTGTATATATAGAGAACCTTGGTGTAATCAGTTTATCAATAAGAAATATACATTACCCAGTATACATAAAACTTCACCATGCTCCTTCGTTCATACAAAATTCTCATGGTATCAGAGAAATAGCTCGATCCAAAAGTTTCGTCAATCGTTCTCACATATCTTCACATATAAATAAAAAAAAGGGGAAAGACATAGGAGTTGAAGAACAGACGAAAAGAAGGGGCAGGACAGTGGTCCAAAGACCATGCCAAAAAAGGGGAGTGTTATTAGCAATTTTCAAGCTAATGCTATGGGAACATCGTCCACGGAAACGAAAGAAGCGAGTTCTTCAAATTCAGTTGGGTTCACTGTCGAAGAGATGGAAAAGCTGCGCTCACTCTTGAACAATAACCCGAATGGTAATGAGAAATTGGAAGGTAAGAATTTGAATGTTGAGTGGTTAATAGATAGTGGTGCGTCGCACCACATGACGGGAACACGAAAAAATTTTCGGCACGAGTGGAATGATGCGGCATCAACAATAAGCCTTCCAGATGGTCGTATTGTGACGGCTAATATACACGGCGAAGTTCAATTGAATAATAGTTTTGTGCTGAAAGACGTTTTATATGTTCCGTCACTTACTTGCAATTTGATTTCCGTGCAACAACTGATTTGTGAAAACAATTGTGTAGTAACTTTTCACTCTAATTTCTGTCTAATGCAGGACCCGACTACGAGGATGGAGATTGGACGAGGTGAGCATAGGAAAGGGGTATATTATTTGGGAGCACAAGAGGCAGAAATCGTAAACCAAGCCGTGGTAACAAAGAATAGTAGGATGTGGCATATGCGGCTTGGGCATCCATCGCAGAGTATTTTTTCTCGTTTTTCTAGTCTCGTTGGTTGCGATTTACATTGGAATTTGGACACTGTTTGTGATTCGTGTTGTAGGGCTAAACAAACACGAACCCCCTTTAAACTCAATAATAAAAGGTGTGATGTTTTATTTGGTCTTATACATTGTGACATTTGGGGACCGTATAAAGTTGCTAGTTTAACCCGGGCACATTATTTTCTGACCATAGTCGATGACCACAGTAGAGCTGTATGGATTTATTTAATGAAAGAAAAAGGAGAAGCGGGATATTACATGAAAAATTTTTGCCAGATGGTTAAAACACAATTTGAGAAAATAGTTAAAATAATTCAGAGTGATAATGGAACAGAGTTGTTGTCAAGCAATATGAGATGCTATTATGAGGAGAATGGCATAATTTTTCGAACTAGCAATGTAGATACACCTCAACAAAATGGTAGGGCCGAAAGAAAACACCGACACATTTTGGAAAAGGCAAGAGCTCTACGTTTTCAAGGAGCTTTGCCACTTCGGTTTTGGGGGGAATGTATTATGACAGCTGCTTATTTGATAAATAGAACACCCACACCCTTACTGGATGGTAAAACACCGTATGAGATTTTATACCGTAAGCGACCTACCTTAGATAATTTGAGGACATTAGGTTGCTTGTGCTATGCGCACAACAAAGACAGACCCAAGGATAAGTTTGGAGAACGGGGAAAGAGGTGTATATTCATAGGGTATCCCCATAGCAAGAAGGGTTGGAAGGTGTATGACTTACAAGAGAATCGTGTTTTTGTCTCGAGAGATGTTGTGTTCTATGAGAATGTATACCCATTTGTGTCGACCAATAGTGACACCCTGACCACACTCGAAGGAACTGCAACGGTTCCATTTGTTGACCAAATCAGTGGTATAGACTCTGGTAATACACTTGAGGACATGACCTCAGGTGTAAGGGGGAGAGATTGTGATGCTGCGAGAGAAGTTGATGGAGGTGTAGTAGAGGATGAGGATAGGAGGAATGATCAGGCATGTAGTGATGGTAGTCAGAGTACTAAAAATGATCATGGATGTAGTGATGGTAGTCAGAGTACTAAAAATATGCCTGAAGCAGTAACAAAGGAGATTTTGAGTTCGAATGGTAATTCGAATAATGAAGCAACAGATTTTTCGGAGGTTTTGAATTCGAATAATAATTCGAATAATGCAGCAGCAGATTTTTCGAATAGCAACAATTCTAATGTGGCCGTAGGATCAAATTCAGAGCAAGAAATTCTTGGACGAGGACAGCGGGAAAAGTTCGAACCCGCGTGGAAAAGAGATTATTATTGTAAATCCATGCAAATAATTACCCCGACACCGAAAGCTCATCTCGGCCAAGAATCTTCCTCAAAGTCAGGTACGCGTTATTCCTTAGATGAATATGTTGTTACTAATTGTTTTTCCAAGTCTCACAAAGCTTTTATGACAAGAATTGATATAGACAGTGAACCGGGAAGTTATCAAGAAGCTATTAAAAGTAAAAATTGGATAGAGGCAATGAAAAAGGAGGTTGATGCCTTAGAAAAGAACGGGACGTGGAAGATTGTTGACTTACCGAATGGTAAGAGACCCATTGGTTGTAAATGGGTTTATAAGATCAAGCACAAGGCAGATGGCACGGTGGAGCGATACAAGGCGAGATTGGTGGCACAAGGTTTTACTCAAATAGAAGGAGTGGATTATCATGAAACCTATGCACCAGTGGCGAAAATGACGAGTGTGAGGTGTTTGCTCGCCGTGGCAGTAAGCAAAGGGTGGATCATGGAGCAGTTGGATGTCAACAATGCTTTCTTACACGGAGATCTTGAAGAAGAAGTGTATATGAGAATACCACAAGGTTTTGAGAGGAAAGCACAAGGGAAGGTATGTAAGCTAATTAAGTCGATCTATGGCCTAAAACAAGCTTCACGGAATTGGTTCTCAAAATTGTCAGTATTTTTGAAGGGTTACGGTTTTGTGCAGTCATTAGCAGATTATTCTTTGTTCACTTACAACAAAAATGGTGTTTTTATTGGTGTATTGGTTTATGTTGATGATATGATCATTGTAAGTAATGAGGAAAAAGCTTGTCAAAAACTAAAAATGTTTCTAGACAAGAGTTTCGGGATAAAAGATTTAGGTCGACTCAAATATTTCTTGGGAATTGAAGTAGAACACAATAGAGAGGGCATTTTTCTTAATCAAAGGAAGTATGCCATTGGGATTGTAGAAGAGGTAGGAATGAAGGGGGCGAAAACAGCCTACACACCAATTCAGCCGAGGCATGGGTTGGCTTTGGCTAAGGGGTATGTTTTAAAGGATGTCATGAAATATCGTCGGCTTGTTGGGAGGCTAGTATATTTAACCATCACAAGGCCCGATTTGGTTTATGCAGTACATATCTTATCACAATTTGTGCACGAGCCAAGAAAGGAGCATTGGGAAGCGGCCTTAAGAGTGGTACGTTATATAAAGCGAAATCCGAGTAAGGGAATTAGCCTTAGAAGAAATGCACGGTTATGGTTGGAAGGTTATTGCGACTCGGATTATGCAAGTTGTCCATTGACAAGAAGGTCATTGAGTGGCTATTTTGTATCGCTTGGTGGGTCTCCGATTTCATGGAAAGTAAAGAAGCAAGTAACAGTAGCTAAGTCGACAGCGGAAGCAGAATACAGAGCAATGGGAGCGGCAACCAGTGAGTTGCTTTGGACAAAATCATTCCTGGCATCACTTGGAGTGTTCCATTCAAAACCAATGATGCTCTTTTGTGACAATCAAGCGGCAATTCACATTTCTAAAAATCCGGTTTTTCATGATAGAACGAAACACATTGAGGTGGATTGTCATTTTGTGAGACAGCATCTAGTTTCCAATACAATTAACGTGTCCCATGTTCGTAGCAAGGAGCAGATTGCAGACTTGTTTACGAAAGCTTTAGGAGGTGAATCGTTTGATCATTTGCAGTTCAAGTTGGGACTCGGATTACCAAGATCGCCAACTTGAGGGGGAGTATTAGAATTAATTAGTATTGAGTAGTATTAATGTGGTGATATCCCTCTGCTTCCGTTTAGCATAGAAGGAAAGTGAGTAGCCTTGTAATTATTTTAGTATTTAGTGCTTTACTTATTGGTTTGAGAGTAGATTTGTATATATAGAGAACCTTGGTGTAATCAGTTTATCAATAAGAAATATACATTACCCAGTATACATAAAACTTCACCATGCTCCTTCGTTCATACAAAATTCTCAGAAGTAAACCCTAATTCCCTCATCCTCTTCAATTGTGTTAGTTTTCAATTCGTCTTTTGATATAATTGCCCATCTTGTTAATGATGATGATGTGATTAACTAATTAGGCATTCTGCCTATTACTTTGGTTTATTTTGATGCTTCCCTGACCTTATTGTATGGGTTAAACGAATGGCTCTGCTGCTTTGGGTTGAACGAATGGCGATAGGTCATGAAGTTGTTATCAATATTACTTCCATTGTGATGCTACGTATGCTTCACCTCAATCTCACATGTGGGTGTTGATTGAAGTAATTTTCGTCATTAGGTCAGGGATTGATGGCGTGAACGGCTGATGTCAAGTCTCTGTTTGTAATTCTCTATATGTATGGTTGTATAATCTGCGACATCCATACTTCCGTTATTGATTAATTTCTTCTGCTGGTGTTGATAGAGAGTTGCAGCAGATCAGATTCTTCGGGAATTGCAGAACTCTGATATGTGGCTCCAAGTAGTACTCATTCTTCAGAGCAGTCAAAACTTGAATACAAAATTCTTTGCTTTGCAGGTCAGTTGCTTTATAAAGCTCTATGAAGCATTACTTAATTTATAGTATAAAAACCATGCAGATGTCTGGCGTTGTGCTAGTCTTTTTTATTTATTTTTGTTCAGTGGTTCACTACTAAAATATAAGGCTACGAGAACGCCACTTAGAGAACGGTTGAAAGTGGAACCGGCCTATTTGTTTTTTTTTTTGTCTGGGCGTGCATAAATGACTTTAAAAGAGACTATGATGTGGACAGTGAGTGTCCATTTAGGAAGTCAGACATCAAGTATGGTTCCAGTGTATAGTGTATAAGGTATAATGAGGGGCGAAAAACTGTTTAAACTGAGTACAAAATACAGTCTTTCATTTTAATTATATATGAGCGTGATTTCACAGCATGTTGTATGTTCCTCTATTGATGGGCGTACACTACTAGAATCGTCAAAAACTTCCTTGGACAAAGGCAAACTGGAAGATGCGGTCAACTATGGGACTAAGGTTTGTGGCATTCTTTTTCCAGTTGGGGTCTTATTTTTAAATTTGTTGTTAACATTAGTTACCTTCAAAAATGTGAAGGCATTGTCCAAACTTGTGTCCGTATGTGGTCCCTAGCATAGTATGACAGCTGGAGCATATAGTCTTCTTGCTGTTGTCATCTACCATACCGGAGATTTCAATCAGGTATCACTTCTGTTAGACTGAAACAAGATTGTCAGATTTTCGAAAGTCATTTGGAAAGGGGTGAAGTCTAAATCGCAATAATTAGGTATGTAATTAAAACACAGTATTGCTTTAAGCATGCTTAAAACACAGTATTTCTTTATTCTATGTATTCCTTGTAAATAAACTAGCATCTTCTTCATCCCATGATTAGGCAGCCGGAAAATTTCGATTTGCGTTCTTGCGCTAAAATCTGAAAAAGGGTGAATGCAGTGCATTTATTGAAAATGCTATATCATACTTGTCCATAGTTGTTGTTTATGCTATCTATTTATATTTTTTGCCTGTACAATGTTTGGCAAATTTGTATTTTTACTACTGGTTAAATTTGGACCTATGCTTTTTTAACTCAACCTTGACCGTCTACTTGACATGGTTTGAAGTGTTAGCTATAAATATTTTCTAAGCGGATTCATGTTTTAGGACTAAGTTGCCCTAAAGAAAGTCAATGAGGTATGACTACTGCAAGTTGTAGTAGTTAACTTTTACATAAATCAATAGACATTTTAGTTATTATCTAATGATGGCGTACTAAGGCCCTGTTCTTTCTGGCTTATTTTCAGCTCGTTTCAGTTCAGCTCAGCTCTATTCAGTTCAGTTCAGTTCAGTTCAGCTCAGTTCAGCTCAGCTCTATTCAGTTCAGTTCAACTCAGTTCAGCTCAGTTCAGTTCAGCTCAGCTTCATTTAATTCATTTCAGTTCAATTCAGCTCGACTTTGTTAAGTACATCCCACATTATTATTATTATTATTATTATTATTATTATTATTATTATTATTATTATTATTATTATTATTATTATATTTGGGTATTTATTTATTTATTATTCTATTTATTATTATTAATTAATAATTCTTATTATGATTATTATTGTTATCATCTTAATGTGCTTCATCTTCGAGGTCATTATGGGCGCCAATATCGCACCCTTTTTTTTCAATTTCTTTTCGAACTTTGTCCATGAATTTCTTTCGTTCTTTATCATCCATGTTTGAATCCGTTCTTCCTTAAATACTTTGATGTTGTATAACTGGAATACCAGGTTTATGCATCCGAATGAAATTATGAAGTGTAAAAGCGGATACGATAAATGACATTTGATATTTCGTTGTCATTTGTGGCATGTTTTTTAACACCTTCCACCTTCTCTTCAGCTGACCATACGCCATTTCAACCGTCATCCTCAAAGATGAATGTCGATAATTAAAATGTTCAAATATTTCACTAGTAGGTGCATGCTTATATTCAGGTACATGGTTTCTCACGTTTGGATGGCTAATAGGAGACAAATACCCAAGTGTATTCGGGTATCCCGAATCCACCAAATAATATTTACCTATAAATGTTTATATATAAAAATAATTAATGTTTAGATAATAAAAAAAATGAAATACATACTACATTTACCACATTTAGACGTAAAATATTTAGATAATAAAAAAATAATTAAGGTTAATTAGACGTAAAATATTCAAATGTTGCTTTTGTTAATTTTTAAACACAAGAAAAGAAAAAAACAAAGTACATTAGAGTTTACTAAAAAAAAAAAAAAACTTCAAAATTAATATTTTTTTAATATAATTGTTTTTTAAAAAATCACAAATTTGTATTAATCAAACACTAGTGTAACACCCGTGAAAAATCACGGGGTTGTGTACACTTACTTTTAAAGATAACAAAGGCAAATTCATTTCATTATATAACAATTCTATTTATTCGAACAAATTGATTTTTAACGGGGTTGTTTTGCATATAAGATATGTTCGGTCAAAAGGTGAATTTCATGGTACACTAATTTTCGAATATTGTTACCAATGATGGAAATATTTGGATTAATTATGATAACATGAATGAATAAGATATACGAAGTATAAGAAAAAAAACAATAAACGATTAAAAAAAAGATTAAATAATTAATAATGATTAATTTGGAAAGTTATTGTATTTGCTGAATTGGTGACAGAACTTAAGTTGACGAACAAATAGGATGAATAAAATAACTAATCAGGTAGAAATCTAAATTAAAAGAGTGTATTAAAATTCGATAATCTAGGACAAAAATTACAGTTTCTCGAAAACCTCATTGTAAACAACATTCGCGGATGTAAAAAAATATGGACTAATAAAATAAAAAATTACGTTGATATAATAATTAATGAAAGATGGAGATATAATAATTAATGAGAAAAATCAATTACTGGATGATGGATAAAGATGAGTTAGAAAAATAGGGAAGAAGTTACATAAAAAAGGAAAATGGAGAAAAATGAGATTACAGACTTTTTTTTCAAAAATAATTAAGAAAAAGACTAAAATAACCCCGATGTACAATAGCATTGTAAATCTGGTGGTATAGTCCAGAAACTGTATAATTAGGATATTATGTTACCTTCATTCAGATTCAGAAATATTAACAATCATTAACATAATTTCAGCTATGGAATATATTATATCATATTATATACCACATTTCCAAAATACCATAGGAGCTATATTATATTCCTCGTAATGCCACATTAATATATTTGTCAATCATCATGGATCACTAAGAAAGTAACTGATATCGCATAAATAAAATAAAATTCTTTACAATGCATGGTTCACGATAGTTTGACAGTGGTATTAGACATGCCTTCGGTTCTATTTGGTAAATCTAATTGAAAATTGTAGTTGAAAATTGAAATAATAACTCAAATCTAATAAGCTAGAAAAATAATAGACATAGTGCCATATATTCATAATTCCAAGATTCTTTTATAGTAATAATGATGATAGGTAGGGAATTATGGTAAACAACCGTAGGGAATATATATGGAATATTTAGGATTTGTTATTAGTATAATCTGATTGATTGTTATTAGTATAATATTATAATATTTATAATATTTAGGGAATCTCGGTATAATATTTAGGGAATCTTAGAATGATTATAATAATAATAATAATAATATTATAATATTATAATACATAAAAATATATGACTTGACATAAATTGAGGGTTCTCATTGGTCTACGAAACTGATTTTTGTGAGAGTGAATGTGGGTGAGCGAAAGAGTGAACGGTGGAATATTAGCGCGCCACGTATGCAGTTATACATTCTTCTTTTATAGTAATAATGATTTTTTGTATAATATTATTAGTTAGTATACTTTAATTAAACTTAAGTTATTTCTATTAATTTCAGCTTCATTCAGCTCAGTTTAGTTCAGTTCAGCTCGATTAAATTCAGTTCAGTTCAGTTTAGCTCAGCTCGATTCAGTTCAGCTCAGCTCAGTTCAGTTCAGCTCAGCTCAGCTCGATTCAGTTCTGCTCAGCTCAGTTCAGTTCAGTTCAGCTCAGCCCCATTCAGTTCAGCTCAGTTCAGTTTAGCTCTTAAAAGCCAGAAAGAACAGGGCCTAATTCTTACATTTACAGCAAGGAAATAGTCAATCTTTACTAAGAGCCAACTCTCTAACTCTGCTTTTCTACTATCATATATAGTTGCTGCGAAGCTAACTTTTTTCAAAAATTCAATTGGAGTAAGCACTTCTTTATAGTCTTCGTAATAATATAATAAATAATAAGAGTGGTTTGAGATATCTCTTTCCTCCGACAAGGATAAGGGATAAGGGACAGTCAGAGTGCTCGTGGAATTGGAAGCATGTGCCTCCTTGAACTCACTTAACTGCTTGCCTCCTACTAAAGCTTATGCTGATTCATTTATGGACTTCTACAATGCTGGTTAGGGCTTAGGGGCTATTATCATCTCTAGAACTTTTGTTAATTCATTTGTAAATACCATTTTCTTTAATTGTTGCAAGTGGAGCAGCGAAAACAACCACAATTGAGGGGACTGCCTACTGCAGTTGTCCAGTATAATGGATGGAAAGGTGGAGGTCTGATAGCAGTTTGCTATTAGGCCAGGAAACATGGCGTGAAACGGTAAACTCCATTTAACCACAATTGAGGGGATTCCCAGAAATACAGTTGGTTCAGGTACTAGTTGCACGGGGAAAAGCGGATCACAGTATTTATCGCAATGCAGGTTTGGAGGTATACATTACATATTTCAACTGTTGATTAGAACCTTGTTCATGTTCTTTTAAAATAAACAATATGCACCTTACAGTTGATCATCGTGCGTAGGTAATCTCAATTCTTGCCAGGAAGGGTCGTTGTGAGCGAGCATCAGTCGACGAGGTTTATCTTGATTTGACTGCGGCAACAGAGTTCATGTTAGTAGAGAGGCCTCCAATGAGCATAAAAGACATAGATGAAGAAGCTATTAAATCACATATACTGGGTATTGATGAGGTAACAATATTCTAATGCACTCCTTTCTTTTATGTGTTTGTTGGAGTCTTATCTTTGGCTAACTAAGTTGAATGAAGCATAGAAGACGTAGCTAGGAGTTATGCACTCTTCTAGGAATAATAAATGGAATCGGCAATCATAGTAGTATATGTAATTGCCTATAATTTTTTTGTCTTTACTCCGTGTTCAGTTGTTTTCAATTGGTTAGGTGTATTCATTTCTAGTTCGGGATATGGGAATTGACTGAAAAATGGGAGCTGAATGGATAGATCGCCTCGTCAAGGTTTGTACAAATTTTACATTTTTTTAGAAAATATAATAAGTAATCTCATAAATCATAATTGGGTGGAAAGGATAGAAAGCAGGTACCTCCGTCTTAATATTAAAACGAAAATAGGGTCCGATATTATTCAATATGGTTTTATAAGATAAATTTTATGTTTTTTCTATAATATTTACTTTTGTCTTATTTATTCGATATAAGTAAATTTGACCCGTGTTAAACTTAAGAGATATATACTCGCCTTTAGACGATAATCTGGGTAGAAAGAGCGACGTAGAAATTCGTATTTGTACTTTTTTAAAGTTATGAGTTTTTTTGCAGGTTAACATTGTACTCTTACTCGGGTCACGCGTTGCATCCACATGAAACATGCGCCTATATGAGATTATTTCAAGCTACATTCTTTAATTATATATCGAGAAATGAATTTTTTTTAATTATAAATTAAGATGAAACTTCTGGTTTGACTAAAGACATATTTGTTATGTTTTATTAAATACTTTGGTAATATAAATATATTGTTCTCACATATTCCTCTCATTATTATTTGTCACAGGGAGTAACATTTAGCCACGTATATAAATATCAGCCACGGAAAAAACTACATTTATTAACAATATTTAGCCAGGGAAATAAATATTCCGCCACAGAAAAATTAATATCTTAACAACATTTAGCCACGGAAATAGCCACGGAAAAACTAATCTCTTAACAACATTTAGCCACGACAGTTTCTACATGCTGTGTCTAAAAAGGTGTTAGCCACGGGAATATTAGTTTGCCCCGAAGTTTAGCCACGTCAAAATCCGTGGCCAAGAAAAAAACATTAGCCACATGTTGATTTTTCCCGTGGCTATTTGATAGCCACGGCCACTTGGGCCACGAATGTTTTTCCGTGGCAAACATATTTAGCCACGGGAATGTGACACCTGTGGCGCAAGTGATCAATTGTTGTAGTGCCGAATAACCCTAACCTATAGACATTTTCTTTTGCAACTTACATCACACTTTTAAACGTTGGGAGTGACTCTATCCCCCAAGATACTTACCTCCTCCCTCGAGATCTATTTATCCTCATCCCTAAACAAATGGACACATACAATTTAAAATCAACCCTACCCTATAAAACAATGTCACTCTGTAAAGAATAAGTTGAATATATGAAGGACAAAAAAAGAATACGAACTATAATAAACTATAATCTAACACTAATTAAAAAATATTTTTGATCTTTTTACGGCTTATTTTATCCGTCTCGGAAACACCATTTATTTGTCATTACTTTTTTGTATGAATACCTTCTAATACCCACTTGTATTTGATCTCATCAACACAATTATTCCGCTTAACTCAGATCACCTACATCATTATGTTCTTTAATATCTATATATTTATATTTATACTCCTTAAATCATAACTTGACAACCCAACTAACCAACTTGATCATCAAAATCATAAACCGTATTCTTGAACATCTCTGACCAATTTGCTTGTACTACTCAAATAATACTCTTAAACGTCGAAGAGTAACCCTACCCCTGAAAACACTTACCTCATCACTCAAAACCTATCTACCTCTGCCCCCGTAAAAAATAATTCATTTTATAGCACAATGTCTCATCGTTAAATAATAAGGTGAAAATATGTAGAAATAAATATTGTTATTTATGAAAAACCTTTTAATACCCATTTAAAACACATGTCATCCACACAATTATTCCACTTCACGCACCTATCTACATTATCATTGTGGTATTTAATATTTACATTTATACTAATTAAATCCAAATTTGACATTTTTGCGGTTTCTCTAAAGTATAATATATTTGGTATTTATCTTATTTTATTTTTACTTAATTAAAGAAATTATCTCATTTCTTTCGCATAATTAAGTACGAAAGTGCATAATATTCACTTGAATAGTAGTGCTACTCTTGTACCAAAAAATAGTAGTGTTTCTCTTAATTTGGTTGAATATGATTGATCACAAATGTTCCTCTTTTAGGTAGGAATTTGTTTAGACTTAAATATTTAAGTAATTTCATTTATTAGTTCCACACATTTTTAATTAAGATGAAGATATTCATTTTAATTTTGAATGGTCTAGTAATATGGAAAAGATAAGAACATAAAATATTTAAATACTATGTCATGATCAATAATAAAAAAAGGTCACGAAAAACAAATAAATGGGTACGAAAAATGTTCTCTCAATAATTTGAGGAGAGACCATCTCTCCCAAGTTTTAGTGTAATTGGAAAGTTAAGAGGCAGTAAGTAGACAAATTAACAACAACTGAATTTCTGCATATACTTCGTAAACTTTGTGAATCATGATGAATGGACAGATTCTTATAAAATTAGTTTCTCCATATAACCAAGGATTAGAAAATGAAATTCCGGTGACACATTGGCCGGAAAATTAAAGTAGACTATACTTAAATATTCAATTAAAGAAGATTGGACGTACCCCTTAGAGTGTTGGTCGAATCAATTCAAAAACCGTTGCCTTGATCTTGTTGTTGTTTTGTTTTTAAGTTTCATTCTTCGTTCACTTTCTTTGTTGGAAACATCGGTTCCCCAGGAACTGCTACATTCGTATTGTAGCCTTACATCATTTGCTAGACGAATTTGTAACTTTCAGAACCACCGTAGCTTTCCTTTCTCTTTCAACCAATCTTTATCGATTTATTCATCGTGTTTTCTCTTAATCAAAGCAATAGTTTGCGATACTGTCAAATATTGGTATGTTGCTTACAACACTTGCAAAGTCAACAAGTAACAATCTGCATTATTGTTGCCTTGCTTAAGTTGAACTAACACGTCTTTAAAGCTCAATCTTAAAGAGGGTTGTGTTTTACTTGATATATTATTTCAGTTAACTTGCTTAAATCAATTAAGTTTAGTTAAATTTTTTAAATAGTACCTAATTCACTGTTGGGGCTGGTGTCCTTGACAATTAAGTACAATGACTTATTAAATCTCTTTAAGGATCACAAGGGCATACTTCAGTATTATTATCAGTTGATCCACGTTTATCAATAACGGTTGGCTTGCTAGATAAGTTTGACGTTATTGTCATACGGATGACGGTGATCAACTGGTCCCTATATACGTCACACCTATAGGACACGTTTGAGAGATGTGAAGGTATGAAAATACAATCACATTTATGCCGAATACGACTAAACAGTTAGTCAGAGGTATTGACTATTAAATTAGTCAATAAGATGTTAAGATTATTATTTAATACGGATTAAATAATTTTAGCTAACACGGATTACATGATTAATTCGTAAATTAAATATAAACGGTTATATTTAATTAAATATTGTATTCGCGTATTAATATAAACAGTTATATTAATTTGGGTAATTATACAATATCGTAATTTTATCAGACCATTATTAATACATTGACTGCATTAATATCTGATAACACGTGTACGATTTATAAATAAAACCCGCGAATAATATTTAGCTAATCGGGTCGAATCACGCAAAGGTATAAGGTAAGAGTGGGAAAAGCCCACTCTCATCTCAACCCGTTCGGCCGACCCAATCACTACATAAGGAGAGTCCTTCTCCTTTTGTCAGTTACTGGTAACTCACAATCTCAAGAATTAGGGTTTTGAGAACATTATTTTCCCAAAACTCAGATCTCACATCAAAAACCTCACAAAAGCTCTCCCCATATTGCAAGGCAATTGGAGAGTATTTTTCTAGCACACGCGGCATCATCTCAATCAAGTCTTGGGTGCAAGTTATAGGAGGGAATTTACTTTAATTCATGTTCTTAGGCCTATTCAAGCAAGGACCCAAGGTTGTATTCTTTTCATGTTTTTATTTAACTTATGACCATAATCTCAACTGTAAAATTCGTTATAATCCTTCATGTTTAGGGCGAATACATGCTATATTCCCCACAAGTGATATCAGAGTCAAGGCCACGAGATTTTACTTTTGTGTTTTTCATAAGTTTTGGTTAAAAATTTTGAAAATCGATTTCTGCCGGCGTGTGGGTCTGTCGACCCATTATTGTGGTCGGTCGACCAACACCCGCGTAGGGTTTCTGTTTTTCGGCAGTTTCTCTTTTGCGTTTTCAGAAACTCGGTTTCTTGTTTTGTGGTCGGTCGACCTGGTTAATAGGTCGATCGACCATTTTGCTGTTAGAAAAAAAAAAAAAAATCTCGTCAGGAGGTCGGTCGACCTGTTTAATGGGTCGGTAGACCTCTCTGCTGATACAGGAAAATTTTTTTTTTTTTCTTTTGACAGTAGGTCGGTCGACCCCATGTTGAGGTCGGTCGACCACTTCCCTGTAACAGTCGTGTTTTATTTTTCCGAAAATAACTTGTTTTATTTTCCCTTGGCCAAAAGTAATATACTGTATACGGAAATAGTATATTATTTTTGTGAAACGGTTCACTCTCGCATGATACATATTATTTTAAAACGGTTTAAGATAATAGATTATAAACTTATTAAAATTAAAGTGGTTAAAACGGTATAATCACATAATTTTAATCCCGTAAAGGTGGTTTGGTAAAATTTGTTAAATCATAATAACAGTATTATGTCATGAATGAATTTTAATTTTAGTTGATGCATTTTATTTATCGTCTTGTTGAATGCTTTTTGAATGCTTTCTATAACGTATTTAATTTTGCAAGCGGTTGTAACGTAGTGTGGCCTTAGAAGATTGTGTCACCGTAATGATGGGACACAGTCTTGTTTGTAATTTTGAGATCTTGAATCTCCGTTTTGGGTTTTTGCCATGTAATTACTTTTGTATTTAAATTAGAATGTAAATAGGGTTATATTTGTAATTTAAATTAGTAATTTTGTGAAGACCAAAGACGGAGACCGGATGCTCACTCCCGCTGCAAGGACCAAGATGGAACATCAAGACAAGCTTCTAGGGTCCAACGGTGGATTCCAAAGTTGTTTTTATGTTTATTTTGGTAGGATAGGCCACACTAGGACTTTTATTTACGTTTATCGCATTTATTTTATGCTTTCATCGATAATAACTTGCATCATATTCCGCCTAAAACCAAACCACCTATAACATGCCTGAAAACTGACTCATATAGAGGTATACGCGTTAGTTTTCTGTGACAATACAGATGTCACATGTCACATGTAAGGCCATCACTTTATTTCATTCATTCACGCAAATGCTAGATATTAGTTCACTTAAAATGGATAAATATAAGTTGATGGGGTCTTCTTCGTATAACCAAAAATTGAGAATAGTCTTTATAAATCAGACTCCCATGAATCCCTTCTTCGTCGGTAGACATAATATGACCCTTTTTACGTCGGGTAAGTGGGAACAAATGATTTATTTTATCTCAACATCATGGTCACTCGATACTATCTAGCGACTGAGATGGACTAATAGATAGGATTTACGAAAATCTATCGACCAAGAGTTCCAACGGTGGAATTAGCCAAACTGTGGGCTTATCAATATACGGAAATTGAGTCTTGGGATCGTTTATATAATTCTTGAGGGAGATCAATTATATAAATGCATGAGTCTACGAGTTTAAATGCAATTTAATATAGATTTAAATCACAACAATGAGTTGCTTATAGAGTTTTGTTTTTATCTTCTTTTTTAGTGTAGAACACGTTCAATTAAACTGCTGTATAACTAATGGCTGGTGAAGACCCAATGCCAAGTGCCAAGCTAGCACGTGAATCCTGGCTAAAAGCCTTCATGGACTCCATGAATCAGTCTACTAGACTGAGGAATGATGGGTCAAACTTCTCTGACTGGGAGGCAGCACTACGGAATGCTGTCATTGCTGACGGAAAGCTTAAGTACTTAACTGAGCCCATTCCGGCACACCCAGGAACTGGAGCTAGAGCTAACGAAGTTCGCGCTCATAGCGACTTCGTCATGGAAGCGGGTGCGATAAAGAACGTACTCATCTATGCAATGGAATCCAATTTGCAAAGACGCTTCATAACCCATGGTGCAAACAAGATTTTCACCACGCTCACTAACGAATTCTCAAAAGCTCCGAGAATCGTTTCTTATGAGCATGCATGTCGCTTCTTTGAGGCGAAACTCCAGAAGAGCCAAACTGTTAGCCCACATATTCTCAACATGATTGAGAATATCGAGAAACTGGAGGCCCTAAACTGCAAGATCAGTGAGAACATAATCGTTGATCGAATGCTTCATTCGCTTCATGATGGGTTCGCCCTCTTTAGGGCCAACTATTACATGAACGACATGAAGAAGACTCCTCATGAGCTCCACTCCCTTCTCGTACAGACCGAGAAGGATCTGAAATTAAGTGGGAGCGTGAAATAGGATGTTCTCATGATCTCCAGTAAGGGTAAGGGTAAGGGAAAAGCTAAAGCGCAGGGCGACCTAACAGTAGGCAAGCCCAAGTTTAAGAAGTCAGGATTTACTAAGAGTGGGCCAGGTGAGTCGAGCATTTCACAGGGCAAGACAAAGAGCAAGGATACTAGCATGGAATGTCACCATTGCCACAAGACTGGGCATTGGAGGCGCTCATGCCCCGTGTATCGTGAGGATATTAAGGCAGGCCGCGTTACTCCTGTTGGTATGTCTTCTTCTTCTTTTATTCACATGATTGAGATTAACCATGCAAGTTACGGAACTTGGGTACTAGATACTGGTTGTGGTTCTCATCTATGTAATCATGTGCAGGGCCTCCGAAACCAAGAACCCCTCATCAAGGGTGAGGTTGACCTGCGTGTCGGGAATGGAGCATGTGTTGCTGCAGTCTCGAGGGGAACATACGTGATCCAGCTTCCAAGTGGATTCGAGTTATCTTTATATAACTGTTATTATGTTCCTTGTTTATCCAAAAACATTATTTCAGGTTTTGCACTTGACAAACTTGGTTTTTCATTTGTAATAGAAAATAACAGTTGTATTTTCTCATTACACAATATGATTTATGGCAAGGCAGTTTCCATGAATGAAATTTATGTTTTAGATCAAACCACCGAAATATTACATGGGAATAACAAGAGATTAAAGGTAGGTGACAAAGATCAAACTTATCTATGGCATTGTCGTATGGGACACATAAATGAGAAACGCGTAAAACAGCTCATACAGAATGAAGCTATCTCGGCCTTTGATTTCGAATCATATGGCACGTGTGAATCATGTCTCATCGGTAAGATGACTCGTATTTCCTTCAAAGGTGTTGGAATGCACGCTGCCGACCTATTAGGACTTATACATACAGATGTGTGTGGGCCTATGTCGATCAATGCACGAGAAGGCTATAGGTATTTCATCACTTTCACGGATGATTTGAGTAGATATGGCTATGTCTACTTAATGAAACATAAAAGTGAATCCTTTGACAAGTTCAAAGAATACCAGAACCGGGTACAGAACCAGCTGGGAAGAAAGATTAAAGCACTACGTTCTGATCGTGGTGGTGAGTATCTTTCACACGAGTTTGATCAACATCTTAAAGACTGTGGCATCGTGCTACAGTTGACTCCACCTGGAACACCACAATTAAATGGTGTGTCCGAACGGAGAAATCGAACTTTACTTGATATGGTTCGATCCATGATGAGTCACACCGTTGTGCCTGATTCATTGTGGGGCTATGCTCTATTGTCGGCCGCTCTAATACTTAACCGAAGTCCGTCTAAAGCTGTTGACAAGACTCCATACGAATTATGGAAGGGAACGGTCCCTAACTTGTCCTTTATTCGGGTTTGGGGCTGCAAGGCTTATGTCAAGTGGAGACACGAGGATAAGCTCGGCCCGCGATCGGTCAAGACATACTTTATAGGCTATCCAAAGGGAACTTTTGGTCATTACTTCTACTCGCCAACCGAACATCGTGTTTTTGTTGCGGCTAGTGCGACGTTCTTAGAGAAAGAATTTCTCGAGAACAAGTCGAGTAATAGAACCTTTGATTTATCGGAGGTTCAAGAACCAACTACCGAGCAACCATTGGAGGAAACAGTTCCTTCAACCGAGGCTGCGGTAGATATTCCTGAGGAACCTAGGAGGTCGGGAAGAGTCTTCATTCCTCCGGACAGGTACATTGGTATGGTCGAGGATCATAACATGGATGACGTCTTACTCCTAGAGGGTAATGAATCCTCAACCTATAAAGGTGCCATGACCAGTTCTGACTCAAAGCTATGGCTAGAAGCCATGCAATCCGAGATGGACTCCATGTATGAGAACAACGTGTGGGATCTTGTGGACCTACCTGCAAAGGTACGCCCCCTTCAATGCAAATGGCTTTACAAAATAAAGCATGCCGTGGAAGGTAATCAAGATATCCATAAGGCAAGACTAGTTGCTAAAGGTTTCACCCAAGTGCCAGGCTTGCACTACGATGAGATCTTTGCACCCGTAGTCATGCTACGTTCCATTCGGATTATCTTAGCGATAGCCGCATTTCATGACTATGAAATATGGCAAATGGACGTTAAAACCGCCTTCTTAAACGGTTATTTGGAGGAAGAGTTGTACATGGTACAACCCGAGGGTTTTATTGATCCAGAACATCCTAAGAAGGTTTGCAAGCTTAAGCGTTCCATCTATGGACTTAAGCAAGCATCGCGGAGTTGGAATCATCGCTTCGACCAAGTGATAAAAGAGAATGGATTCGTTCGATCAGTCGAGGAACCATGTCTCTATATCAAGTCGAGTGGGAGCAAGATTGTCTTCCTAGTACTGTATGTCGATGACATACTCTTGATCGGGAATGACATACCTCTCCTTTCTTCGGTTAAAGCATGGTTGAAAAACCATTTCCAGATGAAAGATCTGGGAGAGGCATAAAGTATTTTGAGCATCCGTATCTACAGGGATAGATCACGACGGATGTTGTCTCTCAGTCAGGAGTCTTACATAGATAAGATTCTAGAGACATTTAGCATGAAGAACTCCAAGAAGGGGTTCCTTCCTATGACTAATGGGCTTCACTTGAGCAAGACTCAAGAAGCTAAGACATTGGAAGAGAAGGAGCGCATGAGTCGGATTCCTTATGCTTCGGCAATAGGATCGATCATGTATGCCATGATATGCACACATCCAGACGTTGCATATGCATTGAGTATGACAAGTCGATTTCAAGCTCATCCAGGTGAACAACACTGGATGGCCGTGAAAAACATTCTTAAGTGCCTACGGAGGACTAAAGATTGGGGATTGACTTATGGAGGCGACTCGACGCTCTACGCCACGGGTTACGCAGATGCTAGCTTCCAAACGGATCGAGACGACTCGAAATCTCAGTCTGGATTCGTTTTTACTCTTAATGGCGCTGCTGTCAGCTGGAAAAGTTCTAAACAGAGTGTTACAGCAGATTCTACTACTGAGTCTGAGTACTATGCCGCCTCGGAAGCACCTAAGGAAGCAATATGGATGCGTCAATTCTTACAAGGACTCTCAGTAGTGCCTAGTTCGAATGACCCAATCACCGTTGATTGTGACAATAAAGGTGCCATCTTCCAAGCTAAGGAGCATAAGTCTGTCTAGCAACAAGGCTAGATATGTACAACGGAAAGCTCATCTAATCAGAGATTACGTGGAGCAAAAGGAGATTTTCATTGATAAGATCGCTACGGATGACAACATAGCTGATCCTCTCACTAAAGCATTACCACGTGATAAGCATGAAGGGCACATTCATTCCATGGGAATTAGATGTGTTCCTAAGTTGTAGTACTCTTTTATGAATTCATGTAATAATTCATTTTCTCGTGTACTCTATTCAACCTCATTGTTATGATATATAATGTTTTGTTTTTCATGTGGAATTGAACGCCAATTTTGAACACCACCAAGTGAACTGAATTACATTACATCGTTTTTAGTCCTTGATTACCCACTTGAGCTGATAACTCAGGTAATCATTTTGTGACGTTGGTTGATGGTGGGTTCAACGAGCCATAAGTCACACGGCTGACTGACCAATCACAGAGGCGAGTTATACGGATATCTCGTAGGACACCCCGTGACAACGTTATGGAGTCCTAAATGTTTTTAAACATTGGGTGTCAGGTCGTGGATAGGACCTCCATAGTGTTCCTTAGAGTCGAGTCTTTAGACTTTCAACTGTCTCTTGAGATTAAGGCAGATTTTGGGTAACTTTGGTTTCTTTCCCACGGTCATCGTAACAGGGGCCAAGAGGATTTTTTCTGGGTTATTTCATGCTGCGCGATATCGGCAGGATTCGAGTTGAGGGAAATATCCAAACCCTTATCAGGATTTTATCATTTCTCAGGGCCACTCGAGGAGTAGTAACTGAAATGCATGGCCATGCTCGAATACAGATTCGTTTTATCAGTTAAGTTACTCTCTAGTCGGGGAAACCACTCTTGATACAGATCGCTTGTGAGATACGACATTTGCGAATGCGGATTTGCAAATTGTCTTACATTGAGTGGGAGAAATTTTAAAAGGATATGAGAATCGGTTATCGCACCTACACTTGTACGGACAAGTGGGAGTTTGTTGGAGCTTGTGTCCTCCACATGTAGTGTGATAATGTCATTGCACATACCCTTGTACGGACAAGTGGGAGATTGTTGGGGCTGGTGTCCTTGACAATTAAGTACAATGACTTATTAAATCTCTTTAAGGATCACAAGGGCATACTTCAGTATTATTATCAGTTGATCCACGTTTATCAATAACGGTTGGCTTGCTAGATAAGTTTGACGTTATTGTCATACGGATGACGGTGATCAACTGGTCCCTATACGTCACACCTATAGGACACGTTTGAGAGATGTGAAGGTATGAAAATACAGTCACATTTATGCCGAATACGACTAAACTGTTAGTCAGAGGTATTGACTATTAAATTAGTCAATAAGATGTTGAGATTATTATTTAATACGGATTAAATAATTTTAGCTAACACGGATTACATGATTAATTCGTAAATTAAATATAAACGGTTATATTTAATTAAATATTGTATTCGCGTATTAATATAAACAGTTATATTAATTTGGGTAATTATACAATATCGTAATTTTATCAGACCATTATTAATACATTGACTGCATTAATATCTGATAACACGTGTACGATTTATAAATAAAACCCGCGAATAATATTTAGCTAATCGGGTCGAATCACGCAAAGGTATAAGGTAAGAGTGGGAAAAGCCCACTCTCACCTCAACCCGTTCGGCCGACCCAATCACTACATAAGGAGAGTCCTTCTCCTTTTGTCAGTTACTGGTAACTCACAATCTCAAGAATTAGGGTTTTGAGAACATTAATTTCCCAAAACTCAGATCTCACATCAAAAACCTCACAAAAGCTCTCCCCATATTGCAAGGCAATTGGAGAGTATTTTTCTAGCACACGCGGCATCATCTCAATCAAGTCTTGGGTGCAAGTTATAGGAGGGAATTTACTTTAATTCCTGTTCTTAGGCCTATTCAAGCAAGGACCCAAGGTTGTATTCTTTTCATGTTTTTATTTAACTTATGACCATAATCTCAACTGTAAAATTCGTTATAATCCTTCATGTTTAGGGCGAATACATGCTATATTCCCCACATTCACCCCCTCCCCCTCTTAGGATCCAAATCCTTCTGGGGGCGTTTGGTTGGGGGTATATAGGAAAGGAAAAGAGAAACAAAGTTACTCATTTCCTTTGTTGGTGTTTGTTTGACACAAACAAAGGGAATTAACTCCCTTCCTTACCCCTCAATCCATCTAATTCTTTACCCCCGTCCTTAGGCTATGATATTTCATTAACTTTGTTACTCTTCAACCAATTTTTTCACCTACAATCATACTTGCGACTACCGCCACACTAGCCACCACCAAACCACCACCATGATGCCACCGCCACCGTTGCCGCCATCACACCACTACCACTGCCACCACCGCCATGACACACCAACCACCACCACTGCCACGATACCCTCACCACCATCACCGCCGCCACCACCGCCACCACTGCAATGACACCTCCCCTCGCGCAATGCTACCACCACCATGATACCTCCACTACCATCACCATCGTGATCACTATCACCGCCATGACACCCGCACCACCATCACCGTCGTAATCACTATCACTACCGCCACCACCGCTGACACAACCACCACCGCTGCCATGACACCCCCACCACCATCACCGTCGTTAATAGATAAGTGGTTGTTTGTGGTGGTGTGTATTAGTGGTAGAAGTGAGTGTGAGTGGACCATTAGTTCTCTTTCTTGGTGTAACCAAACAACAAACTAAGTTTTAGGCAATCCCTTACCTTTCCCCCTATTACCCTTTCTGATTTCCTTTCCCTTTCTCTAATCAAACGCCCCATCAGACTCTTATAGTGTCATAATATCTCTTTGAATTAGAATTTATCTGTCAAGAATCGTAACTCTACAATGTAATTACTAACTTTCACTTAATCTAGGAAGGTTGTTATGAGTCTCTTAGTATTGTGTATATAAGCAAGTCGTATCTCTACAATGTAATTACTTTTGATTAATTAATATTACAAGACTACTCTTACTTATCATGTTCATAATATCATACATGTAACAGTTATTCATTAATATTTACGTATAAAACATAAACGTAAATATTTACGTACAAAACATAAATATAGTTATTTTTAGTAATTAAATTCAGATTATTCGTCGGGGATCTGACATTTGCTGTTAAAAAAATAAAAATTGTATGAGCTTATATGGATGGATGCATGAAAATGATTGAAATGATCTTGCTTTTTTATACAGATAAGATTACTATTCGTAAATTATTACTTCGTATTTATAATATTTACGTACAATCAATCGTTATTTTTTAATGTTTACGTACAAATCACAAACGTAATCGTTTACGTATAGAACATAAATCTGAGCGTTTTTTTTGTTAATTAACTCATTCATATTTGTCGTGGGTCTCGCTTTTAACGATTTAAAAAAAAAGAAAAAAATTGGATGAATGACGTGAACGCACGAATTTGATTTAAATGTTTATGTATTTATACAGTCATATAGATAAGATTACACAAAGGGATTTTCACTTTCAACCAGAATTATGAGATTTAATTGTTACCAATGAAACTTAAAGGGCTATTTCACCATTAACTAATGTTAATGGGACAAATTGTCAGCCAAGTAGGTCTCGTGAGAGATTGTCTCTCACTAATTTAGTGAGAGACATAATAGGGAAACAAATATTTCAGTGAATTCCATTATGTGAAAGGTCTACTAATAACATCATGGAAAGACCGTCTCTCTGAAATTTTTATATTGCGACTTTTGCGGTTTCTTTTTCCACAAATTTATCACTTAATCTCACCTTTAAATTGTCAGCACTAGCACCAAGAAGGCAAGAACCCTCCAAATACCTTGAAAACAAGTGACCCAAAGTAACTCGAATTCATACAAACTCAAACCGACAGAATTCGAACACAACCCGATCTAGAACCACACGAGGTGTTGTTTTGATTTGTTGATAGGAGGATCATAACTCATAAGTTATGACTTATGAGACCATCCCCAAGCAAGGTCAATTGTTATCTTGGGTCAAAGTACAATTAATAGAAAATTAGAATTGACCCGAGGGTCAATTTGTAATCTAAAGTGGAGTAAATTGACTCATCTATTGACCCCTTATGTGACAAATTCTCATTGGTTACAAATTAGAAAAAGAAAAAAAGAAAAGAAAAACTATGTTATTAACGAACGATTTTTTTAAATAATGCTCAAAAACTAAAAATTTATCGTTTTGGGTCGGAAATGAAACTAATTGTTGAAATGGTGTCCACGTAGACTCGGAAATTTCAATGTTTAGAATGCAGAACAAACACGCCATTAACAATGGCGTGTCCAGTAAAACACCAAATTTTTTTAAAAAAAAACTAAGTTTGACGTAAACACGCCATTGTTCATGGCGTGTATATTACAATAGACCCGCCATTGGGAATGGCGTGTCTTTCAAAGACACTCAATTAGCGAGTTATTCCCATACCTCCTGCCTGTCTTTAACTCCTTCGCGTCTCAGTTAGCAAGCCCTTTACGAATCGCAAATCTACGACCGTCTAACCACCGATCCACTCCGATGCAGCACATGAAGGTTTGGCGACCACTGACGCCTATCCATTCTTTTAGCCCATCTATTTCCACCCACCATAGACACCATTCGAAGCCACCATGCCTCCGCTCGTAATCACCCGCAACTACCAGTCTGAGTCTCACTTCACACTACTAGGATTAGCCTCGTTTGTTATTTGTGCATTAGCGAACCGGAGATTATACTTACCCATTTCGAATTGTTGTCGACGTTGTTCTTGGTTGAAATTAATTGGTGATTTATTCAAAAGATGGGGTGATTAATTCGGATCTTGTGGTGTGGAGACGGTAGAGGAGAGTAACCGGTGATTAATTGGATTGGTCACCCAAAAAACATTAAGCATATTTTTAAAAAAATGTTTAATCATAGAGGAAATTGAGCAAAATGTACCAAACTATGAAAGGAGGAGTAGTTGTAATAATACTAATTAAAGGGAGAATCTTGAATTTGTTTGTTTCTAAATGTAAAGAGCTGAAGATGGAGTTGAACACAAAAATAATGGAGGTTGAAAGAAAGAAAAAGATGGAGTGAAACTGTGAAAGGTTTGCGAAAGAAGCAGCACTAAATTTGAAGAAAGAAGCAGCACTAAATTTGAAAAAAGAAGTAGCACTTTTAATTGGATCACATACACGTCATTTTAAATGGCGTGTCTCCCTCTGTTTTTTTTGTTTTAATTTCTAGTTTTTGTAAATACGCCATACTAAATGGCGTGTCAATCCCGTGTTCCAGCTTCGAAATTTTCCGAGCCTATGTGGACACCATTTCAACAAATAGTTTCATTTTCGACCCAAAACGATAAATTTTTAATTTTTGAACATTATTTTAAAAAATCGTTCGTTATTAATTCGATTAAATCGACTTTTTGCTTGAGAGGGTAAAAGAGAGTCAATGTCAATAAGGTCAGATTGAGGGTTAATATGTTAGTTACTCGATTAAATCGACCTTTTGCTTGAGGATGGTTTGAGTCAAGAGGACCTGAGTTGCTGAACATGAGCCGGTGAAATATTTAGCGCGGGAAATGTATGACAGCATAAACCCCTAAGCCTTAAACCCTAGAAAGATATTTCGGAAAAGAAAACCAAAAACCTCGGATAAATTTCAAAAACAAAATAAATTAAATTGGCAGTTTTGTCGATTATCCAATGCTATTAATTATTATGCCGCCGAGAACGTCCTTTTACTTCTCTGGAATTATTTTTTATTGCTTCTGTTGATTTGATTGTTTCAATGAATGTTGGGGAGTAATATTTAGGTATTGTACTTTATTTTACATTAAAACTATAATTTTGTCAAATTGTGAGATGTAACTCATGTGAGGTGGCTTCACTTGTTTGAATTTAATGGTGTTTTTTTGATTTTTGGTGAATTGTGTTAGATGCTGAAACTGAAGCCTGAAAGCTAATCAACTAGCAGAATTTGATTTTCTGGGTTGGCTATGGATGTCGTTCAGGTTAGTTCGATTCGGTTTTAGTTTCAATTATCTTGAGATAAAGGTTATGTTCGATTGAATTAGGGTTTCGATTGCATGTTAGAAGTATATGTTAGATAGGAGGGTAAGATTAGTAAATTCTTGATTGTTTTGAATGGCATTATAATTCTGATCAGCAATTCTATTTTGCATCTTGATTCTGATTGCTTTAAGTTGTTAATGGTTGTTCCCTCCATCTCATGGTAATCTTCATATTATCGGGAAACCTTACTATATAGAGTAATTGAAGAATCACAAGAAGATAATAGCGGACAAGCTTTACACGGAAACCAGTAGTTTTAACTTTTAAGTATCGAAAAAGGAAAGTAGGAAGATTATATTGGAATGACTCCAGAAGGGGATTGGAGTATATCTCTTTAAGCAATTATCAATTATTTCATATGTGAGTGGCCATTAGTAAGTAGAAATCACCTTCTTTTATCATTCTAGCCCTCCCTAGTAATGATCTGGACCCCGTTTCTTATTGGCCTGAATGGATGTTATGACTTATGATCATACTGTATTGAATTTTGGTTTCAGTGGCGCAAATGGATTGTTTGAGTGTTGGATGCTACTTCAAAATTGTCGTGTTAATGGGTAGTTTATGAAATATGAACAACAATTATATTACCCTAATGCTTCAGGACTTGTTGCAAATAATGGGTTAAAGAATTTCGAATGTACGCATTCTTACTATGTGTATTCCACACATGAATGTTGTATCTAAATGACACATAATGAATATTACGTCCTGAATTGCACTCTAGGACTCCTACTTTATAATAAAGAGAAGTGTTGTCGGTTATATAACTAATTTTACTTTATTATATCACCCTATATAATTTATGAATAATGAGTCTTTGGCTACTCTTGAAATGAGAATTATGAAGCATGAGCATGTGTGAATTTCCCTTTTAGGAATCAAGTAGTCAAAGGGTTAATGTACTTCAACTCTTCAAGTGCTATCAGTGATAGATCTTGGGACAAAAAGCAGAGGGGTTCGCCCTACATCTCCAGTTTGAACATTCACTTATGAATCATCGAGCTATGAAAGCCTAGCTATGATTTACATACAGAAACATGTATGAACTAAAAATGCTAGCATGATTCGACTTGATGGCGCTCGGAGTCAGGTTGGTACGGGTACGAATCCTTATGTTCGACTCTTGATGCATGTCAATGCATCTTCTCAAGCATCTTCTATTAAAGAATATATTATCATATCAAGAAATTGCTACTTTAGTATATAATAGAATATTATGGGTATGATACTCTCTAAATATAATTTTGTAGGAATATTCATGGAGTATTTTCCAAGACGGTCTACTATATAATGTAACCGTTTCATCATTAATAATCAATTTATTCAGTTATAATATCCCTCTTATTATCTTACATGGTGTCAGCTTAATCGATCCGCACAAAAACGTTTCCTTCTGCCATAACTCGCTATATAAACCGCTGGCTGGAGGTGGTGGTCTTATTTGATTATTAATGATGAATCGGTTATATTATATAGTGGACCATCTCAGTAACAATATATATCTAGAGAATATTATGGTATCCATAATGTTCTATTATATCCTAAATTAATCGTGTCTTAATATGAAAAAATGTTCTCTATTATCTTAACCCAAAAACTGTATCAATTTCAAGGATCTCCAAATAGGCATCTAAATCGCGATTTCAGCCGAAATGCCCATGCCCTCATTTGAACCTAAGTTATCTACTTCTAAAAAAAGATAAAGCATAAAAAAATAAAATAACTCACTAGATAAGGTTAAACAACTAAGTAAAAGATTTTGCTATCTAAACATAATGTTACTTATGTTTATCATTTGATGTAACAGTTTGAGGTTCCCCTGTGTTTGTTTGAAATGATGTGGAGTTTACAGTGGACATATAACATATTTCCATGCATGTCATACATCACCTCAGGAAATAATTTAGATCTCTTAATCTTTTGAACACGGGAAAGTATGCTCTAGTTTCTTCAACATGTAAATGAGACAGGTTAAGATATGATTTTTAAGGCAAGGGTTTGGAGAACAGGAGTAGATGTCCTATAATTTGCCCACCTATTAACACGCTCTTCATAACTCTCACCAAAATTTCCCAACAAATCGACCATATCCAGGATACGCATTTTTGAGGTCATTAGGATTTGGTAACATCATCTTGTAGCACGAGTCATTTAGGGAAACCTATTGATCTTTGTTAAATAGGGACTTGCCTTTTGAGAGGTTGTTCCCAAAATCCTAATAACTTCAAAAATGTGTATGTTCAATAACATGGTTGATTTGAGATGGGTTTGAAATTTTTTGTGACAATTATGTGGTAGATGCAAGGATAACTGAAGCCTTTAAGCCTGTGGCCGTGGGACATCTACGCTTATTCTCAGGTCCCTTACCTTTAAAATGATATATCAAACCGCCTCATCTTCATGTTGTGAAAGAAATAAGAGCATATTTTCAGTCGTTCGAAGGATTAAAACATCTATGTTATCTCTTACGATTATAAATGATTTGGTATGTCTACTCCAATATCCGCATCCTTTCAAACAAACAAGCGGAACCTTAATTTAGGCCATCGAATTACAACAACAGAGGTGACATTATGCTTAGATAGCAAAATTTAACTTCATTGTTGGACCTTTGTTCAACGAGTTAGTTATATTTTTTGTTTTATCTTTTTAGAAGACGATATAGTTTGACGACCTTGAAGTTGATAGACTTTTTTTAGGTGAAATGCCGAAGAAGTTGATGTATAGATGTGTATCCATAAATGCAGTTTTTAGACTTTTTACGCAATTCTCATATTCATATAAATTTGTTTCTTTTTAAGTTACACTTGAATACATGTTTAAGCGTCAAATATGAAATTGGATACATGTTGACTATGTCTAAATATAAAATTAGATACATGTAGACGATATCCAAAATCCAAATATGGAAATTATTACATTGACCACGACGAAAAGTTGTCGTATCGCGCCCTCACATTTTTTATTTTATTTCTTCCAAGAGTCGGACACAAGGATTCGTACACTCACGTCATACCTTGAGTCCGAGCGCCATAGACGTAGGATGTAGGACGTATCAATACGATTATTCATATAAGGTATTATGATAGGGTCCCGAGAGAAGTACTTTGATGGGCTTTGTCGCGAAAGGGTGTGTCAAGAAAATATATTGACCTCATAATGGATATGTATGAGGGGGCTAGTACAAGTGTTAGAACTAATGTTGGGAGAACGGAAGAATTCCCCATTACCATTAGTGTGCATCAAGGTTCCGCACTTAGTTCCTTTCTCTTTGCTATAGTTATGGATGAGTGGACAAGGGATATTCAGGACTAGATCCCTTGGTGTATGATGTTTGCGGATGATATTGTGTTGATTGATGAGATGAAAGAGGGGGTGGAGGGAAAGTTGGAATTATGGAGGCATACTTTGGAGACTCGTGGGTTTAGGCTAAGTAGGAGTAAGATCGAGTATTTGAGGTGTCAGTTTGCGAGGCCGAGATCGACGGCGGTGGGGAGCATTATTTTCGATGGAAATGTTGTTGAGGGGTCAGATTCTTTTAGATATCTCGGATCTATTATCCAAAAAGATGGAGAGTTAGACGTAGATGTGGCCCACAGAATTAAAGCGGGATGGATGAAATGGAAAAGTGCTACAAGGTTTTTGTGTGATAAAGGTATGCCGCAAAGATTGAAGGGGAAATTTTATCGTACGACGATTAGGCCTGCCTTACTTTACGGCTCGGAGTGTTGGGCCATGAAATAGTGTCACATTCATAAGATGAGTGTGGCAGAGATGCGTATGTTGAGGTGGATGTGCGGCCATACAAGGAAAGACCGGTTAAGGAATGAGGTGATTAGGGAAAAGGTAAAAGTGGCCCCAATAGAGGACAAGATGATGGAAAACCGACTAAGATGGTTTGGCCATGTGAGAAGGAGACCTATGGACGCACTGGTTACGTTGGAGACCTGAGGTGCAGAAAAAGTTGCTAGAGGTAGGGGTAGAGTAGAGACCTAAACAAACATGGAGAAGAGTGATTGAGCACGATATGAGATTTCTCGGGCTTCAGGAGGGGATGCTGATAGAGAGGGCACTATGGAGGGATAGGATACATATGGACTTCTAGCTTTTGATGTTTTTATTAAGTTTTCTAAGAACATTTTTTCATTTTGGATTTATTGCACTTTTTTCCCAAAAACTTTTATTTTAAGTTTTACTTCATTTTTCAAAATTACTTTAAGCTTTATTCTTGATTTAATTTTTGGGTTTTTATACATGTGATAAGTTCGATTTAAAATTTATAGAACCCCTTTGCCTTTCATTTTCTGTTTCACTTCACTTCCGTTTTTCCTTTTCTTTCTTATTTTCTCTTGTTGAGATGAGAGTTATCCCATGGCGGTTCCAAAGGATGACTCATGTCAGTCGACTCCAAAGCATTTTGGGACTAAGGCTCTGATGTTGTTGTTGTTGTTGCTGCTGTTGCAAATAGCTCTTATTTGGAACAAGTGGGTGTGTTCCAGTACTGCTCCAATATGTTACGGGTAGAATATGAAATAAGCATGTTCGTTTTTTGTTAAGTGTCATATAAATATCTACTGGTTTTATGATCTTCACACACAATTGTAGTATTTAGTGTTATTTGTTGGCTGTAAAATTGGACAGGGCAGGAGATTATCAGATTTTTTGAAACAGTTGTAACCAAAACTTCTCCATATGTATACTCTCCCACGCTCTTTTAAGTTAATTTCAGTCATCGAAACCTAATTACTGGAGACGTGCCTTATGCCCCTAAATATGGTCTGCAAGTGTTACCTTCAAAACCTTTCACAGTAATGCTGATGCTGTTTCGGAGATTTAATAACATGGTATACGATACTGTTGCTGTGTCGGCTGACAGTTGATAGTTGTTCGGTGGAAGACTTGGTGGCAAGTCCATTGACACGAACTTGATGCTCTGGGTGGTCTGGTTGGTATGTAGTATGTACCATACTCTTTCCGATTCTCTGAGAAGTACATGCATTGGTGTAGATCTGTAGATGTCCAGAAATTGACTTTTCAGACAGTCTCTCAGCACTCACCAACATTCATTACATTTTACATATATGTTCTCTAAACCTGGGTCTCTAAGTTGGTTGAGATTCCAAAGGGTGTATTCTTGTGTCCCACATTATGTGTGGTTGTGCACTGCTCAAAGACTTAAGCTTTGGGATCGGGAGATGTTACAACTCATCTGTTAATCAGATTAGCCAATGTAATATCATCATCCCGACAAGATCAAACCTTAAGTCTTGGGAGCAACTATTAATCATATTGTATTAGAAGTCCTAGCTAATCCTTACTAATCTGTAAGTTTCGGTAAACTATCCAGCCCATCTTTAACATCGGATTGTCCACTAGTATATCAAACATTGGAATGCAGGGTATCTGCAAAAGTCCACCCTTTGTAAGTCGAGTAGTTGAGCACTAGTGAAGACTTTAACCCGAGAGTGCTAAATGGAGAGGAGATGGAGTATCTGCAGTGGGGGCCGGGTCTTCCACTTGAGCCTGACTTCTTGGTCATATTATGAGCAGACTGAAATTTTCAATCTGTCATCATATATATCACACACTATCAGACTTGCTGCACTTTCAAAATTCATACATATCGCTAACTCTAATCTGAATATTCAAATTCTTTCAGTGTTGAATTGTCATTTTCCTAAAAAAGTTCATTGAGTGGGAAGTGCATCAAGTTTAATTTCTTGTAAAGCACCTCCACAAAATATGTACTGTCCTTGGTTTAGGAATTAGAATCATTATGTACGTAGTGTCTGAGTGTATTATTACACAAATTCTCATTTCAAACCGTGATTATCCGCCTTATGCGTAAGACGGGTCAAATACATACTAAATCACCCCACTTGTCACCTAGAAAATGACATTTTTTTGTCTTTATTACCCTCACTTGGTGGTATTTGACTGTATTAAGCACAAAATAACTTATTATCATTTTATGTCTTTCATAGCTTTATTTTAGGACGATTATCTTCCTTTTCTTTTTCCCTATTTTATAATAAGTATTTCCAATTTTATTTATGCAATCAAATTATTAACACTTATCAAGGTTAATTTGACTTAGCTGACCCAATTCATTCTGAATCAAGGCTCTAATGTTGTTTGGAAATCATCTCTATGTACTTTGAACACGCAAATTAAAATGCGTACATTCACCCTTCTTCATGGTCTTGGAGGATGATGCTATTTTAGAGATTGGTTACAGTAAGGTTAAAGCGGTTATATTACTCTAGAAGCTTAACCTTGATGTGAAGAATGAGTCTATTTAACTCGTTATTGTACCTTTTCGTGAAATGCATGCATGTCGTTTTGAAATGTCTTACTTCGTGTCCTTATAGCTACCGTTGTTATTTGTCCTTTGATGATAATAGTCATGTTGGTCTTGTTGACAATGATATATTGTTCTTCACGGAAGGCTGTCATATGATAATAGGCCTAAAGTATGTCAGGCTCTTTAACGTACATGCCATATGTTTCCTTCTTTTGGGCAACTGTAACCTGTAAGTGTCGTCTTACCAATAATTGTACTGCTAATCTTGATTTAATTTGTCCCCAATCTTGGTTCTATTTGTCTAAAATATTGCCCTCGTCACATATTTTGTGTATCGAATGGTGTGACACCATTATTGCTGTATGCATAGCTTTAAACCCAATCTTAGTGATGTGTTCGTCTGCGATTGAAGGGGCTAGCAGTGTTGAAGGGGCTAGCGGTGGTCGTAGCATGCTCGTGTTTGGTTGTGATTTTAGTATACTAGTTATGCTTGCTTGTTGGAGCCTGAGATGCTATGCATTATGCTCTAGTTAAGGATTTAACGTGTCTAGGAGCCCGAGTTCAAGTCTGCACGTTCTGAATTGAAAGTTTTTTTCTTTTATATTTTAGTTATTTGTTGTAATTACTTCGAAATCATTTACTATTTTACCCTTAATTACTCACCTAGACTACAATAGCATTTCTGTTCTCTACACCACAACCATCCCTCAATCTTTGACCATTGGAGGATAAAGTCATCAACTCTATTCAAGAAAAGTATCAGACTCATATCACCAATATTATTAAGATAAACCACATGAAAAAACAATCAATTAGAATACACTTTTTTAGTAAGCTTCTCTTTTGTGTGTATGATACTTATTTGAACCTTGATGGAGTCATGTAATGCAAGTAAGAATTGAGGTAAAGCATAGAGGAATACACAATTTTTCAGTTAAGACGGGTGTTTCTATTTTAAGCTTAAGACAGATTAGGTAATTGAAATAAAACAAAAACAGAATTTATGGGAAATTCAACAGACATGTCTTATATGCACATGCGAGATGAAATTGACCCGTTTTAATATTAAAGACGGATATATCCGTTTTAACGAAGACTAATTAGGAAAAAGAATGAATAATGGTGGTAGGGGTCACAAGAGGTGATAATGTAGGGTGTGAATTGATGTGCTGAAATTGAAATGGCGATAATGTTACTATTAGGGTAATGATTCTAATTATAGTGACTTTATTATTGCTATCAAGTATCAACATTCACCTTTGTGTTAATCAACCTATTTGCCCAAGTGTGCAGTGCATATAAGAATAAAGCCAACTCCAACCCGAAGAATATGGCTTTTATTTCTTATCCTTGTCATTATCTTTATCTCCATCAAGAGTGCATCAAAAGTAGAGGGTAGCATACTAGTTTTGTGTTTAGTTTAGGTTCGATTAAGACCTAAAATAAATCGTGTTTATTACGCAGTTTGAGTATATTATTACTGAGTATATTTTATTGATAATATTGCTTAATGACTGTTTGGGTAGAAATGGAATAAAACTATTCATTTTTATATTATTGTCAATGTTATTATCAACCTTTTCTCATAGGTCAATAACATAATATTAAGATTAAGTCAAAATGTGATGTCAATTGCCGCTTAGTTGGTAAAATCATGAGAAGTGATAATCATGATCTGGGTTCAAACCATGTCAACATCAAAACCGTCCTTACGGCTTGATATTTAGTAATACAGTGTTATTAGTTGTGCTGAATTTTAAAAAATGTAGTTGAGCCATAATTATTTTTATCAAATTTAGTGTTGAATGCCTAGGTTGATAAATAAGTAGATTAAAGCCCTGATTTGCTAAATTCTTCAACATGGTCCGGTCTATTGGACTATTATTAAGCAAATTGACTGTGGGTGAAGAGTGAAGAGTGAAGAGTGAAGAGTGAAGAGTGAAGAACCCCACCACAACTTTTGGGACACTGCTCAAGGACACTTATCCTTTCTGTAGGCCATATATGAGCAGAAATCAGATTGCTATGTTTTGTCAGTTGGTCTTGCTTCAGACGGCAATTTTGCTCTGAAACAATAAGACGGAATTTTGTAACCATTTTACAGCTAAATGTGACAATTATTGACAAACAAGCTATCATAAGCTGTAACATTGGCCACACTATTGTGGTTACATTTAACTATAAAATGGTCATATATGGCCCGTTTTCAGACCAAAGGTGACGGTCTGAAACAAGTTGTGATGTTTTGTTGGGCTGGACCTATCTCGTTTTCACATTTCTTCTTTTAATTCTTAGATCTTGTATATCAGGAGTTTTTTTAAGGCCGAGGGTAGGAACTAGGAAATAGCAATGTATGAGTACTATTACATGCTATTTATAAATAAAAATAGAGTTATTCTCCATTTGAAGTGGATCAAGCTGACCTTAGCTATGCTGACAAGGGGTAAAACAAAATTAATCTTTGGTTTTTGAGGTAGATATATGAAGCAAGTAATACTGAACAATGAACATCACCTCTATCAATCAAACATTTTCATACAATAATAAACTTGTTACTTCCTTATTTCACAAATTTTCATTTGTGATGGACATCCCCATCGCAGAGTGCTTAAGGAATAACAATATATTTTGTCTTATCTAACCACATGGGTATTACTTGACCCGTCACAAGAGAGACTTGTTGTTCTTATTTCACATTTTGGACGAATATTCATACATTTTCAGAGGCAGAATTACGAATTTTTAATCCTAATTTTGTTATTGTTCATCCTAGTTTATTAAGTCCACTTACCTGTTTTAGTTCACTGTCTGTGATATTTTTTTATCTTTCTGATATATTTAGTAAACTTTATTACTCTCTGCACATGAAGTTGTAACAAAAAGAATTCTTCTAAGTATTTCTTTTGCTCTAACAAAGAGAAACATTGATAAAAACAATTTTTTATATAAGTTTACAACTGTACACTCTTATGAGCGGGGTGGGGGTCGCACATGCTATATATCCCAAAAAATATAATTAAAATTATTAATTTCTACTGCCCAAAACTTTAACAAAGATATTAAACTGCAAAAAGAAAACTTGTTATCCTAGTTTCATTTATAGGTTTGCCCGTACTTAAGAGTCTTATCTACATAAGCAAGTAACTCCTCCCAAACACATGCCAGAATATTTTGGAATTTCAAAACAATTTACTCTTCTCACACTACTGTCACTCAGACTGCACAACACATCAGAAAAACATTCCTGAGCAACAGCAACCTATTAATTACTATTAACTACCCATACACATTCCCATAAGTTTTTCACTTTATCTTACTCAGACCATTTAGCTGAAGTTATTAGAAGTAATGTCTATGCCCTTGGAAGAACATGGTTACAAAGGTTTCTCAGAGATTTCCTCAGCTGAATTAACCTCTGAAAACACGAAAACATCAGAATTATGTGAGAAAAAAGGAAGCAAAGGCCTGAACTTTAAGGCAACTGAGCTAAGGCTTGGGTTACCAGGCTCAGAATCTCCTGAAAGGGTAAAACTTAATGATGGTTATGTTGGTAATGATGAGTTTAGTGGTGTTAACCACGCAGTTAAACATATGGTTTCAGGGGCAAAAAGGGGATTTTCTGTTGCCATTAATGGAGCTTCCAACAACTGGGTTTTGCTTAATAATGCTGCATCTGAAGCAGTTGCTGATAGTAAGATGCACAGTTCTCCTGTTTCTGTTCAGAAGACTGCTCCTCTTGCTTCTTCAAAGTAATTGTCTCTTATCTTTTTGTTTATTTATTTATGATTTTAACTCGCTTCCAAATTTATTGTTCCCACTTGACTTTATTCATCAACTGATGTTCGCTTAGATTTGTGGTGATCCCAAAATTATGGTCTCCTTTTGACTTTGATACTCAACTTTGAATTTGAATATTGATCTCTCCTATTCTACATTTGATGAAATTTATTCCAATTGATGGTTACCTAAGTGTGCTTATTAATGTTTATCAGGGCGCAAGTGGTAGGATGGCCACCAATCAGATCATTTCGAAAGAATTCTATGGCCATTACTGCACCAAAAACGGAAGGCAACCAAGAGTGCAAGTTGGAGTCTGAGTGTCATTACATAAAGGTAAGCATGGATGGCGCTCCTTACCTTCGGAAAATCGATCTGAAAACATATGGAAGCTATGTAGGTCTCTCCACTGCCCTCGAAAAAATGTTCAGCGGCTTTACAATGGGTAAGATTCCTATACATTAGCTTTCGGAAAGCTGCATCAAAGCTGCTCTTAAGTTCTCTATGATTGCCATAAGTTTATGATTTTCTGATTGATTGGAGACTATCTATAGATTCTTTTGAAACTTGGTCTTTTCAGCTTTAGGCACTGCAATAATTAGTTTCAAGGTGAAAGATTTCCTCCTCAACTCTTAGTTTTCAAAAATTCACAATTTTTGGTATTTTGCCCTGGAGAGAGTGTTCAAAATTTCTCGTCTATGCCAAGACACCTACTCGCTATTCTCCACCAGTGTTGTCAAACCTTATTGTGGTCGTACACATCACATAGATGTGTCCTAAGTTTCCTTATCATTGTCTTTCAAATACCATGTTGAGAATTTCTGATGTCAGTTACATTATCAAAGTAATGAAGTTTACCTTGATATGGACATGCTCACCCGGATCAATTATCAATTTAAATTTTAATCATAATCTCAGAAACATCACCAGAGATTGTAGTTTACCACTTCACCTTAATATGGGCATGATGCACTGATCTAATAAACAAGGACAATTGTTTCTCGTCACTAGTTCACCATGTTTGAGCAACTGTTGCTAAATCTCTTACCTTATTTTGTGGGGTTTTCATATAGGTCAATCTGGTAACAAAGGTCTCCCCTGCCTCGATGAAAGTAGTGAGGGTAGATTAATCAATAAACTTCAGCGTTCTGAGTATGTTCTCACGTATGAAGACAAAGACGGTGACTGGATGTTAGTCGGTGATGTTCCATGGAAGTAAGTATTTCTTTGATATCTTCCAATTTTTCTTTACGGGCTGTTTATTTGATACCTTTCTATTCTGCCTGCTCATTCTTTCTGCTCACTACTTTTGCAATATTTTTGTTTTTGATAAATCTTGTCTCGTGGTTGTAAGGGGACGACCTGTATGACACGGAGTGCATTCCCTTTAATCTATTATGTCTTGTCTTCATCACTTTGTTGCATGTGTAGCATTTCTTAACATCGTCAATAATTTCCTTGCAGAATGTTCATAGATACTTGTAAGAGGCTGAGAATCATGAAGAGTTCCGATGCAGTTGGGTTAGGTATGTTTTCACCCCCTGCTAATTTAACAGAGTTATGCTTCTTCAGTTCTTTGTCCTCTTTTTCTACTGCTACATACCGAACCTTATCATTTATCCCGGTGTTCCAAAGGCTCGGGTCAGTATGACCAATTATGTGGTTTGGTATATTTAGTCTTACTATTGTGAGAACTTGAGATGAGTACTTCCTAATACAAGAAACACGAACAACGAACAACGAACAGTACAGGAAGTCAGTTTGATGCATTCTATATTTCTATCTTATTTCAAGGCCAACCAACAGTAAAAACCTTTAGCTCCAATGGACATGAAAATTATTCTTTTATGCAACATTTTCTATTTTTCAGAATGTGTGAACGATGGTTAAAAATAACAAAAAGCTATTTGTATATTCGACTTAATGCAGCGTCAAGATCTAGCGATGACTAACTGAGAATGAGTCATTTAACGTGAAATGCAACAAGCCAACAATTACTTTCTCGAGGGACAATACTGATGTAGTTCAAGGTATGGAAGCTGCTGATGCTTCGCGGTTGTCTAGCTATTTGGAAAATTCGTTCTCAAAATTTGGAACAGAATTGTATGTACAAAATATAACCCTTGTGTATGTTGTATCAAGTTGTTCCTTTCCTTTGGTGTTTTAGACTTATGTATGTATGGTAAATGGTAATGCTCTTATTTGACTGTGTAATATAGTGAGAACAAGTTTTTAACTCTGAAAAGTTTGTAATTGCAGATATAATACTTGATCTTGTTTAAAGACATGTTTAATGTCTGAAGTTCATAGAGTTACTCGATTAGGAAAAAAGATTTCGGCAAGTTGTTTCCTAGATCCGCCACAGTCCATGTTTGCAACCTTGCGATTGAGGTTAACGAGTGGTGAAACCCTTATCATTTATCTTTTACATTCCTTTTTAAAAAACTATTCCTTAGTTTAGATGTATGTGTGGGAAGATGATTGAACTTGGTCAGTAGGCAACCACGAAAGAAGCATCTGTTTTGGGTGTTAAGACCATGATTATTCATTCTCTGCCAGCCGGGGCAGTCTTTTTCAGGGTACGGTAAATAACTAAATGGGTAGACCCCGTTTAAGTTTGATTTTTCAATTCGAAAGAATCAAGGATCGAATCTCAGCCACTTGTTTAAGAGATGAGAGCCCTTATCACAAACGTTAACCACCATGTTAGAAGTAGTATTTAGATTAAGCCTTACTCTGTTAAGTTTGACTTTCAAAGCAAAGTTATTTGGTGAATACTAGAAGTGAAGGGCGGACGGAAAATATTGAACATAATTTTATTTGTTTGATGTAAATTTCCGACCATCCACCAGTAAGAACGTGGAAGCGGTTTAAGAGACCACATGAACGAGAATCTGATACCATGTTAAATTATGTGTGAGTAATTGGGTGTATCTTATTGATAATTCATGGCCTTAAATACATAAACAAGTCGGGATATAACCCTAACTGAAGCCTAATGTAAATGGGCCTAAGTCGGCGATAGATAAAAAACATATTGCACATACTCTTCATTCTCTCGTATGCAGACTCAGTTCACCATTTATCTGAAGCAAACCGTGGTACATACTCTCAGTTAGAGAATTAGTGAACCGCCCTCTTACAGATGGCAGTTGAGCTTGGGCTGCAGGCCAGCCCGGTTCAACACAAGTGCACACGACTTAATTCCAGACCAACCTGTCCGATGGCACAGTGGACTGCATGCCCGATTGACCGGCTCGGTTACCGTTTTTGAAAAAGAAAAGCAAAGGGCAGACACATTTGAACTAAATGGCCCGTCTTACAAAAACCCTTTAGCGCCTTACAGAATACAGGTGCCTTAAGTTGAATGGAAGAGGGTGTATCACACTATCACCCTTGGCATTGGCATTAGGGTTAGGGTTAGGGTTAGCATTAGCATTAGCATAGCCTATTTAAGTTGTTAAACATCACATCAGTATCTGTATGTTTACAGAATGATTGCTAATTTACTGAACAATGGACGAATTACAGTAAACCTATACAAAAATACAGTGCATCATTATCAATTCAGTTGAAGAATGAAAATTTCATATGCCTCTAAGTACCTTTACAAAATGTTATCTCATTTTCTCCCCACCTAAAAGATACATTTGATCAAGTGAGAAGATGTAATATCTCTGTAACCGATCAGATGAGTAGCGATACAGTAATTACATAAAATAAAAGCAAAAACAGAAACAAAAACTGCCTTATAATTGACACATCACATAAGGCTGTAAAAAATTTAAACTTGAAATCTTGCCAATATTTTCTTCATCTTCAGAAGTGATGATAAAGGGCATCAGTTCTTCCCTAATCTCATGTTTCAGATTCTACATTTGTACTTTCAGTTTGCTCACCAAGAGTAAAACGAGTAAATCGACGTACCTTAATGTTTTCTCCAAGTGCAGCAACTGTTTGCTTCACAAGATCCTTCACCAAAATACTGTCATTCTTTATGTAGGCCTGCTCCAAAAGGGCAAGTTCTCCGAGCCTCTTTGATATTCTTCCTTCCACGATTTTCTCCCGAATATTCTCAGGTTTTGACAATATGTCTTCCCTTTGCATCTCTATCTCTTTTTCCTTGCTCACGATGCTCTCAGGTATATCCTCCACCGAGACGTACTGCACTTGTGGGCAAGCTGCAACTTGCATTGCCAAATCATCCACCAACTCCTTGAAATTTTCACCTCTACCCACAAAGTCCGTTTCACAATTGACTTCGATAAGTACTCCAATGCGGGCATCGTGAATATAAGTTCCAATTCTACCCTCAGCAGCAAGTCGACTCGATTTCTTTTCAGCACTTGAAAGGCCCTTCTTTCTGAGATACTCCTGAGCCTTCTCAAGGTCTCCACCAGTTTCTGAGAGAGCTTTCTTGCAATCCATCATGCCGGCTCCAGTTTCTTCTCGCAATTGCTTAACCAAGGCAGCAGAAACTGCTACTGTTGCCACTCTGCAATATTCATTAAGACTCATTAGCTATGTAACTTCACCTCTACGCTTCAGGGGGGACTCCTGTATCTGACACAACACTCAAGGACATGGGCACCTAGACAATGAGTTTTTGGTGATTTTATGTCTCGTGTCTCAATTACCTCTCTCTGTATCAGACGCAAAAATCCAAATACTTGAATTTCTGTTTTGAAGACATGTTCTGTACCTGTGCCTGAATATTAGGGGAGTAGGGGGAAGAGTAGCGGTGTCTCGATATTAGAGTCATGACGAGTTACAGTCTCACATACTTGGACATGTATTTGTTAACAGTACCCAGTCTAAGTAACAAAGCTCCTCGAGAAATTAACTATCAGTATCTAAGTACTGAGAATAGGGTGCAAAAGGGGAGAGGTTAAGAAATTGACAAATCAGATTACTCTAATACTTCATCTAAATGCTTCTCTCTTTTTCAAACAAAATCTTGAGATTTATTTTGATGTCAAGTAGCAACTCTTTCAGTAATACTTGAAACATGAAGGAAAAAATGGATGAAAAATATGCTTAGCTTGTGCATGTGCTTTTTTTGGATGTGATTCACTGCATTACCAAGACAAATACTGTGCATTAACAAAACATACATGAAAATTTACTGCACAGTTGCAAACACAGGAGGAATTTTATCAGAGTCTAATGCTTACAATAATCTGTGACTGAACATGAATACATTTTGTGTGGTAGTAACACAACCAGATATATCCATAACACAAAGGAGAGAGTATCACTGTATGCTCAGTCATCAACAGCATTGTTTACAAAATGGAAATGGTAACACAAACAACAAGATATGTCAAATATGTGTGAACTCATGTAGAACTCAAGTGCAAGAACCAAGATAATCGCCGTGATTTTTAAATACATATATACAGCAAGATTAGATGCCACAATTGAGGAACTTCAATCATGGTATCGATTCTTGCCTGTGACACTGCATAGCAATCGAGAAATAGGAATTTTAGTATGCCGGCATTGGCCACATTTTGAACGCAACGCTCAAGATCAGGCCGTGACAACCGATTACCAGATCAAATCTCAACCTTTATTTAATACCCTAATTTGAACTTTGAAGCATTCATGGGAACAAGTAATCTTCTAGGGTATCTAAGTTTTGCGCCCAAATTTTATGTTTCCGAATAAATGAGCAAGGGAAGACAGTACAAACAAGAAAGTGTTGCCATTTACAGTTAACTAGGCATGAACATGAAATAAAGCAGAAAAAACAATACAAAACTTACTTTTCAACAGGTTTTTCTGTTTCAACTGTAGCAGGCTCTTCTTTTGCAGGTGCAGGTGCGGCTGCAGGTGCTGACTTAGCAGCTGTTTGAGCAGCAACCTCCGCAGCAAAGTCCTGGTTCTTCTTTTCCAAACCCTCTCCGAGGTTATATCTAATAAACCTCCTCACTTTAATGTTTTCTCCGATCGTTGCAATTGTTTGCTTCACCCAGTCCTTCACAGCCACCTTATCGTCCTTGATGTATGGTTGCTCAAGTAAAGCCAAGTCGCCAAGCCTCTTGTTGACCCGCCCTTCAACTATTTTCGATCTAAATTGTTCAGGTTTGGATAACAGATCTTCCTTCTGCATTTCAATTTCTGTTTCCTTGTCTACAAGTTCTTTGGGAACATCTTCTGTAGAAAGATACTCTACTTGAGGGTAGGCAGCCACTTGCATGGCCAGATCCTCGACGAGTTCCCGAAAAATATCACCCCTAGAGACAAAATCGGTTTCACAGTTCACCTCAATAAGAACGCCAATACGACTGTCGTGAATGTAGGAGCCTATTCTCCCTTCAGCTGTGGTTCTGTTTGATTTTTTATCAGCACTTGCCAATCCTTTCTTTCTAAGATATTCTTGGGCTTTAGCAATGTCTCCTCCTGTTTCAGCCAGCGCCTTCTTGCAATCCATCATCCCCGCTCCAGTCTCATCTCGTAGCTGCTTTACAAGGGCAGGGGATATAGCAGCTGAAACCAGAAAATAAAAAAATTGAGAAACGTGGACAACCATTTTTTAGTTTCACCACCAAGGAAATAGATGGAAAAATTCTGACTTGCTACATGTTCATCAAAGCTAAAAATATGATATGTTGCTCATCTGGCTTAAACTTATACCAGTTAGTCTCTTGAGAGAGCCTCGTATAAATATAATCTGAGACTGGGCCATTTAACTAAAAATCCACCCAAATACCAATAACACACACAAAAATTGAAATCAAAGAAAGAACCACTCAATCATATAGATCAGTCTGATGATAATCTATAACGAAACCGTCTCATGAAAAAAACTGTTTAATACATATACCATGGCAAAAGGCCAAATAAACCATTTAAGTACCATCTTATACTCATGTAAGTGGTCTAACCATAGCTATTCTTCCCTTTTTCGTAAGTATTTCTTTTCTTTTGGGACACAGGTGGGGGACCTCAGCCATTCTGCATCCATGTAACTATTTACCTGCCATGAAATGAGCAAAGAAGGAAAAACACGAGAACAAATACACCCTCATGATTGTCATACTCATAGATGTTAAAGTATTAGTACATTATAAGCTAAAAAGGCACCGCATAATTTAAACGTAAAACTAGATAAGCCCAAACTAATTTTATTACAGCGAGCAAAGCTTCATATGAAACTAACAAAGAGTGTTATGAGCAATGTCTCTGGCTTCAAATGAGTAAAAGAACCAGTACACGAGCAGAACTATGAATCTACGAACCTTTGGCATTGCCTTCAGGAATAGGCGCCTTCAATTCAGCTGCAGATTCATTTGAGTCAGTTATACTTCCATTGCCTTCAGGAATAGGCGTCTCCAATTCAGCTTCATTTGTCACGATTTCAACTGAGACATCCTCAGCTTGAGTTTCTGGCACTTGTGGAATCTCGGATATTGGGGTTTCAACTTTATCTTCAACAACAGTAGCTTCTTCTTGGCTAGTTATTGTGACTTCTTCATTGGTATTTACATCTGCAGATATATCAGCATTCCCGCTGTTTAGTACATCTACCACCGGGGTCAACTCAGAATCAACTTCTTCTGACTTGGCCTCCACACCTCCATCTTGGATAGTAGCTTCACCATTAAGGTTCTGAGATATATCAGTTAAAGAGCTTTCTGCAGTATCATCTTTGGTCAAAGTGTCACTTTCATCATCTCCAGTAGTTGTTTCCGCTATATTTTCTATGGAGGCCGCCTCATCTTTGTCTTCTGTGACACCATTTACAGCATCTTCCACCTCAACTACAGAATCTGGCTGTGATAAACTCACAGCAGCTTCCTCCACTGTTTCCCGCTCATCCAAAAATGCAGCAATATCCTTGTTTTTACGGAAAGCGACTACAAAGGGATTCGTCGCTTTGTGAACAACTCCCTCGTTTAACGAGGAAACCATTTTTTGCGCATCTTCCTCTTTTTTCATGGTTAAGTTCACTATGCCTCTTGCAATTCTCAGCACACGAACATTAACTTCTTGTCCAACCTCTAATGATGTGTTCCCCAGTACATTCCCAAAACCATCATCGGGCTCTTCTGATGTCGGCAAAAAACCCTCCTCACCCTCGGGAAGAGATATAAATGCACCAGCCCGTGCAAAATTTTTAACAGTGCCCACAAGATCCTGGCCTTTCACAAACTTTGAGGCTTTCTTAAAATTTTCCCTCTTTTGGCCTGGCTTATTAGGGCTCCTTTTAGGTGACCTAGTCGTGTCACTGTCTGAGTCTTTCTTTTGCTGTGGCTTACTGCTACTATCATCCTCACGCATTGAGAGCGATATTCTACCGGTTTCAGCGTTCACTTCTACTATTCTCACTTTAACCTCTTGTCCTAATGAAACAACATCATTAACATCCTTCACAAAGTTATCACTCAATCTGGAGACATGCACCAAGCCATCTGTAAATGCTCCAAAATCAACAAAGGCACCAAATGGCTGGATTGATCTTACTTTTCCATTAAATATTGTCCCAGGAACCAAGTCCTCATCCTTTACAGGTGGCATCTCACTCTTCCTTCCTTGTCTTCGCCTGGCCGGAGCAGCATCAGTACCAACGCCAGGTTTAGTAGAGGGATCTTCCTTTGCTTCAACTTCACCTGCTGAATCTTTCACCTCTACCGCTACATCTGTATCTGTGGCTGACACCTTTCTTATTGTTTGATGTGAAGCAGACCCATTTCGCAATTGTGGAAAAACTATGGGGATTCGTGGAAGAGTTGTGAAAAGTCTCTGAGAGGATAATGCTTGTTTTGTGGAATTTCCATAGTAGCTGTATCTGGAAAAACACCTGTTTTTCCTACTTGAAAAGGTATTAACAGGCACAGATGAAATACTGCTCACTGTAGAAGGAATTACTGGCGTCATTTTGTCTTGTGATAAAATTACGGAATAATTGAGTTGAGACTGTTAAATCATTCCTATGCACCTGCAAAATAGCGACCATGAGCCTTCATCAAAAAGAAAATTTTAGATTGCTGTAATACTCATTCAGATTTCTAAAATGCTTGTTTGACGATGAATTTTCTGTATGCGTTGAAGTGGTCATTCATGAAACTTTTAGTTGGATAATAATGTGTGACATAATTTCTCCTATCTCCTTTTCAGCACCATACTCCATGGGCAGAAAAACCAAAGTAAATTTTACAATAAACATATCCAATTCCTATAGAAAGGCACATTGGCTTAACTTAATTCTATATTAATTAGGTAGTTCACTTTTGACGACTATTGCGCGCCCTACACTCTGATGCATCAACTACGCAGGACTCACTATCTTAAACTATTAAACCTTTTTTTATAAAACAGCCGTATCCAGACACTCCGATACCATGTCATGTCTAACACTTATAGTTGTAGCTGAGTCTAACATAGATTTAACTATGTCCTAACTTATCAGAAAATTTCGAAATTGTACAAAGTGCTAGAATGACTATATAACGGCGAGATTCAGTACGCCTAAGTGATCAACATATAAATGAGTAACAACAGCCTCACCTATAACAGTAGGGTATAACTGTATAGGACACTTTCTGTATAGTAAATATACGGTTAAGCTTCACTGCAATGCAACCGGGAAGCAGCCGAAAATGGTCCTAAACAAAAAGTCTCCATAGTACAATACTATACTTCTAGTCTACTCTCTCAGAGAGAATGAACTTAGAACTGATCATAAATAGCTGCATAAACCCGGCTTACACTAATGTTGCTGAAAATCAAAGTACAAAGATGGGCAATGTGAGCTCAAATGCGGATAACCTATATGTTAAACCCTCATCCATTGAAAAGGAAAACAAAGATAAGCTTTTCGGTTACGACACCAAGGCAACAGCTTCATTAAAAGTACACCAAAACCTTTGAACCAACCCATTTCAATAGTCAAGTTGGTTAATTCATCAAAAGCTTCAGAATAACATACAATGTCACTCATCCCCACATGGAAGAAATGCAAATAAACCAAAAATGATATTAATAGGATGAATTTTTCTATAATTACACAAACATTAGTCAATTAATTGTCTACATTGTACAAAATTAAAGCTGAAAATTCCCAATAATCAGTTACTAAACTAAATTCTGAGTGATTTTATGCACAAAGTATCAATTAAATTTAAAAAATAAGAACCCATCATCAAGAAGCTAAGATAGAACCTTAATAAAAGCAGAATCCGTTAAAGTATAGAGTAGCTTAGACAAAGACAGAATTTCATGAATTTGACATTAAAGTAAATATAAGAAAAATGGTACCTTTATAGAAAGGGGTGATTATAGAAGTGAGAAAGTAATTATAAACTTGAAATTAGAAGGTAAGAAGGAGGGGGAAATAGGATAGAGGGAGATGATAAGTGAGATAATGGAGTTTATCTGTTACTCTGCTCTCTCTCTCACTCTATCTATCTGTGCAGCTGTGCTTGAGGAAAATGGTAGAAAGAGGAAAATGAAAGGTGAGGCTTCAACTCCTTATCTTACTCAGGCTTGGGCTTCCTTCTTCATAATTATCTTTGCATCTTATGTTTTCCTATTTCCAACTATCCAAGCCTGCTTGCTTTTGCTTCTTGGGCTCTTCACTCCATTATCTATGTCACTATGTGGTTTTAAGGAGAGATAATCAGATGCGGGTTTCGATTATCGGGCTCATGTTTAATTTTTGGCCTATGAACAAGCCGGTTTGGGATGGGTTAGTGAGTTAGGCCTTTCTAATTTTATCAACAACAAGTCTCCTTGTGACGGGTAAATCCGTCACAAACTTGCGACGGGGCAAGTATTACATACCCATGTTGGAGAATAAGACAAAATAGTTTGCTTCTCCCTAGGCATTCTAATTTTGTCTTATACACCCACACAGGTACTACTTGATTCGTCGCAAGCTTGCGACGGATATGTCCGTCACAAATGAGAATGAGAATATGTGTTTTATCAAATACCTTGTTTGTACATGTTTATTTGGTGGTGAGATGCGTCAGATTCAATAGATGGGATGATCCACGAATAGCTCTAATCAATTTAGAAGTTATAGGCTCAGGCGCTCAGCAGCTCACAAATAACATGAGCATCGCTCCCACATCATCAATGACTCGATAACATGTCTTGAAAATGTAGTAAACTAGAATGAGCCAACACGACTCATGACCTGTAACCCAATAAAACTCGAAGAAGGTAGACTCCAAACTAAACTCTATCCAATCCAACTAGACAACTCACCCCACTTGAAAGATAACCCAAAATTGATCCAAAAACTGACTTGATTCAAAAGAGAAGTTGAAATTGGCTTGAAGCATAACACCAACATTAACGAAAAGTCAATACAATAACCAAAACATATCTCGGAAAAACTAATAAATTCTTAAAAAGTCAACACAATATAAATCAAACGAGTTTTCATGAAAAAAAAATCAAATTTGGTAATCTTTAACGTCGTTGGGCGGCTAATTGATGACTTCTTATTCTTTTATGTAACTCGCACAACAACAAAAAAATTCATAGGGTAATGATAAGAACTCTGGCTCAAACTAGTAAAATAATCAGAAATCAACCAAATAATGAAGTGATGAGACAAACAGGCAAAACCTGACCCACATACTTGACTCGACTCAATAACGAACCTAATAATGACCAAACCCAACCTAAAGTCGGGCCAAAACCGGCATACCTATGTAAATAACCCGACCCGACAAGATTGAACCCAACCCCAGTCCGAACTCGAGCTAAGAATTGAACTAACCCTTAAACAACCAGAATCGTATCCAACCCGAACAGATGCATGACCCGAGGGGTGTAATGATTTAATTAAATTTGAAGTAAATGAAATGATTAGTTAAGACATAAGAGGGATAGAGTAGTTGGTGAATCTTGGTTTGGAAGGTTAGGGAGATTCCAATCCTGCTTTACAGACTAAAGGGACTTGATTCATCCCCCCATATCTTATGATATGAAGGTCGTACCTGCAGATTATGTAATCTGATCTTCTTCTTCTTTTAACTGATCACGTCCTTACAACTAATAAGTTGTTTATATGATGCATTGGGACCCATGATTGTATCTTAGTCTTACTTATTATTATGTGTTTAAGATTAAGATTTGCTCAAGTGTATCACCACACATGTGCTCCCAAGATCGTCATCTCTTTTCTCGATCATACCCATGCATGGAACACCTACATATTATTATAAATATAAACCTACTTACTTCTATATTGCTTTCACCAATATTATTATCTACCAGTTAATATGTGTTTCATGAAGAGTATTATGCAATTGCGGATCAACACAAAAAAAACATTTAAAGTACATTTATTACTCAACATTTAAAGTACGTTTATTACTCAACAAATCAGGTTTGACGAGCATATTATTTAATTAATTTCAAGTAGCAAATTTAGTTGACATGTTTTATATAACTAACAAAATTGTTGTATTTGTGTATAAGTGGTAGACGACTCCATGTTTTATGATATACCAAGGGTCACTTGGTTTATAAAGTCGAATGGAATAGACTGAAGTTTCATACGTGAGAGATTCACATCTGTTTGATTTGATGATAATCTATAATATTTAGAGAGGAATGAAGTTAGAAATTTTGGGTAGAACGTGGAGAATGAGATTTTAGAGGGTTGATATGAAGTTAAAAACTTAGAATTAATCAAATATCTAAATCTATTCCAATATCACTCAATCAAACACCAAAATGGACTAAGCCTCGTTTAATTGTCATACGATAATTAATCTATGAATTTATAAAACACATGAATTGGTCAATTGCCCTAAACTTGTTTGGTTGACATCTAAGAGTTAAATTGACACAGAAATTTCCAATTACCTAGAAAGACAATTCATGGAAAAAAAATCTCATGGTTTGGGTAACCGAGCATCTTCCAATTTTCTAAATTATGAAATGTTTCAATTCACCCATTTTTATGGGGGAAACCAAACCAGACCTAATATCATTTCATTCCATTCCAAAACACTTAATAAACAAAAAACCCTTGAATATGTTGGAGGAGAGCAGTATATTATTGTAAACTAGTAGATTAAAGCTCAATCTATTTTTCAATGCGTTATTTACCACACTTACAGAGTACATTAGTAAACTGTGATTCGAGCATGCTAAAAGCTTTCAATACAATTTTCATATTGTATCGTTTACCAAATAAGGCCTTAGCATAAACGATGCTAAATTCCATGCTCAACGTGTCCAAGTAAGTTTAAATTCGTACTCAACATTTTAATCTATTGGTAAAAGTTACCCCCTCTATTTTGATAAATAATTTACACTTGCTTTATTTTGTGCGGGAAAATAAATCAAGTGTAAATTTTTTTCTACTTTTGTGGCAGCAGTAAAAAAAGAGTACTTACATAATGCCCACCCGAACCTCCGGGTCGGACTTATTTGTTACATTTTTAGAAAGGGAAATTAAACTAATGACGGGACTGACACAAATGATATGTCGCTTGTGGGGACGATCTGATCTCTCCAACTGAGCGAAAACTTCTTTTCTCTTCTTAATCAGCTGAGCTTCCGATGAGTACCTGCAACAAGACACACTTACGCCACGAGGACGTAGAAATTTACTGGAGGGATATCTACTTGTAGAAAAAGTAGATAAATTATGTCTCGGAGATTCATCCCCTTAACTATAATTTTTCTTGAAGGTAGCAATTCTCTTCCTCTCCCTCGCATGGCGGGTAATAGGGAATCTGCAAGGAATATATGTAGTAGGAACATGTGGCAGTTTACCAAACAAAGAAGTTTTGCTCTTCTTAGGACTGGCCGAAAAACAAAACACATGGTTAACATTTAGGTCAGAATGGTCCGGAGGGCAAGTAGAGATGGTAGGCGTATCATTCTTCAAAACTAAAGGCTCAACAACCAAAAGATTTTCTTGGGGACCTTGAGTATTAAGAGAGGAAAAATTGTCTCCGGAGCAGGAGGAACTCAAACTTGTGTCATTGGTGTTGGACTTCCTTGGACTGTAATCGTTAGTCATAGTGATGATTTTTGAAGGAGACATATCTTCCTTTTGCACCCTTATCTTACGTTTTCGGGATTTACAAGGTCTCCTTTTTTTTCTTATCCCTCTTCTTACAAAAGTCACTTGTATTTCCTTCCTCCTTCGTAGTCTCAATATGACAAATCCGAACTGTTAAAGTTGACATGTCTTTTTTGTGATAATATACATCACCTTATTACCTTGAAAGAGCTTTTGATAATCTTGTCCAGAAATCCTTAGTCGGGAATGTCCTCCCTCCTTTTTTGAAAACTCAAGAGAAGACTTGTTAGAACCTTTTTTTCTCTAAACCTGAGTTCTGATCACTCCTCCCACTCCTTTCAGCTTCAGACATCTTCAAAGAACCACTCACATCTTTTACACTCACATCTTCATGAACTTCCATCGCCCCCTTGATCACATACACTCTCACAATCTTTTATATTACTTCCAGGATCATGCACATACAGTATCCGAAGTAAGCACCCGCTTCTTACTGTTGACTTTCATTCCATCAGTCGAGGTGACCTCTAGCACTCTTTTACCATTAGCCTTTATGAGAAGTTGACATTTAACCACCGCTAATTCCCTTATAACATCCTTATTTCTAGGTTCTACACCCAATGCTTCCATGAAATCCATTTTTGCTTCTAAAAATCCGTTCAACTTCATATAAGCAATTGCCCTACGAAATAGAGCCTTAACATTTCGTGGAAATGATTCCAATATCATGGTACACAGGTCCAAAGCTGCTCGGAATTCCTCAAGTTTCAGGACACAAGCCGCTAGGCTAGAATTAAGGGAGATTGCAAGGTCAGATAACGGTTGAATATCTTCACTTTCAATACAAGCCAAGCTCATACCAAAGAGTTTACACGCCTCATTGTAACACGAAGCAGCCTTATCAAAATGATTTTGTCGAAAAAGACTGTTTCCTTTGTCTTTAAGCGCTCTTACCTCAGACAATGCCAATATAAACGACCCCTTCATTCTCGTAAAGTGACATATCATCTTTTCACCATCATCATCCATAAACCCGTCACTAACATGAGCACAAGCGAAATTATCCAGAAATTCATAATAAACCGAAGGTGATGCCATAACCACAACCGTAAATGAGACGATTGATCACCACCCAAACAACCAGTACTAAAAAAGAAACTCTTCTTATAAACAAACTACTCCCTTACCACGACAATCAATACATCAAGCACCAAACACCAAAAAACTAAGCCCGTCCGCAACAATCAAAAACAGCAAAAGATCAGAGGAACGGACTTCAAATAATCATGAATGGACCACCCATGGAGAGAAACAAACATACAAAGAACAAGACCCAAAAAAACACGAACCTGAAAAAAGCGACACCGACGAAGAGTTGACGGCAACGACGTTGAGAAATACGAAAATGAGACAAAGAGATGATGTAGCCTCGCCGGCAACCCAAAAGAAGCGACCAGAGAAGTCGCCGGCGAGGGGTCGCGAATCTAGGGTTTGAAATTGGGGTTTTTAATTTGGGGTTTTTTTTGCACTTTCTCTCTCTTCGTGTAACCTTAAAATAATCAAGTGTAAATTATTGACCAAGATGGAGAGAGTAATTGAATTCAAATTCTTATTTAAGATTGATATGTGTTATGATCTCAAAATGATTAAATAAGATAAATGTGGCAAAATCAAATAAAATGTCTAGAGAATAATACTAGTAAAATGCTTTCTTCGTTACAAGTTATAATATAAGACAGTTTTACGGTGTAACTATTTAAAAGGCGACCACCTTATGATAAAAAGTGACCATGTTATGTTAAATAAGGGGGTTGCGAAAGGTCGTCGACGTTTTGTAACAAATCGTCGACGTTTTTTTATAAAAAAGACCAACAATACCTTTTCACTATCTCTCTCTACAAAATTTTCTCCCAAACCAAAACCCGACAAAAACAACAATTAAAAAAAAACAATTTTCTCCCAAACAATTAAACAACGAACAACAACATCAAACAACGACAATGATTCAATGTCAAACAACGATTCATCGGTAAGTAACTAAAATCACTATAGGATCAAAATTTTGCATTAGTCTTGAAAAATCAACGTCCTTAGGCGGTGAGGACGTGAATAGTACATATCCTTAGTAGGTGAGGACGTGAATAGTACACATCCTTAGTAGGTGAGGACGTGAATAGTACACATCCTTAGAAGGTGATGACGTGAATAGTACACATCCTTAGTGGGTGAGGACGACTACATTCAACGTCCTAAGGTGGTGAGGACGTGTGAATTTACCGACCATTGTGGGTGAATTAATTAAAAAAAAAAAAAAGACGTCCCAAACCCCCTTGGACGTAAATTCCACACGTCCCAAACCCCCTTCGACGTGTCCTTCCCACGTCCCTCACCCCCTTGGCCGTGTCCTTCCCACGTCCCTCACCCCTTGGCCGTGTACTTCCCACGTCCTAACCATGCAAGGACACCAGTTTTACCCGTCCAAACCACCTTAGGACGTGTAAACCACACGTCCTACCACCCTTGGCCGGCAATTTCCCATGTCCTACCTACCAAAATCGTGTTTTCATCCACAAATCAAACAAATAAACACAACAACTAAATCGACAACATACAATACTAACAACAACAATAACAACACTAACAATAACAATAACAACAAAAAAAAACACAAATTCAAGAGGAAATTGAAAAAATTAACAACAACAACAACAAAAATAACTAAATTAACAACAACAATTGAAATTACTACTATCTAATTACTAATAATAACAACAACAACAACAAAAACAACAAAATAACAAAAAATTATACAAGCATAATTAAAACTAAACTAAATTAATTAAAAAAAGACTAACCTTGGTGTGGTGGTGGTCCTCCGTGGTGGTGGTGTGTGCGTGTGGTCGTCGGAGGTCGTTGGAGGGTGGTGGTCGGAGTATTGGTGGTGGTGTCGGGTTGTGGGGATTTGAGTTTGGGAGGGTTTGAGAGGTAAAAGGGTAGTTTTGTCTTTCTTTTGAATTTTGTCGACAATTTGTTCTAAAACGTCGACGACCTTTCGTAAGTGGGTTAAATAATAACTACTTGTACATTTTATTATTATAAAAATTATTTTTAAAAGTTGTTTTTTAACATAAAATAGTTACTATTTATAAAATGACCACCTTTTATTATTATAAAATGATCATTTTTTTAAAGTTATCATTTTTTAAACATAAATTGATCACCGTGTACACATCGCATAATACGACGATTGCAACTATTATAAAACGGCTATACACTTTTTAAGATTGACCAACTGTTTAATTACAAATTATTTGGAAATCTAATTGTTTAAATGAGAGAAGCAACTATCCACTTATGAGGTGATAACTGATAGGTATCTACGAATTTAGTTGATAAAGTTATGAAAGCGGTGTTCTTAATTTGTGTATAAACCTTGTTAACATTTAAGTCGCCTTTGTTACTTCTTTTATATCCAAAACAAAGTTACCATAAATGCGGAATTTTAGAATCTAATTATGCATGAAAAAATATTGTTCAACTTCTAGGCATTGTACAAACATATGTTGAGCCAAACCCTATAACTTAGGGCCGAGTGACATACATAGATAGCGCGTATCACGGTCCAATATTTTTGTAAATTAAGGTTTTTTTTACATGCAAGGGAAACTTTAATTAAATAAAAGAGAAGTAAACAAAAGTAGTCAGCCTATAGCTAGGTTTACATACCAGTGCGGACACAGGCGTAGTAATTGGTGAATATCCCGTAAGATATATTGTGCGGCTATTGGTACTGGCTAATAATTTGCCTGAACAAAATATAATTTTTTAAATGTCATCCAAAAAGCGAGAGAAGAGGGATTTGTTGTTATATAAATCAAATTTAAAAGTGAGTCCAATTATGTAATCCCGTATTGTCCAATTATGTAATATCTCAAATTTAAAAGTGAGTCTAATTATATAATCCCGTATTGTCCAATTATGTAATATCCCAAATTTAAAAGTGAGTCCAATTATATAATCCCGTATTGTCCAATTATGTAAACCCATATTATTGAGAAAATTTAGGGGACAGCTGGGGTTTGGACGTAGGAAGATACATAGTTACTTCAGTTGCAAACAAACATGTGAGAGCTGTACATGTGGTTCACACTTCACACTACACAACTCGCTTTAGATACGAGTCATACGACTCAATCTTGTTTGCATTTCGTTCCTAACTTTAACAGTACGTCTTACTTAAAATGAATATGGCCGTTTTAAACATAAAATGAATAATACTTGTTATAAAAGAGGATTTTAGTATATTTTTTTGTTTTATAAATAATACTTAATTAGTTTTAAAGTTAAAATGAATAATGTTTATTTTAAATTAGAATTGGTAAAACTTGAAGTTGAACTCAAAAGGTTGCATGAGTCATAAGGTTTGTCAATCATTTAAATTTGGTAGATCATTAAAGTTGATAGTTACCATACTTTATAGATTTGTTCATGTTTCTATTTAGAGAGACATGATGTATAGGAAGAGATTTTCTCCTACGTTTAATTAGCCCTTTTCCAGTTATGATGTTGGACAACTCTTTTTTCTTATAATAATCTTATTATGTGTTATGTTTAGGGTTTGAAGCTTTCGTTGTTATTATAATATATTTTTCATTATGAATTATTTTTTCTATTATTGCCCCTCTATAATGTATTTTACTTATTGGATTGTCATTATGTAACCTTTTATCTACTTAGTCGTTAACTAAATCTAAACCTTATAATTAATTAATTAATTAATAATATTAAACAAATTCGTTAAAGAAAGATTATACGTATGGCGTATGGCAAGATATAGTATGCAGTGTAAGATTAAATAATACAAGTATTAAACAAAACCCCTAATAAATCAATACAAATTCTCATTAAAGACAGCCGTCACAAGTTGAAGACGGATAGTGTCTCTCTCACAAAATGCAGGTGAGATGATCCATGAAATGCTCCATTTAGCTCCACTTGTTCTCCCACTTGCATTTTTATGAGAGTGATACTATCCGTCTTCAACTTGTGAAGGATAATATTCATATTCAGCAAGACTCTTTGATGAATCAATTTTTTCCTGGAGATTTCTGCGTACAATATTAAACAAAGCCCCTAACCTGCGTCAATTCCTCTTCAATTCCTAAATCAACCGACACTAGTAGAAAAATAGCTTTTTGCGGCGTCAAAAAAGTGGCCATTTGCGGCGTTTTGGGTGTAGAAGCAATTAAGGGGGCCGCAAATAAGAAAGCTATTTGCGGCGTTTTTAAAACGCAGCAAATAAAGAGCTATTTGAGGCGTTTTTTTGAAAAACCGCAGCAAATGAGGTTGTTTATTTGCGGCGTTTTTTTCAAAAAACGCAGCAAATAGTAAAAAAAAAAAAAAAAAAAAATTGTTTTTTTTTTTGTTTTTTATTAAAATGAATCAAAAACAAACATGATTTAAATAAAATAACTCTCAAATATATTTTTCCATAAGACAATCTCTCAAGATTTTTATAATATTCATACATCAAATAGAAACAAACTACATCCAATACTCCGAAACTAATTACAAGAAACTAAAATTAGATCGACTTGGGAATGAAGTGGCTGTTATAGCCCAAACAACTTGAGCCTCTGATCGTTGAAGAGATGACCCATTTTAAACCCCTTGACAGCCACGGTCAATCACAAATACTGCCTGCATCACAAGCCAGTATACTACCTTCAAATCATTTACAAAAGCTCATCATGCTCTTATCATTTGATGGACAATCAGTTGGAGTCAATATTGTCTAGCATGGCTAATGGAATCATGAGATGGGATATAGTAAAACACAAATGGCACTGTATGCAACTGTTGATATCAGGAAATTTAAGGGATTAAGATGCCCATCAGTATCCTTGATGACACTGATATATCCTGTCACTTCGTTTATGTTATCGATAACCATATGAATTTTCGGCTGGAATAGTACCCATCCAGTCCGGTTTGCCAAACATCTAAAGTTACTCTTACCGGTTTGTCCGGTTTGGGGTTTCCAAATGACTTCGATAGAAGCCTTCTAAGGATTCTCATTCTTCTTAGTCCCAGTTTTTGGTCCATAAACTGCTGCTATGACTTTAGTATCCCCTGCAATCAGTTGGGAATTACACATCAGAACATATCCAACAATTTACACACAAATATCTTATATCTAGGTGTCCCTTGTACTATTGAGCGAAGTGTCGGAGTAACATAATGATACTTCGAAGAAAAAAAAAAGTAACCTATTGGATGGATGATAGTTCAGTGTCTCAGTCCATCGCAATTTTTCTACAAGCCTCGGGGAAAGAATTCTAACACTCTGACACTTCAACATGGGTATGATACTTGGACATTTTAAACCCAAGTACGTGAAAGAATTAGAATAGTGCTCCACCACATACCTGGAGTAAAATTCCCATTTTTGTGCATTTATCAATCGTGATATTGTTAACTTTTCCTGCAATAAAGAAACAATCATGAACATCGAGTGCAGGTTGCAAATGAAACTAACAAGTGGAGAAACAAAAAAGAAAGAATATACAGCTACAACAAGATTTAAACAAGCCTTTTATCTGCAAAACGGAATCCTTACATCCAAAAACATAAACAGATTGCTTTGAGTCACAGTCATCTATGACCAAATCCTTCTTTCCGATTTGATTTTCAACAGCCCACCTATCCAAAAGGACAGGAATGTGAAGTATCTTCAGTCACTAAAGTTTATAAGGGAGTAAGACATAAAAATCAACGAAATTTTGGAATACTCACTTTCGACCCATCTGAAGCTCCAGCTTTGGAGGCCTTGTTTTGGAAATTGCTAGAGAACGGACCTGTGGCTCCTTCTCCGCCACAGCAACAACACCACTACGGTCAACACGATTCTTAGTCTTCATGTCATCAGTAACCTTTCTCAGGCCTATAGACAAGATAGTGAGACAACCAACATTGCAAATAACACTCAAAGCGCTTACGAAAGGCAGATTAAGTGACTACCTGATGTAAGCTCCCCACCAGAACTGATCTCACTGAACACAGCAGACATCCCTTTCTTTGGTTGAGATGATGATGGTTTAGGAGAATCACTTGAGAAGAGTGCAGCAGAGGGAGCAGGAGGTGGCACAGGTGCAACAGAGACTGTTGCTTTGCCAGATGTACCCCAAACAGGTCTCAGTGGGTAGTAAGTCTTAACATATTCCCTCAAACCAGGCAAATATACCTCTTTCATAGCCTTGGCCCACTCTACATGATTGGGGTCCTTGTTTTTGTACTCTATCAGAACCTAGGCAATGCAAGACATTTAATCCTTTGTAGTCAAATACTTTGCACTGCAGATTGTTTAAATGGTAGACACTTCAAGGTATTACAAGACCGAAATGAGAAATTTGAAGCTATTCAAGATTACATAACCATCACATGTTTACCTTTCAGTCATAATAGAACTCAATCACCGCGAATTAGCATGTACTCTATTTAGAATATGAGTTCTCATTCTGAAAAGGCAGAAATTTAACTAAAAACATAATTTGTCATTCACACCTAAAAAAATCTTTCCTCTGGTTCACTCACACTCATTCCTACAACTAACACACACCACAAACAACCATGTATCTACTGGCGGCAGTCATGGTGGTGGAGCCTAGAGGTGGCATGGTGGTGGTGGAGGTGTCATGGCGGCGGTGGCGGTGGTGGGGTGTTATGGCGGCGGTGGTGATGGTCACGGCAGTGATGGTGGTAGGGGTGTCATGGCAGTGGTGGCAATGATGGTGGTAGAGATGTCATGGCGGTGACGGTGGCGGTGGTGGTCACGACGGTGGTGGTGGAGTGTCATGGTAGTGATGGTGGTGGGGGTGTCACGACGGTGGTGGTGGGGGTGTCATGGCGGTGGTGGCGATGGTGGTGGTAGAGGTGTCATGCCGGAGACGGTGGTGGTGGTCACGACGGTGATGGTGGTGGAGTGTCATGGTAGTGATGGTGGTGGGGTTGTCACGGCGGCGGTGGTGGTGGCGGTGGTAGTGGTAGTGGTGGGGGTGGCGGCGGCGGTGACGGTGGCGTCATGGAGCACTACAAAAAAAACACGGAGTATTGACCGAATTTCTGACGGATTATACAGTCCGTCAGAAATCTCGGTCTACTGACCAATTTCTGACGGATTTTCGGTCAGAAATATTTTTTGACGGATTATTCGTCAAAAATCCGTCAACATAAAAGCCCGCGAAAAAAATTAGGGAAGCCGCGAAATTTTGGTTGCGTTTTCTGACGGCAATTCGGTCAGAAAAATTTACTGACCGAAATTCGGTCAGAAATGGGACTGACAAAAAGCTGCAGATTCTGAAAAAGTTAAAAGGCGTACTGACGGATTTTCGGTCAGGAAAAACGTTCTGACGGATTTTCGGTCAGAAAATGCCACGTACCTCCGTTACTGACGGAAATTCGGTCAGAAACAGATTTTTTACCGATTCCTGACGGATTTTCGGTCAGGACTTTTTTTTTATTCTTTCAGAAACTATTTCCGCCTTCATTATTCCGTTCGTTTTTTCCCCCAAATTAAATCGCCCCTTCTATTTCTCCTCCCAAAATCCGTTTTTCACTCTAATAATGCTACCACCGTGACAACCACAACCACACTACCAACTCCACCTTGCATAATAGGTAAGGTATGTATGTTTTTTTGCTTTAATTTACAGATTTCTTTTCATTTTATTTCATTTAATAATTGATTTTTTTTGTTTATTGCAGTGTGACAACCACCACCACCGTCACAACCACCACCGTCACAACCATCACCACTACGGCCGTGCGTCACCTCCCCCTTGCAAAATTCATTAGGTAATTGTTTATGTTTACTACTTAATTAGTTTATTGAAAAATTGGTTAGTTTGGTAAAGTTAGTGTAATTGATTTAGGTTTAATTAGTTAGCAAATTTGATCTAGGATAGTGCCAATTAGATAGAAAAAATGACCTAGGATAGTAGCCGGTTAGATAGAAAAATTGACCTAGGATATATAGTTGCTAATAATTTGTTGTTGGTGTTGTTTATTGTAAATAATTGTTAGTATAGTTACTTGAATTTTTAATTATTATTGTTGTTGTTTTTGATAGTTGTTACTTGTTAATTTTGAATAGTTATTTGATAATTGTTAATTTTTAGTTGTTAATTGTAGATAATTGTTAATAGTTGTTAATTGTTAGTTATTGATAATTCTTAATTGTTAAATATTGACCTAGTACCCGTTCAAAAATTACTTATTAGGAGTAATTTTTGAATAGTCCCCATTTTGGGACTGTCTTTGTACATTTCAAGTCATTTAGGTAGCAAACAGATACTTGTTGTTTTTTTAATGAGGGTAAAAATTCGGTGACAATTCCTTTAATATTCTCTGAATACATATATGGACTAATAATATAATCCATATTTTGTATTTGGAGAATAAAGGGGAATTGCTGCCGAATTTTTTCCCCATTAATAAATAACAAGTGCGTGTTTGCTAATGACTTGAAATGTACATTGATGGGTTTAGGTTGGAGTGATAAGGACCTAATTCAAAGACTATTTGATTTCTTGACAATAATTATATATTCATTGATGATATTGTTTTTTTGTGTATTATATGTGATAGTTAATTGATAATTGTCAATTGATTGATGATTTGAATGTAGATACATAATAAGATGAAAAGATTAGAACGACAGTGGATGTATGAAAGATTAGATGAGAAAAAGAAACCTAAGCTTGAATTTGCAAATGGGGTAAAAGAGTTTCTTGAATTCGCGGCACAAAGTAGTGTGTATAAGAATTTAGGTGAAATGAGGTGTCCATGTAAGAAATGTAATAACAGAGCTTTTAAAAGGATTAAGGATGTTCAACTGCATCTTTGGTCGAATGGTTTTGCCCCATGTTATTATGTTTGGACGTATCATGGTGAGGAAATGCCAACCGGAGAAAGTAGCAGTAGTACTGTAGTTAGTGATAATCCTTATCGGGAGCTCGTGGAAAATGCATTACGTGAAAATATTGAACAAATAATGGAGGATCGACTCAATCCTGATGACCTTAGTGATGAGGAAGTGCGTCATGAAACCCCAAATCCTCAAGTTTCTTCCTTCTATAAAATGTTAGAAAAAGCCGAACAACCAGTGTATGAGGGAAGCAAAATAAGTTTATTGCAAGCCGCTGCTAGGTTGATAGCACTCAAATGTGAGAACAACTTATCCCTTCGATGCACGAATGGGTTTATGTCGTTTGTTGGTGACATGATTCCAACAAAAAATGACATGTTACGCAATTTTAATGAGGTTAAGAGTGTTCTCAAGGGACTACAACTACCACATGAGAAGATCGATGCATGTCCTACTGGATGTATGCTTTTTTGGGAGGAAAATGTCAATCTCGAGCAATGTACAAAGTGTAATGCATTTCGGTACAAAGGTAACAATAATTCAAGTAATGGGAGGCGAATTCCGAATAACCCGTTAATTTATTTCCCGCTTGCACCAAGGTTACAACGATTATATGCAACCAAGAGCATAGCAGGTGAGATGAGTTGGCACCATAGAAACTCCCGATTAAGAGAAAGAGGGACAATGGCACATCCAAGTGATGGAGAAGCGTGGAAACATTTTGATCGAGAGCATCCAGAATTTGCAAGTGAGCCTCGCAACGTTCGGAAATGAAAAAAGCTTGGAGTGATTGGCAGACCCACTTTTCCACTCAGTCGTGCTCAGGTATGCCAAATGCTCACCGACGCGACGACTTCTCAGACGACCCTCATGGCTTTGGATGTAACATGGCGATTGATCCTCCTACCACTTAGGATAGTTTATCATATGTAGTAATTTTAGATTATGACTTATTAACTTTCGAACATATTTTATGTTGGTGTATGAATTACGAAGACTCTTTTATGTAATTCAAGTTCTTTCTCATGTTTTTTCTTTGTTGTTGGTTAATTGTTGTTGATTCCCGCTTAGCGGTCGACTTGGGAATAAATCTCCGTTTGGCGGATGATGAATGTTTTGCAGGATTTAGTGATTTTGAGATTGTAAATATGAACAATGCTGTGGCATTGGGCTGGACAGCAGGCTGCTGTTTCCAGCTTACACTGTTACAAATTCTGACGGAAAATCCGTCAGCAAAAGTCAAATTTTGACTTCATTTCTGACGGAAAATCGGTCAGAAATTCAAATTTTCTGACGGAATTTCTGTCACAAATTTAACCTTTTCTGACGGAATTTCCGTCACGAATTTGACCTTTTCTGACGGATTTTCCGTCAGAATAGTAAGTTTCTGACGAAAAATCGGTCAAAAAAAGTCAAAAAAAAAAATTGACTTCTATTTTTTTTCCCACCGTTAAACCGTCAGAAATCCGTCACAAATGAATTTCTGACGGAAAATCGGTCAGGAACTTGATTTTCGTGACGAAATTTTGGGACGGAAATTTCTGACGGAAAATCCGTCAGAAACGCGAATTTCCTGACGGATTTTAGCTTTTCTGACGGATTTTTTCCGTCAGAACACCGTGTTTTTTTTGTAGTGGTGGTGGTTTGGTGGTGGCTATTGTTCTGGTAGTTGTAAGTGTGGTGGTAGGTGAAAAAAGTGGTTCATAGGTAACAAGGCTAATGAAATCTCATACCCTTGGGGAGTGAGGGGTAGGAATTAGAGAGATTGAGGGGTAAGGGAAGGAGTTCAATTCCATTTGATTGTGTCAAACAAACACCAACAAAGGGAATGAGTAACTTTCTTTCCCTTTCCCTTTCTTATACACCCCCAACCAAACGCCTCCTTATATTCAATCAAATATCACAAATAGTAAATATTATGACCAAGTAATCGTAACACAAATAAAGAAACAAGATAATTAAGACGTAAAACTCATGGTTTTACTATGAAAACGGGCCAGGGTCGAATCTGGATCCTTCAGGGTCTGCATAGGAGGATCCAGATCCAGATCCGTTTTAAAAGGAGTGGATCCAGATCCGACCTATCCAACGGGTCTGAAAAATAGGATTCAGATCCGGTTCACCAGAGTCGGTCGAGTCTTACGGATCTGGACCGTATCCAGGATTCGTTGCCATCTCTACGCTATAGTAACAATTGAATATACATATGATGAGTAATTTATTTCATGGTTATCATAATCAGCGCGATTTTAGAATTTGCCATAAATTATAAACGTTTACTTAATAACATATCATGATTCTTTGAATCAGTAATTATCCTATACAACCGTCTCACATATGGATATTGTGAGACGGGTCCTTTTAACCCATTTTATAAAAACGAATATATTAAATGGGTCAGACAAATTAATGTTGCAAGGGGAGTTGTGTATAATAATTGACAGATTAAAAAACCCTAGAGAGCAACTGGTATAGGCGATTTCGAGAAGAAGGCTGCGGCACCATGGCCAAGTCTGCCTCCTCAAGATCTCCTAACCTTAGCAACATCACCATGAGAAAGACAAGGAATGCAGGCAGTACTAAGACAACGAACCAAAACAATGTGGAAAACAGACCTGACACAGAAGTACCTTTGAAAGAACGTTCCATGCAGGATATCATTGGGATCACACCGTATAACCTCTGTGACGAGGATGTGACAGTGGAGGATGCCAGTGAATTGGAGGATGAGAATTTCAATGATGGCCGAGACAATACAAATGAGACTGAGACTGATGAAGGCCCCTGGTTTCAAAGACGTAAAGGAAAGGAAATACCAATTGAATCTACTGTTGTTGAGGAGGAACCATTGATGCAACTGACCCCAGAGGATGTCCAACCAGAAATTTCTTATTGGCAGAATGCAGTGTATGGATTCATTGTAGGGGCTAACCCTCCCTGGTATGTATTGGAAGGATATTTAAGACGTATATGGAAGCATCACAAAATTGATAATATATCCCATCTCCCTAATGGTATTTTCCTGGTACGGTTTGAGACCACTGATATGAAACATGCAGTTTTACAGGGAGGATATCATATGTTTGATAACAAACCTGTGATCATTAAGGAATGGCAACCTAATATTGCGTTAGAAAAAGAGGATGTCACAGTTGTTCCATCTTGGATTAGATTACAAAACTTACCACTAAAATTCTGGGGACCTAGTATGGTTAAAATAGCAGAACTCATAGGCCCCTTCATAAGGAAAGATGAAGCAACTGAGAAGAAAACAAGGCTGGGTTTTGCCAGGGTATTGGTTAAGTTAAAAATGGGTCAACACTTTCCTGATAAGGTAGCCTTCAGAGATGAAAAAGGAGAAAGGGTAGAAGTGAAAGTTGAATATGATTGGAAACCCATCCAATGCACCAAGTGCAAAGGACTAGGCCATGATGTTGCAGTATGCAAGGGTGCTATCAATACCAGTAAACCAGTTATTCAGAGGAAGGAATGGAGGCCTATCCAAAAGCAACCCTCAGCAGTACCAGTACCAGTCCTCCCTCCCATTATCACAGATACTGCAGGTCTTCCTGAACAGATGAGGGAACAACCCTCAGCCACAGCCAGATCAACAAGCCCAAGGAGTCCAACTTATGCTCAAACTCTGACTGGTGTGAGTAGCAGGCCTGCCATGATTAAGAATCAGGAGGAAACTGGTGACCCGAACCCAACTAGTTCTCAATGATAGTTGGGTTCTGGAACATTAGAGGAATGAATAGGGTTGAGAAACAGTTGGAAATAAATAAGTTTCTCACCCTCAATAAAGTAGGTTTGTATGGACTCCTGGAAACTAAAGTAAAAGCCAAGAGCCAGAATAAAGTGTTTAGTAGTAGTTTTAAACAATGGTCTATTTCTACTAATAATCATACCCATCCTGGAGGAAGGGTATGGGTTCTTTGGGACCCTAATCAGTGTGATGTTCAATTCCTTGCTTATACTGCCCAACTCATCCATTGCTTAGTGTATGATACTATAGCTCAGAATGGATTTCATATAACTTTTGTCTATGCTTTTAATCATATTGCTGAGAGAGTTGATCTTTGGAATGACCTGGAGGCCTTTGCCCAACAGACCCAGGGTCCTTGGGTGGTGGTAGGAGACTTCAATTGTGTACTGGGGCCTGAGAAAAGATTAGGAGGTGGATTCAGTATGGCTGAAGCTATTCCTTTCCAACAGTGCATAGATAGATGTTGTCTGGTTGACAGTGCAGCTGATGGGGCTAGGTTTACTTGGAACAATAAACAACCACCTGAAGAGAGAGTGTATAGTAGACTGGATAGAGTGTTGGTCAATCAGGAGTGGGTTCAGCAGTTTCCTGATGCAAGGGCTAACTTCTTACCAGAAGGACTTTTTGATCATTGCCCATGTATTCTGTCAGAGCAGAGAAACACAGCCCAGAGGAAGAGGAGTTTTAAGTATTTTAATATGTGGAGTAAACACAGAGATTTCAAGCATATTGTCCAACAGAGCTGGATTACACAAGTGTCAGGCACGTTTATGTTTCAGTTGTTCACTAAACTGAAAAGGTTAAAAGGACCCCTGAAACAGCTGAATCAGGACTCTTTTACCAACATTGAATACCAAGCTGATACAGCCTATGCTAAGTTAATTCATATTCAGAAGGAAATTGGAAATAATCCAGGAAATCTGATGCTTATTCAGGAGGAAATGCAAGCAATGGATCATTATAGATCTTTACATGAGGCCAGAATGAGTTTTTTGCATCAAAAGGCCAAGGTAAAATGGATACAAGAGGGTGATGCAAACACAGCATACTTTCATGGGTCTTTAAAGGCTAGAAGGCAATTTAATACCATCACTCAGATTGAGGATCAGGATGGGGTTAGACAGGAGCATGTAACAGACATTCAGTCTGCATTTCTGACCTATTACCAAGGTTTGCTTGGTGAGCAAACTAATATCACTCCTGTCGCAGTTTCTATAGTCCAGAAAGGAGCAGTCTGTAACAATGAACATAAAGCCATCCTTATGCAACCTATATCAGATGAGGAGATATATAGTACCATGAAGAGCATTCCTAATGACAAGGCACCAGGCCCAGATGGTTACTCCAGCACTTTCTTCAAGGATAGTTGGGATATCATAGGACCTGATGTGTGTAAGGCTATCAAAGATTTCTTTGAACAAGGGCAAATGTTGAAACAGATCAACACCACTACCCTAACTCTCATCCCCAAAATTGATAGACCAAGTTCAGTCCTACAGTTCAGGCCAATAGCCTGTTGCAACACCATTTACAAATGCATTTCTAAGCTTTTGTGCAAGAGACTTGCTATAGTGCTACCAGATATCATTTCTCCAACCCAAGGGGGTTTCATCAAAGGTAGGAGCATTATTGAGAACATTCTCATTTGTCAAGACCTGGTTAGGAAATATAACAGGAAAGCTGTCACACCAAATTGTTTGTTTAAATTGGATATGCAAAAAGCATATGATACTGTTGAATGGGATTTTCTACATCAGATGATGAAGGCTCTGAAGTTCCTAGAGCATTTTATGTCCCTTATTATGCAATGTGTGTCCACTGCTTCTTACACTCTATCTCTCAATGGGGATTCTTTTGGATTCTTTCAGGGTAAGAGAGGCCTGAGACAAGGGGATCCCCTGTCCCCCTTACTGTTTACTATTTGTATGGAGTATCTCACCAGGCTGTTAGATCATACTACCAGTATCATGGATTTCAGGTTCCATACAATGTGTAAACCTATGAAATTGGCCAGTCTTATGTTTGCTGATGACTTGCTTTTATTTAGCAAAGGAGACATTAAGTCCATAATGGTGCTTCTTAGAACTTTTGCCACTTTTTCAGCAGCATCTGGGTTGAAGTTAAGCAAGGGAAAGTCTAATGTTTACTTTAGTGGGATGGCACAAGAGGTTAAGCAGGAGGTTACAGCCATTTCAGGGTGCTCAGAAGGTAGTTTGCCTTTCAAATATCTAGGGGTGCCTATCAAGGCCTCTAGATTGACTATTTTGGATTGCCAACCTTTGCTCAATAATCTGACTTCAAGAATTAGGAGACTGGGGGCCAGGAAGCTCACTTATGCAGGAAGACTAACACTAGTGAAATCAGTGTTTAGTACTTTGCATAACTACTGGAGTAGCATTTTCATTCTGCCAGCAGGTTTTATTAAAAATTTGGAGGCAGTGTGCAGGAACTATATCTGGGAAGGAGGAGAGGATTACAAGAGGGTGCCACTGGTATCTTGGGCAAGGATCTGCAAACCTTTTAATGAAGGAGGTCTGAACTTGGTTCAAGGGAAAGCTTGGAACAAGGCAGCAGTGAACAAGATGGCCTGGTGGGTTTTTACTCAACCAAATAAGTTATGGGTTCAATGGGTTAATCACATTTACATAAAACAGCAGGATTGGCTTGAGTACAGCCCTCGGAATGATGTCAGTTGGAGTTGGAGGAAGGTGTGCAGAGTCAAGGATGCATACAAGATTGCCTATCTACAGCAGGAATGGGATTTCTCTGATACTAATGATTATTCTGTGGCTAAGGGTTATGAATGGATTCGAGACAAGGGACATCAGGTAGACTGGTGCAGGTTAGTGTGGAACAAATGGACACTCCCTAAACATAGAATTGTAGCTTGGTTTCATCAGAATGATGCTATGAATCTCAAATACAAACTGCAACAATGGGGGGTTGCTGGAGATAGTCTCTACTGTATCTGTAATACTGTGGTGGAAACGAAAACACACTTGTTCTGCCAGTGTGATTATAGTGCACGGTTGCTGAAAATTATGGAGGAATGGCTGGGTCACAGGCTTCTAGCTGACTTGAGCAATCAATGGAGGTCACATCTCAGAGGTACCAAGCTCAAAAGAGCAGTCATCAATGGGGTAATAAACGCAGTCATATACTATGTATGGAGACAAAGGAATCAAGCTCGTATGGAAGGCAAGATTGATAGACCTGAACATCTTAGCAATAGAATTAAAAAGGAGTTGAGTATGTACTACAAAGGCATCTGCAAGGGTCAGATTAGTGGCAAAGATGCAAGTTTTTTAGCGAAAATTACTTGACAAGCATCTAGCTTGTTGAGTGTCTTGTACATGAATTTCTCTATACTTGATAATATACTTACCTTTTATCAAAAAAAAAAAAAAAATAATTGACAGATTTTGAAAATTCCAAGACAATTTTGGAAAATTCTAATTTGTCTTCCCCATACAGTTTCCTCCTTCCCAATACGATCTCTCCTTTAATTTCACTGTTCCATGCACCCATCATCATTCACTTTTTTAGAAAAATTGTTCACCTACTCTGCCATTGCATTCTATATACACGATTACTCCATTTCTCCCCCAATTTTTTGTTTCTATTTTATTCTTCCACAATTATTTCAAGATTATTGAAGAAGAAATGGGGAGAAAGACCGTAGTAAGAAAGAAAGCAGCAAATGAAGGTACGTTTATGTTTATTTTTTATCAGAAATTGTGAACGGAAAGTTTTTGTTAATCCATTTTCTCAAACATACCCTCCAATGACAACATTTACATTGTTTTGGTATAGCTGGTAAAGATTATAGACAAAAAAAATTGAATATTTCAATCGCGGCAACTATATTGAAACTGTTAAAGAAATGGAGATATCATTTGCGTGTGACAAATGGGGATCTAATATCAAGTTTTTTTTAATTCCATATTTTAATCCATTTTTTGGAGTTAAATGTCCAATTTAATTCCATAATTTTCCTAATCAATTGTATTTTGTGTTGTTGTTAGTGGAGAAGGAAGAAGAAGAAGAAGTTGTTGAGAATAATGGTAACGATGTTGAGAATGGTGGTAACAAGGACTCGGAAATCGTTGAACCCATTGATGCAGAAGTTGTCCCTAAAATAAGCAGGTTTGTTAATTTGTTTCTTGTGTTTAATGCATACCATTCTAGTGGGTCATATACATGTCTACGAAATGTTATTTCCGGTATGTACTTTGAGGTAGAAAGTAATCATCTTATCTGTCTTTGACATTATTGTTTATGTGTTGGCCAGGATAAAAAAAAATGTGGAAGGATATGGTACTCCAAGAAGTTTATTTAATCTCTTAACGAAGTTGACGCCTACTCAGAAGGTTCATGTGAAGGAAATTGGATTTAGGAGACTGTTAGAGCTGAAAGCTAGGAGTTTTAATCACATCATGGCGGATTTGTTGATAAAATTTTACAATCCCGATTCCCGTACGTGTTTTCGTGGTCAATAGTCAAATGAGGTGATACACGAGACATTATGCAAAGATCGTCGGTAAGAAGGTTGAGAAGAAGACTGATCAGAAGAAAAAGAGCAAGTAGTGTTGAAGCTAAGTAGTGTTTTGGTATTTTGTTGGTAGCAAACTTGCACCAAAAATTTAACTGATTTGTGTTTTTATTCTGTCGTAGAAAACTTGCACCAGAAATTTTATCTGGTTTGGGATATTTTGGCTAAAAGTGCTTATTTAGTGACCAATTTATAATAAACATCTCTCATTTTTGCCGTGTTTATTAGCTTTTTTATATGCAGAAGTTGTTGTATAAATGGTAAATCTGTATCCTAAGGTGGTCACTCTGTATGATGGAAGTGGTCACTCTGTATTATACGTAAGGTGGTCACTATGTATGATAAAAGAAAAATGCTTATTTAGTGACTAATTTTTGATAAGCATCCCTATTTTGCAGTGTTTATTAGTTTTTTAATATGCAGAAGTTGTTGTGTAAATGGTAAATCTGTATCATAAGGTGGTCACTATATATGCTAGAAGTGGTCACAAATAATAGTATGATAAAAGTGGCCAGTCTGTATTACACGTAAGATGGTCACTCTGTATCATTAGGTGATCACTCTGTATGATAGAAATGGTCACTCTGTCTAATAAAAGTGGTTATTTGATGAGCTCCATTTTGGTCATCATTTTCTTTACATATTCTTTATTTTCGGTCACGATTCGACCTCGATTTGCGTGTCTTTGGTTGTTTTTACGTCCGTTGCCTCGTATATTCCTATTCTATCCACTTTTTGTAGGTATAATATTACGGCGGGGGCGAAGAAACGAGACAAATCGAGGCGGATTTAGAGCGATTTATGAAGAATTATGAAGAATTTAGCAAGTTCCATTCCCAGGCCCTCCCAGCCGATCCCCAACCGGCGGCCGGTCGGCCGAGTGGGGAGCTTTGACTTGACTTTCGAGAAATAATGAAGAATTTTTCAGAACCATGAGAAAAGGCTGCCAGCCGGTGGCCAACCGGCAGCCGGTCAGCCGACTGGGATGCCTATCCCATACATAGCCATTTTGAAGAAAGGAAGAATTACGTATGTTGGGGCAGATTACTCAAAAAGGGCTCCCAGCCGGTGGACAACCGGCAGCCGGTCCACCGGCTGAGGGGACCTGTACATGTTGATAATTGAAGAAAAAAGTCAGATTGGATGATTTGGCTTCCCAGCCGGTGCCAGACCGGCAGCCGGCTGGTCGGCTGAGAAGCAAGGTCACATTCAAAAACTTTGCAGAAGTCCCTATTTGGACTCTCAGCCGGTCCCAGACCGGCAGCCGGTCGACCGGCTGGGAGTCACTTTTCGTATTTTCGAGCACTATATAAACCCGGCCCGCACTTGTATCATTTTGTTATCACGCATTTCTAAGCTTATTTCCTAGCGTTTTACTGTTTCATTGGTTCATACTTAGACACAAAAACTCTCTTAAACATTTTAATCCTCTTTAGATCTTAGTTTAATCTTTCAATTCTTGTTAATCTTTCTTTAGTAATCTACTTAGTCTTGTTCTTGAGCATTTGTAGAGGATATTTTTGGGTTGTAATTTGAAGGGTTTGTGAGAATTCTTCATCTTGTTATCCAAGTTGCTTCTTTTTCCTTTGCTATTGGTATAATCTCTCTAATCTCTACTTAGTTATTGCATTTATTTAAGTTTCTTTTGAATCAATTGTTTACCCTTTACTTGTTCATGATGGTTCGTATTTGTTTATGTCTTATTCACATGTTTTCCCTTGCCATGAGTGAGTAGTCCCTTTACTAGGGTTAGGGATGAACTTGGGTAGTTGATATTGATGTTTGTTGTTTAGGGTTAGGGTTTAGCTTTCGTCTTTGTTAGGTTTCCAATGTATGCATGCTAGATGTTTGATGAAATGCCTCAACGACGGTTGGGCATGATTCTCATTGTTGTTTGCCTTAGACGATAGTCTAGGACCTTCGTAGGCATGTGTATATGTTAGGTTGACCTTGTTTGTAGCGAAAGCTAGAATAGGACTCGACCTTAGGTTAGTCAAATCGAAAGACGAGACGGACCTAGACCTAACTTAGATGAGACCACCTACCCCTATGCATGTTTGACATCGACTACCCTAGTAACCCCCGACACCCTAGTTGCTTTAATCATCTATTTCATCTCAATTCATTTGCTTTAGTAGTTCTTTAGTAGTTAATTAGTCTTTTCAATCACAAACCTATTACCCCGACTCTTGCTTAAACTAGAACGTAACTATACAACTATCCCCACTGTCTTCGCGAACGATAACCCTATTATACTACTAATTTGGGTTCTTATAAATGTGTTTGATGCTGATGAGCTCCATTTTGGTCATCATTTTCTTTACGTTTTCTTTATTTTCGGTCACGATTCGACCTCGATTTGCGTGTCTTTGGGTGTTTTTACGTCCGTTGCCTCGTATATTCCTATTCCATCCACTTTTTGTAGGTATTACGGCGGGGGCGAAGAAACGGGAGAAATCGAGCCGGATTTAGAGCGAATTGTGAAGAAAATGTGAAGGATTTGGCAAAGGTCATTCCCAGGCCCTCCCAGCCGGTCCCCAACCGGCGGCCGGTCGGCCGGCTGGGAGCCTTGACACGAGATTTTGACAAAAATGCGAGAAGTTTCCAGGCCCTTAAGAAAAGGCTCCCAGCCGGTGGCCAACCGGCAGCCGGTCAGCCGGCTGGGATGCATATCCTATACTTAGCCATATTTGAAGAAGCGAAGAAATTGCGAATTGGGCAGATTACTCAAAAAGGGCTCCCAGCCGGTGGACAACCGGCAGCCGGTCCACCGGCTGAGGGGACCTGTACAAGTTGAGATTTGAAGAAAAAGTCAGATTAGATGATTAAGCTTCCCAGCCGGTGCCAGACCGGCAGCCGGCTGGTCGGCTGAAAAGCAAGGTCAAATTCAAGAAACTTTCAGAAGTCTATATTTGGGCTCTCAGCCGGTACCAGACCGGCAGCCGGTCGACCGGCTGGGAGTCACTCTTCGTATTTTCGCGCACTATATAAACCCGCACTTGTATCATTTTATAACACATTACTTATTACGCATTTCTTAAGCTTTTTTAGGGTTTTTTACTGTTGCATTACTCAACACTTAGACTCAAAAACACTCTACTTTATTTTAATCTTCTTTAGATCTTTACTTAATCTTTCATTGTTAGTTAATCTCTCTTGAGGATTCTCCTTGGGTTTGTTTTTAAGCAATTGTAGAGGATTATTTGGGTTGTATTTTTGGAGGATTTGAAAGAATCCTTCAACTTGTCATCCAAGTCACTTCCTTTTCCTTAGTTGATGGTATAATCTTCTTCATCTTTACTTTGTCTTTGCATTTCCTTTAAGTTTTGCTTGTTCAATTGTTTACTCTTACTTAATCCAACATGTTTAGCAATTCCTCATCATTTGTTTACATATTTATGTTAGCCATGTGTGAGTAGTTCCCCTACTAGGGTTAGGGGTGTGCTTTGGTTTGTTGATAGCTATGAATCTTGTTTAGGGTTAGGATTTGGTTCTCTTCTTTGCTAGGTTTTCATTTGTGCATGTTATATGTTTGATGAAATGTCTCAACGACGGTTGGACATGATTCGAATTGTTGTTGGCCTTTGATGATAGTCTAGGGCTTTCATGAACATGTATGTATGTTAGGTTGACCTTGTTTGTAGCGAAAGCTAGGATAGGGATCGACTTTAGGTGAGTCAAATCGATAGACGAGACAAACCTAGGCCTAGTATAGTGGAGACCTTAGATTCCCTTGCATGATTCGTTACCAACCTACCTTAGTACCCCCGACACCTTAGTATCTTTTATTCATCGATATCATCTTGACACATTTGCTTTGATTTATCTTTAGTAGTTGTTAATCAATCTCAAACCTTTAACCCCAACTCGAGCTTGAATTAGAACTTAAACATACAACTTCCCCACCGTCTTTTGGGTTCGACCCTAAATTATACTACTTAATTTGGGAGTTTATAAATTGTTTTTGGTGCCAGAATTGACGACAAAAACCGGCCATCAAAATGGCGCCGTTGCCGGGGACGGTGTTTAGAAGTTGTGTAGTTTAGTTTTAGTTTTAGTCTAGAGTTAGTTGAACTTGTTTTGTTTTGATCAAAGATTTGGTAGTTAATTGTAGAGTGCTTGTTTTATTGCTCACCCTAGTGTTTAACAAGCACTAGGACGACTAATTTGTTTGCTAAGTTTTATGCCTAGGGGTGACTCTAACTCTTTGTTGTCATCTTCCGAACCGGAGAGGCTCTTTCGGGCCTTAAGGAGGAAGACCATTGCAAGGGTAAGAATTGCATCCCAAGCATCTACTAGCCAAAACAACCCCTCTTCATCCGAACCACCAAGTCCCAATCAAAGCAATCCTAGCCCAACATCCGAAAGTTTTGACAATCCGTTTTATCAATCACCACCACAATCACCACACTTTCCAAACAACCATCCAATTCATATAATGGCCGCTCTTCGTGATCATAACCGGCCCAATCACAATGACACCACCAATCCAATCAACTTCGGGGTTCTTGTTCCTCACAATTTCGAAATACACCCTTCGCAAATGAGTTCAATCGAGAAGAATGCCTTTAGCGGGGCTTCTCACGAAGATGCTCATGGGCACTTGAGAAAGTTCAAGGGTAAGGTCGCAATGATAAAGAAAACGGGAGTACCCGAGGAGACACTAAGGCTTATGCTTTTCCCCTATTCCTTAACCGACAAGGCGGATAGGTGGTTAAAAGTCCATGCTCCGAATACATTCACCACATGGGACGACTTGGCAACGGCTTTCCTTGCGAAGTACTACCCATCCTCCAAGACCGCGATGCTCCGAAATGAGATAACTCAGTTTCAACAAGACGAGGGAGAATCTTTGGGAGAAGCTTGGGATAGATACCAAGATTTGCTTGCTAAGTGCCCACACCACGGGATACCACCTTGGTACACAACCCAAACCTTTTTTCAGACTCTTCTCCCCCGGACTAAGGAAATGGTTAATGCATCGGCGGGTGGTAGCTTTGACCACTTGCCGCATGAGGAGGGAACGGAACTCATCAAGAAGATTGTTGATTCGGAGGAAAATTATGGTACTAGGGGGAATGTCTTGAGGAAGAGTAGCAAGTACCCTAGTGAGCACCTTTCCAATGCAAAGGCAAACGAAGAAACCAATGCCAAGTTGGACATGTTAACCAAGAAATTGGAAGAGTTGACTAAGGGCTCCACTACCAAAGAAACCAAGAGCAAAGTCCCGGGAATGTACCAAGTAAATAGTGTTGCTTCAAGTGACTTATGTGGGGGATGCGGGCATACTTTTGATGTGTGTGCAAACAACAATTCCTATGAGGGAAGTGAGAGTATGGAGGAGGTATATGCTTTCCAAGCCTTTAACAACCCAAAAAACCCCAATACTTTCAACCCAAATTCGAACTATTACCATCAAGGTATCCGAGGAAGCCCCTATATGAGTTACAAAAGCACCAATGTGTTGAATCCTCATCAAATTCAACAACCTCAAGGGCAAAATCCCCCCGGTTTTCAACCAAGGGGTGGAAACTTCAACCCGAGAAACAATTACAACAACAACTTTTACCAAGGGAATCAAACCAACCAAGCCAACCAAGGCTTCCAACAAGGTTTCAATGATCCAAACTTCAACCCCAATTTCCAAAACAACCAAAACCCACAAAATTTCAATGCAAATTTCAATAACAACAACAACCAAAACTACAACCAACACCAAAACCAAAACTTCAATCCACCACCATTTCAAAACAACCCCAATCAAAATCAAACCAACTACAACCACAACCCACAAAATCCCAACAACCCAAATTACAACCAAAATTTCAACCAAAACTTTCCACCAAACAATCAAGGCCAAAACTTCAACAATCAAGTTCCGAAGGGCAACTCCCAAGGTGGGGGTGCAAGGAATGATTATTGGTTCCCCTTGCCCCTCACCAATGCACCTCACCAAGATACTAGTGATTCCCAAGTGGGTGAGTTATTGAAGCTTGTCAAGAACATGCAAGCAACTCACACCCAAGAGATGGCTAATTTGAAGAGTGCCAACCAAAGGGAGATACGGGAAATGGAGGCTCGAGTTGCCTCTCAAGCTCTAGCCAATCCACAAAGGCCATCGGGCGGCTTCCTTGCCCAAGGTCAAAGTTCCAAAGATGCATCACACAATCACCAAGCACATGCGGTGATTTTGAGAAGTGGAACGGAGCTAGAGGACCCGTACAAAGACTACAACTATGGTGAAGAGGAGCCTATCTTAGAACTTGTGAAAGACAAAGGAAAAGAAGTTGATGGTGGCAATTCAAGGGATGATGACTTTTATGTGGAGGACCTCCCTTATGAGGAGAAAGAAGATGAAGTTATCTTGGAGGAGGTGGATGCTAGACAAGAGGAGTTGGTTCCAAAACCAACTACTAAGGTAACAAACAAACCAACACCCACCAAGGTACTATCTAACCCTCAACCAACTAGCTTGCCTTATCCTTCAAGGGCTTTGAAGGGAAAGGAAAACTTCAAGTTCACAAATTTTTGTAAAATGATTGAAAAACTTGAAGTGACTCTTCCATTTACGGAGGTGATATTGAATATGCCAACTTACTCCAAATTTTTAAAAGAAATCTTGTCGGGCAAGAGAACCTTAGGTGACCAAGAAGTAATGGCTATGAGGGAGGAGTGTAGTGCACTTCTCCTCCAAAAGGAGCCAAAGAAACTTGGTGATCCGGGGAGTTTCTCTATCCCTTGCATAGTTGGTGGCATTCCAATCTCTCGTGCCCTTTGTGATTTAGGAGCTAGTGTAAGTGTACTTCCTTTGAAAGTTGCAAAAAGAATTGGCTTGAATGATTTAGTTCCTACAAGTATCACCCTCCAATTGGCGGATAGGTCCGTCAAGCGCCCTTTGGGAGTGCTTGAGGATGTACCCGTCAAGGTGGGTAAGCATTTGATTCCCGCCGATTTTGTCGTCCTTGATATTCCGGAGGATAGCCACACTCCCATCATCCTTGGTAGGCCTTTCTTGGCTACCGGAGGCGTCTTGATAGACGTTAAGAATGGGCGGATCACCTTTAGAGTTGGGGATGACAAAATTGAGTTTAATCTACCTACTATGATGAAAGGTCCAAAGCATGATGAGGCATTTACATTGGACATTGTGGAGCAAGTGGTAAGGGAGATGGTAGAGATGGAAGAAGAGGAGGAAGGCCACATGGAAGAATTATGTAGCATCACAACTAGTGAAGACAAGGAAATGGATGAGAACATTGAGCTAGAAGATGAGGAAGTTGAGAAGGTGGAGGGAATGCTCCCTCCAAAGGTACAACTCAAAACCCTTCCTCCCTCCCTCAAGTATGCCTTTCTTGGGGAGGGAGAGGCTTACCCGGTGATCATCAATGCCAACCTCAATGAGCAACAAGAATCCAAACTCATTTCAACTTTAAAGGATCATAGGAGCTCATTGGGGTATAACCTTGATGACATCAAGGGGCTAAGCCCGAACCTTTGCATGCATAGAATAATTCTAGAGGAAGGGAGTCGACCTAGAGTGGAAGGTCAAAGGAGATTGAATCCGAAAATGGCGGATGTAGTGAAGAGTGAAGTCCTTAAATTGCTTGAGGCCGGAATCATATATGAGATCACGGATAGCCGGTGGGTGAGCCCCGTCCATGTTTTCCCCAAGAAGGGGGGTGTGACTTTGGTTACACAAGAGGATGGGACTCTCCTACCAACTCGTCCGGTGACGGGGTGGAGGATGTGTATCGATTACCGTAAGTTGAACGCGACCACTCTCAAAGACCATTTCCCAATCCCCTTCATTGATCAAATGCTAGAGAGGCTTGCGGGGCATTCGTACTATTGTTTTCTTGACGGTTATTCCGGGTTTTTTCAAATACCCATTCACCCGGAAGACCAAGAGAAAACAACTTTTACATGCCCCCAAGGTGTGTATGCTTATCGGCGGATGCCATTCGGGTTGTGTAATGCACCCGACACCTTTCAAAGGTGCATGATGGCCATCTTTGCCGATTTCCTTGAGAAATCTATGGAGGTTTTTATGGACGATTTTAGTGTTCATGGTGATTCATTTGACCTAGGGCTTTCTAATCTTGTAAATGTGTTGAAAAGATGTGAGGAGCACAATCTTGTCCTCAATTGGGAGAAATGCCATTTCATGGTAGAGGAGGGGATTGTGCTCGGTCACATAGTGTCCAAGAGGGGCATAGAAGTTGATGGTGCAAAAGTGGCGGTCATTGAGAACTTGTCACCCCCCACCAATGTGAAAGGGGTGAGGAGTTTTCTTGGACATGCCGGCTTTTACCGGCGTTTTATCAAAGATTTTTCCAAAATTGCCAAACCATTGACTTCTCTTCTTCTCAAGGATGCTCCCTTTTTGTTTACTAATGATTGTCTTGAAGCCTTTGCTAGGATCAAAGAAGCGCTTGTGACGGCTCCTATTATTCGTGCTCCGGATTGGGGATTGCCTTTTGAGATTATGTGTGACGCATCCGACTACTCGGTAGGAGCGGTCCTAGGTCAAGTTGTGGATAGGAAACACCACGTGATATACTATTCAAGCAAGACTCTTGATTCAACTCAAGCAAAGTATTCCACGACCGAAAAGGAGATGTTGGCAATCGTGCATGCCATTGAGAAGTTTAGGCAATATCTCATGGGATCTAAAGTGGTGGTGTACTCCGATCACACCGCTTTGAGGCAATTAATGTTGAAGAAGGATGCCAAGCCAAGACTCTTGAGATGGGTTCTTTTACTCCAAGAATTTGATTTAGAGATAAGAGACAAGTCGGGGTCGGAGAATGTGGTTGCGGACCACTTGTCTAGATTGACTTTTGAGGATCATGGTTTGCATGATAGAGATGGCCCAATCAATGAATGGTTGCGTGAGGATAGTTTGATGGCAATAGGCAATAAGTTGCCTTGGTTTGCGGATATTGCCAATTATCTTGTTAATGGCTTTATCCCGGAGGAGTTGGAAGCAAGAGAGAGGAGAAAGTTGAAAGTGGATGCTAAGAGATATTTTTGGGATGATCCCTACCTTTTCAAAAAGTGTGGGGATGGGCTCTTGAGTAGATGCGTATCAAAGGAAGAGGGGCTTGAAATTGTGGATCGGGTTCACAACTCCGCCTATGGAGGGCACTTGGCGGCTTCACGGACTATAGCCAAGGTTCTTCAAGGAGGGTTCTTTTGGCCTTCAATGTTCAAAGACATTCACGATGTTGTTAGATCTTGTGATGCTTGTCAAAGGTCGGGCAACATCGGTAAAAGGAATGAGATGCCCCTAAAAACCATCTTGGAGATTGAGTTGTTTGATTGTTGGGGGATTGACTTCATGGGACCTTTCCCCAATTCATGCGGGAATGAGTACATCTTAGTAGCCGTGGATTATGTCTCGAAATGGATTGAGGCGGTTGCCTCCCCCACCAATGACTCCAAGGTAGTGGTAAAGCTCTTCAAGACCATCATCTTTCCCCGTTTTGGTGTACCCCGAATAGTGATAAGTGACGGAGGTTCTCACTTCCGGAAACATACATTCAAAGCCCTCCTAGCCTCCTATGGAGTGACCCACAAGGTAGCACTTGCCTACCATCCTCAAACTAGTGGGCAAGTGGAGGTTTCAAATCGTCAAATCAAGGCTATTCTAGAGAAGGTGGTTCAAAAGAACCGGAAAGATTGGTCCCAAAAATTGAATGATGTGCTATGGGCTTTGAGGACGGCCTACAAAACTCCTATAGGAATGACTCCCTACAAGCTTGTGTACGGGAAAGCATGCCACCTCCCGGTGGAGCTTGAGCACAAGGCTTGGTGGGCCTTGAAGGAGATGAACTTCGATTTAGACATGGCCGGGGAAAAGAGATTCTTGCAAATGAGTGAGCTTGAGGAGCTTAGATATGAAGCTTATGAGAGTTCAAAACTCTATAAGGAGCAAACGAAGAAGTGGCATGATGCCAAGCTAGTGAAGAAAAATGTGAGCATAGGAGACCTTGTTCTCCTCTTCAATTCTAGAGTCAAGAACTTTCCCGGGAAGCTTAGATCACGATGGTCCGGGCCCTTCAAAGTGATGGATATTTCACCTCATGGGGCCTTTGAACTTTGGAGTGAAGGCGGTGGCACCTTCAAAGTCAACGGGCATCGGATTAAGCGCTATTATCAAGGAGATTCCAAAGGCATCGTCGAAGTTGTTGACCTCGGGGACCCACTCCCCGAGGAGGATTGATTTCAAGGAAGATTGATCGTGAAAGGTTTGGTGGAGTCACTCAATAACCACCGGTTGTAAGTATTAGTTTCTTTTAGTTCATCTAGTTTTCATGTTAGTTTCATGGTTAGTTCGGTTTTAGTTTAATTTTTAGCTTGCATGAGATATTTGGATATGTTTGTTGCTTGTTTGTGGATGATTCATGAGTATAGTCGGAGGAATATTTGCAAAACCGTCGTAGGCAAAGTTGATTTTTATGTTCAAATTAAATTATTTCTCGAAATTGTGTACAGGTACTCCCAGCCGGCCCACCGGCCGACGGTACCATACCGGCTGGGAGGACCTGGGCACATTTCTGTTTTTGATAGTTTATTTGGGCAGATTTCAGATTTTGCATCCCCAGCCTGTACCAAACCGGCAGCCGGTCAGCCGGCTGAGAAGACGAAGTCTTATTCAAAAATCAACATTCAAGAGGAAATGATTCCCAGCCGGTAGGCCGGCAGCCGGTCCACCGGCTGAGAATCATGCGTTGTGTGCACCAAGTTGAAGAAAAAGAAAGGAGAAGGATTCCCCAGCCGGTCCGCCGGCAGCCGGTCCGCCGGCAGCCGGTCCGCCGGCTGGGAGTGTTTTGTAAAGTGAAGTCAATGAAGAAAAAGAAGACGAAGTAAGCTCCCCAGCCGGTCGGCCGGCAGCCGGTCCGCCGGCTGGGAGTGTTTTTGTGAGTTGAAAAGAAGAAGAGAAGACGAAGAATGATGAAGACCGATTTTGAGCCGGTCGGCCGGCAGCCGGTCCACCGGCCCAGAATCAAATACCTTAGAAAAATTTCGAAAAATTTGAAAAATCCAAACCCTCACTCTCAGCCGGTCGACCGGCGGCCGGTCCCTGACCGGCTGGGAGTGTTCTGTCGCGGTTTTAAGTCTTCAATAATCCCCATTTTTCTTCATTTCTACCTCATTTCTTCTTCATTTCCCTTCATTTCTTCCACTCTCTTCCTTATTTCCTCATCTCCCATTCATCCCTAACCTTCAAAAACCCCAACAAACTTCACTAAACTCTCTCAAATCAAAACCCCCTTTACTCCCTCATCACCTCTCCTTCAATTAACCATGTCGGGAAGAACAGAAAGGCGATCCAAATCAAGGCACGACCCTTCGGTTGAGCAAGAGGTCGAAAATGTAATGGGGAGTGGCAACATTGGCTCGGATCCTTGCTTTCCCGGTCTCACTTTTGCCTCAATCCAACAAAAAGGTAATTTCACATATTTTAAGAATCGCCCCCTTCACCCAACTAGGTTTATTGATAGAGCCGGATTGAGAGACTTACGAATTGAGAAAATAACTGCGGCTCTTTTTGAGGGATTAGGTATGAAAACCTTGTATGAGACAAAACCGGTTCACACATCTCCCCGGTTAACTTGGGAATTTTTGAGTTCGTTGGTTGTTACTAAGAACCGAAATTTGGGGAGAGTTGCATTTTTAGAGTTCCGATTGATGAATAGGGAACATCGTCTCACTTTAGAGGAATTTGCCTTAATTTTTGGGCTAGACGGAAAACTAGCCAATAAGCCTCCGGAGGGCTTTGATACCGAGCTTATCTGGACAGCCATCACCGGTCTTGTAAGTGATAGAAGCAGAAAGAAACCGGCTAATAGGGTGCATTTGGCACCGATTAGGATATGGCATAGGTTCATGGGGTGGACCGTTTTCTCTAGGGATGAGCCTCACAACTTCACTACTACAGAGCTTGAGATACTTGGTTGTTACTTGGTTGGTGGCTCGAAATTAAACATTGCTCACCATATGGCCCTTCACTTGAGTAGGTTGGCATCCCAACCTCAGCTTACTACCCCCATTTGTGTTGGGGGGATGGTCACCTTGATTGCCAACAACCGTTGTCAGAGGCACTTCACGGTCGACTTCATTCAGGGCGAGAATGTGTTATCTAGCCGATACTTGCAGGATGCTTTGGGGTGGGTACGGTATAACCCCAGTGATCGCAAAGAGTATTGGCAGATTCGGGTTGACAACAAGTTCAAGAATTCAGTCCCTTTGCCAAACACCGAGTTGATGAAAGTTGTGCCGGGGAAAACCTCTTACCTCCTTGATATCGAGGCGGACCCCGAGGACCTCCCACCAGACCAGCGTGCCCCTAGAGTTTACACCAGAGATAGAATCGGTGCCACTCCTACCGACCTCCAGTTTGAGGCTTTTCAGCAGCCCTCCATTTCCATGTCCCAGTTTCAGAGTGGTCCCTCATACTTTCAGGGATCCACCTCCGCCTCCGGTCCATCTTCTTCTTCATGCCCCCCAGAGCTTATTGATTTCATGGCCCGAGTTGACTTGGGCATGAAGAGTGCAGCGGATTTAGCGGACCAGCGCCAAGCCATAGCCGATGAGCGGCATAGGGATTTGACCTATAGGCTTGATTACCTTTACCATGATCAAGCTTATGGGACATTTCCGAGTTATGATCGGTCAGTCCGCGACGGTTATCATCATCCGGATGGTGGTCGCCCGTCATACTACATGCCTCCTGATAGGGGTTATGTGCCTCCTGAGGGTCATTTTTACGGGGAGATTAACGTCGCCCCGGGTTATTTTTCAAACCCGATCTTTCCCCCCAACTTCCGGGGAAATGAGGATTCGGGCCCTCCGAGGCACTCATCCTTCCGTGGTGGGTTTAGTGACGCGGGAGCTAGTGGGTCGCATGCCTCTCCATTCCGTGATTTTGTGACCAACCCGGGCGACTACATGGTGGTCGATGATGGCAATGGGAATGATGATGACGGAGCCGGTGATGAACGCTATGAGCCTGAGGATCATTTTGATGATCATTTTGATGAGTGACCACCTTTGGAGGTGGTTGATGGATGACTTTGCTCCCATGGAAAAATCCAAAACAAAGCAAGTAACTCCCTTAATCCAAATCTCGATTTAGTTTGCATTTTCTTTATAGCATGCATTTAGAGTAGTTAGTTTAGTTTACTTAGTTTGTTTTAGTTTAGTTTTCATGTTTTCACATCATTAGTCTAGATGCATATAGTTGCATTCATTTAGATGCATTAGATTTATATTTTTGTATCATATTGTCACATATAGATTGCATACATGTAGTTTAGAGCATTTAGTTTGCTTTTAGTCTAGTTTTTAGTTTTTCTTTTCTTTTGTTTACCTTTGTTTTTAATGCATTCTTAAAAATCAAAAATCCAAAAAAAAAATTGAAAAACCAAAAACTTTCAAAAATATGTTCTTTATTTTCCGGTTTTCCGCCTCACATTATGCATATAAATAAATGTGGGGAGGAAGAACCGTTTATTTCAAAAAAAATACAAAAACAAGTTTTTATTTTCTCAAAAATTTCAAAAAAGCCAAAAACATGTTGTTTTCGTTCTTTTGCTTCATTTCCCCCTTTGCACTTTATTACATTGAGGACAATGTAAATCTTAAGTGTGGGGAGGGAAAATATCCACCTTGTGAATATTTGATTGCTTTTGTAAGTATGAAAAACTTCAAAAATACCAAAAAAATCGAAAAATTTGAAAAATTCAAAAACATGTTTTTACCTTATTAGTGTAGAATTGTATATACTTGTGTTTGCTTTCTCTCCTTTCGCATAGGTAACACCCGCTTGAGCACCGCTTTGGATCTTGAAGATACCACGGTATGATCGTTCCAACCTCTATTTCACTCTCATTTTCATTCTTTTGTTGCAAATGAGGAGGATGGGCTTGTATTTGGAGGATGTGGAGTAAATTGTGGAGATTGTGTGTGGCTTGTGTGCTTTCGTGCTGTTAGGAGATGCATTAGCTTTGTTTGGCATGTAGTTTGATAGTTTCACTTGCATTATAACATGTCTATATTAGTTGCATTCATGGCATATAGTTGCATTTAGGATAATGTTTTGAAAATGCCTAATTGAGAACTTTGACAAAATCGTTTAGGCCGTTGCAAATAATTCTTCTACTTATGACTTTGTCTTTTAGAATGATTTTTAAAACACCCTAGGTCATGCTTTTCTAGTATCTTTCTGACCATGGTCCAATACCAAGTCAAGGGTTTGCATGTGAGTCACCTTGTCCACCCCCGTGATGTGAAGTGGTTTTGATTATCTTGTCTTGGTGACCTTGTTCGACTTGACGGTTTGGCAACCCAAAAATAACTTTCATGAATAAATTTGGAATGCTCTTGTTAATGATCAAAAAAAATGGTTAATGAAAAAGGAATAAGAACATGTTGTTTTGGTGGAGGCGTACCACTTCGATGTGCTTTGGAGGGTAGTCATTGAGTTGGCTTCCCACTTGGTTGTGAATTCGACCGCCCAAAGACAGAGTGATTGTCACCCCGATAAGCTATTGTCTAGAGGTTAACCGGTTGCCTAATAAGCGATTGGCGAAAGCAAAGGACATTAGCACGCGTGGGACAAACCCCATCCTAACTCATAGCATGAAAAAGAAATGAAAAAAAATTGAATGAGGTCAAATTTTGATTGTAATCCACCATTTTGTATTGATTTGAACATTTCATTCCAAAAAATCAATTTTGCCTTGCCGTTTTGCCGATCTTGGGACGACCCATGACCTTTACTTTGTGAAGAATCTAGACTTGTTGTATCTTTTGCCTTTAGCATTGCGGGGATTATCATTCCATTCCATCTGATCGCCCTTGACAAAAGTATTTGGATAACGGTTATGAAAGTAGCCTAGTTTAGCATGATTTGGCGGTGTTTTGTTGTCATCCTTCTTGCCTTAGTGACTTGTAGAATTGATATTTGTGAGGGAATTTACGATTTTGAATTTGTTCCCTTTTAGTTGTTTTCCGCCGCTTGAATGAGGCAAGCGCTTTTCTTTCTTTTCTGATGCATTGTTGCTTGTCTATACGTGTTTTGTTTTTACTTGTTGGCATCAAAAGTTTTGTAGCAAGACCTTACTTGCCTTGCAATAGGGCATTCTCTCTCATGAATGTCAAATTGTGAGTTGAAAGGGCTACGGGTGTAGCTAAACCCGATTCGGCTTATAAGTAGCTTAGTTAGTTGTTTCTTTGTTTTTAATAAGGGTTATATAGATCTTTGATCTCTTACTCGAGGACGAGTAAGGTTTAAGTGTGGGGAATTCTGATGAGCTCCATTTTGGTCATCATTTTCTTTACGTTTTCTTTATTTTCGGTCACGATTCGACCTCGATTTGCGTGTCTTTGGGTGTTTTTACGTCCGTTGCCTCGTATATTCCTATTCCATCCACTTTTTGTAGGTATTACGGCGGGGGCGAAGAAACGGGAGAAATCGAGCCGGATTTAGAGCGAATTGTGAAGAAAATGTGAAGGATTTGGCAAAGGTCATTCCCAGGCCCTCCCAGCCGGTCCCCAACCGGCGGCCGGTCGGCCGGCTGGGAGCCTTGACACGAGATTTTGACAAAAATGCGAGAAGTTTCCAGGCCCTTAAGAAAAGGCTCTCAGCCGGTGGCCAACCGGCAGCCGGTCAGCCGGCTGGGATGCATATCCTATACTTAGCCATATTTGAAGAAGCGAAGAAATTGCGAATTGGGCAGATTACTCAAAAAGGGCTCCCAGCCGGTGGACAACCGGCAGCCGGTCCACCGGCTGAGGGGACCTGTACAAGTTGAGATTTGAAGAAAAAGTCAGATTAGATGATTAAGCTTCCCAGCCGGTGCCAGACCGGCAGCCGGCTGGTCGGCTGAAAAGCAAGGTCAAATTCAAGAAACTTTCAGAAGTCTATATTTGGGCTCTCAGCCGCTACCAGACCGGCAGCCGGTCGACCGGCTGGGAGTCACTTTTCGTATTTTCGCGCACTACATAAACCCGCACTTGTATCATTTTATAACACATTACTTATTACGCATTTCTTAAGCTTTTTTAGGGTTTTTTACTGTTGCATTACTCAACACTTAGACTCAAAAACACTCTAATTTATTTTAATCTTCTTTAGATCTTTACTTAATCTTTCATTGTTAGTTAATCTCTCTTGAGGATTCTCCTTGGGTTTGTTTTTAAGCAATTGTAGAGGATTATTTGGGTTGTATTTTTGGAGGATTTGAAAGAATCCTTCAACTTGTCATCCAAGTCACTTCCTTTTCCTTAGTTGATGGTATAATCTTCTTCATCTTTACTTTGTCTTTGCATTTCCTTTAAGTTTTGCTTGTTCAATTGTTTACTCTTACTTAATCCAACATGTTTAGCAATTCCTCATCATTTGTTTACATATTTATGTTAGCCATGTGTGAGTAGTTCCCCTACTAGGGTTAGGGGTGTGCTTTGGTTTGTTGATAGCTATGAATCTTGTTTAGGGTTAGGATTTGGTTCTCTTCTTTGCTAGGTTTTCATTTGTGCATGTTATATGTTTGATGAAATGTCTCAACGACGGTTGGACATGATTTGAATTGTTGTTGGCCTTTGATGATAGTCTAGGGCTTTCATGAACATGTATGTATGTTAGGTTGACCTTGTTTGTAGCGAAAGCTAGGATAGGGATCGACTTTAGGTGAGTCAAATCGATAGACGAGACAAACCTAGGCCTAGTATAGTGGAGACCTTAGATTCCCTTGCATGATTCGTTACCAACCTACCTTAGTACCCCCGACACCTTAGTATCTTTTATTCATCGATATCATCTTGACACATTTGCTTTGATTTATCTTTAGTAGTTGTTAATCAATCTCAAACCTTTTAACCCAACTCGAGCTTGAATTAGAACTTAAACATACAACTTCCCCACCGTCTTTTGGGTTCGACCCTAAATTATACTACTTAATTTGGGAGTTTATAAATTGTTTTTGGTGCCGGAATTGACGACAAAAACCGGCCATCAGATGCGTGAGAACCGACGACTAAATCCCGCGCATCAAAATGGCGCCGTTGCCGGGGACGGTGTTAGAAGTTGTGTAGTTTAGTTTTAGTTTTAGTCTTGAGTTAGTTGAGCTTGTTTTGTTTTGATCAAAGATTTGGTAGTTAATTGTAGAGTGGTTGCTTTATTGGTCACCCTAGTGTCTAAAAAACACTAGGACGACTAATCGTTTGCTAAGTTTTATGCCTAGGGGTGACCCTAACTCTTTGTTGTCAACTTCCGAACCGGAGAGGCTCTTTCGGGCCTTAAGGAGGAAGACCATTGCAAGGGTAAGAATTGTGTCCCAAGCATCTACTAGCCATAACAACCCATATTCATCCGAACCACCAATCCCCAATCAAAGCAATCCTAGCCCAACATCCGACAATTTTGATAACCCGTTTTATCAATCACCACCACCATCACCACACGTTCCAAATAACCCACAAATTCATACAATGGCCGCCCTTCGTGATCTTAACCGGCCCAATCACAATGACACCACTAATCCAATCAACTTCGGGGCTCTTGTTCCTCAAAATTTCGAAATACACCCTTCGCAAATGAGCTCAATCGAGAAGAACGCCTTTAGCGGAGCTTCTCATGAAGATGCTCATGGGCACTTGAGAAAGTTCAAGGGTAAAGTGACAATGATTAAAAAAACGGGAGTGCCCGAGGAGACCTTAAGGCTTATGCTTTTCCCCTATTCCTTAACCGACAAGGCGGATAGGTGGTTAAATGTCCATGCTCCAAACACATTCACCACATGGGACGACTTGGCAACGGCCTTCCTTGCCAAGTACTACCCGTCCTCTAAGACCGCGATGCTACGGAATGAGATAACTCAATTTCAGCAAGACGAGGGAGAATCTTTGGGAGAAGCTTGGGATAGATACCAAGATTTGCTTGCTAAGTGTCCCCACCACGGGATACCGACTTGGTACACGACCCAAACCTTTTTTCAGACTCTTCACCCACGGACGAAAGAGATGGTTAATGCATCGGCGGGGGGTAGCTTTGACCACTTGCCGCATGAGACGGGAACGGAACTCATCAAAAAGATCGTTGATTCGGAGGAAAATTATGGTACTAGGGGGAATGTCTTGAGAAAGAGTAGCAAGTACCCTAGTGAGCACCTTTCCAACTCAAAGGCGAACGAGGAAACCAATGTCAAGTTGGACATGTTAACCAGAAATTGGAAGAATTGACTAATGGCTCCACTAGCAAAGAAACCAAGAGCAAAGTCCCGGGAATGTACCAAGTGAATAGTGTAACTTCATGTGAATTGTGCGGAGGAAATGGGCACACATTTGAAGTATGTGCAAACAACTCAATTGAGGGAAGTGGAAGTGAAGAAGAATTGTATGCTTTCCAAGCATTCAATAATCCTGGAGGGCAAAATACTTTCAACCCTAATTCAAACTACTATCATCAAGGGATTCGGGGGAGTCCGTACATGAGTTACAAAAGTACCAATGTGTTGAATCCTCATCAAATCCAACAACCTCAAGTGCAAAACCCCCCCGGTTTTCAACCAAGGGGTGGAAACTTCAATCCGAGGAACCATTACAACAACAACAATTTCTATCAAGGAAACCAATCAAACCAAGCCAATCAAGGCTTTGCACCAAACTTCAATGACCAAGGTTACAATAACCTGAATTTCAACAACCACAACCCGAATTTCAACAACAACCCAAACTTCAACAACAACAACCAAAACCACAACCAACACCAAAACCAAAACTTCAACCCACCCCCATTTCAAAACAACTTCCACAACAACCAAAATCAAAACCAAAACTTTCACAACCAAGGTTTCAATGACCCGAATTTCGTTCAACAAAATCCCAACCTCAATAGCCAAATGCCAAAGGGGAACTCTCAAGTTGGAGTCCCTAGAAATGACTATGGGTTTGCTTTGCCTCTTACCAACACCCCTCATCAAGAACCATCGAGTGAGACTCAAGTGGGTGAATTACTCAAGCTTGTGAAGAATATATAAACTACCCACAATCAAGAGATGATGAACTTGCGGAATGCCAACCAAAAGGAGATAAGAGAGATGGAGGCTAGAGTCGCTTCTCAAGCCTTAGCCAATCCTCAACGGCCTCCGGGCGGTTTTCTAGCTCAAGGTCAAAGCTCGAGAGATGCTTCAAAACATCAAGGGGTTAATGCAATCATGACAAATGCCGATGAACAACCAATGCTTGAAACCACTAGTAGCGGAGAAAAACCTTCACTTGAGCAACTCATGACGGTTTTTGGAGGGGATATTGAGGAAGAAGCAATGGTGATGGTGCCCGTTGTTTCTCCGGAGATTAGTGACCAAGATGGGATGAATGAAGAATTATTTGTGATGGAGCAAATCAAAGAATTTCCAAAGAAGAAGAAAGATGAAGGGAAGGAGAATATGGAGAAAGGAAAAAGTGTGGTTGAAGAAGAGTCCGAACATGAAGAAGGGCTCACTGAGAGGAGAGTTTGTGAGTTTTTCCGAAAAATTACAAAAGGAGATCCTCGTTGTGAGGAATTGATGAAACTTGTAGAGGAGGTGGAAGCAACAATCCCCTCTCGAGAAAATAAAAGAGAAGTGAATGCAATCATGTCCGCCAAGAAAGTCCCAAGCACCCTCCCCATCAAACTCGTAGATCCGGGTAGCTTTTCTATAAATTGCTATGTTGGAGGGAAAAAGATTGAGAATGCCTTATGTGACTTGGGAGCCGGCGTGAGTGTCATGCCTCTAGCTATGGCCAAGAAATTGGATGTCAAGAGTTTGTCTCCCGCTACAACTCCTATCACTCTTGCGGATGGTACCGAGAAACTTCCTCTAGGGGTGTTTGAAGATGCTATTGTCAAGGTGGGGAATCTATCCATCCCCATCGACTTCGTGATATTAGATGTCCCCGTCGGTAGCGGCTCTTTCGTGATACTCGGTAGGCCATTCTTGGCCACCGGAGGAGCGACTATTGATGTGGAGAGAGGAAAATTATCATTCGAAGTGGGCAAGGAAGTGGCGGAGTTTGAACTTCCGGAGGCTCCCGGTACAAGTTTCAAGGAAAAGAATGTTGGCATGGTTGCAAGTTTGATGTTGAAAGATGTCCCTAAGATGTTTGATGAAAAGGGAATCATGAAAAGTATGACTTTGAAGAATGATGATGCTAGTTTCACTAGCAGGAAGTTGTTTTGTAAGAAGAAGAAGGACCGTGGTAAAGAACAAGAGAAACCAAGTTGTGCTAGTTCTTTTAAGGACCCTTTGGTTGAAAAAGGGGACCTAGAGGAGCTAATTGCCGGAAAAGATGTCAAAGCTCGAAAGTTGATGATGAGCAAGATGGAAACTCGAAGTGAGAGCAAAGTGGAAGCCCCGGCCGCGGCTTTTGACCTTTTCTTAAGGTCACTAGTTAGCATGGACGAGGTTTCCACCTACAAAGATTGAAAAGTGTTCATGAAAGGTTTGGTGGAGTCACTTAACAACCACCATTTGTAAGTATTAGTTTCCTTTAGTTCATCTAGATTGCATGTTAGTTTCATTCTTAGTTCGGTTTTTAGTTTAATTTTTATAGCTTGCATGTGAGTATTGGATATGTTGGTTACTTGTTTGTTGATGATTCATGAGTATAGTCGGAGGATTATAGGCAAAACCGTTGTTGGCAAAGTTGATTTTTATGTTCAAGTAAATTATTTTTCGAAATTGTGTACAGGTACTCCCAGCCGGCCCACCGGCCGACGGTACCATACCGGCTGGAAGGGCCTGGACACATTTCTGTTTTTGATAGTTTATTTGGACAGATTTCAGATTTTGCATCCCCAGCCTGTACCAAACCGGCAGCGGTCAGCCGGCTGAGAAGACGAATACTTATTCAAAATCGAAAATTTCAAGAAGGCTTGATTCCCAGCCGGCAGCCGGTCCACCGGCTGAGAATCATGAGTATTAACCAATAATGAAGAAAAGGCAAAGGAGGAAGCACCCCAGCCGGTCGGCCGGCAGCCGGTCCACCGGCTGGGAGTTTTTGTAAGCGAAGAAATTGAAGAAAAGAAGACGAAGAGTGTTTCCCAGCCGGTCGGCCGGCAGCCGGTCCGCCGGCTGGGAGCTTTTGTGAGTGAGTTTGAAGGAGAAGAGAAGACGAAGGGAAGCTGAAGACGGATTTTGAGCCGGTCCGCCGGCTCAGAATCAAATCCCCTTATAAAAATTTCGAAAAACCAAAAAATTCCAAACCCTAACTCTCAGCCGGTCGACCGGCGGCCGGTCCCTGACCGGCTGAGAGGCCCCTGTCGCGGAATTAAAAACGCACGCCTACCTCTTTTCTTCCTCATTTCTTCCTCATTTCCCTTCATTTCTTCCACTCTCTTCCTTATTTCCTCCTCTCCCTTTCATCCCTTACCTTCAAAAACACCACCAAACTCTCCCAAATCAAAACCCCCTTCATTCCCTCATCACCTCACCTTCAAATAGCCATGTCGGGAAGAACGGAAAGGAGGTCAAAGTCAAGACACGACCCTCTGGTGGAGCAAGAAGTGTAGAATGTGATGGATAGTAGCAACATTGGCCCGAATCCTTGCTTTCCCGGACTCCACTTTGCTACAATTCAACAAAAAGGTAATTTCACCTATTTTAAGCATCGCCCCCTTCACCCAACTAGGTTTATTGATAGAGCCGGTTTGAGGGAAATAGGGATTGAGAAAATAACCGCGGCTCTTTTTGAGGGTATGGGTATGAAAGCTTTGTATGAAACGAAACCGGTTCACACATCTCCCCGGTTAACTTGGGAATTTTTGAGTTCTTTGGTAGTCACTAAGAACCGAACCATGGGAAAAGTTGCCTTCTTAGAGTTTCGATTGATGAATAGGGAACATCGTCTCAGATTGGATGAATTTGCCTTAATTGTTGGGCTCGACGGAAAATTGTCCATTAAGCCTCCGGAGGGCTTTAATACCGAGCTCATTTGGACAGCCATCACCGGTCTCGTAAGTGATAGAACCAAAAAGAAACCGGCTAATAGGGTGCATTTGGCACCGATTAGGATATGACATAGGTTCATGGGGTGGACCGTTTTCTCTAGGGATGAACCGTATAATTTCACTACTACGGAGCTCGAGATACTTGGTTGTTATTTGGTTGGTGGCCCGAAACTAAACATTGCTCACCATATGGCCCTTCATTTGAGTAGGTTGGCATCCCAACCTCAGCTTACTACCCCCATTTGTGTTGGGGGGATGATCACTTTGATTGCCAGTAACCGTTGTCAGAGGCACTTCACTGTTGACTACATTCAGGGTGAGAACGTGTTATCTCGCCGGTACTTACAGGAGGCTTTGGGGTGGATCAAGTATAACCCCAGCGATCGTAATGAGTATTGGCAGATTCGCGTTGATAATAAGTTCAAGAACTCGGTGCCCCTGCCTAACACCGAGAGGATGAGAGTTGTGCCCGAGAACACCTCCTACCTCTTTGATATAGAGGTGGACCCCGAGGAACTCCCTCCCGACCAGCGTGCTCCGAGAGTTTACACTAGAGATAGAGTCGGTGCCACTCCTTCCGACCTCCAGTTTGAGCCATTTCAGCAGCCCCCCATTACCAGGTCCCAGTTCCAGAGTGGTCCCTCATACTTCCAGGGATCTACCTCCGCCTCCAGTTCATCTTCATCTTCATGCCCCCAAGAGCTTTTAGATTTCATGGCCCGGGTTGACTTGGGAATGAAGAAAGCAGCGGATCTAGCAGACGAGCGCCAAGCAGTGGCCGATGAGCGTCATAGGGATGTGACCTATAGGCTTGATTACCTCTACCATGATCAAGCCTATGGGACATTTCCAAGTTATGATCAGTCCGTTCGCCAAGGTCTTCATCATCCGGATAGTGGTCAACCGTCATACTACATGCCTCCTGATAGGGGTTATGTGCCCCCCGAGGGGCGTTTTTACGGGGAGATTAATGTTGCCCCGGGGTACTTCTCCAACCCGATCTTTCACCCGAATTTTCGTGGATTTCCGGACCCTCCCCCTCGAGGACACCCTTCTCCTCATGGCATGTATGGTGATCCGAGAGCTAGTGGCTCGCATGCCTCTCCCTTCCGTGATTTTGTGACCAACCCGGGCGACTACATGGTAGTAGATGAGGGCAATGGAGAGGGAGATGTAAGCGGTACCGGAGGTGATGGAGATGTTGATGATGGTGATGAGTGACCACCTTTGGAGGTGGTTGGTGATGTCTATGCTCCCCGTTTAAAAATCCAAAGCAAGTAACTCCCTTAATCCAAATTTCGATTTAGTTTGCATTTCCTTTCTAGCATGCATTTAGAGTAGTTAGTTTAGTTTAGTTAGTTTGTTTTAGTTTTCTTTTCATGTTTTCACATCATTAGTTTAGATGCATATAGTTGCATTCATGTAAATGCATTAGATTTATATTTTTGTATCATATTGTCACATGTAGTTTGCATACATGTAGATTAGAGCATTTAGTTTAGTTTTTAGTTTTTCATCTTCTTTTGTTTCTTTTTGTTTTTATTGCTTTCATAAAAATCAAAAATCCAAAAAAAATGAAAAACCAAAAACTTTCAAAAATATGTTCTTTATTTTCCGGTTTTCCTCCTCACATTATGCATATAAATAAGTGTGGGGAGGAAGAACCGTTTATTTCAAACAAAAATACAAAAACAAGTTTTTATTTTCTCAAAAAATTCAAAAAAAAGCCAAAAACATGTTGTTTTCGTTCTTTTTCTTCATTTCCCCCTTGCACTTTGTTCCATTGAGGACAATGTAAATCTTAAGTGTGGGGAGGGAAAATATCCATTTTGTGAATATTTGTTTGCTTTTGTAAGTATGAAAAAACTTCAAAAATACCAAAAAAATCGAAAAATTTGAAAAATTCAAAAACATGTTTTTACCTTATTAGTGTAGAATTGTATATACTTGTGTTTGTTTTCTCTCCTTTCGCATAGGCAACACTCGCTTGAGCACCGCTTTGGATTTTGAAGACGCCACGGTATGATCGTTCCAACCTCTATCTCGCTCTCATTTTCGTTCTTTTGTTACAATTGAGGAGGATGGGCATGTATTTGGAGGATGTGGAGTGTATTGTGGAGTTTGTGTGTGGCTTGTGTGCTTTTGTGCTGTTAGGAGATGTGTTAGTTTTGTTTGCCATGTAGTTTGATAGTTTTTTTTTTTGCTTCATAACATGTCTATATTAGTTGCATTCATGGCATGTAGTTGTGTTTAGGATAATGTTTTGAAAATGCCTAATTGAGAACTTTGACAAAATCGTTTAGGCCATTGCAAATAATTCTTCTACTTATGACTTTGTCTTTTAGAATGATTTTTAAAACACCCTAGGTCATGCTTTTCTAGTATCTTTCTGACCATGGTCCAATACCGAGTTAAGGGTTTGCATGTGAGTCACCTTGTCCACCCCCGTGATGTGAAGTGGTTTTGATTATCTTGTCTTGGTGACCTTGTTCGACTTGGCGGTTTGGCAACCCAAAAATAACTTTCATGAATAAATTTGGAATGCTCTTTTCAATGATTCTAAGAAGTGGAAATGTTTTGAAGGAAAAAGAAACCACAAGTGAAAAAAAAAAAAAAATGGTTGTTGAAAAAGAATAAGAACATGTTGTTTTGGTGGAGGCGTACCACTTCGATGTGCTTTGGAGGGTAGCCATTGAGTTGGCTTCCCACTTGGTTGTGAATTCGACCGCCCAAAGACAGAGTGATTGTCACCCCGATAAGCTATTGTCTAGAGGTTAACCGGTTGCCTAATAAGCGATTGGCGAAAGCAAAGGACATTAGCACGCGTGGGACAAACCCCATCCTAACTCATGGCATGAAAAAGAAATGAAAGATTGAATGAGGTCAAGTTTTGATTGTAATCCATCATTTTGCATTGATTTGAGCATTTCACTCCAAAAAAATCAACTTTGCCATGTCGTTTTGTCGAACTTGGGACGACCCATGACCTTTACTTTGTGAAGAATCTAGACTTGTTGTATCTTTTACCTTTAGCATCGCGGGGATCATCATTCCATTCCATCCGATCGCCTTTGACAAAAGTATTTGGATAACGGTTATGAAAGTAGCCTAGTTTAGCATGATTTGGCGGTGTTTTGTTGTCATCCTTCTTGTCTTAGTGGCTTGTAGAATTAATATTTGTGAGGGAGTTTACGATTTTGAATTTGTTCCCTTTTAGTTGTTTTCCGCCGCTTGAATGAGGCAAGCGGGTTTTCTTTCTTTTCCGATGCATGTTGCTTGTCTATACGTGTTTTGTTTTTTACTTGTTGGCATCAAAAGTTTTGTAGCAAGACCTTACTTGCCTTGCAATAGGGCATTCTTCCTCATGAATGTCAAATTGTGAGTTGAAAGGGCTACGGGTGTAGCTAAACCCGATTCGGCTTATAGTTAGCTTAGTTAGTTTGTTTCTTTGTTTTTAATAAGGGTTATGTAGTTACGTGATCTCTTACTCGAGGACGAGTAAGGTTTAAGTGTGGGGAATTCTAATGAGCTCCATTTTGGTCATCATTTTCTTTACATATTCTTTATTTTCGGTCACGATTCGACCTCGATTTGCGTGTCTTTGGTTGTTTTTACGTCCGTTGCCTCGTATGTAGGTATTACGGCGGGGGCGAAGAAACGAGACAAATCGAGGCGGATTTAGAGCGATTTATGAAGAATTATGAAGAATTTAGCAAGTTCCATTCCCAGGCCCTCCCAGCCGGTCCCCAACCGGCGGCCGGTCGGCCGGCTGGGGAGCTTTGACTTGACTTTCGAGAAATAATGAAGAATTTTTCGAAACCATGAGAAAAGGCTGCCAGCCGGTGGCCAACCGGCAGCCGGTCAGCCGGCTGGGATGCCTATCCCATACTTAGCCATTTTGAAGAAAGGAAGAATTACGTATGTTGGGGCAGATTACTCAAAAAGGGCTCCCAGCCGGTGGACAACCGGCAGCCGGTCCACCGGCTGAGGGGACCTGTACATGTTGATAATTGAAGAAAAAAGTCAGATTGGATGATTTGGCTTCCCAGCCGGTGCCAGACCGGCAGCCGGCTGGTCGGCTGAGAAGCAAGGTCACATTCAAAAAGTTTGCAGAAGTCCCTATTTGGACTCTCAGCCGGTCCCAGACCGGCAGCCGGTCGACCGGCTGGGAGTCACTTTTCGTATTTTCGAGCACTATATAAACCCGGCCCGCACTTGTATCATTTTGTTATCACGCATTTCTAAGCTTATTTCCTAGGGTTTTACTGCTTCATTGGTTCATACTTAGACACAAAAACTCTCTTAAACATTTTAATCGTCTTTAGATCTTAGTTTAATCTTTCAATTCTTGTTAATCTTTCTTTAGTAATCTACTTAGTCTTGTTCTTGAGCATTTGTAGAGGATATTTTTGGGTTGTAATTTGAAGGGTTTGAGAGAATTCTTCATCTTGTTATCCAAGTTGCTTCTTTTTCCTTTGCTATTGGTATAATCTCTCTAATCTCTACTTAGTTATTGCATTTATTTAAGTTTCTTTTGAATCAATTGTTTACCCTTTACTTGTTCATGATGGTTAGTATTTGTTTATGTCTTATTCACATGTTTTCCCTTGCCATGAGTGAGTAGTCCCTTTACTAGGGTTAGGGGTGAACTTGGGTAGTTGATATTGATGTTTGTTGTTTAGGGTTAGGGTTTAGGTTTCGTCTTTGTTAGGTTTCCAATGTATGCATGCTAGATGTTTGATGAAATGCCTCAACGACGGTTGGGCTTGATTCTCATTGTTGTTTGCCTTAGACGATAGTCTAGGACCTTCGTAGGCATGTGTATATGTTAGGTTGACCTTGTTTTTAGCGAAAGTTAGAATAGGACTCGACCTTAGGTTAGTCAAATCGAAAGACGAGACGGACCTAGACCTAACTTAGATGAGACCACCTACCCCTATGCATGTTTGACATCGACTACCCTAGTAACCCCCGACACCCTAGTTGCTTTAATCATCTATTTCATCTCAATTCATTTGCTTTAGTAGTTCTTTAGTAGTTAATTAGTCTTTTCAATCACAAACCTATTACCCCGACTCTTGCTTAAATTAGAACGTAACTATACAACTATCCCCACCGTCTTCGCGAACGATAACCCTATTATACTACTAATTTGGGTACTTATAAATGTGTTTGATGCGTGAGAACCGACGACTAAATCCCGCGCATCATTATTATGTAAATGATAACTCTGTATCATAAAGTGGTTAGTAAAGTTATTGTTAGAAATATAAAATGGTCACTCTGTATGATAAAAGTGATGACAAATAAAAGAAAAATGGTCACTCTGTATGATAAAAGTGATGACAAACAAAAGAAAAATGGTCACTTTGTATGATAAAAGTGGTAACAAAAATGCTTAATTGTTAAAAGTTACACAAATGAGTAAAAATGCATTAAAAGTGATCACTCTGTATCAAAAAAGTAGTCACAAATGGACACTAGTTCAATATCATGAAAGGAAAACAACAACAAACAGTAGTTCAATATCATGGAACAAAAAAACTTAAACGCTAATAAACTATTACAAAAGAGATTAAATTAACTTAAAAAACATATTATAAGAGACGAGGGATCGGAGTGTAATACGACAACACTTCATGTTGTACTTTCGTCCTTCTTTTGCTTTTAAAAGTTTGTCGTTTTTTTCCTTTGGCTTCTATCATTTGTTGTACACCTCACTGGATTAAGCATATGTGTGGATGGTTCAATATTACTCACCATTTGATGTTCATAATCACATTGTTTGAAAAATTCTTGAACATCAGCCAATGAACGAAATAAATCTCCACCTGAAAAATCCACATACAAAAAACACCCGATTCATCAGAAAGTTCATAATAATATAACATGGTCATCAGTAAATATAACATGGTCATCTGTAACTACAATATGGTCCTAAGAGTTTAAAAAATGGACAGTTCATCAGACAGTTCATAATACTATAACATGGTCACAAGTAAATATAACATGATCACCAGTAACTATAACATGGTCATCTGTATGGACTGTATCTATAACATGGTCACCAAAACAAATATCCAGACACTTCTAAACAAGTATATCAGACGGTTCATAATAATATAACATGGCCACAAGTAACTATACCATGTTCATCTGTAAGTAAAACAAGGTCACCAAAGTTTATAACGTATCTCATTCCCACACAAGAAAATCGACTCTATTAATATGAAAAATTAACAAAGTTCACAAAAAATGGGCAACAATGTCAGCGTATTCCAGGAAAATTATGACATTCTTAAATCTGAATTGATAGTTATTGCAAAACTAATAAAGATTAATTACAAAACTGGTTCTAGGTCTCTATTTAAATTTGAATACGACTTTCTCAAAAAGAAGCTTATTAAACTAACAAATGAAACTTATTAAACACATATTTTCAACATCACGAAAATTATGACATTTTTAAACACATATTTTCTCATGAGTTGTGGAATGGTAAACTCTAACACTTACTGATAAACTATAACAAATTATGTGGTCACTAACATTTATAACATGGTCTCTAATAATATAAACATGGTCAATACTTGCAGACAAACATAAGAACTTTGCTAACCGTTAGTATTGCAGTCATTCTCGTATGTTCGGCCGTCTCCCATAACTGTACCACCATTAGGATTGAGAGGATCTTCATGGTTTACATCAGAAACGACTATTTCAGATGATTCATTGTTTACCATCATTTCGATTGGAATGATATCACTAGCCATGATAGTGAATATATTTTTATTTGTTCTTATTTTTTAATTAAGAAGAAAAGAAGATGATTGAATATTGATGCACGTATGGATGAAGCACCACAAACCAAATGCATGGGAAAACAACCAAGTAATTAGATGCATAGGGAAGTAGTGATACATGGGAAAAATGATTGTATAGGAAGAATAAAGAATGTTTCTTAGTAATAAACGTAGTTATTGGAAAAATAAATATGTATTAAAATATAGTACTAAAACATGGATATCCATTGTATAAAACGGGTAAAAGAAACTCGTTGCATTGTATTCATTTGTGCAACGGTCTTATAGTAGTTTTTGTGTTCTTCGAATAGATCTCTTAATGCATCAAAATGGTCAATCTACTAACCTTTACCACTACATACAAGAAAAAAGGTGTTTTGTAACCAACCTTTATTACATCAACCTA